>CM072810.1:48098842-49448842 GCA_037013495.1 Hippophae tibetana
TTGGCCGAACTCCGTTATCAAATTTGTGTGTTATTTTTCTATTCTTGCTTTCTCATAAATCTGGCTTATCGAAATTTGCGTAATTTCCCAACAGTTGACTAGTCATGGCTAAAGTAGGCGGCTCTAAGTTGGTGGGCTTGGATTTTCAAGGGAGGTCTCAATGCTCAATGCACATGGAGTTTGACTTGCGAGAAATAATTTCTTGCCAAAGGGCTTCTTTTCTCCTTATGGAAAGTCTTCCTTAGAAAATCCACTTAAAGGAAATTCTGGGATTTATACAGCAACTGGTGGGATTTCCATAGAAAACCCAATTAAATGAAACTCTGGGATTTATACAGCAGCTGGTGGGGCTTCTACAGAAAATTCAATTAGAGGAGGATATAGGCTTTATGGGCCCTCAACATAGAGTTTGTGAACAAATAAGAGATTTGTAGGAGCATTAGAAGTATGTAATAGAGTGTTTATGGACAAATAACATATATCACTAATGACCAGACTACTAGTTACAATTTTAGAAATAAAAGTTTTTCTGTCCATTACTTGTTAGAACTCTTTCTTTTCCATTATAAGGTGTTGCATTGTGGTTTGATTCATATCATCAATGAGATGATGACTTGCTCTTGAATCCAGCAACCATGCAGTATGTATCATCACCATCAGCTCCTGATGATGCATCCATAGCAGTAGGTCTACCATCAAATTTGTTACCCTGATTTATTTTCGTAAGTCTCGAATATCAAAGCAGTTAGCTACATGTCCAGGTTTATCACAAAATTGACACATAGGTCTATTTGAAACTATTTTTGAGATGAATTCTGAGGTGATTTGTAGGTATTACCACCATTTTTGTTTCTTTATTTGTTTGAGCCTTGTGACTGTTGTTGAATGAACTGTTGCAAGTTGCAAGAAGGATTGCCTTGAAAATTCTTGAAAGATTTACCATTATGATGAGCCTGAAACACTTGACTCAGCTCTAATTTTCTTTGTTTGGTAAGCATTCGATCATATGCTTCTATTATGCCTCATAAAGCACTAACTAAGGGCTTATTTTTATTCATATTAACATAAGTAACTAAAGAGGTATAGTTAAGATTTGTTCCAATACCTCTTACTATGAAGATCATGAAATCTCTGTTAAAAACAGGTTCATCAAATGCAGTTAGGTGATCTGCATTAGTTTTGGCTTTCAAAATATACTCAGATGCTGATAAGCCATCTTTTGATAAATTCTGAAGTTGTAATCATAAATCCATGATTATTTCTTGCGATGAGGATGAGAAAGCTTCTTCTAGAGCAATCCACTGCTCATAAGCTGTAATTTCCTCGAGATGTATCCATACATGGACTTTGATTTTGAGTCATAAAGCCAAGCCACCCTTTAAGCATCTAGTTAAGTCTATTCCAGTTAACAAAACTTGGATTGAGACCACTATTAATAAGAAATTGAGAAGGTTTATGCACAACCATCCTTGAAACCTTTTAAGCCATCAGCTTATCATTTGTTCAAGCCAAATCACATAATTGTCATCATCTAGTTTAACAGAAACAACAAGATGCACGGGAGAAATCGACGATAAACTCTGGGTAAATGCATCATTAGATTGAGGAACAAATGAATTTTGACCAAGATTGACATTATCTTGAAATGGAGTACCTTGATAATCGATTATGTTTATAGAGTTGATCAAATTGTTATTTGACACGTGAGGTGATGAGAATAGTTCATTACCATTTCCCTTGGAAACCATTGAAGATCACTTTTCAGCTATGATACCATACAAGTTTAGCAATTGAGAAGAACCAAGGGAGTTCTTGATAATCAAGAACCTGAGCTGTTTCAATTAGACGATAAAAGTAGTTACATACTCAATGATTTAGATATTGCTATATATAGCAATATCTCTTGTGACATAAAGTGATTACAACCTATATAACAGTGAGACATGTGTATGGAAGTATCTAGACTTAGTTACATGAGTATATTGATCCCTTAGGAATGCTAAGTACTTCCTATATTCCTAATTGTTACTTGTTAGAACTACTATATTCATGGCATCTAAAATTCATTCGAATGTTGTGCAGGGCTATCGCTTAACTCTCAGGAACTAACAGCCATATTTTTAGCTGTTAGGTTGTACTGTAGTTTTGTTATGGAATATGATATACATACGCTGCTTGATCTAGCAACATTGGCGACAACTCTGTGGGTTATATATATGATCCGTTTCAAATTAAGGTCTAGCTACATGGAGGATAAAGACAATTTTGCAATATATTATGTGGTAAGTTTTATTTAATTTTATAGAATTTAAATCAATTTAGATTTTGAAGCTCATCAAATCTAAGGTTTTTTTTTTATATATAACACATAACTACTCTTTTTGCTAATAAGGTTTTGCTCAGTCTGTTTGTATATGCAATCTCTTGATGCCATAAAAATGCTACTGAAACATGTGTCTATTTGACTTTTCGATCCCTTGATAATTGGTCCAAATGCTTTATCATTTGTTTTCTAGTTAATTATTTACTTTGCCTTTCCATGAACCTCAACCCAAAGGTTGATTGTAAATGTATTGATAATAGATTGTTTTAAATATATCTTAAGACTCTTTTTGTGGGGATGCATTTACTGAGGATATTTAATTGATTTTAGCTTGAAAATGACACCAATCTTTGAAAACCATGTCGTTGATAGATTTAAATAAGTAATTTTTCATACTAATTGTATCATTTTTAGCTCAATCTCAATGGTATCATTGCAGTGCCCAAATTTTGAACAGTTGTTGGACAGGATTGGATGGAAAATCTTCTCCTTTCTAATTTGAGTTTGGATTGGATGGCAAATTGACAAATTAAAATTAAGTGAGATCTGAAACAAACTGTATTTATCCCTTTGAACTTGATCTCTTTGGTTGGAATCTTTTGGCTTTGATGATTTCTATCCGTTTCAGAGTGGCTTTTTAAAATAATTTGACATGTTTAGGAAAAAAATTGTCCTGATTCCACTGATACAAATTTAAGGCCAAAACTTGAGAATACAATTTCTAAAGGTCTAGACCATGACTTCAGGCTTAAAAATCTGTAAACAATGACAGAAGTTAGTCTGATGGCCAAGGATAAAGGAACATCCAAAATAAATGCCTACTTTGTTCCAAATAAAGGAACATCCTTGAATTTGTTCCAAATAAAACCAAGTAAACGAGATTTTTTTATTATCCAAACTCTTCTCCTGCTGTAATGGGATAATGATTTCTTAGAACTGATCTAATTTTGTATTGGTTTACACCTAAAAGCATCAGCTTTGACACGATGAAAATAATTTGAAGTTCTTTTTCTTGCTTTGTTCGTTTCTTCTTTTTTTGTTAGTTCATTAGAAAAATAAAATAGGATTATGCGTAAGTAAGAAAGATTGGTTGGGTTTTTGGTAAATACATTTGTACAAGTTCTGCAAGTTGTAAAAATAGAATTTTAGTGTTGTTTAGCTAAATGTTAAACCTTCTTAGTAATTTCTATTTGCTAACAACTAAAATGGATATGTGAGTTATATTTTGCAATTATTCTAGTGAGGGTAAAAAGGAAATCATGTCATATTCTTTTCAAATAGACAAGAATTTAGAAAATTACCTTTCAAATGCAACTTTCAAAAGCTATTTGGGTAACCGCCCTAGATTCTTAGAAAACCACTCAGAAGTTTATCAAATACCAAAGTTTAGGATTCAGGGCCATTCTAAACAGGCTCTCAAACTTCATACTGAATAAAACGATACTATTAGATTTTGAATGGATGTTATTGTTTAATTATAAAGGTAAATAGCATAAATCTGTAAGGTTCGCTGCTTTTGTATTTTCTCTAGATATCCTACTTCCACCAAGTGAAATATAAAATCTTCTATCCTATGGAATACCAAGATTAAACCGATAATTAGTGGTCTCAAGATCCTTTCTTTTTTTCCTTCTTTTTTTTCTATCATGAAGTTGCATGAATAATATTTGATATGTTAATTTAAGCTTCTTTGATGTTTGGATGTAGGTGGTTCCCTGCGCTGTGTTGGCTTTGTTAATCCATCCATCAACTTCTCATCATTTTCTGAATAGAATCTTCTGGGCATTCTGTGTATACCTTGAAGCTGTTTCCATATTACCCCAGTTAAGGGTCATGCAAAATACAAAGGTCTAGTTACGTAGAATGAGGTCACATTATTCATTTTAGCACAGTTACTTTTTACCAAAGCTTATATATTGTAATGTAGCTAATCTAGTTCTCATACTTCAGATTGTTGAACCCTTCACTGCTCATTATGTATTTGCACTGGGTGTTGCAAGGTTCCTCAGCTGTGCCCATTGGGTGCTCCAGGTTTGATTTCCCACCTCTTACGCTTATGTTACATGTGGTAGGCTGCATTTCTGTGGCGCATGCTACTGATCAGTTTCATGTTTTTCACAGGCCCAATTTATTTAAAAAATTAGCCTGCAAAAGCATACTGAATGCTTTTTATAGTTATTTTGGACTTTGACATCACAACTGATAAAATTACACAATGTAAATGGCTGAGGCAGTGAAACCTTTTGCTACTTGTAGATGTAGTCCAGGGATGGTCATGTATGTAAAAGCATCAGTATTTACTTATTGGAATGGAACTTTGATGATAGAGAATGCAAATGGAATTATGTTCTTTTAAAAACGAGGGAGAAATTTTATGGTCAGATGCTGAATGCATTAGCTTATACAAGTAACTATTTACTGCTATAGTTCGCATTTGGATGTACTACATGGAAAGACACTTTGAAAGAGAGGTGCATTTTTATGTTTTTGACAGCAAAGTGAGAAGTGTTTTCAGTGCATGGGCCCAACTTTTAAAGCTATTGAAGTAATTTAGTCCCCCTTCCAAAAACAAAGCATTTTTTATTTATTTAGAAAAATTATATTATAGGATAAATCTACAAATATCCTACCAAACTATTTGATTTGTTATGAATGTAACACTAAACTAAAAAATGTTCCAAATGTACTATCTAACTTTTAAAAATTTCTGACCTACCATTATGATGGCCTCCATTGGATGATGTTAGTTGGGCTTTAAAAAATTCCGTTAAAACTCCCACGCTTCCTTCACGAGAGCCATTAACAGTAACCTCTTGATATTAAATAAAATTTGGGGATTCAGGGATTAGGGTTCATCTGATTTAAAATGGATAACACAAATATTTTTTCTTGGTTCTTTGCCTCGGGACCAAACCATCATGTGAAGCACCAACTTTTACAATTCTGAATAGAAGCTTGACTCTTTTGTACTTGTTGCTTCTGTTGCTTATGCTGTGGCTTTGGTTTTGGTTTTGGTTTTGGTTTTGCTGATACTCTAATTGTTTGATGAGGCTGAATGTTGATTCCTGAAGCTGACGAAGATAATTTCAATGCTTGAAAGTTTTGATCTTTGCTGTTAGATATGTTGAGGAATTGGGTTTATTACTCTTGTTTGAGTTTATAAATATGAGTTTTGGAGAGCAAGAAGATATGGATTGCTCAACTGGAGTACATTCATTAGCCATCTTTGTGAAAAATTTAAAAGTTTTTTGGGACTTGAGCTGAGAAATAAGTTCAATCTCTGCTGAACTCTCTTTTTTTTTACTACGTTAGTAATATCTTCTGTTGACACTTTCTTTAACCTTGACAATTTGCCTAACATAATGACTTGGGATTCGTCTTTCGTTTTCAATCTTGACAATTTGGAGAAGTCTAAATCCTCACTGAAATCATTTACTTGGGTTCATGTGATTTATTTATTTGTCATCACATTCTAAACATTAGATGAACCCTAGTCTTGAATCCCCAAATTTCAATTAATATCAAGGAGTTACTAGTAATGGCTCACTTGAGGGGAGTGTAGGAGTATTAACGGAATTTTTTAACACCCTTATAATGCTGTCCAATGAAGGCTAACGGGATGGTAGGTTTGAAACTTTTTTAGAGTTGGATGGTAAATTTAGAACATTTTTTAGTTTGGTGGTACATTTGTAACAAATCTAATAGTTTGGTGATATATTTGTAGGTATAACTGTATTATATTAAAATAAGTAATAATTACATTGATACAGAGTAGACCAGTAATCCACTTCCAAAAAGAAGCACAAATTATACCTAATAATTACTATATGTCCTACTATCTATCTCAAATTAGAAAAGAATAAATCCGAGTCTTTACAAATTGCCAGTCAATGAGTACGATGCTTTTGGTGTGAACTACAAATCACATCCCACTCATCCTTATTTAACTTGTATCTACTTTTTATGATCTTATGCTAAAGAGAATCTTCCTCTAATGGGAACCTCCAATGCGACTTCCCTACTTCTCGTCTCTATTCCTTAATTTAATTTTTTTGAAATGAATCTTATAATATTAAAATCACTCCACACACCAATTAGGACCTATGTTACCTCGAGTTAGCACTTTGCCTTGTTGTACTAGTGTTGACACGACATCGACACAGACACAACACGTGTTCGACATGTCACTTTCAAATATGACTTGACAACACCACCGTGGAGTAGGAGAAGAGAAAGAGACGAAGAATATGAACACTATAATAGAGTGTGAAAATGTAGGTGCCTGTGGTGTGGAGAAGGAGAAGATAAAGAGATGAAGATGAACACTATAATAGAGCGTGAAAATGGAGGCATTATGAAAAAGGATAGGATAAAAGGGAGATTAGGTTTTCACTTAAAAGTCATGTGAAATATAACACGCCTTTCATACACCAATTGAACTAGGCCTTAAAATTTATTTTGTTATCTTGTTGGTGTAATTATTCTCGAAACCTTTTAAAAAGTTCTAATGATAAAAATCAAAGAAGTCCTTTAAGATTGATAATAATGTAATGGAAGGAAATAAAATGATAATGAAGTGATATTTGATTTAATAATAAAATCTTAGTTGACACTTATAAATGTAATTATCTATAATATATTATGTATGTTAAACATAATTTAAATATAATTAGCAGAGTCTAAGTGTCTGCGTCCAAAATTAAGTATATATCCCCGTATGTTAAAATTTTAATATTTACAAGTCTTACATTTGGATCTGTATCCATAACTGACACTCGTATCCAAGTTTGAATAACATAGATTAGGACTGCAAATGCCATACGAACCTGCCAACTTCTCCCAAAACATTTCCTCTCCCTCGTACAAGGACTATAAACTCCTCAATTCTTCCCTCACTTGATTTGATTCTATTGAGATTGAAAAATTACTAACTACCAATTCAATTATCTCCACATTTTAATGACCCAAATAATAATAGTACCCCACTAGATCTAGGCATAAACAAAATCCTTGGAACAAAAACTCTAAATATTATCAATAATTCTCTATTTAACCATCTTTCTTTTGGACTCTTGAATTATAACAATAGTAGGATTTATTTTTGTCACGTACTCCTTTGACACACCTCCTCCAACTATCCAATCTTCTGGTATCCAAACTCAATGTCTTCATAAATAAGTTTCACCCAGTTTTTGTCGTACCTAACCTTAGGTATTAAATTATGTAACTCTCAATCTTTTTTTCTCTCTTTCTTTTCATCATTGACTCCTCCTTCCTTGAACACATGATTAACTCCATTATCCTACCAAAACTCCCAAGTCTATTTCTTGCCAAAACTCCAAAATTTGTTTCATGTAATAGATACAAATAACGCTCTTTCTATCAGTATCATCTTCTTGTGAAGAATGATTTACTTCACTTTGTTTACAACCTTTTATCTTTCTATTGTACTAGACTTTTCTTGTGCCTCAACCTCAATAGGTAACTCACAAATTAAATAAAAACTTTGAATGTGTACCAAAACCTCATTCATGGTCTCCCTCTTACATTCTTCATCACTGCCAGCCTTTTCTTTTATAGAGCAACTTATAAAACCACTTTCTACTAAAATAGCTTCTTTGGTGCATTGAAACCTACTCATAACTACAAGTACCTGAACTTTTATGCTACTATATATTCCAGTCATAAAGCTTGTCAACCACTCACCCTATTTTAATTTGTATCCTGTCATTAGGATGTCCATTTGGTTTAGGATATGTGGAAAATAAATTAGTATATCATATTACGGGTAAAATGATCGTTTGGTGTGTAGAATTCCTTTGAAGAATTTTCAGTATTCTCCATTGCTATTAATTTCTCCAATTTTCATTTTCGCTTGTTTATTATTCAGTTGAGTTTCTTCCACTTATAGATTTTGTTCCATTGCTTTAACAGGTTTTAGATACCAGAGGACGATTGCTGGTAGCTTTGGGCTATGGATTGTGGCCTTCTATGGTTCTTATCTCAGAAATTGTTCAGACTTTCATCTTAGCTGACTTCTGTTACTATTATGTGAAAAGGTTAGGATGCGTTCTTACGTTGTTATGGATGACAATTTCTGATGGGACATGCGAGCATGACACTTTTCTAGCCAGAATTGACAGATTAGTTGTTTTATCTTCTTGAAAACTTTTATAAATAGAAAACACGGAAAAATTCACCTCTCCAAACATGAGGACACTACATAACACTGTTAAAACTGCAGGGGGTTACCCCTAACATCTTATTAGTGTTCTCCCCCTTACAAATTGTATTTCTAATCCATTTTGCAGTGTTTTTGGAGGACAGCTTGTGCTTCGTCTTCCATCTGGAGTGGTGTGAGTCATAGCCATCATTATTGGCAATTATAATTACTTGCCATTCAGAAATAACTTATATATTCTCATGCACCAGGTTCTCGTTTAGTTCCCCTTTTTTGCTTTTCACTACGTGTCGGTTTTTCTCATGTTAACATGACAGGGAGTGGAGATGTCTGTAAAGTTGGGGATGCAGATATCTTTTATATTTGTATCAAAAACTTATTTTTAACCAATTTTATGTGTCTCTATTGTAACATTAGGCTAGCTTTTTTATTTAGACTTGATTACTTGAAAGTAGATTTCACTTCTGACGGTACCCACGCCTAAATTATCAATTTCAAAGACATTGATGCTCGCCTGTTAAACTCCGGTACTTTGGGCCTTTGCAATTGTGTGGTGGTGGTGGGTTTTCTTTTTTAAATTACAATAAATAACACCCCATAAAATTTATATCAATAAAAATATCATTCTAATAATATTGAATATTGGTCCAATTAAATTGCATTTAATAACAAAAAGTCTAAATTATTGTAGTTTAATTTGTTGTTCAATTAAGTGATATTCAAAATAAAATAATATATCAAATAATTTTTAATAATTAAAATATATGGGGTGATTTTGTAGTGTTATTATTATTATTTTCAAACATTACTTTTGTGGTTCCTTTTGTCCACTTAAGATGTGAGAGAGGAGTCTTGACAAAAAGTCAGTCACGCTTTGTCGTGCATTACCATCAATAATTGACAATTTCAGTTGGTTAAATTAATATGCTAAAGATTAGAAATCACCCAGAAAGGCAGGCACAATACTTTCACCCGATAAACTTTTGTTAGGACTTGACGTCCGTTAATTTTAAGGACTAAAATGTAGATGGATTTGTATTTGTATTGCTAAAATTAAAATAAATAAATGAAAAATTCATTCATTTGCATGTGTTATTTAATTATTCAAATAAATATACAAAATTTTAATTATTTGTGTTTTCAACTTGATATTGAAGAATATATACTAGATGAGTGAATTTAAATGAAATAATCTAAATAGTGTGACATAATTTAAATCGTGGTTTTTAATCGAGTAATTAGTATCACCTATATCTATTAAAAATAAGTAATCTTGGTACGTGGAGATATCTAGTTTGAAGTATTTTATATGATAGTTGATCATATTGGATTGCATTATATGTAGTAGAAATGTTATACAACATTAAGTTACCTTATAGTAGTTTTAATATGTAACTTGATGGTCATATGCATAATGATTTTAATCTTAAGTAATTTAACTAGCCCCTTTAAGTATAGTTTGACATTTGATTTAGGAATGCTTGTATTAGTAGGATAAGATATCTTTTATCTTGGTGTCATGTCTTTATGGTTGGTTAAGAGGTTATCTCAAAGAGTGAATTGAACTTCATCTATTTCAAATGTCACATAGTAGTCCTCTTAGTTAGCAATATTAAAGTTTGCTAGCTATGCACAAAATATATGATAATCATAGATGGTTTTTGATATGAATTGTAGGTATTTAAGAACAATTAGCAATTAGAGTGGTAAATTATAGTTGTGATATTCAAGAATTTAATTCAATTTTTTTTGTGGTAACTTTGGAATTAATAAAGTTGATGATTAATTAAGATATTAATTGATGTATTAAGTTTTATTGAAACTTGAATTTATAGTTTTATTGCCTCCAATTCTATTATGTAACGACGACTTGATGATGTTGTATACAACAGTAGTTGTACGTAACTAATTTGGAATTAATCATTTAATCAAAATGGATATTTATTTACGAGACAATTTATAAAGATCATAAATATCAAATAACTAAGTATGGATAATATTTATTTGAAAAAAATTTGAAACTCAATATGTGAAAATAATTATATATAGGTAAATTAAACTTTTGATCAAATAGACAATAGGGATCTATACGAGGGGTGTATATGGCAACCCAAGTAATCTTTTTGCGAGCTCTTTTTCAACTTATTTTAGAAGGTCTCACTATGTGAACTAAGGTGAGCACAATGTAATATACAATAACAATAATAATAAGAAAGAAAGATATATGATAAACACACAAGTTATAGTATGCCTCACAATTTCTTCTCCAGGCTAGAAACATCATTAAATATGGCAAACAACACATAGCAAGTAAATCAAGCAATCATATTGGGAAAGTTATAAAGGATTTTCAATCACTTCAAAACCTTATATGTGTAAACATATTTGGTAAATTATGGTTATACATTCATCATATTAAAGCATGCATAATAAAACATGTAACTTCTATGTGATAACATCATTGGATTGCTTAAGACAATCACACTAAAGCAAACAATTCATTGATAAGATCAAATCAACAATTCATAACTAAAGACAATATATACTGATAGTATATAAGTTTGAACACCATGCTCAATTGTGCCTAAGCTTCTTTCACTTACTATCAACACAACACATGATCTAAGCAGATCCAAGCTCTTCCTCGAAGCTCTATCACCTTGTAATGTGATCGACTATTGATGGCTCAGACTCTTAACATGCATACATGTTGCAACCTCATATCACCCAACTAACACACATCATACCAATTTTGAGAGTTCTTAGAACATAGGCTCCTCACCTATAACAACAGGTGCTACCTTGCAACACCTTACCAACACATGACACACCAATTTAGAGAGTTGACACCATATTGATGCACAAATTTTAGTTTATCGCAAATGTATGAATCAATGTTATCAAATGATGGGTATACCTTGAGGTTGATCTCTTAAGGAATTATAGTGGTTTTAAACCCTATTTGATCTCTTAATGAATTAAATAAATAATCCTAAACATTCTAACAATTTTGTTGTAAAGTTATAATTGTGAATTAAATAAATGCTTAAGCAAACTAAAATGATGCAGATAAATTTTTGTAGTGAATTAAAATAGTTGATTAAATATGGGAGATTAGCTAGCTAACCACTCATGGTAGAACTTATTAAATGATTTTCCCAATGGATTTCAAAAGTTGAAGTTATTTTTTATATAGAACATCCAGTGATCATGGTGAGTTCCCAAAATATAATTTAACCTATTAATTCCTTGATTGGGTTTTATTAGTCAATTTTCCATCATAAGGGAAATAATTTAACCATCTAATTAAACACAAGTCAATGCCATTAAATTATACTTTTGTTCATAGTTACATAACTTAAACATAGATGATGTGTCAAATTTCTAGTTCCAAAATAGTTACTTTGTTCATAAATTAAGATGGCCAATAATAATTTATAGACAAAGGTAGCAAAAGTTATAAAAAAGAAATATTATTAAAATAAAATCATTCAAAGATTCATCCCTCGTGGAAGTAGAGTTAATATCCCACACAAAACCTAGCGTATTATAATCAAATTAATCAGAATCAATTCAATTATACAAGCCATAATCAAAATCTAGAGAAAGATGAAATATGAAAATTAAAATATTTCTTTTGATCACTGATCACTAAATCCTTTAAAGTTGGTTGATCTCTTTCTTCAAGTTGTTGGAAAAGCTTAAGAAATGGAAGTTTTCTCTCTATTTTTGTGTCTAAAGAAGGTGGAATTCGACTCTATGATTTTAAGAATAAATTATGATGTTTCTATAGGTTAGGTTCTAGAAAGAAATTAGGAAAAGAAAATGTAACTTTTCACAAGGTGGTTTCTTGTCAAAAAATGGACACGGGCCTCAACATTCATTTTTGAATGCCTCAACATAGGACAATTTTTAGCACTCTATACAAAAGCACATGGCTTAGATGTCGCGGTATGGAATTCTTGATACCTTGGCATCAAACAAATTTTATCACCCTATAAAAAAGTGCATGGCTTAGATGCTGTGGCGTGGAATTCTTGATGCCTCAGTATGGAATGAATTTTAGCACCATATTCAAAAATGTATGGCTATAATGCCATGGCATGAAATTCTTGATGCCTTAGTGTGCTGTTTGGAACATGGTGATTTGATTCTTGTTCATCATGACTTGTTCGAGTTGCCATTTTTCACCCCATTTTCATTCTTTTTGTTCGTTTTAAGCTCATATTCCTTCAAAAGCTCATAAACCTATACAAAAAAAAAATCCCTTTCAAAGTAATAAATTCCAAGAATAAAGTTTTAAATTAATGCTTACAATTATAACAATTATAGGTCAAAAATATGTTTACATAGGTTTCTCACTTATGGATAATGTTGCAACTTGACAACACCTAGCTAACACATAACACACCACTACATAGGCTCCTTACCTATGGGAATTATTGCATCCGTATAACTACTAGCCGAAACACATTAACTTCAACTCAACAATGAAAGAAACTCCTCAAAGTGACATGGCTCTTCCCTAGCCAACGATGCATTTTAACTCTCAACAAAACCTTACTCAATCTCACATTTTTTACTTTCAACCCGATGTTTGAGAAATATGAAAGAGACTTCTCTCTTATATCTTACTATTGATAGACACATTGTTTTTCATATCCAACACTCGTAAGAAAAAAAGGACCAAGAAAGGATTGAGATATTCTGGTGCCAAACATGCATAACTTCTTCCCTAAAAATTTAGCCTCTGTAGGTCTCACAACCATATCATCGACCATATTGGTATGCCCTTACCTAGGGTAAATTCCACCAAAGCTTGCCTATCAGCTTAGCAAGATCTGACTGACTCTCCGATGTACTCATTGAAAATAACAATGAAAGGCATTTTAGATAGAGAAACATCTAGTCCTTAATAGGACAACACAACGAAAACATACACACAATAATGCATACTATATGAAATCTTAGTAAGAGTGTATAACAAGCAAACACGAAATTATGTCTTAAGTGATATTGGGTCACTAGTAACCAAAAATACAAAGAACATCAAATAAAATACTGACACCATATTTTGGACATGAGAATGGCAATAGCAAAATTATAGGATTTATAATATCCCTTTTTGGATTTTCATGGAAAAAAACTACCCAACTCTAATATAGATATGACATCTAAACATAATATATTCATGCAAGATGTACCTAAGGAATTTATTCATGTAAATAAACTCTGACAAACATCTAAGACATCTCAAAACAACTTACTTTAGTGCATCTGTCTTGTTGTGCTCAATCCATCTTAATGAATCAATACATCCATCTTGATGATCCATTTTATGTTGGAATTTTGCACTATTCACTAAGCTCTAACTAAGCTCCAAGCTCCAACTAAGCTTTACCTATGTTTTGTTATCTATTGTTACACCTATACCTACACACATGAAAAACACATATCTATGTGTAGTCTAACACCTACTGTCAAGTCACCCCCTACAAAGATGAACAATGATAGGCCAATCACACTCATATCATCACTAGTCAAAAAGAGTAAAGAGCATGACTACTGGTGAGCAACACAAGTGACACCTCTCAAGAGAGAGAAGAAACAAGTGATGCTACTAAAACAACTAAGCAAGGAAGAAGACTTAAAGTTCAAGACCATAAATATGAGACAAACTTAGAGAGGTTAAAATAACCAAAATAAAAGGAATGCCAATTTTACAGACTAATCTAGTGACAACTATGCATGCAATTTAAGTTTCTTAAATACATGTAAAAATCTATATGACATACAAATGCAAGTGGAAAACTCAAACAAGAATCAAGTACAGATAAAAGAGAAGACAATATGCATGTACTCAAGATTGAAAAACATAAATCAATTTTCTCAAAAAGACATCTTAACCAAAAGATGAGAAAGGCCACACAAAAGGTAAAAACTAAAGAACATGATACAAACTGAGAACTAATACAAGACATACCAAGTAAAAGAGAGAACAACCTAGTAAATCAAAGAAGATGTAGTCCATATGATATGCCATATATATGACATGGCTGCAAAAAGAAAAATCCTAATACTTGGATAGTACATGATGAAATCATATAATGCGATGTTCATGCAAAGAATTACAAATGAAGGTGAAAGCACAAAAGAAAGACAAACACACAGACAAAACATGTTAGAGTAACCAATAGAGGAAATCACTAGTAAATGATTAAATAGTTAGGCATAGCAACATATAAAATAATTCTTACACTATGCATGATAAGAAGCAATGGATACTAGATATGCAACAAAAGAAATCACATGCTTCACAAAATAAGCCCCAAGAAAGCATTATCATCATCATACAATTACTCATGCAATCTACATTCAATCATAGAATGTTGACATGAAAATAAAATGCATACTCGGTGAGACATGCACAAAGCAAACATGCATGAGCATGAAAACAAAAATAATGCATTCAACATAAGTTCACAAAGATAAAAAATCTCACAGAACATACGACAACCAACTCCATTAGAGACAATATGAAAAAACATACAAAGGTGTGTGTATGTACATAAAGCTCTAGAATAGAGTACCCAGGTGGTTAAGCCTAAACAGGGGTAACCAATTCTTATACCAAATGAAATTCCAATATGTTAGAATGATTGCACATAAGCGAATTGAACTTTTAACGCAAATAGGAAACAATGACCTACACGAGAGGTATCCATACCATCACATGGAATCTTTTCATAAGCTCTATTTCAACTAAGCCAAGTAGGCATTACAAAGTGAATTAAAAAGATAGTACAACAAAATATACAATAACAATAACAATAACAATAACAATAACATGCTTAATTAACTATACGATAAAAAAACTAGCATATAAGAAATAAATATTTATGGTAAACACACTAGTGATAGCGTGCCTCATAGGCTCCTGTCCAATTTAGTAACATCCATGAAATACAATTAGAAACACATATCAAGTGGATTAGACAATCATACTGGGTAAGCAATAAATGATTTCAAATCATTTGAATACCTTATATGTGTAAGCATATTAGGAAAATAATGATTGTATTCTCACCATTTTATAACATATATAAAAAATCATTTAACAAGGTAAGCTCACATATGATTTAGCTCCTATATGGTAACATCCTTGGGATGTTTAAGAAAATCACTATATAGCATGTAATTCACTAATAAAAGAAAATAAGTAGTTCAACACTAAAGACGGTATATGATAATTGCTCCATGATTTTAAGCACCATGTGCAGTTGTTTGTAAGCTAGTTTATTTTTATTTCAATATATTATTTATCAGTTAAGTATTTAAATTAACATTAAGGATATTATTATTTTTATCTTTTTTAATTTTCATATTTATGTTTTAGACTATCATTTCATATTTTACATTTATCTAGTTTTCTTATTTCAATCCTATAAATAGGACCTAGTATTGTATTTATTTCTCATACCGTAATGAATTTAATGATACTTATTAGTTTCTCCACTAGATATCTATTTTTTCCTCTCCTTTCAATTAATCTAAATCCTTAATCCCTAATTCGTTCAATTATTCTCTCCTATTTCTTTATCTATTTTATATCATTTTCATATCAGAGTTGAACTCATTTCATTTTCTTAAACAAAACTTTTCTATACTTAAAAAACACCAAAATTTTCAAAATTGTATGAAACTTTTTTCTATAAAATATTTTAGAATCGATTTGAAATACAAAAAAAGAAGAAGATTTATTTCATTACTTTTCTAGAAAAGCAATCAAATTTTTCATGACATAGCAAGATTAGCTTTCTTACAACCACCATCCACTAGTAACCAAGCATTGACACCAATCATCACCATTATCCTACTCACCCTTCCATGATCATTCTAACACTACATGAATTGTATCCATTTGCCACTATTCTCATTGGTTATCTTATCAAGATGTCGAGATCCCATAGGCAACTTTTGAATGATTTCTTAGGTTTCTTCTATTTTCCTTTTGATGTCCATATGTTGAATAGAGAGGGATTAAACCATCTTTATTTTGTCCATCAAGCAAGATTCTAACAACTTAACTTCATTATATTTAGTTTCAAGTCTTTCTTAAAGATTCATAATCTCAGCATTTCAATCATCTAACAGGGTTTCAAGGTAAGCCTTTTTGATTCTCTAGAACAAAAATCCCATGCTTCAACTCAACAACACTCTTAAACTTATTTAACATAGTATAAAATGACTAGTACATATGATCTTTCAACTCTTCATTGAATGGACTTCTTAAATTCATCGAAAGAAGATAAATACATCTTGTTATCTCGTAAAAGAATTTGTAGAGACATGAAATGGTTATCTAGCATCAAATTTAAGTCTTTTATGGCCTTCTCACCTTCAAGAGGGATATTAAAAATTTGTTTGAAGTGATCTTTGTCCTTTTCTTTTATACTTTGTCAATCTTAACCAGTCTTCTTTAGCTTTAGATGCTTATAAACCAACTAATCCTACATCTCTTGAAGAGAATATTCATTATTACTATCTATGTGAGCTCAATAGGTAAATCTTGTAGAAAATGCATCCAAGTGAGATACCATCAACATAAAACACCCAAAGGTAACCAACTCTGAACCCATTGATCTATCTTGAATTGCACTAGAGAAATTTTCATCATAATTTCTCTCCAAGTAGTCCCAGGCTTCTATAAAACTTTTGCATTATGACATATGCTATGCCTCATTGGTAAAGTTAAAATGACTTACCCAAAGCTCTTCTTCATTCCAATCATAAAAATGCTTCATTTTCCCGTTTGCCATCTCTTAGAATTTGAATTCCATCCATTTTAAATTAAGTACCAAATCTTATCATCATAAGATCTCAGATAAGAGCACATTTGAGATTTCAAGAAGGCATAACATATGCCATTGAACTGAGCAGGTCTACATACCACACTCCTCACTCGTGACATTATTGGAGAGAACAAAATTGAACAAATGCGAGAAGGGGAAGAAAGAAATAACACGTGAGAGGCTAAGCCCAACGATGTGTACCCTTTCTGATAGCAAATGAAATAGTCCTAAACCTGGTAAACAACTAGGGTAAAGAGATACAGCCTCCTTAGGACTCATCACTAACTAGTACACAATGAAAGCAATAAAAAAGGATATAATGTGTAGATTATAGTAGACATAAATATTGAACAATCAAACTAACATTTTAATAACCACTCGCATAACATAATAGAAAGAGATACATAAAGCATTATAGTATATGGAAAGAAATGTTTTTCAATCACAATCAAATCCTCCTATGTGCATACATATTTGGATCAAATCATGATTGTAGTAACACAACATGTAAGCATACAAACAAGGCAATATAACGAGGTAAGCGTGTATAGGATCCTCACCTATGTAGTAACATCCTAGGTTTGCTTAGGAAATCACTCGAGAAATTCACTATTTATATTAAATCAATAGTTCACAACCTAAAGATGATCTAAACTAATACCTATTACAGTTGGAGTAACATGCACATCTATAACTATGATGTCCTCATTTGTTGTCACCACAAAAAATATGATCCAAGTCAAACTTGGCTATTTTCTAGATCCCAACCACCACGTGATGTTGTAAGTCACTAACGACTAGTATATTGAAACCTTGGGTAATGGAAATCCCATGCCTATGTACATAAAATACAATCTATGTTTTGGTTGTTAATTCACTTTTAATTAACCCAAGACCAAATATTGTTTTTGCAAATCACTAATATTGAATATAAAATCTTGAATAAAAAAAATCAATTTATTTTATGGAAATGTTTTACCTATTAATATTTTGCAACAATAACAACATTATTATTGTATCATATTTACAAACATACATCCATATTAAATTTAATCATAGACAAATTAAATATTGACATATATGAATAAAACATAAAAAATAACTATAAAGAATCCATTAAACTTATACCTTAAAAGAATCCTTACAACACTTTGATGCTAATTCTATTGCTAGAAAACCTCCAAATGGATTTTCATTTCTATTTATTAAATCAAAAACTAAAAATCTATAAAAGCATAGCTAGTTCTTCTCAAAAAGAAAAGAACTTTAAAACTAAAAACTAAGAAAACTTTCTAGAGAGAGAAATAACTGAGAAAATTGTGTGTTTTATAATGGGGGAAGATGGTCCTTTTATGGGTGAGGAAAAGGCCAAAAAAGGTGGGGAAATATTTCAAAAATTGATTTTTGGTAGACGAGCATTTGGCGTGTGCAGGACACGATGCAAGCGTGTGTAGGTACTCACGTGACATGGCGCTAGCATATGTTGGCACACGCAGAAATCAGCATGGCGTGTGCTGAGCATGTGCCATTGTGTACTAGGCGTGCGCGCGAGTTGGTGTGCATAGGACTCGAAGCGAATAGGTGGTTGTGCATGAGATTTCAACCTTTTTGATATTTTTGACCATTTTGACTCATTTTGTTCAAATTTTCCATCTCTTTGACTTTTCCTCATTTCTTTTCTTGATATATTTGTGATGTATTACCTTCAGTATTTTTCTTCGAGTCCTTAAGTTATTTTTGAACTAAAATACCTAAAAAATAATAAAAATATATGTGATTATAAAAAGACAAATTTATGTAAAAATATGATAAAATCATGCAAATATGAATCTATTTAATCAATTAAAGTACATTAAATTATGGTAATTTTAGTGCTTTTTAAGTACTCATCAGTCCCTAAGCGGGGATTTCATTTTTGGTGGCCACTTAACATTGTGTTCCTCCTCCATTCTCATTACAACTTGGGTTAGATATACTCTTAAGAAAGGACCTCTAAAGGGAGAAAGTGGCCTTCCCCAGGGTCCCATATTTCTTGACCATTGTCCAATCCCCCTGTTACTTGGTGTGAAGCGCTTACTTCTGCTGTTTTGATATGCCTTATCTTGGTTTATCCTCCTCTTTTCTTTGCCTCACACCACTTCCATATTAGTTCGCTGACCTTTGACCGTGCCTATTTCTCTCTCCAAGTTGACAAACTTTCTTACCTCGCCATAATTTTCCTCTAAAGTAAAAGGCATTGTATTGGTTAATTCTACAAATAGATCAAAATGTTTTGGGAGACCTCTCTAGAAGGCCTCTATAGTGATAGAGTTAGGACAATTAGAGGTTTCCAATTTTTCCTCCCTAAATTGTTTCATGTATTCCTTAGTGGATTCTCCTCTCTCCTGAACGATTGAGAAAATGTGGTGTAATTATTTTCCCAATTTGTTACAGGTGTAGTTTGTGATAAATAGCCTGGTAAACTGTGGAAAAAAGGTCATGGATTTGGGCATCAAGTTGTTGAACCATTTTTGGGCACCTTTACTGAGAGTAGTTGCGAATAACTTGCATATCACAAAATCTCTTTTTCCCTGGGTTAGGCTCATGGGAGCCATGCTTGTTTTGAAGTGTTACACGAGCATTATTGGTTCCTTTGTCCCAAAACAATCAGGGCATTTGAAAGCATTGAACTTGGTCAGTGGGATCATTGTTTTCTATATCATTAGAAAATGAGGAGATACACAATTGTTCACAATGTCTGTCTACATCATAAGGAATTTTACCCTTCTCTTTTTCTCATTAGCTACCTTCAAAGCTTGGTCTTGGTTCTTATTGGCTTCCTCCAAAGCTTGAAATCGTGCTTCCCAACTCTTCCTTTCCTGAACCCATTGTTCTTCACTATGTCTTGTCGAGCTTGAAATGTGATTCCTTTCATCCTCTTACTCTGAGTGGTGTGGCTTGGGCTGACCCTATCTTGCTATGTTTCTGTTAATTAGGTCTATTTCTTGTTCTATCAGGGCTATACCTTCTAACTGGGACCATAGTGCTCTATTTTCTCTTCTAGTTTCCTTAAGCTCTCTTTTCAATTCTAGGAGTTGGCGAGCCATCTCATAGTGATGTAGACTATCATCTGTTCTAACCTCATCGAGGGATGGTGTTTCTTTTCTCTAAACCACCCTCGTTTCCTTGTTAGCCAACTTTTAACGTCTACCAGCTCGAGTTCCCACCATTTTGATGTGTGACAAATGGCTTAGGTACAATTTTTGAATAGAGCACAACAAATTTTCCAAGATTCTCTCAAGACTCGGAATAAATCCTAAGAAATATATGGTTAGAAACTTAAGCTTGACCTAAAAATTTGACCCCCACGGTGGGTGCCAAAATGTTTCGGGTTGATTCGATTTATAGAGAGAGAACTTAGAGAGAAGTTAAGATATTTAGCTAAATGTGTGGATTTTATAAGAGGCTTCTCTATTTATAGGAAATTACATGTATATGTGTGGATTAAATAATGGGTACACATATATGAGTGTCAGAGGGATACAATCAATATAAAAATACAACATTTTATGAATGGAGCTCAACCTTTGGTCGAACTGGTGGTTGACCCTATAGGGGAAGCATCCTCTAGGATAAACCTCCTACTTTGGTGGTTACTTTAAAGTGTATAGAGTCAGATACATCATTCAAGGTATTCCTTCTTATGACTAGGTCATCTTCCATAGGCTCAGTTTGATGACACGAGCTCAGCTGCTTATTTTTAATCGGCCCGACCTACAAGTTGGTCCTTAGTCTCATATCAAGCTATAGGTCTTGGTCCTTCATCTTGAGATAGGTTACATGTCTTAGTCCTTCATCTTGGGTCGGGCTAAGGGTCAGTGCATGTGTTGAAACAATTATCATGACTAGAATAAGGAACGTAACATGCTCGTTAAGATACTTACATTAATAATGTGATATGCTTGCTAGTAGTTTTGATTGAATTGATCCAAATTTTAATGCACATATTTATTATTGATTTTGGTGTTCTTAATGAGAGAAAATTTGTAGTGAGTTGTACGATTTATAAGACCTACCATGTTTTAGAATTTATGTGATCATCCCTTGAGGAAAGATTTTAAACAATATTTAGCAAGAGAAATGATTTAGGTCTTATTTGGATAGATTGAGCCTTTCAAGCTAACCAATGCTAAATATCTTTAGTCACTCATTTGAGCCTAACAAAGAATCTTTCATATCTTTAAGCCATATTTTGTGCCTAATCAATAAGCATTACCTTTATCCCTGCACCTTTAGCTTGTATGAAAAGAAAATAATGCAATCATGTGTTATGCTATAGAGTAAGGAGAAATGTAATACATGCTATAAAAGTAAAAATAAAAACTCACAACACAATTATCTCTCTAAAAAGAATTGATAATAAGTATGAGGTGTTGTGAAATTACACCTAAAAGGATATGAAAGGAATGATAAAAGAAAATATCAAGTTAAAGCTCAATTGTTGTTAAAAAGTGCATGATGAACAAAAAAAAAGCTAAGGTGTGGAAAGGGCCTAAATGTCTTCATTTATCGACCCCCACCTAAGCTTTACATTATAAGCATGTAAAGTCCTTACTAATATTTAGCTAAGTGTACATTAATATTAGTGGAGAGGGATGTGAAAAATAGACTACGATATCATGTGCCACACACACACAAATCAATTTGTTAAAAACCTTGCATATCCTTGTATTGATAGAACGTTGAATGAAGAATATGTGAACCTTTTGTCATAGAATTGTGAAACTTTCGAGGGGATAGTTTTAGATAAATATTCTTGTATTAATAGATATATATTTATGAATATACTACCAATGTTAGTTTATTTAGTTAGATTTGACTTCACTTGAGGACAAACAAAGAGGTAAGTTTAAGTGTGTGCTGACTCTATGAAAGTAGAGTTATCAGTGCACTTTTCTATATAATATTTGCTCATTTTATTTTATAAGTAGCATTTTTGTTATAAAAATATTAAAATGATGAACTTTCTAGTGAAAAGGGGTGAAAATATAATTTTTAAATTTTTTATAAATTGTTTATGAATTTTTAATGAAGGACCAATAAGAAGTTGTCACATGGATGCCACGCAAGCAGAGAGCTAATTGGGCAAGCCACCTAGCTGCCACATAAGTTGTGAGAGTGAATCACACAATGTCATGTGTTCCAAGTGATACAGCACCATGCCACGTGTTAGTATGACATTCATTCTGAGTTGGTCGCGCAGTCAAAGGTCTTGCCATATGTTGTAAATCTATTTGTCCATTCCCTCTATCGTCGCACCATGCCATCCATAACTGCAAATCATGTCTTGCCATGTAGCATTGACCCAACCTGTATTGACTAAACCAGTCCGCCAATGCCATGGATCACACTTTAATTCATCCATTAAAACCTTGTGTGCCACGTGTTTTGCTCCTATTGGCTGGTGCTATTATTTTTTTTCGTTTTTCATCTCAACTCTTGATTTGAATATGATTTGACAGTATAGATTCTACCTGAGCTTAATTTAACCCCCTAATTTCCCCATAAACCCTAATGAACTGAAATTAACATAATTTTTTTTATCAAATTTTGGAGTTAAGAAGAGAGTAAAATAGAGAAAATTTTAAAAGGAGATACAATTTTGGTGGAGATTCAAAAGGATATTGGTATTATAATTCAAGAGTTTGATTGTATTTCTTATTCTTCTTCTTTCTTTATCAATTTTTATGTCTTTCTTTATG
The DNA here is from genome assembly GCA_037013495.1 of Hippophae tibetana. Classification (NCBI taxonomy): domain Eukaryota; kingdom Viridiplantae; phylum Streptophyta; class Magnoliopsida; order Rosales; family Elaeagnaceae; genus Hippophae; species Hippophae tibetana. The sequence goes on from CM072810.1 coordinate 48,121,940, forward strand.
AAAAAAATTATGTCTAGTTAATTTATTAATCTTGGGGTCTTAGGAACCCAATTTTCAACATGTGATAATCTAATATTTTACCTGAATTGTGATTTTAATTTAAATATTATATTTAATCTAATTTTTATGCTATTAATTATTTGGCCAACAAATGATCTATAGAGGTAATTAAATAGATTTGAGAGAATTACTTAGTTAATTGTCTTGATTAAATAACATGTATAGTTTCTAGGCAGAGATGTATGATCCATAATTGATGATCTTAATGAGTAGTAATCAATTTAATTGACATGAGAGTGTGATTAGGTTAATTATTATATAATGCATAGTTTGCTTGAGAGAGGAATACATGTTACGTTAGATTTAATTGATCATGTAATTGATTAATAATTATATTAGGGAGATTTTAGTGATTCACATGTTTAGAAAATTGGGAGATTAAATATTCCTAGATATTTTCTCATATATTGATAACTTATTTTATATAGTTATTTTCATCTATTTTATTAATTATAATTGCTATGTTCTTGACATTTTTGGTTAATTTTAGTTAAATAAATTAATATTTACCTTTTATGTGTTAAGAAATACATTTATAATAAAATTACATAATTTGAATCGAAATCGTACCTAATTGCAAATTTATGTCCCCAACTATAATTTCAAATAATAGAGTTCTTAATTGCAATTTATAAAAGTCGAAAATATAATTTAAATTAAAATCGTGCTTAATTTTAATTATTAAAAATTTAAAAATTTAATTTAAATTAGAAAAGGGCTTAACTGTAATTAAAGAAAGTTTAAAATGTAATTTGAATTAAATTTGTGGGCCAAAATGCAATTAATTAAAGTTTAATTTTCGCGTAGGAGAGAAGAAGTCCACGCGTAGTCTAACACGCGCGCAACGTGGACCATCAGATCAGAATAGAAACGGCTAGGATGCACGTGTGTTCTTCATAGCCGATCAGAGTGAGTGGGTGCAGGTTTCTTTCTATCACGCGGCTCGGTGCCCGAGTGGGGCCCACCTACCGCGCAGGCCGACGTGTAGGTGGGACCCACGTGTTTGACGCTTTGCAACCGCTGTCCCCCACCTTCGCATGCCTTCGTTCCAGTGCAGTCGATCCACATGCGCCCGGTTATTCTACGAATCACAAGCTGCCACGTGTCCCACTTTATCTTGCAGCGAATCATATTTTGACACGTGACATGTTACGATGAGCGCGAAAACGTAGGATCACGTCTGCGTTGCAGCCGTTGTCTCCCACGTTCCTCGCGCCATTTTCCCATGTGGTTGAACCACGTGCAATCGTTTTCCGCAACTAATGAAATGCTACCACTTGTCCATATTAATCCTTGTAGCGAATTAGACGCTGACATGTGGCATGCACTTTGAAATAAAAAAAATCAGAAACGACGCCTCTACTTTGTTTCTCACGTGTGAAATTAAATTAATGTTTTCGATATCGAATTTCGATACGCGTCGATTTTATTTTCGATGCAATATTTTTTACGCGTTTCTGAAAAGAAAAAGAAAAAAAAAGGAAAATATAATATTTTAGATGTATTTTTTTAGCTATAAATATGGGATATTATGATAGAGTAAAAGAGTTTTTTGGAGAGTTTAGTTTTTGAGATTTTTTGTATTGTTCAGTTCTGGACTGTGGAACACGCAAAAGCCATTTTTGGCTTCTGTTGTGTTCTATGTGTGCCAAATATTTGTGCTAAGAGATGTTTTAATTTTCTGTGTTCTTCATCTCAATTTTCTGTAACTACTGTAATTTTTATTTTAAATTTATGAAGTAATTTAATTTTTCTAGGATTGCATTTTATCTAAATTTATGATGCTTTTATTTTAATTATTTTTGAAAGATTTATAAGATGTTCGATTTGTTTATTCTATTTTGTGCTTAATATTTTTGATTATTTACGAATTTTATCAAATGATCCGTGACACATAAATAAACTTGGAAGAGACATTTTTGTGTATATTGCTCATAGATAGAATAACATGTATGATGAAGGATATGAATATACCCTAATTGTATGTGTGGTCATTTGAGAACTTAGAACGTAATGAATCTTGGTGAAGTTAATTCTTATAGGAATATAGTGAATTAATTTAATGAGGTGTGTTTATACGGAGCTCGGAAGAGATGTATGGATAAAATTAGAAGTTTTCGGTTGACAAATTAAATGTATTAAAAAAATATAAATCAAAAGAAAATAACATGATTTGAGTTGATTAATTTGGTGAAAAATTGCAATCCTAGATTTCTTTTATTTTGTTATTAAACTCTTTTCTTAAATTTGTTCCAATTAACGATCATTTTAGATAAAATCAGAGAGAGCTAATTTTAGTACTCAACAAACTGTAATAACAAATCTTCGTGGGAACGATAACTTACTTATCAAATATTATTACTTGTGACCATGTATACTTGTACGTTTTATGTTATCCAAAAGCGACAACATATATCTTCTTAGCTGTCAAATCTGATTTAATTAATTATTGTTATTTATTTTTATCTTTTAATTTTCTTCCTTAAAATATAAAAAAAATTGATTTTTATTTTCTTAATTTTAAAAATTAGTTTATAATAACATAATCTCATTGAGAATGATCTTTTCCTATCATTGTATTACTTGTTGCGATACATATACTTGCTTATTCATTGAACACAATTCATGTCCAATCATTTAACATCTTAGCAAGATGTTGATTACTCTATTTAAGGAGATTTCGATGTATTCTTGAAGTGTATTTTTTGGTCTTTCATCCCAACCTTTCTTAGAATAAGGCTTCATTTTTCCCAGAAAAGGGTTATAACGAGTATTACAAGCATTACATTCCTCTTTAGGATAAGAGAACTTACAAATCAAGTTTATATCATTACATTCTTTGTAGGCATCATAATGAATTGTGGCTTTTAATGTTTCTTTGTAAATTATCAATGTTATTATCTAACGCAATAAAATCCATAGGTAGAATTAGCTTATCTACATATACAAGCAAATTATCAACCAAGCCCTTTGAATATTTAATGGGCTCATCAACTAATTAAAGGGATATAGTTATGGGCTTCAACTCCCCTGAACCTAGTTGCAATTATAATGAGTATGACACGAGTTTAATACCTACACCTAATTTTAGCATAGTCTTAACCACTTTCTTACCCCCAAAGTAATGTTAATATTAAAACTACCAAGATTCTTTAGGAGGTGTGGAATTGGAATATGAGGTCTATAAGGATCAGTTGATTTGTGAAGCATCAGAGGTTATAAGACTTCATAATCCTTAGCTTTGCATTCCTTGGATTTTACTTTCTTCCCATTTATATTTTCTACATCAAGTGATAAATCATCAAAAGTTTCATGAAAATCAATATTTAACACCTTACCACTTTGTACGTTTCTAATAGCCATGGCTCGTTCTTACACCTTCCCTTTCTTTTGGCTTTGCATATGCTCAACTATTTTCCAAACTTAACCTTCCACTCTTTTTATAGATGCCTCTAAAGAATCCAATCTTTGATTGTTTTTCACATGGTTATCTCTACTCACTTGAATGAAATCATTTAAGTTATCTATTAAGGTTGGCTTATTAAGTGGATAATGTGGCATGTTTTGTTTAAATTGGGGTCTTGCATTTGGTTTTGGCACAAGATGGGTTAGAGTTTTCCTTTCAAGAGAAATTGGGATGATTCTTCCACCCTGGGTTATATGTGTTTGCATAGGGGTCATTCCTAGGTCTAGGTTGGTATCCCTCCATAGATTGCACTTGTTCTTGACTAGTACTTGTATACAAATCAACAAAAAAAGGACAAGTATTAGCAACACGTACATAAGTACTACAAACTCCATATACCTTTTGAGTTGGTGTGTTTTTGGAGGTGACAAGTGTGGCTTTCTTGGTTAACTTTGCAAGTTTCATAGCCATCTCATTATCGGAGCCTATCTCTTAACTTTGACTCTTCTTACTCTAGCACTTTTATGTTGAGAATTAGCATCCAACATTTCATAGAGATCATAAGTTTCAAAGCTATCTTTTCCCCTATAACACCACTTACATCAATGTCAAATGTGAATTGACATTGTGGTGTCAATCTATCATAAAAAAATTGGTTTCTAGTTGCAGTAGGAAGTGGTGGTGTAATAACTAAATGAGAAATAGTTTGAATCTATCCCAAACTTCATGAAATAACTCTCCTTTCATTTGAGAAAATCTGGCAATTTGGTTTTCAAATAGGAAGCCTTCTGATGTAAATATAATTTTCCCACAAAATTATTATAAACTCCCTTTTAAGTTATCAGGAAAGCTAGTAAAATAGCTATTAGCCAATTGTTTTCCCTATCTTTGAGCATTTATGGGAAACACCTCATTTTGAATTGGTACTCATTAAACCCTTGCAAAAGAAATTTCTGTATAATTGAATAGAAATCCTTAATGAATGTGAAATGTTCTTCATTAAGAATTCAATATAAGGAGGGAAACATGAAATAATAAATAGTTTTCAATTCATAATTTCTAGTTGCCTCCCTTAATTGTGTAAAAGAAGTGGCAATGCCAATGATCGGCCTTGCATACTTCTTTATTGCCATCCCTCTTGGTAAAGCATCTCCCCTGTTTGATGGCTCTTGTATTTCATTATCCGAGCTATTTAAGTGATCTATGGATCTCTTAACATTGTCTATGAAAGTTACAAGTTGATTTCCAAGGGATCTCCTACTTTGTATATAATAACAAAAACAACAAGAAATCAAAATATTAGAAAGTACATCACAAACAAAACAAACAAATAACAAAAGAAATAAAAATAAAATAAATAATTAAAAGCAAATAAATCAAAGAAAATGAATAAAAATATATAAGAAACAAAAATATCTAAACAAAACAAAAATATTAACAAAATCACACAATAAAACAAAAAAAAAATAAAAAAACTTAAAGTATCAATTTCCTCACAAAGGTGCCAAAAACTTGATACATAAATTTTGATTGCTCATAAGTGTACAAATCACTAGCAAACTAATGATAAGTTTACTTCGAGGCCAATCTCTAAAGGAATTGGTAATGTTTTCTAAAAAGTTAATTATTTTTTAAATTAGTTAAGAAAAAAATTCTAAACATTTTATTACTTGTTGATTGAGAAAAATGATTGTAGATTTTAAACTAATTAAACAACTAAAATTTGGAAAAGTAAACTAAATTATAGACAAAATAGGGATGTTAAATGAATATGAAAAATTAGCGAGCATAAACCATAATGGAAATAATGAATTAAATAATTTAAATAACGAGCTAGATTTACTGATTTTTTCTTTTTAAATAAACAAATATTCTCAATTAATCAGTAACTTTTGGATTAAGTTTGAAATTGATTAATTGGTTAACTTAAGGAAAATATATAAACCATTATTCTCAATTAAATAATAACTTTTTGGATCAAGCATTAAATTAATTAATTGATAAATATAAGGTAAATTATTATTTAATTATAAATCATGATTTGATCCATCATTAATTTGTAATTAAAGATAATTTAAACCATCTAATTTAATCTCGATTAATCAATAACTTTCTAGATCAGGCTTAACATTAATTAATAATATTAAATTAAACTCTTATTCATTAATGTACAACCAAGAATAGATGACATGTCTAATACAAAGTTCTAAAATATTTTGTTTAATTATAAATCAAGACTTGGTCTGTTATTAATTTATAATTAAAGATATGAAGAACATAAACAAGAAATTAATCCAATTTTTTTTATTTATTTAAACCATAAAATTGTTCTTTTAATCATTGAAAGCAATACTAAAACCTTATATTACAACATTTAGCCAGTTATAATTAAATTAACCAAAATTTATTTAACTACAAAAAAAAATTAGATCATAAAGAGAAATATATATATATAAAATAATGAAAATACCCTTTCTTGATATGTGATTCCAAATCTCTAAATTAGTTTTCAACCCTTTTCAAACACTTGAATCTATTTCACAATTGAGAGATTTTCTCTATATATATATATGTGTGTGTGTGCGTATTATGGATGGTGAAGAATGGCTATGGGAGTTGAGAAAACTTGATATGGAATTATATATGGATTAACATTATTTATAAGAGGTTTATGTATTTATAGGTTTAGTTTAGGGCTAAATCTCGTATATTATATGTATTAGTGTTTCTTGCAATTTTGACCTTTAGGTTGTGACATGCTTTAATTGATGCCATGGAGTGCCTTGAATTTTAAATCTCCAATTGTAACTTTAGAAGCTTGTGCAGCAGTATGGTATTTGGTGGATCCTAGAGGCTTTTGTCACCACATGAATATTATTGAGTTGCAACATGCATAGAAATCCCAAAATCATCAATTGGAACCCGAGAGAACCTCGCCACATCATGGAACATGTCTGAGCCACAACCCGCACCTATTTTCTGGTTTTTGACATTTGTTTCGTTCTAAACGTATATTAACCTATAAAACATGAAAATATCCTCCAAAATAAAAATAGTAAAATAAAACATTAAATAATTGCTCAAAAACACAGTAATTTATAGGTCAAAATAATGTTCATCAGAAGTACTGAGGACAATGTTTAGTTTAGGTTTTTGGGTGTGAATAGGTTCCAATAAAAAAAATTGAGACCAAATTTTCATATTTATTGTTGATTTATGATGAATAATTGAGTATATTATGCATTTTTTGTTCAATTTTCCTAACATTCTCAAAGTTTGCTATAAGGATTGGTTCATAGTCATAATCTATAAATTATGCTTTTGATGTTGAAATTTAGATGAACCTAAGTTTGAGCCCTTAGTGTTTCATTATGAAAGTTAAATTTCTTCTACTCTTTTAACACATTTATGCATAACTTAAATTGGTAGATGATCTTTACAAGGCTTTGATTGAATCTTAGGATTTCATACATCTTATAAAAAGTTACATTGTTTATTTTCCTTATTTTAATTGAATTCCTTGAGTATGGAATAAGTGTGCCTAGCCTTCATGATTAATTTATCACGCTTAATGATATATATTGGTCAAAAAAAGAAGAAAGAAAGAAATCCAAAATAACCCCTTACCATGAGTGATAAATCCATTTTTGAGTCATCCAATTACTTATACAAATAAATTAAAAAAAGATATATATATATATATATATATATATATATATATATATATATAGAGAGAGAGAGAGAGAGAGAAATTATCCTAAAACTCTCTAAGATGTGAAGTTGCTATTACAAATTAAAATAACCCCTTTGAAGTCAAGTTTATGCAAATTTTCGTTCATCTTTATGCACATGCTTGATATTACTTACTTAAGAAGTTTTATTAGAATATGATATAAGAAATATGATATCTTTACAATCTTAATGTTTGATTGCTTCCATGAGATCAATTTTATTACATTTGAGCTTTTATTCTTTATATGGAATTCTTTTGCTTTCTTGTTTGTGTAAATTCTATTTGTATAATTATCTTAAAACTCTCCAAGATGTGAAGTTGTTATTACAAATTAAAATAACCCCTTTGAAGTCAAGTTCATGCAAATTTTCGTTCATCTTTATGCACATGCTTGATATTACTTACTTAAGAAGTTTTATTAGAATATGATATAGAAAATATGATATCTTTACAATCTTAATGTTTGATTGCTTTCATGAGATCAATTTTATTACATTTGAGTTTTTATTCTTTATATGGGATTCTTTTGCTTTCTTGTTTGTGTAAATTTCATTTGTATATACTTGATGAATTCTTAAACCTAGGATAAATGTATTTTAAAGAGCGATTCTTATGAGATTTAAAATTAAAACGAATTCAGATTCTTGACATTGAATTTAGGGAATTTGATAAGAATATGTTGGAACATTGGGATATGGATGAATGATGTGAATTTGATTTGTATGATAGACTTTAATGTGTTGTGAGGCTCAATATGATAATGCATGAAGCTTGATTATGATCAATAAATGAACTAATGCATGAAAAGTTTTGTTGATTTAAGTTTGTAGATTTTTTTAGGATTTAATTTAATTTTAATTTTTGTTTTCTCAAGAATTAGAAAAATCTTAGTTTTGGGGAATTTGATAAACCAATATTTGTCATAATATTTTATAATATTTCAAGCATTATTTTTGCAACTAGTTAATAATTTTGATGCTTTTAGAGTATTTTTATTATTTTACAAGTGAATAAATATTTGGAGAGTTTCTATAACCTTTTTTGAAATTTTTTGGAATCCTTTTTTATCAATTCATGAAGCTAGAAGAAAGCAAAAATATAAAGATCAACCCATGTGGATTTATATAGAAATAGCCTAGGTCAACTTAGCAGCTTTTAGGTGGATGTACATAGCACAAGCATAGATGTGTTTAGCAAAAATAACGAACCAAGAACCTAGCCAAGTGGATGCACGTAGAATAGACCGGGGTGTACTTAGAATTTTTGTGCAAAACAACATCGTTTTATGCTCCTTGTCCAACGCCTACAGCCCTTAAAATGGTGTCATTATGGACCTTTTTCAACATTTTTAATATTAAAAATGCTTTGTATCAATTTTAACAATGGTAGGGTTTTGCAGAAAAATTGACCCATAAATATAACAGATAAGCCCCAAAATGGATATCATCAGTTTTAACACTTGGAGAATATTTGTTTAGAGAGGGACAGTGGAACTTAGAAAGAGAATCTCACTTTTTATTGTCCAATTGTTTTAAGCTTTTGCGGAACGAAGGTCAATCAACTCAAGAATTTGGGTATTTGTATCATTATATTATCTTATTTACTATTATTTAATTTAGATTTTGAAGATGATCTCTTTAATAATTTTATTTATGATTTTGATTTTATCTAAATACATTTATGTGATTTTAGTTATGCTATCATAATTATTTTAAATTGATAGGTTAATTATTTTTTCAATAAAAGTTGAGATTATTTCTTGTTTTTATTTCTCAATATCTTCAATTATGAATTTTTGATGGATCACATATCATTTATGATTAAAGTGAATATTTTTAAATAAAGTTGTTAGGAATATCATTTAGGCCTAAGTGTGCCTCTTGAATAAGAAAATATATTAGTTATATGGTCATTGTGTTAGTTTAGATTATTTTATAATTTTTCTATATTTATTCCAATTAATTAATTATTTGGATAAAAGAAATTAATTAATTAATTATTTGGATAAAAAAATTAATTATTTAATTGTAAGTAAAAATTAACATGATTATTGAAATTTTCTAATTTTAGTGAAAAAATTAATAGTATCAACTTTGGAAGAGTTGTTAAATAAACCTAAATAATCCAAAATATGATTGGTTAGCTATAAAAAAATTTCCATTAATTGTCTCATCTTTTTAATTAAAATTTTTCTATTGCTTTTCATTAACTTATTTATTAAACTAGTTATTTTATTATATTTTCTACTTTTTCAATAAGTTGTTTAAAGTATTTAGGTTTATTTTGTTTTGTTAATTTATTAGTTTAGAGAAAATAAGTATAGAATTTATAACTAATGTTCGTGAGAGATTGATATTGGGTAAACTTATCACTAGGCTTTTAGTGATTAATACACTTGTGAGTATTTATAATTTGCACATAAAGTTTTTTCCACCGGTTGGTTGGTTGGCTCTACGATTGATTGGTTGGTTGGGTCCATGCTTTGTTGGTTGGATAGACTCGTAATTGACTGGTCGGCCCAAGTACTTGTCACTAGTAAGCTTGTTGCTCCATTGAAAGGATGCCATGGTTGGCTAGTTGACTTGGCTTCTCCTGGTGGCTTGGCGAGTCCTCTATGTCTCGATTTCCTTGCGGTGAATTACACTCACCTAGGTCTTGGTTCCATTCCTAGAATCGTCTTCCATACAATCATCCACTTATGGCCTTCCTAGGGTTTCATCCTCATACATAACGTCTTGGATGTGGGCTCTACTACCTGATCGCCACACAAATTGTGTGTTCAATGAATATGCAAATATAAGTATCGCAATAATTAATATAATGATAATAAAAAATCATTCACATGGAGATTATTTTATTAGAAACTTATTTTTAAAACTAAAAAAAATAAAAATCAATGTTTTTTGTTTTTATATTTTAAGGAAGCAAAATTAAAATAACTAAAAATAAATATTAATAATTAATTAAATCAGATTTTGTAACTAAGAAGATATATGAGAAAATATCTAGGAATACTTAATCCCCCAATTTTTTAAACATGTGAATCGCTAAACCCCTCCAATATAATTATCAATTAATTACATGATCAATTGAATCTAACCTTGCACATATTCATCTCTCAAGTAAACTACATACCATATATTAATTAATTTAATCATACTCACATGCCAATTAAATTTCATACTGCTTATTAAATTCATTAATTTTGCATCACATACATAAGAATCATACATCTCTACGTAGAAACTATGCATGTTATTTAATCAAGATAACCAATTAAATAATTATGTTAAATTTATTTAATTACCTCAATAGATAAATTGTTGGCCAAACAATTAATAGCATAAAAATTAAATTAAATAATTTAATTAAAATTATAAATTGGGTAAAATATTAGATCATTTCATGGTGAAAATTGGGTTCACAAGATCCCTAGATTAATAAATTAACTACACATAATTGTGTTTATAAAGCTCATATTTTTCATTAAGATAGACATAAAAAATGATAAAAAAAGAGTAGAAGAAGAAATACAATCAATCTCTTCATTTGTATTACTAATTTTCTCTTGAATCTCCACCAAAATTGTATCAATTTTTGAATTTTTTTGTATTTTCTCTTTTTAGCTCCAAAAGCTTACCAAAATTATGTTAATGGTGACTCATTAGGGTTTATGGGGCTGATTAGGGGCTTAAATATAGCTCAGGTGCAATTTGGACCGTCAAATCAGCTTCAGATCAAGGGTTAGGATCAAAACAAGCATGATTAACAATGCTAGCCAATCACAACACAACACATGGCACACAGAATTCACTGGTCAAATTAGAGAACGACATATGGTAGGGGAGACCAGTCCGAGTCAACACATCTTGAGTCAGTGCCATGCAGTGTAATGTTATTTGTAGATGTAGATGGCATGGTATGCTGGTGGATCGCGAGGAGCAATTGCGTGCCTATACGTGACATGATTGTTTGGCCGCATTCTGAACTTGAATTGAATGTTGTGGCAACACGTATCACATGCTTCTTTACTCCTTACACATGGAGTTTTATAATTCATTTTCCCTACTTGCGTGGCATCTGCGTTAAAAATTCATAAAAATTACAAAACAAATCCCAAAAAATTCTAGAAATTATATTTTCACCCCTTTTTACTAAAAAAATTGTATTTTAATATTTTAGCCTAAAAAATACTATTTATTGAATAAAACAAGTGCACCAATGGCTTTACTTTCATAGAGTCATCAGTACCATACCTAGGGCTCTTAGGGTTAAATCTATCAAATCCACTACAGTGAGACATGGCACCTTTGGATCCCAAAAAAATAATTGATTAAAGGATGCAACGTTCTTCATGTACTTGGTGTTCATGCAAATGTTCAAGTCTATTTGAAGAGAAAAAATAAAAAAAGCAAGGGTTTTAACTACTTAGCATTGCTTGACTACTAAATAATTATGTTTTTAAGGTCTTACACTCCAAAGCTCTAGCCTTTGATTATTAGAATGTGATGAATTAAGCTAAGAGTGATTGGGTCTATATATAGGTTATCAGGCTCAATCTTAACCTCTCATTCACCTAGAATTCATGGGTTTAGATAGGAAGGAGATCTATTAGAATTATGTCAATATGATATCAGATTTTGGAAGTTAAATTCGTAACTTGTGTTAGCTTGTTTTTCGCAAACTTTGACTGATCATAACTTTCTAACCAGAACTTTGATTAAGACATGAAAATAGGCATTTGGAATCTTATGACATCAACATCAATATAGTACAAGTAGTTCTAAGATTCCAACTACACAACACAGTGAAGACATCCAAAGACCAAATGCTATTGTGTAGTTATACCTAGGTGATCAACTTAACCACCTACCTTGTTAGAGTCGACCTAAGAGGTCTACAGGGCTTGTGTTGGATGAAAAAATCACTTGGTATGTTTATGGTGCATGCCAAAATTGAAAAGTCAAATAGATACCGTTAGTACACAATCAACTCATATTCAATTCAAAACAAGCTCTTTATGGTAAGTTTTTTGAAATTATTTCTAAATATAAATATCATTAATATATTAAATAATTTATATTAATTATTTAATATATAAATCATTATATTAATTTAAATATTAATTAAAAAGTATAATTTTTTTAAAAGAATATCACTTACCAAAGTCTATAAATAGCTCCACCTCAAAAATGTACGCATTAGAGAATGCTTAAAATTTTCAAATCTTCTATGATTTAAGCTTACTCACACAAAATGTGACCTAAGCATGACAATGGATACGATATCTCACGATCTCGTTCCTTTTGACATCTTTGCTTGTAACTTGCATTTGATGTGGCAAGAATGTAGTGAACACAAAAAATAGTTTTAATACAAAGATTAGATATAACTTCCATTTCATAAACCGTAGCCTCCCAATATCACAAACGTTATCCTATTAGATTTTTTGTATCAAAGGTTTTCATGGCCTAAGGAGTAGAAAGTAAGATCACCAACATTGTTACATCAAGATATTTGTGTTGTTGGTTTGATAGATAATGTATGTTATTGGAAGGCGGCAAAGGCCAAGGAATTTAGAGCAAGAAGCTAATGCTATCCTAAGCATTTGTTTGTGGGTCTAACAATTATGATATAAGGCTCTGGAATCAGATTTATAATGAGTTTTCAGTGTAAAATATACATATTGGCTTGTAGAAGAATGTAAAGGACAACAATTAGCAAAAGATTGGGGGTAATATCCCAAGTAATCCCAGGGGTCTCTTCTAGTAGAAGTGAATATGATTTTAATGAATATATCAGTATGATTTTCTTTTTCTTTTAAGTGCATTCTATTCTCTTTTTGAGATTAGCCTATTAAAAAAATAGTTACACATAATCACAAACTTTACATTAAGAGTGATTCAAACCCGCAATCTTTTAATACCTATATTGTACTGTAAAATGTTCAGATTAGTTCCCTAGTTATAGGGCAGCAATTCATCCTTTTTTTCCTCTGAAGATATTGTTTTCTTTTCATTACAAATATGATAAAAATAGTTAATTTTTCATAGTAAAAAAAAATGCAAAGTTGGGTAGGAAAAAAAAAAAAACAAGTACAAGCAGACACATAACAAACACTTATAATACTACACCATTCACACCCCAGCCCATTAGTAATAGATCATTTTTAAAACAAGGTTTAGTGTTATAGATAATGAAGTTAAGGAATTTAGGATTGATATATAAGTTATTTACAATCAAGAGTAAAATGAATAAAAATAAGTGGTCAATAATTAGAAAACATATCGTAAACAAGAAGAAAAACCTTTACTTACCAATAATACTCTTTAATTGATTGCTAAATCTTAAACCCTAAATCCTAAACTTAAACCTTAAATTTTAAACCTTACACCCTAAATTGATTTAGGATTATTTTATTATTTTTAATATATATATATAATTTTTTTAATTTGTGCATTTTAATTGCTAAACATACTATTTTTATCTTTTTTTGCTATTAGATGTAAATACTCATTATATTGGGTCTTTTATTCAAAGCTAAGGTTTTTTTTTCAAAATGAAATGTTTGCATCACTGATGAACTGATAACTGCTTGAAAAACATTAATATTACATGATTTATTTATACTTTAATGTTAAAATAGATTTAAAATTACATAATTTTTTCATTTTTTTAGAAAATCTATGCTTTCTAAATCATAGGCATGTTTTATTGTTTTTCAAGTATTTCTGGCTTCAAATTGATTAAAATGATAAATACTTGAAGAATTGTACCTGAAAACACTTTTTTCAACTTAGAATAATAAAAGAATAAAAGATGTAAATCTAACCAAATGTAATGGGTGAAAGAATAAGAAAATTGGAGAAAAACAATTTAATGTGGGCTGTAGAAAAGAAATAGTTGTATCACAATACGACCTTCTTGGATCATGATTTAACACATACCAAAATAGATGCAAGCCACAAGATGGATAAAAGTATACTGCGATGTGCAGTGATAATTTCCTCATAATCCATATTTTCTCCTTTTTATTTGGCATTCTTCATCAATAAATAAAGCTTTCCCTCCTCTTTTAAAAGCATATTAGTTTATTAGAATTAATTCTTTAGCTTAACATTTGTTTAGCAATATTTTTTTCTTTTCAAATTTCTCTTAAGTTTTTTAGAGTTACATATTTTATTTCTATGTTTAGCTTATAAAAAACTTAGATTAGGTTTATCACAAATAAGAGACAGTAAAATGGAGTTGTTCTAGATCAGACGATATGAAATTATTATTGAAATGTAGGGAATATTCTGAAGTTTAATACATCCTATGAGGAGCAGGACACATTCGTCCATCTATCTAGTAGATATAAATCTAATCTGTATTTTTTTTTCCAGTAAACAATGTTGTATTTCTTGAATTTATTATAAATCATTTACTGATTATTTATTATTTTTAACAGATTTGGCTTATTGTGATAATGAGATTTTAGTTATGTTTATATATTTGTGTAGATTATTTAGGCGAATAATTTTAATAATAATTAAACATATATTATTTTATATTTCACGATTTTTATAAAATTTATTACTGAAAATATATTTTGAGACATATTGTTTATAATAGATATAGAATTTGAAAATTAGGTTTTAGATACATCAATCTAGATCTAATTTAGAATTATTTTTTATTTCAAGTTTTAAACAACATTTATTATTGAAAATATATTGATGATATATTTTTCATGATAGATTTAAAATATGAAAGTTAGGTTTTAGATACAGGAATTTAAAATCTAATTTAAACAACCTGAATATGAGCTTAAATTGTTAGCTCGATCGAAGACGTTAAAGAATTTAATCAATAATGAATAATGAGTCGACCGAAGGTGTTATTTATACATATAAGAAAGAATCAATAATCTTGATTTATATTTCATTAACCTAGTTAATTCTACCAAACATAATCAACTAACTATCCCATTAATTCTTCGTTAATTGCATATATGCCTATAATTTGTGTGAATAATCTATCTTTTATCCTTTTTATTATTTTATTTTATTAGTTTAGACTTTTCAAACCTAAACAATTGTGATAGAATGCTTGGGTTTATTTTTATGCTTTTAAGAGTTTTATCGAATTCTTTAAAATCACACAGTTTCTCATTCGACCAACTTTGAATGTATACATATCGCTTACTATAAATTATTCATGCACTTGTGAGATATTATAAATATACAAAATTTGTGCATTTGTCACTTAAGAATAAACTCTTTGGCCAGTAGATTCTACTAGTTTTACTGCAATAATTTCTTATTCAATCCATCATTTGATGCCTTGCAAATATTTTGCTTATAGATGGTACTAAAAGGAAACAAAAACAAAATAAATTAACTATCATATACAAGGTGTGAAATAATAAACCAAGAAGATAAAAGCTTAAGGAAAGATGAGAGATAAAGAAGTAATACTTAATTCAATTCTTGAATGATTACATGAAATTTATTTCACTTATATGCTAGTGAGTTGTTGTGTTAGTTATAGAGAATCATATTCTGTTAGAGAATATGATAACATACCAATAAGCCAGGATCCACTACACTAACACTACAATGCACTCAATACACTCAATACAATTACACAGTTTAATATCCTCTCATAAGATCACATCCTCTCAGGAACTGTGAGCTTAACCTTCAAATTCTAGAACTGTTGAGAATGAAGTGTTTTATTCATTATATCTGCAATTTATTCTTCACTAGAAATATCATCAACCACTAACTCTTATGCATGCAATTTTTCTCTCTCAAAATGAAAGTCTATTTCAACATGCATTGTTATAGAATGCAAGGTTGGATTCTTGCTAGCTATACTATATTCACATTGTCACAAAACAATCCTAATGCTTGAAGTAAACCAATCTTCACTTCACCCAACAATTTTAAAAACCAAGGTACCTCAGCTAATATAAGCTACAACCCGAAATTTTGCTTCTATAGAGGACCTTGAAACAAATTTTTGTTTGCCAAAATCCCATGAAACTAATGCATGACAGAGGAAGATACAAAATGCTCACTATGCTTCTTCTATCATTTGGGTAAGAAGCCCAATCAACATCACTATAAGAACTTAGCTACAATATCAAACATTTCTACATAAACAGACTATGACTAGGGCTACCATTCCAGTATCTCAAATTTCTTTTGTTAAAGACCTGTGTATATCAGTGGGATTGTGCAAGAACTAACACAATATATTAATAGAATATAAAATCTCAGGCCTAATAAAGGTAAAATATTGTAATACTCTAATGGGTGTTCTATATTGTGTTGGATCAGGCAAGCAAGTACCTTTAGTTTTGTACAATGTCTTACCACCAAGAAGAGGAGTGTTGATAGCTTTAGCCTCTAAAAGGTTCTCCTTTTCAAGTAGCTACTTGATATATATTTGCTATGAATGATGAATCCCTTCACTAGTGCAAGATACCTCAATTCCAAGAAAGAAATTTATACGCTCAAAATCCTTTTAGGTAAAGGTTTGATTCAATCTATCAAAGAGAGGATGAAAAAGGTGTTGATTACTACTTGTTATAACTATGTCATCCACGTATGCTAGAAAAACAATCAAGTCTTTCATAGTATCATATACTAACATTGAAGTGTCATCAATTAAGCATTTGAAACCCAATTCACTAATTAGAAACTAAGCTTGGTGAACCAGATTTACCTTACATATATAGTGTGGCTTTGAAGCATCTATAAAGGAAGCGTCTACAAACTCCTTGGGTTAGGACATAAGCACATCTTCTACTAAGTCTCTATTTAAAAATGTGTTATTAACATCAAGTTGATGCACAATTTAATGCCTAGATAGTGCTAGAGTTAACATAATTCTAATGGTTACACTCTTTACTACCAGGCTAAAAGTTTATGCATAGTCAATGCCATAAGTTTTGTCATGATGATTTTCCATAACTCCATATTATATCTTTCCAGAGATCTATCAACCTTGAGTTTCACTCAAAAGACCCACTTGTTCGCAATAATCATAGCTTTCTGAGGTGGGATCACCACTTCCCAAATATCAATATCCACAAGAGCTTTGAACTTTTTCGATATAGATACAAAATATTTAGGATTCTCAAAAGCTATTAAAACATTTTTAGGCTCAAGTATTATGACTTACATAGTACGTACCTTAGGCTTATAGATTTCATGTTTAGCTCAAGTAACCATTCCATGTGTATTAGTACTAGAACCATGAGTTGGTTTGATAGAAGGAATTTTAGGTAGTTAAATAAAGAGATCAATCCCATTGGGATAAAAAAAATTGAAACTCATAAGTAAATAGGAAAGGACAATGGTAATTGAGAAGAAAAATGAAAAGGTTGTAAAGATAATGAGTGTGAGGATGAAGCAGAGTTATGTGTAGAGAAAGATGATTGTGAAGACAATGAGTGTAAAGATGAAATAAATTTATGTATAGAAGAAGTTGGTACAAAATAAAAATTATGTGATGAATTCAATAAAGGAATTTTGTGAATTTTTAGGCACTAAGAGTATTGTAAACTTTTTCATAGGTAGGTGTAGGTGCTAGAAAAGTTAAAAAAAATGAGTTAGCATAACACCCAGTAGTATTAGACAAAGATTTAGTTAGACTTGGTTGATTGGTTTTTAAGAAGGGAAAGAGGTTTCATGAAATATAATGTATATATTGAGATATACACTTTTATAAACACATAAAGATACCAATAACCCTTATATCTTAGAGGATAGCCAATTTGAGTTTAACCTAGGTTCCAATTTTGTAAAGTTTTAAGGCCTAAGATAAGGATAACACAAAGGATCAAAGATTCTTAGGTAGGCTTCTTGTCATACAACAGTTCAAAAGGAGATTTTGATTGAAGAGTTCTAGAGGGTGTTATATTCACTAGATGTACTACAAACTTAAATGCATATTCCTAATAAGAAAGAGGCACACTAGCTCTAAAAAGTAAAGAAATTCTACTTTCTACTATATGCATATTTTTTTCCTATTTTTAGAGGGTGTGTAAAAGGAGGAAATCCTCTAGCATAATGACCTTGAAGTAAGTAACTTTCAAGTGCTTTAAACTCTTCTCCTACATCATTTTCTAATTACTTGATAAAATTGCTAAATTTCCTTTCTACCAAAGCATCACAATGCTTAAACAATTGATCTATTTCACTATTCTGATTCATAACATGCAACCATTGAAAACTTAAAAAGTCATCTACAAATAATAAGAAATAATGTGCTCCATTAACTAAAGTAATTGAAGCACTCCACATGTCCATATGGATAATATCAAAAGGTCATGATGACCTTGAGTAAACATGTGCAATAAGGAACTTGTGTCACTTGCTACTTGACAATCTACACATTTCAGGATAAGAATAAGCTTTACATTATGCATTCATATTTGACCACACAGTTTTAACAACTTCAACATGGGGATGGCCTAATCTTTCATGCCATAGTCTACCATTAACTACTTCTTTATGATGGCATTCAATATTGCTTATAGTTCCCACATTTAAAAAAATTACACTACTTTTAGAAAATTGAAAAGAGTAAGGCAAAAAGATCATACCAATATCAGTAGAAGCTACTAGTCTAGGTAACTTGTAGAGATCTTGATCTATTCCACCAACAAGTAACTTTCTTCCTTGATTCCAATCATTGATACAAAAAGAGTTTGGATAGAACGCAATAGCCACATTATATTTTAAGCATAGTTTCTTAATAGAAATTTAATTCTTTTCCAAATGAGGGACTAACAACATACTACACAGATTCAATTGAGTATCACCAACCTTCAGACACTATTCACATAATGAGTTATAGGGACTATACTTCCATTTCTAAGAATAACAACCTCATTACCCTTGTAAGGAAAAGAACCAGAGAGTATTCTTTTGTTACTAGTAAGATGATAAATGGCTATTGTATTCATATACCTACATTGATTAAATGAACCAGGCAAGGCTTTAAATGATTGATAAGGAGAAAAATAGGCCACTAATGGAAATTCATCACTTGAAAAAGAAAGTTTCCAAATTGTAATTGAGAAGGTGACTGTTGAGAAGTTTTATTAGTTTTAGATTGTTGAGAGAGCTCATCAGTTTGGTCATTACCCTATACCAATGAAAGATGCATCCAATGAGGTATAGTATTGTTATTATTATTATTGTTAGACTCATAATATTTGTAGTAACAATGAGTAGCACTATTTGCATGATTTTGATTCTAGTTCGGATATGAATTGTTCTAAGAATTATTCTGGAAAGATTATGGTGACATTTGTGATTGCTGAGGAGCAATTCTTGCAATATTTTCTTGAATTAGTTACACTAGTATAGTTAATTCTTTCTAACTATTTTCATCTATCTTAAGTGAGTTGAATACCTTATCAAGAGAAGGCATATGATCTTTCCAAGTGATGCTATGACTGTAGAAATATAATCCCTTCATAATCCACGAAGAACATAAAGAATTTGTTCTTTATCAAAAATGTCATCATCTACTACCATTATATGATCAATAACCCCTTTTGTAATGATGATATAACTCTCTATTTACATTGAACCCTTTTGAATAGTCAGCAACTACCATTGTAGTTGCATTAGTTGGGTTTGAGAATTATTTTGGAAAACCTTTTCCAAGGCTTTCCAATAAGCAACAATTGAATCCTTGCCTCTCTGAATCAAATATTTCAAGTAATTTGAAGTTATAGAGTTGTAAATCCAGCTCATAATTATCTTATCTTTAATGTCCCATCCATCAAACTCAGGGTTTACTTCAAGAATATCTTGATTTTTCATAGCAATTCCATATGAGACTTGCATTGTCTTATTGATCAATTTTTGAGTAGAAATAGAAGAACCATCGATAAATCCTTATAACTCATAGATACAAATCACATGCCTTAATTTCTCTTTCCATATCAAGAAATTGGACTCATCAAACTTTAACAAAAATTTGGATTGATAGGAAATGAGAATGACCATGAAGAAGAAAAAGTATTATGCACATTAGGTGTTGAAGAATTGAATGTAGTTTTAGCTATGAATCTCATACTATGCGAAACAATAAACCAAGAAGAGAAAATCTTATGTAGAACTTAGAGAGAAAGGAATAATGTTGGATTCAATTCTTGAATGATTACATGAAGTATATCTCACTTATATTCTAGTGAGTTAGTTATGTTAGTTACAAAGAATCATATTCTATTAGAGAATATGATAACATACAAATAGGATAGGATATACTACACTAATACTATAATGACTTAAATGCACTCAATGTAATTACACAACTTAACATAGGGAAGTATTGGACTTAAAATTGAGATGACACATCAAGGGTTCATTTTGTAATCAATTGTATCGTAGAAAAGTGGTATAAAATGTGAGAATTTTTATGCCATAAATTCGAAATCAATTAGGATATATTGTGTATATATGGGTGTGTAAGTATGTAATGTTAAAAAATATTAATGACAAACAATGAAAAAATAACTTATTTCAATAATATAACATGTGAATGAAAGGTAATATATATATATATATATTTGCACGTGGAAACGATCCATCTTAATAATGCTCCATTATATACTTGTAGATTTTGTGTGTAATAACTATAGGAATGGACACACTCAAAGATATGTCATTTATCATCTTCTTAAATATTTCATTTCTAATAGAACCCTAAATCTAATGGGTTGGTTTAGACTCATGAGTGGGGCGAGCTCATAGGCCTGTTTACACAATATAAATATTTTTAGTCCATCCCATTATAATCCTAAATAAAATATATGCTTATTTAATATATGGTGGGTTAATTAAATTTTATTCCTACAACATATGAGGTGAGTTGTAAAATGCTCAAAAAGTTTGTACAATTGCAATTATGTTCACAATGTTAAATGTAATGATAAAAACATGTCTAATCAGTAATTATGATTCATTTTTTTTAATAGAATGATATTACGACCATTTTATGTGTAATAAAATTAATTGACCATATTTGTAACGAGCTACATTTTGGGCATGTTTCCAACCATCCAAACGCATGGTTTTATCATAATATCCTTAAGAAAATGCACATAGAGTATACATGATAAAGTTATGTTACAAATTAAATGAAAATTATTAATTGTATATATTTTTATCATTACAAATACTTTGTGGACATAATTGTAATTACAAAAACTTTTTGTATATTTTTACAACTTGTCCCATACGATGTAGGCATAAAATACACTTAACCCAATATTTAGGTCATTAAAATAATTTTGTCATAACATCCTTTAGTAATTAATTTATATAATTTATAACTTCCAATGATTATGTTAGTCCACATAAAATAATTCTAATCATTCTCACACTTGGACATCATAATCATTCATTGAGTACATAATAGCATAATAATATAAAATGATGTATCTCAAAACTTTTAAGCCAAACTATTATGTGCAATAATATTTTGAGATTGTACACGTACTACATATAACCGACACTAGATATTCAAAGCACGATGGCAATAATTCACTTATGCATGGACACGAGAGATGCTTGAATCTATGTCATCAATATGCATATTTGAGACTGAAACATGATGTCTCTCAATTGTGTCATCCTTTAACCAAAATATATGGTGACTATAAAGCATGTAATACATGATAACACAATACAAACCCATACACCACATATGTATGTAAAATACCCACTAACCCAATACATGAATGTCATGAAAAAAATCCACGTGGGAAACATGCTCTTAAAATAAGATTGAGCTAAACTATGGCGAGTGAACTTAATAATGTGTTTCATGTATATATAGGCATATACTTAATACCATTGAGAGAAAAAGGTTTTATAATGGCCACAATGTATTAAAGGCTTTCAAAGCATTACTAGCAACTCATAAACCTTGAATAATCCTAAAATCATATTTCAAAACAAGTACCCTCATAACATCCTAATATTATGCATCCATTATCAGTGTCACTGTATTCAAATATATTCTTGATGTTGGTTCAACGATGTACTTATAAGATGCTCCATAACATTTTAACATTGCACTATTAATATAGTTCTTCATAGAACACATATGCTAGTCCATATATGAAATTAATTCAAATTTTCTATCACTTGAAGTCTTCATAAACAAACTAAATTATACAAAAATATGAAATGTAAAATGCAAGCAAGCATCTAAATTAACCACAACCTAGTCCAAAATATATGTGTGAAATTACCCAAATGTAAAAAATCGAGTGGATACTATTACGCCAGTCAGAACTCTATACCATATGACAGAAAATTTTAAGGAGTATGGAATAATAAACTACATGTAAACAAAATGAAGCATGCCTAAAGTATCAAGGCTTGTGCCACCGTTTAGAATGCTTTTGATGTATTTTCAAACCATCTAAAATTGAGTAATAAACGTCTCGGAGTATGATGTCATAATCTAACCATTAGCACTTAACAATGAACATGACAAAACAAATAACCATCACATGCACAATAACACATTCAAAATGGAAAATTATTTATCTCCCACTTGCTTAATACATCAATTGGTATAATCATTTACTTATAATGTGTGCTCTAAATCCATATACGAGTAAAGCTTAAGTGAGTATATTCATAACTAAGTGAACTCATTAACATACTTTTCTTAAACAAACATGATACATAATCATGAATACAAGGAACTCTTTATGTCATAGTAGGACACTTGATTGTAGAATTATTAACAATAAATTTTCAGTAATTACATATTATATACATAAAATTCTTTGCTTTGAAAAATTAAAGTATACATTTATTTGGCTATTATAGCCTTATAACATAATGTGTCTCTAATTTCATTGGTGAAAAGAATTTAAAGTCTATAATCAAACTTTACAACTAAATTTTATTTTTATATCAAACCATTTTTAGATTGTATAACATATTTGGCATCAAAGTAATCAATTAATAAAATGTGAAATTATCCAAAACTATCTTAGATTACTCAAAAATTGACACAAAATCATATTTAATAACCTTAATTACTTAATATTGACACGAAGTCACAATATATAATACATAGAATTACTCTTAAAAATTATAACAAGTAATTAAAAGCAATCCAAAATTGAACTCAAGCATTTTCTCTTGTTACACTAATTGATCATAACACTTACTTCTAATTTCACCTTAAAAATAAAGATTTCTTCTTTGGCTATAAACAAAATTATGGAGCCAAAACTTATCATCAAAAAATATCGAATTATTAATTATTTAATCGTAATTATTATGAGCAATATTAACACTCAAAACATATTTATTTGATTTAATAAACACTTTATCAATGGTAAATATAAACACATTAGCAATAATACAACTTCATGCTTGCTAGACCATAATTCATTTTTTATAACATTTTAATAAAAAACAGTGTTCAAAACACACATGAACAACATTTCAATGAATAATGATTAATTTTATAATGATATGCAAGAAAAATGAAAAATATCACACAAAACAAAAACTTAAAAATATTATTGTAATAATATTTTGTGGAATTTTACACATTTTCGTTTCTCACAAAACAAGTATGCATAGATTATGATTGCTACTACTTCGGGACCAATGAGGATTGTTAGAAACCTAGGCCTAATTCAATCCAATAAGATTTTATTGAGTTAATGATTATCCAAGTTTATAAGCAACACTGCTGTCGAACTCCTGGCCGATGTGAGACTGAAAGAAATTTAACAGTCTCCCTCCACACGGATAGAGGTGGTCTCACAAAATCACGGTAAGACTGTTAAAGACAAAGCCTAAGTCATCGATCAAACCAGGCTCAATCTGATACTATGTTAGAAACTCAAGCCTAACTTAACCCAATGAAATCTTATTAGGTTAAGTTAGGTCTGAGTTACTAACACGAATGTTTTCTTAATGTAGAATATTATTTACTCTACCTGTTAGATTGTCCATATTGATGACACAAGAGATATTTCATAACAACATAATTAAAGCATTTGCTTTAACTTATATGCATATAATAAATGAAATCTTATTAGGTTAAGTTAGGTCTGAGTTACTAACACGAATGTTTTCTTAACGTAGAATATTATTTACTCTACCTGTTAGATTGTCCATATTGATGACACAAGAGATATTTCATAACAACATAATTAAAGCATTTGCTTTAACTTATATGCATATAATAAACCACAATCATATTTTTTTGTAAATTTTTCTTTATCCTTTTCATACTAGAGACATTCATACCAATATGAATAAATAACAATCATAAGATACATGTAAAATCAAGATCATGTTTTTTTTCTTTGTTTCTTCGTTTTCATGCTAGTCTTATTTAGAAATAAATTTTTATACACTATAAAGCAAAATAATTAAATATCACAATCAAATATCAATTTATCAATGAGAAAATGGATTAGATTACACAATTCATGATTTTAGTTACGAATGTAGTTAGAGATCTAAAAATAACCAACTTTGAACTTCACGTGTATTTTGAGTTAACACAGATAATGTTATTTATAATTAAGTTATATCACAAAAATTATCTTTTGAGTTAATAAGACATTTCATACAAATTAATTTGGATCCAAATATAAAATGGAGATTATATACCTCAATTACTTTAAAAATGTCAAAAAAATATTTTACAACATTACATGTTTAGACTTACCAGAGACAAACATCGGCCATCAATTGCTATTTAAATTCTACAACCAATACAAGCATCCAAATTTTAAAGAAAATAGACTCAAATATTTTGTGTATTTCTATAATTTTAAAAATAAATACACATAATTACTTTATTATTCGTACATATTATAAATTTTATTAGTTTCATGAAATTTAGACATAAATGTGAAATTGAGATATTATATCTCTTAAAAAAATTACTTTCTCTGTTTTTTTTATTCTTACGTTTATTATTAACCTTTTCAGACAAAGTTGATTATTATTCAGAAAAATATTCAAAAAATAATAATTAGAAGGAAAAGCAAAGTTGCAGAAATAATTAAAGAATGGTCCCAAAAAAAAAAAACATAGTCAACGTATGATGACATGCCCCACTATTCATTTGATGAAATTTAGACATAAATGTTAAATTGAGATATTATATCTCTTAAAAAAATTCCTTTCTCTTTTCTTTTTTTCTAATTATTTTTAAGTATGGATTGGTTATATTAATTTTTGAATATTTTTTTCTGAATTATGATTATAAATATTCGTTCATTAAAAATAAATTGAAAAATAAGCTCAAATAACTTTTTTATCATTATTTTTATTTTACAACGGACCCTAACTCATAATTTTAATATTTTTCCATTATACCCTTAATGTTATACATTAAAACTTATTCTCGTCATTTTTGCTTATAATTTTGTTTTCTTCGACGCCGTCAACCTCCTGCACCAACGATGCCTTCTGACAAAAAACCAACATACTAGAAACCCTCCGCCTTAGGATGCAAGAATCAACAATCATGTTATTCTTTTACTCCTGAATTCTATCTCTCTACTCTATATATTGATATGATCTTTACCTCTTTCTAATCTAAACCCTTATTTCACTCTCTAGATCCTTCTTTGGGAGACCTTATTGGTCGTTAGCAATGGCTGTGGGAGTGAACAGAAAGATATCAGCAACATTAGCCAAAGCTCACATCTAAAAATTCAAGCAAAATAGTGTTTTTTCGCCTTTGTTCAAGTTGTTTTTATTTTATTTTGTTTGGTTTTTGTTATAATTTTACGTGACGCTCTTGTTTCGTAATCCTACCTCATTTTCATCGCCTTCAAAATCCATAACGTTATTTTGAGAACTTGGGTGAATGCTTATTGTTATTTATTTGTAGTTTGTTTCTTCGAAAAATTATGTTAAATTTTGTCAATTTTTTACCGAT
Organism: Hippophae tibetana; assembly: GCA_037013495.1. NCBI lineage: Eukaryota > Viridiplantae > Streptophyta > Magnoliopsida > Rosales > Elaeagnaceae > Hippophae > Hippophae tibetana. Next base: position 48,148,090 of record CM072810.1, read on the forward strand.
CGAATAAATGTTCATTTAATTGGGTATGTTTTTAATTCATTTTCTACTAATAAAATCACGTTTGATTAACATCTAATTAGTTAGAAAACTGTAATTTAAACATGTAATAAACTTAGCTCTTACCAGTGGGGTCACAAAATAAACAAATTTCGACTAATTGAATAATCGTTCAACAATTGAAATTTAACAAATGTTTAATTTAAATTAAATCACAATTGGTTAAAAAAGTAGGATCATTTTTGTCTCCTTTTGTAGAAAATCAAATGTGAAGAGTTATAAATGATTTTTGATTAATATTAGATTATTATATAACCCAAATAAATTTGATTCTATGAAATTTAAATTATATATATATATATATATATATATATATCATAATTATTAATGTTTAAATTAAATATAAATTTTATGAATATTTAAATATCTCTACGTGTATCTTGCATACAAATATAACTAAAAGAAAAAAAAAGGATTAAAGATGACTATAATTATATACGAGGACTTTAAATTTTTAATTCCAAGAAAAATGAACAATTTAAAAATAAAAAATAATATATATATATATATATATATATATATATATAAATTCTTTAGATTTTGGTTAGTTTTTAAAATTTAAAATTAACCTATTAACCAAAATTTAAAACCAAATAACTTAATAATCATTTTAAACAGATAAAATTAGGTTGGGTGGTTCGGGTAATTTTACACACCCCTACCCAAATGGGCAATTTAATGAAAAACGGAGATACCGGCCGACCCGAAAGTGGATTTAGACTTCCTGTCCTCAAAATTGATATATTATATAAAAATGATTGAAAAACATACAATTTGGCTTAAAAAGAGTTTCAAGAATACCCAAATTTTAGACTTTGCGATTATTTCTAAAATCAACCTCAAATATGCCACCAAATCTATCGAAGAATAAATTAAAATGATCATAATCACTCGAATTTAAGGATACATGGCATCAATCTTATACAAAATCAAGGTTTTTAAAGTGCTCAAAATCTTCAATTTTCGGGTTAAAAAAAAAAAACCTAAACAGTCACCATAGATAAAAATACACAACCCACAAATTATAGATCATTTACAGCAACAATAATTCTCATATATCAATAAATAATACACAAACTTTTTATTCTCAGTCTACTTCAATAAATATGATGCATTAATATTCAATATTAACATCAATATGTATATCACTTTCAGCGGCTGATAATAATATAGGTGCATGAACTCATGCAATATATCAGTTCTCATGAAAACATGAAGATAAGTGTCTCATCTATAATTAGTTATTATTTTAATTAATATTTATCTTTCCTATAATTAGATAAATGTGTGTGTTTGGATATCTGGATCGGTCTAAAGATCGGACCTTACAAACTACCCAAGACAGTCCAACCCAAGACAGAAGATGAAGTACCCAAAACATCCCACCCATGAGACAGACCAAGCTCAATGGGCTCGAGCCATTCAAATACTGAGCCAAGGAGAGCTCGAGCTTGTCAAGATCGAACTCAATGGAAGCCCGAGCCTGTCAAGACTAAACCTAATGGAAGCCCGAGCCTTTCGAGACCGAACCTTAAGGTCTAGTCGAGCACGGTTCAATTCGACCTGGATCTTTGACACATTGTACTTTAGGCTAATAATGCTCTCCTGACATATTGTACTATGCCCTACTTACATGTACACATTGTATATCTGAAACATGTACCATAAATGTGCTATAAATATATGAACCTTTTATGAGGATCCATCAATTCACCCTTTTGTATTAACTTCTTTCTAATCTCTCTCTAAGCACTTTAGTCTTAAAATTTTGGAGCCCACAGTGGGGCCCGGATTTTCAAGTAAATACCAAGTTTCTGACCCCATATTCTATAGAAACTCATCTCACTCATTGAGAGAAATTAGGAAGGTCCATTGCGTACTACTCTCAACCCGAAAATCATGGAAATAACTCGATCTGAAAGACGATCAAATTCGACTAATCCTGAAATGATGGCTACTCAGAGAGACACACCACCATGCACTAATGGAGATAGGACAGAAGATAACGCCCTCTATCAGGAGTTATCTCGTCAACTCCTCGAGCTAAGAAAAGAACTCGACGAAATCCAAAGAGAAAACGGAACCCTCCGGTCTCAGGTAGAGGGAAGAATCTCAGAAAATCTTAATGCCGCACCAACCACCAGGGAGGGAGTGGAACGTGGTCAGTCCGAGCCCCAACATACCGAGCATGAGGCTGAAAGAAATCCCCTTTCCAGCTCAGCTCGTCCCGGTGAAGACCAATGGCTTAAAAAAAAGAAGTTAGGAAATGAGACTGCAAGCTCTAGAGGATAACAACAAGAGACATATAGAGACCTTGAAAGCAGCAAGCGAGAGACAGAAAAAAGGAAAATTCCCTTGCGAGGTATACAGAGATTGCGAACAATTGTACATCTCACCATTCTTAGATACAATCGAAAATGATGAACCCCCACCCAATTTCAATGCTCCAAAGTGCCCAAACTATTTTAGGACAAAAGATCCAGTAACACACGTTCAACACTTCAAAATAGCCATGGAACCCATGAGTCTCACCCAGTCAAAAAGAGACACTATGATGTGCAAACTGTTTGTCGCCACTTTATGCAAGGGCGCACAAAAGTGGTTCAATAACCTACCGCCCAGGTCTATATCCTCTTTCCCAGAGTTCGCTAAACTGTTCATTACCAACTATGCCTACAATAAACCCTTGCAAAAATAATTGCACCACCTCTTTTCAATTATACAAGAGGAAAAGGAACCCATCGAAGAGTACATGAGGCGTTTTAGAGAAGAAAAATTGGAAATCGTTGATTTCCCTAGCTCTATCGCTATAGAGGCTTTTAGGCGAGGCTTGCTAAAAGATTCTGTCCTATTTATGGAACTAACTAAATTGGTGCCGCGCACCTTAGAGGAAGCTTATGGGGAGGCTAGAAAGTTTGTCAACTTAGAAAAGGAACTCGGCTTGACCAAAGAATGCCGAGCAGGGGATGAAGTAGTCCCGACCCTAAATAGAGAAAAGGAGGACAAGCCCAGATCAAGCATACAAAAGTTACAAAAACAAACAATTTGCTACTTTCAGGAAAAAATGTGCAAAACAGACACTAACTGATCAACAGAAACTAGGCATTAAATAAAAGTTGGCCGAGAAACAGGGAAACTTGGGGAAGGGCATTATCCCTTTTCAATGGTCCCTCTTTAAAAGTTGATTTAACTGAGTCGTAAAAAGAATGGAGAGGGAGTTCGAGACCAGGTGCCCACCCAAAATGCATTCTCTAGATAGAGACGTATCCAAGTGGTGCGCCTTCTACAAAGATATATGCCATAATACAAAAGACTGTAGAAACTTTAAAAGAGAGTTAGAGACATTATTGGCTAGAGGATATTTCACGGACCTCGTCATAGAGAACGATGATAGAAGAGGCTACCAAGGCAAACAAAGAATATTCCAACCACCATACTCACCTAGTGGCAAGCAAAATCATAATGAACCCGATGTTAAAATGATCCACACTATACATGGATGACCTGGAGTCAACGGGGTTTCTAACACACACAAAACATTTTGCGAGGGAGCTACACAATGCACCCCACGTATACGCCATGGATAAAGTGAGACCCCCTACAAAAATAAATTTCACAGAGAAAGATGAGACTTCATCCCATCACGGTGACCCACTGGTGATAAACTTGAGGATCAGGTCTTGTGAGGTCCAATGAATAATGATTGACACTGGGAGTTTGGTAGATCTCCTCTTTCAAACCACAGCCAGGGCCCTAGGGCTAGGAGACGCTGACATTATCAAAGTAGAGCTTCCCCTCGTAGGATTTTACAATGGCACCACCTACGCAAAGGGAATGGTGCTTTTACCTGTCATAACAAAAGGGGTAATAATGACCAATTTTGTCATCATTGATGCCCTAGCTCATTACAACACCATCCTGGGGAGACCTTGGATACATAAGATGAGAGCGGTCCCATCCACCTTTCACCAAGTAATCAAGTTCCATATGCCTGAAGGCCCCGAAGAGGTAAGAGGAGATCAGGAAAATGCCAAGAGTTTTTATAATTCCACAATGAAGGGAACTACTCCCAAATAGCAATTATTGAGATGCCTCAGTCCAAAGAGACCAAGAAATAAAAGCATAACTAGAGCAATTTTTCTGAATAAGGTAAAGGAATGCCCAACAGATGCAGAGGGGAAGAACCACCCCGTAAAAATAGGTGATGACATAAGAACAGAGCTCGAGGAGCAACTTTCATTATTCCTTAAAGCAAACACATATGTCTTTGCATGGACCCCTACGGACATATTGGAAATTGATTCACGAGTAATAACTCATGGATTAAACGTTGACGTAGAAGCTAAACCCGTCCAATAGAGGAAAAGGAAATTTCCTAGAGAAACAAATGAGGCAATCAAATGTCATGTAGTTGCCCTCAAAGAGGGCGGGGTTATCAGGGAAGTCAAGTATCCCTTATGGCTCTCAAATGTGGTACTAGTAAAAAAGGCATACGGAGCATCTCGCATGTGTGTAGCCTTCACTGATCTAAATGAGACTTTCCCCAAAGACTGCTTCCCCCAACTAAGCATTACTCAACTGGTAGATGCCTTTTCCGGGTTTGGATTGATGAGTTTCTTAGATGCATACTCGGGATATCATCAAATCAAAATGCACCCTGAAGATGAGGAAAAAACTTCTTTCATAACAGAGGAAGGAACATTTTGCTACACAAGAATTCCGTTCGGATTGAAAAATGCGGGCATAACGTATCAGTGACTTGTCAACAGAATGTTTGACAAGCAGTTGGGCAAGAACCTGGAAGCATAGATCGATGATATGGTGATCAAGTCAGTTCAACCCTTAAACCATATCAAAGACCTTCAGAAGATATTCGAGGTGATACGAAGGTATGGCATGAAGCTTAACCTCAAAAATTGCATTTTTGGTGTAGATGTAGGAAAATTCCTGGGATACCTTGTATCAGTAAGAGAATCGAGGCCAATCCTGACAAAATACAAGCACTAGTAAACATGAAGCCACTTAGTAGTCTCATAGGTATACAATAGTTAAATGGAAGGATAAGGGCGTTGGGAAGATTCATAGCTAAATGCACAAACAAGGGTATGCCTTTCTTTAAAATGTTGAGAAGGAACAAGATTGTCTTTTGGAATGAAGATTTCTGCACGGCCTTTGAGGAAATAAAAAAATACCTTAGTAAGCCCTCTATACTAGTCAACCCCCTATCAGGAGAGGTTCTTTATCTATACCTAGCTGTCACACCCCAAACATGCAGTGTCGTGCTCATAGCAGAAAGAGACAAAATCTAGCACCTCATCTATTATGTCAGCCAAATTTTAACCGAGGCCCAAAACAAATATCCCACTATAGATAAACTTGATTTTGCCCTCAAAATCATTGCTAGAAAACTCAGGCACTACTTCGGCTCATACATCATCATAGTACTCACCTCACACCCTCTCAAAAATGTGCTTACAAAGCTAGAGGTTGCAGAAAGGCTGGCCTAGATAGCCGTGGAATTGAGGGAGTATGACATTAAATACATGGCTAGAACGGCCATCAAAGGGCAGGATGTAGCCAAATTTGTGGTTGAATTTGCTAATTTTCCCTATGCCATTAGCAGAACAGAAAATGAGGAGGTATGGACAGTCGACCAAAAAAATCCACCGACCTGGCAGGTATACGTGGACAAAGCGCACAATTTCAATGGTGCAGGACTAGGGTGGTTATAAGGGATGAAAAGGATAATTGCTTTGAATATGCTGTCAAGCTTGACTTTCCAACAACTAATAACATCACAGAGTATAAGGCTGCCATATTCAGAGTCATGACTGCGAAACAGTTAAGGGTAGATAAAATTGCACTACATAGTGACTCCTGGCTCGTGGTCAATCAGTTTCTAGGAACATTTGAAGTACGAGATGTAAAGATGAAGAAGTACTTAGAAAAACTAAAATGAGAATGCACAAAATTCTCATAGTGCAAGATCGAACATATAGCACGAAACGAGAATAGTCACGCTAACGCCTTAGCCATCTTGGCATCGATAAGGGTGACCAAACACGATCGTGTGGTATTAGTAACGGTGTTGGAAAAAACATCTTTAGAAGAGGTAGAAAAGAAAATTGGATGCATGGACAACCCATCTACAACATGGTTTGCCTCAATCTATAATTTCTTAGATAGAGGTGACGTACCCGAGGACAATACAACCGCAAAGTAGATAAAATCTAAAGCAGGCAAGTACATGATTGAATCAAGAAAATTGTACCGCAAAATGCCACTCGGCCCGAGTCTCCTATGCATAGCCACAGAAGGAGCCAAAAGAATAATGTATGAAGCGCACGAAGGATATTGTAGCTCGCATTCTGGGGGTAGAAGATTATCCTAGTGAATTATGAGACAAGGTTATTACTGGCCCACTATGCTCTCCGATTGCGTTAAATACGCTCAGAGGTGTAACAAATGCTGAAGATTTGGTCCCCTAACCCACATGCCCCCCAATACTATTAGGGGAGTAGTGAGTCCTTTGCATTTCTACAAGTTAGGACTGGATATAGTAGGTCCTCTGCCCATAGGCACGGGCTAGAAAAATTTCCTTCATGTTGCCACCGATTATTTTCAAAGTGGATGGAAGCAGAAGCCCTAGCAAGGATATGACAGGAGGAGGTAATCAATTTCATATGGAGGTCCATAGTTTGTCAATTCAGCCTCCCTAAAGAGCTCATTACGGACAACAGGCCTCAATTCACAGGTCAAAAGATCAAAACATTCTCTCTCAAATACAATATCAAGATAGGCCATTCAACACCCTACTACCCCCAGGCCAATGGTCAAGCAAAGTCCTCTAACAAATTAATCATCAACTTGTTAAAGAAAACGTTGGACAGAACCAAAGGGGGATGGGTGGAGGAATTTCCAAGCATATTGTGAGCCATCGGAACAAGCCCCCAAGGAAGCACTAACGAGACGCCCTTCTCCTAAGTATATGGAACTGAGGTGATAATACGAATCAAAGTCACAATCCCTACCCATAGATCGATCCTAATAGAGGAGCAAAACGAGGTGAGAAGAGCAACCGAACTCACCCTGGCTAAGGAAAAAAGGGACAAAGCTTTAAGAAATATGATCGAACAAAAAAGAGAAATATCAGAATACTATAACAAAACCGCTTCAAAACTTTTTCTCGGGGTGATTGGGTTCTTAGGAAGGCTTTCCCTAACAAAGGGAATGGATGGCTGGTAAAATGGGTGCCAATTGGGAGAGACCTTATAAAATAATTGAAATAACACCAAGAGGGGCCTACTTATTGAAAAGCATTGAAGGCATAGAGGAAGGCATAAGCTGGAATGCCAGACACTTGAAAAGATACTATTTCTAAAAATGTGTATTAACCTACCCATCTTTTTCTTTCTTTTGTAACAACGACGTACATGTATCTATGAAATTAAAGACTTCATCGTTCACTCAAGCTCTCCCCTTTAAAATGGCCATCAGGGGCTCATCACCTAGATCTATAAATCTGGTGGAGCACCCCAGAAATGAAAGAATCGGAGTTAGCCACCTCGGTAAGGAACCAGGTCGGCTCTCTGCTCATCACCTAGATCTATAAATATAGTGGAACACCTAATAAACGAAAGAATCTGAGTTACCCACATCGGTCAAGAACCAGGTTGGCTATCTACTCATCACCTAGATCTATAAATCTGGTGGAGCACTCAATAAATAAAAGAATTCGAGTTATCCACCTCGATCAGAAACGAGGTCAGTGTTTTAAAAATAATTTAATTCACAATACACCTAGACTGTGTTACATAAAATCAGAATACAACAAATATCCATTAATCATAAATACATCAGTCACTACATACTTCTCGTATGGTCCATTATTGTTAAACAAGGGTCAGCCAGCACAAAAATGAAACACTCTTCAAGCATTTGGACACACGTCTAGTATCTGGATCATCAATCTCTTCAACCAAAGGCAAAAGTTTGGCTTGAATCTCGACAACCTTCTCATGAACATAAGTCGTAGGTTCAGGGTACGTCGTCATCATTGAAAGCAACCCATGCTCTGGATCTTCAATAACTTCCACGACCTTAAGAAAAACCCTTTCAGATCGCGCCATATAATATTTTTCCCAATACGACTCTCTGCCAACAAGACTGGCCATACTAGTAAGGGTTTTCTTTTCACGAGATTGAATCTAAATTACTTCTCCCTACAAGCATCGAGCTCACACTTTGTCTCTTTTTCAATAAGTTCAAGCCTCAGAACTTCAGCTTTAAGCAACTTAAACTCCTCCTCAAGTCTACCACTTGCAACACGAAAATCTCGAGCTCAACGTCTATTGGTTCGATCCGAATCCATAAATACGCGACCAAAACAGTTCAAAGAATTGGAGTAAATTCCCAAACACATTAATGGGATTGGTATTCTCCAACCCTTTTTTATAAGAAAGGAAAATTAAATATAAAAATACACACACACATATATATATATATTATTAAATGACAAAAGGTAGGTCAACATCATAAATACATAATAAAGAAACAAAAGTACTTTATTTATTAAAAATAAATCCATGAGTATACAAAAGGTAGGCCAACAGTTTGCGATTATACAAACCAAAATAGCATAGACCTAAAAAAAGGGAAAAAATTCAAGGATTAGCTCCCTCCAGGCCTTCCTTACCACCAGAGGAGCCCAACCCTTCTCCTTCCTCCTCAGCTGATGAAGCTTGTTTATAGACCGGCGTAACAGGGATATCCAGAATGTCATAATAATACTCGTCTAAACCCTTCTTCCTGGCCTCTATCTTAAAAGTTTCCATCACCATCTCATATGCTCGCTCAACGCTAGACTCTAGCTTGTCTCTATGCGTCCTTTAATCCCTTCTCAGCTCTCTCCAAGGATTCCTCAAGCTCAGTCACATGTTGGGCATACCCATTAACCTCATACGTAGCCCGCTTCAGTTTCTCCTCCTTATCTATCGCCTCATTCTCCCATTTCGTTGTTTTCACCAACAACGTAGTATATTTTAAGCGCGACGATGCGTGTTTTTCCCGTCACAAGGTCGGACTTTAAATAGCCCACGTTGTGAGCTCGATCAAAGTCAAAAAGCAGCATCAACTGCAAACAAAGATAAAGTTTAAAACAAGTTAAAATCGAGCTCATATTGTCTCTCATATAACCAATAAAACACAATTACACACATGACACATCTGACGATAAATAACCTCGCCAGCATCCACCCCTTGCAAATAGTTGTGATCTGCTCCTTAAATGAATCCACAGATATATGGCTCATACAGAGATCAAGGTATTTGGGTGCTAAGCCACGATTCAGGACCACCCCATCCGCATCAACGATGAGGTCTTCCATAATAGTTTTCCCTTTGGACTCCTTCAAAGGTCTACCAGATTCTTTGGACCCTGCAAGAGGAGTAGAAGACTCATGCTGCTCACGCGAGAGTGAAAAAGAAGGAAAAACATTCAAAGGCTATGGGTCATGGACAACCTCATTAGCACCAACCTTCTTCTTTCTCTTTTTTGGGGAAGAAGTACGACCTTCATGAGGGGTTTTCCCCTCAGTGCAACCTTACTCTTCATACGAGCAAAGAGTTGATCAGCGATTAAATCTATACAGCTAAAAAAAAATAAAAAAATCCATGTTAGCTAGGCATTCAAAAATAAAAAAATCCATACGAGCTGAAAAATAAAAAAATAAAAAAATAAGAGAACATGGAAAAAATTTATAGAGCGGAAACAAAAAAGGAAACTAATGGTCACCATCATCTAGCACCGCCTCGAACCTGACCCCAAAATTTACAGAAAGTGTACTATATGTAAAGGTAGCTCGGGCTTTAGAAGGAGCTTGGGGTTTGCGATTCACCCTAAGAGGAGGCTTTATAGCACCATGCCTCATTAACCCGCACACAACAAAATGTGGAGTATTTAGAAAAGCCCTCCAATTCGCCTTCTCAGGAAGATAGTTTTGGATATCATCCAACCTCTGTTTCGCATCAAGACTCAAGGTCGTGATTAGAGAATCCATATTCCTAATAACGACCTTAGTATCATTCTAGATATTCCTAACCAATGTCGTGTCATTTTATAGGTGACTCCCACCGACCTGACATATAGAAAATGTAATCCTTCCATTTTTCTCATTTTCAGGAAGAGATACGTTCACCCTGCGGTCCTATTTAACTAACATGTATAACCTCCTCGGGTGTGTGGAGTTTTGTTTTAAGATATACACCTCATTAAACTCGGCCATTTCGAGGTCCACTCTAAGTTCTTGACATATTAGCATCAGACAAATAAGATACCTCCACCCATTAGGCATCAATTGCCTTGGTGCAAGCTGCATCCTTACCAAAAATCTCCTCTTATAGAGGAAACCTTACTCCTAGCCATAGAACTTTCTCATGAAAAATAATCCATCCAACTGGAGGTTCATCGCTATCACAAGCACTCTTCGGAGGAATCATTATCTGAACAGTGGAGGGAATGTTATAGGTCCTTCTTATTCTCTCTTCATATTGGGACAACAACCCACAAGTTTTAGGAACGGCTGCCCAGCCCCTGACGTGACCTGTCGGTTCGCCAAACTCTTTATTCCTGTTTTTTTTTCCTCCATATCCTAGATACTAAAATCTGGGTTCAAGGCACACTCAATCTCACAGTAGGAACGGTCTGAGGGTGATGGGCAGAGGTAGAGGCACTACTACATAAATAGGCATTAAAGTCGGTTAAAAACCGACTTTAAACAAATTTAAAGTCGGTTCTCTGAACCAACTTTAAATTTAGAGACTTAAAATGTAAAGTCGGTTCACGGCCTGAACCGACTCTACAAGTAAAGTCAGTTGAGGCCGTGAATCGACTTTACATTTTATTTGTTTTTATTTTTATTTTTATTTTTCGTATTATTCAGTATATATATAAATAACATAAAACACTAAAATATAAATAATAATACAACAAATAATTAACAATTTAAATATATTTAATTACTTGATAATTAAATTTATTACAAAAACAAATAATGCATAAATAATACATATAAATAACTTAAATTACAAATAAAATAATGTCATCAAATTATGACATCGAGTAAGCTTGGTTGGCTTAGAATCTTGATTGGCCTTCACAAGAATTATGGCAAAAAAAAAAAGCTGATCCATATAACAAATATTCTCCTACATACATGAGCACGTAAAACATCCATCAAAAAAGTAGTCTAAACTTTAGACGTACGAATGAAGAAATTAAATCATTATAAATATTACCATAAAAAAGAGATTACCACGTACAATGACATTCAACGAACTCATATTAGCATTATTAATCATTTGTCTATATATATGAAGTTATCTGGAATCTCTACTACTATTTTTTAATGCTATATATAATGAACTCTAAATATGAAATCAATTGCATGTAACTTCGATTTCTTACTTGGCTAAGCTTGTGTGAGTTTTGGTGCCCTTAAACATATGGAACACGTTCATGTGCACCAAAACTCATACAAACCAAGAAACAAATCGGACCGACGTACACCTGATTTGTACATTTAGACCTCATTATATCATTAAAAATACTAGCAGAGATTCCAGATAAATTCATATTTATAAACAATACATTCCCCTAAATACATGAGCATATATATGATTAATCATCATCAAACAAGTGATTTCAGACATAGGAATAGATAAAGAAGGCCAAATCATTAAAAAAATTACTGTTATGTTGTCATATGCTATTCAAGATCATCAGAATTTTCTCCTGATTCTTCTTGTGATCATATAATTTGAACCATGTGTTCTGCCCATTCCTCTCGTAAATCATCAAAAATTTGCTGGTCATAACCCGTCTTGTTCCAACCAAAGAACTACATGTATTCAAAATCAAAATAAGAATATGATTTCATTTATTTACAAAAACAAACTCAAATATGTTAAAACTTGTATGTATAAGGGTAAAATATATTACCACATCATCAATTGGAATTTTGATATTTGTGATGATTTCGCTCATAAACTTCATGACATAATAACCACACATGACTCCATTATTTTTTTGTGGAACCTACAAAAGAAAGTGCATGTATACATGAATTTTCATATTCGAACATCCTTATTATTTAATTGTAAAATTAATAAAATTATTAATATTGAATTGTACATACCATAATTTTTGTCCATATAAGCTTATGAGATTTTTTAAGGACAATGCCCCTAAACTTGTTCCACAACTTACATGTCCTATCAAGGTATAAAACGATTAGTTTTTATTAAATATTACAAAAAATAATAGAAAAAACTAATATGTAACTAAATATAACTCTTACATTTCAACAACTGCTTTTGTATCTTTACTCAGTTCTATGGAAGCTGAGTCACAGTACCAAGCATGATTATTGAACATATCAATGATTACCAACATCCAATGATCTTGGCCTTGTTCAAACCTTAATGGCCAAGGGATTATCAACTTTTGATTTCTGCTAAGCGTTAATGCTCTATCACATAATTGTTTAGCTCTGATGCTAACATCCTTCTCTTGATATTGATTGACATATGAAGAATCATAGAACATTGCTAAATGTGATGAGTGATTATGTTGAAGTCGATAATAGCAAGCCCTATATATGTATATATATAATTAGATAATATAAATATAATTATATATGTTCTGCATAAATAAAAGAAAACTAACTAGATTGAGGACTCACCTTATCCACACTTGAATTATACTTAAATCGATCATTTGATATTCAAATATTTGCAACAAGCACTCGATCGATATATAAGTTTGGCCGATGTCTACACCAGAAATTTCAATAGGAAGTGGCACACTCCAAGAGTATGATAACGCATACTAGGGACTCTCCCATAAGCCTGAGCCAGAAGTTGATGTCTCTTCTCTTTGCATTCTGACAATAGCTACAAAATAATAAAGACAAAATAGTAGTTGATGGTAAGATACGAGAAATAGGGATTACCTAGAGACGAATTGAAAATAAAAGAAAATGTTCCTTTTAAAACTGACTCGAAAAGAAAATAGCAAATCGTTAGGAAAATCAACGCTTCAAAGCCGAACCAAGAGTATGATAACGCAAGCTGAATTCTTACCACCAAACTAAAATTCTTCCACAAATGCAAGATGAAACGAAAGAACATTTTTTCTTCACTATTTCTCAATTTTGTAGGTGAACAATGATAAAGTCCCAACTCAAGCAACCCTTTTATATAAGTGCACTGGATTTCTCTCTCCAATCAACTCACACACATTTATTGTGGAAAATAAAGCAATTTGTATCCTTTGCTCGGTATCTACTCTTCCACCTCAGACCGAAGCCCGAGCTAAAAGACTAAGGGGACTTGATGTTTGGACATTTGGACCGGCCCAAAGACCGGACCTTACAAACTACCCAAGACAGTCTAGCTTAGGACGGAAGATGAAGTACCTAAGACATCCCACCCATTAGACATATCGAGCTCAATGGGCTCGAGCCATTCAAATACCGAGCCAAGGAGAGCTTGAGCATGTCAAGACCGAACCCAATGGAAGCCCGAGCCTTAAGGTCTGGTCGAGCACGGTTCAATTTGACCTGGATCTCTGACACATTGTACTTTAGGCTAATCATGCTCTCTTGACATATTGTACTATGCCCTACTTATATGTACACATTGTATATATGACACCTATATCATAAATATGCTATAAATATATAGACACTTTAATAGGATTCACTAATTCAACCCTTTGTATTAAACTCTCTATGAGCCATTTACTCTCAACAATATTAAAGTCTTTAAAGTAATTAGATGCAATGTTTTCGTTCATTAGAGAATGAGTTTCATTGTATTACGAGTTTACAAATAGATGTTTCGTTTTATTATTGAAAAGTAAAAGAATTGAAGATCGATCATTGAGAAAATATTTTAATTTGTTTTTTGTCTTCTTCTGGGCTCATTAGAATATTCATGATCATACAAGTTAACAATATATTGACGCAATCCATATCCGTTTTCTTAGATCAAAATTTATTGAAAAAAAAAAGATATTCGATTTCAGCACACAACACAGTTATACATCGAAACAAGCAATTTTGATATCAATTGTTTAAAAATAATAATTTAATCACAAACACAAAAATAATAATTTATTTTAATAATATAATGATATACACAAATGCTCGATCCTCCGATTATATACTTATAGGTTTTATGTGTATGGGATATGCAAAGGATTTCCCATATACAAATGATTGCAGTCAAAGGTATGTCATTTATAGAATACTTCGGCTCTAATTCTTAGATGTTCTATTTATATTAGAACCTTAATATATAACCCAACGAGAAGGCCCATCTAAATCACATCATCACATTATAAACTTAAACAAAATACATGTTTATTTAATATTTAACTTATTACACTAATTTTATTCTAACATATTTTATTAATTGTTTGATATAATTTATAACTGTTAAAAATTATATTAATTCAAATAAAATAATTCCAACATGTAAACGTTATTTAAAAAAAATTGTTTTGTATTTTATTAAAAAAAAATCATTTGGTAATAAGTTATGCTTTCTACTTTTTAAAATACAAATATGTAATACAGAGAACTTGTTAGGTAAAATGTGTTTTATTTTTTATTGTCTAATACTATTTTTCCTTTTTAGATTCTAAAATAAAAAAATATATTGTTTGGAACAACAAAAGAAAGATGGTAGGATTGTCACCTACACAAAAATAATAAATAATATCTCAAATGTTCTTGAAGTTTAGTATATCTTTACTTATACACTTAAGGTTTTTAAAATATCTAGAATATTCTTAGATCTTATGATTAATATCATTGATATCCTCAAAACCTAATAGTGTCAATTTTTTCATCTATTACTATTCATATTCCTATTGCCTCTTATACCAAAAAGGGTAGGTCGGAATTCAGAATCTAGAGTTCTGGTTCACCCTATTTCTCGGTGTAGCCTTATGATACTTATCAGATAACACATTTTTCCCTTAAAGGTTTTCCTTAGACACGGACATGGAGTAAGTCGGAGATCCTCCCTTTCTACTTTACAGGAATGAGAGTTCCTTACTTCTTTTACATGCTCTGATAGCAATTTTTGGGGTTTTTCGATCGCAAGAGACTACTGTGGAAAAATTTCAATCAATCTGACCTTAATGTACTAGCTAAATTATTACCATGATAAATCATATATGTTGAATGCACATTATTTTTTCCTATTTGTAGTAGACAAACATGTTTTTCTTATGTACATACATTGTACTTATAATCTTCAAATAAGTAGTATCTAAATATTAAACTGTTGAATTCTTCTTATTCTATTCTTACATAGTTTTGACTAAAATAACATTTTAATGTCCTTGAAACAGGATGATCTATTATGCTTGCGATAGTTTTAATATAATCTGTATAAATATATAATAAGATGTTAAATATTTTAAAATTTTCAAGACAAGTTTCATAATTCTCATCTTTAAAATATTCATTTAAGGCTAAGAGATAACCTTTATCAAATTATTCTAATAGAATTAGTTTGTTATCTTTCATTTCTTTTGGAATTAGTTGTTTTTTCCTAAACGTATTTTCCATTTTTTTTTGTTTATTAGTATTATAACTTGATGTAAGCATATGTTTAAACATTCAAGATTCTTAATGACTTAAATTTATAATTATTATACTTGAATTTAATGAGTCCACCATGATCTTTTCTTCTGCTCGTATCCTTTTGTTACACCAATTATGCCTCAACTTTGCTCACACCTCAATGCCTTCCTAGAAATTATGAGCCTTCTACATTTGTACATATATGCTTTCCAATATTTGACTTACCAAGAAAGAGTAAAAAAAACTCCATTTTATTCATAAGATAATTATTACAATTTAAGGCCAACTAAGAACCTTGAAGGAATTCTTAGTCGTTCATAATTACTGGGTATAACATTATTGATTTTGAGATTTCTAGATAGAGGGAATTTTTACACTATAGTTTCTGTGTTTTTTAGAGTAAAAATCTCTGGATTTCTGTGTATTTGAAATGAAAATAAGGGTTTCTTTTATAGCACAAAAAAATCCCTATTTACAAGAATAAAATACCTATTTTGTCATTACGTTAATAATTTATATGATTTTTTTCTTTAAATGATAGTCATTTTTTTTTCCTTAGCATATGCTACCGACTAAGATGTGGGGTCTACATCTTTATTTCCTTTGTCGTCTTCTTCTGACAGTTTCTTTCTTTATTCTTCTTTGTCGTTTTATGCTGACAGTCCTTTTGATAACATTGATGATGATTCATCTTTTTCTTCCCGATCTTTGATGCAGTGAATGCATCTATGATCTTTGGTGGATTTTTTTGGCATAGAAGCATAACACCTTACTTGTTTCTTGACCAATTTCTAAGTTGTTGTTAAAATTGGCTTCATATTTGGAAATGTTTTCACCATCTTCTTCTGATAGAGCCATGTTGCCGTGGGAAATGATAATGACTTTACTAGTTGAATAATTTACTTTGATTTTAGTAGAATTATCAATCGTTCTGAGTTCATAGTAAATTCAACCTAACATTTGTCCTCTTAGTACATATAGTTATTCTATATTGAATTCATTTTCTAAAAGTTCCCTTGGTTTGGAAACTTCTTTGTTTGTATTAGAAATCCCTATCTTGATGAAGTGGTAGGGACTGATACATCCTTCCTCATTCTAGTTCATTAGTGAACTGAAAAATATGAGATAAACAAGCTTGTCACCTACTTTAATCTTCTTTCTTAAGCTCTTGATTACTCTTTTAAAATTTTATGGGAAATAATTTAATTGACTTAAATTAATTCCTGGATCTATATTTAGTATTAGTCCTACATGGAAAGCTTTATAAACAAATATTAGATCAACTCATTCCAAAATATTGAATTTACTTCCTATAGGAAATTTTTTATATGTGGTATATAACTTCATATCTTTATTATGTTCTTTAGTAGATTTCCTAGCCAAGTTATAGAGACTTAACCATTATGGTTTTCTGAGGTTTCTATATTGGTCTTTCTTATTTTCAATGATTGGAGAATTTTTGGGATATGTCTCTCCTTGAATAGTATTGAATGCTTTATTATCTTTAATGTTTCTAAGAGAGATGTTTTCCTAAATATCACTCGAGGCCTTGCTATTTTTCCTAGATTTTTCAATCTTCTTGGAGTTATTGGTTGTTGTTTTAATGTTGTAGAATAATTTCTTACTATCTCCTTTGGAGTTATTAGTTTTGGTGTTTTGTGATTTACATAATTGCCTTCAGCTTCTATTCTATTGGGGAATGCTCTATAAGTTACTCCACTAATTCCTAGAATATATTTACTACCTTCTGTCCAATTTTTATATATTCCTAGTATTGCGCTATTATAGACCATATAAGCCTTTTTCTATTCTTTTTCTAAATTATCTACCCAGTTGAGCTTTTTGGTTTCAGAATTTTTTCTTTCTTTTGAACTATTAGGTTCTTCCTTTTCATTTTGAATTCTTTCTTTAGAAGTTTACCTTATTTAGTTTGAATTTTTAACGAAGATTTCTCTTTTGAGATTTTGGGCTTTAGAGGTTGTTTTGAACAATTAAGTTATTCCTTTTTATTTCCTATCTCCATAAGTAATTTCTCAAGGTATAACAACTCGAGTTGTTCCTATAGGGTTTTTATCTCCTTTTGCTTTATCTTGATCTTGATGTCAAGATGTTTCATTCCGGAAAACATAAAAATAGTTAGAGGTGCTAATTCTCTAGTAAGAGCATTTACTAAGTTATTCCTATGTCTTGGAAGATGTTCAACATCAAAATTATAATGGTTGAACCATTGTTACCATCTAACTAATCTTCTTTGTTTGTAATCACCTGCAATATTAGTTTTTAAGAAATAACTATAATTCTTGTTATCTGTTCTAATTATGAATCTAGAGCTTATAACATATATTACAAATTTTTTAATGTCTTTTTTAATAGATAAATATTTTTTTCTTAACCTATATCATTTGTTCTTTAATTTTGACACATTAAGGACAATGTGCATATTAAGTTTGGGGGTGGAAAGATTAAGCTTATTTGAAATATTTGCTTGGTATTGTGCTTGTGTAGCTTTAGTTTTTTGGTTGATTGGAACATGAGAATATATTGTGCTTTTCATGGTAATTTATTTTTATTTCTTCGGTTGAATTAATGCAGAGCTCCTTGAAAAACGTGAATATTGTCTAAGCATGTTTGTGATGAGTGCTCAAAAAGCACTAAAATTACCATGATTCTATGCACATTAATTGATTAAAAATATATATATTTATATGTTTTATCATATATTTATAAAAATTTATCTTTTTCGGAATCACGGGTATTTTTATTGTTTTCAGGTATTTTTGCTTAAAAACCTAACTTAAAGACTCAAATATGAATACTGGAAGCAATACATCACAAATATATTAATAAATAAATGAGGAAAGGTCAACAAATATAAAAAAATTGGACAAAATGGGTCAAAAATGTCAAAAAGGAGGAAATCGTGACGATGCGCCACCCAGTCCCGCGCGCGCCAATGCCCAGCCCGCGAGTGAGATGCACGCGCTACACAGACGAGTCTACACGTTTCCTAGATGGCACATTGCTCGGCATAGAGTGGGATCCACCTGTCTGTGCATGCCGGCGTGCAGGGTGAGACCCACCTATCTGCCCCAATAATTTCCCCTAGACGCGTCTTCATCATTGATCGTCATATCATAATTTGGACGGCTTAGATTGTGTGTGTTGGCCATGCTCCACGCGAGTGGAATCCAGTTGTTCAGCACAACGCTTATTCTGGTATTCGCTTGTGATACGGTTCACTAAAGTCTCGTATGCCCTCTCATCCCAGCCAATACGAACCTACCACGTGTCTTATTATTCTTCCAGTGAATCAGAGCACGCCACATGTCATGCGTATTGTATAAAGAAATTAGAAAATCGTGCACGCTTCCAACTCTTTTGCGTGTTTTGAAATTTTGGGCGTGATATATTTTGGAGATGTAGGGAGAGAGAAGTTTTTCAGTTTTAGTTCTTAGTTTTGAGTTCTGTTTTTCTTAGTTTTTACTCTGTGTGTCTGAAAATAGAGAGGACACGCATAAGCTATTTTTTACTTATGTTGTTATTTTATTAGGGAAAAATACAGAGAAAGAAGACAACAAAGAAGAAGAAAAGGGAAGGAATTTTATCTTTTCATTGAGGAATCGTGAAAGAGTTTATTCTAATATTTTTCTTTTAATTTTATTTCTCTGAAATGTCTAAACATTTTCGTTTTGTAATATCTATTTTTTCTATGAACTAATTTATTTGTTCTAGGGTTGCAGTGTAGCTTAAATTATGAAGCTTGAATTAATTATTTTTGAATGATTTATGGGATGTTTTTAAGTTGTTAATTTTATCTGTGCTTAATGCTTTTGATTGTTGTGATTAATTAATTTATCTGTGACACTTAAATAAACTTGGAAAAGACATTTTTGTGTGTTGCTCGTGGACAAAATAACATATATATATAAGGGATATGAATATACCTTTATTGTACGTGTAGTTATTTGAGAACTTTGAACTTAATGAATCTTGGTGAATTTAATTCTCATAGGAATATAGTGAATTATTTTAGCGAGATGTGTCTATTTGTTATCGGGAAAGACATATGGATAACTTAGGAGTTCTTGGTTGAAAAATTAAATATCAGAACATAAATAAATAGAAAATAATATGATTCAAGTGGATTAATTTGGCGAAACTACAATCCTAGAATTTTCTTATAAACTGTTATAAAAATTAGTTAGTTAAACTCAATCCAACTATCAATTGTTTGGATAAAATTAGGTTGAAACCATTTTAGTACTTAACGAACACTAGTAACAATTCTCTGTGGGATGATATCTTACTTAATCACTTATTACTTGTGAGTGTATATACTTGCACGTTCATGTTCTCTTAAAGAGACAACAATGGTATAAAGTTGGAAATTTTTTTACCTATGCTTTTACTTTATCCATATACATAGTATTTTCTTTTGTCCATTTCTAGATATGGTCTTTTATCAATTTTGCTCGTAAAGGTTTTTGCATTTTTGTAAGTTTCTTGATATATGCTTTTGTATATGTTAAGCATTCTAAAAACCTTTATAATTAGTTTTTATCTTTTAATTCACTAGGAAAACCTTTAATGTTGTTTAGTATATAAGGTTGAAAATTATGTTTTCCATCTTTAATTTTCAATCCTAAATATATTTTTTTTAGCAAATACTGCTTTCTTACATTCTTGTAAAATATTAATAATATCTAAATAGTGTTTATTTAATTCATTACTAAAAACCAAAATATCATCTATGTAAACACAACAAATATTTTGTAATTTCTTAAAAATATTATCCATATATCTTTAAAAAATTCCTAGAGCTTGTTTTAGTTCAAATGGTACAACAGTCTATTGGAATTGTCCTTGAGGGAAACCAATTGCTGTTAATTTTTGAGCTTCTTCATCTAGTCTTATTTTTCAAAATCCGTTTTTGTAATCAAAACTTAAGAAGTATTTCTTTCCTTTTATTAATGATAATAATTCTTTTTTCTTTAGAATAAAGTATCCATCATCAATGATTTCTTTATTCAATGCTTTAAAGTTACTATCATTCTCTTTTTTCCTCTTCTTTTCTCAGCTTCTTTTTCAACTAAAAATATTGGACTAAAGTGAGGTGAATTACTTGGTATTACGACTTTTAATTCCAAAAGTGCTTGAATTTATTTTCCAAACTCAATCCTATTTTATGAAGTATAAATCATTGGTTTTACTCTTATAAACTTATTAGGGTCTCTTAATTTTATGTTGACAATTATCTTAGATTTATTTATTTTTAGATCTAAAAGATTTTCTGAATTGGCTGTTTTTAATAGTTTTTTTATTCTTGTTAAAGCTTTGTCTTTCTGTTTTTCATTGAGAAAAGAGTTTTGTTTCTCTTTTATATCTAATGAAATATTTTATAAATAAGGTTTTTGCTGTTCTATCTCATCACCTTTTCGCTTTTTATGTTGTTGCATAAAAGTTGGGTTTGATACTGTTAAAACTTTTATTATTTTTGATACCTAAATGGTATCACTATCTAGTGTGGTTAGACTTATTTTGTCTAAATATAATGTGAAAGGTTGATATATGTTTAGAAAATTATTTCCTATTAATAAATCAACTCCTATTTCATGTTGATATATGGTAGGAATGTGAAACTTTTCTCCTCTTATCATTATATTTGTATCGTTTAATACTTTATTAAGATTTATTGTAGTATTATTAACGATTCTTACAATTAAATATTTTGGAGCTTATTTTCAGTTTATTCTGGAAATACATATTTACTTGCTACACATATACTAGCTCTCATGTCTATATATGCATGTAGATGGTAGTTGACATAACCTTTAAATTTTAGTCTTACTTTGATATAGGTACTATTTGGATTTGTAATATTATACAAATTATTCATCTTCTGATGAGGAATACCTATGTTCATATTTTGAGTCAGTTGTTTCTTCCTCAATTTCTACTAATAGATAAATACTGTAAATATCTTCTATATCAGATTTCTCAATTGGTTCTAATTCTTTCCTATGTTGTAGCCTACTTGGACATTTAGGAGGTTTATTAAATCTTCTTCCATATTTTTGAAAATCTTGTTTTCTAAATTTATATGTTTTAAATTTCTTGTATTTTTTAAATTTTTTAAATTTTTGTTTGTAAGATTTTATATTACATCCATATTTTTTTGGTATTCTAAAATCTCTTGTATCATAACAAATTCTATCATTTTCTCTTAGTTTTTTATATTATTTTCTTTTTTGACATTTAATAATTATCTATCTTTTAAGGCTTTTTATTCTTCCTTCAAGAGTATATGATAAAGTTTCTCTATTTCTCTATACGCAACTTTTTGTTAAGGTCTTATGTAATGTTCCAAGTAATTTTTGAAAAAAAAATTAAAGTTGTTTTTCATATAGGGTGATAATTTATGATAACGCATTTCATATTCACAAACAAAATTATCTATGTAACACATGTCACAAATTTCCATATTTGTTAGATGCCATTTAGATTGATTTCATTTTCACAGGATTCAGTGATAGTTCTTCATTTATCTTCTCCAATAAATTATTTGTATATTTCATTTATTACTGTATTTAAGTATTCCCTTCCCGTGAGAGCATTCCCTTGCATTAATAAATTTTGTTGATTTGTTAAGTTTGAAAAACAAACTTTAACATCTCCTATCATTTTATGAGCTACTAGTACCTTATAGATTGAAGGGTTTGTTTGAGTAGTTTGAGAGGTTTGTATGAGCACACTCATATCGCTAGTCCATTCAATTAAGGCTTTTTTCCTACCCTTGCATTATGATGGAGTTTGAATTCTGGTTGGATACTATTCTCCAGTTTCCCAATGCCAATCATCCTTCATTTTAGGTGGTCTTCTTCTATTTGTGGCGTCAAGTTGTTCTATCTTTTTTCTATTTCTTTCCCCCTATGTGGATCAAATGTTCCTTCTTGATAAGAAACTGGTAATGAAATTGGTTTCATATGACCTTTTGGGGTCATAATTTCTCGTTCAGAATCAGTTTCATTGATTATTGTCATACCATATTCTTCTTTGTTTGTACAAAAAAAATCATTATAATTTTCTTTTAATTCTTCATTAGTTAGTGTTAATAAAATAACTATTTTTCTATATCCCTATTTTAAGAGTTCATGATTTGTTTTCTATGTTCCATCAAATTGGAATTATATCCTTTTTATCAGATTATTCTTCGTTTTTTCTTTTCTCATTTTTAGGAATCAGGGCATCTGATCTCTTAGGTGGTTCTTCTTTTAGATCTTCTAAGGGATCATATTTATGACCTATAATTTTATTATTTCTATATATGTTATATATATTAATTCTGTAAATTCTATGTGTATATTTTGTTATAGTTTATTATAACCATATTTTTTTATTTCTTTTAATAATTCTTTTTGTGTTTCAATTATATCCTGTAAGTATTTTATATTTTATTCTTAAGCTAAATTCATTTCCTCTGTTAAAATTTTTAAAGTTTCAAATAATGTTGCTTGAGTTTTTGCTAAATATATTATACTTGTACTTACTTCTAATTGTATATTTTTAATTTTTTTTCTCTAAACATTATTATTTTCCTAATATAACATCATGAACTAATGTTTTTATTATTTTGAATTCATCTTTTAGTTTTTTAACTTCTTTTTGGTTAGATGTTTCTTCTTTATAGTCTATAAAAATAAATCTTGACATATTTTTTTTTTAACAACATTACTTTTTCTCCCAATTATCAGGGTTTTTTTCTTGATATCTAAATGTCATTCCTTTGATACTTCAAAATCTCTAAATATTTCTAGTTTTATTATTTGTCCAATTTCCTTAAACTTTTTGTCTATTTCTATAAATTCATTCTATCAATATATTGAACTATTATGGCTACTTGTTAAAGAATATGCTATTAAATAATGTATTGAAAATGAATGATTTTCTTCTTTCGTTAAATCTCCTTTTTTAAATTCATAAATTAAACTTATACTTGGTTTAGGTTTTTATCATGGATATTAACAACAAACCTAGGATATGTTGTAAATTTAACTTTTAATATCCTAAGTTAGCACGGATCGTTCCTAGTAAAACATATTTTCTATTTATTATTTTGTTATCTAGAAATGTTATTTTTATTGGTGTATCTATTCATTTTCTAAAATGAGCTTTTATTAATATTTGAATTCCTTCTAAATGAATGTATCCAATTTTATTTTATCTTTTTGAGAAATTTTGGATAATTTATTTAATATAGTTTCTTTGTCAATTAATGGTATATTATACCTTCATTTTACATCTTTGATATTAATGATTATTTCTTTATTGCTTATTGCATAATAAATTGTCTTTTTTGGGGAATAATTTTCTTAAAGATGAAAATAATAGATCTTTAAATCCATCTCTTTCTTTAAGATTTAATTTATTTTTTTGAATTTCTTCAAATTTCTTTTTACTTTTATGATTTCCTATGAAAAGCCACGAGTAGCTGTCTTCTACTTCTAATTGTACTATTCCTTGTTTATTATTATTTTTTCATTTTAGGAATATTACTATTTACTTCAATTAGATTTAACTTTCGTTATATTTGAAAGATATTTTTGAAACTTTAGGAGTATTTTTGAAGATACTTCAAAATTTAGGAATATTTTTTATAATAATCTAAAAAATAATCAAGTAAAATTTTAAATTTAATCATGAAAGTTTTAAAATCTAAAACATAAAACAAGTTTTTTGAGTGACGCTTATTTTTCAAATTCTAAAGTTAGATTAAATTATGTAGTCATTTCTAAATGAAATGAAAATTAAAAATAGAATTAATTAGCAAACACAAGTGAATTAAGAAATTTGATTTTGAAATTAAGTTTCAAAATGTTTGTTACTTTAGTACTTTTATTCAACAAAAAGTACACACATGTAACATATTTTCATAAGAATGTACTAATAGTTTTTACATTTAATTTTAACTACACCAGTGATCAAATACTAAGATAAAATGTGAGATTACAACATGTGACACACAAATGAGTAAAATATGAAAAATAAACTCATCTTTTAAAAAAAATAAAAAAATTCATTTAATCATTGTTAATGCCCAAAATTTTTTAACTTAATCCTAAACCGAAACAAAATCATAAAAAACTTGAGTTAAAAAAAACCTTAAAAGGAAATAAATCATATTAAAAATGATAGTTTTGCGAGAAAAAGAAGAAAAGAAATGATTGATGACTTATGGAGATAAACTCATGCTTTTATCATAAATTATAACATATCAAAATTTATCACAGCTTTAATGTTTCCTTAAAGAGTAAGAGGTGGTTCAATAAAGAAAAAATATTAAAACAAGGTTTTTCTTTTATTTTTTGCTCTAGGTACATGACACATGTTCAAATTTTCAATTAAATCGAATTTGCCTTAAAAATAGCTAGTTGAAGAGGTACATTGGAGGGAAATGTTTTTAAGTAGAATTTACCTTTCATTGTTAGCTTTATGACTCATGCTAAAATCTCTAATTAAATAATAATTTTCAATCACTTGCACATTTAAAATTAAATGCATAAAGTACTAGCATGTTTTCCATATGTATATTTTTTTATTGAATAGGGGTACTAAAAGTACTGAAACCGGTTTCTAAGAGTAATTGGTTTTCACAAATCTAAGAACCACTTGTCTTCTTTAAGTAGGGTTGCTGAGGTTATCATATAGTGATTTTTTCCCCTCAAACGAGAGAACCTAAGTTGAAGTAAACTAACTACTCTAACTATGAGGAGAGTAATTAGAACCCAATCCAGGAGAGTAACCACTTCAAACATATAAATGGAGAAGTGGGAGGAGAATAGAGAGATTTGATCTTGCTGTCTCTAATAATAGAGGAGGTACTCAACCAATGACGATTCCCTTTAATCAAATCAACTGAGACTTGCATATATATATATAGATCAAGGCTCCAAACGAATAAGCAAGCAGATGTTCAAAACTTAATATAAATTGTACATGACATTTTTATCTTTGGCCAGGCCATTCGATATTCTAGAGGTCGGATTTGGAACCTATCTACCCGCAACAGATGCATGGTGTTGAGGTAAAACAGATTTAAACATGTATGAGTGCAATATAAACAAAACCAGAAGCATTCGAAGTATAATCTTGTCGCAAGCTACCATATCCAAACAGACAAATAAAACCTGTTGTGTCCTTGTATTTGAATATCATAATGATAAAAAAAAGCTTATTAGAAGACAATTTCAAGGTTTAAGCAATTCAATGTCAGTTGAATAGATGAACACCATATAATTCTTAAAAGTAGGATGTCAACAGACAATCAGATTAAAATGAGCAACTCCAAAATGAGAGCATTATCAAAATATTTCTTAGCATATACATTTATTATAAATCAAATGACATGAAAGCTTTCTAAGAGAGTTTCTTCTAAGGACAAGACGTCAGGCTTCATAATTAGCAATGATGAAATAACTAACAATTAGTTTGCTACCAATACCACCACATACATAACAGCTCAATCCAATCAAGGAGAGAATTGAAGCTTTCTGCATAAACCCAAATCATTGTTCCTTGATTTCCTCGAGGGCCTAAGAGGAGCACCAGGACAAGTATCCAATTGTCCAATCAGTCGTGATGACAAAGGAGGCGTCTTGCAGTCACCAAAGTCATCATTAATGCTCGAAATCTGGGACAGAAAACTCTCCTTTTGCTTTGAGACAATAGTTTCCAACAGACTTGTGTACATAGCTTCAACAATGTCTTCATCTGAAACCAACAATGTATCCTTTCTAAAACTGTTATCTTCAGTTTCAACTATCTCTCTCATTGAAGATTCAAAATCAAGGCGTCGCGCCACAATGCTCCTGGACTTACTGGAACACTTTCGACACTGGGGGGTCAAAACAAGGTTCTCCGGACCAGGGGCAAATGGATCGAAGACGCCTCCCAGAGGCGTATGAGGGCTCCTGCTAGCATCAGCTAAACCAAGTGCATTAACTTCATTTTTGTTGGATTTGGAATCAAAATGAGCTAAGTTATCACTCTCCCGTTCCAAATCAGGAGTAATAGGCCCCAAAGAATCGATTGCCTCATCAGCCATCAATAAAACTAGTGGGTCAATAACATCCATACCAGTTTCAACCATGTTGACGACCTTATCCAATTTTCCAAAAGAACCAAGATCTGGGGAGTTGGTTGTTTCGACCGTACAATCCCCAGAACCCATTTCACTTTAATCGTTAGAAAAAAAAGACAAAAGACAAAGGCGCAATTGAAAGCAACAGAGACCAAGTTTAATTCAACGGGGAACCAATTATACCCATAATCGAAAAGAAAAGAAAAATTAAATAACAAACAGAACAAACTAAAAAGAAAAATTAGGGGAGAAAAGGGACAAGCTTGTTGGAAAATACATACGAATTATAGCGAAAAGAAGAAAGAAACAAATCTAAAACCCTAGAAGCAGAGAAGCGAAAATTAACAATAAAATTAGAGAAATTTGACAGCAGAATAGATTATGAGAGAGAGAGAGATGTGAAATTAAGATTTGAGAAGAGTACCATATCTGAGAGAGGAGTTGACGGGAAATTTGGCGCGAAAATGCAGTGAAGCAAAAACGAAAGGCGCGCAATTGTAGGGGGAAAGAGAGGGAGAGGAGAAGATAAGGATGAAAAATGCACCAAAAAAACAAGGGAAAGCCTTTTTAGGTTAAAAATTAAATGGCTTTCTTCCTTAAACTTTGTACTGTCTTTTACTATTCAAAAATTTATTTATTAAATTACAACAGTTAATTATATAATAAAAAAATATATTATTTTACGTTAATTAAAAAATATAATCTTTAGTCTTACATCACACCTATTAAAATCTCGAGGCTAATAAAACGTACAAAGGTGGCGTTTGGTTCGTGGAATGGAATCGGAATCGGAATCGGAATCGGAATCGGAATGGAATGGAATGGAAAGGAAACAATTTTGTTTGGTTTGACCACTGGAATCAAGCTCAGAATCAGGATTATAGTGTTTGGTTTGCCACTGGAATGGAATGAAAAAAGTTGTAAATGACCTTAATACCCCTACATGCTGTAAAGTTCAAATAATGTCATTTAATTACTATTTTTTCGTCAGACAAAATACATTATTGAAATCATTATTTTTCTAAATAAGTATTACTTAATTAAAAATAAATATATTATTAAAATTATTATTTTTCTAAATAGGGTTTAGGGTTTTGAGGGTTGGGATGTGTGATTTAGGGTTTAAAGATGTAGGATTTGGGTTATATTTGTAGGTTAAGGTTTAGGGTTAAAATTCTTATTTTTCTAAAAATAGTTTAGGGTTTTAGAATTTTGGATTTAGGGTTTAGGGTTTTAGGGTTTAAAGGTTTAAGGTTTAGGGTTTATGGTTTTAGGATTTGAAATTTGGGGTTTAGGGTTTTGGGATTTATGTTTTAGGGTTTTGGGTTTTGGGATTTATGTTTTAAGGTTTAGGGTTTAGGGTTTAGAGATTTGGAGATTTGGGGTTTAGGGTTTTAGGGTTTTAGGGTTTTAGGTTTAGGGTTTAGGGTTTAGGGATTTGGGGTTTAGGGTTTAGGGTTTTGGGATTTATGTTTTAGGGTTTTGGGTTTTGGGATTTATGTTTTATGGTTTAGGGTTTTAGGGTTTTAGGGTTTAGGGTTTAGGGTTTAGGGATTTGGGATTTGGGGTTTAGGATTTAGGTTTTTAGGATTTGGAATTTGGGATTTAGGGTTTAGGGTTTAGGGATTTGGGATTTATGTTTTAGGGTTTTGGGATTTATGTTTTAAGGTTTAGGGTTTTAGGGTTTAGGGTTTAGGGATTTGAGGTTTAGGGTTTAAGGTTTTAGGATTTTAAGATTTGGATTTAGGGTTTTGAAATTTTGGATTTAGGGTTTTGGGTTTTGGAATTTTGGGTTTGAGAATTTTGGATTTAGGGTTTTGAAATTTTGTGTTTAGGGTTTAGGGTTTTGGAATTTTGGGTTTAAGAATTTGGGATTTAAATTTAAGGTTATATTTTAGGTGAGGGTAGAATTGGAAAAAAAAAGTTTAGATGGGAATGGAATAATGATTACCAAAGGTGGGAGATGGAATTGTGATTCCTTCTCTTTTAGTAATCAGATTCCATTCCGCTCTGCATTCCGTCCAACCAAACACGCAAAATGGACGGAATCAATTCTGATTCCATTCCATTCCCTCCAACCAAACGTGGGGAAAATGTAATATGTCACCTATAAGTGAACTCAACCGAGTTTTAACTTCGATCAATATTTTATTTAATTAAATATTTCTTTATTCATTTGCAGGTGGTTAGTTTTTACTCTTGTTAAATTTTATCAAAATACATCTAATACTATAACTTTTTTAAAAAGTCTAATATTATAATTTAGTACAGTAGACAGATGAAACAAAAACCAATAAAAAAGACAATTGAAGAACAAATATATTAATTTTTATTAGTGGCTGTACGATGTTATCCCACACAGCGAGGCAGATTTTTTTTTTTTAAGAATTTTATTAAAGATTATAAGGTATGATATACATAAAAAGTTATCAATCAAAACTTTTAAAAAAACTATAAAACCTTGTTAAGAATACCTTAAAAAAAAACTTTAACATTTACTTTTGGTTTTATTATAAAGTTTTTTAATTGACTGTTTAGTTACTCTAATCTATATATTAATCGTTTTTATAAAAAAAAATTCATATCATATTTTAATTTTTATAATTTTTGATACTATAAATAATAAAACATAAAATTTACTTAGATATCTTATATGAATATTTGTATAAAAAATACTCTAACTAAGATCTAGGTGTAGGAATAATATAAATATATATGTTTATTCAAAATCAAGAAAAAAATAAAAATAAACCTAACAAAGTGGAGCTCGAAGAAGATCTATCTATAATAGAAAGCAAATCAACTTCTCAAAAACTTTATAGAAAAGTGAAAAGAACAAAGGTACTGGGGTTCCTTAGAGTGAGGTAGAGTTGTCCAACTAAAAAGTATCTTTTTTCTTATTTTTATGTAATTCGAATATAAAATTTGAAATTAGAAAAAAGGTAAATTAATACAAAATCATTAGGTAAATCACACAAAACTCTTTAATATTATGACTCATGTACACGAGCTAGCAGCATAACATTAACCAAGAACAAAATTAGTATCTTTGAATTTCTCCTATTCATGTTTTGGTATCTTTTTTAATCTTTATTCTCAAATGTGATATATAAAATATCTATATTTAGGTCACTGATATACTATTTTCCTAAAACATTGATAATCTCAATAAATTAGAATAATTCATAGTTATCAATTATTGTTGAAATTGATTAAAATGTATATTAATAATTTAAATATAGATATTTGATGTATCACAATTGAGACTACGGATAAAAAGAAGTACCGACATTATTACAAATAACACCTTTTAATTCGATTAGACGAATCGACTTAAAATTTAAAGTCAATTCATGGGTAGAATCAACTTTAAATTTAAAGTCAGTTCACGGGTAGAATCGATTTTAAATTTTAAGTCTGTTCACGCTTTAAAGTCAATTCTATCCGTGAATCAACTTAAAATTCTATATTCCTTTTAACATATTTTTGTCATTTTCTACCATCTTCACTGCTTGTTTTCGATAACATAATAGCAAAAAAAATCAAAATATATTTAAAAGAGTTTTTAAATATTACAAATAATTAAAAAATTAAATATTAATTAATTACTTAATAACTAAATTTATAACAAAAAATAATTTATATACAATACATACATACATATATATATATTTATTTAACTTAATTACAAATAAAGTGATGGCACCTCTTTTGTCATGAATTTTGTGATATTCTTACTTTATTTCAAGGAGAGTAAGCTTGGTTTATTGCTTAGAATTACCAACAATGTCTCATTCATAATGACCAGTGAACTCTCTATTGAGATGAGATGGAGTTTGGGTAAGAAAAAAGTTCCAAGTACTTAATTCTATCAGGTCTATACCACAATTCATTCTCCTAAATACATGAGCCCATAAACATCAATCAAACAAGCCCAAGCTTCAAAGATACATGAATAGAGAAATTAAAGCATTAAAAAAATTACCATGGTATTGTCCTATGCTATTCAATATCTTCATATTCTTGTTTTGATTATTCTTGTGATCTTATAATTTCAAGCATGTGTTATGTTTATTCTTCTCGTAAATCATCAAAAATTTGCATATCATATCCCGATTTGTTTCAAAAAAAGAATTATATATATTTAAATTCAAAATAAGAATGTAATATCATGAATTAATAAAAAATAACTAATATATGTTAAAAAAGTATATTCGTAAAAAAGATTATCACATCTTTAATTGACATGTTGATATTTGAGATGATTTTGCTCATAAATTTCATGATAAAGTAACCACACATGACTCTATTATTTTTTTGTGGAACATACGAAAAGCAATTATACATGGTTTATCAATTCAAACATCTTTATTATTCAATAGTAAAATTTATTAAATTATTAATGTTCGCTTGTACATACCATAACTTTGTCCCATATAAACTTATGTGATTTTTAAGGGCAATGCCCTTACTCTTGTTCCACAACTTCCATTCCCTATCAAAGTTTAAAATAATTAGTTCTTTATTAAAAATTACAAAGAATAATAGAAGAAAAATAGCTAGCTATAACTCTTATATTTCAACAACTATTTTTGTGTCTTTACCCAATTCTATGGAAGCTGAGTCACAATACCAAAAATAATTTCCATGTAGATAAAGGATTATTAACATCCAATGGTCTTAGCTTTGTTCAAATTTTAGTGGCCAAGGGATTATCAATTTATGATTTCTATGAAATATTAAGACCTTATCACATAATTGTTTAACTCTGATGCAAACATCACGCTCTTGATATTGATTAACAAATTATGAATCATAGAACATTGCTAAATGTGATAGGTGATTAACTTGAAGTTGATAATAACATACCTTATATAAAAGAAATATATATAAATAATTAGATAATATATATATAATCATATGTTTCACATAAATGAATGTTATTTACTAATTGAGAATTCACCTTGTCTACACTTGAATTATACTTAAATCAATCATTTGAAATTCAAACAGTTGCAATATATGTACTCGATCGATATATATGTTTACCCAATGTCTATGCTAGAAATTTCTCTAGGAAGTAGTACAGTCTATCTATCATTTATGCTAGTCTTGCTCGTAACAATAGTCATCAAAGAGCCAAGATTTTTGCTGAAGTTTATAACATATTCATAACTATACTTTTTTCATGGCTTCTGCTTGAATGACTTGGTGCATGATGATTGTCCATTAGACATAGATTTTCCATGAGATACTTGCTTTGTATCTCTTAAATGTGCCGCACTTACTAATTTTGGTATAGTAGACTAAATAAGAGGTATTACATAAGTTAGTAACAATAAAAGAATAATAATATAATAGAAGTAGTAAATTTTTTTATCTTAAGGAAAAAATAATACCATATCAAAATTTATCACAACTTAATTCGATGGATAAACCACATATTGTCCAACAGTTTCTTGGACTGTAGTAGCATCAGAAGGCATAAGTAGTGGACAATGATGGAGCAATGATTAATCATCACTCAATTTTTGTACCATTCCAATAGCAACATAGTTAGTAGATGATGGACATTTCAACAAATATTTCATATTCTACAAAAAATTAAGCGTTATATATCATAAATAAAATATATAATAAAAAATAAAAATAATAGACTATCTACATAAGTTTTAAATCTTACCACAAATGATTCATCAAATGAAGGATGACTCCCATGTATGGTAGCTATTGGAAGGACATTATCATCAAAATATTTATCATGTGATCGATGGTAAGAATGCACAAATTGCATTGAAGATATTGAGCCACTACTTGATTGCATTGGAATTCCTGGCATAAATGAAGGACTAATAGGATGATTATATCCTATAGAGGATATAGGTTGGGCACCGTGAGATTGCATGGGTGGCATGCTTGGCTAATAGGGCATGCCTTGATTATAGTATGGTGTCATGCCTGACATGTGTTGTGATTGATATTTCCTTGAAGTGACAATCTCACTTAACATCTAAGGTCTTTATTTTAGAATATTAAAAAAATTCATATAACCATCATATTGACTTCCTCCCCTAACATGACAAGGATGCTCATGTCTAAATGCATCATATATCACATCTTTCCTTAGCTGTTCGATTATTTCACCCCCTGACTTTTTGTTCTTGAATATCTCTCTACAAATAATAAAGCAAAAATACATATCATAAATAATTACATCAATATGCAAAAATCACAAGGACTTTAAAATGATTTTGTAAAAAAACACATTTTAGATGAGAATAATACAAAAAGATATAATATATGTAATTAATTATAAAACAAAAGAGACTACACAAATGGTTTTTCCATATCTTATACTTTTCATCATCTTCAACCTTAGTCCAATCATTTATATTAATTGTTTTACTTAACTTCACAAGTCTACCAATAGAAGATTTCAATTGTTGTCCATTTTTGTCCTAATGGATTACCAGTTACATCGAATTGAGTGGGTATTCTATCATCTGGATTAAGTGGAGCATCAGGTATATTAGTCCAACTTTTTTTTCTTAAATTCCCCAATGTATCATTTGGATCTTAGTCTCTGGCACCCTAGGATCCATGAAATATCTACAAACAATAATGAAATAGAAATTAATTGATAATTTTAAGTCCAAACATATGAACAAGAGTTATTAGAATAATATAGAACATACATTATGTTTAATTAGGTCTTTGATCGTATATATATATATATATATATATTCTTTCACAATAACTTCGAGTCCATGATGAAGAATCATTGATAACTGTATTTTATATAGTTATTTTCATCTATTTTATTAATTATAATTGCTAATTTCTTGACATTTTTAGTTAATTTTAGTTGAATAAATTAATAATTATTGTTTATTTGTTAAGGAATATATTTTTAAGAAAATTAAAGAATTTTAATCGAAAACGTACTTAATTGCAAATTTATGTCTGAAAATATAATTTAAAATGAAAGAGTGTTTAATTGCAATTAATAAAAGTCTAAAATATAATTTGAATTAAAATCGGGCTTAGTTTTAATTATTAAAAGTTTAAAATTTAATTTAAATTAGAAAAGGGTTGAATTGTAATTAAAGAAAGTTTAAAATTTAATTTGAATTAAATTGAAGGGCTAAAATGCAATTAAGAAAAATTTTATTTTTTGGCGTAGGAGAGAAGTCCACGCGCATCTATTGTCCGCGCGTCACGTGAACCGTTAGATCAGAAAAGCAACGGTGGGGAAGAGCGAGTGTCTTTCAAACATGACCAAAGCGAATGGATGCAGGTTTTTTGGTTCACGCTGCTCGGCGCGCCATGTGGGGCCCACCTGCCGCGTAGGCTGACATGTAGGGTGGGACCCACGTGTCTGAAGTGCAAGCCATTTCCCGTATGATGCGGTCCACTGAAGCTTCGTGCGCCCTCCTATTCCAACGAGTAATACAACACCACGTGTCCCAAATATTATTTCATCAAATAAGGAGATGACACGTGGTATGTGTTTCGTTAAGAGAAAAACATAGAAACGATGCCCGATCCTAACATATTCTGCGTGCGCCACGTGTCCTCGATCGCAATAATCCTGTGTGATGCGTCTTCGTTCGCTCTCCCTTCACAGTGAATAATTGCCTACCATGTGTCCCATTATATCTTTCAGCTAATCAGATGGCCACACGTGGCAGCATGAATTGAAATGAAAAAAGTAGCGGTGCACGTTCCCCTATTTTGCGATATTTATATTTCGTCTCCCGTGTGTCTAAATAATGTATTTTTTAGAAGTATTTTTTAAGCTATAAATAAGGCATTGATTGCTAAAAAATGGAGTTTTAGTTTTTGAGTTTGGTTTTTAGGTTCGTGTTCTGGACAGTGGTACACGCAGAAGCCATTTTTGGCTTTTGTTGTGTTCTGTGTGTGCCAAAAATTTAGGAGCAGAAATGTTTTAATTTTCTTTGTGTTCTTCATTTGATATTCCTTAACTACTGTAATTTTAATTTTTATTTATGAAGTAATTTAATTTTTCTAGGGTTGCGTTTTATCTAAATTTATGAACCTTGAGTTTAATTATTTTTTGAAGGATTTATAAGACTTTTAATTTGTTTATTCTATTTGTGCTTAATGCTTTTGATTATTGAAAAATTTATCAAATGATCTGTGGCACTTAAATAAACTTGGAAGAGGCATTTTTGTGTATATTGATCATGGATAGAATAACATGTATATATGAAGGATAGGAATATACCTTTATTGTATGTGTGGCCATTTGAGAACTTAGAACGTAATGAATCTTGGTGAATTTAATTCTCATAGGAATATAGTGAATTAATTTAGCAAGGTGTGTCTATACGGAGCTCGGAAGAGATGTATGGATAAAATTAGAAGTTTTCGGTTGACAAATTAAATTTACTAAAAAAATATAAATCAAGAGAAAATAATATGATTCGAGTGGATTAATTTAGTGAAAAACTACAATCCTAGATTTTTTTTATTTTGTTATAAAACTCTTTAGTTAACTTGTTCCAAATCAACGATTATTTTGGATAAAATCATAGTGAAATAATTTTAGTACTCAACAAACTGTAGTGACAAATCTCTGTGGGAACGATACTTTACTTATCAAATTTTATTACTTGTGACCGTGTATACTTGTACATTTTATGTTCTCCTAAAAGAGATAACAATCATCGTCATCAATTATATCATTACATACATTAGGAAATTTGTTTGAGAAATGACTAATATTGGATAATGTATCAAGCATGTCATCATCTTCTAAAGCATCACAATGGTAGAACTCTTTTTGTGGAGGTGTTAACACAATATACCATCTTGTGTCAATTTGATCGCTCACATAAAGTACTTGCTTTGCATGAAGTACTAACGTGAAAGGATCATCAATGTGACTTATCTTGGATAATTTTACAAGGGTAAATCCAAAATCATCTATTTTATATCCAACTTTGATAGCATCTTCAACCTAATCAAACAAGAAAACTATTTCATGGAAAACCTCATAATCGACTTCCCAAATTTCTTGAATCATACCATAATATGTTTTATCAGAAAGTACAAGATTACCATCTTTTGAACTGAAAAATTGCCTAGTTTGTGCAACCATCTTCACACCACTATTCTGATTTACTCGGACTTTGTCCCTTTCTTGATTCGTAAACCTCAAACCATTAATTGTGAAACTAGAATATGATTTGACATCATATTTTGGACAATATGTAAGGCATTCTAAAGTTTATGTTATTTTATGATTGGAATTGTCAAGTTCAACTCGAATCTTTGCATATAAAAATATGAAATGTGTTTAAAACATTATATAGAAGTAATAATGAATTCTTTTATGTGACATGTACATGGTTGCAAAACCAATTAATAAGCTCTCACTTATGTTCATCATACAACCATTTTTCTCCTTTTTTTTTATAACCAAGATCGATCTTTTGTAAGTTTAAATTCATTCTGTAATGTTATTCAAGATATATCAATTAGGTATCATTAATTTTTAAATAAATAATAATTTGTTTATATGAAAATGTTGAACTTATCATCACTTACTCTATGTACGATTGTCCCTTATTATTATTTACCAAAATGATTCAGTGTGATTTTCCCATTGAGTATGATCAATAAACAATTTCTTACTTCCATCGAGCATAGTGTTACCTACTTGGATCATGTCACGTTCTAAGAAAAACTTGTGCATTGGATTTCCAATTTCAGTGTAACCACTAAAGTATTCAGAATAAAACTCAATGGCCTCTTCAGTAATGTAACGTTCCACCATACATTATTTAGGACAATTTCTATTATTTACATATCCTTTAAAGACTTGTATATATCTCTCAAAATGATACATCCATCTTAAGTAAGTAGGATCATACAATTGAAACTCTCGAACTAAATGAACACACAAGTGAATCATTATATCACAAAAGGAGGAAAATATTTCTCAATTAGACAAAAATTTTCCACAACATCTTCCTGTAAAGAGTTTAACTCGCTAATTGATATAGATTTCTTGCATATTGTATTGAAGAATGAACAAAGAAGAATTGTTGATAATCGAACATATTTTGGAAGAATTTACCTAATAGAAACTGGTAATAACTGTTGCATTAAGATATGACAATCATCAAGAACTTTCACACCTACCAAACATTTACAAAACACATCCTTCTCTTTTTTTGACATTGTATATGATGCTGGTGGCAAGTATGTTCGATTCTTATCATTTTACACCCTTGATGCTAATTCAGGTCGTATGCCTAGTTTCGTTAAATCCAATCTTACTTTAATTTCATCCTTTTTTTTTCTAGGTATACTAAGTAATGTACCAATCAAGCTCTCATATACATTTTTCTCAATGTGCATGATATCTAAGATGTGATGAATGTGTAGATCTTTCCAATAAGGTAATTCTCAAAATATTAATTTTTTATTCTAACAATCATGATCTAATGATTCAGTAACATTTTCCTTTTCACATAGTTTATTAGTTAACCTCTTTCATTTCCCTCCATTAGTGAGTACTCTTTTTTCATTTTTTCATACCATTTGAATGTCATACCATTCAATTGCCTTAATATCTCAACGCCTCGCAAAGGTCTTGGTGAAGGAACATGATCTTCTTCACCATCGAAAGGTTTATTTTGGTATCTAAACTTGTGTCCAGATGGCAGAAATCTTCTATGTTTTCTATAAGACATCTTTCATCCATGAACAAGATAAGCTGCAGAAGTGCCATCACTAAAAATAAGGCATCTCATATAACCTTTTGTTGCATGTCCTGATAAGTTCCCATAGGTAAGAAAATCATTAATTGTCCATAAAAAAGACCCACTCAAGTTAAAGTATTCTTCTTTATGTGCATCATAAACATTTATACCATCATTCCACAGTATCTTTAAATCATCTATGAGAGGCTGAAAATATACATCAATATCAACTTCAGATTATTTTGGTCAAGTCAACATCTTTGATGTCTCTTTACTTTTGAACAACTTTGAAAGCTAGGAATCGGAGGAAAGTACTAAAGAACCTTTGTGGGCATGCCTTTTTTAGGTGTTGTCTCATTTGTACCATGCTTCCATCTCGATTCTTTACACACTGGAAAATCATCTAACATCTTATATTATTTTCATAAAGAATGCAATTATTTGGACAAACATGAATCTTATGATATTACATGCCAAATTGACTAAGAGATTTCTTCACATCATAAATTAAAAATGGAAATTCATTACCCCCAAGAAACATATCTATTAATACATTTAGTAATTCTATGAATCCCTTGTAAAAAAACCATTTTTTCCTTCACATTGTACAAATGAACAAATTCAGACATTTTATTGTATTTCTTGCACTCTAGATACAATAGTTTTTCAGCATCTTCTAGAAGTTTTTTAAAGGTTTCGGGATCATCCTCATGTAGTTCATCTTTAACAACATAAAACATATTTTTTGTCTTTACATTCTAATAAGATGTATATAATCCACTCATATTCTAATTCATTTATTCCCTATGAGTATTATCAATATTTTCTCCATAATAATACAAACATTTATAACTCAAAAGAATACCACTATGGATAAGATGATACTTAATCTCATCAACATCATGAAATTTCTCATTTTTACATTTAACACATGAGCATCGAATCATGAGCATCGAAGAAACTTTAACTCTAGAAATATAATACTGCTCAATTCTACACTTTGACATCCAAGATTTGTCCATTTTCTATTAATGACATTAAATATGTTAATATGTATTCAACCAATGTATTTAATATATTATTATATATGAAATCATAAATTATTAAAACATCATATAAAAAACTACAAAAAATCCAAACAATTAATAAACTCATTATAATATTAACAATATATATATAAATGCATGTAATAATAATAAATATCTTATACACATATATAATAATAATAATAAATATTAATAAATCTATTATAGATTATATATATATATATATATATAAATATTATATATATATATATATATAAATATTATATATATATATATATATATAAATATTATATATATATATATACACATGTACATGTAAATTATTTTCAAAATTTTAAGTTTAAAATGAATCAATATATATCAAAAACATAAATATATAAAATTATTGAAATAAATAAATAAATAATATACCTTCTTTTCTTTTAAGCTTGAATAAAAATACACAACCTACATAAGACAAAAATATATATAAATAATCAATAACACATAATATACATTAAAATAAAAAATATGAATAATAAGCACTACTACAAAAAGGGGTATTTAAGTCGTTATGTAAAGTCAGACTTATAATAAATTTAAAGTTTGTTCGGTGTAGAACCGATGCTATCCACGTAAGATGTAGTGTCAGTTGACGTGGCGAATCGACACTACATCCTACGTGTATTTTTTAAATTAAAAAATGCATGCAGTTTACAATTGAAATTTTTTTAGGTCAATTATTATTTTATTTGACTCTTTAAAATGTAAGTTGGATATATATATATAGTATAATTTTTTATTTTTTGTTTTAGACAATTGGTTTTTAAAATTATATAATTTTGTGTATTTGTTTGGATTTTATATACGTACGTACAATATATCTTTATTTAATATTTTGTGTATTTTTTTGGATATTATTTTAAAATTATTATTTTTTCTTTTTCTATAGTACATATATATATATAAGAGGTTAAATAAATTAAAATAATGAATGAAAAAAAATCAATTTAAAATTGTGTGGCTAGCGTCGGTTGACAGGGAAAACCGATGCTTCACACGTGACTAGCGGCGGTTTGCCACGTCAACTGACACTAGCCACATAATATTACCGTTCTGCGCTATCTTCTTCACATGCCATTTTTTGGGTTATATTCCTCTTCTCATTATCTTTCAAATTCCCTATTTTTTTGAGCGAAATACTCAAATTTTTAATACCTATTTTCACTTGCAAAACACCAATTTATTCTTCATTTTCTTGATTTAGTCATTTCATTTACTCTTGTAAGTATTTCTATTAATTGTTTTACTTATTATTCAGTTTGCTTTATTTTTTGTATAAATTTTTGATTTATGTATGTTTTGTATTATGCTTGTTATTATATGTTTGGCTTATTTTCTGTGGAAATAATATATACATTCAAATGAGTGACCGTTCAATTGTTCTGTGAAAATTGCAATATTATTTTAAGTTTTTCTGTTACTGTATTGCAACTTTAAAATAGTGGGTACTAGTATAGCGATTGAAGTATTTTATTTTTATAATTTAAAATAATTGTGTTTTAGTTTTAAAAAAGATATATTTACTTTTAAAAGTTTAAAGTAATACTTATTATTTTGAATTTTTAAGATTTAATTGTATAATTTTTTAGTTATGGCCGGGGTTGGAATGTTTTAGTTGAAAATAGCATAATTTTATATGAGTTGTGTTTAAAGAATAGTTTTCTAATTTTTTTTATAAAATAAAATAAATTATTATTATTAAAATAATATATTTTTAAATTAAATAATTAAAATGGATAAAATACGAGATAAAATAAAATTTTAATATAAAATTATTTTAAAAAATTTAATAATAAATTCTAACATAAATTATTTAAATATATTATTTATTTAAAAATAAAAATAATAAAAGTTTCAAATCAAAATAGTGACAATAACTAAATATTAAAAAATTATGATTTATAAGTTTGTTTTATAATTTTTAACTATTTATTTATTTAATACATATTTTTTAAGATTATTAAAACAATATATATATATTATTTGTATAAAAAAGATATCTCTTAATTTATATATAATAATACTTGAAATATATTCATTGGATACATAATTAATTAATATGTTTAATTAATGTCATTAATAAAAAATGGACAAATCTTGGATGTCAAAGTGTAGAATTGAGGAGGACTACATTTCTAGAGTTGAAAGTTTCATGGAATTAGCTTGTAGAAATAGTAATATATGGAACTAGTATGATTCAATGTCTATGTGTTAAATGTAAAAATGAGCGATTTCATGAATTTGACAAAGTTAAGTATCACCTTATCCGTAGTGGTATTCTTTTGAGCTATAAATGTTGGTATTATCATGGAGAAAAAATTGATAATACTCATGGGGAAGAGATAAATAAGAATGTGAGTGGATTACATACATCTTATCATAATGTACAGATAGAAAATATGTTTCATGGTGTTGAAGATGAACTACGTGAGGATGATCCCGAAATCTTTAAAAAACTTCTAGAAGATGCAGAAAAACCATTATATCCAAAATGCAAAAAATATACTAAAATGTCGAGATTGGTTCATTTGTACAATGTGAAGGCAAAACATGGTTTTTCTGACAAGGGATTCACAGAATTACTAAATTTACTAGTCGATATGTTTCCTGAGGATATTGAATTGTCATCTTCAATGTATGAAGTGAAGAAATTTCTTAGTCGATTTGGCATGGAATATCATAAGATTCATGCTTGTCCAAATGATTTCATTCTTTATAGAAAAGAATATGAGACATTAGATGATTATCCGATGTGTAAAGAATTGAGATGGAAGCATGGTATAAATGAGACAACACATAAGAAAGGCATTCCTGTAAAGGTTCTTTGGTACTTTCCTTCGATTCCTTGCTTTCAAAGGTTGTTCAAAAGTAAAGAGACATCAAAGATGTTGACTTGGAATTCAGATAATCGATCTGATGATGGGGTGCTACATCATCCTTATGATTCTACAAATTGGAAAGTAGTAGATAAATTATTTCCTCAATTTTTATCTCATCCACGCAATCTTCGTCTTGCCATTGCTACTGATGAAATTAATCCACATAGTTCCTTTAGTAGTAGATATAGCTGTTGGCTAGTAATTATGATAACATATAACCTTCCTCCCTGGTTGTGTATGAAAAGAAAATTCATGATGTTAACATTATTGATCTCAGGATCGAAACAACCTGGTGTTGATATTGATGTATATTTGCAGCCTCTGATAGATGATTTAAAGACATTGTGGAATGATGGTATAAATGTTTATGATGCACATAAAGAAGAACACTTTAACTTGAAGGGGGTCTTTTATGGACAATTAATGATTTTCCTGCCTATGGAAACTTATTAGAACATGCAACAAAGGGTTACAAGGGATATCCTATATGTAGTGATGGAACTACT
Organism: Hippophae tibetana; assembly: GCA_037013495.1. Classification (NCBI taxonomy): domain Eukaryota; kingdom Viridiplantae; phylum Streptophyta; class Magnoliopsida; order Rosales; family Elaeagnaceae; genus Hippophae; species Hippophae tibetana. The sequence goes on from CM072810.1 coordinate 48,190,146, forward strand.
ACAACTTATTTTATTCACGAACAAAATATGTCTTATAGAAGACATAAAAGATTTTTACCATTTGGACACAAGTTTATATGCCAAAATAAACTATTCTATTGTGAAGAAGATCATGATCATGCAACCCAACCTTTGCGAGGTGTTGAGATATTAAGGCAATTGTTACATACGTTTAAGGGCACCAAAACTCACACAAGCCAAGTAACAAAATATGAGTTACACTTGATTTCATATTTAGAGCTCATTATAGCATTAAAAATACCAGTAGAGATTCCAAATAACTTCATAATTACAGACAAATGATTAAGAAAGTGTTAATATGAGTTCGAAGGGTTATATCACTCAGATGTTGCTGTGGTAATCTCTTTTTGATGATAATATTTATAATGATTTAATTTCTCCATTCGTATGTATCTGAAGCTTAGACTTCTTATTTGATGGATTTTTACGTGCTCATGTTGTAGGGGAATGAATTGTTATATAAACCCTGTGTTTTTTGTCCAGTTTCCTTGTCACAATGCTGGTGATTCTAAGCCAACCAAACTTGCTCGCACAATTCAATTACACTTTGATCACATTATTTTATTTGTAATTTAAGTTAACTATATATGTATTGTATATACATTATATGTTTTTGTAATAAATTTAATTATCAAGTAATTAACTATATTTAAACTTTTAATTATTTGTTTAAAGTTGGTTTTTAACCGACTTTAAAGCTCGTTTTTGTAATAGTGAAGTGTAAAATAATTCATAGAAATATTTATAAGAGTAAATGAATTAATAAAATGAAATAAATGAAGAAAAAAAAGGTGTTTGGTAAGATATTAAAGGAAAATAGGTATGAAAACATAGGGGAGAGATGAAGATAAAAGGAAAAAAAAGGTAACATCGGTTGACACGTATAACCGACGTTATACGTAGGACGTAGTGTCGATTGACACATAAGAATGACGCTAATGTTTATAATTTTTAAGTCGGTCTATGAGCATATCGACTTAATTACTCCTTATTATAAGTAGTGCAAAACAACACCATAAACTACTATTTAATAAACTAGGCGACAAATAAAAATCCTAATAATAAAATTTAATATGTACCCCTAATGTATATCAATGTCATAAAAATCCTTATGGTGTGAAAAGTTGTGAGTAAAGAATATAAACTAAAAAACACTACAAGTTTCGAATACAAAATGCTCACCAAGAAAGTAATATCATAGCCATGAAATCTACATCTACCCTAAGTATGCTAATAAAGGCAATAAGATGCATCCCTTGAGATGTACATGTCAAAGATAAAGAACATGATACTAATAACATTTTTTTATTCCTAGTGCACGCAGATTCCAAAGTACACAATAAATCAAAGTTCCAAAATAGTGAATGATGATAAATGAGTAACAAGACTGATATACCGATCTTGCAAAAATATCCCTTGTGGTTTCATTATTTTTAAAATTCTCGCAAGTGTACAAATCATTTTATAGCAAGTGATAAGTATACCCCCAAGGTCGATCTAAGGAAGAAATATATGTGATTTTTAATTTATTCTTCAAAATCTTAAAAACAAAATTAAATCCTAAACATCCTATCACGATATTTTGGTTTGTTTGTTTCCTAATATAATAACATTAAAATAAACATAAACATAGATATAGATTCAATAAAAAATAATGCAAATTTTATCATTCATAACCATGGAGTATTTAAAGATATAATAATTAAGTTAATTATGCTTATTCATATTATTTAGGTTATTAAAGATATAAATTAATATTTGTTAATTTTCTCTTTTTGGAATGAAAATATTCTTAGTGAGACTCAAATTCTTTTGTTTAATATTAACTAACTAATATCCTTAGGCGGGGCCTATTAATTATTTAAATATTAAATTTCAGCTTTATTTCTAAGAAAAAATTAAACCATCTAATCATAGCTTTAGGCGGAGTCAAATAATTAGACTTTATTTAAGGTGTCCAAATTAAACCTAAGAATTTAATTTTCAAGTACTAACTTTTAAGTTTTAAAACCAATACTGAAAATATATCGTCAATAAATTTTCGAATAATAGTTCTTATAAAAAAACTTTTGAAATAGAGTTTCACTCTAATTACCGAGCGATTGTACCAAGAAATAAAAGAGCATTACTCTAAATTAGACCGAATAATTAAACCTTAAAATCTAATTTTCACATTTAAGTTTGTAATGAAAAATAATGTATTTCTCTATAACATCCTTAATATAAAATCTTGAATAAAAACAAAATCAATTTATTTTATAGAAATGTTTTACATATTTAATATTTTGCAAGCATAACAATGTTATAGTTATATCATATTTACAAACAGCCAACAATGTTAAATTTAATCACACAAATTAAATATAACATATAAGAATATAACATAAAATGATAACTCTAAAGAATCAAGTAAAATAATACCTTAAAAGAATCCTTATAACAGTTTGATGTTAATTATATTATTGGAAAACCTCCAAATGGATTTGCATATCTGCTTATTGAATCAAAAAAACTAAAAATTTATAAAAACATAACTAGTTTCTCTCAAAAAGAGAAGAACTATAAAAAATAAAAATAAAACTTTCTAGAGAGAGAAAGTTAGAAAGAGAAAGAGCTCAGAAAATTTGTGTGCTTTGGAATGGGAGAAGATGATCCTTTTATAGATGAGGAAAAGGCCAAAAAAGGGGGAAATGTTTTCCAAAATTTTAATTTGGACGCGTTTGAACAAGTTGGCGCTCGTATGGGGTGCAAAAATCTTGCAAACGGGCGTGCACGCGGCATGGCATAGGCGTGTGCTAGTACATGGATGGTCGGCATTGTGTGGCATGCTGCACACATTTCTCAAATTTTTGACCAATATTTTTCCATCTTTTTGACTTTTCCTCATTTATTTTCTCGATATATTTGTGATATATTGCTTCCAGTATTTTTTTTCTATGAGTCTTTAAGTTATTTTTGAACTAAAATACCTAAGTACATTAAATCATGGTAATTTTAGTGCTTTTAAGCACTCATTAGTGAACTATAGAAAAAATAAGAGTTTGTGTAGATAAAACTATTGACCTAGATATGGATGAATAGGTCAAACCATGACAAAAAAGAAAGAAAGACAGAAGAGTGATAAAAAAGAAAATAGTGGAAAATAAAAAAGAAAGAGAGAAGCATGAGAGAAAATAAAAGAGTGAAAAAGAATGTGAGTTTCTATATTAGGTAAGTGAGTTCAAGAGAGCTATTTTTGTACAACGATCCATACTTGTATTTTTGTACAAAAAAGCTAAATTTTCTACTAATGACCTTAATTTTTCATTCACTAATGCTTTTGTTTATTTGTTACAAGAATTTGAAGATGTATTTCCTGAAGAGATTCTTGATGGTGTGCCATTAATTAGAAGGGATCGATCATCAAATTGATTTCATACTAGGAGCATCCCTTCCAAACTGACCAACCTATAGAATCAACCTAGAAGACAACAAGGAGATTCAAAAATAGGTTGAGGAATACTTAGCTAAAGGTAAAGTATGGGAAAGCTTGAGCTTATGTGCAGTTCTAGTACTTCTAATACCTAAGAAGGATGGATCAAGTCAAATGTTTATTGATTTCTGTTGAGATTAAACTTATTGGAAATATTGCTTGATGTTGTTGCTTGTCTAGTTTTGTTTGTTTGGTTGATCGAACATTAGAAGATATTTTGCGTTTAATGGTGATCTATGTTTTGTTATGTTATTTCTTTATTTTAAGTAATACATAACTCCTTGAAAAATTCGAATATTGTCTAAGCAATGAATAATTTTTACACATGTCTCATTTTTACAAGAATAAATATTTATGAGCACTAGTCTTGATTTTTGAGTTGCCATGATAATTTAGAGAAGGTTTATGTGAGTATGGAATTCGATTGATATATGTGGTGTCACAGTTTTTTAGAATTTATTTGATTTTCTCTCGAGGCAAAATTATAGATAACATTTAACTAAGAAAATGATTTAGGCCATCTTTGGATCGTTTGAGCCTTTCTATCTACCTTCACATGCTTTATCCATAGTATCCCTTTTTTTAGCTTCAAAGTTCTATATATATTTTTATTTCATTTCAAAAGCCTACTAATATATATATATATATATATATACGTGCAGATATATCTATTTTTCTCATCGAACTAACATTTGACAATTGTTAGTAAATATTTAATGATATATCAGAAAAAAGAGGATACTGAAAAAAAAATTCTAACAAGAAACAGAAAAGAAAAAAAAATAGAAAAAAATAAAAAAAAACATAAATAAACACACAAATCTAAGAAAATAACAGTAAGCAATAAAACCAAATATTAAATAATTTTTTTTGAACTAAAATCAGATTAATTGGAATTAGTATCAACAATGAAAATGGTAAAACAATTTCCCCGGCAACGGCGCCAAAAACTTGTTGTCTGTTTTACAACACACAAAAAAAACGTGCAAGTATACATGGTCACAAGTAATAATATGATAAATAAATTATCGTTCCCACAGAAAAATGTTACCAACTCTTGTTAATTACTAAAATTATTTAAACCTAATTTTATTCAAACAATCAATAATTTTATGCAGTTTGACTTAATCAATAATTTTGTTTCTTTTTAACAATTTTTATGAAGATTCTAGGATTGCAGTTTACCCAAATTAATTCACTTGAATATTTTATTCTCTCTTGATTTATGGTCTCATGTTTTAAGTTATTAACCAAGAACTCCTAATTTATCCATATATCTTTTTCAAGCTCCATACAGACACATCCAGTTAAAATGATTCACTATATTCCTATGAGAATTAATTTCAACCAGATTTATTAAGTTCTGAGTTCTCAAAAAGTTACACATACAATAAAAGTATATTTCTATCCCTTATGTATATACGTTATTTTATCCCGAGCAACACACAAAAATTCCTTTTTCAAGTTTATTTAAGTGCCACATATCAGTTAATTAATCTTCCGATAATTATAAGCATTTAAAGCAGATAAAATAAACAACTTAAAATAGTTCCACAAATCATTCAAAAATAATTACTTCAAGTTTCATAATTTACGTAACACTGCAATCCTAGAACAAATAGATTAGTTCATAGCAGAAATTAAAATTACAACACCACAAAAATAAAACATTGCAGAGAAACAAAAATTAAAAGAAAATGAGTTAGGAGAAACTCTTTCACGATTCCTCAATGAAAAATAATTTCTTCCATTTCCTTTTTCTTCGTCAACCTCTTTCTCTGTAATTTCCCTAAGATAATACACAACAAAAATGTCAAAATAAAATTTTCTGTGTGTAAAAGAGACACGCAGAGAGGAAAAATGAAAACTTCTTAAGAGGAAATTATTAAAGAAAACCAGAGAACTGGAAAATCCTTGAAAAATTTGAGAGAGAACTCTCTGCTCAAAATAAAATGAAAAAACGAAGAAGAGAGAATTCTACAAAAAAAACTAAAACAAAACCAAAAAAACGCGTCCAAATGAAAAATTTCCGTTACATATATCCCCCCACATTTCAATTATTCCTTTTTTTTATTTTATTTTTATTTTTTTTATATTAGTGGGGGACACAAATAAATGGGGGGGAATAAAAAAAACATCACGCGTGAAAACAATTCTGCGTGTTTCTAATTTTTTTTTCTTCTACCCATGCCACGTGTCGCCATGTGATTGGCTGTGAGAAATTCAGAGAAACGTGTTAGCGTTTCATTGGACGGGCAGGTCGGGCTCATGGAGAAACGATGGAGCGCAACGCACGGGATTTTGTCGAAGAGTGGCTCGGTGCGTGACAGCTGGATCCACGTGCTTCAATCTGGACCGTTCAACTGATCCAACGGTGAACGATACGCCTCGGGGAATTCTACGCAGCCGACATGTGGGTCTCACCCTGCACGCCAGTCTGCGCGGCCAATGGGCCCCACTCGGGCGCCGAGCCGCGTGAAACAGAATTTGCGCCCACGCGATTCTGTCGGGTGTGATCTGGACGTGCGAATCTCAGCCGTTTCTTCTTTGATCGGACAGTCCACATTTCGCGCGTGGTGTATGGCGCGTGGTTCTTCTCACCTGCGCAGAAAAATATACTTTCTTAATTGCATTTTGACCCACAAATTTATTTCAAATTACATTTTCAACTTTCTTTAATTACAGTTTAGCCCTTTTCTAATTTAAATTAAAATTTTAAACTTTTAATAATTAAAATTAAGCCCAATTTAAATTTAAATTATATTTTCGACTTTTATAAATTGCAATTAAACACTCTTTTATTTGAAATTATATTTTTGGACACAAATTTGCAATTAAGTACGTTTTCGATACAAATTATTTAATTTTTATTAAAAAAATATAAAAAATAGTAAATACTAATTTATTCATCGAAAATTAACTAAAATCATTAAGAACATAGCAATTATAATTAATAAAATAGGTGAAAATAAATATATAAAATACAGTTATCAATTTCCAAGCCATCAATAACATTACAATAAAATGTAGGCATCATATTCTTAGGTTAGATGATATATTAGATGAATTGCATAGTTCTTGCATTTTTAGTAAAATTGATCTAGAAACTAGAAACCATCAAATTAGGATGAAAGAAGGTGATCGGTGAAAAACTGCATTGAAACGAATCATGGTTTGTATATATGGTTAGTCACGCCCTTTAAATTAACCCATGCACTTAGTACCTTTATGAGACTTATGAATCATGTTTTATGAGCATTCATTGGAAGTTTTTTGATTGTCTACTTTGATAATATTCTCATTTATAGTAAAACTTTATAAGAGTATGTTTTACATTTACGAATTGTACTTGAGGTATTAAGAAAATAAATCTATATGCTAATTTGAAAAGGTGCTATTTTTCTATGGAAAGGTTAGTTTTCCTCTTATATGTTGGTAATTCTAAAGGAATAGAGGTGGATGAGGAAAAGGTGAAGGCTATTATCGAATGGCTCACACCTAAATCTAGGTAAGAAGTTTTCATGATTTGGCTAGCTTTTATTGTAGATCTATTAAACATTTTAGCATACTAGCTGCACCATTAATTGAAGTTATTAAAAAGATTATTAGGTTTAAATGGGACAAGGAATGGGGAAAATCTTTTAACATGATAAAGAAATATTATATTCTACAATTGTTTTAACTTTACCTGATTATTCTAAAACATTTGAGGTTGAATATGATGCTTAAGGTATAGGTACACGAGTTGTTTTGATGTAGAAATGGTGGTCTATGGCCTATTTCAATGCGAAACTGAACAAAGCAACCCTTAACTACCCAACATATGATAAATAATTCTATGCTTTGGTAAGGACTCGTGAGACTTGACAACACTATCTTTGGCCCAAAGAATTCATCATTCACCCTGATCAGGAATCTTTAAAACATTTGAGGAGTTAAGGTAAGTTGAATAGAAGACATGTGAAATGGATGGAGGTCATTGAAACATTTCCTTATGTGATTTAGTACCAGAGAGATAAGGAAAATATAGTAGTAGATGCATTATCGTGCAGAGTCATTTAGCTATTCTAAACCTCTTAATTATCTTGTCTTATGCTAAAATATCATGAAAAAGCTCAATTTGTGTTTAATTATGTCAATGTAAGTGGCACAAAGGAAAATAGAGTGAAAATGAGTCAAAAACAAGAAAAATCAGCACCATGCCTTGGAGCACATTTTTGTGTGCCTCAATGCGCCTTTTTCCATTGGTGATCAACAAGAACCATGCCCCAATGTGCATTGTTTTTCTTGTCAAATTTTACCAAAACTAATATGTTTTCAATCTAACTTTCACCCTCAACCCTTGGATCTTTTAGAAGTTGATCCAATGGGATATAATGGATCATTTCTCCTATTAATTAACCCTATTGAGGCACAAATTAAATAAAAAAATTCACAAAACTCTACACCAGCTCCAAGAAGAGAAAAAAAGAGAAAAAGTTCAAGAGAAGATTAAAAAAGATACAATTTTGTGAAGAATTTAAGAAAAGATTAGGACTATAAATCAAGAGATTGAGTGTCGTCTTTTTCTTTTATTTATCAATTTTTATGTAATTCTTTATGAAAAATCTAAACTTTATAAACTTAATTAGGTCTAGCTAATTTATTAATCTAGAGGTCTTATGAATTTAATTTTATACTTGTGATGATCTAATATTTTACCCCAATTGTGATTTCAATTCAATTATATTGTTTAATCTAATTTTTATGCTATTAATTGTTTGGCTATCAATTAATCCATAAAAGCAATTAAATAGATTTGAAAGAATCATTTAATTGTTTGTTTTCATTAAATAACACGTATAGTGTCTAGATAGAGATATATTATTCTTATATGTATGATCTATAATTGATGAACTTAATAAGTAGTATGAAATCTAATTGGCATGAGAATATAATTAGATTAATTACTATATGATATGTAGTTTACTTGAGAGAGGAATTATCATACCCCAAAAAATGGTTACATGAGAATATATTTGCTTAGATTTTAGTTCTAAAAAAAATATGCTTATTGTTATTTGCTTAGATTTATTTTTCAATTTTTGGGTAAGTTAAAACTTTAAAATTTGATGCAAAATTTCTGAACCTCGCTAAAAGCAGAGAAAAGGGAAGTCAAGCTAATGACTATAAATCAAGGGCTTCTTGGGGGCAACCCATGTGTTTTAATTTTCTTTTTTTTATTTGGTTTAACATGTATTAGTTTTTATATTTTGTTATATTGTTATTTTGTATTCGTAGGTGCAAATCGAGGAAGTAAAGCTATTTTTGGATTTCAATCTTACAAACCAAAACTAGGAAGTTTCTTTGAACCCATCTCATTTGTTCTTTAACTTTCACACATTGAGGACAATATGCATATTAACTTTGGGGGTGGAGAGATTGAACTTAGTTAAAATATTTTCTTGGTATTGTTGCTTGGGTAGCTTTATTTGTTTGGTTGATTGAAACATGAGAATATATTGTGTTGCATGGTGATTTATTTTTATCGGTTAAAATAATGCATAACTCTTTGAAAACTTTGAATATTGTCTAAGTTTGGGTATAATTTTTGCCTATATATTTATGAGCACTAGTGTTTATCTTTGAGTTGTTATGATAATTTAGAGAAGGTTTATGTGAGTATGCAATTCAATTGATGTTTTTTGGTGTCACAGTTATTAGAATTTGTTTGATTTTTTCTCGAGGCGAAATCCTAGATAACACTTAACTAAGAAAATGAATTAGGTCATATTTGGATCGTTTGAGCCTTTCTATCTAAATTCACATGTTTTATTCATAGTATACTCCTTTTGAGCATTTAAGTTTATATATATATATCGAATTTTCTTATCGCATTAACATGTGACTATTGTTAGTAAATTTCTAAAGATATATAAAAAAAAGAGGATACTGAAAAGAAAAAAAAATATTACGAAAAAAAAGAAAAAAAGGGAAAAGAGATTCTGGAAAAAAAAACAGAAAAGAAAACGATTGTGAAGTTAAATCCCTATTTTGGAAGTATTCATTGAGATGTTAGAAGGTATCTTGTTTCAATCCTAAAATGACGTGTTTAGGAAAAAATTGAGGCAAATATTATCTTTTATACTACCTTTACCTAAGCCATACATTACAAGCTTAATAAAGTCATAATGATTTTTGGTTGTGTTTGTCTACATTAGTGGAGAGAGAAATGAAAAATGAACTTATGATATTTGTGATTTCGTTAAAAATTTATTGCGTCCATATTTGTATAAACTCATTTAAATATGAAAAGACTTCACACACACACACACAAATTTATTGTGAAAATGTAACATACTTTTAAATTGATTTCAATGCTTAGATAAAATTCTTGTATTCCTTTGAGTTATGTTATTTGTATGACCGAATAGAAATGTTTTGAAAGTCACGATTTTAAGTGCATGTATCCTAATTTTATTTCTTTCCTTTTGCAAGAGGACTAGCAAAATCTTAAGTTTGAGGGTGTGATAAATGTATATTATACATTTATTTTGTCCATTTTATTAATTATAATTTCTATGTTATTAATATTTTTAGTTAATTTTAATGTAATAAATTAATATTTACTGTTAGTTTTTTAAGAAATATATTTTTAAAGAAAATTAAAGAATTTGTATTGAAAAAAGACTTAATTGCAAACAATAAAAGCTAAAAATATAATTTAAATTAAAAGTGGGCTTGAATGCAAATACAAAGGTTAAAAATTAATTTGAATTAAATTGGAGGGCCAAAATGTAATTAAATAAATTGTTTTTCTACGCAGGAAAAGGAAGACCACGCGCGACTTTATCGATGCACCATTAGATCAGAAATCAACGGTGACGATTAGGTGAGTGTGATGCAGACGCGACATAGGCGATTGGATGTGTTTCCCGAATCGCACACTGCTCGGCATGCCGTGTCGGGCCCACCTAGTCGCATAGGTAGGCATACAACATGGGACCCATATGTCTACACCAGCAATTTTCCCATGCGATGCAGTCCATGTAACCTGCGTGTGCCCTTCCATTCCACTGAATACAAAGATTCCACGTGTCTTGATTATTCCTCCAGTAAATCAGATGCCGACACATGGCATGAGTTTTGTAAAAATGAAAACACAAAAACGGTGCACATTTTCCAGCCTCTTCCATGTCACCCACGTGTCTATGCCAGTAATTTTCCCGTGCGACACAGTTCATGTAACCGACATGCGCTCCCCCTATTCCACCGAATACGAAGCTACCACGTGTCTCAATTATTCTTCTAGCAAATCAGACGATGACATGTGGCCTGAGTTCTGAAAAATGAAAACATAGAAACGCGCACGCTTTCTAGCCGTTTGTGTCTCCTACCTGTGTTTAAATATTATTTTTTGATGTAATATTATGTCCCTCACTTTTACACGCGTGATTGTAAAAAATATATATTTTGTGATGTATTTTTTTAGAGAGCTGAAGCTATAAATAGGTGATTATTGTGATAAAATTGAGAGGGTTTTTTGGATAGAAACTGTGGAATACGCATAAGCCATTTTTGGCTTCTGTTGTGTTTCTGCATAGATGAAATTCTAATTTTATTTGTGTTGTTATTGAGCTAATATTCCTTAAAATGTCTTAATATATTTTCGCATTGTAATTTTAATTTTTCTTATGAGGTAATTTAATTTTTCTAGGGTTGTGTTGTAGCTTACTTTATGAAGCTTGAATAAATTATTTTTGAAAGATTTATGAGATTTTTAATTTGATTATTCTATTTGTGCTTAATGCTTTTGATTGATTGGAAGATTAATCAATTGATTTGTGACACATAAATAAACTTGAGAAAGACAAATTGTGACACTTAAATAAACTTGAAAAAGGCATTTTCGTGTAATTGCTCATGGATAGAATAACATATATATATAAAGGATAATAATATACCTTTATTGTACATGTGACTATTTGAGAACTTTGAACGTAATGAATCCTGGTGAATTTAATTCTCATAAGAATATAGTTAATTATTTTAGCGAGATGTGTCTATATGGAGCTCGAAAGAGATGTATGGATAAAATTAGTAGTTCTTGGTTGACAAATTAAATTCAAAAATATAAATTAAGAGAAAATAATATGATTCGAGTGAATTAATTTGGTGAAACTACAATCCTAGAATTTTCTTATTTATTGTTATAAAAAAATCAGTTTAGTTTAATTCTATCAAAACTTTCGTTTGTTTGGATAAAATCAGAGTGAAATAATTTTAATACTTAACAAATTGTAGTAACAAATCTCCGTGGAAACGATAATTTTACTTGTCAATTTTATTACTTGTGACCGTGTATACTTGCACATTTTTTATGTTCTCCTAAGGAGACAAATCTCATGGTGTGTGATTATTGCAATGGACCTCATTCTAGGAAGGCATTTGGAAACCTTCATGAAGTAGTAAACTATGTCAACAATCAAAATCTCCAAGGAAACCAATACTCAAATACATACAACCTAGGATGGAGAAACCACCCAAATTTCTCATTTAACAATAACAATAATGAAGGTGGTAACCCTTCCCACTACTAGGTTTTCGACAGCCATAACAACCACAAGCCTAGGAGAAGAAGCCATCTAGTGAGGACAAAAAAAGTACTTAATGGGAATGAAGAAAGACTTCATCCATTTAGTAAATACAAAAGTTGATTGCATAAAGTCTACTTATGGGGATTCTATTCAATTTGGAGATTCAAATGGGGCTACTAGCCTAAACCATAAGTCAAAGTCCTTAAGGTAACCTTTCAAGTAATAGAGAAGTTAATCCAAAAAGAGAAGGTAAGGAGCATTATAAAGCAATAGCCTTGAGGAGTGGTAAAACGTTAGAAGAGAAGGAGGAAGCTAAAAAGAACGATGAGGAAAAAATGGATAAAAAGAATGGTAAAAAGGAAGTGATTCAGCCAAAGAAGAGCAACCTTTACAATCTTATGATTCATTTCCCTCAAAGACTCTAGAAGCAAAAATTAGACAATCAATTTTCAAAATTTATGGGTGTCTTCAAGAAGTTGCACATAAACATACTATTTATAGATGCACTTGAATAAATGCCTTCATATGCAAAATTCATGAAGGACATCCTATCTAAAAAAAGAAGGCTTAGAGATGATAAGACAATAACCTTAAATAAAAGGTTATAGTACCATCATTGAGATACACTTAAATATTTAGGTCACTTTGAAATCCCTTGTGCAGTTAGGAATATACATTTTAGCAAGGCATTATGTGACATAGGTGCAAGCATTAACATTATTCCTTTATCAATTTTCAAGAGATTGGGGGCTGGTAAAGCCAAACCCACTTCAGTAACATCGTAAATGGCTGATAGGTCAATTAAATGACCCTAAGGTATGGGAGAAGATGTTCTAGTAAAAATGGACAAGTTTATCTTTCCTACAAATTTCATTGCCTAGACATGGAAGAGGACCAAAATATTTTATCATACTTGGTCATCCATTCTTAGAAACTAGAAGAACACTTGTACGAAAAGTTGAGTTTCCAATTAGAATGAAGAATGAAAAGATGAAATTTAATGTTTTTAACGCAATTAAATTTCATGATATCGATAATACTAGTGATTTCTTTAAGATAGATGTTATTGATGAACTAGCCAATGATATACTTCATAGCATGTGCCCTAATGATGCATTATAATACGTGCTTATTAATTTTGTGAACACATATGCTGTTGAACCCCATGACAATCACTTAGGAACATACATTCATAATAATAATTTAACTAAATCCATTAAACCACCCACATTCAAGACTTTGACACATGATGTTATGAACAATGAAATAAATTCATTAAAAAATAGTTTAACTTATTTTAATGATCAAAACTGTGGAATTTATGAAGGCTATGCCTCCTTTTTGTTTATATAATGTGGTTTTGGAGTGTCTTGAGATAGGGTATAGACTCAAACCATCCATAGAGGAACCACCTAGGTTAGAGCTCAAACCCTTACCCAACCATCTCCGTTATGCATATTTGGATGAGAATGAGACACTTCTAGTCATAATCTCTACTAGTCTAAGTATGGAGCAAGAAAAGTCACTACTAAAGGTGCTTAGTAAATTTAAAATAGCTATAGGCTGGTTTATCGTCAACATCAAAGGAATAAGTTTATCCATATGCATGCACAAATTTTGTTAGAGGATGGAGCTAAGCCCACTAGGGATGCAAAATGTTGTTTAAACCCTACTATGAAAAAAGTGATGAAGAAAGAAATTGTTAAATGGTTGGACATGGGCATCATTTACCCAATATTTGAGAATGAATAGGTAAGCTCAATTCAATATGTACTGAAAAAAGAGGAATTACTATTGTGGCAAATGAGTCAAATAAGTTAATACCCACAAGAACTATCATGGGATGGAGAGTATGTATGGATTTTCACAATGTAAATAAAGCTACAAGGAAGGACCATTTTTTTATATCATTTATGAATCAAATGGTTGACATATTAGTTGTACATTCATTCTTTTTCATTCTAGATAGATATTATAGCTATAATCAGATCGTTGCGGTAGCCAAAGACCAAGAAAAGACCATCTTCACATGTCCATATGGAAACTTTTCTTTTAGGAGAATGCCATTTGGGTTACCCAATGCACCTGCAACATTTCAACACTTTATGATGACTCTTTTCTCAGACATGGTCGAGAAGCATTTAGAGATCTTCATGGATGATTTCTTGGTCTTTGAGAACACATTTGATGAATGTTTACATTATCTCTCCCTAGGGTTACAAAGATGTGAAGAAACCAATTTGGTTTTAAATTGGGATAAATATCACTTCATGGGGCACGAGGTCTTATCTTGGGTCATAAAGTCTTGTCTAAAAGTATTGAGGTGGATAGAGCTAAGATATAAGTGATTGAGAATCTACCACCACCCACTAGTGTAAGAGGTGTTAGAAGTTTTCTTGGACATGCCGACATTTACCGTAGATTCATTAAAGATTTTTCTAAAATGTCAAAACCCTAGTGCAATCTATTCGAAAAAGATGCACCTTTCCAATTTGATGATAAATGTTTAGAGGAATTTTGAGTGCTTAAAGAGAAATTAGTGCCAGTACCAATTATAGTAGCACCTAATTGGAGCAAGCCTTTTGAGTTAATATATGATGCAAGTGACTTTGTTATTGGGGCTATTTTGGGGTAGCGAATATAAAAGATGTTCCATGCCATATATTATGCAAGAAAAATGCTCAATGATGCTCAAATGAATTATGAAACCATAGAAAAGGAACTCCTAGCCATTGTATATGCCTTTTAGGAATTTATATCGTATTTGGTTGGGACCAAGGTGACTATCTATATACACCACTCTGTAATAAATTACCTCATGACAAAAAAAGATGCCAAACCAAGATTGATAAGATGAGTTCTCCTTCTACAAGAATTTGACTTGGAAATTAGTGATAAAAGAGGGACAAATAACTAGGTAGCATACCATCTATCTAGACTGGAGAGGGAAGCTAATATGGATGAAAAAATGAAAATTGGGGAATCTTCCCCAAATGAACTTTTCTTAGTGACTCAAATTGACATCCCATGGTATACAAACATTATAAACTTCCATGTTTCCAACATCCTTCCACCTAATCTCACGTGGAAACAAAAGAAGAAATTCTTCCATGATGTTAAAAGTATTTATGGGGTGATTGTTACCTCTACAAAGAATGTGATGATGGTTTTTTGAGAAAATGCGTTCCTTATGATGAAGTTGTAAGTATCCTTCATAGTGCCACAACTCAGACTATGGAGGCCACTTTGGGAGCACAAAAATAGTAGCTAAGGTACTTCAATTTGATTATTTTTGGCCTACACTATTTAAATATGCCTACCTTTATGTAAAAATATGTGACAGATGCAAAATGATATGAAAGAGATGAGATGCCTCTAAAGAATATACTTGAAGTAGAATCATTTGATGTTTAGGGTGTTAAATTTATGGGATCTTTGCCTTCATCCTCTGGTAACCAATACATACTAGTAGGTATAGATTATATGTAAAAGTGGGTAGAAGCCATTTCTAATAATAAATATGTTGCCAAAGTTGTCATGAAATTTCTAAAGAAAACATTTTCACTCGGTTTGGAACACTTAGGATTATTATTAGTGATTGAAGAAGTCACTTTTGAAATCGAGCTTTCAACTCTTTATTGTCTAAGTATAAGTTATCTACCCCTATTCATCCTCAAACAAGTAGGCAAGCATAAGTGACCAATAGAGAGGTGAAAAGAATTTTGGAGAAAATGGTGAATAATTCTAGAAAGGATTGGGCCTCTAAGTTAGATGATGATTTGTAGGTGTACAAAACTACATTTAAAACACCAATTGCTACCACCCCATATAGGTTAGTCTATGGAAAGGCATGTCACCTATTGGTGGAACTAGAGCATAAGCATATTGGGCATTAAAATAATTGAACATATCCATGGATGTAGCTGATGAGAAAAGGTTGCTACAAATAAATGAACTAGATGAGCTATGATGGAATGCTTATAAGAATGCCAAGTTTTACAAAGAGAAGACAAAGAGATGGCATGATAATAAATTGTCCATCGTACTTTTAAATTGGATAAAAGTATTATTATATAACTCAATACTCATACTATTTTCAGGTGAACTCAAGAGTAGATGGTTAGGTCCATTCACCATTACTAAGGCAACAAACCATGGAGCCATCAAATTGGAAAGCACTATTTTGAAGACCAATTTCCAAATGAAAAGGTTATGATAACTTTGGTGGATGCACCTTAGGAGATGATATGAAAATATAGCCAAGGACGTCAAACATGGTGCTTATTAGGAGGTAACCCAAAGTTATTTTACTTATATTTTTTCTATTTTTTAGGTGAATAAATGTGGAGGACAATGGCATAACAAAGATTAAGCAGTTTCAACGACAAATATGGTGTGCCAAGGGTAAGGGAGTTTTATTTCTTTTCACTCTTTTTCTTATTCATATAAGCACATTAGGGACAATTTGAAATCTAAGTGTCGGAGGGGGAACGAATTAATATGAATTTTCAAATTTTTAGGATATTTTTCATTGTTTTGGACGTTTTTGACCATGATTTGGGTAGAAATTGATTAATACATGGAAATGAAATGCATGCATATATGATATGAAATATATGAACCTAATGATAGAATTGGTTGTCATGACTAGGATAAGGAATGTAACATGCTTTCTAAGATACTTATATTAATCATGTGATATGCTTGTTAGTTTTGATTTAATTGATTCAAATTTTTATGCACATGTTTATGATTGATTTTGGCGTTCTTATTGGGCGAAAATTTAGGGTGAGTTATACTAGTTGATTAGGTCTACCATAATTTAGAATCTATTTGATTATCCCTTGAGGTGAAATCCTAAATAGTATTTGGCTTTAGAAATGATTTAGGACTTTATAGGATTGATGAGTAGCTTGAGATAACCATTGTTTATGTCTTTAGTCACCCTTTTCAGCTTTGCTAAGAACTATTTATATCTTTAAGTCACATTTTTAGCTAACCAATAAGCATTACCTTTACCCTTATACCTTTAGCTTGTATTAAAAATGTAATCATGTGCTATGCTATAGAGAAATGAAATGTAATGCACCCTACTTTTTCACATCTACAAAAAAAATTTCAATTATACCTCTAAACGAAAGGAATAAAATTAAAAATAAGTTTGGGGGTGTTGCGAGGCTAAAAAAAGAAGAAGAAAAAAGTGAAGAAGAGAGGTGGAATAAAAGAATGAAAAGAATGATAATATAAGGTGTACAAAAATATCAAATAAAAGGTCCATTGAAATGAAATATGGCATGATGAATAAAAAGAGAGCTAAAGTGTTAAAAAGGTAAATATATCCATTTATATTTTATCTACCCTCATCTAAGCCTTACACTACAAGCATGTAAACCCTATTGATCTTTAGCTAAGTGCATATTTATATTAGTGGAGAGGGATGTGAAGAATTGACCCATAAAACTTATTCTAAGACTTAGTTGATTAGCATGCTCATATAAGTTGATTTCATGAGTGCCTTAGATGACAACATATGCAACACACCCACATAAGAACCAATTTGTCAAAAAATTTACATATCATTGTAGTAATGGAACATTGATTGATTGGTATGTAAACTTCTTTGTTATAGAATTGTACGACTTCTAAACGAGGATAGTTATCATGGAACATAATAGATATATTTATGAATATGTAGTCCATATCATTTTAGCTAGTTAGACTTAGCTTTTTTTTAGGGCATGAAAAGAGTTAAGTTTGGAGATGTTATAACTCTACAAAAGTAGAGTTATGTGGCCACTTCTAAACCACTTATTTGTCTTCTTTTTGCTTAAATATCATGAACAAGCTTGATTTGTGTTTAATATGGAAATGTAGGTGAAAATATATCAAATGGATCATAAATAGGCAAAAATTAGGACAATGCAGGATCATCAAGGTTGATCGATCAAAGAGGGAGTAGATCAATCGAGAATAGGCTCAATCAATCAAATGGTAAGTATCTTAACACATCAACCTTAAATTGAATTTTAACTTTCTATCTCAGACCTTGGATCAAAGCAATATGATTCCTTATCTAAGGAGGATCAATTTCAACCTATTTAAAGCACCGTAGAGAGGTCATAAACAACACACAATTAATAATTACAAAACCTTAGCAACTGATAAGAAAAGACAAATAAAGAAAAAGTTCAAAAAGAGCTTAAAAGGGACACAATTTTGTGAAGGATTCAAGAGAAGATGAGTGCTACAAATCAAGAGACTGAGTGTATCTTTCTTCTTCTCCTTTCTTTACCAATTTTATTATATTTCTTTATGAAAAATATGAGCTTGAAGAACATAATTATGTTTAGCTAATTTATTAATCTAGGGATCTTAAAACCCAATTTTCTTTATGTGATGATTTAATATTTTATCTGAATTATTATTGCAATTCAATCATATTATTTAATCTGATTTTTATGCTATTAATATTTTGTCCAAAATTGATCTATATAGGCAATTAAACAAATTTTAGAGAATTATTTAATTTTTTTTCTTGATAAAATAACATGCATAGTTTCTAAATAGAGATGTATGATTCTTATGTGTGTGACCTATAATTAATGAACTCAATGAGTAGTATGCAATCTAATTAACATGAAATGTCATTAGGTTAGTTACTATATATTGTGTCATGTACTTGAGAGAGGAATACATGTTAGATTAGATTAAATTTATCATATAATTGATTGATGATTATATTGTGAGGAGGGATTTTAGTGATTCATATGCAAGGAAATTAGGGGACTAAAGATTTCTTGATCATTTTTTTTGTATATCTTCATAGTTGTTGAGTTTTATGATTTAAAATTAATTTTCATTTATTTTTTAAAAGAACCTATCTAAATAGGTAAGTACTACATATTACTTAAATCTAAACTCCTATATATTTTCACTTTACTTACCTCCAATAGTATAACTTCGTATTCTCCTCGTTTTTCCATTTTCTATAACTATTTGTACCGATTTAAGCATTGGAGTATCTTTGGAAACCGATATCCTAGTTGTCTTTTTTTGTAGGTCCCACAGAAGGATACCCCTTTGGTGTTGACGAGTTGACGAAAAAATGCATCGACACTAAACATCCACTAACGTTAATTAGTCCAAAACTTAACAAATACTAAATTCTATGATTACCATTTTTTTCCTTCCCATGTATAAGTAACGTAAGGACTAGTACTTTCTCAATTTCACGCATTAATTGTTAAATGTCTCTAGCTCTCAAGTAACAAATACACAAAACTACTAACCACAAGGATTAATTTAAGCAATATAGTGTTAGGAAATTTGGATAAAATGGTATAATCCCAAGATCTTCCTTAGCAGAATATCAAATAAAAGAAAAATAGATAATACACAACACAAGAATTATAATGGAATCTCCAAATTAGAGAAAAACCACTTTCGTTGTCAAAAGACAATCAGAGAAAAATTCACTATGTGGAAAATTGTTACAACCACACTCTCAGTAATTTTCTCACACACCCAAAAGACAAGAGTAACTACAAGCCCAAGAGAATTTTCCCACAAAATTCTCTCACTCAAGAACTTCTCATACAAGTTTTCCTCTATTTTTAGGATTATTAACAATGAAAAAATGAAGCCATATTTATAGCCTTCAAGTTCTCATTTCATATGCCAAACATTTCTTTATTCAACAAAATTAGGCTACCTAATTTTCCTATTCTTTATTCAAGCAAGGTTAGGCACCTCCATCTTTGACAATATGGTAAGCCACCTTCCATGATTTTTTTTCTAAATTAGGCACCTCTTATTTTAACTAACAAACCTAATATTATTTTTAATCAATCATAACATATAGTTCATAATAATGTGACATTTGCATGTGTGGTACAAGTAACTACCACATATAAAGCAAATTAATTGAGAAAGGAACACGAAAGCCATTTAATCTCCAATATTGTCTGGTTTACTTGTCCTCTAACTTTTGGTTGATAGTGTTTGTCTCAACTCTCACAAAAGTTTACTATTGTGAGCAGATATCATTTAGCCAATAATAGCTGCGGCTGCTGCTGCTTTTTTTTTTTTTTTTAACATAGTAAGAACACAATGTGATTCTATCGCCTTGAGTAGCTGCGCCGTTTCCTTTACCATTTCAAATGCCCCATTTGAAGCTGACCATGTCACATCATATCATTTCGATTTTTCTTGACTTTTTAGTTATATCTTAATTTAAAAAAAACAATTATTTTGTCGCTGAAAAAAAAACCCTATTTACAAAAGCTACAAGCTTAGGATGAGATTGGCTATAGATAAGAGAAATATAATATTAGGGAGGAACAAAAACTCAATTTAGTAATTCATGAACATGTATGTCAAAAACTTATGGTAGAACTCAATATATGATAAGCTAATTATATACTTAATTGGAAATTTTTTATTTGTACTAAGGTTACTATAACTTACAATAAATAGTGCAATTCATCAATCATTTCAACTTTAAGAAATTGAGAATTTTTCTATTCAATCCAATCTAATCATACGTTCAAAGTCACTCAAAATTTAATGGATTTGTTCGGATCATATTTATTAAACGATTCAATATTTTGCATACCCATACTATTTTAGGACATTAAGTACTGTCATAAAACCAATTCGAGTATCAAATATGTTAATTTTATAAAATTTAATGTAAATTTTCATCAAATTAGAGTGCTCAATGCACACGAATTGTTATAAATTAGCACTTGCGGAAGTGAAGTTCGGGTCCAATTTTGGTTGTACAAATATATAATTATGGGTAACAACAATATAATAAGCAATGAGAAAATATATGACACACAATGATTTAAGTGGTTCAACTTTTCAATATGAAAAGTCAACTCCACTAACGACGACACACCGAGGAAAATCCATTAATAATCAAATGGATATGCAAACACCAATCTTCAGAGATTCACAAAATATTCCAAAAACTAAATACTTAGAAAATATCTCCCTCTAATTTACTGGTTATATATAGCAAAGTAAATTAACAAACTTGCTATTAAATCAAATATTACCATACAAATGAGAGAAACTCTATCAATGACAACAAAAATGGATAGCTTGCATTTCTTTTAGTTTTTGCTCTCTGTTTTGTTCTCTGATGGCTATGCTCTCTTCTATTTTAGCAGCTTGATCATCTACAAAGGGTGTTCCCTTCTTCCAATGAAAACATTGGTAAGTAACGAAGAAATGAAAACTAAATAAAGGACTAAGTAGTGCCAGAAGAACAGGAAAAGAAGGAGAATGTTGGAAGTCCAAACCCCTCGTTACGTGAACCACTTTGTGTTTATTCTTTTCTATTTTTAGCTTTAGCAACTTTGATGGCTTCCACGTTCTCTATTCTCAACCATTCTGTTGGAAGGAAAATAAATGATATATTTATTACAAGAGGCAAGGATTTAATATTTGATTGGGCCTAATATTGTTTTGGGTTTGGGCCAATATTTAATAAATCTCCACTTTGGTTTAAAACAGAAAACAAGTTCTTCAAATATGAAATTCCTCGGATTACCAAATAACCATTGTCCAAATCCTCAAAGGGTAATCATCTTCTGCAAATACCAATCAAGTCCAAACAATTCTTGAACTTGTTACATGAAACTGGTTTGGTTAACATATCAGTTGGATTCTCTGTAGTGACTATCTTATTGACAACAATAGCACCTTAAGACATAATGTCACGAACGAAGTGATATCTGACATCAATATGTTTGGTTCTTTCATGATACATAATATTCTTAGTCAAGTATATCGCACTCTGACTATCACAAAATACAATATAAGTATCTTGCTCTAAATCAAAATCACACACTAAACCTTTAAGCTAAATGGCTTCTTTCACTGCTTTTGCTGCTACAATATATTCTACCTCTGTGGTAGACAAAGCAACTGTAGCTTATAAAGTAGCCTTCCAACTAATAGCACAATGAGAAAGAGTGAACACATAACCTATCAGAGCTCTTCTTCTATCCAAATCACCAACATAATCAGAGTCTACATAACCAATAACACATCAATTGGTATTACAACTTCCATCATATACCAAACCAAAATTAGATATGCCTCTCAAATACCGAAGTATCTGTTTCATTGCTTTTCAATGACCCTTACTAGAATTACCCATATATCTACTGACAACACTAACTGCATGTGCAATGTCTGGACGAGTACAAACCATAACGTACATCAAAATACCAATGACACTAGCATATGGAACCTAAGACATGTAACACTCTTCTTCTTTTGACTGTGGTGACAAATCCAGAGAAAGCCTAAAATGTGCAGCTAACAACGTACTCACAAGTTTAGACTCTTTCATACCAAAACATTCAAGAACTTTTTCAATATAACTTTTCTAAGTCAAATAAAGTTTGCCCGCTTGTTTATCCCTGTAAATTTCCATGCCCAAACTTTTCCTTGCTGCACTCAAATCTTTCATCTCAAACTCACCACTAAGTTGAGACTTTAATTTCTAAATCTCAAACTTATTCTTAAGAGCAATAAGCATGTCATCAACATAAAGCAAAAAATAGACAGATGAACCATCATGGAATCTTTTATGATAAATACAACTATAATAATCACTCCTAGAGTAACCATGATCAACAATAAAAGAATAAAACCGCTTATACCATTGCCTAGGGGATTGCTACAACCCATATAAATATTTTTTTAATAAACAAACATGATCTTCCTTACCTGGAGCAATAAACCCTTCTAGTTGATGTATATATATTTGTTCCTTAAGCTCATCATGTAAGAAGGTTGTCTTGAAATCAAGCTATTATAATTCCATGTCAAGCAATGCAACCATAGCAAGCAACACACGAATAGAGCTATGTTTCACAACATGCAAAAATAATTCATTGAAGTCAATACCTTTTTCTGACAATAACCCTTTATAACAACACGTGCCTTGAACCTAACTGCTTCAACCTCAAGTATACCTTCCTTTTTCTTGAAGACCCATTTGTTTCCAACATTCTTCTGGCTCTTATGTGGTTTCACCAATTCCCAAGTATGATTCTTTTAAAGTGATTCAATCTCTTCATTCATAGGAACCAACCATTGAATAGACTCATCACAAGTGACATCTTTATGATAACTAGAAGGTTCAAGAACCTCAATAGACTCTACCATAAACAATGCAAAAGAAACTAAGTTTGCATCTACATACCTCAAAGGTCATCGAATCTTTCTTATTCCTTTACCTTTAGTGATGCTATATGGTTGCTCATGTTGCTCTTCTGCTACATCATTAGCAGAATCATCAACTCATTCACAAATGGCTGATCTGAAGTGCCTTCTTGCACTTGACTAAGAGCTTCACCTACTCACTAACACCGTGGTCTTTACCTGCAATGATAAACTCTTCTTTCTTTTCCAACATGAAAAACTCATCAAGCTTAACATCTCTACTAATCAAAAATTTAGGTGACTTGGGTTCAACACACCATAATCTATAACCCTTTACCCCAAAAGGATACCCCAAAAATATGCATTTCAATGCCCTAGCCTCAAGTTTACCATAATTGACATGAGCATAAATAGGACAACCAAAAACTTTCAAATCAAAATAATTAACAGGAGTACCAGAGAATACCTCAATTGGAGTCTTCAAATCAATTGCAATTGATGGAGACTGATTCACTAAATAGCCATCATGGTTACAAGCTTCAGCCCAAAAAGGATTTATCCAAGTTAGCTTAAAAGAGCATACAATGAGCTTTTTCTAAGATAGTCATATTCATACATTTTACAACTACATTTTGTTGCGGAGTATGACACACAATGTAGTGTCTCACTCTACCATTTCTTTCACATAACTCATTCACAAAATTCGAAACCATTGTCAGTTCTCAAATGCTTGATTTTCTATACAAACCTTAAATTTTACAAATTTTGAGAACATATCATTCTTGTTCATCAGAAAATACACTCAAACATGATGGGAGAAGTCATCAATAAAAGTCAACATATACTGGGCACCACCCTTAGACACAACATGAGAAGGGCCTCAAAGATCTAAATGAATATAATCAACAATACATTTTATTTTATGAATGGTTGTACTAACTTGACCCTACGATGCTCACAGAAATCAAGCTTCCTAGTTTTTTGACCACCAAGAAAATCTCGTTTGCTCAAAATAGACATCTCTGCCTCACTCATATGCCCTAGCCGCTTATGCCATAATCGAGTAGTATCTGAATCTTAATCTGATGAGGACAAAACTGAAACATTACCAATAATAGTGCTACCTTGAAGCATATAGAGACCATGCAAAAATTTCCCTTTAATAACAATGAGAGCACCATTACTAACTCTTAAAATTTCACCTTCAATTACATACTTATAACCTTGTGAATCTAGAGTATCCAAAGATATCAAGTTCTTTTTCAAATCTGGAACATGGTAAACATCTTTCAAAGTCCTAACAATACCACCATATATCTTAATTCGGATAGTACCAATACCAACAACCTTGTAGGATACATTATTTCTCATCAAGATAACACCCCCATCAATAGACTAATAAGAAGAAAACCAGTCCTTACTGGGGCACATATTGTAAGTGAAACCTGAATCAAGAATCCAAACATCTCTATAAGAACCAATAGATACTAATAGAACATTTTCACCATCGGAACCAGAACTATCTACAACACCAGTAACATCATTAGTAACAGAAGACATTATGGTAGATTTTTCTTTATCTTTGAGTTTTAGACAATTTACTTTCTAGTGCCCTTTCTGACGACAATAGTTACATTTATCTTTTTTTTTTTCTAGATTTAGATCTAGACTTGTCTCTATTATTGCTTGTGTTTTTTTCTTGATTTCTATCTCTGACAAATAAACCATTACTATTATCATTATTGCTTATACACACTTTTTTCTTCAACTCTCTAGAATTCAAAGTTGTTTTGACATCTTCCAAAGAAATAATATCTCACCTATATAGCATGGTATCAATAAAATGTTCAAATGAATAAGGTAAATAACATAATAGAATTAAGGCTTGATCCTCATCATCAATTTTAACACCACCATCTTTTATGTCACGAATAATTTTAGCAAATTCATTAAGGTGATCGTGTAAAGGTATAACCGACTTGTCAAACACTTGGTCATATAAAAATTCAAAATTTTAACCATAACCTAATAGGAGATTCCTCATCACCAACCTCACATAGTAACTCATTAGACAAGGATAACTGAATTGAACTGAGAGTATTTTCTATCAATGCATCTTTTTCTTCATCAGTCAATTTTTTTGACAATTTATCTTTCCCTTCAAGTATCTTAACGAGCCCTTCTTTAACTAATATGACATGCATCTTCATTCGCCATAGATTGAAATCATTCATACCATTGAACTTCTCAATTTCGTATTTTTTCACCATGATAGAAAACTCAATATTAAATAAATAGAAGCATAACCTAGTAAATACGAAACCAATTAGATAACTAGAAGCTCAAAATAAATCCAAAAATAGCAAACTTCATTAGTTACAATAAATAATAGAATAACTCAATGCTATCATACAATTTTTAAAAATTAGCACTTATAATTTCGAGTCCAATTTTGGTTGCATAAATATATAATTATGGGTAACAGCAAAATAATAAGCAATGAGAAAATATATGGTACACAATGAATTAAGAGGTTCAACTTTTCATTGTGAAAAGTCTACTCAACTTACGACGACATACCGAAGAAAATCAACTAATAATCAAATAGAGATACAAATACCAATCTTTCAGATATTCACAAAATATACCCAAAAGCCCCAAATACTCAGATAATATCTCCATTTGATTTACTGGTAATATATAGCAAGATAAATTAAAAAACTTACTATTATATCAAATATTACCATACAAATGAGAGAAACTCCACCAACCGCATCAGAAATAGACAACTTGTATCTTTTTGTTTCTACTCTCTGTTTTTTTCTCTGGCGGTTATGCTCTCATCTGTTTCAACAGCTTGATCATCTGCAAAGGGTTTTCCCTTCTTCCATTGAAAACATTGGTACGTAACGAAGAAATGAAAAACTGAACAAAGGACCAAGCAGTGAAAAAAGAGCAGGCAAAGAGGGAGAATGTGGGAAGTCTAAACCCCTGGGTACATGAACCATTTTGCGTTTATTCTTCTCTATTTTTAACTTCGGTAGCTCTAATGGCTTCAACATTCTCTATGCTCAACCATTTTGCTGGAAGGAAAAGAAATTATATATATATTACAAGAAACAAGGGTTTAATATTTGAATGGGTCTAATATTGTTTTGAGTTTGGGCCAATATTTAACACTGAATACTTCAAAGAAAATCCAAGATTTCATGTAACCTTGTTACATCATTTTCATTTATATATTAAGACCTTAATTGGCACAAACTACGTGCTTGCAGAGGCAAAAAACATGAGCAAATGAAAACAACAAACTACAAACAAAAAACAATTACATATATTAAAACTGAAAGATCTAAAAGAACAAAGATTTGGTTCAATAATAGATAATAATTTTGTTTATGCATAAATTACATGCTAAATGATGATAATTATTCAGATCTGCTATCGAAACGGATCATCAACAATAAAAAGCCCATTTAAGCCTTGTGTGGATAGAGACGAATAGGGAGTCCTTTAGCTGGGATAGGCATTGGATCTACTACAATATTCTCCTCAGGAAGGATCTTCTCCCACTTGTACCTCATAACCAAATGGTGCATGAACACTAAGATCTCCAAACGAGCATACTCT
Source organism: Hippophae tibetana (assembly GCA_037013495.1). Lineage (NCBI taxonomy): Eukaryota > Viridiplantae > Streptophyta > Magnoliopsida > Rosales > Elaeagnaceae > Hippophae > Hippophae tibetana. Next base: position 48,217,029 of record CM072810.1, read on the forward strand.
TTGCCTGGGCACATTCTTGGGCCTCCACCAAATGGGACAAATGTGTATGGGGCTGGTCCATTTCCTTCGAATCGGCTAGGATCAAACTTCTCGGGTTCCTTGAAATAAATCGGGTTTCTATGAGTTGAGTGTGCACTCCAATATAACTACAATGATCAAACACTCATAATTAATTAACAAATTAAGCCATTATTATGTGAATTGTGAATCTAACCCATTTAATACATTGGACAAGAGAGATCAACTTGATTTTAATTCAATTCGTTTGACTTAAATATAAATTTATTTAAAAGCCTTGGGTTTGTATTGAATTCGTGAGTTGTAGTGCAATTTCTGTTAACGAGTCATATAAAACCAAACTCATTTAACCCAACTCATTCAATAAACGGTTCAAGTCATTTATGAACCAATCTATCTAACCTTACCTCAATCACGTTTAAAAGTTTGGGTTTTATATGGGTTCGCAAGTCGTATAGAAAGTTTACAGCAATAGATAGAAATACCTTCCAACCCTTGGGAATAGTGAAACCATTGAACATGAAGTCAGTAATGGCTTCCCTGAAAGCTCCTTGAAGAGGAGGGGCAAGTCTCAATACTTCACAAGCAACGTTCCATGAGTACTTCATCTTCTGAAGATCATTCCAATTTAACAGCTCTCCTGGGACTTTTAACTTTGTGATCTCCATTTGCTCTGTTAAATTCAAAAGTTTTAACAATTATTTTATTTTTGCTAAACAGTTATAACAATTAATTAGAAAATCAATTATTATTTTGATGAATAAAATATGTTTTTGTTTTAGTAGGTGAAACATATGCGCTTGTTCAAATTCCTCGGCTATAGAAAAAAGTTTTAAAAAAATATGATTTTTATTATATGAATATGCTCATATTAATAGTTATGTATAAATAATACAGTTATTTAATATAGTTTTATTTTAAAATTTAATAAAAAATATATATATTTATTTTGTAAAAAAAATAAATATAAATTTTTATCTGATACTTTAAAAATAAAATTCTATATATAATACAGATTATATCATCCTATTAAATCATATCTTAAACTCCTATTTTTATAATAGATATTTACGATGAAAGCACGGATTGAAAATCTCATTCCTAAAATGAAATGGTTGCCGTATATATATATTTGAAGAAGAAGAAAAAAATTCAAACTTCTCTGGACCTTTATTTATTTTTATTTTTTTCAAGAATCAAAATCAGAAAATTTATAAATCAGTAATCCAAATAAATGCCTAAAAAGGATTGTAAACTTTAAATCTTTAATGATCATGATGAAGATATAGAGTATGCATGTCTTTATAATAAAAAGAGAAAAGAACAATAACACACGTACGTACCCTTATAAACACCTTCGTAAACATGAGGGAGCTCAGCGAGGTATTTAACAATGAAAGTACAAGCAGCACTAGCAGTATCATGTCCACCGATCAAAAGCCCTAGAATCTTATCAGCAATATCTAATTCAGTCATATATTGTCCATCTTCATCGGAAAGCAAAAGCATGTGAGACAATATATCTTGTATAGCTGTAGCTTTAATATCAGCTAAGTCTATCTTCCTCTGCTTTATAATTTTCAACAACTCCATTCTTATAAATTTTGAAGCCTTTATTGCTTTGTGAAATGGAGTTCCTGGTAAATCAATTGGCATCGAAATTATTCCTGAAGCCAAACACTGAAATGGGTCCTCAAATTTCCTTATTTCCTTTGGATCTTCGAGACTAACAAATAATCTCGCAGCCAGTGTAAAAGTATATCTGAACAAACAAAAAGAAAAGGTACAATTTTTTTTATATATGCTATAAAATAAATAATACTAATATATTAAATATATTATGATCAATACAGTTAATTTTTATTGGAGAGTATAATCTATTGGTTTAATTATATGGTAATATGTATAGTTTCATTTTTAATCCTAAGAAAAAAATCATATATTTAACGTAAATGTATTAACAAAAATGAATATATATATATGTTTTTAATTTTTTTTTTTTTAAAATTAACATATTTTTTTTAGCAGTGATTAAAAATTAAATCAATTAAATATAGATGAATTTGTATAATTTATTTGATAAATAAAATTTCATTTTTAATTAACTTACACGAGTTGAGTTGAGTTACACATGTTATTTTTACAGAGGTTTATATTTATATGTACCGTTTGGCAAGAGGGAAAGTGACAATCTCTTTGTTGGTGTTCCAATCAGTGTCAAAATGATTTTGACAAACAGTGTCCATAATACCAATATAACGGTGAAGGGCTTCAGGTTTCATAAAATTAGGGAGAAGTTTTCTCATTTTTTTAGCTTCATGTTGAGAAGAGGTTTGTTGTGAAGTAGGGAAGACTTTATTAACAGAGCTAGGCCACCATGCGGCGACAAGTTTGTTTTCATTGGAAAAGAGGAACTTATTACAAGAAGCTCCACAGAAAACAGCAGCAGGTTCTCCGACGAGGGATGTTTTGAAGATATCAGAGTTGAATTTTGTCATACGATCAAAGATGAATTTTTGAGGGTGGCCTTTCCAACCGGAGGATAAAAACTCGATGGTTTCACCGATGATCGGGTAACCAATCTTGCCGGGCGGAAGATTGTGGCCAGTGAAGTGGGAGTAGTGACGGTAGAAGAGGATGAAGAGGGATAAGGTTATGAAGGAGACAAAGAGGAGGAGGAGAGAGACGTAAAAAAGCTCCATTTAAGATTTTCCCTCTCTATCTCTCTCTCTCTCTCTCTCACTCACTCACTCACTCTTGTTTGTTATGTATAATGAGTGGCAATGTTGAAAGTGGTGCTATTGAATGAGAGATAAACTATGGTGATTTATAGAGAGGTACTTGGTGATGAAGGTGAGGTATATGGAGGGAATCTGAATTGAAGTGGTCATGGCTTTGAATTATTGAGATCGATTATAGTTAGGGTTATTATTGTAAATACAACTGTCTAAGTCAAAGTAGGCAAGCTAGCTCTACATAATATTGAATTTTAGTTTGGTGAGTTGAGTGAAAATGTTTTCCCTACTTGCACTTTATCATACGTGGTTGACACTTGATATATAATAATACCTAATAAATTTTAGGAAAATCTCCCATAAATTAATTTTCAATAATAATACTATATAATAGTGTTTAGGGTGAAAAACACACACAATCGTAATTTACATACAAGAATTTTAAGATTTCAATTATTTTTATAGTGTGTGCCGTTGTTGGTGAAAATGAAAAAATAAAAACATTTACACAGTTGTGTAAATTTTTTATAGGTATGTATAAAATTTATATACATATTTATAAATGTGTGTATAAACTTTACACATATGCTATGACTGTGAATTTTGATAAATAATAATTGAAGTTATATTGTAAAATTAAATGAACTCAAGTTAAATTATAAATATCTATAATTTCACCTAAATTTTATAATTCAACTTGCAATTTGCAACAAAATAAAGGAAGGAGATTTTTGTTTACAAATTATTTATCATTAAGTCTTAATCAAATCATTTGTACATGATAAGTCTTACTTTACCTATATTGAAAGGAGAAAATGACTTTTACGGTGTCTGAAAATATTTTACTCATATTTTAGAAGTCTCCCTATTAGAGACAATAACAAAAAAAAATTAATTTTGAAAAATTATTTATAAAATATTAATTAATAACGTAGATATTGTAAGTAGAATATCAAATAATATCCATAAATAGTTTTTAAGATTGGTTTAATTTAAATTATTTATAATTAAATATTTTTTTAATTAGAACAATATAATGTTTTTTTATATTCTATCAATAAAACTTATTATATTATAAATATTTACAAATTTGTTTATTTTTTAATTTCAATAAATATTTTAAACATTTTAATAACATATTCTATAACTTTTAATTTCTTGATCAAAATAAACACTACATGCATTTAAACTTATATGTACTAAATAAAAAAATTAGTTTAAAAAAATTAGTAATCGATAATTTTAATATTTTTAAAAGTTTATCAAAAAATTTATAATTTTATTAATTTATACTTTTTTTGAATTTATGATTACAATTTATGTCAACAACAACAATATTCTTTATATATTCATAAATTTAAATTTCAATACTTTTACGATCAACGATAATTTAAACATAGCTTATGTTAAATTTTGATAGATCATATGTCTATAGTAGAATACATGTATAGGATTATAGTGCATAATTGATTTTAGTTTGTTAGCACTAAAATTACCATGATTTTATGCACATTAATTGATTAAAAATATATATATTTATATGTTTTATCATATATTTATATAAATTTGCCTTTTTCGGAATCACGTGTATTTTTATTGTTTCTCAGGTATTTTGGCTTAAAAACATAACTTAAAGACTCAAAGAGTAATACTTAAAGCAATACATCACAAATATATTAATAAATAAATAGGGAAAGGTCAACAAATATGGAAAAATTGGACAAAATGGGTCAAAAATGTCAAAAAGGAGAAAATCGCGCCCAGCTGCGCAGCCGCGCGCCCCACATCTGCGCGCATCAGCGCGCGCCCTCCTCCAAATCCACGCGCGCTGCTACTGTTCACGCGTGCGCCGATGCCCGTTTCGCCCCATTTTTCACGTGAAGCCGCCCCTGTGATGTCATGCTGATGTCATCAATGACCTCACCATTTGCACTCTACGTTTTTACATTTTTTTAACATTTTTTCACTCACTTTTTCTCTCCATCCTCACCTATAAATACCCCATTCCCTTCACTTCTATACACACCTTCAAAACACACTTCTCTCTTCTTTCTTTCTCTCTTTTCTTAGATTTTTAGTTTTTCTTAGTTTTTTCTTAGTTTTTAGTTAATTTCTCTTAGTTTTAGAGTTCTTCCCTTTTTGGGAAGAACTAGTTATGTTTATGTAATTTTTTAGCTTTTTGATTCAATAAATGGGAGTGCAAATTCCGCTTGGAGGTTTTCCAGCAACGGGAATAGCGTCGAAGTTTTGTAAGGATTTTATTTTCTTTACAGTTATTTTTTATGCTTTATTCTTACATGTTATATTTAATTTGTCTGTGATTAAATTTAACTGTGCTGGCTATTTATAATCATGATATAATAATAACGTTGTTATGCTTGCGAAATATTAAATAGGTAAAAATCTCTACAATGAATTGATTTTGTTTTTATTCAAGATTTTATATTAAGAATGTTAGAGAGAAATATATTATTTTTCATTACAAACTTAAACCTGAAAATTAGATTTTAAGGTTTAGTTATCCGGTCTGATTTAGAGTAGTGCTCTTTTATTTGATGGTACAATCGCCCAGTAGTTAGAGTGAAGCTCTATTTCAAAAGTTTTTATAAGAATTATTATCTGAAAATGTATTGACGACATGTTTTCAGTAGTGGTTTTAAAACTTGAAAGTTAGTACTCGGATAACTAAATTCTTAGGTTTAATTTGGATACCTTGAATAAATTTTAAACTGTCTAACCCCACCAAAGGTGGCATTTAAATGGTTCATTTTCAATCTCTTAGAAAAAGGAATTAATTTAATTAAGCAAATTGGTTATCAACCCCACCCATAGGTGTTAATTGATTTGTTTAGTTAACAAAGAATATCTAACCCCACCAAAGGTGGTATTCATATAAAAAAGGGAGAATCAATAAATATCAATTCATATCTTTAATAACCTAGATAATATGAGCAAGCATAATTAACTTAGTTATTATATCCATAAATACTCCACCATTAAAAAAGATAAAATTTGCATAAATGTTTATTGAATCTATGTTTATTTTTATGTAAGTAGATTAAAACACAAAACCCAAAATATCGTGACAGGATATTTAGGATTTAATTTCATTTTTAAAAGTTTGAATAATAAATTAAAAACCACATACATTCCTTCCTTAGATCGACCTTGGGAGTATACTTATCATTTTCTTCGAAATGATTCGTGCACTTGCGAGATTTTATAAATATTAAAACCAAAGTATTGGCAAGAATCGGTGATGCCGGTTTTCGTTCATCACACACATAGGGTTAAAAAAAGCGTGTGGTGAAATAATTTGAGAAAACAGCCAAACTGTTAAGGAAAAAGAAAAACTGGCGGCCGAATAGTATAGCCGAAAACTGTTATGAAAATATGTATTGATTGTATGAGAGGCTAAAAGAAAAAGTGGGTGGTTATTAAGGTTTAATGCTTGTAATTATACAGTAAGTCAAAGTTTGAATCAAGAAGGTCTATGGGATTCATTTGAGTAATTAGGTAAAAGGATAATGGAAAAAGGTAAACTTTGATCAAATGGCATTTCAACAAGGGATATTAATCATTAGGTGATCCATGAGATTTTATAAACCAATAGTGAAAATCAAGGCTATTCAACAGGGTACTTACTTTTGATGCAGTTAGTTGGGAAATGATATTTTCTTAGTATGAAATTGAATAAAGGTAATGTTTTGATTTGATTTGAATTTTATTTTTATATTTATTAATCTAATTATTCATATTCATATAGCTTATTTTATGATTAAGATCTTGGATATTTAAATCTAATAATTGTATAAACAATCATGATTATTTGATTTAATTATTTAATTTTGAAGAAAACATTTTCATTGAACTTATGTTTAATATTTTTGATCTAAAATTTACTAGTTTATTTGATTTAAATGACATATATTTTGAATCATCTAATTAGGATTATTCATTATTAAATCCGTTCTAGAACACACACGGGAACTTGTGTTTCTTTTTGTGCTAACCTTTTTTTGCAGTTGATTTGTGAACGATCTGATTGGTAGGGAGCTTATTGGAACGTTGGTCTGAAAACCGCTCACGCTAATTTTAGAAACTGTGAAAACAGATCAGGGGATCATAAGTAAATTACATTGGGGTAGTATCCTAGGGAGGGTAGCATAAGACCGAGTTTGTGCTTGAACATTTGATTTTCATAGTGGAAAGTTAGGTGGTCCAGTGGACCGATGGTTTTCCTCTTAGGTCATTGTTGTGGCCTAGGTTGTTTCTATCTAAAAATATTGTATGTTATTCTTTTATTTTCGTACTTTATTCTTACACGCGATTGCATGTCTGGCCGCCTTGTTTAGGTTATTAAGTTATAAATTAATAAAAATTAAAAATAACCTTCTCTAGGTTAATCCGGCCCATATCTTATAAACTCTCAACTTTTCTTCCTTTTCTAACATTTCTTTGCCTCTGTAAAATTAAATAACACAAATTTCTTGATCTATAGAGAGTAGTTATTTTCAACTGTCATTGCTTTTGGTCTAAAACAGATCATTGATGGAACTGTTACTTCTCCTGCTTAGTTTCTTGAAGATTTAGCAAGAATAAATCCTAAATATGTATATTGGAACCGAATAAATAATCTCATGAAAAGTTGATTTTATTTGTCAATATCTACCTTAATGTAGATTTATCTCTTATGTGTTGCTTCAACTACAAGGCAATGGAGTTCATTGCAATAGGTTTTCTCTGCCTCTTCATAGGCAAGAATCATAAATCTTCATCTTAAGTTACAAACATTAATCAATAATGAAAATACTATTGAGCATTACATAATGACGCTTCATTCCATTACTGATAGTCTTGCAAGAATTAGAGAGCTTGTCTTTGAGAGAGATTTGGTTCTTTAAGCTTTGGGAGGAATTGATACTTCCTACAACTCTTTTTTCTCTTCCATGGTAATGCTCATGAGAAAAGAATTCATTACTTTTGAGGATTTTCAAAGCTAGTTGATGTCTTATGAAAGAAGACTATATACCCAAAGAGAATCCAATGATGCTTTGATTCAAATGTAGGCAAATGTTCCTCGATTTAATTCTAAGAACAACACCAATAGTTATAAGAATTTTAAAAATTCAAGAACACCTGCATAAGGCTCATTTGCATGGAATGTTTATGATTTCCCACAAAGAAGTGATTCTCTACAACCTCAAAAGCAAGAAAGTGCTACTTTCAAGCCTAAGAAGGATTCAAAACCACGGATTCAATGTGAGATATGTGGAAAATTGGGACATCTTGCTAATAAATGTTTCTAGTAAAGGGATCTTTTAACAAATCAGTCATCCAAATTTGGCATACCTTCTACACACTTGGCCATAACCTCTGGTGATACTACTCAAGATGTTTGGATGTAAGACCCAGGGGCTATTTATTACCTTACCAACTCAGAGGACAAACTCAATAACTTAACATACTACAATATTTTTGAACCTCTTAGAGTAGGTAATGGCTCTACTCTCTTATGTCATAATCATAGTTTTATCTTTCTTAAGCCATTAGACAATGGAAACATTTTGCAATTATTTGACATGTTGCACACACCTAATATATGTAGCAATTTAGTCTTTGTGAAGAAGTTGTGTAAGGATAATGATGCAATAGTTGAATTTCATTCAAGTGAATTCTTTGTGAAGGCTGCCAAAACCAAAGAAATTATGGCACAATGAGTGGTTGATGCCAGTATCTATACATTCAATAGTTAGGTACAAAAGCCTTCCATTTCTTCCTATCAATGTTCTGATAGTGCTATATGTATTTGTCCTATTGTATATACAACTGTAATAAGGCCCTCATTATGGAAAATTCATTTAGCTCATCCATCTATGACTGTTATAGGTAAACTAGTTTCTTCTTTAGTCATTTCTTGTACAAAGGATGTTGCTAGTCATTCTTGCACTGCTTATGTAATGGAAAAGTATCAAAAACTACTTTTTATGAATTCACATGTATCGTTCTTATTCTTGTTTGAATTGATATATGTTGACATGTAGTGCCCTCATGTGATTGCAAATAATGGTACTATATACTTTATGGTAGTAGTTGATGATTGTTCAAGGTTTATGTGGATCTTTTTTTCTCAAAACAAAAGAAAAGATGAGTCATATGTTCTTTTCTTAAATTATAGCATTGTTGAAAGAAACTTTGAAATAGTTATAATGTCTGTTCAATCAGATGAAGGTAGGGAGTTCACCTTTTTAACACTATTTTGGATTCACATGGCATCATACATAAAAAAACATGCCTTCGCACCTCTTAGGAAAATGGTGTGGTGGAAATTAGAAATAGAAGAGTAATGGAAATGGGGCTTGGCACTTTTACATCAATCTAGTCTATCATCTAAGCATTGGGTTTATGCCTTTCGTGTGGCGTTTTTTTTTACTATAAATAGGCTGTCCACAAAGGCTCTTAACTACAAAATCCCTTATACCATTTTTTTACCAAAAAAATCATGATTTTTCTTTTTTGTAATCCTTTGGTTGCCTTTTCTTTCCTTGTCTTAATCTCAAAAGAAACAAAAATTGGAGCCTAAATCATTACTATGTATATTCCTTGGGTATGCTCTAGAGTAACAAGCACATTTGTGGAAGCTCTGGTAAAATCTATACCAGTAGGCATTTTACTTTCTTTGAAGATGTGTTTCCTTTGCTCACTAATTCAAAAATAGGTTCTAATGTAGATGGTGAAATTAAGGTAGACTTTTACCTTGCTCCTTTGTCCTCATATACATCCAATTAGTTATCTATGTCAATACCTTTTGTGTCAGGCTCTAGCTCAACTAATGTGACTAGTTCGAAGTCAGTTTTTTCCAATTTCCATAGACCAGTCACAATCTCCTTTGCCTGTTATTCCTAGCATTGTTTCCCAAGTATGGGTGAAGTGGATCAAGGAAAAATCATGTACAACATGTCGTAGTGTGATATAGAAGAGTGATGCACTCCCGCCAATCTGATATACTATTCTCTCATTTTTCTCATCTATAAAATGGACCCTAAATTCTCTTTTAAAATCATCCCATAATTCTCTTTACCGATGAATTCTTAGTTTCTATCTAGCTTTTCTTTTCTTTTAGTAATTTTAAAGTTATCTCAATTGAGGGCTAAACAAACATAGTAAATGTAGTAGTTTTACTTTCGATTCAATAAACAATGTTCGTAATTCTATTCAGAAGTTTTTCAAAAACAAGATAATACTGAAGTTCTATAAGGATACACTTGATGTATAAATTAAATATATTTTTTCCATATTATCTTTATTTGTTGTCTTACACATATGTTTAATTTACTAATAATCTATTAAATTAAGAATGTCAGGCTAAAAATAGTATGACATATTAATAATATTATTATGCTCATGAAATATTAAAGTATGTAAATATTTTTATAAAATGAATTAAGTTTTATTTCTTCAATAAGATTTGAAAAAAGTTTATAAATATATATATATATATATTGAAGAAGAATTTTTCATAATAAACAAAAGAGTTAGATTTAAGATTTAATTATCTAAATTTTATTTAGGGTTTTATTATTTTGATCTTTAGAGAACTCTATTTCAAAGATTTTTTTTATAAGAATTATTATGGAAAAAATTATTAATAACATATTTTTCATAGTAATTTTAAAATTTAAAATTTATTTTCAAAATATTTAAATCATTAACCTAACTTAGACACCTTGATGAGAGTTTAAATTGATAGCTTCATCGAAGACATCAATTGAATGGTTTATTACTTCCTTAGGAATAAAGCATAATTTAATCAATTATCAATTACATATCTTTGCCAGAAGACTTTAATTGATAATTGATTAACAATAAAATTAATCCCTACATTAGAATATTTTCTTACAAAAAAAAAGAAAATAAATAATCTTAATTTTTTTTCCAATAACTTACTTAATACTAAGCATGCATAATTAACTAGCTAGTTTATCCAATACATTTCCTATTAAATATAAATGTTTATTCACCTATTATTTTTTGAATTTATCTTTATTTTTATGTCATTAAATTGGACCTTTAAAAAACCAAAAGATTCTGATAGAATGTTTATGTTTAATTTTTCTTTTAAGAATTTTTTAAATTATTTATAAACCAAATGATTCTTCTTTAAAACAACCTTGAAATTATACTTATAATTTTCTATAAGTGATTTGTACATTTTGAGCTATTTATAAATTTTATAAAAATTTTACTCAAAGTTTTGATATATCAAATTTTTAGCGCCGTTGTTACGAAGAAAAAACATTTTTAAATTTTTATTTAAAATCTTAAAATATATTTTGGTTATTAATTAATTTCAAATATTTTTAAATTTTAGATTTTCTATAAAATAAATAATAATAATAATAATACTAGTATTTTAAAATAAAATTTTAAGATTTTATTTAATTTATTTTAAAAATAAAAATATAAAATATAAAATTTTAAATAAAACTTGAAAGAATTTTTAAAAAAATTAATGTAATTTTCTTGTTATTTATTTGAAACAATTATTTTTCTTTTATTTTAAATTTGTTTTGATTTTAATTTTCTTTTATTTATTTATTTACTAATTATTTGATTATTTTTTATTTCTTTTACATTATGTTTAGTATTTTTGTGTTCTAATTTAATTCTTGTATAACGTATCTTACTAATTGGTGTATCATTATATTCTTTAATTAGTATATGTTTAGTATGTCTACGTACAAACATGTAATTCTTCATATATTTGTATTTTTATTTTGTCGTTTTATTTTCTCTACTTGACTTGTAGTTTTAATTTTTGTTTTATAAGTTTATGCAAATTAGGAGGTCCTTAGGGTACCATCTCATACCTTACAAAAATGATATAAATAGCTAATTATTTGTTATTCTATGAAATCATAGAGCTAAGGTTTTTCATTGTTTAACCTACACTAAGATGCACTTTACATCCATGTGTATTGTCGTAACTTTTTAGGTGTCAGCTAAATGAGTTCAATGTCTCGAGTTTATCGAAATGTTGGTCCAGAACTAAACTTATTGCTTGCAGAGACTATGAAATAAAGTGGAGGCTTGTAAGTAGGTGATTTGGGGGCATTACCTTGGTGGGTAGTTGAGTCCTAGCCTTGTAATCAAACATTATTTTTATAGTGGATAGTTAGGTGGCTGATAGACCGATGGTTTTCCTCTTAGGTCATTGTTGTGGCCTAGGTTGTTTCCACCTAAAAATCTTCTATTTTATTTCATTTTATTTTTTTACATTATTTTATTTACAGGTGATTGTATGTATAGTTGTTTAAGAAAACTTTAATTTGTCATATTTTGGCTAATTATCTATTTACCCCTCTAACTAATTAATTCAGTAACTACATAAAAATTTCAATTAATATTTGAGTAGGTCACTAGATACACTTAGTGTTGCCTAAAACCTTGTTATGGATCATTTGAGAGATAGTTCTTCATCAACCCATGCACCTTACTTTGATGGGTCTAGTTCCCCATATTACAATGCTCATATGAGAGCATTTCTATGGTCTATAGATGAGAATGTTTGAAACTCTATGCTTTATTGTTGGGTACTACCTATGGTTACCAAAGATAATGTAGTCACTTCCAAGCTTAGGAAAGATTGAACCACTGAAGATAAAACAGTAGTAACTAGAATCAAATAGGTATTAATGTTATCTTTAGTGCTGTGTTTACTGATGAGTTTTGTCGTATTTCTCATGTTAATACTGCTAAACATGCTTAGGATATTTCAAAGGTTCCCCATGAGGATACCATACAAATTAAATGAACTAAACTTTGCATGCTTGGTACTTAATTTGAAAATCTTAGGATGCAACTTTTTCTAAATTTTATGCTAAATTAAGTGACATTGCTAACTTTTATATTGATCTTGATGAGAAAATTGATGGTTGGTCAGAAAAATAATGTGCTTCTTAACATATCACTTCCATGTAAAATTCAACACAATAGATGAAAGCAAAGATTTAGGCACTATCAAAATTGGGGAGCCAGTTGGCTCACTACTCCCTTTTGGGATGAGCTTTCAAAATCCTACAATGAACAAAGTTTTTGATTTCAAAACATAAATGATTGATGATGGTGACAATAATGATAGAGAACTGGCATTCATAGCCAAAAGATTGAAGAAAATTTTCAACAAAAAGAACTATCAAAGCAAAGGACAAGCAAGGATCATAATCCAAGAGAACTCAAACCTATGAGTTCCTAAGGTAAGAAATTTAAACCCATTGGACCTTAATGTTTTAATGTATCAATTATGGTCATATTACAGTTGAGTGTGCTACCAAAAAGAAAAGAATCAAAAGAGATTTAAATTCTACCCTTAGTGATTCAAAAAGTAACAACTACAATCCTAATGACTCAGAAAACCCATTAGACCTTAATGAGTCTGACATTGGCTCAGCTATAGAGGTAAGTGATTATAAATTCCTACCTACTAAATTTGATATTAATAACATTGAGGAACTATATATAGATTTATTTAGTTATAAGAAAGAAAAAGGTAGGTTACTAGTAGAAGTATCTAAATTGAATGATAAACTCAAATCCTATGAAGTAAATTCCTCCATGTTAGAAAATGAAAAAATAGAATTGTCTAAATGTGATAATGTTTCAAATTAAATCCTTACAGATCTCAAATAGGAAAACAAAAAACTAGTGTAGGAACTTGGAGAATCAAAAGAAGTTGTGAAGAGATTGACCATTGGAGCTAAAGGGTTAAACAAAGTCCTTGACTATGGAAAAAAATTTGGAGAATAAAAAGGGCTAGGTTATATAGATGAGGATTCTACATCATCATCTTAAAAAACAATTGACTTTGTAAAACCTTCCAACCCTTCTTCTTCATAGGCTACACATTCACCTCTAACATCAAAGAGCAAATTTGTAAGTGATTCTAACTCTACTTCTATTCTTATTAATTATGCATGAAGAATTGTTATTCCTATAATAGAAAAAACTATTAAGTTTGTGCCCATCTATCATCATTATGGTAGGAAAGGCCATCTAAGACCAAAATGTAGGTTTTTTTTTATGAATTCTTGTTTCTTCTAGTTATAGGGTTAACAATTATCATCAATCTATGAATATTATGTCCAATAATTATACTAGAAAGCATGAAATTGTTGATTCAAATAAGCAAGTGAAATTTAACACATTAATTCTAGGACTAATTATCAGCATCCTACCATGCATATTGTATCTTCATTTAGGATGAAAGTAAAATCCAAAGGTAAGTCCAAGAAAATTCCTATGACAACCGAGGTAGTTAGTTTCCAACCCAAAGTATAAAGAAACTAAAATTCAAGAAAGTTTGGGTTAGAAAAGATTATCTTCTGCCATTTATCTGACTATCCTTTAATGTCCACCTAGGTACTTTTATTTAAGTGCTTATTTAACCCTTGGTGATTATCTTTAGTTTATTTGTTTGTTTCACTTTTATTTTTGTTGATGATTCTTTATTAATTTTTAAAAAGGAAAAAAAGGGTGTAGCCTTGCCTTAACATTGATACAAATATATATATATATATATATATATATATATATATATATATATATATATATATATATATATATATATATAATTTTCATACTACTTTGCTTCTTTTCATTGACTTTATATTGCTTAATTGAGTATTTCAACTAGTGCATCTACATATTTTTCACATCTAGTGATCAATGTTGACATGAACCTACTTATACATACACTCATTGAACACATATGTATGTCATAATTGAAATATATAATTGATTATGTGAGATTTTAGGGCTTTAAATAACGTAGATACAGATTCAATAAATATGTATGCAAATTTTATCATTTATATTAGTGGAGTATTTATGGATATAATAACTAAATTAATTATGCTTGCTCATATTATCAAGGTTATTAAATATATAAATTGATATTTTATTGATTCTCTCTTTTTTATATAAATACCACCTTTGGTGGGGTTAGATATTCTTTGTTAACTAAACAAATCAATTAACACATATGGGTGGGGTTGATAACTAATTTGGTTAATTAAATTAATTCCTTTTTCTAAGAGATTTGAAAATGAACCATTTAAATGCCACCTTTGGTGGGGTTAGACAGTTTAAACTTTATTCAAGGTGTCCAAATTAAACATAAGAATTTAATTATCCGAGTACTAACTTTCAAGTTTTAAAACCACTATTGAATACATGTTGTCAATACATTTTCACATAATAATTCTTATAAAAACTTTTGAAATAGAGTTTCACTCTAACTACCGAGCGATTGTACCAACAAATAAAAGAGCACTACTCTAAATTAGACCGGATAACTAAACCTTAAAATCTAATTTTTAGATTTAAGTTTGTAATGAAAAATAATATATTTCTCTCTAACATTCTTAATATAAAATCTTGAATAAAAATAAAATCAATTCATTTTAGAAATTTTTACCTATTTAATATTTTGCAAGCATAACAACGTTATTATTACATCATGTTTATAAACAGCCAGCACAGTTAAATTTAATCATAGACAAATTAAATATAACATGTAAGAATAAAGCATAAAAACAACTGTAAAGAAAATAAAATCCTTACAGAACTTCGACGCTATTCCCGTTGCTGGAAAACCTCCAAGCGGAATTTGCACTCCCATTTATTGAATCAAAAAGCTAATAAATTACAAAAACATTACAAGTTCCTCTCAAAAAGAGAAGAACTCTAAAACTAAGAGAATTTAACTAAAAACTAAGAAAGAAACTAAGAAAAGCTTAAAAACTAAGAAAGAAACTAAGAAAAACTTAAAAACTAAGAAATGAGGGAAAGAAAGAAGAGAGAAGTGTGTTTTGAAGCTGTGTTTTGAAGTGAAGGGAAGGGGGTATTTATAGGTGAGGATGGAGAGAAAAAATGAGTAAAAAATTGTAAAAACACGTAATGGAAATGCTGAGGTCATTCATGACGTCAGCATGACGTTTGGGGCAGCTGCACGTGAAAAATGGGGTGAAAAGACGTCGGCGTGCGCGGAAGGGGCTGCTGGGCACGCAGGGCGCGCACGAATGGCTGTCGCTGCGTGCAGCTCGGCGCGCGTGAACAGTAGCCGCGCGCTGAGGCGCGCGTGGATTGGCAGGGTGGCGCGCGCGGGCGTGGTTGCTGGGGCGTGCGGCTGGGCAACTGGGCACGATTTTCTCCTTTTTGATCCTTTTGACCCATTTTGTCCAATTTTTCCATGTTTTTTGACCTTTCCCCATTTATTTATTAATATATTTGTGATGTATTGCTTCAAGTGTTCCTCTTTGAGTCTTTAAGTTGTATTTTTAAGCCAAAATACCTGAAAAACAATAAAAATACCCGTGATTCCGAAAAGAAAAATTTATATAAATATATGATAAAAACATATAAATATATATATTTTTAATCAATTAATGTGCATAAAATCATGGTTATTTTAGTGCTTTTTGAGCACTCATCAAATATACCAAAGGGGGAGATTGTAAGATTTATGAGTGTTGATGATATTTGTGAACAAAACATTTAAATGTATTTAGTTTCTAGGTGAGTCTTTCAAGAATACTTTTGAAGTCGAAAAAACTATCGAGCTATAACGAACACATCTCAGGTATATATCTATTCTTATGCACGATAGATTTCATATTAGACATATAGGAACATTTTGCATATAGGCCACATAAGCGATCATGACATGTCTAGATCAATCAAGGTGTAGATCGATCGAGAATCAATCTAGCTTGATTAAAAAGTTCCTAAATTAAATTTTAATTGAGGTAGATAAATTGAGGAATTAATGTTTAATCAATCAAAAATTGAGTAGATTGGTCTACCTATTTTAGAATTTATTTTGTAATAACTTAGATCGATCAAGGATTGGTTAGATCGATCAACCTTTTTCCCTCGATCGATCGAGCGGCTAGGTTTTCAACTTTAAACTAATTTTTACTCGAGCCAAACCTTTCAATTACTATTTTACCCCTATTATTTATTGCTCTATGAATTATTTAATGAACGGAATTGTAATTGGACTTTAAACTAGCATTAGGACTTCAATCTTTCCTGTATAAAGAACCTAATGCTCTATATTTTAATTAACCACACTTGAATAAACTTTTACATGCTAAGTTTTCTCTCTAAACCTGTTTTGTAAAAATCTTTCTATTAAGCTTTCTTCATTAGTTAATTTATCAAACATTTTGTGCTTATGTTTGATTGATTAACAATCCTACAATATTTGAGTTATTGTGCTTTAAAAATATGTTCTAGTGTAGCTAGTGATTTTGATTTATTTTTTATTATAAGTCCCATTGTGCTCATATTTGTGTGTTGGCTTCTTATGTACAAAACACAATGTTTATTTTATTTTACTTAGTGTTTTTATCTTTCTTTGTGTAAGATTGGTTACTGCAGATCAATAATTCATACATGCATATAGTTAGATGCACTTTGTATGCAAGCATGTTTATATAGACCACGTGGTCTATTTTCATAGTGTGCAAGCTAAGTGGAATGTTAGTTTTTGGTGAACGAGTGTATGTACAAGCCAACATTGCAACTTATATTTTTGGTTTGTTTCCATGATGGTATTTATGAAAAGTACTCAATAATTTTTGGAACAAAAAAATGTGAATTTTTAGCACTTTTCCAACAAGCTTGTTTTGGAGCTAACCACTACCATCATCACCACCTTTGGCAAGGTGGTTGGCAAGGTGGTTGGCGAGGTAGGCATCTAAGTTCTATAAATACCCCCTTATTTCTTTTGTTTAACACCCCTTGTTTTAGTGTCGAAACTCTATCAAAATTTACATTGAGATTTACATCTTTTCCTTAAATTATTTTGGAGAACTTACACTTGAGTGTGGGTCATTTTATGGTTAGTTATCAAACCGCTATCTATGTGGGTACATTGTTTAACTATGTGTCTACCATACATTATTAACTTTAATGGTGAACTATGTATGTCTTGAGAGTGTGAGTAGTTACACTTCTTATTACTAATTAGTGGTTACCAATCATACCACATTGTATAGTGTTGGTCGTAGAGGATAGCCAAGTTTGAGCATTAAGTCAAGTAGTTGCAAAAGTAGCAAGTATAAAACAGTAGTAGGTAGTTTAAATGGAGGTCCCAACTGATAAAGGTAATAATGGTATTGTTGTCTATCAAAGTTTTATCTTGTTTATTATTTAGTGAATTATGCGTTGCTAAGTGGTTGCCTTAAGTAAGCCAAGGATGTTATTGTATAGATATTGGCTCTTTATGGGTTTACCTCATTATAGTGTCCGTTATGTACGATCAGTTTGAGATACTATAATCCAAGTTTATTGTGTTTATGTTTCAACATATTGAATAATAAACTCTTATTAGAAAGCATTTGTTATTTACTAGCTTTCTGTTTTGACATATATAATATTTGTTATCTAAAGTTATCTATATTACCTGATATTATATTACCTATACATTTTTGTGTGTTCTTTATTAGTGTTTACTTTCTTGCATGTGTGAGTTAGGACTAAGTCCTTAAGAAGTCAACATCTCCTATCCCTAGTAGTGTACTGGGCCATGGACTCTTATAGTTGATATTAGAGTCAATGCACTCTTTTGGGCTTAACCACTATGGTTTAGATTTTATTAACTTACTTTATCACATACAGACTTTATATTTAATGGAGTAAAGAGAAGGAGGTAATATAGGTAGACCTTTACTTTTCTTTAGGCTAAACTAAGTCTAACAAAAATCTCAAATGAAAGACTTTTTATGGTCCCAAGGATACCATGTGCGGTTCCTTCTCAAGAATGGCTAGACTTATTTGACTAAAACTCCACCTAATAACAATATGATTCCTAAATCTATGAGTGAGTGAACTAAAGATGAAAGTAAAGAATATGAAAGGAATAGTAAAGGACTTTATGCATTCATCAGGATTGTTATGCTAGATGAATATAAAAGATATCCGAGTTATACTTCTTAAAACAAGCATGTGACATTTTGGAGACTATTCATGAAGGTACTCCAGTTGTAAAAAGATCTAGAATTCTGAAGTTTAACAAAGATTTTCAACTATGTATCATTCAATAGGATGAAACCTTTGGCAAATTCTATGCATGTTTTTCTAACATTGTCAACTATTAATACAACTTGGGGACCTATTATTGAGGAAAAATAGATTGAGAAAATCATCACTAGCGTACCCAATAGATTTTATACCAATGTTATTGTGCTTGATTCCATGTACAAGCCAGGTGAACTTACTTTTAATGAGTTGGTTGGTCACCTGTATGTCTTTGAACTTTAGCCTCTATTACCTAAACAAGATCAAAATTCTACTAAGGGAAACAATATGGCGCTTAAAAGTGCTTAAGAAAGTGGTCCTAATACTGACACAAATACCACTTCTATTGAATATGAATCTCATCTTGATAAGGAAGTGATGGAATTTATTGCTAAAAGATTCACAAGATTCTTCAAAAAGAAGAAACCCTCATTTAAGGGTACTAGATAGAATGGTTCAAGTTCTAAAGGTTTGAAATCTGTAAAATTGATGATGGTTTAGATAATGAACTTGAGAAAATAAACAAAGGGAACTTGAACAAGATTAGATGCTTTGAGTATGGAAAGCCTGGTCACATTACTTCCAAGTATTTTAAAAAATAGAATCACATAAAAAAGCATGCAATGAAAGTACATGTTACTATTTTGGATAGTACTAGTAGTGATGAAAGGGATGGTACTAATTTTATGGCTTTCGTTGCTTCTAGTAGTATCATTGATCCTTCGACTACTACTCCAGATGTTCAAGAAGAGGATACTAAAGATGATGAATTTGAAGATAAGAAAGATGAATTGCTCAATTCTTACAATGCTCTACTGTTGGTGCATATTAAATCTAAAAAGGATAAGAAAAATTCTATGGAGAGCCTTGATGAAAAAAAAGGTAAGATCAGTACATTGAAAAAAACTCTAGAGGAAAAGAAGTCCTTTATTGATGGATAAAAACATGATCTCATAAGAAGGTATGATGTCATTCAAAAGAGATATGATGATTAGGTAAACTTTTTAATGCAAATCATAAGGAAGTAAAAAAAAAACTTGAGGTAAAGTTGAAGATACCTACTTAAGGAAAAAATACACACTTACTATAATGTTGAGAATGAAAAATTGAAGTAGATTATAGTTCTTGAGAGTGCAAAGGAATATCTTGCTTACTCCTTTACCAAAAAGGAATAAAAAAGGTCAAATAACTAAATGAGAAAGTTGGGTTTTTGAAATTTTTTGTAGCATATCTTGAAAAATGATTTAATAAAAAGGAAAAGTTGACTAAAGGTTTGAAAGACCTGTTTAGTGTCAATAAGAAGGAACTAGCTCACTTTACCTCCAATGTCAACAAGACAATGACTGAGTCAAATAATTTAAATGAAATCCCCAGTAGTACAAAAATGATTGGAGATAAATGTGGTATTGGTTATGATGAAAGGAGTTTACCTCAATAACGGGTACTACTAAGTTTGTAAAGTCAAAAAGCCAAAGTTGAATTCTACTATTACTTATCCAAAATGTAAGTTAATTATGTCATTTTAGCTTTTTTCCTCTAGCAAGGTGAACCTTTCACTTAAGGCTAACACTTCACATAACTCTAGTAGTAGTCCATTGCCTTTGCCTACTAACATTCTCACTTGTCATCACCATAGTGAAGTTGGGATTTTGTGACCACACTATAGGAAATTGAACTTTCAACCTCGTGTGAAAGTCAATATGAACGCTTCTTCTTCCTATCCTCTTTGTACTACTCCTTAGAGTATGGGACCCTGTTTTTGTAGCTCCACTATTTGTACTTGGTATTGTTATGGTACTACATACTGCATTGCCTTACAATGTCCCAAATATATGAGGAGTACTTCACAGAGTTCTTCATCTCGCTCTTCCCTATCTCCTTTGAGTGGATGTAGCTATTATGGTTCATCTAAGCATGTCCAAGAATGATGCATTATACACCTAAGGCATAGTGTGGAAAGAAATAAATCTACCTCAAAAAGTTTGCCTCCCCCTATTTATATGGATGACTTGATTGGATTTTCCAAAATTTTTAAACTGAACATAATGCGACTTCCATATACTTCTCATCTTTATATGAGTTATAGACTATATTCTATCTCAATTTACCCTCAAAAATTCTTTAGATGGAGAAATGTTGTTTGATCACTTTTTTGGGTGATTTGTTGGGATTGAGTTGCTTATTTCCTTCCTTTATTTGTAATTCATTCTATTGTATGTAAATTTATGTTATTTTATGTGTGTTCATCTATTTGAAACTTCTTCTTATTTCTTTCTTATTATTTCCTTGTCATCCACAATATATTATTTGTCATATTTGTTACTATATCTAGCTGATTGATCCTTTACTAGTTTCTCCCTTGCTAGTTGCTTTGAAATAATCCTTATATGCGTTGGCTTTGCTTATTTCTTGCTTCTTATTCTATGACTTTTTTTATACTCACAACGTCACATTTTCTTCATGTAGTCAAATTATTAGGATTATACCTTCTTTAGTCTTGTCATTCATACTCCATGACATATAGAATGCATCTCACCTGTTTTACTAGGATCTTTTTTCTTATACCAAATATATTGTGTGTTGATCTTTAGTCTATCCCTTATTGGTTTTTTATCTTAATTGTCTTGACCTTCCTTCTACTGTGCTATATATGTATCTTCGGAGAATAATACGATGTTTGTTCATACTTATTTCTTTGAATGTTTCTCTATTATGTGATTATTCTAGCTTGGCATTTGAATCTATATGTCATATAGATTATATACCTATCTTTAGGACTTTTAACATACTTGCAATGTCATATCTAACTCGTGTGTTTTGTTGGCACTCCTTTTTTTAAGATGTTGTTCCACTACTACAATATATGTTTTTCGTCTCAACATTTTAGCCTCGGTTTTTTTTCAAAACTGAGGTCATAGGACCACGGTTTAATAAAAACCAAGGTCATAGTGTATATATAGCTTCAGTTTTATCAATAATCGTGGCTATAGGTTAAATTACAAAAAATATTTAAATATATATAAATAAATTTATATAACAACGGTTATTAAATAACTATGTTTATAATTAAAATAATAAAGTTTTAAATATTTTAAAATTGAAATGAAATAATATACTATATGTCATTCATTTAAAAAAATAAAAAAATTAATTTAATTTTTTTTTATTTTTCTCTATTATTAATTTAATTTAATGTATTTTATTTCTTTTATAATATATATCAATTTTATTTCACTTTTTTTTATCTCTTTCTTCTTTTTTTCTTTATAATTAAATTCCTCAACTGCGATTTACTTAATTATATATATATATATATATATAATATCAATTCCCCTTGATCAGCGCAATCTCCATATTTTTTTTACTAAATAATTTCTGGCCCCTCGAGCTCACGTCTTCATCCCTCTTAACAAGCAACGCCGCGCCATGCCCCACCTCAAGAAATTGACGATGACCTCCCTCAGTAGCTCCACCTTTCCAACACCTTACTTGACATTTACAGCAGCTCTTTTACCCTCTCTTCTTATTTTCTCTCTATTTTTTTCTATTCATATTCCCCTATTTGCACCTTGTCAACCGGCTGTTTGTACTATCATTGCTGACGACCCAAATCCGGGTAAGTATTGTTTCCAAATTCCAGTTCGATCTTAGATTTCGTGGTTAACTTGATTTGATTTTTTTCAAGATCTAGGGTTCGTTCCGTTGCTCGGCTTTTCTTGTGTTTTACTTGAAAATTTCTATTTGAGGTAACTTATTCTATGGCTTGTTTAATTTCTTTTATTTTTTGCTATTAATTAAGAAGTGTGGGTTTAATTTCTTTTAATTTCTGGTTGGGCAAGTTTGGCTTGTGAATTAATGCAACCTCTTGCTCCTATATGCAAGTTGCTTAAGAAATTTGTAGTTGGAATGAAGGATGATTCCCCTGAGAGTGTTTGGTCTAAAGTTTTGGTGTTTGGTTCCTTGGCTTCATATGTTCCCTCATATTTTAGCTGCAATAGTTTAATGGCATATGTTCTAACCTTCTCCTTATAGGTAGAGCTAGCACATGGTGGACATGGACATTCTTCTTCTTCTTCAGTGGTTTTACTTCTATGCTTTATTAATATTTTCCCCTCTGAATTATTTTCATTGTATGCCTTTTTATGTGTTTCTTATTACAATTTTAAAGACATATATGATTTAGTAAGGTTTATAAAAACAATTCAGAAAGCTGGACTCTATACTCAACTTCACATTGGACCTTCTAACCTGGTGTTGTGCCTGTGCTAGTATCAGGTGCATATGCTGGTGCCTAGGGTCAAGTACAATTCTATTTTTTTAAAAAAACTTTGGTTTGATCATGTACTAATACGTTGTTGTTTTAATTATATTAATTAATTGTTGAATATATTAGTACCTATCTTATGCACTTTGTAATATATTGCAAATATATAAAGATTGTTCCTTACATCATATAAAATCATCCTTGGATAATCTATATGTATTGGATTATTTTGATAAAATGAAAGCATTTTTTGATGAATTGGCTGCTATTAGACCTATGGATGATCACATGCTATTCTAGTTTTTTTTTCTATTTTATTTTTCATGGTAGGCTCCAGGCGCAGCAACATCAAGCGTACTAGGATCACTAGCACACTAGGCTCACCAGTACACTAGGCACACTAAATGCACTAGGCCTCAATCTGGGGGGAATACCATTGATGGATATGAAGATTTTCTAGAAAATGATGAGAAATCCTTAATGAAGGCTGAGAAATCACTTACATAGACTTGATGAGAATTTCAATTAATTGGTCTTCCTATTTTAGGAGATACTGCTACCTCATCTGAAATTTTTGGGCCTGAGAAAGCAAAAGATGAAGAAAATAAGGATGAATCAATTTTTCAAAATATTATTGGTGCTGGTGTGCTGGTGCTAGTGCATTGCACTGTGTTGGTGCTAGTGCATTGCACTGTGTTGGTGCTGGTACTGGTATGTTGGTGCTGGTACTGGTATGTTGGTGCTGATGTTGGTACTGGTGCGCTATGCTGGTGTTGGTACTAGTGTGTTGTGCTATGCTGGTGCTGGTGCTGGTGCGGTGCACTAGTGCTGGTGCGCTGCGCTGGTGCTAGTAAAGTGCGCTTGTGCTGGTGCTGGTGCTAGTAAAGTGCGCTTGTGCTGGTGCTGGTGCTATTATCTTCATGATCATCTCATGTCATGGGAACAAACATCTTAAGGTATCTTTATGATCATCTCATGTCAGATGTGAGTATGTATTTAGTTGTGTAGTGTTTTGACAAGGAAACCCAAAGAGAAATAATGTAAGTCCTATTGTACTTGTGTTTGCATTTTGGCTTCCCATATACAAAACACGGTGTCTTCATTTTACTTATTGTTTTTGTCTTCCCCTGAGTAAGGTTGGTTACTATATATTAGTAATTTTCACACACACATAGTTAGGTACATTTTGTATGCAAGCACGATTGCACACACCACAAGGTTGGTTTTCGTAGTGTCCATATTTATTGAAAGTACTCAACAATTTATGGGACAAAAAAATGTGACTTTTTAATACCTCAATGACAAGCTCGCCACCACCTTTGACGAGGTCATTAGCATGGTGGTTGGCGAGGTGGTTGGAAAGGTAGGTATCCAAGTTCTATAAATACCCCTTCATTTTTATTGTTTCTCAACCCTTGTTTTAGTATCGAGACTCTACCAAAATTTGGACTAAGATTTATATATGTTGCTTAAATTATTTTGGAAAGCTTATACATAAGTGTGGGTCATTTTGTGGTTAGTTATCAAATCATTATCTCTATGGGTATGTGGTTTAACTGTGTGTCTCTTATACATGATTTGACTTTAGTTATGGGTTCCTTAAAAGTATAAGTAGTTACCCTTCTTATTACTGATCAATTGTTACCAATCACACCACATTGTGTGGTATTGGCTGTGGAGGATATCTAGGTTTGAGTGTTGAACCAATAAGTTGTGAAAGTAGTAATTATAGAGCAGTAATAGATAGTTCAGATGGAGATCCCTACCGATAGAGGTAATAGTGGTTTTATTGTCTATCAAAGTTGTAACTTGTTTATTGTTTAGTGAATTATTGGTTGCTAAGTGATTTCCTTAAGTAACTTGATGATGTTATTACATAGATATGGTCTCTATGTGGGTTTACCTCATTATATCATCTCTGATGCATGATCAACTTTTGAGTTAGTATAATCCAAGTTTGTTATATATATGTTTTAATATATTGAAGCATAAAATCTGATTAGAACGCATTTGTTGTTTACTTGCTTCCTGTTTGATATATATAATATTTGCTTTCCCAAGTTATCTTCATTATTTGATATTATATTATCTATACTTCTACTGCATATTCTGTATTGATGTTTACTTTATAGTGTGTGCTAGTTAAGACTAATTCCTTAAGGATTTTGTATCTTATATCCCTTGTAGTGTACCTGGCTGTCGACTCTTTGAGTTATCCTATTAAATCATCTAGTTAGGTTTTTCATTATTTAACCCACACTAGAACACGCTTTGCACTCTTATTATTATGCTAGCTTTTCAAATTCCAACTTAACGGGTATGATAACTCATGTGAAACGAGTTTATACAGATCCATACACCTTTCTTATGGAGACTGTGAAAGAAAGCGGAGGTTTGTAAGTAGGTTATTTTGGGGCATTACCTTGATGGATAGTTTAAGAACTACCCTTGGAATCGAACATTATTTTTATGGTGGATAGTTAGGTGGTCTGGTGGATCAGTGGTTTTCTTTTTAGGACATGGTTTTGGCCTAGGTTGTTTCCACCTAAAACTCTCGTGGGCTATTTTATTTTTTCTGATTATTTATTTACACATGATTACATTCCTAGCTATCTGCAAAAAAATTAATTTTTTATATTTTAACTAATTATCTATTCAACTCTCTAGCTAATTATATATGTAACCAAATAAACTTTCAATGTTTTTCACGGGTCCTTGAATAAATAAATATATTGTTGATAAATATAACAATAAATTGATCTAAGTAAGGTTAAAATACTCGATTCATTAAATCATTAAAAGCAATAGGGGCATTGGTTAGAACAAACAACATGACACGAAATTTAAAATGCACATACCATGTATGGAAAGCTATTTTAGGTATATTCGAATCTTTGACCTACAATATATTCTATCCCAAACAGAGATCGATCTTTGAGAAGAAACTTCCTCCTCCGAGTCGGTAAACAATTCATCAATCCAAGGTAATTGATACTTGTTTTTTTATGGTTAATTGGCTCAATTGATGGTAATCAATGCAAAGTTTAAAACTTCCATCCTTCTTCTTGACAAAAAGAACAGGTGCTTCCTAGGGTGATGACTTGGTTGAAGGAACCATTTTTCCAACAACTTGTCCAATTGCTTCCTTAGTTTTTGTTTCTCTATAGATGCCATATGATAATGAGTGATAGATATTGCATAATGTTTTTGATATAACTCGATCATAAAATCGATCTCTCTATTTGGAGGAAATCCTAATAATTCTTCCAAAAATACATCATAGTATACGTTTACCACTGGTATCCATGCTAAGCTTCTTCCACTATCTGTGCCTACTTATAGAGAATTCATGAGAGATATGCTTGCCTAGTTTTGACTTTTGCCTAAGTAGAGCTTAGTGACAATGCATAAAATGTTTACTCCCTTTTCACCATAAAATTGGACTTCTACGCCATTGGGGGTTTGGATAGTAACCTTCTTCTTAAAGTAATTTATAATGGCTTAATGCTTGGTTAGCCAATCCATTCCTAAAATGACATCTAAAGAACTCATATTGAGTATAATGAGTTTAGCTAGAAATGTTTTATCATTGAAGCCAATTGAACAATTCTTACAAATATACGAGACATTAGAAGACCCCGAGTGGAGTGTTTAAAGTAAAGGGTTTCAATAGCTTCATATTCAAGTTTTAACATTTGAGAACAAGTTAAAGAAATGAATGAATGAGTGGAACCAATATGAAATATAAGTCGTATCGAAGAGTGATATAATAGAATTGTACCTTCCACCACATTGTTGATTTTGGGTTCCCTTTGTTTTCCAATTATTGCAAAGGCTTGACCTTGATTTCTTTGTTCCTAGGTAGAAACACCCTTACCATTGTCCTTTCCATGGGTAGATGGTTGACATTGAAAAGCTAGTGCCATACTGGAAGTTTGTTATAAAGACTGTGTAGGTGGCTGATAGGATTTAGAGGATTCTTCTGAGAACAATCGTCTTGGTTGTTGAAAATTTTGTTAGGTGTGTTAACCAATTTTTTTGACTCGACCCTTGAAAATTCTTCCTAGTATTTGATGCTTCGAAACTAAACTAGACTATGATCTACCTCCATATTTTCCGGTGGTAAGTTGAGGATAATTGTATTTAAGGTGTCTCGATTGGTTATAGTTGTGATAGGTATAAGGGTGATACTGATGACTTCCAAAACAATTACCATTTGATGGTCTGTTACATTGTCTCCTTTGCCAAAAATTTCATTTTCTCTTTTCCTTTATACTTAATCTTTCAAGATGATGTGGCCACCTTTAATTGTTTTGCATTGATTTTTCCAATTCTACATGCTATAGTAACCCATTGTAGTGTAGGTTTGCACACCTTGATGCATTAGTTGCACGCAAATGTCGTCTCGTAGATCCACTAAAAATTTATAGCTTTTTTCATGTCTTATACTATCATGTTTTCTACAAATCAGCCTTGATAGTTGATTAAAGCAATTATCATATTATACAATTTTTATGTCATCTTGTTTGAGATTCATAAAGTTGACTACCATGTTAGCTTTAACAGTCTCATTGAAAAATTTCTAGTAAAACATCTCTTCGAACTCTTCCCATGTGACTATCTTCACATTCCTTCCCCTACTGACAGAGTCCACCAGTAGTCAGCTTTACCAATCAATTTATATGCAACTAAACTAGCTCTAAAACATGTAGGAATATTTAGAGCACTTATTTTCTTCTTAATTTCCTAAATCCATCCTTCAACGATGTCAAGATTAGGAGTACCATCATAGAGTGATGGCCTCGTATTTTCAAACTCTTTGTGTTAGAAAGCTTTAGTTTTTCCTCGAGTTCTTCACTCAAGTAATTAATCTTTTGAAAACAATGGAAAAAATTGGATTCAATTGTTAACTACTCCTATGGGAAATATGATTGACTACAGATTTGAGCCATAACCATATGGTTTAATAAAACCATATGATTTTCTTGATCTAAATAAAGCGGATTTCACATGAAGAAGATTTGGCTCAGCATTTTCTATTTGATATGGGTAGAAGAAAATCCCGACTTGGAATTCTTTAAAACAAAATAGAGAAATAAGAACCAAGTCTAGATGATAGGGATGAACTCGAGCTTACAATTGACAACAATTTTCATCTACATCCTGTCTAGCTTCCCTTACGAATGGATTCTTAGTTACCTTTCTTTTTGGAGGCATGCTGAGAAAAAATAAGTTCAAAAATATTTTGAAGTTTATGAATGAATAATATTGTCGGGAGATCAAAATCTTACTCTCATACCAAATTCTCATGCCCCAAATATTGGGTACATGAGATAGGAAGGGTAAATTTTTAAATTTATATTTTAAAGAAATTTGAGAATTTATTTACTAAAATTTCAATTCAATTCAAGATATCCATATTTAAAAACATAATTTAACAAAAAAATATTCATTAAAAATCACAAAATACATATATTACAAAATGGTTCATTTTACAACATGTCTCAAGATTTTCTCCAAAAACAAGATACAAAATGAATTACACAAATGAGCTTGAATTTTTCTTCGTCTTCGAGTCGTGTACTGCTTTATCAAACTCTAATATGGAGATAAGGGAAAAATAGAGTAAGCTACACATATCTTAGAAAGAATATATTCTAATATATATATATATATATATATATAACAAATAGGTATTCATGATGCACATTATATTTTAACAATTTTTTATGAATGTAAGTAATCATCATTAGTATACAGTGTAAGGAGATTTCTATCATAAAACCTTGGTATACCTGTACTTTCTCTCTACTGGAGAACCAGGGAAGTGTACATTCCAAATAACCTAATACATGCTTGTACAATATAAAATATGATATGCCATATAAATCTAATCCATGAAATGAAACCCCATAAGTATTGGTCATCTAAATACATGGGCACATTCTCGATTTGACTTCAAGAGGTATATAGGTTCACCTCTAACTCCATATATGATCACAATACATATGGAATATGTATCAATCAAATCAACTTCGTATAGGCCCTCATTTACAGATAATCGACTCCAAAACACAATGAGGGTCTAACTTCAAGGCCCATGTGTAGTAAAAAAATCCATAATAGACGAAAACTTCCAAACACGATAGGGAATAATCCAATTTCGAGACTCGTGCTCAAGTAACAATATACATGCAACAATCCAAGACCACAACAATTCGTGGCCAACAATAAGAGGCACCATAGATGAAAAAACACTAAGAATACATCTTTATGCGATGTGTACCTATAGTCTGTGGACATAGTCTGTTACAACCAATAGCCCATAGATACCATACTCCAAAAGATAATATACATGTGTACTTCTCATGTATAAAACCATTCTCATGATGCATCTATAAAATTCTCAGATGTCATATCATATTTTCAATGCTAATTTCATATCAACATTTGATACTTGTTTTATATACAAAACATTTCCAATGTATGGACAATATAATATTCATAACGTGTATCTTATTTTTAAACAATATTTATTATATTATAATTCTACTAATAGAATCATGGCCTTCAGTTTTTCACTTTCATTTATAACAAATGATACATGACATTTCATTTATAGAAATAATGCCCGAATTTAAAAAGTTAGAAAGAGAACCCATACCTTGAATCCTTAACCCAAACACTCGAATATTTATCCCTAAAAAATGCTCCAAAATATACCAAAAACCTGAACACTTTAGGAAGAGAGCTTTTGTAGGGAGGGAGAGAAAAAAGGAAAATGAGTGGAGCTTTCCCTTTTCTATTGGCATTTCATGGAGCTCCCCATAAAGCTCACCATTATTAGTGGCGAGGTGGTGTTGAGGTAGTGTTGGTGAGGTGGTAGAGATTTCCCAATTTTCATGTGTTGATCTAATTTCTTACACGATATGCTCCTGATACATCCGTATATTGTAAACATTTTTTAGAATTCCTTTTTGGATACTTTAATTTTTTATACTAAATTTTACAGGATTTTACATTATCAAACAATGCTGACAATTTTAAACTTCTATTTAAGCTGTCTCTATTAGATTATAAATTCATGTATCTTAAAACTAACTTTGAGATTTTAAAACTATTACAAAAAATATATCTTCAATATATTTTCAAATAGTAGTTCTTATAAAAATATTTGAAATGGAGCATAACTCTAAATTAGATCTAGGTAATTACATCTAACATTTAAGAGTATTAATCTACATAAGATCTAGATTCATGTTTCTAAAAGCCAATTTTATTTTAAATCTTTTATGACAAAATATGTTGTTAATATATATTTTTAATAATACATTTTGTAATATTCTTAAATAAAAAATAATATGTGTTTATTTATTATTAAAAGATTCCCCTAAATAAGTTACACAAACATATCAACATAACTAAATTTTCATTATAACAATCAACCAGACATGTTAAAAATAATGCATAATCAATAAATTAGTTATAATATATTCAAGAAATGTAATATTATTTACATAAAATAAATAATAATATAGATTAGATTTATACCCCAAATATAAATGAACAAGTGTTCCCTGCTTGGCAAAAGAGGTACAAAACTTCACAATATCCTCTAGATTTCATTAACAATTTCGTATCGTTTGATCTGGAATAACTCCTTTTTACTGCCTCATTTATTTAAGTTGACCTAATCTCAGCTATTTAACAACTAACATGAACTAAAATTTATTCAACTCTCAAATTGATAGAAGAACTTAAAGAACAATTATAGAAACTAAGGAAAGAGACAAGAGACGAGCTACAAGAATTGAAAGATGATTTGGAATGAAGGGGAATGGCATTTATATAGGCAAGAAAATGCTACAAAAAGGAGGAAAATGTAGATCATATATATAGATAGGTGGCATGGTGCATAATTATCTCCCTTGCGACATGCACCAATCTGAAACACGTTTAAATCACGACCCACAAGTCTTACACCACAGCACATATAAACCTTCATCGTGCAATGTGTTGACCTATGCTTCTAGAAATTCTTTTGTATTTCATTCATTACATATGTATGGGGTACTCATGAAAAGAAAACAAGTACACATATAGTGTAGTTTAACAACTACTACAAAGTCACCCCTACACTGGTGAAAAGTTATAGGCTAGCACACTCATTATGTAGCAAAAACAAACACAATCTATATGTTACAAAATTATGTAGACTCCCCATAAGCATATACAATACTCCCACTAAGTATATGCATATTAGGCTACTCAAATACAGTGAAAATTACACTCACCATCCCCATGCAGCAAACATAATGTTAATAAACAAGCACAATGCACAATCAAACAAAAGTTGTGCACACTTCTTCCCCTTTTTGACATGGACAATTAAACCAAGTATATCTAATGAATTAAACATACCACACCCCTATATATAAGAGAAAAGTAAAAAAATGCATGAAATAGTAACATTCATGCAACATAAACAAAGAACAACATCGAAGTAATTGATGAGTGCTTGAAAAGCACTCATATTTCATGATTAATTTACACTTAAATGTAATAAATATATTTGACTATACATTATTTTATCATTATTTATGAAAATTTATGTATTGGGAATTATGAGTATTCTCTATTATGTTTTAGGTATTTTAAGCTTTAGTTTGATAAATTGAACCCATACGAAGAATCATACTTGAAGTACTCTTTTTTCCCTTAGTTAAAAGAAAAAAAAAATATATCTAAGGCTTACATATATAATCTAGCCAGTTGTAAGGTGTGAAAATAAGAATTGAAATGAAGCATTGTGTGCTACAACCTAAACTATAATGGGCTGCGGTACACTCCTTGCTACATAAAATCAATTTCATACGATTTATGCTGAGCCATGGAAAAGAATAGTTGGGCCACGACACAATCTATTTGGGGTAAATATGAGGCAAACAAAAATGTAACTCAAGCCATAATAGTGGAAACGTTGAGCTGTAACGTGAGATGATTTTTCTGACTTGAAGCTCTCTAATGTTAGTTAGAGCTATAAATAGGGTATTATATTTTAGTTTTAAGCAGCCGTATTTATACTTTTTATTTTCTCTTTAGTTTCATGTGCACAATTTAGATTAGGTGGTCATAAATAGGAGGTAGTTAAAAGGAGATTTTCCAAATCAGTGATACAAAATCGTTACTATAATATAGGTAATACTATGAAATTCAATATCGCTTCTGTGAAGTAGGACACATCATTCTATCTTTTAGGTATTAATCTGATCTATATTCTTATTTCTTTTTAAAAAAATTGTATTTCTTAAATTTTTATAAATAATTTACTGATAATTTATTATTTTGAGCATGTGTGGCTGATTTTGATAATGATATTTTAGTTTTGTTGATATGCTTGTATAGATTATTTAGGAAAATATTTTTGAATTGTTAATAAAAAATAGATTATTTTCTATTTCAACATTTTTACAAAATTTATTATTGGGGAATATATTAACCACATATTTTTTATAATAGATTTAAAATATAAAAATAAGGTTTATTATAACTAATTTAGACAACTTGAATACGAGTTTCAATTGGTAAACTCACCAAAGGTATTAAATTATATGGTTTATTAATTTCTCAAGCATAATTTAATTAAATCAACTTATGGTCTAATCGAAGACGTTAAGTAATTTAATTAATAACGAATAGTGACTTAACCGAAGGTATTATTTATACTTATAAAAGATAATCAATAATCTGGATTTATATTTCACTAACCTACTTAATTTTACCAAGCATAATCAACTTGCTAAAATTTCCTTCAATTCTCCATTCAATTTTAATTGCATATCTTTCTATAATTTGTGTGAGCCAATCTATCTTTTATCTTTTTATTATTTTTATCATTAGATTAATATTTTCAAAACCAAAATATTGTGACATAATATTTTGGTTTACTTGTCGTGCTTTTTTTTAACAGATTTGTTGAATTATTTAAAACTATATAGTTCCTCCTTAGATTGAACTTTGAAGTATACTTATCGCTTTTACAAGTGATTCATGCGCTTGAGATCTTAATAAATTTACAAAATTTGATAACCAAATTTTTGTGCATTTGTAACACAAAGGTAAAAACATGCAACAAACAACAAACTAAATACACATACAAACCAAGTGAAGTGTAGACAGAAAACACCTCCCTAATGTGATACATAGCACGGGGACTCACATCTCTATATATTATAGGAGACCATAAAGAACTTCACATGTGCTTATAACACATCAGCATGATAGACGATCAAACACCAATGAAACATAAAGGTGTCAACAAATCTATAAGAAGATGTTGACTATGAGTCCAATCTATAAGAAGATGTTGACTAGGAGTCCCCAATAACACTTGAGTAGATTCAATTTTGCATCCTTGCTCTATACTATGTACACATAAAAGGAAAGACATCCTAATCTACAAAAGAAAACATATGTCGTGCATTCCAACAATAAATACTAAGAGAAACATACAGTAAAGCACTTTAAAGCAAGAATGCTAGTAAATACATGAGATAGCATGTGAAATAAGAGAATGCATGCTATGCACACAACATGTCATACTCATAGTCATATTTATACATGGATTATACAAAGTGATGTCATGAAGAACAAAACATAGGGAAGCATCACATGAACAAAACAACATAACAATAACTTATAAACAGGTCAAGCACCAAGGATACAAAACAAACATAGCATTCCCTCTAACATCATACATTTGACATACATCTCAACCCTAAATGTATGCATGTCAGACAGTTAAGATGTTATGCATCCTACACTCTCAAAATTCCACCAAAACAAAAACATCTACACAAAGTAGAAAACAAACAATACACAAGAGGGGAGCAAACTAAGCATGTTAAGATAAACATTACTCATAAACTCATAAAAGAGAAACATGCTAGCAGAGAGTAAAAAAATTAATCTCATGAAACACAAAAATGACAAATAAAAGAGATGACAAGGATGGCCTCAATGAAGATCATAGGTCAAAAAGAAAAGAATGTTCTTTAAGAGAAATTGTTGACACAAATCGTACAATGTTGCCTCTAGAGAGAGGTCATCGATAACAAACTGCACATTGTTGCCTCAAAAGAGATCATTGGCAACATTCACATCATTGCTAGTAGAGAGTAGGAAAGAAATTAACTAACTAGTAAGCAACACCCCAAGATATAAAAGAAATAAGGGATGCTATTGAAACATCTAAGCATGTAAGGAAGGCTTTGGTTCCAACACAGAAGCAAGAGACATGCTTATACAGGGTGAACACCCTAAACACCAAGAATGAAACTAAACACACTAGTATAAACACAATAATTCATGTAAGTAAAGAGTTATAAAGATAGGTAAGCAATCTATATGACATACAGATGCACATGGAAAAACTGAACAAGCATAGTATAGATAAACACTTATGTACTCAAGCTTCTTACACACCTCAGTTTTCTCTAAATAAACATATAAAACATAAGATAATGAAGAGCAGGCAAAGATGAACATAAAACAACTAGAGGTAAATAGATAACCAAGACTCAATATACTAGGTATAAGATAGAATACTGTAGTAAAATAGAGAAGATGCAATCAACATGACATATGAATGGTAATACTAGAGAAATAAAAATCCTAATACTTTGACACTATATGATGCTTATTGAAAAAGTTACAGAAGTAGAAGCAAGCAATAAATAAGGCAAACACATATTATCCAAGACAAAGAAGTAATGAGAAAGAAATATGCATGAAAAAGAAAACAAGGAACATGCAAAGAATGAAAGTTTATAGAGATAAAAAAAATTAATAGAAAAAAACAACCTACACACTAGAGGAAAAAGGCATAAATATACAAGTTGCGTGTATGTGAAAATAGAGCTCTAGGATCAAGCACCCAAGATTTAAACCTAAACAGGGGTGATTTCTTTGATACCAAATGAGATTTCCATACTTAGGAATATTTGCACATAAGTCAATAAGTCTTCTGACATAAATAGGCATCCTAGATCAAGATGAAAGGTGGAAATTCCAACACATGTAATCTTTTTATGAGCTGTATTCCAAATTGAGAAAGTAAGCCTCATAATGTGAAATAAGAAGATAGTAAAGTGAAAGTAGAAAATAACATACTTAATTCAACACACAACTAAAACAATTAGTAGATAAGACAGTACAATATGTGGTAAACACACTAATCATGGCGTGCCTTTTAGGCTCTCATCCAAATGAGCAACATGTAAAAAATAGTGTAAACATCACACAACATGTAAAATAGGCATACATACTAGAAAAGTTAAAAACGGATTTTCAATCATTTCAAGACCTCATATATGGAAACATATTAGGTGAATGATGATTGTAATTTCATAACATGCAAGTAAACATAACACAACATTCTAATTGAAAGAGTTTGACAACTGCTACATAACTAGGGTAAGGAGATCCTAGTTTCTTAGAGACTCATACTAAACTCACAAGCAATAAATATAAACAAAAAGTAGACAGGTAATATAAATCAATCAAAGAACATATAATTATTTTGAAATAGCAGAAGCAATAATTATAAAGCTAAAGGCATACTATAAGGAAATGAAAGAAAACATGCAACAATACAAATCAAATAAGCTTTCTAATCAGAGTAAAAATTTGGTATATTGGTACATACATGATAGAAACCCAAATTATACTAACACAATAGCTTACCATGTATAACATAAGATATAACGAAGTAAATTCATATAGAAAATCTGTATATATGATAACACTTTGGGGCTACTTATGGAAACCACTTGGAAGCAATTGTTAAGTTTATGTTAGTATTGGTAATATTCGTGAAACAAAATATATAATTGTAATTTTAGTTTCTATATGTGTCTTAGAAGAAATTTTACAAGCCATAGAAACTATAAAGTCTCATTGATTACATATAAGATATATTCCTATTCCTATTCATGTTTGATTGCATATAATAGGAATAATGTGAAACTAGGCCACTTGATCGATCAAGTAATGACTAGATCAATCAAGCAATATAACATGATTAATTTAATTTTAACACACTAGAACGATAGAGGACAAGATCGATCGAATTAAATCACTAGATCAATCCATTTCTTGAATAATTAATTAAATGTTGATTGGATCGATCGAGACTACATTCGATCAGTTGATCAATGTACTCAATCGATCGAACACTTGGTTAGCTCGGTTGAGAAGCTAGTTATCTAATTTTAAAATGTATTTCTATTATGATTTCGATTGACTTTTGTATTATATTGTCTTTATTTCTTAAAAATATTTTAACTAATTTTATGGATAATATAGTAATTCTATTTTAACCTAATGTGCTTCCTCATTCCTAATGGAATCAAAATGATCTTTGGATCAACATAAATATTCTTTCAATTGACTAGAATCCATTATTTGAACAAAACTAGATCCTGTGGAATCATATTGAATATTTGAATATGCATTCTGTACCTTGCTAAAAAATCGATCCTTGTTTACCAAGCACACATTATTTAACAAAATCTAATTCTTTATGGACATATTTCTCAAAAATTCTGATTTGTGCTTATACTCTTCATTTTTTATTCTCTCTTGTTTTGTTGAAAGTTTTTAAGTGGACTTTTTCATTAAGTTAATTTATCAAACATATGTGGTTGTGTTTGATGGATTAATAAGCCTATAATAATAACTATGTTATTATTCTTTTAATTGATTGTTTTAGAGTTGCTATATTTTTCAATTTATCTGACATATTTTTTAAATTAACAAGTTAGAGTTGTTTATTATTGAATCTGTCATAGGACACACACATGTACTTATGTTTATATGCTAACTTTTAAGGTGATAGTGATATGGGTTTGATTAACTTGTAGGACTCGAGTTGGTCAAAATGCTAGTCTAGATCTGAATGCCTATCTTGTAGAGATTATAATGAAAGTAATAGCTTGTAAGTAGGCTACTTAGGGGCATTACTTGGATGGGTAGTTTGAGTCCTAGATTTGTAAATAGATACTTATTTTTCATAGTGGATAGTTAAGTAGTCCATTAGACCAGTGGTTATCCTCTTAGGTCATTAGTATAGCTTAGCTTGTTTTCACCTAAAAATCTCATGTGTTGATTTTTATTTTATATTACTTTAAGTACACGTGATTGGTCTAATTAAAATTGATGATTTTAGGATAGTTCGAAAGATTTTCTCCTCATCACCATATCGTCCCATGAAAAGTTCACTATCAATAATGAAAGCAAGGAAGATGACAATATCAAAATTGAAGAATTTGTTAGATCACTTCAAACTTTTGAGATGAGTTTTTGTCCTCCCATAAAGGATAAAAGTGTTACTTTCAAAACTACTATGATAAAAGAAGGTGACAACGAAGATACTGAGCTAGCACTCTTGATTATAAGACTAAAAAAAACTTTCTAGCATTTGCTGCAAATGTTGGTAGACGCTCCAATAAGCTATACATTGATTCAAACAACAAAAAAAGTAACACTAAATTTTTACTTAAAACATTTTTTAGTCTTAAATATTAACGTTGTGTTAGAGAGTTCATAATATGGAAAAGAGATAAAGAAACCTTGCTTGTAGAAGTAACTAAACTTAATAACCAACCTAAATCCTTTGAAGTAAACTCATAACTACTTGAATAGGATAATGTTGATCTATTTCAATCTTCTAATGCTGAATTCAAGTCTTATAGGTTTAGAACAAGAAAAATAAATTTTGGTGTAGGAACTTAAATAATCAAATGAAGTTGTAGAAAAGTTAATAGTTGGAACTAAAAGATTGGACAAAGTTCTTAATTATGGAAGCTAGCGGGAGACAAAAAAAGGGCTAGGATATGTAGATAAGCATACTGCACCATCCCCTTCAAAATCAACTAAATTTTTTAAACCTTCAAACATGTCCTCCTCATATGATACACATGATAATGGTTATAAGAATGAGAGCTCCAGTTCTTTTAACATCAAAAATTACTTTTGTAAGGCCTTCTAACCCTACTCCTAATGTTACTTATTATACACAAAGAATAGTTGCAATTGTAATTGAAAAATCTGCTAAATTTGTGTCTATTTGTCATTATTATGGTAGGAAAGGTTCTATTAGGCCCAAGTATAGGTTTTTTAATAAATGCTCCTAAATTTAATAATAATTTCCATGCTTCACATAGTAGGACTCATAACCATCATCCATCTATGCATGTTGCATCATATTCTAGGATGAATGAAAATTCTAATAATATGTTCAAGAATCTACTAGATAGCATGAAGTTGTTAGTTCAAAGAGGTATGTAAAATTCAACACTTATAATTCTAGGACTAATTACCATCATCTTGTTATGGATGATACATTTTCATTTAAGATGAATGAGAAATATAAATATAAGTCAAATAATATGCTAATGAAAATTAAGGTATTTGATTTCCAGCCCAAAGTTATAAAGAAAAAATATTCAAGAATTTTTGGACTAGGAAAGATTATCTCTTTCCTATCACCTGACCATCAATTATTTCTCACCTAGATACTTTGGTTTGAGTGCTTAATTAACCCTGGGTGACCATCTTTAGTTTGTTTATAAGTTTTATTTTTATTGATCTTTCTTTAGTTTCAAAATAAGATGAAAGAAAAAGGAAAAAAAAGAGGGAAGTAGACATGGTTTAATGTTAACATGATCATTACGTACTCAATTTATATATATTTTACTATGCATTGTCCAAATATATATTGTGACTTGTGAATTTATATATTTCTCACATCTTATGATCATTTTAACATGAACTTACTCACACACTCACTGGACACATATGTTTGTTAAACTTGAAGTTTATAATTAATCTTGTGAGATTCTATAAAATGAGCTAACCTTGACTCTAAAGTTGTTTTTAATATCTATCTTTCACTTTCTAAAATACTAATATAGAGAGACACTTAGTTTTGAGAGGGCTACTTAATGTGATTTGTGAAAGCTATCGTAGTAAGCAAAGAACTCACAACTAGTCTGAAAATTATCATACTAGGTATATTGTCTTGTACATATTTCCTTGAAAAAAATCTAATAATGATATTATTAAAAGAAAAATAAAAATAAAAAAAAGAAAGAGTCACAATTGGTTATACAAAAGGAAAATAAATAATCAATCCCTTACATAAAAAAATAATGAAACAAAAGTGGAGTTTATTCAAATTTAAAAAATATTATTTTTAACTCTCTGTTTTGATTATTTTGAGCCTTTTAGAATGTGTACTCTTTTTTTAGTCATTAAATACATTTCTTGCTTGCTCACCTTAATGTCATTGCTTAATGATTGTATTTTTTATTCGTATAACAAAAAGAGGGAGAAAAATTGGAACATTAATTGAAAATCTACATAAAAGGAAGAGCTAACTTAGGGGGAGAACTACTTTGAAATTTGTTTTTTTGGAAATATTACACATAAGAGGAGTAATGTTTTTAATTTCTATTATATGATTACTCACTCTTATGAATATTACTTTCTTTTTATAATATCATAAACCCTAAACTAATGAACAATGAGTCTTTCAGGACAAGTGGTTTGGATATTTACGTTTTTCATTTTCAGGGTAAACATGAGCTTTCGAGATTTAAGCAAAAATGGTTTCACCAGATCATAGGATAGTATCACTATGTAAAAATTTAATTTTCTTATGAGATAACATTAATATGAGAGGTTTTATCACATGGATATGCCAAAGGGAGATATTATTAGGTTTATGTTAGTACTGTCAATATTTGTAAAACAAAACATATAATTATAGCTTTAGTTTCAAGGTATGTCTTAGGAGAATTTTTTCAAGATGAATAAACTGTGGAGCCTCAACAGTCACATATCAAATATATTTCTATTCTTGTGCACATTAGATTGCATATTATGCACAACAGAGACAAATGTGAAATTAGGCCACTTGATCAATTGAGTAATGACTTGATCAATCAAGCAATATAACTTGATTAAATTTATTTTAACACATGATTAGATCAATCGAGGCTACATTCAATTGATTGACCAATGTAATCGATTGATCAAGCACTTGGTTAGATCAATCTGAAAACAATTATCTAATTTTAAAACGTATTGTAT
This sequence comes from Hippophae tibetana, assembly GCA_037013495.1. Lineage (NCBI taxonomy): Eukaryota > Viridiplantae > Streptophyta > Magnoliopsida > Rosales > Elaeagnaceae > Hippophae > Hippophae tibetana. The sequence continues at coordinate 48,257,283 of CM072810.1, forward strand.
TACCATTTGGATTGACTTTTTACTATATTGTACTTATTTTTCAAAAGTATTTTAACTGATTTTATGAACATTATAGTAATTATATTTTAACCTAATGTGCTTCAAAATATTCTATAAATATAAATCTAAGCACGCATTTGAAACCAATCACATAAGAGCTATTGTGCTTATTATCTTCATCTTTCATTTTCTCTTGTTTTACTGAAAGTTTTTCATTGGATTTTTTCATTAAGTTAATTTATCAAATATTTGTGGTTGTATTTGATGAATTAAGAAGTCTACAATAATAATTGTGTTATTGTGCTTTTAACTGATATTCTAGGGTTTCTAATTATTTTTTATTTATCTAATATATTATTTAAATTAACTAGTTAAAGTTTTTCATTATTAAATCTACATTAGGACACACACTTACACTTGTATTTATATGCTAACTTTTTAGGTGACAACAAGGTGGGTTCGATTAACTCGTGGAGTTGAGTTTATCAAATTATTGGTCCAAATCCAAAGGCTTATCTTATAGAGACTGATGAAAGTAGGTTACTTGGAGACATTACCTAAGTGGGTAGTTTGAATCCTACCTTTATAATTGGATACTTATTTTTCATAGTAGATAGTTAGGTGGATCGGTGAACCAATGGTTTTTCTCTTAGGTCATTGGTATGACCTAGGATGTTTACACCTTAAAATCTTGTATGTTGATTTTTAATTTTTGGATTACTTTACATACACGTGATTAATTTACCATACTTTTGTTAGTTAATGAATTAGATCCATAACTAAATGAACTTTCAATAACAAGTCACTAATAACAACAAGCAAATACAACTCAATATAAGTATAAATTTAAATGCATCTATCAATCCGGACAACTCTACCGTAACTGCCTATTACTACACTTTCCTATTGCCTCCTTAATAACATGATCTGACAAACATTTATGACTATCCTCTAGAGCCACATTCCACACAGTAGTGCAGTCAGTAGCAAATGATCAACAATGTGTATAATAATGTGGGAGCCACCTCAACAACAACTACCATTAATCACTATCTTCAGAACACATAGATATAGCTTAGCTCAATTCCAAGAACACAATATTGCTCACAACCCACTAGTAAAATAGTCTTAGGTACTCACAACTTAAGAAAATTATTTTACTCTTACAAGAAAACACTACCTCGAGTACTCACCACTCAAGAGCACAATTTTTCACACACAATCAAAAATCTCTAATACCAAAAAAACACTCAAGATAATAGTAATCTAAAATCAAAAAAAGTGAGATGTAAATTTTATAAAGCTTTGCTATAATTTTTCTCTTTAAAGAACAAAAAGAGAGGGGTATCTATAGAAAAAAATTCAACTTTAGGGGTACCTCGTCCGACCTTAGTTGACCCCTTTTTGAGGTCTTGTTGAAAGGGTCATTAAGGTACCAAAAATGTGATTTTTTATATTATAAATTCTTGAATAAATTTTCACAAATACAATGAAACAAAACCACAACACTCAACCTTGCATGCATACTCTGATAGCCAACTCTATGGTGTGTGTAAAAATGCTCATGTATAAGGTGTGCCTAACTATATGCATGAGTGAATTACTGATTGTTACTAACCAACCTTACATAATGGAAGAAAAATATTATAAGTAAAATAAACAGACTCTACGTTTTTTACACAAAAAAGCTAATAAAGACTCAAAGGACTTATAGGACTTACATTGTGGAATGATGATCTTAATGTTTAAGATAAATTACAAATATCTGCCTCTAGGTTTTTGATATAGCAAAAATACCCAATAGGTTTTAAAAATAACAACTATACCTCTTATTATTATTATCTCAACTTTTAAAGGGTGTTACTTGCAATAAAATTAATAAAATTTATGAAATTTAAGGAAAGATATTGTAATAAAACAATAGTAGAAATGGATGTAATTTCCTATTTTTCAAACTTGAATGGTGTTTTTATAGTTTTAGAAAGCCTTAATGTATTATACAATAATTTTCCCTAGTGTTTATGATACACATAAGGAAGAATAGTTTAACTTGAGGGAGGTCCTTTAATGGACAATTAATGATTTTTTTCCCATTGAACCTTATCGGGACATGCAATAGGATTATCTAGGATATCCTATATGTATCGATGACATTTCTACATTTCATCTTGTTCATGAATGAGAGATGTCTCATAGAAGACATAGAAGATTTTATTCCATCTGGACACGAGTTTAGACCAAAAGAAATGGTGAACAATATCATGATTTTGCATCAAGAGCTTTGTAAGGGGTTAAGATATTACGGATTTGGAAAGACAAAAGAATACTCGTAAAAATGTGTTGAAAAATAAGAAAAAGAATACCAAGGTTGATAAATATATTGAAAATGAAGGTCAAAATTTCTCTAATGGAGAGAAACAAAAGAGGTCAACTAGTAAAAGGGGACAAAATGAAAATGTTACTCAAATAATAGAATGAGATTGTTTGAAGAAGAAATTTATATTTTGAAAATTACCTTATTGAAAGACCTACACATTTATCCAATCTTAGATGTCATGCATATTGAGAAAAATGTATGTAAGAGCTTGATTAGTATATTCCTTAATATACCTAAAAAAACAAAGGATGGTATTTAAGAAAGATTAGATTTAAAGAAATTTGGCATATAACTAGAATTGGCACTAAGGGTGGAAACTAATAAGAATCGAACATACTTGCCACCAATATCATATATATTGTTAAGAAAAGAGAAGATGTGTTTTATAAATGTGTTTTATAAATGTTTGGCGAGGGGTGAAAGGTTCCTAATGATTACTTATCCAACATAAGAAACTTTGTTTTTATAACCGATAAGAGATTTTATGGATTGAAATCACATGATTGTCATATCTTAATGTAATACTTACTGTTAGTTGATGTTAGGTCAATTCTTCCAAAACATGTTCAATTATCAATACTTCATCTTTGCTTATTATTCAATATAATATGCAAGAGATCTATATCAATTGACGAGTTAAACTCTTTATATAAAAAGTTGTGGAGAATTTTTGTCTACTTTAGAAATATTTCTTTTCTTTTTTAGATTTAATGATTCAGTTGTGTGTTCATTTAGTTCATGAAGTTCAATTGTGTGGTCCTACTTACATAAGGTAGTTGTATTATTTTGAGAGATACATGCAATTCCTTAAATGATATGCAAACAATAGAAATCTTCTTAAAGAATGCATGGTGGAACATTACATCGTTGAAGAGGCTATTGTGTTTTGTTTTGAATTTTACTAGTTGCACTGAAATTGCGAATCCTACACGCAAGTTGTTCTTAGACTGTGACATGATCCAAGTAGGGACCCTATGCTTGGTGGAGGTAATTTTTTTTATTAATCCCACTTAATGGGAAAAGGCATATCAAATCATTTTGGCAATAACAATGAGTCACAAACGTACATAGAGTAAGTAATGACAATGTCAGACTCTGCCATTTTCATATAAAATAAAATTATTATTTATTTAAATATTAATTATACGTAATTGATATGTCTTTCATCATATCACTGAATGCACTTGAACTTACTGAAGACCGATCCTTGTTACAAAAAAAGGAGTAGAAAAATGATTGTATGATGAGAATAAACGAGAGCTTCTTAATTAGTTTTACAATCATATAAGTGCCACACACAATAATTAACTAGTGTACTTAATTAATGTTTTACAACCATATTTTAAACAAATTTCATGCTTTTATATACATAGATTTGAGCTGAACTCAACAAACCCAATTATAAAATAACATAAACTCTAAAATAGCTTGTACATTATCCAAAATTTGATGTAATAGAAATTTCTACTTATGGTATTTTTTATTTTGATTAATTACTTGTATTATTAAAATATTTTTCTATATGCTATTTTGGATAAAAATTCATAAATTTGATTGAAAAATTTAAATCATATGCACGATAGGTGAAATTAGATTTTATTCAGGAAACATTCTTATAATTTCATCATTAACATATATTTCAAAGAAAATGACCAATTTTTGGCCTAAATATTTGATTGAAAGATTTTAATAATAGAAGTAGTTAATTAAAACCAAAATATTAAACTAATAAATTAATTTTTTTTAACATAATTTTTAGTAGTTAAATAAACATTTGCCATAACTAAATATGAATAATAACAATAAATTTATACATGGATACAATAATAAGTGTATTAATAAAATTAATAAATTAATTTTTTTTACATAATTTTAGTAGTTAAATGAACATTTTCCAAACTAAATATGAATAATAACAATAAATTTGTACATGGATACAATGATAAGTGTATTAATAAAATTAATAAATTAATTTTTTTACATAATTTTAGTAGTTAAATTAACATTTATCAAAACTAAATATGAATAATAACGATAAATTTGTACATGGATACAATGATAAGTTTATTAATAAAATGAACACAATAAATTTTTAAACAATATAGCATTAAAAAATTTCTATATTAGCATAAAACATCTATTTAAGATTCATATATTATAATAAATTAAAATTAAAATTAATTTGAATCTCTCCTAGTCAATACATTATTAGTTTTTATTTACAATAAATTTTTACAATCAATGGAAAAATAATTATAATCATCTCATAAAATTGCAGCAATTTTAATAGAAATTAATGTAAATTTACAGCTACTATACATCCTTTTCAAGAAATACTCTAGAGTTCCTTGCTTCTCATATCAAATCATCTAATATATATGCACCACAAACCAAGAACTCAATATGGACCACCTAAAATAAGTATAGTACGTACTTTAATTGTAGATATTTAATATTTTGGAGCATCACATGCATCACAGATGAAAAAAATCAATTTTTTCATGCCACCATATAGTACAAACATGAGAGTCATAAGCCTAATATACATAAACATAAGAAGTTCCTTGGCTTACAAGGGCACAAAACACTACAGAATATTAATTAAGATTTGGTACACTATAAAATATTAAAATTATTTGAAACATACCTATGAGTGAGAATTTTATATGATTGTATGTAATACTTGTAATTAAATTATAAAAAACTGTAAAACTAAGTTAATATAGGTCACATAATAGTGACATTGAAGTTAAAATGCATTCATTCTATACAAGACAAAAAGAGAGAGAAAAACAAAATAAATATAGAGAGAGCATAATTCAATTTAAAAAAAAAACTTCAAGGGAAATATAAATAGGAGAATAGGATTGGCACCGCAAGAATTTACATAAAATTATTTAGTGTTGAGCTTGATTTGTCGAAAAATATGAAAATATGATTCTATATGATCATATGCTATCTATGTCTAAAATTATGAACTTAGAAATTTATATAAACAAACAATATCTTTTTTAAAAAAAATATACCAGAGTTTGAAGTAAAAAACTAACATTTTTTAATAGAATTCAGCTATGGTAACAATTCATAAATATTTAAATCTTACTCCTTGCTTGATCAAGAAAGTGAAAATGTTGTAGAAAATAAAGTTTTTAAGAAAAAGTAAATATAAATATAAAGGGAGTATAACTGTATTGGTATTATACTTATTTTAAAAATAATATTTTGATTATATATATATTTTTATAACAATTTAGTTTTATAAATGACTGTATAAATATAAATAATCATTTTTTATATTTTTATTTAATTTTTTCTTCGATTATTTCAATTAGAGTTTATTAAAGTTAAAATATTCTTTATCTAATGCAACTAAAAAAAAATTTACATTGTCATATGGGAACTTGACGATATTTATCTCAAAAATAAAATAGGTATTTACTTTTCTATCCTCTGTTAAAGAAAAGAAGGGATGGAGTTACTGATGGAATGTAAGCTTTTACATGCATGCTTCAATTTGTGTCCAATATATAAAATATTGATATAAAATTAAATTTATATTTAATTATAACAAATAATAAGAGATAAATCGAATAACATAAAGTAAGGTTGCACATTTAAATAGTTGATGAAGGAGAATAAATGAGTACATGCATTACTATTTCGAGGAAGGACTAGTTTTACTAAATGATACAAACGGACGAAATGTTATTTCTCATTTATCATCCCATAAAAATTAGTATAGCCCTTAAAATAAAAGAAATAAATTTAATTATCTATTAAATATAATTATGATAGAGGAAAAAAATTATATATACAATAATTTTAACTAATATTAATTTGGAAACATATAATTAAAAATTTGATAATTGTGTTTAAATGCAGTACATAATTTATTACTACTATTTCATATAAATGATACTTTAATCATTATTTTTTTAAATCATAAAGAAAATTAATAATAGTATTATCAAAATTTATTATATTATTATAACTTCAATGTTGAAATTTAAAATGTTTTCTCGTTTATTACATATAAATCTGAATATTTGATATATATATATATATATATGATATACCACGCGATTGTCGCGAATGTACGTGAATTAAGTAGAAGAAAAAATAATAATAATAAGACAAGTGATTTTAGCCATGTTATTTCAAGCACAATTTCATTATCTTTAAGTATTATTTTTTTTATAATAACTTGAGTTATTTAAAATATCTACAATTATCGGTGCAATTAATATGTCACTCAATTCATAGAAATTTATGATTAAATAAATTAAGACGAAAATTCATAATTAAATTTAAATTAAACATATTTTATTATTAAAAAAAATAATAAATAATTTATTATTAAAAAATTCTTACTAAAATTAAATTTTAAAATTTTGCAAAAAATCAATACTATATTTATCATAAATTAATCCCCATGCCATTTCACAAAGTGTGCATTCCAAGTTGTTCTTGATTCATTTTATTTACACGCAAAAGATTCCTAGCTATAACATGCATGTGTCTGCATCTGCATTCTAATTCACTAAATTTATGTCACATCGTTTCTAATTTTTGGGCGATGTCATTTCTTTTGTTCATAGTTTTAAAATATATCTATAATAATCGGTGCAATTAATAATATGTCCCTAACTTAAAGAAAGTTAAGATTACGGGGCGTAACATTATGTAAAATCCACGTTACGCAAAGTGAAAATAGTAGTAATAATACACTAGTAATTTTTCAATCATATCATTTAAATTTCACTTTATTAATAGCATGTTTTAAAATATATCTACAATAATCGGTGCAATTAATAATATTTGTAGAAATTTAAGACTTTGTGGCTTTTTTGAAATGTTGCGCCCCCAATTGTACGGGGAGTTATAGAAATAATATTGATAAATTATAATAATTTTTAAATAAAATTATTTAAATATATAAATATTAATAATTTTTAAAATTAAAAAAATTATATTATTTAACAAAAATATTTATTTAAATTATTTATATTTTAAACTATCAACATATATAATATAACTTTTGTAATATATTTTAAAAATTAAACTTGTAAGTTTTTGTACGTGGCATTAATTACTAATTATTTATATATTTTGAAACTTGTTATATAATATGAATAATATCATATAAAAAGATAAATTTTAACTTTAGATAAGTTTTAAAGTATTAACATTTTAAAAAAGAAAAGCATAAGCCAAGTATTAGATTAAGTTTTAATTTTTATTTGATTATATATTTAATAAAATATATTTTTTAGTCTAGTAACTTTAGAAATTAATAAAATAAAGATATATAAATAAAATCGTTTAATAATTTTTCTATTAAAATATATTTTTTCCATCAATAAAAACGTATTAAAACTCAAACATTCAATAATGATAAAATAATAGTTATTATATAATTTTGAAACTAGTAATTTTTTGTCCAACACTTCACTATTTCTAATTTGAATGTTTTGATATTTTATCCACCATTCGAACAATTAAAAGAGTATTGGTAATAGTTTTTATAGACAGATTATAAAGAGATAAATTGTTGAAAATATTTGGTGTAAGAATGGCTATTTATACATCCCTATTTTTACAAAAATTGGTGTTCATCGACCACCCTTCTTAGTGGCACGTTGAGCACCTCAGTCAGTTTCCGAAGATCCCTTGGCAAGAGTACAAATTTTTTTGCGCCTTTCTCTCCATGCCTTTCTTCCCATTCATTGGCTACTCATTGAGGAGGGATCGCAAGCACAATTGGAAAAAATTTAAAATTTTGAAATATAAATTCAATTTTTACATGGAATATCCTAATAAGTTAATACATCTAAAAACATTACTGAAATTCATTTAATTAAATTCTAATAATTAATTACAAATACATGGTGTTTCACATCTCTTGTTCGGCTTATGAGTCACTTAAAGAAATGGATTCAATTATCTTTTCTGGCAGTGGGTATATTGATCCTTTTGATATCAAGTTTTGTGAATGTTCTTTTTGCATACAATTATCTTATGATAATCAAGTATTTTAAAAATTTAGTAAACTAAAACAAAAAAATATAAAAATAAAAATAAAACTAATAATTATTTGCAACACGATTGAGAACATGTAAGTATATATAACCACATATAAGTGATAAATTATTTTAAGAATAATGATTGTCGTACCCACAATAATTTGTGATAATATTAACTATTACTTACTAGTTCATTAGTGTGTTAACAAAAATTAGTAAATGGAAGTTTTGATTTTTTGAAGAAAATAATATAAAATAATAAAGCAAGTTGCAAAAAAATATTGAAAGAGATGTAACTATAGGACTATATTCACCACTATCCTATAATTTTTTAACCATGTTATGAATGTAAATTAGTTTCTTAAATTCTAAATCACTTTAATAATTTAAAAACATTCTTTAGTTTTAACTTTTGCTTTAGAAGTCTAAGTTCACTTAAGACTTTTCATATTTTCTTACCATGTAATTGATTCAAAATATCATTATAAATCAACCTAAATCCTGAATAATATAGAAGTACCATTATTAGAATAATTGTTTAACCTTTAACTCAAGCATTCAACCTTACTTATGAGACCAGTCACAAGATATCACTTTAAATAATAATATTAACAATTGCATACCAAGATCTTAGAATAGATATAAGCATATTCATACAACAAACTAATTGATCATCTTAATTCATAACATACATAGTCATAGCATTTAAATATAAAGTTGAACACATCAACAATCAAGAATTTAAACTAAAATTATTCATCATTAAATTAATTAAATCATAGTTTATATCTTTGTATGATTTTAGATAACTTTTTAGTTTTCTTAAAAATTAAACAAATATAAAAAAATAATGCCCAAACATGATATAATAATGGTTAGGTTTTGAAAATCCCAATTTAATAACAAAATAGTTAAAATACTTAAATATAGATTAGATTAAAATAAATCAAGATAAATATAAAATTAATAATCAATGAAGAATTTATAAGAATATTTATATAGTTAACTATGTTAGCTTAGAATTATTAAATAACCATACAAATTCACAAAGAATAAACATTTTTTTGCCATACATGCTTTCAGGTTAAATGTTTGCAAAATAAAAATCAACATGATCCCTCTAGAAGTCATTTTACATGAAGCAAGATAGTAAAGAGTAGTGACGTCAATCTCATGTAACATAATAACAATAATTTTGAAGTGAGAAGATAAGAAAGACCTCAAAGTAGACGAAGGCTCAAGAAGAAGTGGAAAGTGTCTCAAAATAGACAAATAGCAAAACTCACATCATTGTAAGTCTTGAGAAAAAGGGAACTGACTAACTAGTGAACAAAACAAGCAACATCCCTAAGAGAAAGAAGATACCAGAGATGTTACTAAAAGATCTAAGCAAATGAAAGAGTCACGAGTTTCAACACAAAAACACAAGACATACTTGGATAGGGATAACATCTCAATAGACAAAAGTGATAACAAATCACACAAGTTTAGATAAAGCATTACAAGTATGCAAAAAGTCATAAAGTTAGGTAAATAAATCATATGACATAATGATTTACAGGGAAAACCATAGTAAACACAAAATAATGAGACATACAAAGGTACAAGTATGAAACCATACCTTAAAAAATCCAAAGATACACATAAAACATAAGAGAAGAAAGATAAATAAAAATAAGAATAGACACCAATAAGAGACACATATAGGACAACCATACAACATACTAGATACAAAAAAGAGAAACCTAGTAAAAATAGGTGAGATGTTATCTATATGACATAGCATATAAGTGATAAGACAATAGAAAGCATAACCCTATTACTTTGACTATACATAATGATCATGCAATGTGTGAAAATACAAAAGGCCATACTAGAATAAGCAAGCAGTATGCGAGATATACACATATAAGGAACAAGTCAAAGAAACTTGCATGTGAGAGAACATGAAAAGGATTAGTTACCCATTTAAAGCAAAAAATATGACATTTAACATACATTGCATACCAATGAAATAGTAAAGGAGAGAGACAAGAAAAGTGTTAAACAAATAGGCATAAACAAAAAGACATATATTCACGTACAAAAAGATGACAAAAAATAAACAAAAGAAATTAAGCTACTAAACCTCAAGAGATGACCCAAAAATAGTGATCAAACTCATCCTTCTATTTAAAGAATTTGTAAGAAATAATAGAACTCAGAGATAGTTTCTGACTCATATGAGCATGAGGCGTATATAGGATTTGTGATTTGTTTTTTTATAATTTTTAAGAAATTCAATCAAGTCATCCATATAAGTAGGGTGAGGCAAAATTTTTGAGGCAGATTTATTTCTTTCTACTTTGTGCCTCAGGTGCATAATGTAACCTGTAAGAACAAACTTAGATGAGCCATAATAGTTGGATCCAGAAAAAGGAGATGAGGGAGAGTGAGGTGGAGGACTTCGAGATGTACTCTCTATATATCTAGGATACTACTTTGTAATATGGATAGTAGTGACAAAAAAATAACATGTACAAATAGTGGAGTTGGGAAATTGGGGTCCTTGACTCTCGGAAGTAGTATGTGGAAGAGAAGATGAGGAAGCATTAACATTAACTTTCACACAAGGATGAGAATTTAATTTACCACAGTGTGGTCTCAAATTCCCAAGTTCACGACAATGGTGACAAGTGAGAGCAATAATAAGTAAAGACAATGGACCATTGATGGAGGAACAAGAATTGTTAGCCTTAGGAGAATGGTTTACCTTGCTAGAGGAACCTAGTTGGAGTGTGAAAATTGACTTACCTTAAGGGGTGGTATAAATTGACTTCAACTTAGAATCTTGATCAATACACTTAAAAAATTGAAAAGCAATAGAGCTAGAGGCATAAACCCCTTCATTATACCCGATACCGTATTTATCACCAAACGACTTTGTGTTACTAATAATTATATCTAATTTCTAGGAATTATAAATCATTTTATTGACAATAGAGAGAGATTTAGTAAGTTCTTTTTCACTAAAGTAGAGTTTATTTTTTAAATTCATAATAAAATCTTCCTTTTCCTTAAGGAAAGATTACAATAACCCGTTGAATTATTGAGAATCCCAACTCTCTCATTCATACGTTTCACTTTAGCTTATTTTTTTTAGTGAGAGCATAAGTTAGATACTCATTGGTAATTTCAAGAATAATTATCTACTTCTTAAACTATTCAATTTCATCCTTCTGATCATTCGAGGGATCATGATTGACACACAATTTCTTATTTGCCTTGAGGGCCAAGCTTTTTCCCTTCTTGAAAGAAAATTGCTCTTCTCTTGGCAATAAGTGATGTAGTATAAAGATCTGTAGGTCATCATCTAGCTCATTCATTGAAAGCTTACAAAGTATGTACATAGACACAAGTACAATAATTGTATCATGAAATTGGTAGGGTAGACTAATAATGATTTTCTCAATTTTATTTTCCACACTAATGGGTCTACCCAAGTTGTATGAGTGATTGATAATGTTAGAGAATCATGCATAAAATTTATTGAAAGTATCATCTTCTTGGATAATGCATAGCTCAAAGTCTTTATCAACTTTAGCATTATGGACCTCTTAATTACTAAAGTACCTTTATGAGTTGTCTCTAGAATATCCCAAGCTTGTTTAAAATTTGTACAACTTTGAATCATTCTAAACATAATAATAGCATATAAATTTTTTTTGTTCCATTCAAACTTCTTGGATTCTTCCTTCGTCCACTCAATCATTGATTTAGGTATGAAAATATTATTAGGTAGGAATTTTGTTAGGTAGGTCTAGACATTCTGAATAAGGAATCATACATGGTCTCCCTGGGACCACAAAAGGCCTCATTTGTGATTTCCAATAGGCATAGTTCAACTTATTGAAAAGTGGAGGTCAACCTACTTTACATAATTCTCCCCACTTTATTAGAGAGAATGTGTGTATGATAAAGCGAGTTAATAGAATCAATACGAGAGTGGTTAAGCCTAAAAAAGTGTAGCCACTATGATACCAAGGGAAAGAGTCTACGTTCAACGTATAGCGTCGGTCCTACATGTCAACTGACACTACAATCTACGTTTTTTAAGTTGGTTTTTCAACGAATAGACTTAAAATTCATTATAAGTCATTTTCCCCAAAAATCGACTTTAAATCTTGACTTAAATATCACCTTTTGTAGTAGTGACCCTTTCTTATCATTATTTTTATATTATTTTATTCCACATCTTTTTTTTGTAACTTTACAACACCCCTAAACTTTACCACACCTTTTGTGAGTTTTGTTTCTTATTTTTTATTAGGGTGCATTACATTTCACTTTACTCTATAGCATAACACATGGTTGCATTTTTTTTCTTTTCATATAAGCTACAGGTTCAAGGATGAAGGTAATACTTATTGGTTAGCATAAAATGTGGCTTAAATATAGCAATGGTTCTTTATTAGGTTCAAATGGGTGACTATAAATATTAACAATAGTTAGCTTGAAAGGCTCAGTCGATCCAAATAAGGTTTAAATCATTTCTCTTGCTAAATACTATTTAGGATTTTGCTTCAAGGGATGATCAAATAGATTCTAAAACTTGGTAGATCTCATCGACTCGCATAAACTACTACAAATTTTCTCTCAATAAGCACACCAAAATCAATCATGAACATATGTATAAATATTTGAATTAATCCAATCAAAACTAGCAAGCATATAACATGATTAATGTAAGTATCTTAACAAATACTTTACATTCCCTATCCTAGTTATGACAACCAATTTTTATCATTCAGTTTATATGTTTCACATCAAGCATGCATGCATTTAGTTTCCATATATTTGTTAATTTCTACCCAAATCATGATTAAAAACATCCTAAGAATTACAAAAAAAATCTCTAAAAAAATTTAAAGTGCATAGTAAGAACCAAATGTAGAGAATGAAGTTCCTTCCCTTAAACTTAAATTACACATTGTCCACAACGTGCACATATAAATATGAAAAAGTAAAAGGAAATAAAAGTCCCTTAGCTTTGGTACACCACATCTGTAGTTGAAATTCTCAATCATGTTGTGCCATTGCTCTCCACATTTATTCACCTACAAAAAAACAATGAAAGTATAATTAAAATAACATTGGGTGACCTCCCAACCAGCGTCACATTTAAGGTCCTTGGCTTGATGGTCATATCAAGTCCTAAGGCACATCCTTTTGTGTCCATGTACTTTTGAGTTTGCTTGGAAACAATATGAGTCTTGCTTTGTTCAATAATACTTTATGTTCAGGTTTGCAAATATAGTGCTCAATTCTCTTTTCATGCCATATTTGTTTTTCCTTTTGAACTTTTTCACATTTGTATAAGCACTCCATTGTAACTCATCCAATGTATGTATTTCCAATATCTTTTTCACCTTTTTATTGGAATCTTTTTCTTTCCCACTTGATTGAGGATATGAGAGGAAAAGTGTGGGGTCTAAATATGGTGTCCTTTCAATTGATGGTTTGAGCTTAGATCCCATCTCAAAATTTTTGTTAATGGGCCTTTGATACACACATGAGAGGTGCGTCCTCCAAAAAGTTCACATAGTCCACAATATCAACCTTTGATCCCATACTTTTAAAGTTAAAAAAAAGGTTGAGTTGTTTTCTTATGAGTTTATGTCCTTGTTCATAGCATGATGTGTTAAATTCTTAAGTGTGAGCAACTCAATAGATTATTTTAAGTTGTCCTCACAATCTGTAATATTTATCTTTAAGCATTCATTAGCATTATCAATATAAGGAGGTTTATAATCTTTAAAAACTTAAATTTCACTTGTTCATCTTGAACTCTCATTGTAAGTTCACCATTTTGTACATTAATGAGTGCTACTTCGGTTGATAAGAATGGACGACCAAGTATGATAGGAATGTCACAGTCCTCCTCCATGTTTAACACAATAAAGTCTACCAAAAAGATGAATTTGTCTACTTTTACTAGCACATCTTCTACCACACCCCGAGGTCTATTAATTGATCTATCTGCCGTTTGTAATGTTACGTAAGTGGGTATGGCTTTACCAATCCATAATCTCTTGAAGAATGATAATGGAATAAGGTTAATGCTAAAACCCAAGTCACATAGTGCTTTCATAAAAGGGATGTTCCCAATAGTGCAAAAGATTTGAAAACTACTTGGATCATTTAATTTTTGGGGTATTTTTCTAGTAAGGATGGTACTACAACCTTCAGTTAAGGTTATTATTTCATTATCTCCAAGTCTCCTTTTCTTAGACAAGATGTACTTTAGAAATTTGGCACAAGAAGGCATCTATTCAAGTTCATCTACAAATGATATGTTTATGTGAAAATTTATGAAGACTTCTAGAAATTTTGAAAATTGCATATTTGAATTTTTCTTTTGCAGTCTTTGAGGGAAAGGAATAATGGATTTGTAAAGGTTGCTCTTTTTGGGTTGAATTATTTCCTTTCCATTACTCTCTTCATATACTAATTCCTCTCCATCCTTATTAATTTCCTATTTCTTCTAATCCCTTTTTGTCTTATGTTCATGTTATAAAGTTTTACCACTCCTAAAGGCTATGACATTGTACTGTCCTTATATTCTTTTTGTGGGTTTACAATTGTGTCACTTGGAAGGTTACCTTGAGGCCTTTGACTTATAGCCTGAGCAAGTTACCCCAATTTGGTTGTCCAAATTTGGAATTTAGGCCTCTTGAGTTGACACTTTTGCAAGAGAAATTTGGATATTGTCTGCATCTTGGGTTATACGTGTTCAAGTATGGATTATTGTTTCGATTAACATTACCCATATAGCATATGGATTGATGATTATTTGGAAAATGATCAAACAAATGAACTTCTCCACAAAACACACACGACACTCTTGAATCTTGGACTTGGTTTATACTCGCTGGCTAGTTTTGAGCCTTCAAAATATAACCAAAGATGACACTTGAGTTGCAAGTGTTGTGATATCATTTACCTCATGCACTCCAACTACTCTTCTTATGGCTATCATTCTGTCCATTGGCCATTGATAGTTATTGCTAGCCATTTTCTCAAGTAAATCATAACCTTGATTGTAAGATTTGGCAAACAAAGCTCCATTAGTAAATGCATCATCAATATTTCTTGTTTGAGCATCAAGACCATTGTAAAATGTCTCATTTTGAATCCAAGAAGGAATACCTTGATGAGGACACTTCCTTAGAAATTCCTTGAATCTTTCCCATTCTTCATATAAAGATTATTCTTCATATTGCTGATAGGAGGTAACGTCATTCCTAAGCTTGGCAATCTTTTTTGGTGTGAATTATTTCATCAAGAATTTCTTTGCCAAATCATTCCAAGGTTTAATGGAATTAGGTGGAAAAGATTTTAGCCAAGCTCTAGCACAATATTCTATTGAGTAAGGTAATAATCTAAGCCTAAATGTCTCATCAGTGGCACCACTGAACTTAAATGAATCTATAACTTCAATAACCAATTTGAGATGAAACCAAAATTCAAGAAAGTATGGGTGAGAAAAAAATGTCTATTTCTGGTCACCTGACCATTGTTTTTTATTATTTCACCTAGATACTTTTGTTTGAGTACTTAATTGAGCCTAGGTGAACATTTTTAGTTTGTTTTATTTGTATTTTTATTGATTTTTCCTTGTTTCAAAAAATAAAGAATAAAATAATAAAAAATATGAGGGAAGTAGACATGCTTTAACATTCATCTGATCATTACATACTTCATCAACATTTATTTTCATTGGCTATACATAATTTTAATGAATATTTTGACTTATGCATTTACATATTTCTCACATCTTATGATCGACATTGACATGAACCTGCTCACACACTCACTTGACACATAAGTATGTCATGCTAAAAGTTTATAATTGATTACGTGAGATTTAGGGGCACTAGATAACCTTGACTATGAAAATTATGGTTGTACTCTATATTTCACTGTACAAAATGCTACTATTGAGAGACATCTAGTTTTTAGAGGGATACCTACTTTGATGTGTGAAAACTACCGTAGTGTGTGGAGAATCCTACCTCACAACTAGTGTAAAAGTAATCATACTAAGTATACTGACATGTGCATATTTCCTTAAAAAATAATATTTAGGCACTACTACAAAAGGTGGTATTTAGGTCAAGATTTAAAGTGAGTTTTTGGGGAAAATTGACTTATAATGAATTTTAAGTCGGTGCGTTGAAAAATTGACTTAAAACAGGTAGGATGTAGCATTAGTTGACACATAGGACATAGCATCGGTCCTAAGTGTCAATCGATGCTACACACATTTTTATTTTCCTTTTCTTTTCTTTCTCCCCTATCTATATAGAACGTATTTTTCTAGCATTGTGTAAACTCAAAAACCAAATTGACTGACACTCCCTCCTCTACTCTTTCTCATTTTCGGCCATCTTCGACCACCAATTCTAGCATCGTTTAGTGGGTTTTCTTCCTTTCCAATTTATCTTCTAGATCTTCTATTGTTTTAAACAAAATACTCAAAAAAATTTATACCCATTTTCTCATTTACAAAACACCATTTTTTCTTCGTTTCCTTGATTTTGTCACTTCATTTACTCTTGTAAGTATTTCTATGAATCCTATGCACTTATTATTCATATTTCTTTATTTTTTGTATATCATGTGTTACTATTTATGTGTATAAAATTTTGTATTATGTATGTTATTATTTTTATTATGCAGGTTTTGTTTAAATTTTAGTAATAAATTAAATAATTATCTGATATATTTATAATAAATTTATATATTGATATATTTAACCTTTTTTATATCATTTTGTTGAGAATGATTGTGATTTAAGGTTTGTTTTTAATTTATTTATCTTTGTTAATATGAAATGGAAAATACATGATTCAACAATATGATGCTCATTAAAAATTTAGGTTTTAAGTTGTGTCCAAAAATAAAAAAAAACATATTAATCATCACAAAATTGTTATATAAATTTTGTTTTATATATCTTAAATTTGAAATCAACTCAAATGATGTGGCATATTATTATTAGTAATTACAATTAATCTCATATAATTATATTTGTGTGTATATATTTGTCATGTTTGGTTTTTATGTATTTATTTTTATAAATATTCTAATAATTAGGGAATTCATATGTAATAATATACGAAATATATTGGTTGGATACATATTTAATATGCTTAATATCAATAATAGAAAATGGACAAATCTTGGATGTCAAAGTGTAGAATTGAGCAGGACTACATTTTTGGAGTTGAAACTTTCTTGAAAGTTGCTTGTAGAAATAGTAATAATGAAATTAGTATGATTCAATGCCCATGTGTTAAATGTAAAAATGAGCAATTTCATGATGTTGACGAGGTTAAGTAGCATCTTATCAGTAGTGGTATTCTTTTGAGTTATAAATGTTGGTATTATCATGGAGAAAATATTGGTAATACTCATGGGGAAGAGATAAATAAAAATGTGAGTGGATTATATACATCTTATAATAATGTACAGACATAAAATATTTTCATGGTGTTGAAGATGAACTACACGAGGATGATCACGAAACCTTTAAAAAACAACTAGAAGATGCCTCAAAACCGTGGTATTGAGAATGCAAGAAATACACTCAAATGTCAAGATTGGTACATTTGTACAATGTGAAGGCAAAAAATGGTTTTTCTAACAAGGGATTCACAAAATTACTAAATGTACTAATAGATATGTTTCCTGGGGGAAATGAATTTCCATCTTCAATGTATGAAATGAAGAAATCTTGATAACTGTATTTTATATAGTTATTTTCATCTATTTTATTAATTATAATTGCTATATTCTTCACATTTTTAGTTAATTTTAGTTTAATAAATTAGTATTTACTGTTTATTTGTTAAGGAATATCTTTTTAAGAAAATTAAGTAATTTGAATCGAAAACGTACTTAATTACAAATTTATGTCCAAAAATATAATTTCAAATAAAAGAGTGCTTAACTGCAATTTATAAAAGTCGAAAATATAATTTAAATTAAAATCGGGCTTAATTTTAATTATTAAAAGTTTAAAATTTAATTTAAATTAGAAAAGGGCTTAATTGTAATTAAAGAATTTTAAAATGTAATTTGAATTAAATTTATGGGTCAAAATGCAATTAAGAAATTTTTTTTTTTTTTGCGCAGGGGGAGAAGAAGCCCACCCGCCATCATCCACAAGTGCAACATGA
The DNA here is from genome assembly GCA_037013495.1 of Hippophae tibetana. Taxonomy (NCBI): domain Eukaryota; kingdom Viridiplantae; phylum Streptophyta; class Magnoliopsida; order Rosales; family Elaeagnaceae; genus Hippophae; species Hippophae tibetana. The sequence continues at coordinate 48,275,906 of CM072810.1, forward strand.
GCCGTCATATTAGACAAGAAATGGTCAAGATTGGTGCGTGTCTTTCAAACCCGACCAAAGTGATTGGGTGCAAGTTTTCTCGTTCACGCCGCTCGGTGTGCCAAGTGGGGCCCACTTGCCACGCATGCTGGTATGCAAGGTAGGACCCACGTGTCTCACGCGTCAACCAAGGCATGATCTCGTGCGGCCGATTCACATGCGCACGGTTATACAACGAATCGCAAGCTTCCATGTGTCCCACTTTATCTTTCAGCCAATCATATTCTAACATGTGGCAAGGTTCGGTGAGCATGAAAATGTAGGATCATGCACGCGTTCCAACCGCTGTCCCCCACATTCTCGCGCTTCTAATCCCATGTGGCATTTTTGCGTGCTCCTGTCCTTGATATCCAGTGATATACTGCCACGTGTCCCACTTTAGATTTCAGCGAATCATTTTGTGACATGTGGTAGCGTGAATTGAAAACGAAACAATGACTCGCACGTTCCCAGTTTTGCGTTTTTGATAATTTTTGTCCCCCCGCATATTATTGAATTATTTTCTCCATACATATTTTTCCCCCGTGTATAAAAAATATATATTTTTAAATGTATTTTTTTAGAAATTTGATGTTATAAATATGGGATATTAATATAGAGTTAAAAAGTGTTTTGGGAGTTTAGAGTTTGAGATTTTTAGTAGTGTTCTGGGCTGGACTATGGAACACCCAGAAGCCATTTTTGGCTTATGTTGTGTTCTACGTGTGCCAACTATTTACGATCCGAAATGATTTAATTTTCTTTTGTTCTTCATCTCATTTTCCTTAACTGTTGTAATTTAAATTTAAATTTAAATTTATGAAGTAATTTAATTTTTCTAGGGTTGCATTTTATCTAAATTTATGAAGCTTTGATTTTAATTATTTTTAAACGATTTATAAGACGTTCAATTTGTTTATTCTATTTGTGCTTAATGCTTTTGATTATTTACGAATTTTATCAAATGATCTGTGGCACTTAAATAAACTTGGAAGAGGCATTTTTATGTATATTGCTCATGGATAGAATGACATGTATGATGAAGGATAGGAATATACCCTAATTGTATGTTTGACCATTTGAGAACTTAGAACGTAATGAATCTTGGTGAATTTAATTCTCATAGGAATATAGTGAATTAATTTAGCGAGGTGTGTCTATACGGAGCTCGGAATAGATGTGATAAATTAGAAGTTTTCGGTTGAAAAATTAAATGTACTAAAAAAATATAAATCAAGAGAAAATAACATGATTCGAGTGGATTAATTTGGTGAAAATTGCAGTCCTAGATTTCTTTTATTTTGTTATAAAAGTCTTTTCTTAAACATCTTCCAATGAACGATTATTTTGAATAAAATCAGAGCGAAATAATTTTAGTACTCAACAAACTATAGTGACAAATCTCCGTGGGAACAATAACTTACTTATCAAATATTATTACTTGTGACCGTGTATACTTGCACGTTTTATGCTCTCTAAATGAGACAACAAGTTTTTGGCGCCGTTGTCGGAGATATGTTTACTATTTTCATTGTTGATATTAATACCAATCAATCTAATTTTAATTTAAAGAAAAACAAAATAAAACAAAACATTTATGCTTATTGTTGGTTGTTTAATTCATTTTTCAATTTTCTCGTGAGTTGAGACTTTGTTTGACACACAAATCTTAACTCACAAAAAGAAAAAAAAACAAAAAACAAATTTATGGTTATTGTTGCTTGCTTAATTTATTTTTCAATTTTCTCGTAAGTTGAGATTTTGTTTGACACACAAATCTTAACTAACAAAAAGAAAAAAAATTGAGAAGTCAAGCTGAAGACTATAAATCAAGCACTTTTTGGGAGGTAACCCATGTGTTTTATTTATTTTTATTTTTTTTGCATGTATTAGTTTTTATATTTTGTTATGTTGTTATTTTATTTCATTTATTTTTCGTAGGTGCATAATGGAGGTAATGAAGCTATTTTGGATTAACCATTCAAACCAAACCAAGAAGTTTCTTTAAACCCATCTCATATGTTCTTTAACGTTCACACATTGAGGACAATGTGTATATTAAGTTTGGGGGTGGTAGATATATTGAACTTAATTGAAATATTTTATGGGTGTTCTTGCTTGTGAAATTTTATTTGTTTGGTTGATTGAAGATATTTTGCTATGAATAGTGATTTATTTTTACTTCTTCTGTTTAAATGATGCATATCTCCTCGAAACATTTGAATATTTTCTAAGTTATAAATAGTTTTTACGTATGTTTCATTTTTACAAGAATAAATATTTATGAGCATTAGTCTTGATTTTTGAGTTGCTATGCTACTTTAGAGAAGGCTTACGTGAGTATGCAATTCGATTAATATTTGTGGTGTCACAGTCTTAGAATTTGTTTGATTTTCTCTCGAGGTGAAATTATAGATAACATTTAACTAAGAAAATGATTTAGGCCATCTTTGGATCATTTGAGCCTTTCTATCTACCTTCACATGCTTTATCCATAGTATACCCCTTTTGAGCTTCAAAGTTTATATATATATTTTTATCTCATTTCAAAAGCCTACTTAAAAAATATATATATGTGTGCAGATATATCTATTTTTCTTATCTCACTAACAAATCTCTTAGTCGATTTGGAATGGAATATCAAAATATTCAAGCTTGTCCAAATGATTGCATTCTTTATAGAAAAGAATCAAGATGGAAGCATGCTACAAATGAGACAACACCTAAGAAAGGCATGCTTGCAAAGGTTCTTTGGTACCTTCCAAAGATTCCTCGCTTTCAAAGGTTTTTCAAAAGTAACGAGACATCAATGATGTTGACTTGGCATTCAGATAATCGATCTGATGATGGGGTGCTACATCATCTTTGTGATTCTCTAAATTGGAGTATAGTAGATAATTTAACCCTTCAATTTCCATATGATCTGTGCAATCTTCCTTTTGCCATTACTGCTAATGGAATTAATCCACATAGTTCCCTTAGTAGTAGATATAGCTATTGGCCAGTAATTATGGTAACATACAACCTTCCTCCCTGGTTGTGTACGAAAAGAAAATTCATGATGTTAACATTATTGTTCTCAAGACCAAAACAACCCAGATTTGATATTTATGTATATTTACAACCTCAGATAGATGATTTAAAGATGTTGTGGAACGATGGTGTAAATGTTTATGATACACATTAAGAAGAACACTTTAACTTGAGGGGGTCTTTTTATGGAAAATTAATGATTTTCCTACCTATGGGAACTTATCAAGAAATTCAACAAAAGGTTATATGGGATGCTTTATTTGTAGTGATGGAACTTTTGCAACTTATCTTGTTCATGGATGAAATATGTCTTATAGAAGACATAAAGATTTTTGTCATCTGGACACAAGTTTAGATACCAAAAGAAACCATTCAATCATGAAGAAGATTATGATTCTACACCAAGACCTTTGCGAGGTGTTGAGATATTAAGGCAATTGAATGGTATGACATTTAAATGATATGAAAAAAGAATACTCACTAATGGAGGGAAACGAAATAGGTCAACTAATAAGAGGGGTGAAAAAGAAAATGTTGAATAAGTAGATCATAGTTGCTAGAATAAAAAAATTATTATTTTAGGAATTAGCTTATTGGAAAGACCTACACATTCATCACATCTTAGATGTCGTACACATTGAGAAAAATGTATGTGAGAGCATGATTGGTACATTACTTAATATACCTGGAAAAACGAAGGATGGAATTAAAGAAAGATTGGATTTAAAGAAACTAGGCATACAACTTGAATTGACACCAAGGGAGGAAAGTGATAAGAATTGAACATACTTGCCACATCATCATATACAATGTCAAGAATAGAGAAGGATGTGTTTTGTAAATTTTTTGGGGGTGTGAAAGTTTCTGATGGTTACTCATCCAACTTAAGAAATTTTATGTTTATCACCGATAAAAAACTTTATGGATTGAAATCACATGACTGTCATATCTTAATGCAACAGTTATTACAAGTTTCTATTAGATCAATTCTTCTTAAACATGTTTGATTATCAATAATTCATCTTTGTTCATTCTTCAATACAATATGCAAGAAATTTATATCAATTGGCAAGTTAAACTCTTTATCGAAAGATGTTATTGAGAATTTGTGTCTAATTGAAAAATATTTTCCTCCTTCTTTCAATATAAAGATTCACTTGTGTGTTCATTTAGTTCAAGAGGTTAAATTTTGTGGTCCTACTTACATAAGGTGGATGTATCTTTTGAGAGATATATGTAAGTTCATAAAGAGGCCATTGTGTTTTGTTCTGAATACTTTAGTGGTTAAACTGAAATTAGGAATCCTATTCACACATTGTTCTTAGAATTTCACATGATCCAAGTAGGTAACCCTATGCTTGGTGGAAGTAAGAAATTGTTTATTGATCACAGTCAATGGAAAAAAGCACATCGAACCATTTTGGTAAATAATGATGTGGCACAACCATACATAAAGTAAGTGATGACAGGTTCAACCTTTTCATTTAAAATTAAATTATTTTCTATTTAAATATTAATGATATCTAATTGATATATCTTTAATAATATTACATAATGCATATAAACTTACTAAAGGTAGATCCTCTTTATAAAAAATAAGGGAGGAGAAAAATGGTTGTATGATGAACCTAAGAGCTTATAAATTGGTTTCGCAACCATGTAAGTGTCATATACAAGAATTCATTAGTACTTCTATGCAATGTTTTAAAACTTTTTTGTAAACACATTTCATGTTTTTATATGCATATATTCGATTTGAACTCAACAAACACAATCATAAAATAACATAAAGTTTAGAATGGCTTGAACATGGTCCAAAATTTGATGTCAAATCATATTCTAATTTCACAAGTAATGGATCGAGGTTTATGACTCAAGAAAGGGATAAAGTCTGAGTAAATCAGAATAGTGGTGTGAAGATAGTTGCACAAACTATGCAATTTACCAGTTCCAAAGATGGTAATCATGTACTTTCTGATAGAACATATTATGGTATAATTCAAGAAATTTGGGAACTCGATTATGAGGTCTTCCATGAAACAATATTCTTGTGTGATTGGGTCGAAGATGTTATCAATGTTGGATATAAAATAGATGATTTTGGATTTACTCTTGTAAATTTATCCAAGATAAATCACACTAATGATCTTTTCACGTTAGCATTTCATGCAAAACAAGTATTTTACGTGAGCAATCAAATTGACACAAGATGGTCTATTGTGTTAACGCCTCCATAGAAAGAGTTCTACCATTGTACTACTTTAGAAGATTATGACATGCTTGATACATTATCCAATATTAGTCATTTCTTAAACAAATTTCCCAATGTATGTGATGATCTAGTTGATGACGATGATTCTTCATCATAGACTCAAAGTGATTGTGAAGAAATATATATATGTTTAACAACCTAATTAAATATAATGTATGTTCTATATTATTCCAATAACTCTTGCATGTTTATATGTTTGGACTTAAAATATTCAATTAATTTCTATTTCATTATTGTTTGTAGATATTTCATGGATCCTAAGGTACCAAAGCTTATAGATCCAAATGATCCATTGGGGCATTTGCAAAGAAGGGGTTGGGCAAATATGCCTGATGCTCCACTTAACCCAAATGATAGAGTACCTATTCTATTTAATTCTATTGGTAATCCATTAGGGGAAAATAGACAACAATTGAAATATTCTATTAGTAGACTTGTGATGTCAAGTATACCAATCAATTTAAATGAGTGGACTAAGGTTGACGGTGTTGAAAAGTTCAAACTAATTACATATATTATATCTTTTTTGTATTATACCTCATCTAAAATGTGTGTTTTTACAGAATCATTTTAAAGTCCCTGAATCTTGGATGAGAAAGTGTTACAAGATTGCAACTAAGGCATGGATGGAATGCAAAACTTCCAAATTGGCTAGAAATGATGTGTTTCCATATTTGGAACCACTTGATGAAGTAGATCTATACAAAATCCTTGAAGAACACCCCTGGATTGAACCCTAAGTATTGAGAGACTTCGTGGATTATAGACATACAGATGAATTTCAAACTATTAAGGAAGAACATCAAAATATACAAATGCAGAATATTCTTCCTTACCATACTAGGAGATCTTCAAATCCTAAAGTTAGAAAAAGTATGGTATTATTAAATTGTTAATTTATAAATATCTTTATATTTATTTTCCTCAAATTTAAGTTGATGTCATGTTTAATAAATTTATTTAATTTATGTAGGAAGCTGAATTGGATAGACTGGTTACCCAATTTGAATTGTATATAGAAACAAAGACCTGCAAAATGAAGAAGTCAAGACCAATGACTAAACGAGGAGAAGAAAACTAAATAAATTGGTTAGTAATTTAACTTGATACAAAGTCCTTATAATTTTTTCTAATTGATGTAACAATGTATGATATGTTTGTTTGGTTTATTATTTATAGAGAGCTATTCAAGAACAAATAGCCATGGGTGGAATAATTGAATAGTGAGGGAAAAATGCTATATATCATGCATTTGGATGAGAGCATCTCGGTCATGTTAAGGGAGGAAGCCAATATGATGGTTATATGTAGTTTTTTAACATTCCAAAACAAAAGTCTTAGATGGTCAGTAAGGAGAAGTACTTTAAAATTGAATAAGAATTCAACACCTTTAAGGCCTCAATGGTAAGTGAGATTGCCACTTTAAAGGAATATCAATCACAACACATGTCAGACACGATAGCATACTACAATCAGGGCATGCCCTATTGGCTAGGCATGCAATCATCCATGCTAGTCATGTCACCATCCATATTAGGCATGCCACTCATGCAATATTATGGCACCCAACCTATATCCTCTATGGGATATAATCATCCTATTGGTCCTCCCTTTATGCCAAGAATGTAGATGAAATGAGTTAGTTGTTCAATATCTCCAATGCAATCTATGCATTCTTACCATTCATCACATTATGATGAATTTTTTGATGAGAATGTCCTTCCAATCGCTACCTCATATGGGAGTCCTCTTCTATTTGATGAATCATTTGTGATAAGATTTAAAGCTTATTTAGATAGTCTATTATTTTTATTTTTTATTATATATTTTATTTATTATATATAATGCTTAAATTTTTACAGAGTATGAGATGTTTTTTGAAACATCCATCATCAACAAACTATGTTGCTATTGGAACAGTACACCAATTGAGTGATGATCGAATGATTCATAATCAATATTTTCCAAATTATTGGAAAATAGTAATTGATCAATCATTGCTCCATGATTATTCACTACCTATGCCTTTTGATGCTATCACAGTCCAAGAAATGATTGGACAATATGTTGCTTGGCTTTTGAGTCAAGTTGTGATAAATTTTGACATGGTAGTATTTTTTTACTTAAGATAAAACCTTTTTTACTACTTCTATTATATTATTATTCTTTTATTGTTACTAACATATATAATACCTTTTCTTTAGTCTATTATACCATAATTAGTAAGTACGGTACATTTAAGAGATACAAAGCACTTATCTTTTGGTATATCTATGTCTAGTGGGCAATCATTGGGCACTAAGTCATTCAAGAAGAAGTAATGAAAAAAGTATAGTTATGATTATGCTATAAACTTAAGTAGAAATCTTGGCTCTTTGATGAATATTGTTGCAAGTAAGACTAGGATAAATGATGATGAACAGTGCCACTTTCTAGAGAAATTTCTAGTGTAGACATTGGCCAAACACATATATTGATCGAGTGCATATTGTAGGTGTTTGAATATCAAATGATCAATTTAAGTATAATTCAATTGTGGACAAGGTGAGTCCTCAATTAGTAAATCACTTTCATTTATGTAGAACATTTGTAATTATATTTATATTATCTAATTATTTATATATATTTCTTTTATATAGGGTATGTTATTATCGACTTCAAGCAAATCACTCATCACATTTAGCAATGTTCTATTATTCTTCATTTGTCAATCAATATCAAGAGAAGGATGTTAGCATTAGAGCTAAACAATTATGTGATAGGGAATTAACACTTAACAGAAATTAGAAGTTGATAATCCCTTGGCCTTTGAACAAGGCCAAGATCATTGGATGTTGATAATCCTTGATCTATATGCAACTATGTTTGGTACTATGACTCAGCTTCCATAGAATTGAGTGAAGATACAAAAGCAGTTGTTGAAATGTTAGAGTTATAGCTAGCTATATTTCTTATATTATTATTTGTAATATTTAATAAAAAAAAACTAACCCTTTTAAACTTTGATAGGGTATAGAATCTGTGGAACAAGAGTAAGGGCATTGCCCTTAAAAAATCTTATAAGCTTATATGGGACAAAGTTATGGCATGTACAAGTGAATTTTAATAATTTAATTAATTTTACTATTGAATAATAAAGATGTTCGAATATGGAAAATCATGTACACTTGTTTTTTATAGGTTTCACAACAAAATGGAGTCATATGTGGTTACTTTGTATGAAGTTTATGAGCAAAATCAACACAAATATCAACATTCCAATTAAAGATGTGGTAATCTCTTTTACCAATATACTTTTTTAACATATATAAGTTATTTTTTTATGAATTCATGATATTACATCCTTATTTTGAATTTAAATACATGTAGTTGTTTGGTTGGAATAAGTCAGGCTATGATATGCAATTTTTTGATGATTTACGAGAGGAATGGGCAGAACACATGGTTCAAATTATATCATGACAAGAATAATCAGGAGAAGATTCTGATAATCTTGAATAGCATTTGATAACATCATGGAAATTTTTATAATGCTTTAATTTCTCTATTCTTATGTCTAAAGTTTGGATAACTTGTTTGATGGATGTTTATATGCTCATGTATTTAGGGAAATGAATTGTTATATGGACCTATTTTTTGCAAAAACTTCATCTCATCTCTCTTTCCTAGTTCCTTGGTATGACAACATCGTGGTAGTCACTAGCCAGCCAAGTATAGGAAAAACACCAAGACTCATCATATCTTCAAGAGTAATTGTTGTTTCACCCCAAGAAATCCAAAAGTATTAGTTTATGGGCACCAAAACTCAACCAACTCAAGTAACAAATCAGAGTTACACTTGACTTCATATTTAAAATTTATTATAGCATTAAAAATACTAGCTTGATTCTAGATAATTTCATATTTATAGATAAAAGATTAATACAGTGCTAATATGGTTTTGAATGGATGAGGTTATTATTATATCACTCTGATGTCGATGTGGTTATCTTTTTTACTAGTCTTTTAACATATATAAGTTATTTTTTGTGAATTCATGATATTACATTCTTATTTTGAATTTAATTATATATAGTTCTTTAGTTGAAACAAGTCGGGCTATGATATGCAAAGTTTTGATGATTTACAAGAAGAATGGACAGAACACGTGATTCAAATTATAAGATCACAAGAAGAATCAGGAGAAGAATATGATGATCTTGAATAACATAGGATAACACCATGTTAATTTTTATAATGATTTAATTTCTCTATTCCTATGTCTCTGAATTTTGGGCTACTTGTTTGATGGATGTTTATGTGCTCATGTATTTAGGAAAATTGTTTTTTGTCCAAACTCCATCTCATCTCTCTTACTTAATTTTCTGGTCACTATGTTGGTGATTCTAAGCAAACCAAGCTTCCTCTCCTTGAAATAAAGTAGGAATATCACAAAATCTATGACAAAAGAGACGACATCATTTTATTTGTAATTTAAGTTATATATATATATATATTGTATATAAATTATTTTTTTCGTTATACATATTTTTGTTTTTTTCCTGCTATTATGTGATCGAATACAAGTTCTGAGTATAGTAGAAAATGAGTAAAATGTGAAAAAATACAGAATTTAAAGTTGGTTCATGCATTGAACCGACTTTAAACTTAAAGTCAGTTTACATGGTGAATCGACTTTAAATTTTAAGTCTCTCAATTTAAAGTCGGTTAATAACCGACTTTAATGCATGATTTTGGCATGGTGAAGGAAAAAAGAAAGATACAATAAGTCTTGCATGCATAAAAAGAAAGAGCCATAATTGGTTATACATAAAGAAAATAAATAACTAATCCCTCACACAAAAAATAATAAAAGAGGGGAATGCAAAAAAATATAGATTAAAGTTATCTCTTAATAAGTAAAATTTATTATTTGCAAATATGAATTCAATTGTAATTTTTTATGATAGGTGATACTTCTTTTAAATCTTTCATAACTAATCACAAATGAACTAATTGACATACTATTGCAGTTTTGATTTTTATCTCACTTTTGGTAGTTGTTCATATCTCACTATATGTGTTAGTATATTTGTGTGTGTTATCTACATATATTTATGTTGTCAATGGATATTCCCACTTCATATAAAATTAATTTCATCCTTTGTGTATACTATTGTAGTCATGTTAAGAGAAATCTACTACCCTCAATTTTAAAAAAAATTACATATATATATATATATTATTTTTTCTTTCTTACGTAGAAAAGTTGTAGAACTTAGGGGGAATTTATTCATTTTTGGGAACATATTTTTTTTTAGATCTCATTTTTAAGCTTTTAAGAATGTGTACTCCTTTTTTTTAAATCATTAAATATACTGCTTGCTTGTGCAATTTATTGTCATTGCTTCAGGATTATATTGTTTATTCATATGACTAAAAGGGGGAGAAAAATTGGAAAATTAATTGAAAATCTACAAAAAAAGGGAGAGTTAATTTAGGGAGAGATTTTTATTTTTGAAGTACTTTGAACTTTTTGGATATTTCACATAGGGGGAGTTCTTTTTAATTTCTATTATTTGTTTAACCTCTTTTGATCATTCTTTGCATTTCTATTATTACATATAATAAACTATTATAACAAATGAGTCATTCGGGACAAGTTGTTTGCTTGTTAGTGTTTTTGTTTTTCGGTGTAAACATAAACTTTCCATATCCAAGCAAAGATGCTTCCACCGAATCATAGGATAGTATAACTATGTAAAATTTTAATTTTCCTATGAGCATTCTTTAGTGAGATAAAGGTTTTATCACACGAATATGGAAAAAAGGGGAAGATTGTAAGGTTTATATGGATGTTGGTGATATTTGTGAACAAAACATATAATTGTAACATTAGTTTCTAGATGTGTCTTAGAAGAATGTTTTCAAGTTGAAGAAACTATCAAGCCTCAACAGTCACATCTCAAGTATATCTCTATTCCTATACATATAGATTGAATATTAGACACTTAGGAACAATATAAAAATAAGCTATTTTATCGATTGAGTAGTAACTAGATCAATCGAGCTATATTATCTGATGAATTATTTATTTATTTGAATAGATCAATTGAGGAATTAATACTCAATCAATCGAGCACTAGATCGATCTAAGTTTTTGAGAGTTAATTAATTGATACACTAGATTATTCAAGAGGACATTCAATTGATCAAACTATTTACTTGATCGATCGAGCACTTGATTAGATTGATCAAACGGCCAAGACTTTTATTTTAAAACCTATTTCTAATATAAATTGGATTGATTTTTTTACTATATTTTCCTTACTCATTAAAATTCATTTAACTGATTTTATGGACAAAATTATAATTTTACTTTGATCTAAAGTGCTTCAAAATATTCTATAAATATAAAGTTAAGCACACAATTGAAACTAACCACACAAGAGCTTAACTATGCTTATTCTCTTCACCTTTTATTCTCTCTTGTTTTGATAAAAGTTTCAAGTAAGATTTTTCATTAATTTAATTTATCAAACATTTATCAATGTGCTTGATGGATAAACAAGCCCCCAATAATAATTGTATTTTTGTGCTTTTAACTAATTATTCTAGAGTTGCTTGTTGTTTTCATTTTAATTGATACATTGATTAGATAAACTAGTTAGGGTTGTTCATTATTGAATATACTCTATGGCACACACTTGTACTTGTGTTTATGTGCTAACTTTATAGGTGATAGTGGTGCGAGATTAACTAATGGGACTCAAGTTTTTCAGAACATTGTTCTAGATTCGAATTTCTTTCTTGTAAAGACTATGTTGAAGGCAACTTCTTGTAATTAGGTTACTAGAGGACACTACCTGGATGGGTAGTTTTAGTCCTAGTCTTGTAACTTAATGCTTATTTTTTATAGTGGATATTTAGGTAGTCTTTTAGGCTAGTGGTTTTCCTCTTAGGTTAATGGTGTGGCGTAGTTGTTTCCACCTAACAATCTTGTGTATTGATCTTTATTTTTGGCATATTTTGTTTACACTTGATTGCTTGTTTGGTCATTCTGCAAATTTTTAATTTATCATACTTCTGTTGAAATTATACTAATTAGATAATTTGATCCTTAACAAAATAAACAAACTTTCAATAAGAAATAGAATAGTAGAACACTTAAATAGTTCATAAAATAGAAGCACAAAAAATATAATACCAAAAGTAGATGACTTTAATAACATATATTATATATCAAACAGAAGGCAAGTAGATAGTAAATGCTTTCTAATTAAATTTTAAGTTTATAGTATGTTGAAACATGCATACCTTAAACTTGGATTATACTAACACAATATCAGATTATGCATAACAATCGATATAACAAGGTAAACCCATATAGAGGTCATATTTATATGATAACATCCTTGAGTTGCTTAAGGCAACTGCTCAGTAGCAACTAATTTACTAAACAGTAAACAAGTTGCAACACTAATAGATAGTAAAACCACTATTATCTCTATTAGACAGGACCTCCATCCAAACGACCTTTTATTTCTCTTTACTTGTTGGTTCCATAATGGTTTGGTTTGATTCTCAAAACCAGCTATCCTCCCTAGCCAACACCACTCAATGTAGTGTGAATGGTAACCAATAATCAGTAACTGGAAGTGTGTCAACTCATAACCTCAGAGGACACATAGTCCATTGCAACTAGAAGTAATTTAAAAAAAAAAAGATATAAATCTCAGTGTGAATTTTAGCAAGTTTTGGCCCTTGAACAATAAGTAAAGAGAAGAGAAATGAATAGTGTATTTATAGGGCTAGAAATACATACCTTACCAGCCATCTTGCCAAGGTTGGTTGGGAGGGTGTTGATGAATTATTTGACGAGCTCGGTGGCGAGTATCTAAAACTTTGCAATTTTCTATTTCAAAAAATTTCGAGTACTATCCATAAATATTCACACCTGAAACACACCAAAAACCATAAGAAATAATGTTAGCTTACTTCTATGTTCTATTGCCAAAAACCAATACTCTCAACCTAGCATGCACATAATGAAAACCAACCCCATGGTATGTGTAAACTTGCTTGCATACAAAGTGTTACTATTTAACTGTATATGACTTACTGATTTGCAGTAACCAACGTTACATAGAGGAAGACAAAACACTAACTAAAATAAAATAGACACTAGGTTTTGCACACGGGAAGCCAACACACAGGCACGAGTACAAAGGGATTTACAAAAATGAATCTTGAGTAAAAAATAATCTCTATTTATTTTATTATAAACATATTCACCTAAATAAATCTACACAAACCTAGAAACAAAGCTAAATATTCATAGTTAAATTTTGCCAGACATGCTCTTATTAAATTCAATGATCAATGGTTTTAAAATTAGCATTCAAAAATTCAAAAAATACAAAATGATTAATCTAAAGATAAAATTATTACAAATTAGATCTAAATACTAATTAAGGATGGATGATGCATCTTACTTCGAAATTGTGATCTTGATCTTTAAGATGTTCTTGAATATTCAAATATCTTTTCTTTTTTCTTTGATCTAGAAAAACTCTCAAGAATCTACCTTTGATCTGTTATGACTCTACTCTATATTGTGTTTTAAAATAAAAACTATACTAAGAAAAAAATCCAACGGCTAAAATTATTGTATAAGCTATATATGTAACCTCTAACCTTTAGTGTTTACTTATAAGAAAAGTATGTAGGGAAGGCTTTAGACGAAAATTATGTTTGTGCACTATGGCATGACATTTTTATTATGGTGGCATGAAGTTCTATCACCTTTCACAATTTCAACCCAAGAGGACCTTGCCATGACACAAAATATTTCATGGTACGACATTTAAACTTCAACATGCCCAGTTGTTCTTCTCGAGAGGTTTGTATGGTGGCACACTTAATTATTTATTGTGGCATCCTTTTATTTTATTAAATTTTACCTTGGACATCTTTCAAAATGGTTGATTCTTGATTAAAGGTTTACATGTCTTAGTCCTTTAAGTTCTTAGGGTGGATAATAAATGTTCCAAGTGTTGTTATTTGTTTGTTGACAAGTTTATTTATTTTGAAGCTAAAAACACCTAAAAAAATATACCTGTGATTCTAAATAGATATATTTGCATAAATAGTCCACATAAACATGCTATACTTAAACCTATTATTTTCCATTAAGAACAATAAAATTGTGTAATATGAGTGCTTTTCAAGCACTTATGAAGCTTGGAATTGCCCATAATCACATTATTAAACTTAGCTAGATGCATAGACTGTACAAATCACTAGAAAACCACATGAGGCAGTATGACACCATGGGGTGTCATATCTACTCTAATGATTAAGTCAGTTTCTGAGGAAAAAAATTATGATCAGGGAGAAATTGAGAGAGTTTTTAGTATGAGTGTATGCATACCTTTTTAGATTATGAGAACCTATTTAAAGGCTTTGGAAAATTTCATAACCATAAATAACCAATATCGATTAATTAACATTTAAACTTATGATACTCAAATATTGACTAATTAATGTATAATTGTTTATGATATTAATGACCTTCCATAAATAGGATGATGTCATAAATATTGATTTTTATATTTAAATAATAAAATATATACCTAACTGTGTGCTAACTATCCCTAGGCTACCTAGTTCGCCTCTAGTAGGGTAGGTAGTCTATTTATCTCACGTCGATATTGTAAACTAGTAATAGTTGGTTTTGGAGTGTATTACTTTAGTTATGTAGTTTGTACCCCATATATCTTTGTGACATCATAAATCAGATCTCACAAGGTTTCTAATGGCTATTTCTATGCCTTAATTAAAGTCTTGGTTGGAAAGTTATGATCAGTCAAAGTTTAGGGAAAAAGTCAATATGGATCTTTTGGTTTGACTTTCCTAAATATGATATCTTTATAGCGTGATTCTGCTTGATCTTCTCTTATTCTAGCCCTTTGAGTTGTGAGTTGATGAGAGGTTTAGATAAGATCTGGCATTCCATATAAAGACTTAGTTGCTATCAACCTCACCCATAACACTCAATCTAGAATCAGGGTCGAAGCGTTGAGGAAAAATATTGGAGAATAAGTTTAGCATTATCCAACTCTTGCTAAATGTTTCAATACTTTTATTTTCAAACTTTTTTCTTCCAATTTCCTTGAAATTTCTTAACCTTAGGAACTTTAAGAAAATAGGTAAAATAATTTCCTTTTCTTTTGCTATAGATCCAGAATGGTAGACCAAGAATTTTATGAAGAATTTTTTTAGGATCTAAGAGTTTATGCCCCATTGCTTCAGCTTTGATAAATATTCTTATTGAAATACAATTTCTGGTAGCAAGACCCAAAAATACCACCATAAAAGGGATCTAGGAAGAACCAAGATGTAAATAAATCCAGAACTGGGATGTAAATAAATCCAAAAATTATAAACAAACACCCAAACACAAATGAATTGCACCGTGCAAGAGAGGATGTGAGGAACCTACAAGTAGGTTAGGAAATGATGGAATAAAGGAACCAACAAGAGATGGGATAACATGCCAATCTAGAGGGATGACCATGCCACTAATTGGGAAGGTTTAAAACCAAAAAACCAAGCCTATTATGCTCAATTGTGGTGGTGACTCTGATGATGCTTCTGGCAGCAGTTTTGGCTCTAAACTCCATTCTGATTCCTATGATGAAGATATTTGAAGTTATTTTTTTAATTTGGAATTACTCTTCTTAAGTAAGGCATGATCCCTAGTAATCTCCCACCTTGAGGGATCACTGACATACTAATCGCAAGTGTACGAGTTATGCAAGTAATATTATGTACCTAAGTACGAATATCGATCATATAGGGAGATGTGTAACTTATAATCAAGTACCAATATGAGTAATACGAATACTATTTGGATAATGATAAACTATAAAAATTCAAAATAAATGAAAACTATTTTCTTGAATCACAAAACTCAGCATCAATGATAATATGTGAGAATATAATCTAGGAATTTTAATCCTTCAATTTACTAAGCATGTGAAATCACTAAAATATTTCCAAAGTAATTACCAACCAATTATATGATCAATTGAATCTAACATAGTCTACATTCCTTTCTCAAATAAAATATACATAATGTAATAATCAATCTAATTACACTCTTATGCGAATTAGATTTCATATTACTTATTAAGATCATCAATTATAGGTCACATATATAAGAATCATATATTTTTGCCTAGAAATTATGCATATTATTTTATCAAGACAAAAAATTAAATAATTCTCTCAAATATATTTAATTACCTCTATAGATCAATTGTTAGCCAAACAATTAATAGAAAAATAAAATTCAATAATATAATTTAATTGCAATGACAATTAAGGTAAAATGTTTTATCAACACATGTAAAAATTGGGTTCATAAGACCCTTAGATTAGTAAATTAGTTACACATGTTCATGTTCACAAAGCTCAGACTTTTAATGAAGAAAGACATAAAAACTAATAAAGAAAGAAAAAGAATGAGAGTTACACCTTCAATCTCTTGATTTATAAAACTAATCGTCTCTTGAATATTCTCAAAATTGTGTCTTCTTCAATCCTTTCTTGAACTTTTTCTCTATTTTCTCTCTTCCTAGAAATTGTTGGAATTTTTGTATGGAAGCTAATTGTGTTTAAATTTTGCAACATCAGGGTTGATTAGGGTGAAACAAATTAACATGGGCCATTAGATTAGTCCTAAAAGATTCAAAGGTTGAGAATGCAATCAAGATTAATAATGGATCTATTGTGGCAAAATTTGACCAAAAAAAGTGGACCATGGCACATAAAATGCCCATCATGGCATGAAGCTCTTGGTTTTCCAGTTGAAATACATGCACCATAACACATGTTTTAGCCTAGCCGCTGTGACATCGACTGGTTTTCCACTTTTTTGTTGTTTTTCTTTTGTTTTCTATTTTTCACTTACATTGAAATAAATAGTGGCTAAATAACTCTACTTTCATAGAGTTATGAATCACCAATTTTATTGATCAATTCTTTGTTGGTCTTAGACTCTCGTTCCCCCCATTGGTATGAGAGTTCATTTTCTATCATACTACATCCTATGGAAGGAAAATGGCATGGATTTTAACATGGCTAATTTTCATTCTCTTTTTTTTTTATCTCCATTTATGAGTGCTAGATGGTTCAACTTGAGGTCATATGATCGTCACAGGTTTATTTATGACTTTCGTAAGTCAAACAACAATTCCTATTTATTGTTATGTCCATAGAATTTGTTCCTAATGGTGAGCTATCTATGTGAATACAACTTAAACTTTTGAGGTCACTTTACTACTTTGTTTTATTTTGATAACTCCTTTTTCTCTTTGGTGTAGTATGTTAGAAAAGAGTCAAATTTTACAACGAAGGTAGAACTTCATTAATCAACTATTTGCTCTATCTTATAGAGAGCGAAGCTGTGAGAGACTTTTGATTGTTGAGAGAATTGCCTACTAGGGGTTGCAGCTAAATTCAACAATTCTTGATTCTTTTAAAGGTCGTCCTTCCATAGGTAAGTCATTTGTATGTCTCATTTTTTTTACATGATTGATCACTCCATAAGACTTACATATATATATATATATAGATGTATTCATATCACATTCTTCACAAAAATCCCAACTACTAATACTTTTCAATTAATGGGTTAGTTTTTGGGGGAGCAAAGATGAGACAAGAGGTCGACGTATGCTTGGGAAGAAAACAATATACCAAGCTAGCACCCGCTGGGTCTAGGTAATCGTAGAGGCCGAGATGCTAATGAAGCCCTAGTTTCTCCTTTAGTGGTGGACTTAACCATGGAGGATGAGGCTCTACAGACAAGTCCCTTTCATGCTCATTTTCTAATCATTTCTCTTGAGTCCCTAGAAGGCAAGATGGTGTAGGTAACTAGGCTTAGTATAGTGAGGCCATCTAAAAATATTTAGGAAGAGACAAGCTATTGTTCAAATATTTATTTCTAATTATTCTTGTAATCCTATGGTAGAGAATGCTCAAGGTTCCAATGTGAGATAGATTAGGCCTTAGCTTCACTTGAGTGGGCTCAATAGCATAGCCAGTGCGTTGCTAAAACTTTGAGGGAATCATGGCATGCTAAGGAAGCTAAAGAAAAGGCTTTAAAATCTTTAAAAGAAGCTCGTATGGTTGCAAAGAGAGCTCTTAAGTAAGCTTATGGTCAATTTCAAGGAGAATAGGCCAGAAAGGAAGCTTAGATGGTAAATCTGGTCTTTGAGGTACATGCATTGACCCAACAACTTGAAACTACAACTGAGGAAATAGTATATGACTATCTTGATTCAGAATACTTTGAGGTTGACACTGGAGTTGCTTAGGGTCATAGCTTTGAGTCTACAAAGAGAAGATTCAGGAAAGTCTATCCAAACACAACTTTACTCTATGTAACTTTCTAGATTACAATAGTGATACAGTTAAGTACGATGAATATAATTATAACTTAGGCATTGAGAAAGGTGAGACCTTATCTGGGGAGACAACATATTTATTTTTGATACTGGGGCTAAGGCCTAACCCTAGTCAGCTGCTAGAACACAAAGAGTACTAGATGCCATGCCAATTACCATTATTCCATCAATGATGCTAGCAGATTGATCAACACAAGATTTAAAAATTAGGAGACACACTTTACTCTATATTTTTTGGCGTTTTGTCAGAGTTTTGGTACTTGGCATTATTTTGTAGCTCCAAATACATTAGAAATTTTGAAAGAGATTAGCATTTCAACTTGGATAGTTTTTCTTGTACTCCACACTTTACTTCCAATTTTAGCTTGCTTATTAAATTCAAAACTTGTACATGCTTAAGCACTTTAGCGAACTTGGAATGGCACTTGATTGATTTTGACATCACACTTGTTTATTTTTATGACCATGGGATATCACACTTGTTTATTTTTGTGACCTTTGAAGATCATGCAAAATATGCCTCATGATAACTTTTAGTCATTTTTTCATAAAAAAAATTGGAAGTTGCAAAATGGAATTGGAGTGAATTAGTCCAAGATATCTAAGATGAGATTGGAGTTAGCACCCAGTGCAAAGCTAGGAGGATTATGGATGGAACTAGGCTAAATGGAGCATAGTGGAGGCAAGACCCAGCAAGGGAACTGTAGGATGGTGTGGTTAATTTTGTATAAATTGGAGTGTAACTAACTTGTGGGAGGTATAGAGTTACGAACGATCATTGTATAACCCCATTCGACTTGGTGGCTAGTTAGTATCTTGGCTCCCAAAGCTCGGGCAATCAGTTGGGTTGAATTGGTTGTGATTATGGCTAGTGGTTTTTGATCTTCTATGAATCCTAGGTTATGATCTGAATAGCAACAGTCTCATCTTTTGAGCATTGTGGCGTTTCCTAACATAACGTATCCAAACTTCAAAACGTTAACTTCTTCAACCAGTTCCAACTTTTTCATGAGTTAACTATTTTTGAATCCATCTTTTTCTCTCAATCCATTTTCCCTAAATTTATGTTTTTTTGGGTATTCTGGACTCTGTCTTTTCCGAACTCTCACTTTTCTTTTGGAATCCCTATTTTGTTAGAAGATTTTTTGATTCACTGAAATACCTTGGGAATTTTTTTGATAATGATTTGCTAAACTCCATCTTTCCTAGTCCCCTTGCTTGGTATGCTTCTTAAGTGTGGTAAGCAATGACCATTCTCTAAACTCTCGTTTTTATGGGGGTATGGGCTCCACCTTTTCCTTGGAAGTTTTGTGAACGTTGTTTAATGTTGGAAAGGTGTTTCCTAGGTACAAAATATTTTTTCCTCGCTTCTTTATTAAGCATACCTTTCCCACTCTCTATGTTTGGATCCTGGACCATTGTCACTTTGAGTGTTGAAGGAGTTATGTCCTATCTTAGTTTTCCACACAATACTAAGTCCATTAAGAGAACATGTTATTACGATGACCTTGATCATGGATCATAGTCACTATAGGTATGAAATGAACATTAAGCCTAGTTTCCTTTATCATAGGAAGTGATCCATTAAGGGGATGGAATATGCTATCTTGATCCTTGATCTTGGTTGCTATGGATGTAGAATTGACATTGAGCCCTTTCCCCTTTCCTATAGGATGTGATCTATTGAGATTAATTTTGAACTCTTTTGATGTTGGATACTGGTTGTCGTGGGTTTGCCATGGGCGTAGAATGTTATTTCCTTTCCACAAAATATAATTCATCAAGGTAATGATTTTATGGTAAATAGGCCATTACCTTGATCTTGGATTACTATTGTAATAGGTATGGCATAGGGGTTGGGCCTTATTTTCTTTTTCATACATGAAGTAATCTATTGAGGTAATTGTAGCTAGTCATGATCCTAGATTCTAGTTATATAGATGTGGGATAGGTATTGAGCCTTGCTTCCTTTATAATAAAATATGATCCATTGAGACAATGATCTTATGCTCTTATGTCGCGACCTTGATTCTAGATTGCTATCATTATGAGTATGAAGTGGGCACTGAGCCTTATTTCCTTTCCTTGCATATGAAGTAAACTAATATGGTAATGGTTACCGCCACTACTACAAAATCGGGCTTTAAATCGATTTTTAACCGACTTTAAATGGCAAGACTTAAAACATAAAGTCGGTTCAACGTGAACCAACTTTAATTTTTTTTACATATTTTACTCATTAGAACCCGTATTCGATCACATATAGCGGAAAAAACCAAAATCTATTTTTTACAAAGTTTAAATAAAACAAATAATTGATTGTAATTACATTAAACCAAACATAACAAATATATACACATAAATATATTTACAAAATACTTATACAAAAGCTACATAAAAAAATAATAACATACATAATACAAAACATACATAATATAAAACTTTATACACATAATATACAAAAAATAACGCAAAGTGAATAATAATTGCATAGGATTAATAAAAATACTTACAAGAGTAAATAAAGTGACAAAATGAAGGAAATGAAGAAAAAAAAGGTGTTTTGTAAGTGATAATATATATATAAAAAATTTGAGTGTTTTGCTCAAAAGAATCGGGGATTTGGAAGATAATTTGGTGAGGAAGAAAATCCACTACACGGTGCTGGAATTGATGGTAGTAGGTGGCCGGAGTGGAGGATGAGTGTCAGTTTTGGGTTTTGGGTGTCCTTTATAGCACTACAAATAAAAAAAGTTGTGTTTGATGGGGAAGAAAGAGGAGAAAAGGAAAATATCCACGTGTTTAGCATAGATTGAGTGTTGAACCGACGTTACACGTAGGACGTATTCTACGTCCACGTGTAGCGTCAGTTCAACACGTCAACCGACACTATGACTACGTCCTACGTGTAGTGTCGGTTCAACACATCAACCGATGATAAAAACTACATGGATATTATTGGTTTTTCAACGAACCAACTTTAAATTCATTATAAGTCAGTTTTTGGAGAAAACCGACTTTAAATCTCAACTTAAATGCCACATTTAGTAGTAGTGCACAATCGTGATCCTAGATCCAAGTTATTGTTGGTATGGAATAGGTATTAAGCCCTATTTCCTTTCCATTTAGATATGATCCATTAAGACAGTGGTCTTATGGAGGTGTAATCCTACTTCGGTATCTATACAAGACTTTGTCCATTAAAACATTGACTAAGTCCCAAGGGAGATGGTCACTATATAGTTTTATAGAAGGAGTAGTCTTCCTGGTCTAGTGTAGGACAAGTCTTGTTCCTTGCTTTAACCGTGTATGGCTACTAAGTTTAAGGGAATAGTGTGATCTTACCCAAGTCATAGTAGTGCACAATGGAAGTCCTGCCTTGGTACAAATCTAGTGTTGCAACATATTAGTGATTGATTCTCATTCTGATGTTATAGCCTTTCTAAATGCCAAAGATGAGTTAGATGCTTGGAGAGTTGAGTTATAGAAGTTCGATGAATGCCAATTTGGCAAGACCATTTAGTTATTCTTAATCTTTTTTTTTGAACTTTTGGTGTTAGTATTAACATGGCCACATAGGACCTCACCTAGTACTTTAAAAAAAGTAAAGAATGAATAATCCACTTCTTAAGGTGTTGTACATTCCATGTATTTGGGATTTCTATCCCACCCTAGTATTCCAATCTGTAAGCTTCTTTTCCCAGTATCTTTTTGATCCTATAAGGACCTTTCCAACTTAGACCCAGCATTTCAGCCCCCATTTCCACTATTGATTGTGTATTTTTTTTTTCAGAATAAGATCATTAGTCTAGAATTGTCTAGGTTTAACTAATCAGTTGTAGTAGTTAGCTACTTGGTGTTGATAGGATACAATTCACATACTACTCTTTTCTCTTTTTCATCAAGGATGTCTTTTTTTAGGGTGAGGCCTTCTTCATTTCCTTCTAAGTTTTCAACTATAGTTACACAGCTCAAGATTCACACTTTTATAGGGATGACTACTTTTGTTCCATATGTTAGTGAGTAAGAAGTCTCACTTGTAGTTATTCTAGATGTTGTTCTATACATCCAATGTATTTAAGTAATTTATCTACCTAAGCAATTTTGCATTTTCAAGTATAGCTTGATTGTCTTGTTGACTGCTTCCACTTTCCTGTTGGCCTAAGAATGTTCAACTGTTGAAAATGCATAGTGGATATCATATTGGTTGCATAATTCTTTGAATTTTTTACCAGTCTATTGGGTACTATTATTTGAGACCAAAGTGTGTGGAAGCACGAATCTACAAATGATGTTTTTCCAGATGAAGTCAATCACTTGATTCTCTATTATCTTGTTAAGTAGACTGACTTCCACCCACTTGGTGTAGTAATCAATTGCAACTATAGAGTAATTGGTCCCTTTAACTAGTGGCAGTGGTTCAATAAGACCTAGATCCCACTGTGTAAATGGCCAACCGCTATTAAGGCACAATAGTTGCTCTATTGGTTACTTGGGCATTGGTTAATGGTGCTGGTATTTATCACATTTCGTAACCAATTCCACTACACCCCTCATCATGTTGGGTCAATAGTAACCTTACCTTACGGCCTTGAGTGGTAGACTATTTGGTCCTGAAAAGTTCCCACATATCCCCTCATGAATTTATTAGAGCACATAGTTGGACTCTTGTGGGGTTAGGCATATCAAGTATGGCATATGTAAACTACATCAATAAATTAACCCATTGATGAAGCAAAAAAGTGCCACCCATAGGAAAACTTTTTTGCTTCCTTCTTATCTTTTGGTAATATCTTATTTGAAAGGGACTACTTGATGGTATGATCCATCCTAGCTATAAGAACATCAAGAGAAACTCACATTCATGTAACTTAGTATTGGACACCTATAGACGATGAATTGGAAATGTGGTTTTTAACTCTTCAATAATGGCTGAAGCTAAACATGAGAGTGCATCAGCCTGGGTGTTCTCTTCCCTAAGAATGTGGTTCATAGTCCAAAAGGTAAGTTTTTCTAGCAAGCCTTTAGTCATTGTGTGATATTTTAGGAGTTTGGTTCGTTTGACTTAATATTCACCAATGACTTGTTTTACT
The DNA here is from genome assembly GCA_037013495.1 of Hippophae tibetana. Classification (NCBI taxonomy): domain Eukaryota; kingdom Viridiplantae; phylum Streptophyta; class Magnoliopsida; order Rosales; family Elaeagnaceae; genus Hippophae; species Hippophae tibetana. Next base: position 48,299,776 of record CM072810.1, read on the forward strand.
ACCATCTTCGAATCACTAAAGTAGTCAAGTTACTCTATCCCATGTACGATTTTCAAGTTGAGGCCTACAATAAAGCTTCATATTTCACTTCATTGTTTGAATTTTTGAAGTTAAAATGAGAAATAAGTAGAGGTTATACCCTTCTAGAGTTACCAATATCAGTCCAGCCCACTCCCATTTTGGTGTGAGGATTCATCTAGATGCAGCTTCCATTTAGGCTAATCTGGATGTTCCTCTGGTGACAACTTTGCGATGAAATCTGCAAATATTTTTCCTTTAATGGCAGTGTGTTGTATGTAGTGGATATCAAATTTAGTGAGTTCTATGTCCCATTTCTATAGTCTTTTAGAGACTTTTACTTTGGGAAAAACTTGTTTTATGAGAGTGTCAATCAGAATGATGACGGTATGAGCCTTGAAGTAGCACTACTACAAAAAGGGGTATATAAGTCAATGTGTAAAGTCGGTTTTTGGAAAAAAAAACCGACTTTTAATGAATTTAAGGTCGGTTATCCACATCAACCGACGCTACGTCACGTGGATAGCGTCGGTTATCCACGTCAACTGACGCTACGTCACGTGGATAGCGTCGGTTGACGTGGATAACCAACGCTATCCACGTAATATATTCCCTCTCGTCTCATTTTGTACGCAGATTCCAGTTTTCTTCCTCTCTCCTTTCCTCACTCAGAACTATTTTCTCCCAAAATCTTAACTGTGCGCCACCTTCGTTCTACATTTCCGGCCACCTCCGACCACCATTTGAACGTCCGTTTGTGAGTTATATTTCTCTTCTCACATTATCTGTTAGTTCTTCTTTTTTTTAGCAAAATATTAAAATCTGTTTATGGGTATTTTCTGTTATTGCTTAGCCAAAATCAATCTGAATCTGTGCTAATTTATCAGCGTGTAATTGTAATTCGTTAATTAGGAACAGCTTCTCAAATTGCGAATTTTTATTCGTTAATTAAAAACCTAACATCTCGATTTGCAACATGTTTGGGCAGTTTCTTTGTGTGGTTAATTAATAACTTGTTGTACACCTTTAATTAGTTAAGCAGTTAAGGTTTGACAAAATCCAATTCATATTCACAATCACAGAAGAAAAACCTCTTGCATTTTTACATTAAAGAACTTGAATTAACTACTTCAAATGTATTATATATCTTTTGGTTTTATATCCAACGCGTGCGGTTCCACAAGCACTTTTGTTAAAAGTTCATTCAGAGAGCACTTCTGTAAATATATATCAACTTAAGATACATTTACAATTTAGATTGCTGAAAAACAAAAGCAAGTCAATAATCTGCCACTTTATTTGACCACACCTAAAAAAATATGTTTGACTTAGTTTATGCAGAATGCAGCTAGCTTATTATTCAATCAATTTGTTTTATATTTTGTATAAATTTTTTATTTAGTTATGTTTTTTTGTTTGCTTGTAATAATAATGTTTGAATTATTAATTGTATGTAATCAATAATATCTGAAATGTTGTGTGGGTTTACGTGGATAAATTTATTTATACGTATAATTAATATTAATTTTTAATTATGATATAGTAACATGCTTAGAAATTAGAATCAACCGCGTGATTGGTTTTTATATATATATTCATGAAACATGTTGCTTATTTTTTAATTTGTATATAAATGGTTTTGTAAAATGATAACTGTTTTGCATTATGTATGTTTTGATATATATTCTAATAATTAGGAAATTTATATATACTAATACATAATTAAGTAATATGTTTAATTAATGTCATTAATAGAAAATGGACAAATCTTGGATGTCAAAGTGTAGAATTGAGCAAGACTATATTTCTGAAGTTGAAAGTTTCATGGAATTTGCTCGTAGAACTAGTAATACTGGAAGTAGTATGATTCGATGCTCATGCGTTAAATGTAAAAATGAGCGATTTCATGAATTTGATGAGGTTAAGTATCATCTTATCCGTAATGGTATTCTATTGAGCTATAAATGTTGGTATTATCATGGAGAAAATATTGATAATACTCATGGGGAAAAGTATAATAAGAATGTGGGTGGATTACATACATCATATCATAATGTACAGACAGAAAATATGTTTCGCGGTGTTGAAGATGAATTACGCGAGGATGATCCCGAAGCCTTTAATAAACTTATAGAAGATGCCGAAAAACCATTGTATCCAAAATGCAAAAAATACACTAAAATGTCAGGATTGGTTCATTTGTACAATGTCAAGGCAAAACATGGTTTTTCTGACAAGGGATTCACAGAATTACTAAATCTACTAGTCTATATGTTTCCTGAGGGTATTGAATTGCCATCTTCAATGTATGAAGTGAAGAAATCTCTTAGTCGATTTGGCATGGATTATCATAAGATTCACGTTTGTCCTAATGATTGCATTCTTTATAGAAAAGAATATGAGACATTACATGATTGTCCTATGTGTAAAGAATTGAGATGGAAGCATGGTACAAATGAGAGTACAAAACATAAGAAAGGCATTCCTGCAAAGGTTCTTTGGTACTTTCCTCCGAATCCTCGCTTTCAAAGGTTGTTCAATAGTAAATATACATCAAAGATGTTGACTTGGCATTCAGATAATCGATCTGATGATTGGGTGCTACATCATCCTTGTGATTCTCCAAATTGGAAAGTAGTAGATAATTTATCTCCTCAATTTTCATCTGATCCGCGCAATCTGCGTCTTGCCATTGCTGCTGATGGAATTAATCCACATAGTTCTCTCAGTAGTAGATATAGTTGTTGGCCAGTAATTATGGTAACATACAACCTTCCTCCCTGGTTGTGTATGAAAAGAAAATTCATGATGTTAACATTATTGATCTCAGGACCGAAACAACCCAGTGTTGATATTGATGTATATTTTCAGCCTCTGATAGATGATTTAAAGACGTTGTGGAATGATGGTGTAAATGTTTACGATGCATATAAAGAAGAATACTTTAACTTAAAGGGGGTTGTTTTATGGACAATTAATGATTTTCCTGCCTATGGAAACTTATCAGGACATGCAACAAAAGGTTACAAGGGATGTCCTATATGTAGTGATGGAACTTCTGCAAAGTATCTTGGTCACAGACGAAAGATGTCTTATAGAAGACATAGGAGATTTTTGCCATCTGGACACAAGTTTAGATACCAAAAGAACCCGTTCGATGGTGAAGAAGATCATGATCATGCAACTCGACCTTTGCGAGGTATTGAGATATTAAGGCAATTGAATGGGATGACATTCAAACGATATGGAAAGATGAAAAAAAAATCACCAAGGTAGGGAAACGAAGGAGGTCAACTAATGAAATTGGTGAAAATGAAAAAGATTTTGAACCGAATGGTTGTTGGAAAAAAATTCAATATTTTGGGAATTACCTTATTGGAAAGACCTACACATTCGTCACATCTTAGATGTCATGCACATTGAGAAGAATGTATGTGAAAGCTTGATTGGCACTTTACTTAATATACCTGGAAAAACAAAGGATGGCATTAAAGCAAGATTGGATTTAAAGAAACTAGGCATACGACCTGAATTGGAACCAAGGGTGGAAAATGATAAGAATCGAACATACTTGCCACCAGCATTATATACAATGTCAACAAAAGAGAAGGATGTGTTTTGTAAATGTTTGGAAGGTGTGAAAGTTCCTGATGGTTACTCATCCAACTTAAGAAATTTTGTGTCTATCACCGATAAGAGACTGTATGGATTGAAATCACATGACTGTCATATCTTAATGTAACAGTTATTACCAGTTGCTATTAGATCAATTCTTCCAAAACATGTTCGAATATCAATAATTCGGCTTTTTTCATTATTCAATACAATATGCAAGAAATCTATATCAATTGGTGAGTAAGATTCTTTACAGAAAGAAATTGTAGAAACTTTGTGTCTAATTGAAAAATATTTTCCTCCTTCTTTCTTCGATATAATGATTCACTTATGTGTTCATTTAGTTCGAGAGGTTCAATTATGTGGTCCTACTTACTTAAGGTGAATGTATCCTTTTGAGAGATATATGAAAGTCCTTAAAGGATATGTAAATAATAGATATCGACCTGAAGGGTGCATGGTGGAATGCTACATTGCTGAAGAGGCCATTGAGTTTTGTTCTGAATACTTTAGTGGTTGCACTGAAATTGGGAATCCTACGCACAAGTTGTTCTTAGAACGTCACATGATCCAAGTAGGTAACCCTATGCTTGGTGGAAGTAAGAAATTATTTATTGATCGCACTCGATGGGAAAAAGCACACCGAATCATTTTGGTAAATAATAACGAGGCACAACCGTACATAGAGTAAGTGATGTTCATTGTTTCATCTTTTATTTAACTATTAATGATGATATATAACTTAATATATATTTAATAACATTACAGGATGCATTTAAACTTATTGAAGATCGATCCTCGTTATAAAAAAAGGAGAAAAATAGTTGTATGATGAACATAAGCGAGAGCTTATTAATTGGTTTCGCAACCACGTAAGTGTCACAAACAAAAAATCATGCATGTATCTTCCTATATATATTCAATGTTTTAAAACTTTGCTCTAAACACATTTCGTGTTTTTGTATACATAGATTCGAGATGAACTCAAGAAACCCAATCATAAAATATCAAAAAGTTTACAATGGCTTGCACATGGCCCAAAATTCGATGTCAAATCATTTCATAGTTTCACAATAAATGGATCGAGGTTTACGACTCAAGCTAGGGACAAAGTCCGAGTAAATCAAAATAGTGGGGTGAAGATGGTTGAACAAACTATGCAATTTTCCAGTTCAAAAGATGTTAATCCTGTACTTTCTGATAGAACATATTATGGTATAATACAAGAGATTTGGGAATTGGATTATGAGGTCTTCCATGAGACAGTATTCTTGTGTGATTGGGTCAAAGATGTTATCAATGTTGGATATAAAATAGATGATTTTGGATTTACCCTTGTAAATTTATCCAGGATAAGTCACACAGATGATCCTTTCACGTTAGCACTTCATGCATAACAAGTATTTTACGTGAGCGATCAAATTGATCCAATATGGTCTGTTATGTTAACTCCTCCATAAAAAGAGTTTTACCATTGTGATGTTGTAGAAGATGATGAATCTATGCTTGATACATTAACCAATATTAGTAATTTCTCAAATAAATTGCCTAATGTATGTGATGATCTAATTGATGATGATGATTCTTCGACATGGACTCGAAGTGATTGTGAAGGAATATATGTATACGATCAACAACCTAATTAAACATAATGTATGTTCTATATTGTTGTAATAACTCTTGTATATATGTGTGTTCCTAAAATTGTCAATTAATTTATATTTCTCGACTTTTTGCAGATATTTCATGGATATTCAGCTTGTAGATCCAAATGATCCATTGGGGTATTTGAAAAGAAGGGGTTGGGCGAATATACCTGATGCTCCACTTAACCCAGATGATAGAATACCCGTTATATTTGATGCTACTGGTAATCCACTAGGGGAAAATGGTCACAATTGAAATCTTCTATTGGTCGACTGGCAAAGTCCAGTATACCAATCAATATAAATCATTGGTCTGAGGTTACCGATGCAGAAAAGTTCAAAATATGGATAACCATTTATGTAAGTCTCTTATATTTTATAATCAATATATATATTATATTAGGTGTATTATATCTAATCTTTTGTACTGTGTTTTTATAGAATCGTTACAAAGTCGATGACAGTTGGCAGGGCAAGTATTATAAGATTGCAAATAAGGCGTGGAAGGAATACAAGACTTCCAGATTAGCGAAAAATTATGTGTTTCCATATTTGGAAACACTTGATGAGAATGTGATATACAAAATCCTTGAAGGACACCCCTGGATTACACCTCAAGTTTGGAAAGATTTTGTGGATTATAGACGTTCAGAAGAATTTCAAATTATTAGAGAAGATCGTCAGAATGTCCAAATGCATAACATTCTTCCTAACCGTACTGGAAGGTCTTCAAATCCTGAAGTTAGATATAGAATGGTATTATTAATTTGTCTTAATTTTATAAATATTTTTATATTAATTTTTCTCAATTTAATTTCATGTCATTGTTAATAAAATTTTCCTAATTTATGTAGGAAGCTGAATTGGGTAGACTTGTTACCCGAATTGAATTGTACATAGAAAAAAAGACTCCCAAAACGAAGAATGCAAGACCGATGAGTCAACGAGGAGAAGAACAATTAAATAAGTTGGTTAGTAATTTCGGTTGATAAAAAGTCTGACTGATACTTAATAATTGATGTAATAATGAATGATATGTTTGTGTGCTTTATTATTTGTAGAGAGTTGTTCAAGAAAAAATATACAGGGGTGAAATAATGGAAGAGCCTGGGAGAGATGCTTTATATCATGCATTCGGACGCGAGCATCCTGGTCGTGTTAGGGGAGGTAGCCAATATGATGGTGCTATGGAGTATTTTAAAATTCCAAAACATAAGCCTCAGACGGTAAGTAAGGAGAAATACACTAAAATTGAAGAAGAATTCAACTTCTTTAAGGCCTCCGTGATGAGTGAGATTGCCACTCTAAAAGAACATCAATCACAACAACTGTCAGCCATGGCATCATGCTACAACCAGGGCATGCCATATTGGCCAAGCATGCAACCATCCATGCCAGGTATGCCATCCACACAATCTCATTGTACTCAAACTACATCCAGTATGGGATATAGCCATCCTATTGGTCCTCATTATATGCCAGGAATGCACATGCAATCAAGTAGTGGTTCATTTTCTCCAATGCAATCTGCACATTCTTACCATAAATCAAGCCAAGATGAACATATTGGTGAGAATGTACATCCAATAGCTACCCCACATGAGAGTCCTCCTCTATTTGATGAATCATATGTGGTAAGATTTTAATTTTTAAATTCTTATTATATGTTTTATTTTTTATATATAACACTTAAATTTTTTACAGAATATGAAATGTTTGTTGAAACATCCTTCGTCAACGAACTATGTTGCTATTGGAACGGTACAACAATTGAGCCATGATCGGATGATTCATAATCAATATTTGCCTAATCATTGGAGAATAGTAATTGATCAATCATTGTTTCATGATTGTCCACTACCTGTGCCTTCTGATGCTACCACAGTCCAAGAGGCGGTTGGACAGTATGTGGCTTGGCCGTCGATTCAAGTTGTTCTAAATTTTGACATGGTACTATTTTTTAACTTAAAAAATAACACTTGTTTACTACTATTATTTAATGTGATCTTATATTGTTACTAAAAATACATATATGATACTTTTTTGGTAGTCTATTATACCAGAACTCTTAAATACGGCACATTTAAGAGATACCAAGAAAGTATCTCGTGCTAAATCTATGACTAGTGGCCAATCATCGTGCACCAAGTCATTCAAGAAGAAGCCTTGGAAAAATTATAGTCATACTTATGCGTTATAGTTCAGTAGAAATCTTGGCACTTTGATGACTATTGTTGGGAGGGAATCTAGCATAAATGATGGATGGACTGTGCCACTTCCTATTGAAATTTCTATTGTAGACATCGGCCAAACTTATATATCGATCGAGTGCTTGTTGCAAATATTTGAATATCAAATTATCGATTTAAGTATAATTCAAGTGTGGACAAGGTGAGTCCTCAATCTAGTTAGTTTTCTTTTATTTATGCAGAACATATATAATTATATTTATATTATCTAATTATATATATACATATATAGGGCTTGCTATTATCAACTTCAACATAATCACTCATCACATTTAGCAATGTTCTATGATTCTTCATATGTCAATCAGTATCAAGAGAAGGATGTTAGCATCAGAGCTAAACAATTATGTGATAGAGCATTAACGCTTAGCAGAAATCAAAAGTTGATAATCCCTTGGCCATTAAGGTTTGAACAAGGCCAAGATCATTGGATGTTGGTAATCATTGATATGTTCAATAATCATGCTTGGTACTATGACTCAGCTTCCATAGAACTGAGTAAAGATACAAAAACAGTTGTTGAAATGTAAGAGTTATATTTAGTTACATGTTAGTTTTTTCTATTATTTTTTGTAATATTTAATAAAAAATAATCGTTTTATACCTTGATAGGGCATGAAAGTTGTGGAACAAGTTTAGGGGCATTGTTCTTAAAAAATCTCATAAGCTTATATGGACAAAAGTTATGGTATGTATAATTCAATATTAATAATTTTATTAATTTTACAATTAAATAATAAGGATGTTCGAATATGAAAATTCATGTATACATACTTTTTTTGTAGGTTCCACAACAAAATAATGGAGTCATGTGTGGTTATTATGTCATGAAGTTTATGAGCGAAATCATCACAAATATCAAAATTCCAATTGATGATGTGGTAATATATTTTACCCATATACATACAAGTTTTAACATATTTGAGTTTGTTTTTGTAAATAAATGAAATCATATTCTTATTTTGATTTTGAATACATGTAGTTCTTTGGTTGGAATAAGACGGGTTACGACCAGCAAATTTTTGATGATTTACGAGAGGAATGGGCAGAACACATGGTTCAAATTATATCATCACAAGAAGAATCAGAAGAAGATTCTGATGATCTTGAATAGCATATGACAACATAACAGTAAATTTTTTAATGATTTGGCCTTCTCTATCTATTCCTGTGTCTGAAATCACTTGTTTGATGATGATTAATCATATATATGCTCATGTATTTAGGGGAATGCATTGTTTATAAATATGAATTTATCTGGAATCTCTGCTAGTATTTTTAATGATATAATGAGTTCTAAATGTACAAATCAGGTCTACGTCGGTCCGATTTATTTCTTGGTTTGTATGAGTTTTGGTGCACATGAACGTGTTCCATATGTTTAAGGGCACCAAAACTCACACAAGCTTAGCCAAGTAAGAAATCGAAGTTACATGCAATTGATTTCATATTTAGAGTTCATAATATATAGCATTAAAAAATAGTAGTAGAGATTCCAGATAACTTCATATATATAGACATATGATTAATAATGCTAATATGAGTTCGTCGAATGTCGTTGTACGTGGTAATCTCTTTTTTATGGTAATATTTATAATGATTTAATTTCTTCATTCGTACGTCTGAAGTTTAGACTACTTTTTTGATGGATGTTTTACGTGTTCATGTATGTAGGAGAATATTTGTTATATGGATCACCTTTTTTTTTGCCATAATGCTTGTGAAGGCCAATCAAGATTCTAAGCCAACCAAGCTTACTCGATGGCATAATTTGACGACATTATTTTATTTGTAATTTAAGTTATTTATATGTATTATTTATGCATTATTTGTTTTTGTAATAAATTTAATTATCAAGTAATTAAATATATTTAAATTGTTAATTATTTGTTGTATTATTATTTATAATTTAGTGTTTTTATGTTATTTATATATATACTGAATAATAGGAAAAATAAAAATAAAAATAAAAACAAATAAAATGTAAAGTCGGTTCACGGTATGAACCGACTCCACACGTAAAGTCGGTTCATGGCATGAACCGACTCTACACGTAAAGTCAGTTCAGGCCGTGAACCGACTTTAAATTTGTTTAAAGTCAGCTTTTAACCGACTTTAATACCTATTTATGTAGTAGTGTAGGGTCGCAACTTATAGGCTATAACTACTAAAACTAGTACAATATTTTCAATTCCTGGGTACCTTTTCTTAGATATGATTTGCAAACATAGTAGACCTACCTTCGGATTTTATACTCTTCCTTTACAAGGGTAGTGTTGACTATTAACTATGACACAACTAGGTGCAATATCAATTTGTCCTCTAGCTAGAGGGTTGCTAACAGTTGTGGATTACTCAAGTAAGTTTTGAGTTCCTAGAATTCCTACCTATATTCCCACTCCATTCAAATTTTTTATTCCCTATGAGGGTATATTTAGTTCGCAAAATAGAACAGTAATAAGAATGGTAATAAGAATGGACTATTTTAATCTTTTGTTTAATCACTTAAATTAAAGAACAAATTAGTAATACAGGTCTATAATTAAATTGGAATAAAAAATAATATAATATCATTTAACTCATATTTTTTTCTTCAAACATAATATATTATTAAAAAATTATATATTTTTTAAATAATTATTACTTCAAAATATTACTTAATCTAAAAAATTAAAAAGCAAGAAAAAAGTAGTGGTAATACATTCTCAGAAAGAATAGGAAAAAAAGTGTGCAATACAGATGATGATATCCCTAGTTGGAGGAAATAGGTGAACAAAATTTCATTCCCAGCTAAATTTGAATAATCTTTTCTTAGGGGAGGTAGTTCGATGATGTTTCCTTGTCTATTAGTAATCTTTTTCATTCCATTTTGTGTCAATGACACAACAAAACATGGAATATGTGGAAACAATTCCATTCCTAGTTTCATTTCCCTAACCAAAAGTGACCTGAGAGTTTTGAAGAAAAGTGGACACTTGTCGGAACCTCTGGAGATGAAGTAGTTGAGTGCCGCTAGTCAACCAGTGAGCCTCTTGACTACCTTTATGTTTTTTGGTTGCTGCATATACAAGAGAGATTTTATCTTATTTTTGTTAGCTTTTACCTTTCTTGCTTACCAAAAAACCTACAAATTTCCCAAATCCCATTCCGAAAACACTGACTTTGATAGGGTTTAGTTTCATTTTGAACTTCCTCAGGATATCGAAGCTTAACATGGTCAATAGAATTTTGGCTATTGAGGATTATTAATATCCAATGATATTTTTAACCGGACATGTTTATGTTAATAAATGTTCAAAAAATTAAACATAACATTCACAATAACATATAAAATTTATCTAAAAATAAAATAATACATTTAAATTATACTTTAGTGTAACTTTTTAAGTACATAATTTCAGTAATGTTTTTGTATCAAAAAACCTCTATAGAGATTTGCCAACACTATTTATTGAATTGAAAGAAAACTAATACATAAACTAAACTATGCACAACTCTCAAAATTAAGAGAAGAGCTTTGAAAATAAGAAACAAGAAACTAGAGAGAATTGAGAGTTGAGGGATCAGTCAAGGGATGATGATTACATTGGAGTTTAGGGGTTTATATAGAATTGGAAAATGCAAAAAAAAAATTATGGATTATATAGTCATGCATTGAAGCACGAATTTCTTGTGCCATGGCATGAGCTGCTATGTAACACATTTGAATCTAGATCTGATTGTTCGGTGCCTAGCACACATAATACCTTCCCCGTTGCCCGTGTGTTTCTAAACTTCTAGAAGCCCTTTTATTTTACACCCCTTACCTATGGTATGAAACATATGTAAGACATGCATTGTTAGTCTCTAATTATTTTGGATGTAGAGGAGTGCTTTCTGGTACTATTCTTCAAGTTTTTATCACAAATACCTAGATATAGAATTTTTTAAATCCATAACAATAACTAAATATTTCTTCACAAAGAACAAAGGGATAAAAAAGAATCTAAAATATATTTCATCACTTGCTATTGAGTCTTCCTTGATAGCTCTTGCAGTATTGTATTGAATCTAAATTTTTTATATTTGTTTTTCAATTTTCATGTAATTCTAACACAGATTGTATTTTATAAAGTGGTGTTTGAGTATTTATATAAGAAAAACAGGTCTTTTTAGAGTTGGATTGGGATTAATGATACACAAAAATCATTCAAGATCACAAATATTTTGCTATAATAATATATCTAGTGACATGTCTCACTTGATGGGAATAGGAGAGAAAATTGGCTACACAAGATGCTAGCAAAGTTAGAGATCCAATAAAATGATAGGTTGTATGGGGCAGGCATTGAAATGACATGTCATATGAGGCTAGCACTAGATGAATAACCCTCATAAGAGGCATCTTTTGCAATAGGTAGGATTAAAAGAGACCATTTTTGTTTTCTTCTTTCTAAAGAAAATCACCAAATAAATAAAAATCATATAAAATTCATATAAATCCTAGAGAAATCCTAAAAATCCAAGAAATTAATATTTTTTAATAAATAAAAAATAAATAATTATAGTTTACTGTAATAATAATATATATATAAATATAAAGAAATTGATATCTAAAAATATTTACAAAATAGTAGTTATCAAACTCCCCTACACCTACTCTTTGTTACTCATTAAGCAAAGTCAACACCCATAGTAGAGAGAATAAACTTTTTGATACTTTATCTTACGGACTTGATAAAGAAGGATGAGTTGAGATGCATCCCAATGGGTGCCTATTATCTAGGATGACACATACTGTGGCATAGCCTAGAAAGGTAGTGTGTAAGGCTATGTGGCATGCCTGATGGCCTTGGCCTTGTATTACTTTATACAATTTATCTATAACTTGTACTTCTAACAATGTTTCTTAATCTGATCATTATTCATCTATTAAGGATGTAACCTAATCATTGTCTCATCTATTAAGGATGCAAACCTATTAGTTAACTTACATGGCTATCCATTTCCTAGTTGGCCACTTCTTGGCTAGCTGACCATATTCTTGCTCGACCATTTCCTAGTTACCTAGTTGGACAATTCTTGGTTATCCAACCACATTCTTGGTTGACCACTTCCTAGCTTGAAGAACCTCTTGGTTATGGTGTATCTAGTTGGATGGTGGTTTGATCTTTGTGACCCAAGTGTTTCTTAATTAAGCCCCTTAACCTATTAGCCCCTTACTTAGAGTACTTGAACTTTTTCAAGTGGTCCAAGCATGAGATAGTTCTCAACTTAAAAAAATTTTAGCTACCATTTTGTTATAGATTTATCGTCTCATTACTGAAGCATTGTATGGTGTATGGCTTTTAATGTAGTTCCTAGACCTAAGGAGGTATGACTTTTGAGCCATGGCTATATTTTGGGATCTGTGGCTAACTCTACAGTGATAGGAAACTAGATAGGCCATTCTTGGTATCATTTATGGCCTAAACCATATAACTATCATAATAATCTTTTGTATGCAATTTAGTGGCCTTGCCCTAAAAGCACAGAGCTCACCTATTAGGATACCTCTTACTCATTACCTTGGCAGGGGTGTATGCCTAGGTTAGATACTAAGGCTTTAATTACAGTTAGTTTAGCTCTATGGTAGTTTGGGTTCTAGGGTGTAAGACTCAAAAGTTGGGCTTCTTTGCATTAATTTTATCCTAGACTACACAACCAATGATTTTGGTATGTCCTAGTTGTAACTTAACGTGTTCAGCTTCCATTGATCTTCTAGTCTAGGCCTTAGGGCAGAGTACTCACCTACAGTACACTAAAGGCTTTAGAATTTTTAAGTCTAGGAAGCTTAGGCCCACTCATCATGTTGTTTCTTATTCATTACCTTTTGCAATGGTACATTCCTTAATGGGATAGTAAGGGCTATTCAATACTAAGTTTGCCTAGTTCTCGAGACATGGCCACCTTTCAAGGTCTACGGCCAATTAAGAGGCAATTACACCAAGTTACGTTGTTATTCAAATAAGGCTTATCTGAGACCCCACAACCTATAATAAAGATGCATCATTGTGGTCACTTAATATGCCCAACTTCTATAGTCTATTCGGTGATTTGGGCTCTATGGCACAGTACTCATCTGCTAGCTCTATGGCATAATACACATTTGCTAGTTTATGTCCTTCTAAGACTACCATTATGTATAGAGCCTTAGGATGAGATAGCATGTTGGGAGAAATCCCTTGCCATGTATATAAATTATCTTTATGAATTTTTGTTATGGGGCCTTCTTGGTGTATGTTTACCTCAAGGGTGTATGTCTTCTAACTTTTTGTGAAACTCAATATCCTAGGAGGAGGCAGAACACATTCTGGAATTTTGGGCATTTTTTGAATCTCAATGACCTAGGAAAGGTTGGAACTTGTTCTAGACTTGATGTATGCTTTATACCTAAATGCTCTGATGGGGACTTGGGTAGATCTCTGAAGTATGCATATAGGGTACTCTCATATATAGCTACATATTGTATTTCTTGGATAATGTTATATATATATGGCTTTGATTCAAGCACTTCTTTACTAAAATGGAATTGATAGTTTCTTCTGAGGCTATTAGGTATAGGTTAAGCACCTCACCTAGTTGCAGACTAACTAGTATATGTGGATAGCTCAAATATTTCTTCAACACTTCGAATGCTTTTTCACGATTTTTGTCCTAGGGAAAATTAGATTTCCTATGTAATACTTTAAATAAAGGTGTACACTTTTTAGTTTGCCATGAGATGAAGTTGCTTAGAGCTGTCCCTTTCTCAATCAATTTGTGGACTTCCTTAATAGTCTTAAGAGGTTATGTATCTATCAATGCTATTATCTTCTCTAGTTTGGCTTGAATTCCTCTAGTGGACAATTAACCTTAAGAACTTTCCTGAACCTACTTTTAACACACACTTGTTTGTGTTTAGCTTTATTCCATACTTTTTAAGAATGTCCAAGGTTAGACCGAGATGAGTGACATGATTGTTGGTATGCTTGATTTTGACAATCATATCATCTAAAAATACCTCTATTGAAAGTTTGATGAGGTGTGAAAACATTTTATTGACTAACCCCCGATATGTAGCACTAGCAATTTTCCAAGCAAGGGCATAACGTTATAAGAAAATAGCCCCTGATTGTTCATGAAACTTGTCTTTTCTTGATTAGGTTCATACAACCCATGTTGCCACATAAGAGGGACATAAATATGTAAAAAGGAAAGAAAGGGATGGCGCTTCTCTAACTTTTAGCATAGCAGGCCCCTTGGGGGTTATACTTAGAATGAGCATCCATAAAGGAGAAGGCAACATGTCTTACAGTGGAATTCACAAGCTGGTCTATGCATGGAAATAGGAAACTATCTTTTGGACAAGACTTATTGAGGTCAGTGAAATCTACACAATTTTTTTACCAAGACAACGTTGGCGAGCCAATTAGGATAGTACACTTCTACTATATATCCAGCTTCTAAGTGTTTTTCAACTTCTACTTTCATGGTAGACTATCTTTCTAGATTGTATGATATTATCTTTTGCCTGACAAGTTTAAATTTTGAGT
This sequence comes from Hippophae tibetana, assembly GCA_037013495.1. Lineage (NCBI taxonomy): Eukaryota > Viridiplantae > Streptophyta > Magnoliopsida > Rosales > Elaeagnaceae > Hippophae > Hippophae tibetana. The sequence goes on from CM072810.1 coordinate 48,314,857, forward strand.
CAAAATTAAGATGGTACGCTATAATTTTTAGATCTAGCCAATTATATCTTTATGGGACCATACAAACATATTTTTGCTTATTCTTAGGAACTCATCTAACATTTCTTGTTCATCCGGTGGAAATGATGTATGCATATGGAAGGTTTTTTTAGGCTTATCATTAGATAGGACCAAGAAATGTGTCTATTCATCTAGTTTGGATGTAAGAATGTGCCCATAATAGGGGTAAAGTTTTTGGTCAAGCATAATGGTGAATGGAATGCCATAGGATGAAAGCAACTCAAGTTCAGCTTGCACAAATGGAGGCTAGTTGGTAGGAAAAGGTTGTACGGTAAAGCTTGACCTGGTAGGTGATTCCAATTGGATGACACCTTAACTCATAAAATCTATCCCAAATGACCCTCCCTAGCTAACCATAGTGGTGTTGTTCCTTGGCAACAATCTCTGGCTAACCAATCCTAGGTGATGACACTTGACATGGGTAAAATTTCTTAGCGGGTTAGTTCTTGGCTTGCAATACTTGGCCTAGGACTCAATTCCCTTCTTGAAGGGTCATCTTTCTAGCCAAGCCTTAGATGGCTATGGGTTTAGCATTGTGCACTTTGGGAATTAAAGGATACTTTATGGATGTAGTTGTCCAGATCTAAGAAGTGGATCTAGTTATCTGATCCACGACTCTTTTTACAAGTCCAATAAAATAGATAATAATAGTATATCAGAAGATCTTAAAGCTCTCTTTTCAAAAAACACTACTACTAAGGTCTACGTTCTATCTTTTTTAAATATCTTTTTTTTATTTCTTAGCAGATTAAGAACTTGGATGACTTTTTTGAGAATCCTACAATTTTTAATTTTTTCAACCAAATACACCACATTCCTTTCCCACAAATGGCATCAGATGTTGTTACCAATATTTTTCAACACCAGGTAGGACTATTCTACATGAAATCTACAAGATGAACAAACTATTAGGACCTTTGATCACCTTGTAAAGGGCGATCTTTGGCCCTATGATCCTTAAGTTAGTAACTATAAGATGAAAGGTATAGGAGATTTTAGTCTCACTCTAGTAATTATATGAAAAGATGGTCATTGGCTATGATTCCCTGTTATAAAATCTAGTAATTTCAAGATGATATAAGATATAATTTAAGTTAGACATATGTGACCATATAAAGAAAAAAAATAAACTTAATAGATATCCCTATCTAATTAGAATTGAGTTGTAGCTTTGTATACACTTATCTGGTGTTAAAAGTTATCTTTCGTAGAAATCTATGCTTGATTATATACCTAATTATCCTCTAAGATAATTAAAGGATAATATTTGGGCCTTTATCTATTTAAAATAATTAGAGGATAATTTTTATGCCTTTATCTCTTTAAAATAACTAATGGGTAATTATTGGGTCTCTATCCCCTTATGATAATTATATTATGTTCACATTTGTATGATGATTAAGCACTTATTGGGCTTTTCCCATAAGGCTCTTTACTAATTATGATCTATATTTGATGGCTATGTAAAACCACTACGCCAAAATCGATCTTTAAAGTCAGTTAATAACCAACTTTAAATGTTGTAACTTAAAATTTTAAAGTTAGTTCACGCGTTGAACCGACTTTAAATTGTTAATATTTTTTACAAAATTTACTCATTTTCCATTATACTCAAAACCTGTATTCGATCACATAATAGCAGGAAAAAAATATGTTTAACAAATAGTTTAAATAATACAAATAATTGAAAAATTAAATATTAATTAATTACTTAAGACTTAAATTTATAACAAAAAAATAATTTACATACAATACATATATATTTAACTAAATTACAAATACAATGATGTCGTCTCTTTTGTCATAGATTTTGTGATATTCCCACTTTATTTCAAGGAGAGGAAGCTTGGTTTGCTTAGAATCACAACCATAGTGACTAAGAAACTAGGCAAGATAGATGAGATGGAGTTTGAAAAAAAAAACAACTGGTCCATATAAAAATTCATTCCCCTCAATACATAAGCATGTAAACATCCATCAAACAAGTAGTCCAAACTTCAGAGACACAAGAATGGAGAAATTAAAGCATTATAAAAATTACCATGGTGTTGTCCTATGTTATTCAAGATCATCAGATTTTTCTCCTGATGTTATAATTTAAACCAAGTGTTCTGTCCATTCTTCTCATAAATCATCAAAAATTTGCATATCATAGCCCCACTTGTTCCAACCAAAAGAACTATATGCAATTAAATCCAAAATAAGAATATAATATCATGAATTCAGAAAAAATAAATTATATATGTTAAAAGATTAGTAAAATAGATTACCATATCGACACCAGAGTGATATAATAATAACCCTATCCCTTCGAAATTATATTAGCACTGTATTAATCTTTTGTCTATAAATATGAAGTTATCTGGAATCAAACTAATATTTTTAATGCTATAATGAGCTCTAAATATGAAGTCAAGTGTAACTCTGATTTGTTACTTGGGTTGGTTGAGTTTTAGTGACCATAAACTTATGGAACAATTGTACTTGGCTGGCCAGTCACTACCATGATGTTGTCATACTAGGGAACTAGGCAAGAGAGTTGAGATGAAGTTTGGGCAAAAAATAGGTTCATATAACAATTCATTCCCCTAAATACATGAGTACATAAACATCTATCAAACAAAACATCCATCAAACAAGCTTCCCAAACATCAGATACAGGAATAGAGAAATTAAAGCATTATAAAAATAACCATGATGTTGTCATATGCTATTCAAGATCATCAAAATTTTCTCTTGATTTTTCTTGTGATGATATAATTTGAATCATGTGTTTTGCCCATTCCTATCGTAAATCATCCAAACTTTGCGAGTCATAGCTCGACTTGTTCCAACCAAAGAACTACATGTATTTAAATTGAAAATAAGAATATAATTTCATGAATTCACCAAAAATAACTCATATATGTTAAAAAAAGTATATTGGTAAAAGAGATTACCACATTTTTAATTGGATTTTGATATTTGTGATGATATCGCTCATAAACTTCATGACATAATAACCACACATGACTTCGTCATTTTGTTATGGAACCTACATAAAACAAGGTACATTATTTTTCATATTCAATTTGAACATCTTTATTATTCAATAGTGAAATTAATTAAATTATTAATATTCGCTTGTACATACCATAACTTTGTCTTATATAAGCTTATGAGATTTTTAAGGGCAATGCCCCTACTTTTGTTCCACAGCTTCCATGCCCTATCAAAGTTTAAAACGGTTAGTTTTTTTATTAAATATTACAAAGAACAATAGAAGAAAAATAGCTAGCCATAACTCTTACATTTCAACAACTACTTTTGTATATTTACTCAATTCTATGGAAGCTAAGTCACAGTACAAAACATGATTTCCATATAGATCAAGGATTACCAACATCCAATGATCTTGGCCTTGTTCAAACTTTAATGGCCAAGGGATTATAAAATTCTAATTTTTGTTAAGTTTTAATACCCTATCACATAACTGTTTAGCTCTAATGCTAACATCCTTCTCTTGATATTGATTGAAAAATGAAGAATCGTAAAACATTGTTAAATGTAATGAGTGATTAGCTTGAAGTCGATAATAACATGCCCTATATAATCGAAATATATATATAAATAATTAGATAATATAAATATAATTATATATGTTTTACATAAATGAAAGTTATTTACTGATTGAGGACTCACCTTGTCTACACTTTAATTATACTTAAATTAATAATTTGATATTCAAATAGTTGCAATCGATCAATATATAGGTTTGGCCAATGTCTACACCATAAATTTCTATAGGAAGTGGCATAGTCCATCCATCATTTATGCTAGATGCCCTCAAAACAATAGTCATCAAAGCGACAAGATTTCTGCTAAAGTTTATAGCATAATCATAACTATACTTTTTCCATGGCTTCTTCTTGAATGACTTATGCACGATGATTGCCTACTAGACATATATTTACCACGAGATACTTGCCTTTTATCTCTTAAATGTGCTGCACTTAGTAATTCTGGTATAATAACTAAAGAAGAAGTATTATATATGTTAGTAACAATAAAAGAATAATAATATAATAGTAGTAAAAAAAGTGTTATCTTAAGTAAAAAAATAGTAGCATGTCAAAATTAATCACAACTTCACTCGATGGCCAAGATACATATTGTCCAACTGCTTCTTGGATTTTAGTAGCATCAGAAGGCATAGGTATTGGACAATCATGGAGTAATGATTGATCAATTACTATTTTCCAATAAGTTGGCAAATATTGATTATGAATCATTCGATCATTGCTTAATTGTTATACCATTCCAATAGCAACAAAGTCTGTTAATGAAGGATGTTTCAACAAACATTTCATATTCTGTAAAACTTTTAAGCATTATATATAATAAATAAAATATATAATAAAAATAAAAATAATAGACTATCTATATAAACTTTAAATCTTACCACAAATGATTCATCAAATAGAGGAGGACTCACATGTGGGGTAGCTATTGGAAGGACATTCTCATCAAAATGTTCATCATGATGTGATGGATGGTAAGAATGCATAGATTGCATTGGAGAAAATGAACCACTACCTAATTACATCTAGATTCCTGGTATAAAGGGAGGACCAATATGATGACTATATCCCATACAAGATATAAGTTGGGCACCATAAGATTGCATGGGTGCCATGCATGGCATGGATGATGGCATGAATGACATGGATGGTTGCATGCCTGGCCAATAGGGCATGCCTTTATTGTAGTATGGTGCCATGCCTGACATGTATTGTGATTGATATTATTTTAAAGTGGAAATCTCACTTAACATTAAGGCCTTAAAGAAGTTGAGTTCTTCTTCAATTTTACAATACTTCTCCTTACTGCCCATCTAAGACTTTTGTTTTGGAATGTTAAAAAACTCCATATAACCATCATATTGGCTTCCTCCCCTAACACGACCATGATTCTTGCATCTAAATGCATGATATATAGCATCTCTCCCTATTTGTTCTTGAACAGCTCTCTACAAATAATAAAGCAAGCAAACGTATCATACACTATTACATAAATTAGAAAAAATCATAAGGACTTTGTATCAAGTTAAATTACTAACCAACTTATTGTTATTCTTATCCTAGTTTAGTAATTGGTCTTGACTTCTTCATTTTTGGGGTCTTTGTTTCTATATACAATTAAGATTGGGTAACCTATCTACCCAATTCAATTTCATACATAAATTAAATAAATTGATTAACCAGGACATCAACTTAAATTTAAGGAAAATAAATATAAAAATATTTATAAATAAACAACTTTATAATACCATTCTTTGTCTAACATCAGAATTTGAAGACCTCTCAGTACGATTAGGAAGAATATTATGCATTTGTATATTCTGATGTTCTTCCCAAATAATTTGAAATTCATCCGTATGTCTACAATCCATGATGTATTTCCAAACTTGAGGTTCAATCCAGGGGTGTTCTTCAGGGATTTTGTATAATTGTGCTTCATCAAGTGGTTTCAAATTCGGAAACACATAAATTTTGGCCAATTTGGAAGTTTTGTATTCCTTCCATGCTTTATTTGCAATCTTATAGTACTTGCTCATCCAAGTGTGAGGGACTTTATAATGATTTTGTAAAAAAACACTACAAAAGATGAGATATAATATATGTAATTAGTTATAAAATAAAAGAGACTTACATAAATTGTTTTCCATATTTTGAACTTTTCAACTTCATCAACCTTAGTCCAATCAATATAGAGGATTTCAATTGTTGGCCATTCTCCCCTAATGGATTACCAATAGCATCAAATAGAATGGGTACTCTATCATTTGGGTTAAGTGGAGCATCAGGTATATTCACTCATCCCCTTCTTTTCAAATGTCTCAATGGATCATTTGGATCTACAAGCTCTGGTATCCTAGGATCCATGAAATATCTACAAACAATGATGAAATAGAAATTAATTGACAATATTAATTCCAAACATATAAACATGCAAGAGTTAATAGAATAATATAGATCATACATTATGTTAATTAGGTTTTTGATTGTATATATATATATATATATATATATATATATATATTCCTTCACAATCACTTCCAGTCTATGACAAAGAATCATCGTCATCAACTAGATAATCACATACATTAGGCAATTTTTTTGAAAAATGACTAATATTGGATAATGTATCAAGCATGCCATCATCTTCTAAATCATCGCAATGGTAGAAATCTTTCTGTAGGGGTGTTAACACAAAAGACCATATTGTGTCAATTTGATCACTCATGTAAAATACTTGGTTTGCATGAAGTGCTAACATGAAAGGATCATCAGTGTGACTTATCTTGGATAAATTTATAAGGGTAAATCCAAAATAATATATTTTATATCCAACATTGATAACATCTTTGACCCAATCACACAAGAATACTATTTCATGGAAGACCTCATAATTGAGTTCCCAAATATCTTGAATTATACCATAATATGTTCTATCAGAAAGTACAGGATTACCATCTTTGGAACCGGAAAATTGCATAGTTTGTGCAACCATCTTCACACCACTATTTTGATTTACTCAAAATTTGTCCCTTGCTTGAGTCATAAACCTCAATCCATTAATTTTGAAACTAGAATATGATTTGACATCAAATTTCTGACCATGTGCAAACCATTCTAAACTTTCTGTTATTTTATGATTGGGTTTGTTGAGTTCAACTCGAATCTATGCATATAAAAACATGAAATGTGTTTAAAGTTTTTTTAAAACATTACATAGAAGTACTAATGAATTCTTGTATATAACACTTACATGGTTGCAAAACAAATTTATAAGCTCTCGCTTAGGTGCATCATACAACCATTTTTCTCCTTTTTTTATAAAGAGGATCGATCTTCAGTAAGTTTATGTGCATTCTGTAATGTTATTAAAGATATATCAATTAGATATCATTTATATTTAAATAGAAAATAATTTAATTTTAAATGAAAAGATTGAGCCTGTTATCACTTACTCTATGTATGATCATGCCTCCTTATTATTTACCAAAATGGTTCGGTGTGCTTTTTCCCATCGACTATGATCAATAAACAATTTCTTAATTCCACCAAGCATAGGCTTACATACTTGGATCATATGACGTTCTAAGAACAACTTGTGTGTAGGATTCCATTCCAGTGGAACCACTAAAGTATTCAAAACAAAACTCAATGGCCTCTTCAGCAATGTAACGTTCCACCATGCATCCTTCAGGTTGATTTCTATTATTTACATATCCTTAAAGTACTTGCATGTATGTATAAAAAAGATACATCCACCTTAAGTAAGTAGGACCACACAATTGAAGCTCTCGAACTAAATGAACAATAAGTGAATCATTATATAGAAGAAAGAAGGAGGAAAATATTTTTCAATTAGACATAAATTTTCTACAACATCTTTCTATAAATAGTTTAACTCACAAATTGATATAGATTTCTTGCATATTGTATTGAAGAATAAAAAAAGATGAATTATTGATAATCGAATATTTTTTGAAAGAATTGATCTAATAGCAACTGGTAATAGTTGTTGCATTAAGATATGACAGTCATGTGATTTCAAACCATAAAGTTTCTTATGGGTGATAGACACAAAATTTCTTAAGTTGGATGAGTCACCATTAGGAACTTTCACACTCGTTTAACATTTACAAAACACATCTTTCTCTATTTTTGACATTGTATATGATGTTGGTATCAAGTATGTTCGATTCTTATCATTTTCCACCCTTGGTGTCAATTTAGGTCGTAGGCCTAGTTTCTTTAAATCCATCCTTCATTTTTCTAGGTATATTAAGTAATGTACCAATCAAGCTCTCACTTACATTTTTCTCAATATGCATGACATATAAGATGTGACGAATGTGTAGGTCTTTCCAATAAGGTAATTCCCAAAATATTGATTTTTTATTTCAATAACTATGATCTACTAATTCAGTAACATTTTCATTTTCACCCTTTTTATTAGTTGAACTCTTTCATTTCCCTCCATTATGAGTATTATTTTTTTCATCTTTCCATATTGTTTCAATGTCATACCATTCAATTGCCTTAATATCTCAACACCTTGCAAAGGTCAGGGTGCAGGATCATGATCTTCTTCACCATCAAACGATTTCTTTTAATATCTAAACTTATGTCTAGATGGAAAAAATATTCTATGTCTTCTATAAGACATCTTTCATCCATGAACAAGATAAGTTGCAGAAGTATCATCACTACATAGAGAGCATCCCATATAACCTTTTTGTTGCATGTCTTGATAAGTTCCCATAGGTAGGAAAAAATCATTAATTGTCCATAAAATGACCCCCCTCAAGTTAAAGTGTTTTTCTATATGTGCATCATAAAAATTTACACCATCATTCCACAACATCTTTAAATCATCTATCAGAGGCTACAAATATACATCAATATCAACAACGGGTTGTTTTTGTCCTGAGATCAATAATGTTAACATCATGAATTTTATTTTCATACGCAACCATGGAGGAAGGTTGTATGTTACTATAATAACTAGCCAATAACTATATCTACTACTAAGGGAACTATGTGGAGTAATTCCATCAATAGTAATGGCAAGACAAAAATTGTGTGAATCATATGCAAATTGAGGGGATAAATTATCTACTACCTTCCCATTTGGAGAATTACAAGGATGACGTAGCACCCTATCATCAGATCGATTATGTGAATGCCAAGTCAACATATTTGATGTCTCTTTACTTTTGAACAACCTTTGAAAGCGAGGAATCAGAGGAAAGTACCAAAGAACCTTTACGGGCATGCCTTTCTTAAGTGTTGTCTCATTTGTAGCATACTTCCATCTCGATTATTTACACATCAGACAATAATCTAATGTCTCATATTCTTTGTATAAAGAATGCAATCATTTGGACAAGCATGAATCTTATGATATTCCATGCCAAATTGACTAAGAGATTTCTTAATTTCAAACGTTGAAGATGGAAATTCAATACCCTCAGCAAACATATCTATTAGTACATTTAGTAATTCTATGAATCCCTTGTTAGAAAAACCATTTTTTTTCATATTGTACAAATGAACCAAACCCAACATTTTAATGTATTTCTTACATTCTGGATATAATGGTTTTTTGGCATCTTCTAGAAGTTTTTCAAAGGTTTCAGGACCATCCTCATGTAGTTCATCTTCAACACCATGAAACATATTTTCTGTCTTTACATAATGATAAGATGTATATAACCCACTAACACTCTTATTTATCTCTTCCCCATGAGTATTATTAATATTTTCTCCATGATAATACCAACATTTATAACTCAAAAGAATACCACTATGGATAAGGTGATATTTAACCTCGTCAACCTCATGAAATCGCTTATTTTACATTTAACACATTAGTATCGAATCATACTAATTTCATTATTACTGTTTCTACAAGCAAACTCCAAGAAACTTTTAACTCTAGAAATGTAGTCATGCTCAATTCTACACTTTGACATCCAAGATTTGTCCATTTTCTATTAATGACATTAAGCATATTAAATATGTATTCAACAAATATATTTCATATATTAATATATATATATGAATTCCCTAATTATTAGAATATCTATCAAAACATCATATAAAAATAAATACACAAAAACCAAACATAAAAAATATATACACATAAATATAATTATATGAGATTGATTGTAATTACTAATAATAATATGCCACATCATTTGAGTTAATTTCAAATTTAAGACATATAAAACAAAATTTATATAACAATTTTGTGATGTTTAATATTTTTTTTAAATAACTACACTACTTCAAACATAAATTTTTAATGAGTATCATATTGTTGAATCATGTCTTTCTCATTTCATAATAACAAAAATAAATAAATTAAAAACCAACCTTAAATCACAATCATAAATATATAAATTTATTTCATTATGAAAATTTATATAAAACCTATATAATAAAGATAATAACATACATATTTATATAATACAAAACCTACATAATACAAAAATTTATATACATAAGTAATAACACATAATATACAAAACAAATAAAGAAATATGAATATTAAGTGCATAGGATTAATAGAAATACTTACAAAAATAAATGAAGTGACAAAATGAAGGAAAGGAAGAAAAAATGGTGTTTTGTAAGTGAGAAAATGGGTATATAAATTTGATTATTTCGCTAAAAAAAGTAGGGGATCTAGAAGATAAATTGGAGAGGAAGAAAAATCACTAAACGGCTTTGAAATTGGTGGTAGTAAGTAGCCGAAAAATGAGAAAGAGTTATGCTAAGTCCAAGAGTCGGTTGACACATAGAACCGATGGTACACGTAGGAGATAGCATTGGTCCTACGTGTCAATTGACACTATCAATGTACAGCGCCAGTTGACACGTAGAATCGACGCTACGTCCTACGTTTAGCATCGGTTCTACACGTCAACCGACGCTACAATCTACGTGTTTTAAGTCAGGGGATTGGGTTGTATTTATAGGCTAAAATTGGAGTTAAACGTGTTTGAAATGGGTATTAGGGTTTATGGTAGATTTGTATACTCGGGCTGCCGTATGATTTATTATGCTCCATGACACATATTATTTTTATTTCTTCAATAACAACCTGAGAGGAATATGTTATGGCATGAAATAAGCTATGTGACAACGTGCACTGAAAGTTAGATAACACAAGTTGAACCCAAGCACCTTGTGCCACGATATAAATAATGCCTCGCTACAATGTGCATAGAAGCAACAAATGCTCAATTTGAACCCCAGAGCATCTCAACGTAGCATAAGTAATTTCTCATTATGGAATTTGTCAATATTGTTCCTTGTGACTTGTGTGAATGGCCATTAATTACCATATTTTCATTATTATTTTTTGTGTTTGCCCAAGACTCTTCTAGATGCACTTTAACCTATAAAACTTGCAAATACCTTCCCCAACAAATAAAAAAAATATAAAAGAAATACTTAAAGAAATCAAATAATAGGTCAAAATAATGTTCATCAAATACAACAAAACCTACATTTTTCTAGTCCTCAAGCAAAACTAAAAGTAAAAAGACTAATAAAACAAACAAAAAAACAAAAATAAAACTATGAACTTAAATCTACAAAATTTCTCTTGATTTATTTCCATTGAGTTCATAATTATTTCTCAAGCATAAGTTCATCCAACATCTCAAAGGATTAAGGTTCATTGTGAAAATTAGTTATGCATCACAAATTCATTCTCTATTACTATAAACATATCAACATTGATTCCCCCAAACCTAGTTTTTAAAATTTGAATTCACTTCGACTCTATTCCTCACAAGATATACTTTAAATATCATACTGATCCTATGGGTTCAAACACTCAACAAAGTATATACAAACATAAGTCATAGAAAGAAGAAATTATAAACAAGAATGGCCTAAATGTGCATAATATGGATCTCATGACAGGATTCAAATGCTATGATTATGTACAAATCATATTACTAATATCATAATTCAATAAAAATTATTAAGGAAGAAATATCAAATATGCACCTATATGTGAATAAATATATATATATATATTTGACTTCAAAGGGTTATTTTCTACTATTTTGGTAATAACCACATCACTACTTTCAAGAATTTAGGGTCATAGTATTTAGTTATACTATTTTTATCTCCCTCTTTTCTTTTAAAGAATAGAAGATCTATATAAGTGTATTATGGTGAATAGATAATATAGCTTTTTCTTCCTCTAAGGGAATCCCATATGTATCATTTTTTACTAAAATTCAAGCATGAAAAGAAGAGAGAGACATACTTTCAATTACTACTCAACTATCAAAGAATGAAAATAAGTAAATGATACTTCATTAGATGTTTAAAATCCTAACATTCAATGTCAAAGCTATAAATATCATCTAACATTTTAAAATAATAAGAAAAGTATTTTAAAAAAGTAGAAGAAGATTATCACTCAGAATAAAATGCTATTAATTCAATAATCATCTCATAAGATAGTCTCCACTATTTTATTGGACCTAAATATCCCTAATCAACTAAAAAATAGAAATAAATGTTTGAGAAAATTTAAAATTCATAATATAAAGAATCTTCAAAATCCTCAATATTCTAAACTATGTTTTTGTTCAAAAAAGCATTCAAAAGGGGTAAATGGAAAATTAACTACTAACAAATAAATTATAACAAAAGAAAAGAAAACTACAAAAAATGTTAGGTTGCCTCCCACCAAGCACTAGTTTAATGTCATAGCTAGATGCAACTAGAGGCTAAGACTTATTATAGACTTTGAATGTACATTAAAATAAATAGTTTCTCCCAAGACTATCATTGTTAGCCTCCCATTATGTATATCAACAACTATCTTGGTTGAGGTCATCAATGGCCTACCAAGAAGTACATTGTACTCCTTATCGAGTTTTGGGGTTTTGTTGATAGGTTCTTGAAAAGCACTAATATTTCATGATTTTATTATGCTTAAATTGTGATAAATATAGTTGATTATAGCATGTTTATATCAATATTATTCATATCTATATGTTCAAAATCATGGGTATGTTTTATTGTATTTCAGATTTTTAGCATCAAAATGTATAAAATTGTCAACACTTGAAGTACTCAATTTGCACCAAAGAAGCTTGGAAGAATAAGGCATGTAAGCCTTACATAATGAACCAAATAATTTGTAAGGTGTAAAAGGCATAATACAAGAAAATTAAATAATGCTACGACGAGATTTATAGTGGGTTGTGATACACTTTATTAGTCATGAATTTACTAGGCATGCTGAGTATCATGTGTTGCGATGTGGAACAAGTGGTGCAGCATCATGACTTGTTCGAGATGAAATTGGTAAATCTTAATGAACCTTATGCTAGAGTGGCCAATAGCTTGTGTCGTGGTATTCCTTCATTTATTTGGTCTGAAGACCTCTACACTAATCTCTACCTATAAATAAATCATTTTACTCATTTAGGTCATTGTAATTTAGCTTAGCAATTTTTATATTTTCAATAGTAGCCATAGGTTAGTTTATTTTTTTATATCCAATTTCCAAATCCATTTCACCACCATATACAGATACAGAAAGAAAACCTCCTTATTTGTGAAAAAGATACAAAGATTTGGAGAAGCTAGTGAAAACTTGCTCAGAGATCTTAAATCATTTTCAATAAAAAAGGTATTTTTAAATGTTGTGTTTTTGGTATCTTTTTCTATAATCTAATGTCTTTTGTATTTGAATTAACTTTTGTTAATTTAATTATGATTGGCTAATTCTGTAATACGGGATTTTGGTTAATTGGATTCCAATGATTGGAAGAATAATTTTATAATTTGAATAAAAAAGTTCTATTTATTTCCTGTTCATGTTCTTAAAATCTTAAATTATAAATCAATGATGAATCAAAACTTGGTTTATGATTAAAGAAAATATTTTTGAATTAAGCATTAGAAAAATCATTTATTTTTAATTGTGCATAAGTGAATAAGAGTTTAATTTAATCTCATTATTCAATTTCAAGCCCAACCAAGGAAATTATTGATTAAATCAGATTATGAAAAATATCTTTAGTTATAAATTTATAATTAAAGAACATATTTTGTAAGTCATGTTGTTCCTAGTGTCTATGTGTTGGCTTCTTTATAAAGTTAGTTACGACAGATCAATGATGCACACATGCATATAGTCAAGTACACGTTGTATGCCAGCATGTTTACATACACCATGTGGTTGGTTTTCATAGTGTGCATGCTAGGTTTAAGGTTGTGGTTTTTACGAGCGAGCATGCAAGTGAGTAGACATTGTTACTCATATTTTTGTTTCATTTTGGGTGTGGGTATTTATGAAAATTATTCAACAATATTTTGAAATAAAAAATGAGATTTCTTGGCACCTTGCCACACATCTCACCGCACCCCTCACCACCACCCTTGGCAAGATGGTTGGTAAGGTCTATAGCGAGGTGGCTAGTCAAGTGCTATAAACAACCCATTTCTCTTATTTTATTATCCAAAAAATATGTAGTGAAGCTTTCTCAAATTAACATCTTAATTATCTATTACCTTGTATTTCCATACGTATTAGTGATTCATGACTATGTGAGTCGTGTGTCAATGGGTATTTGCCTTTTTGCTACGTTTATTCTTACGTGAGAATATCATTGTGAGAATGAGCTAAGTTAAAATGATTGAGTTCTCACATTTTGGAAATTGTGTCCCTTGATGGTTTGTGTTGGACTATGTGTCCCATGAAGATGGTTGGTTGTTGGTGATTAATGTTGGTCCTTACTCTTCACATTATTGGTTTATGGTTTCTAATCACACCACTTTGGTTGGTGTTAGCTTTGAAGGTAAGTCAGGTTTGTGTGTCGAACAAGGTCATTATGGAAGTAGCAAGTACGATTAGTAATAGACAATTTAGATAGAGGTCCCAACTGATAGGGATATTCATGATTTTATTTCTATCAAAGTTGTAATCGTTTTACTATTTAATGGATATTTTTGTTGAGTGGTTGCCTTAAGAAACCCAAGGATGTTACCACATAGATAGGGTTTCCATATTGGTTTTGCCTTATTATATTTGGTGTTATATATGCTCTAATGTGTGACTAGTACAATCAGAGTTTTAATGGTCAATATTTCTACATACTGAAGTGTAAACTTTGATTAGAAAGCTTCATTATTTATTGCCAGATTTTGACTATTGAATATTCCTTTAGCTTTATACTCTCTATTTGTGATTATTTTTCTAAAGTTTATCTTTCTATTGTTTTCCAATTTGGATTTAGTCCTTAAGGAGTCAATATCTCCTTAACCTAATTTTGTATCAAGTCTTTGGCCTCTCCTTTGTACTCATGCATGATCAAATTATGTGTTGAATTGAGTGTGTAGTTTTATACTTTTATTGTGAAATTTTCTTAATTCATATTTGTGAGGCCTACTTGGTCGAATTAGTATAGGGCTCAGGAAAAGATTCTATGGGTTAGCACTTTCACTCCTCATCTAGGTCACGATTACCTATATGAGTCAAAAGAATAATTGGCCCTCATGCAATTATTCCTACGTATAAGAATCTTTACATTTAGTTTTTGTTTACTAATTAATTAATTTCAAGCCTACCAAGGAAGTTAAAATTGAGAACCTTGTTTTATATATTTTTCTTAATTTACCAATTAATCAATTTCAAGCCCCACGTAGAAAGTCATTAATTATTTCAGAATTGTGTGAACTTGTTATGATAGTGAAAGTTTGCTTATTTAAAAGAAAATAAAAAATCAATAAATATAACTCATTATTTGAATCATTTAATTCATTTTTTCATGAAGGGTTATGGTCACTAAAATCACATATTCATCCATCATCCTAGGTTTGACTATAGTTTAGTTTTTTTTTTAATTTATTGCTTTTATTTACTTGTCTTCTTTAAATATTAAATTAATTTAGAATTTACGATTATGTTCCTCAAATCGATAAATTGTTCAAGTGTTTAGGACTTGTTTTTCTTAACTAAATTAGAAAATAATTTAACTTTTTAAAACCACTACAATTCATTAAAAGATGATATTGGGAGCATACTGATCATTTATTATAATGATTCATACACTTCTGAGCTTTTTATAAATACAAAATTTAATTATCAAGTTTTGGGCACTAGTATCAAAAAATTAGTTTTTTAAATTATTAGGTTGTTTTCTTTTTAGTTATTTTTCGTTATTTTTTGTGATTTTTTTTTATTTTGTGATTTTGTAAATGTTTGAGTTTATTTTTCTTTCTTTGTTATTTTTTTAATTTATTTATTTATTTCTTAGCATATTGTTTAGCTTTCTTTTTAAATAACAATAGTAATAACTGAAAAAAACAAAAACAAAAACAATTTTTGGTTTATTTTTATTTTTACTTCTTTTCTCTTGTTTATTTATTTATTATTTTTATTTCTTTTTCTGTTTTATTTTTTCTTTTTCTTTTATATTTTTAGTTTTTTATTTGTTTAATTTTATTTCCTGTCTTTAATTTTTTTTTTTACTTGTTAATTTTATTTTTATTTTTCTTGAGCAAACACTTAAACCATTGCAATAGCCCTTAAAAATGGAAGATGATTTACCATTGCTTCTTCCTCTATATAGTTGGGGGAGGCAACAAGGAACAATGAATTGAATTTTTTTTCCATGTTGCCATCTTTCTATGGAATTCCTAATGAATATCGATTGACCTTCATTAGATATTTTTATGCAACTGTGCAAACATTCCCTTTGCATGGCCATATTGAGGACCAAATAAAAAGGAGGTGTTTCACATACACCCTAAAAGATAAAGCTAAAGTTTGGCTAATGACTCTTCCACTAGATTGCTTGATAACTTGGGAGGAAGTCTACAACAAACTCATAGGAATATACTATTCCTATTAGAAAACTTTTGATTTGAAAGTAAAAATTGTTATATTCTCTCAAATTAAAGGAGAACCATTCCATAAAACTTGTATTAATAGGTTTAAATTACTTCTCACTCAATGCCCATACTACAATTTCCCACTACAGTTGCAAAATCAATTTTTCTATAATGGATTGAAACAATTGTGTCATTTCACATTTGACAACGATGCCAATTGAACTATGGGAGAAATAGCATCATTAGAGACTTATGACCTTTATGAGATGTGGGGTGCTAATTTCCAATAAAATAGTACTTGAGTGAAAAGGGCTGAAGTTCATGAGATAGACTTTGGCACTGAAATATCTATACAACTTGTAGAACTGACCAAACAAGTTGCACTTCTTACCACTAAGGTTACTCTAACTAGAGAATCATGTAGATTGTGTAGTAATTATGAGGTTGGTACTAACACATTCCCTTATCAAAGAGAACCATTTATAGGTCCTCAACAAGTGAATGCAATAGAGGGTTATCAACCTTTTCCTAGGAATCACCCTTATGCAAAAACATACAATGAATGGTAGAGTCATAATCTCAATTTCTCATAGATTAATAATCAAACCAATAGGTCTAACAACGCCACCGACACATGCCACATAATCCTCTAATTAGATCAACCTTAGAGGATAACTTGAATGCTTATATTCAAGTTAGCAAAGACAACCAGATTAAAAATAATCAATGGTTAAACTATATAGAGGCATCTGCAAAAAAAGTAGAAGTGTAAGTGGGAAAACTAGTTGAGCATGAACAATAGTAAGCTAGAGAATAGTTGTCCGATAAAAATGAACATGTGAAGGCCATTATATCCCCTCAAAATGATGAGTTTCTAGACATTGAATTCCCTAATGATGTAGGGAATACAAATATTTTGAAGTTATCTACAAAGATTCTAGAAGTTTTAATATTAATATCCCTATTAGTGATAAATATGAGGCAAATTATATGTTAGACCTAGGTGAAAGCATTAATCTAATGCCCTATTTTATATATTACAATTAGGAGTGGGTGAGCTGAAATCCATAATCAAATCCCTTCTATAATATATCCAAAAGGCATAGTAGAGGACTTAATGGTGTCGGTAGATAATCTTATTATACCTATATATTTTGTGATTTCAAATGTGTAGCAATCACCACAAATGAACAAGGAATAAAATGTACTTCTTGGTAGGCCATTCATGGCCTCTACCAAGATAATTATTTATGTCCATAATGGGAGTCTAACAATGATAGTCTTGGAAGAGACTGTACATTTTCAAGCACACTTAGATATTGACTCAATAAAAAAAAAGGGATATTGAGTAGAATAAAGCCTATAAATTCTATCCTTTAGTAGCATCTATATGAGACGTTAAACTAGTGCTTGGTGGGAGGTAACCCATTGATTTTAAGTAGTATTCTTTTTTCTATTCTATTAATTTTTTTATTTTTTTATTTTATTTTATTTTCTTTTGTTTTCTTTTGTTTTCAATTTAATATAATTTATTTTATTTTCTTTATGTTATTGTAAATAATGTCTATTTATTTAGAAATGTTAATTCCATAACTATTTTATAATATGTGATTTATGATAAGTACACAGTATTCTATTTATGTTATATTATTGAGTTAGATGATTGATTCAACATGAGTAACCACCTTACCATACTTAATCACATTGTGCTCTAATAGTTGGGTAACTTTTCTATTCTCTTTCTCTTTCTTTTCTTTCTTAATTTATATTTGAACATTGAGGACAATACAGATTCTAAATTGAGAGTGGAAAAAAGCTACTTGTGAAATTATGCATTTTAAAAACATATATATATATATATATATATATATATATATATATATATATATATATATATATATATATATATATATATATATATATATATATATATATATATATATATATACTTTTAGTTAATTTAATGTAAATAATTGAGTATTACACTATTTGTTTGATGTTTTTAAGTATGTTCATGGGTTGTTGTAAAAATTAGTTATATTCATAGTTTGTGGTTAATACTTGAATGTTAAGATTGAGATAAATAAAAAATTGGTGTATAATAATCAAATAGTTGAGACTACCTAGTGAGATAATTTTAGGCAAAAATCATTTCATTATGAGTGATGAATTTTTTCTACTCCTTTAAACACTTTTCTTATTATTTCAAATTGTTCGATGATCTCTATAGTTTTTACATTGAATGTTTGGATTTTTTTACATTTGATAAAGAATCATATACTTATTTTCATTCTTATATTGAATTATTTGAGTAGAAATTAATGTATTTGCTTATTTCCATAATGCTTGGCTTCTAATATATATATATATATATATGGGGTTTCATAAAGCCAACAAAAAGAGCCAATTAAATTAACCACTTACCAAAATATACACATGTATATGGGTTCATTCTCTTAAAAAAAAGAGAAAAGGAGAAGGAAAAAATTATAAAAAAAAGAATAAAAAAAGAGAGAGAAAAAAATAGTATACCTAAATACTATGACTCTAAGTTCTTCAAGTAGTGAGATGATTATTTCAAAAAAATAGGAAATAATCTCCTTGAAGTCAATACATTTTCATTCATCTCGAGGCATATACTTAAATTTTTGCTTGATGATTTTAACTAAAGTATGAGGTTAGTAATGTAATATATTCATAAATCCTAGCATTTCCTTTCATGATATTAATATTATGCACATTTGAGCCTTTCTTTTTTATCATATGCGAACCTTTTAGATTTATTCTTTACATAATTTTTGTTCACAAATACCTTGTTGGGTGCCTGAACCTATAGGATCAGTGTGAAATTTAGAATATATCTTATAAGGATTATATTCAAAGTGAATTCGGATTCCTAACACTAGGACTGGATGAGTAAGTTGATGTATTTTTGTAATGGCACATGAATTTGTGATATGTACAGGTTTGAACAATTAGCTCTGAACCTTTGTGTTGTTGAATTAAATTGTGCTTTGATTTTTGTTATGAACTGAAAATAAATTAAAGCATGAGAATTTTTATTTATCTTAGCTTTTATTTTATTATTTGTAGTTCGTTTTAATTTTTTATTATTTTTAATTTTTAATTTTTGCATTTTAGGATGTTTGTGGTTATCATCAATGAAAGCCCTCATGAGATTTAAACTTATCCATAAGAGTAACCTAGGGGTTTAAAGACTCCTTGCATATGCTAATTGCAATTATGTCAATCTACAAAAATAATTTAGGATAGTTTTGTTTTGTTTATTATTTTTCAATTTTTACATCTTTTTCCTTATTAAAAGCTAACAAGAAGCTGGTTAGAGGTTGTATGTAATAAGTTCTTTAAAAGTACTAATATTTCATGATTTTATTGTGCTTAATTGTTATAAATAGATTTGAATATAGCATATTTATAGCAATATTAATGCAAATCAATATATTTTGAATCACATATATGTTTTATTGTATTTCAGGTGTTTTTATCTTCAAAATTTATAAAATTGTCAACTTATAAAAAAAACACTTGAAGCACTCAATTTTCACCCTAGGAGCTTGAAAGAATAAGGCATGTAAATCTTACATAAAGAACTAACCAATTTGTAAGGGGTACAAGACACAATTGAAGAAAAGTGAAGCATGTCGTGGTGAGGATTATAATGAACTGTGGCACACTTTATTTAGTATGGATTTATTGGGCATGCTGAGAATCGTGTGCCATCATGTAGAATAAGTAATGCTATAGCATGACTCATTCGACATGAAATTGGTAAAGCTTAATGAACCTTCTCCTGCAGTGGTGAATTAGATCATAGTGCACCTTAATTTATTTGGCCCGAAGGCCTCTGTACCATCCTGTACCTATCAAATAAAAAATTTTATTCATTTACATCATTTTAATTTAGCTTATTAACTTTTTTATTTTTCAATAGCAGTTGTAAGTTAGTTTATATTTTAGATCCAATTTCCAAAGCCATTCCCCCACCATATATACAAATACAAAAAGATAATCTCATTATTGTAAAGAAGATCCACGGATTTGGAGAAACATTGACAACTTCTTTAGAGATCTAGAATAGTTTTTTATCAAAAATGAGTATATTTAATTGTTGTAAATTTTCTTTTAATGTTATCTAATGTCTTTCATAATTGAATTAACTTTTATATTTTTTTCTTATTTGTTTGGCTTCTAATGATTGAAAAAAAATTAAGATGGTAATAAGTATGAGTTTTATTTATTTCTTGTTCGTGTTCTTAAAATCTTTAATTATAAATCAATGATTGACCAAATCTAGGTTTATGATTAAAAATATTTTAGAATTAGGCATTATAAAAATCATCTGTTTTAATTGTGCATCAATGAATAAGAGTTTAATTTCATTTCATTTATCAATTTCAAGCCCTACAAGGAAGTTATAACTAATTGACCACCTTGATTTATATATTTTCCTCAGTTTGCCAACTAATCAATTTTAAGCCTGACCAAGGAAGTCACTTATTAAAAAGAGAAAAAAAATATATAACTTGTTACTTGAATCATTTAATTCGTTCTGTCTATGAAGGGTTATGCTATCTAAAATTCCATATGCATCCATCGTCCTAGGTTTGGCTATAGTTTAGTTTAGCTATTTTAATTTATTGCTTTAATTTACTTACTTACTTTCTTTAGATATTAAATTAACTTAGAATTTACGATTTTGCTCCTCAAATCAAAAAAATTGCAGAGTGTTTAGGACGTATTTTTCTTAACTAAATTAGGAAATAATTTAACTTTATTAAACCAATACAAATATTTGGGAGATGATCTTGGGAGTATACTTATTGTTTATTATAAGTAATTCGTGCACTTGTGAGTTTTTATAAATACAAATACTATCAAGTTTCTGTGCATCACAACACATCTGAAATTTCAAAATATACATGTATGATAAGCTTATCACCTATGCCAATGAGTCTTCAACCACGCCCTTTGAACATATGATAGAATTATCAGGGAATTTTAGAGACATGGTTTTGGGTTTTAATTCCCTCACTCCTAATTGCAAGTGTAATGAGTAAGGCATTAAATTGATACTTGCACCTAGATCTAACATAGCTTTTACCTCCTTTTTATCACCAATGGTGATGTTGACTTTAAAGCTCTTAGGATCTTTAGAGGGTGCATGAAATTCACTTTTGTTCCCTACATCTTAAGATCTTTAGAGGGTGTCTAAAACCTTGCCACTTTGATGGGCTATTAGAACCATAGCTTTCTCTTGCATCCTTCTTTTCTCTTGCCTTTGTATATGCTCAACTATTTTCCCAATTTGACATTCCACCCTTTTCACAAATGCATGTAAAGAATCCAACCTATGATTATTTTTCATATGGTTATCCCTACTTACTTGAATGAAAGCCTTCAAGTTGTCCTCTAAGGTTGGTTTATTAGGTGGATTGTGTGGCATGTTTTGGTTTAAATTAGGGTCTTGCATTTGGTTTTGGGCATAAGGTGGGTTATTTTTCCCTTCCAAGAGGAGCTTGGATAATTCCTCCAATTTGGGTTATATTTGTTTACATAGGGGTTATTCCTAGGTCTAGGTTGGTATCCCTTCATTAAGTGCACTTGTTCTTGACTAGTGTCTACATGTGAATCAATAACAAAAGGACAAATATTAGCACCATGTTCATAAGTACTACAAATATCACATACCCTCTTAAGTTGGTGATTTTTTGGCGGTGATGGGTGCAACTTGCTTGGTTAATTTTTCAAGTTGCATAGAAATTCAGTACCGAAGCCTATCTCATGAATGTTGACTCTTCTCATTCTAGTACTTTTTTGTTGGGAATTAGCACTCAAAGAGATCATAAGTATCTAAAGCTATATTTTTCCATAGTACCACCTGCAACATTGTCAACTATAAATTGACACTATTGTATCAACCCATCAAAGAAGAATAGGTTTTGTAGCTACAGTGGGTAGCTCTGGTATAGGCATTGAGTGAGAAAACTTTTGAACCTATCCCAAGCTTCATGGAATGGCTCCCTTTCCATTTGAGAGAATGTTGTTATTTTAGTTCTCAAAGTAAAAGTTTTCTAATAGGAATATAATTTTCCCATGAATTTGTTGTTGACTCCCTCCCAAGTTATCAAGGAACTTGACGGGATAGTCATTAGCCAAGCTTTTGTCCTATCTTTGAGTTGGTCCTCATTAAGCCCTTGCAAAGGAAATGTTTGTATAATTGAGTAGAAATCTCTATGAAAGTCAAAGAATATTTATTAGGAATTCCTTAGAAGGAATGAAAATAGGAATAATGAATATTTTTCAATTTATAATTCCTAGATGTCTCTCCAAACTTTATAAAGAAATTAGCAATACCAATGATTAGCCTTCCATACTCCTTCATTGTCATCTTATTGGTAAAGTATCTCCCATGTTTAAAGGTTCTTATATAAATCAAAACAAAAATAAAAATAAAATAAACCACTAAAGACAAATATATAAAAGAAAAGAAATAAAATAGACAAGACAATAAAATAATTGAAATAAAAAAAATGACTAAACAAAATACAAATATTAACCATATCGTAGAAATAAAAAGCAAATCACAAAACCAAAAACAATTAAGAAAAATAACTAAAAAGAAAATAAATAAATAATCTAAAGCGCCAATTCCTAGACAATGGTGCTAAAAACCTAATGCACTAATTTTAATAGCTTGTAGTGCCGAAATGACTATCCTGAGTTCGGTCTCTAAAGGATTAGGCCAGTTGTTTTAAAAAGGCAAGTTATTTTCTACTTAGTCAAGAAAACAATCCTGCACATTTTATCAGTTGTAGGTAGGTAGAAAAGAACTACAAATTATAAATTAATTAAATAACAAATATCGTAAGTAAAAAATATTATAAGTAAGCAAACTAAATTGTAGTCGAACTAAGGATGATGGATGAATATGGGATATTAGTTTGCATGTCCCTTCATGGAGAGAAGGAATATGATCTAAATACAAATTAGATTTCTTAATTCTTCCTTTTTAAATAAATGAGCCTCCATGCTCATGGTGAGTCCCCACAATTCTCAATTAATCAATAATTTTTTGGGTCCGACTTAAAATTGATTAAATAAAAACTAAGAAAAATATATAAACCAAGATCTTTAATTAATTAACAATTTCCTTGGTCATAATTGAAATTTAGTAAATCTAAATTAAATATATTCTTTAATTATAAATCAAGATTTGATCCATCACTAATTTAAAATTAAAGATATTTTTAACCATCTAATTTAATTTCAATTAATCAACAACTTCCTTGGACGGGCTTGAAATTGATCAATGAAATTAAATTAAATTAAATTATCATTCACTAATGCACAACCAAGCACATATCATGTGTCTAATGCTTAGTTTTAAAATAATTTTTAATTATAAATCAAGGATTGGTCCATCATTAATTTATAATTAAATATTTTAAGAATATAAACAAGAAATAAATAAAAGAATTTATGTATTTAAACCATAAAATTATTGTTCCAATCAATGGATGCAATTCTAAAATTTTATATTACAAAAGACACCTATAACAATAAAAATACCTCTTATTGATAAAGATGATCAATAACTTCCTTGGACTGTGCTGCAACATGGAATGAGTTGGGCTATGACGTGCACAATACTTCATAAAACATAAGTTGGATCTGAAAGCTTTGTGCCATGACATGACTGATGTCTCACCATGGTATGCATAGTGATCCCAGAATGCCCAATTTTAACTTGAGAGCACCTCATTATGGCACAAGTAATGTCTCATCATGGTGCACATAGAAGTTTTAGAATTTGGCAATCTTGTTCATTCCAATTTGTCTGAATTTCCTTTTGTTATCTTGTGTTCACTCTTTTTGTTTGTGTTTTTCCAAGATTCTTATAAAGGCACTTTAAGTTATAAAAAACACTTAAATACGCTCCAAAATAAGATAAAATAAAATAAAACATAAAATAAATACTTAGAAAAACATAGCAAATAATAAGTCAAAATAGTGTTCACCATTGTGGTATTAGAGGAAAATGAAGAAACTCATGAACTATCCCCAATCGTGCAAAGGCTACTTCAAGAATTAGTGATGTGGTTCTAGATGAGATACCTTTTGGCTTTCCATCTATGAGAGATATTCAACATTTCATTGATCTTATTTCAAGAGTTGTATTAGCTAATAAAGCAGTGTATAGAATGAATTCGAAGGATCATAAAGAGCTTCAAAGACAGGCAGATGAGCTTATAACTAAAGGTTTGGATGAAGAAAGAAAGATTCCTTGTACTATCCCTGCTCTTTTTATTCCAAAGAAAGATAGTTCTTTGCATATGTATTGATAGTAGATCTATAAACAAAGTTACCAATGCTTGTTGCTTTCCTATTCCTCATCTTGATGATTTTCTTGACCAAATCAATGGTACATATATTTTCTCAATGAAATATCTCAAGGGTGGCTATCATCAAATAAGGATAAGACCAGAAGATGAGTGGAGGGCTACTTTCAAGACAAGAGATAGCTTAATTGAATGAAAGGTGATGCATTTCAGACTCCCCAATGCTCCTAGTACTTTTATGTGCTTAATGGACCATGTTTTAAAGCCATTTATTGGTAAGTTTGTGGTTATCTACTTTGATGATATTCTTGTCTACAATAAAAATAACAACATTTGGATCATCTCTTTCATGTTTTAAACATTCTAAGAGAGCATAAATTCTATGCTAAATTGAAGAAATGTCAGTTCTTCTCGAATAGCCTTGTCTTTTTTGGCTATGTTATCATGAAGGATGAAATCAATATGGATCGAATTTTAAGTTGGCTAACACCTAAGATCCTTCATGATATGTGTAACTTTCATGGATTAGCCTCATTCTATGGATGATTCATCAAAGGGATAGCTCCATAATGGCTCCCATTACTAAGTTCTTAAAAGAAGGTGAATTTATGTAGACTAATGAAGCACAAAAAGAGTTTTGACATCATAAACTAAAAGGTAATGGAAGCTCTCATTCTTTCATTTTCAAACTTCGATAAATTTTTTAAAATATAATGTGATTCTTCCATTGTGGGAATTGGTGCAGTCATTAGCCAAGAAGGCAAGCTAATTGCTTTCTTTAGGGAAAAACTAAATAAGTCCTGCAATAAGTATTCTACTTATAACAAGTAATTATATGCTCTTTGTTGAGAACTTAACCATTGGAGTTAATATCTTCTTCCTAAACCATTTTTCCTCTATTCAGACCATGAAGCTTTGAAGTTCATAAATAGTTAGTAAAATCTTGATATACATCATGCTTATTGGGTTTAATTTCTTCAATCTTTTAATTTTACAATAAAAAACAAATCAAGAATTGAAAATATGGTGGATGATGCATTATGTCAAAAATATTTGTTTTTTGCACCATGCAAATGAAGGTTAAAAGTTTTCATATGTTGAAAGAACTTTACAAAAAATGATGCATATTTTGGAAAAATAATGGAAGAATGCAAGGAGGGCTCTTCTAAAAAATTCTTGGTGCAAGATGGTTTTGTTTTTAAAAGAAACCGTTTGTTTATTTCTCAATTCACTTCAAGAATATATTATCCAAAATTATCATAGTGGAAGTCTTGGGGGCAATGTGGGAGAGATAAAACTCTTGCTTTAGTCCAAGAAAAATTTTATTGGCTAAAGATGAAGAAGGATGTTCAAAAGCATGTGAAGATATATAGAGTTTGTCATACTGATAAGAGTCATGGCCAAAATAAGAGTTTATACACTCCAATCCCTATACTTACATCATTTGGGAAGATGTTAGTATGGATTTTGTGGTGGTTTTCCAAGAACTCAAAGGACTAAAGACACTATTATGGTTGTTATGGATTGTTTCTTCAAAATGGAACACGTTTTTCCATGTAACGAGACTCTTGATGCATCTCGTGTGGGCTAAGTTATGTTTTCAAGAGATTTTGAAGCTTCGTGGAATTCCTATAACTATTGTTTCATATTGTGATACATAATTTATGAGTCTTTTTTCGTTGACTCTTGGAAAATTTTGGAACTTAACTTTAGTTCTTCTTGTCATCCACAAACTAAAGGATAAATTGAAGTTATGCATAGAGGTTTGGGAAATCTTTTGAGTTATGTTGGAAAAAACCATCGTCAATGGGATCTCATTTTATCTCAAATTGAATTTTTTTATAACCAAACTAAAAGCCAAACTACTGCGACGTTTTTTATGGCCAAAATCTTATTAGTTCTCTAGACTTGGTATCTTTTGAAACCACTCATCATTTTTTTTAAAGAAAGAGAAAAAATTATCAACAAAATGCATGCAAAAGTTTGCAATAAAATTCTCAAACAAAATGAAAGGTATCAAAATAATGCTAACGAAAATCACAAACATGTTGAGTGTAAAGAAGGAGTTTTGGTTTGGATACATACTAGAAAAAACAATATTCCTTCCTAATGAACTTTCTAAACTTAAGATAAGAGCTTATGGTATATTCAAGATTATCAAATGATGTGGTGAAAATGCTTATATGGTTTATTTTCTTAAAAGCTATGGAGTTTTTAATGTCTTCAATATTTCTAATTTATCATCTTATTTTGGTAAAGACTAAACACAAGGTCGAGTTTTGGTCAATCAAGTGAGAATGACACAAGGGCATCTCGTAATTCCAATATAAGTCTTAATATTAGTGGGGATCAATATTACACTTGGATTATACAAGAAGTTGATGATCCACCCCACTATATTTTAGTTAGAAATTTGAATGAAAATTGAGAAATATCCCCTTTGAAATAAAAAAAGAGTCATATATTTTTGGAAAGATCTAGAGGTCTATTTTCTAAATCATTTTACGGTACATTATTTGGATACTTCTAAAGAAAGTTAGGATAATTTTTCCAAAACATGTATAGAAGCTTCTAAGCTTGCCAAACAAGTATTTTCTTCAACACTCTTTAGGTGGGCCCAACATTTTAGTATTTTTTATTATTCTTAGATTTGTTAGAAAGTTTCTTTTCAAATTATGCAACAAGTTTATTATTTCCTTCCTTAAAAATTCATTGAATTACTTCCAAATTAGACAGCTTTTCTAGGAAGTAATTGGTTGTCTTCTTGGAGAAACCAACTTGACTAGTAAGTAATTAGGTGGCGTTTGGTTCGTGGAATGGAATCAGAATCGGAATCGGAATCGAAATGGAATAGAATGGAAAGGAAACAATGTTTTTAGTTTGACCACTGGAATCAAGCTGAAATCAGAATTACAGTGTTTGGTTTGCCATTGGAATGGAATGAAGAAAGCTATAAATTACCTTAATACCCCTACATTTAGTAAAGTTCAAATAATATCATTTAATTACTATTTTTTCGTCAGACAAAATACCTTATTGAAATCATTATTTTTCTAAATAATTATTACTTAATTAAAAAGAAATATATTATTAAAATTATTATTTTTCTAAATAGGGTTTAGGGTTTTGAGGTTTGGGATTTGGGATTTAGGGTTTAGGGATTTAGGATTTGGGGTTTAGGGTTATATTTATGGGTTAAGGTTTAGGGTTTTAGAATTTGGGATTTTGGATTTAGGGTTTAGGGTTTTAGGATTTGGAATTTGGGGTTTAGGGTTTAAGGTTTAGGGATTTAAGGTTTAGGGGTTTAGGGATTTTGGGTTTAGGGTTTAGAGTTTAGGGTTTTTGGTTTTGGGATTTAGGTTTTAGGGTTTACGATTTAGGGTTTAGAGTTTTGGGTTTTAGGTTTTAGGATTTAGGATTTGGGTTTTAGGATTTAGGTTTTTGGGTTTAGGGTTTATGGATTTAGGATTTATGATTTTGGGTTTAGGGATTTATGGATTTAGGATTTGGTGAGTTCGAGAAGTCATGTATCTCTTATTGTAACTCTTGGGTCGTTATAATTTGTATCTCATGAGTGTTCAATTAGAGTGTTGAGCTTCTACTCATAAACCTATATCTCTGTTGTCTTTTTTGGGTGGTAATATTCTATAACCCTTCAGAGATTCAATAGAATGGTGAGCTTTTATCTATCAAAATAAATTATTTTAATTTATTTCCAACTTTAACTTGCATCAATTTTGGTTTTAGAGCCAACATTGTCTGATATTAGTTTATCTATCTAGTTGAGTTGTATTTATTTTCACTTTGACTTATATGAGATACATTTAGCATTCTCTTTGATAAACTTAAATCATTATAATCATAACAAAGTTATAAGGACTTCATAATATTTTTCACAAGTTCATGCGTTAAATTTATTCTATCACCAATTTATCTATTATGGATACAAGTATTAGGAAAAATTATCATAAAGTTACATTCACTTTAGAACTAGGTTAAGGCTCTATCAACTTTCATTATCATTTTTGACATAACATTATTTACTAATTTTATCACAGATGCTAGAAAATAAAGAGAGAAAATGTGATTGTTTTCAAGCTAGTCTGTTTATCCTAACTATCCTAAGGAATGCAATAAATAAATACTTAAAATGAAAAAAAAAAAATTATAGTACCTAAAGCATACTAATCCTAAAACATGGTAATCTAATAAAGAAATAATAATAATAATACTAATAATAATAATAATCATAATAATAATAATAATAATAATAAAGATAGTAACATGTTAATATTCCCCCACATCTAATTCTTACATTATCCTTAATATAAGTGCATGCATATATATAATAAGTAAAAAGGGAGTAGAAAAAATATGTTTGTTCCTCCCACACAGCATTTGGTTTAACATCATCAACCCAATTTATCCACTCTTATTCTTCATCATCATCAAAGATCTTGAAATGTGTAATGTTAAACTTTTGAGATAGCAATCCAATTTATATCCTTACACTTTGGTGGTAATCTCCTTTGAAGTATACTATACATATTCTCCCTCACACCTATGTCTTTGTTCTTCTTAAGCTTCTTATTGGAAAAAAAAGTTCCTTAAAGTACTTTTCATACCAAGGTTCCTCCTTAATATCTTCCATCAAAGTATGTGTATTTGCACCTTGTGGAATGCCTCTAAATTTTTCTTTTGATGATTTTTATTTGTTGAATTTTAAAACATGTTAGAAAAAGATCAAGCAAGGTCATCAATAAAAAGGAAGATCTGGATACTACCTTTGATGTTACATTGGATTCTTAGGAGTAATGGTCTTTTCTTCGTTACTAGCCCCTTCTTAAAATATATCATTAATATGGATTCTTTAGGGCTCCTCTAGTTGCTTACCAATCTCCACAATAATGGAATTTACAACCTATCTATTTGAGATAGGAGCTTGACAACTGTCGGTGGTAACATTGTGTCCAAATCAGCTATTGCTTGGT
This sequence comes from Hippophae tibetana, assembly GCA_037013495.1. NCBI lineage: Eukaryota > Viridiplantae > Streptophyta > Magnoliopsida > Rosales > Elaeagnaceae > Hippophae > Hippophae tibetana. The sequence goes on from CM072810.1 coordinate 48,344,698, forward strand.
TAACCTATATCTCAAGATTTATCATTGCAATTTCTTGTTCTTGTTGAAATTCCAAAAGTGTGAGAAACTAAGGAATTTACCATGTCCTCAAGAAACTTACCTTGAGTGGTTGGAATAGGTTGTTGTATTAGGAATGGAAAGCTAGGTGTGATATTAGAATCAACTATTGGATTTTTATATGAATATATTGGGTATTGATTATCTCACCATCCTACATTAGACATGTTAGAATATGAATAATGGTAGGCCTTTGGCTTTCAAATCCACCAACAGCATTAGTGTATTCCTCATTGTCTTATTAATACTCAAAGTATGGTGCATAAAATTCATTGTACGTGGGATATATTGCATCCATATGTGTACATTTTCCTCTAGCATTCAAAACATCAATAGAACTAGTTTATATAAAAATAAAATAAAAAATTAGAAATAAAATAAAAATAATATGTAAAACTAAAAATAAAATAAAATAAATATAATCCTAAAACTATAAAAAAAATGAAAAAACTAGCAATTATTAGTAAAATGCTAAACCAATCTCTAGTCATAGCACCAAAAACTTGATACAATTGAAAACATGCAAGTATAGGTGATGATGTAGAAATGATAAGTAATTTAATAACAATGTTTGTCATACCCACTAGAATTGGTAACAATATCTATTCCTTATTACTAGTTCGTTACCAAGTTAATTAAAATTAGTAATAAGGGGGTTTTGTCATTTTGAAGAAAATAATATAAAATAAAAAAAGTGAATTAATTGCATAAGAATCTTAATAGATATATGATTATGGGATTTTCCTCGCCACTAGCTTACAATTTTATTAAACATGCCATGCATGTAAATTGGGTTCTTTAAGTTCTAAATTACTTTCATAATTTAAAACAATTCTTGAATTCTTAACTTTAGCTTTAGAAGTCTAGGTCCACATAAGACTTTCCTGCTTTTCTTACTTTGTAATTGATTTAGAATACCATCATAAATCAATCTAAATCTTGACAAATCTAGAAGAACCCTTACTAGATTTAATTCATTCGTTATTAAGAGCTAAAAAAGTGCTAACTAAACTAGACAAGATTAGAACAATGGTTTAACCTTTAGTGAATGTATTCAATCCTACTTGTGACAATAATCACAAGGTACCACTTTGAATAAGAATATTTGTGATTACATAAAAACATCTTAGATTAGATATAAACATATTCATGCAATAAACTAGCTGACCATCCTAATTTATAACATGCATAGTCATGACATTGAAACATAGAATTGAACACATCAATAATCAAGAATTGAAATTATAAGGTTTATGAGTGTTGGAAATATTCATGAACAAAACATTCAGATGAAATTTTAATTTCTAGATGAGTTTTTCCAGGAATACTTTTCAAGCAAAAGGAACTATTGAACTCGAACAAACACATCTCATATGCATATTAGACTTCGTATTAGACTTATGAGAACATTTTGCATATATGTCCCTAAATTGAGAATTGATCTACCTTGATTAAAAAGTCCCTAAATTAATTTTCAATTGAGGTATGTCTATCAAAGTATTAATGTTCGATCGATCAAGCACTATATCAACTGAAAAATTGAGTAGATCGAACTACCTATTTCAAAATTTATTTATTTTATTACCTTATATTGATCAAACCTTTGAGCTTGATTTATTGAGCTCAACCTAGATCGATTGAGCAGCAAGGTTTTCAATCTTAACCTATTTTTTACTAAGTCAATTTGTTTTATTACCATATTGTGCTTACTTTTTAAAGCTCTTTAATGTTTTAAAGGATAGAATTGTAATAGGCCTTTGACCTAGGGCTTCAATATATTCTATTTAAACAAACCTATGGTTTAAAGTTTTTTCAACCACACTTGAATCAACTTTTGCATTCTATGCTTTTCTTCTAAATTTGTTATGCAAAAATCTTTCTCTTAAGCTTTTTTCATTCATTAATTTATCAAATATTTTATGGTTGTGTTGATTGATAAACAAGCCTAATATATTTGAGCTATTGTGCCTAAACATATATTCTCGTATTTCTAGTGATTTTGATTTATCTATTATTCTATTAAATTATCTAGCTAGGGGTTTTCATTGTTTAATCCACTCTACCATACTTTGCACTTGTGTTATTGTGTTAACTTTTCAGATGCCAACTAATCAGGTTCAATAACTCATATATCTTGAGTTTATCGAAATATTAGTCTAGATTCAAACACCTTGATTTTGGAGACTATGAAAGAAAGTAGAGGCTTTTAAGTAGGTTACTTAGGGGCACTACCTTGGTGGGTAGTTAGTCGGTCCAGTGGACCAATATTTTTCCTCTTAGATCATTATTATGGCCTTGGTTGTTTTTGCTTAAAAATCTCATGTTTTATTTTATTTTTTACATTATTTTATTTACATATGATTGCATGTCTGGCTATCAAGAAAAACATTAATTTTTCATATTTTCTCTAATTGTTCAGCCCCTCTAGCTAATTAGATCTGTAACTAAATAAACTTTCAATTGGTATCAGAGTAAGCCACTAGATTTACTTAGTGTTTTCCTAGGACCTTATTATAGATTATCTTATTAAGTGTGTTAGCTTAGATGTTGAGGAATTTAAATTCTCTTTTCTCTCTAAGTATATTATTAAAAGTTTAAAAGAATTATTTTCTAAATATGTTAGAGTCATAGAAAATAATACTAGTTTAAATGTAAAAATAAAAAAATTAAATGAAAAACTTGAGACACATGAAAGATTTTTTAATAAATTAAAATAAGAGAAGAATATTTTACAAGAACAAAATAATGCTTTGAACTTAAGTATTGCATGTTTGAAAGAAGAAAATAACAAGCTTATGGTAGATAATAAAAAAATTGGTGCAAGAGCTCAAAGAATCATATAAAGCTATGAAGAGGATAACCATTGGAGCTGAAAGACTAAACAAAGTTCTTGACTATGAAAAAACTTTTAAAGATAAGAAAAGGTTGTGATATATAGATGAGCATACTACACCATCCTCTTCAAAATCAATTGTGTTTATAAAACCTTTTGATCCCTACTCTTCCCACATTACACACACATCTCATGCATTTTCTTCTAAATTTATTCCTACATGCCATAATTATGGTAGAAAGGGACATATTAGGCCTAGATATAGATTCTTGATGACATATAACCAAATTGATAATTTGCATGCATCCTATTCAAGAATTAATAGTCATGTTTCCAAAAATAAGCATATGGTTCAAAAGACTAGGAAAGGTTGGGTTAAAAAATATGTTTTAAATTTTTTTGTAGCCCACATCATATTTAACACTAAATCTACTACTAGTTTGTGTTTTGATAGTGGTTATTCTAGACACATGACTGGTGAATGTTCTCTTTTCACAACTTTTAAAAATATAATAAAGGAACACTTACTTTTGATGATGGAAATAAATCAATGATTAGTGGTAAAGGTAAAATTCAAATTGATGGTATGCTTAGGTTGGATGATGTTCTTCATGTTGATGGACTTAAATTCAACCTAATAAAAATCAGTCAAAGTTTTGACAAAAATTGTAGTGTATAATTTACCAATAATCATTGTATTACAATAGACCCAAAAGGTAAGTGTGTGATTAGAGGAACTAGGTCTCATGATAATTTATACTGCATTGATGTAGGCCCTGGTACTACTACTTGCAAATTATCCAATGATCAATTTTGTTTCTTTATGGCATCAAAAGATGGAACATATAAAATCTAAAAATCTTGTTAACTTGAGCAAAAATGAAATTGTGCGTGGTCTACCTACCCTTTCTGAAATAAAAAAAAACTTTTATGGACCATGTCAACTTGGAAAAGAAAATCATTCTTCTCATAACAAAATTAAAGGAGTTAACACAATCATAATACTTGAGTTAATTCACATTGACCTCATGGGTCCTATAAGAATTGAGAGTTTAGGTGGCAAGAAATATATTATTGTTGTTGTTGATGATTTTTTTCCATTTTACATAGGTTGGATTTCTGAAAGAAAAATATGATGCAAGATATACTGAATTTCCCATTTTACATACTAAATTTAACCAACATTATGAAACTAAGAACTAATCATAGGAAAGAATTTCAAAACTCAAGATATACTGAATTTTGCAAGTGGTATGAAATAGCACATGAGTTCTTTGCACTAATCACCCCACAACAAAATAGAATAGTTGAAAAGAATAATTGGGTGTTACAAGATATGGAAAGAGCCTTTCTACATGTAAAAGACATTCCCAAGAATTTTTTGGCTAAAGTAGTAAGTACTTCATGCTACATAATGAACCATGTCTACCTATATCCAAATACAAACCAAATTTCCTATAAGTTATGTAAAGATAAGAAACCTAACCTTAAACATCCACATGTGTTTGGAAGTAAATGTTACATTCTTAGAGATCATTAGAATCTAGATAAATTTGACTCTAGAAGTGAAGAAGAGATCTTCCTAGGTTATTCATTAACAAGCATGCTTTTAGAGCGTTCAACTTGAGAACTAATACTATGATGAAGTCCATCAATGTTATTGCAGATGATGCAGGTACTAGTACTCTAGTGACTAATAATAAAGATGAACATTTAAGCACAAGCTTACCAACTGAGGAACAAATTGATGAAACACATGACATTAAAAAAGTAGATAATGACCTAGATGAAGAGTCAGCCTTGGATGACAAGGACACCATACCTAATAGTCGAACTCAAAGGACAACATATATCGTCAAAAACCACCAAACTGAAAAACATCATTGGTGATCCAACTATAAGTATGGTAACTAGAAGGAGATAGGTAAATGAGGTAACTCATCACTATTATATTTCTAAAATAAGACCAAAAAATGTTAATGAAGCATTAAAAGATTAATACTGGATAATTTCCATGCATGATGAGATGCATGATGAGTTAGCTCAATTCACTAGGAAAGATGTTTGGAATTTAGTACATAGACCTAAAGATAAAAATATCATAGGAACTAAATGGGTATTTAAAAATATATCTGATGAACATGATGTTGTTATTAGAAAGAAGGCTAGATTAGCTCCCCAAGGATACAGACAAGTTAAAATAATTTACTATGATGAAACATTTGCTATTATAGTTAGGTTAGAATCAATTAGGAATTTACTATGATGAAACATTTGCTACTATATGCTTACTTAGTGAAGTAGTATATGTTGAACAACCAAAAGGTTTTGTTGACCCAAAATTTTCCAAGCATGTTTATAAACTCAGTAAGGCCCTTTATGGTTTGAAACAAGTTCCTAAAGCTTGGGATAAGAATCTTACAACTTATCTCTTGGACAATAGATTTGTTCTAAAGGAAATTTATAAGATTCTTTTTTATTAAAAGAACCAATGAGGACATATTCTTTACTCAATTATATGTATATGACATAGTTTTTAGGTCAACATCCAATTCTCATGTCAATGATTTTGTTAACATAATGTCTATGATAGGTGCTTACATATTTTCTTGGTTTGCGAATTAAATAATTCAATGATTTCATTTTTATTTCTTAAACCAAGTATGCATGTACTTTAATTAATAAAATTTGACTTGAAATAAGTAAGCATTTGAGAACTACCATAGTACAAGTGTTAATATTTCATTGGATGAGTTTGGTAAAAGTGTTGATCAAATACTATATAGAAGCATGATAGGAGGCTTGTTGTACCTCATAGAAAGTAAACTTGATATTTGTTTAGTGTTTGTGTTTTTTCCTATTGTCAATCAAATCCTAAGGAATCACACACTAAACATGTCAAAATGATCATTAGGTATGTCTCTGGAATTAAAAACTTTGGTATTTAGTTTACTAATGATACTATATGTGGAATTAGTATATACATAAATGCAGATTGGGTAGGGAATTAGGATGTAAGAAAAAGAACTTTAAGAGGATGTTTCTATAATGGGAAAAATCTTGTATCCTAGCCTAGCAAAAAAACAAAACTCCATCTCATTATCTACTACAAAGGAAAAATACATATCTACTAAAAATCTCATGCACACTACTTTTGTGGATAAATAACATGCTTAAGGAATATGGCTTTGAACAAGGTACAATTCCTCTTTAATTTGGTAATATGTACCTCCAAAAATCCTATTTTGCACTCTCAACAAAACATATAGACATTAGATATCCTTTTATTAGGGAATTAGTAAAAGACAAAGTTTTATCCCTTGATTTTGTGCTTTCTAAAAGGCAGTTACCTGATCTATTCACTAAGGCACTTAATACCTACAGATTTCAATCTCTTAGAAGTACCTTTGGAGTCTACCCCATTGATTAAATTTAACTAGTAATTTTTTTGGGCTTTTTATTTTGATTCCTTATTCATTTAAAAAAAGGGAGGAAAGTATATTACTTTAACAGTAACATAAACATTACATACTACATTCATATTTACTATGCTTTTAGCAAATGGATATTGTGACTTATGCACTTACCTATCTTATGCATGCAGTGATCGATGCTAACATAATCATACTCATTATTGTTAGTCTATGTAGTGAAAGAGAGGTTTTGTCACACAGATATGTCAAAAAGGAATATTGTAAGGTTTATGAATGGTGGCGATATTAATAACCAAAAACATCCAAATATAATTTTTGTTTCTAGGTGAGTCTTTCAAGAATTTTTTCAAGCCAAAGAAACTATCGAGCTCTAACAAACACATCTCAAGTATATATCTATTTTATGCACGTTAGATTTCATATTAGATACAAAGGAATCTTTTTCATATAGGTTACTCGGTCAATCGAGACATGTCTAGATTAATCGAGGTCGGTAGATTGATCAAGAATCGATATACATTAATTAAAAATTCCCTAAATTAATTTTCAATTAAGGTAGATAGATCAAGACATGCACAAAAAGAAAGAGCCATAAATGATTATATAAAAAAAATCAATCTCTCACACAAAAATTATAATAAATAACAAGAGGGAATACAAAAGAAAACGTTAATTAAGTTCTCTCTTGGTACATAAAAATTTATTTTGTGCATGTTTGAATTCAACTACATTTTTTCATAATAGGTGATACTATTTTTTTTTTAAATCTTTCATAACTAATCATAGATGGATTAGTTGACATATTAGTGTAGTTTCAATATTAATCTCACTTTTGATGACTATGGATATGTCACTATATGTGTTAATGTATTTATGTTGTTAATGAATAGTTACACCTTGAACATAAATTAATTTTCTTATTCGTGTATAATGTTGTAGTCATGTTTAGTTCAATCTACTATCCTATAATAAAAAGAAATTGTTTTTACCTTGTTTTTAAGTTGTTTATTCATATGAAGAAAAGGGCAATAACAATTGGAACTTTAATTGAAAAATCTACAAAATGTGGAGAACTATATTAGGGCTAGAATTAATTTGAAAATCATTTTTGAAGATATTACACATAGGGTAGTTGTGCTTTTAATTTCTAAATGTTGATTACTCTTTTTTATGAATATTCTTCACTTTATTATTTGATATATACACTCAACTAACAATGGGTATTTTGGTACAAGTTGTTTCGTTGTTTATGTTTTTGTCTTTTAGTATAAATATAAGCTATCAAGATTCAAGTGAAGATGGTTTCATCATATCATAAGATAGTTCCACAATGTAAAATTATCACACGGATATGTAATTTTAGTTTATAGGTGAATCTTTCAAGAATATTTTTCAAGTAAAAGAAACTATCGAGCTCCAACGAACACATCTCAAGTATATAACTATTTTTATGCACGTTAGATTTCATATTAAACACATAGGAACATTTTGCATATAGGTCACTCAATCAATCAAGACGTGCCAAGATCGATCGAGGTGAGTAGATAGATAAAGAATCAATCTACCTTAATTAAAAAGTCCCTAAATTAATTTTCAATTAAGGTAGATTGATCGAGGTATTAATATTCGATCGATAGAGACATACACAAAAAAAAAGTGTCACAAATGGTTGTACAAAAATAAAAATAAATAATCAATCTCTCATACAAAAATTATAATAAATAATGATAGATAATACAAAAAAAAGTTAATTAAGTTCTCTCTTAGTAAGTAAAATTTTATTTTGTGCAAGTTTGAATTCAACTACATTTTTTCATCATAGGTGATACTATTTTTTTTAATCTTTCATTACTAATCTTGAATGGATTAATTGACATATTAGTGTAGTTTCAATATTCATATCACTTTTGATGGCTATGGATATGTCATTATATGTGTTAATATATTTATGTTATTAATGAATAGTTACAACTTGAACACAAATTAATTTTCTTATTCGTGTGTAATGTTGTAGTCATGTATAGTTCAATCTACTGTCCTCTACTAAAAATAAATTGTTTTTACCTTGTTTTTAAGTTGTTTATTCATATGAAAAAATGAAGGATAACAATTAGAGCTTTAATTGAAAAATCTACAAAAAGTGGAGAACTATTTTAGGGGAAGAATTACTTTCAAAATCATTTTTGGAGATATTACACATAGGGGAAGTTATACTTTTAGTTTCTACATGTTGATTACTCACTTTTATGATTATTCTTCGCTTTTCTATTTGATATACACACTAAATTAACAATGAGTATTTTGGAACAAGTTGTTTGGTTGTTTATGTTTTTTTCTTTCAGTGTAAACATGAGCTATAAAGATTCAAGTGAAGATGGTTTCACCATATCATGAGATAGTTCCACTATGTAAAATTATTTTTCCTATAAGTGTTATGTAGTGAAAAAGAGGTTTTATCACACAGATATGCCAAAAGAGGAGATTTTAAGGTTTATGATTGTTGACAATATTCGTAACCAAAATATCCAAATGTAATTTTAGTTTCTAGGTGAGTCTTTTAAGAATATTTTTCAATCCAAAGAAATTATTGAGCTCTAATAAACAAATCTCAATTATATATCTATTTTTATGCATGTTAGATTTCATATTAGACACATAGAAATTTTTTGCATATAGGTCACTCAATCAATCGAGACATGTCTTGATCGATCGAGGTGAGTAAATTGATAAAAAACTAAGTCGTTGGATGATCAACATAGACAGAAAAAAAGGACCCAATGAAGATTAGGTAAACATAGTGTAAAAACGTACCAAGCGACAACATTTTGCGTCCATGTTCAACGCCGTTATACCCCCTAAATGGTGTCATTTTTGTCTCTCTTTTCAGCGGCCCTTTTAACAAAAAGCATAGTATCAATTTTTGCATAACTTTTAGCCACCAGATTAATTTTCAATCCGATAATTCATATTTATTGTACGGTTTTGCATAAAATTTTACCTATAAATTCAGGAGAATAACCCCATAATCAGTGATTGTCCTATGTACCTTTTAATAGGGTTAGTGATTGGTTTATAATCCAATATCCTAAAAGAATTAAACATATACAAATGTTACCAATTAGTCTATAAAAAACATATAAGATAGTGACTTACCGTACAATAAACAAAACATATAAGATTGTCAAAGATTATTCTAATTTATTTTCGCAGTTGTCCAAAAACAAAACCTATCCTATATGTGTACACACAGAGGCAAGTAAAACAAGCGTCCTACATGAAAAATTTAATTTAAAATATTATAATTAATCATAATATAGTATAATTAATTTAAATAATATGTATAAATTTAATTTTTAAAAAAAGACTTTAATAGATAGTATATGAGATTTTGCTTATCTCGATTTTGTGATAATATTAATTCAAAGAGTCAAAAAACATAAAACAAAAAATTCAAAATCAAAATCAAAATAATGAGTTAAAAACAAAACAAAGTAAAAATACGTAGAATGATTAATCTCACGCTAAAACATATAGAACCACGAACAATAATAATGATATTTCATGATTTTTTTAACTTTTAAATTTATTAATTAAATGACATTTTATTTATCTCTCAAAATACTCTAATTATACATTTCTCAAAACAATTATACTTGAATGCTTAACTATACAATGTATTTCAATCTAAAATATAAAAGAGAGAATTATTTTGATATAATTTTTCTTGTCTATAATATATATATTAATACCTTAATACATTACATTCAAAAATAGAAGAAGAATATGTAAAAAAGATTACAATTTTCAAAATATTGAATGCATTATAACTTATAGAAGCAAGGGAAAATAGAGTGTCTCTTAATAATTATTTTAATCAACATTTTATGGATTATAGTTTTTTAAGTATAATAATTTAGTACAAATTTATATAATTTTATTTTTTTCTTTTAATTTCACAATAATAGATAATTATTATAGTATTCATGAGTCTTTTTATTTTTTTCTTTTGATTCCCCAACTAAAAGATGATTAATAAATGCTCAGTTATTTTTTTTTGCTAAATATAATTTAGAAAATAAATTATCTAAAATTAAATTATAGTAGGGTTATGTTATATGAGATAATACATTGATACTTATGGTAGATATTTTTGAAGTATATTAATTTAGTACATATTTAGTAAAAATTTAATTTTTTTCTTTTAATTTCATAATAATAGTTAATTATTGTAATTTTATGAGTATTTTCATTTTCTTTTTACTTTTCAATTTCATTAACACTTTAAAAAAATAAATATTTTAGGGCTATTTTGGTTTTCTCTTTTATTCTTCCACTAAAAGATAATTCTTAATATATATAATAAATTATTTTTACACTAAATATAATTTAGAAAATAAATTAAAATTTAGCACATATTTGTGAGATTGTCGGTTCTTTTGTTTTGAATGAAGTTACAACTACTAGACATCAGATGTGTACCAAGACATCCCAACTAGATTGGTATATATAATTCTTTAGTAAAATCGATAATTAGGCATGCTGTTAATTTTCAAAAAGTAAAAGCATTAGTGAATGATAGAGTATCCTACCACTAAGTCATCGTACAAATACTAAGTACCCTAGAAGCTATACAATCAACTAACACATTATCCTCCCTAAAAATATGAGAACAGTAAAAATCCATGTGAGTAATCTTTTCTATTTAGTCAACCCAAGTAGAGTACGATGATCCAGTGCAAAAAAGAGTCACCATACAATAAGAGTTTGACTCCAACCTAAGCCTTTGCCACCCAAACATAATGGTATACAATATTGTGTGAATAATTGCTGTAAGCTCTGCCTGAAAAACAAAAGCAACCCTAAGTGGAATATGAAACAACTTCTGACAAAGGATCTTGATGTCCAAAATAACCTTGCATAACCTGCTAGCCATGGTGATCCAAAAGTGGTATCATTGGTGTTGACCTTTATCTACTCAAAAAAATAACAGTCTTCAAATGACCTCTTTGATCGTGGTGCTTGTCATGAAATTCCTTGCACTCACCATCTTTGAAGGACTACAAGATCCCACACAGTATTTCACATGGATCTATGCTATAATACGCCCGCTTCACAGATAAAACACCAAACTGTGGTAAATGGAGAGCTCATAGAAGTACATATATCCTTGAAGCGAGCATCATTCCTAGCTTTCCTTATCACCCATATAATTGAAATTATATATGCTTTTGATTCTCTTTTAATTTCCTAATTATAGACAATTATTATAATAATAATGAGTCTTTTGATTTTTGATTTTTAAATTTCTAGTTTTTCACTAAATAAGAATTTATAAATTTTAAATTTATTCATATAGAATCAATTATAATAGAAGTCTTTTGTTTTTTTTCTTTTATTTTCTCCACTAAAAAATAATTAATACATACAATTAATTAATTTTTACACTAAATATAATTTAAAAATAAATTAACTAAAATTAAATTATTATTTGATAATGTTATATGCACACAAATCGAAATATGTCATGTCATTTAGAGGATTATGATGATCATTTTCATACGAAAGTATAAATTCGTTACTTTATATATAGTATCATTCAAGGTCTCAATTCTTTATACATAAGTTAATATCAATTATAATTAAATATCTTAAAAGCATACATTTACCATACAAACTACACAGTTATATTATTCAAATTCTCAACCTTACACATTCTAACACAATGTTATAATTATTGAGTGTAAATGCACTATTGTAGATCTTGCTTTGCTCAAGTTTATCATCCATATTAACCATGTCATGTTTATAATGCCATTTTTATCACAATCATTCACTTCATTTAATATGGATGTAATTCTAGAGGCACCATCAGAAGAATCATTAGAAGATGAAAGTAGGTAAGTGACCTAGATATTAACACGAAACCATGTAAGTAACAAGCTAATCAAAAGTGGTACGAGAGTTTTCGAGATTCATATTGAAATGGGAATGTGAAGTCCTAAATGGTTATTAAAAATTTATATGGTAGCTAGTAATCGTTTAATAAGTGCTTGAAAAGTACTAACATTATGGATTTATTTATACTTAAATGTTAAAAATAGATTTGAATTCGCATGATTTCATCATTATTTAAAGAAAATCTATGTTTTTGGAATCACATGTATGTTTTGTTATATTTTAGATATTTCTAGTTTCAAATTGATTGAAATGATAAATACTTGAAGGATCGTAAGTGAAAGCACTCATTTTCAACTTTGACGAATAATAAAATAACACATATAAACCTTATATGTGTTCCAATTAGTTTGTAAGGGGTGAAACAATAAGAAATTAAAAAAAAAACAAAGTCATACAAGTTGCAATGATGTAAACTTTAAACCGTGGTGCGACCTTCTCGGGATTTGATTTCATATATACCAAAGTGATGTGAGTTGCAACGGTGAAAAGATATGGACCACGATGCACGGTGAATTCTCCTTCACAACCCCCTTTTTCGTCTATTTTTCAACTATAAAAGGACCCATTTTCTTGAGTATTCTACATATTCATAGCTTAGTTTTGAGTTTTAAAATCAAATTCTCAGAAATAATTTGTTATATTTTTGAGTTTTTTTTAGTTTTATGTAGTAGTTTTGATTTAATAAGGTAGTTATTTTTAGAAGTTTTTCAGATAACAAATCACTACAGAATTTATCTATAAGAATACATGTAAAGTATTAATTTAAATTATATTTTATTATTTATAGATTTAATTTTATATACCTTTCTGAATACTATTTTTAATTTATTGATTATTCATTAAATCTGGACATGTCTGGTTGAATATTATTGTATGATATTAATTATTTATCATGGTTATGAAAGATTTATTTAGATGATATTTTTATAAAATAAATTAAGATTATTTTTTATTTTAAGATTTTTACAAAATTTATTATTGAAAAATATATTGACGATATATTTATCTTAATATATTTAAAATATGAAAGTTAGGTTTTAGATAAATCAATCTATCTAGATCTAATTTAGAGTTATTTTCTATTTCAAGATTCTTACAAGATTTATTTTAAAAAATATATTGATGACATATTTTCTTATATTTTCATAATAAATTTAAAATATAAAAGTTAGCTTTTAGATACATGAATATAAAATTTAATTTAGAAAGCTTGAATAGTAGTTTAAATTGATAGCCCATTAAAAGAAACAATTTAGATAGCTTGCTATTTCCTTAGAAAGAAGCATAATTTAATCCTATATTTTATTGATATCCACCAAAAGAATTAATTTGATTAACAAAGAAACTGATCCATGCCAAATGAATTTTAAAAATCAATAACTTTAATTTATATCTTTAATAATCTAATTAATTTTAAGCATATATAGACAACTATCTAATATATCCTATAAATTTTATATTGAGTGTTAAATGTTTATCTCTTTGATATTTGTTGAATCAATGTTGTATCTATCTTTAATTTTATATTATTAGTGTAGACTTTTCAAAACACAAATATCATGACAAAATGTTTAGGTTCTATTTTCATATTTATTTTTAAGAGATTTATTGAATTATTTAAAATCACACAATTCTTCTTTAGACTAACCTTGGAAATATATTTGTCACTTTTTACAAAGTGATTAGGACAATGCGAGCTTTTTATAAATATACAAAATTTATACATCAAGTATTTGAGACTGTCGTTGGGGATTGTTTTAGCATTATCAACTTGATAATTTAGCATATCAGGTTTTTAACGCCATTGCGAGAAAGGAATAGTATTTTAAATTTTTATTATCAAAAATTTCAAAAACCATTTTGTAAATATTTTGAGTTTTGTAAATATTTATTAGGAATACTAATTTTAATTTTTTTTATTTTAACTTAATTAATTTCTTTTATTTTCTTTTATTTATATAATTACTAACTTAATTCTTTTTATTTTATTTTATTTTACTTTATTTTATTCTTATTTATTTTTTGTTAATTATTTTGTTTAGTATTTTTGTGTACTAACATATTTCTTGTATGATATTCTTTATTAACTTATTGTAATTATTTATTTAATTTTTATTATTGTATAATAAATTATTTATATAATATATATTGTCTATTGTATTTAGTTTCACTTGTTATAAGTTTTTTTTACTAATATTATCTAACCAATTGCTTGTATCATATATATTGTATTTTTATTATTTATTTAATTTTCTTTTTCTTTTTATTATTTCTTTTGTTATTTATATATTTTTAGTAGTTTTGTTTCTTGTTTATTTTTATTGCTTTTATTTTATATTTTTTCTTTTGGATTTGTTTATTTCATTTTATTTCTCTAGTTTTTTTATTTTTATCTTTTTAATTGATTTTTATTTTATAATAGTTTAGCATTTAGTTTTTAGTTAGTTCTTAGTATTATATTATATATAGAATAAAAAAATCTATGTCATGACATGGGGCTCTTGGGATTCAATTGGATTGAAAGAAAATATACATGCATACATGTATATGTTTAAATATGCTAGGTTATATCTCTTTTCGTGTTTTCTCGTGATGAATTTTTAAACTAAAAATCTAGAAAAAAAGGTTTTAAATCAAATTCACACAAATTTTCTCTTCTTCTTATCCTATAAATCCTTTTTTTAGGCTCTAAACATAACTAATTTTGAAATTTTTCATATCAATATCACTATTGATGATAAAAAGAGGTAAATGCTAAATGATACTTATGTGTAAGAATTAGTTTAAAGCCTTATTCATTATAGTAGCAACTAGGAGTGGGTGAGCTAAAATCCACAACCATGTCACTACAACTAGTGGATAAATCTATATTATATCCATAGGGTATGTAAAAGATTTAATGATACAAGTAGATAATCTTATCATACTTATAGAATTTATAAATTATAGATTGTAATAAACTTAATAACAAGGGGACATTGAGTATGTTAAATTCTAAAATGAAAATTCCCCCTAGAAGAATATTGTTAAGATATTAAATTAAGTGTTGGATAGAAGGCAACCCATCATTATTGATAATATCCTTTTTATTTTATGTTATTTTATATTTAGCGTAATTTAATTTAATTTATTTACTATTTGTATGAAATCATGCTTTTTTTCATTTAAAAGTGTAAAATTTATAACTGTTTATTGAAATATAATAGAGTGTTGGAAAAGTACACAAAGTCTTGTCTATATGGTTAACATTGTTAAAGATTATGAATGCACATCGCTTTCCAAATCATTACCTAATCACATTGAGCTAAAGTAAATGAGTAACTTTTTTTTTCTTTATCTTTAATTTGCATTTGTTACATTGAGGACAATATATATTATAAGTTGAGAGTGTTGGAAAAGTTACATACATTTAGGCATTTTTAATGGTTTTTAAACATATGTTTACATTTGTTTTCATTTATTTGCTTTTATTTCATTTATTTATTGGTTTGAGAATAGCTAGGTTTAATTTAATTTTTTTGCAAAATTATCATGATTTTAGTTGATTTTAAACGAATAATTTAGTCTTTGCATTGTTGGATTGATGTCTTGAATATGTTATAAAATAATGTGATAATTAGATTTTTTTTGTCATAGTTTGTGTTTCATGCTTGAATGATGAGATTGAAATAAACTCAAAATTGATGTTTAGGTATCATAAAGTAGAGACTATCTTATAATAATATTTTGAGCCTATAACCATTCCATTATGAGAGATACTATTTTCTCTATTTCTCTAAATATTCTTCTTATTTTAAATTAATAGATGATATTTATAGGTTTTGTACTGAATGTTTGGATTTTTAACATATGATGAAGCATCATATACTTATTTTTATTGCTTAAATTGAACGATATAAGTATAAATTGAAAGTGTATACCTTATTCATTCATGTGTGACTAAAAAAAGGATATATTTGGGGTTCCTTAACGCCAATACAAAAAGAGCTAAATTTTTCATTCACCAAATCATATAATTATATACATGGGCCAACTCTTTCTCTCTCTCTCTCTCTCTCTCTCTCTCTTTAGATATATATATATATATATATATATATATATATATATAAGTATAAAAAAGAAAAAGGAAAAGGAAAAAAATCAATAGTATAACTAAATACTATTTAAATTCTTTATAAATCTTATCATTTTATTTCTTTTATGAGATCAATGTTAATTTTATTTTGAGTCTTTCTTCTTTAAACATATAAAAACTCATTATTTCATTTATTTACATAACTTCTATTTGAAAGATATCATTGATTGAGTGCATGAACCCTGATAACTGTATTTTATATAGTTATTTTCATCTATTTTATTAATTATAATTGCTATATTCTTGACATTTTTGGTTAATTTTAGGTAAATAAATCAATATTTACCTTTTATGTGTTAAGAAATACATTTTTAATAAAATTAAATAATTTGAATCGAAACTGTACTTAATTGCAAATTTATGTCTACAAATATAATTTCAAATAATAGAGTTCTTAATTGTAATTTATAAAAATCGAAAATATAATTTAAATTAAAATCAAGGTTAATTTTAATTACTAAAAGTTTAAGAATTTAATTTAATTAGAAAAGGGCTTAACTGTAATTAAAGAAAGTTTAAAATGTAATTTGAATTAAATTTATGGGTCAAAATGAAAATAATTAAAGTTTAATTTTCGCATAGGAGAGGCAAAGTCCACGCGCAGTCTCACACGCGCGCAACGTGGACCATCAGATCAGAGAAGAAACGGCTAGGATGAGTGCGTTTTCTTCAAAGCCAACCAAAGTGAATGGGTGCAGGTTTCTCGTTCACGCCGCTCGGTGCACCAAGTGGGGCCCACCTGCCGCACAGACCGGCATGTATGTGGCACCCACGTGTCTGATGCTTTGCAGCCGTTGTCCCCCACCTTCGCATGCCTTTTTTCCCGTGCGATCGATCCATATGCACCCAGTTATTCTACGAATCACAAGCTACCATGTGTCCCACTTTATTTTATAGCCAATCATGTTCTTACACGTGGCACGTTACAGTGAGCACGAAAGCGCAGGATCACGCACGCGTTGCAGCCGTTGTCTCCCAAGTTTCTCGCGCCATTATCCCGTGCTATGACATCACGTGCAATCATTTCCTTCAGCCAATGAAATGCTGCCACATCTCCTTATTAATCCTTGCAGTGAATCAGACACTGACACGTGGCATGCACTTTGAATTGAAAAAAATCAGAAATGACACCTCTGCTTTGTGTCTCACGCGTGAATTAAAATAACGTTTTTGATTTCGAATATCGATACGCATCGATTTTATTTTTGATACAATTTTTTTTACGCTTTTCTAAAAAAAAAAATGTATTATTTTAGATGTATTTTTTTAGCTATAAATAGGGGATATTATGATAGAGTTAAAAAGTTTTGGAGAGTTTAGAATTTGAAATTTTTAGTAGTATTCGGGGGTGGACTATGGAACACGTAGAAGCCATTTTTGGATTCTGTTGTGTTTTGCGTGTGCCAAATATTCACTATACGAAATGATTTAATTTTTCTTTGTTCTTCATCTCATTTTATGTATCTGCTATGATTTTATTTTAAATTTATGAAGTAATTTAATTTTTCTAGGGTTGCATTTTATCTGAATTTATGAAGCTTTTATTTTAATTATTTTTAAACGATTTATAAGACGTTTGAGTTGTTTATTCTATTTTGTGCTTAATGCTTTTGATTATTTACGAATTTTATCAAATGATCTGTGGCACATAAATAAATTTGGAAGAGGCATTTTTGTGTATATTGCTCATAGATAGAATAACATGTATGATGAAGGATAGGAATATACCCTAATTGTATGTGTGGCCATTTGAGAACTTAGAACCTAATGAATCTTGGTGAATTTAATTCTCATAGGAATCTAGTGAATTAATTTAACGAGGTGTGTTTATACGGAGCTCAGAAGAGATGTATGGATAAAATTAGAAGTTTTCGGTTGACAAATTAAATGTACTAAAAATATATAAATCAAAAGAAAATAACATGATTTGAGTTGATTAATTAGGTGAAAAATTGCAATCCTAGATTTCTTTTATTTTGTTATTAAACTATTTTCTTAACTTATTCCAATCAACGATACTTTTGGATAAAATCAGAGAGATAATTTTAGTACTCAACAAACTGTAGTAACAAATCTCCGTGAGAACGATAACTTACTTATCAAATTTTATTACTTGTGGCCGTGTATGCTTACACGTTTTATGTTCTCCAAAAAGAGACAACAAACCCATAGGATCAATGTAATATTAATAGTATGACATGTGAGGATTAAAATATAAGCGAATTTGGATTTCTAATACTGGAATCGATTAAGTCAATATTGATACGTTTTTATATGGAGTATGAATTTGTGATTTTTAACTAATTTCTACAATAAAATATGAATATTTGGGATATTGATTTAAATTATGCTTTGGATTTTAATAATGAACTTAAAAGAGACTAAAGCATGAGAAGTTTTGATATTTAATTTTGTTATTTATTATTATTTTTTTATTTCTTTTAGTTTTTGCATTTAGTAGGATATTTGTTGGTATCATCTTTGAAAGTCCTCGAGGAATTAAACTCGTTCACTAGGAAAATCTAAGGGTTTAAAGGCTTGTTGCATACGCTAAATACAACATTATCAATCTATAGAAATAATTTAAGTTAGTTTAGTTTATTTATTTTAGTTTTTGTTATTTTTTATTTTTTATCGTTTTCTCTTGGTAGAGGCTAGCAAGAAGCTAGTTCGAGATTGTGATGAGTGCTTGAAAAATACTAATATTACATTATTTATTTTCACTTAAATGTTAAAAATAGATTTAAATTTGCATAATTTTATCATTATTTAAAACAAATCTATGTTTTTTGAATCCAGGATATATTTTGTTATTTTTTAGGTCTTTCTAGCTTTAAATGGTTCAAACGATAAATACTTGAAGAATCATACCTGAAATCACTTATTTACAACTTAGAAGAATAAAAGAATAATATATGTAAACCTTATATGTATTCCAACCAGATTGTGAAGGGTGAAACAATAAGAAAGTTTAGAAAAGTAAAATGATACGGGCTGCGGCGGTGGAAACTTTAAGTGGTAGCATGACCTTATTAGGATTTGATTTCATGCATTTAATTGGGTTGTGGATGTAGAAAAATGTAGGTTGTGGCATTGGGTGCAAAAGTTAATTGTAAGAATACATTGAAGGTATTAATTTTAAATGTATTTTATTATTTACATATTTAATTTTATATATCTTTCTGATTGCTATTCTTAATTTACAAATAATTCATTAAATCTGAGCATGTCTTACTGAATACTACTATAGGATATTAGTTTTATTATCATGATTATGAAAGATTAATTTAGGTGAATATTTAATAAAATAAATTAAGATTATTTTCTATTTCAATATTATTACAAAATTTATTATTGAAAATTATATTGACTATATATTTTTCATGATAGATTTAAAATATGAAAGTTATGTTTCAGATACACCAATTTAGATCTAATTTAGAATTATTTTCTATTTCAAGATTTTATAAGATTTATTATTGAAAAATATATTAACTACATATTTTTCGTAATAGATTTAAAATATGAAAGTTAGATTTCAAATATATGAACTAAAATCTAATTTATACAGCTTCAGTAGGAATTTAAATTAATAGCCCCGCCAAAGTATCGATTTAGATGGTTTGATATTTCCTTAGAAGGAAAGCATAATTTAATCCTATCTGTTAGTGATCCCTCCCAAAAGACTTTAATTGATTTGATCAACAAAGTAAAGAATTTTTAATATAAAATACGAAAAAATAAATAACCTTAATTTATATCTTTAATAACTTAATTAATTTTAAGCAAGTGTGGTTAACTATCTAATATATCTCATAAATTCTCTATTGAGTGTTAAATGTTTATTTGTCTGATATTTGTTAAATCAATCCTATCTTTATCTTTAATTTATCTTATTAGTTTATACTTTTCAAAACTCAAATATTGTGACAAAATATTTATATTTTATTTTCATGTTTGTTTTTAAAATATTTGTTGCATTATTCAAAGCCACATAGTTTCTTTTTAGACCGATCTTAGAAGTATACTTGTCATTTTTTACAAATGATTCGTGCATTTATGAACTTTTTATAAATATACAAAATTTGTGCATCACCATCCTTAATGCTAACGAATAGGATGGCTATTGACCGTCCTATATTTTCACAAATAGGATGGTCAATAGCCATCCTATAAAGTTTTGTGAATTATTTTACATAATAGCTATCCTAAATAACATATAAGATTATCATTTACTTGTATTCATCCTATTTTATTCTCACTCTAAGATTGAGGAATTCTATATTTCTTGTATTCTTGTTGAGGGGGATGAATACCCTTAAGTGAGGCGATCTATGCACAAGAACAAAAGAGGTAGAAAGAACAATATTCTGAATGAAAAGTGTTTACATTGTGAGGAACTTGGCCATTGAAAGAAAGAGTGTGCTTAGTTTTTAGCCAAGTTCAATAAATAGAATAAGAAAGATAAATATGATTTACTTACTCTTGAATAGTTATAGATGTATGTGATACATCAACCTAAAGTTTTGATTCAGGACCAATTAATTAGATAGGTTCATCTTTGCAATTGATTAATTTTTCAATAAAACTTCTATATCAACACTTCACCATGTGTTTAGGCAATATATATCTCGTCTCAACTCAAGCAATAGAAGGTGTTAGAATTCAATTTAGAAATAATTGATGTTTAGTATTAGATTGTTTATTTTATTCCTAGGTTTACTAGGAATTGGATTTATATTTTTCTAAATTGTAGGAAACTTTTTATAAGGTTTCACTTAATAATAGTTTTGTGACTATTAATAAAAATAGAATTCTTATTTGTACAACATTTTTGAAAAATTTCCTATATCTACTAAACTCGAAGTCTAACTTACAACTTAATTCTGAAATATTCAAGTGGAACAATCTAAAACTATAAAGTAAAAATATTTTTCCTAATGATGATATGTATCTATGATATCTAAGGCTTAGTCCTATAATCCTTGACTGGATTCAAAGACTTATACTGGATGGTATTTTGAGAGAATTAAGTGTTGGTTCTCTCTAATCTATGAATCTTGTTTAGAAGACAATATAACCCAATAAATATTTGTAGCAAAGGGACTTAAACCCACCGAACCACTCAAACTTATGCATACGAATGTCTATGGACTGATGAGTGCCCAAGAAAGAGGTGGTTATGAGTATTTTGGTCACTTTTATAGAAGATTACTCAATATATGAGTATATTTACCTAATGCATCAAAAGTCAAAAACGTTTGCTAAGTTTAAATAATTTTGCTCTGAAGTTAAAAAAGCAATTAGATAAATCCTTAAAGATGTTTTGATAGGATTGTGGTAGGAAATACCTTGACATGGAATTCAAGGACCACTTGCCAAAGCATGGAGTAGTCTCATAGCTCACAACACCTAGTGTGCTGCAACAAAATGGTTTACCAATATAACTAGTAATATCATAATTGAGCAACTAAGTTTACCAACCTTAAAACACCCTAGGCCTTATAAACTATAATAATTAAATGATAATGGGAAGGTTAAAGTTACCAAACAAGTACTAGTTTCTTTTTCTATTGGGAAGTAAAATGATGAGATCCTATATTATATAGTACCTATGCAAGCAACTCATATTCTATTGGGTAAGCCTTGGCAATTTGATAGGAGGGTTATACAAGATGGGTTTAGGAATAGCTACACTCTTGTAAAAGATAACAAATCCAATAATTTTTTACCCCTCTTCTTCAAAGAAGTGTATGAATACCAAATGAAAAAGAAAAGGGCTAGTGAGTAGAGAGGTGAGACTAAGAGCTCAAAATAAGAGAGAAGTGAAACAGAGAGTGAAAAGAAAAAAAGGAGAGTTGATCAAGTGAAGTGGTAAAAACAAGGGAAAAAATGTGAGAGGAAGAAGGCTTAAAAATTAAAAAAAAATAAGCAATTGAGTTTTTATGCTAAGATTAGTGATATCAAGAGTGCTTTTTATACCAATCGAGCTATGATTGTACTTATGTACAAAAATGCTTGTTTTACTAATGAACTTAACAATTCTTTGCTTAGTATTGTTGTTTCTTTATTACAAGAATATGAATATGCGTATCCCAAACAGAATCCCAATGGTATGTCACCAATAATGGGAATTGAGCATCAAATGGATTTTATACTCGGAATTTCCATTCCAAACCGATAAGCTTATAGAAGAAATCTTTAGGAGACAAAAGAGCTTCAAAGGAAAGCTGAGGAGATCTTGGCTAAGGGATATGTGTAGGAGAGCATGAGTCCATGCACGATACCAATTCTAATTGTGTCTAAAAAGGATGAATATAGTAGGATGTGTTTTGATTGTTAGGCCATTAACAACATTACGGTAAAGTATAGATATCCCATTCCTAGGCTTGATGATATGCTTGAGGGATTTCATGGTTTTTCATTTTACAAAAATAGATTTAAAAAGTGGGTATTATCAAATTAGAATGAGAGAAGGTGATGAATGAAAAACTATTTTTAAAAATAAATATGGCTTATATGAATAGTTAGTAATGCCTTTTGGTCTAACTAATGCTCCTAACACATTTATGAGATTAATGAATCATGTATTGCATGCAATTATATGAAAATTTGTTGTAGTTTATTTTGATGATATTTTGATTTATAGCAAGCACTTAAATGAATATATTCAAAATTTGCATTGTGTGCTTGATGTTTTGAGAAAGAAAAAGTTGTGCCAATCTTACAAAAAATGTTTATTTTCTTTGAAAATAGTATTATTTCTTGGTTATATTGTTAGCTCAAAAGGAATTGAGGTTGATGAGAAAAAAAGTGAAGGCTATCAAGGAGTGGCCTACACCTAAGTCAATTACCGAGATATAGAATCTTCATGGTTTAGGTAGCTTTTATCATCATTTTGTCAAGAATTTTAGTATATTAGTCACACCAATTATTGAAGTCATTAAGAAATATGTTGGTTTTCAACAAAGAAAAGAACAAGAAAATGCATTAAATTATATTAAAGAAATGTTAGGTTCAACACTTTCATTAGCTTTACCTAACTTTTGAGATTAAATGTGATGTCTTAGGGATAGGTATAGGAGAAATTTTGATGATGTGTTGAGTTGCCGAATATAATGAGAACCTAAATAGGGAAGCTCTTAATTACCCCATCTATGACAAACAACTCTATTCATTGGTGTGATCATTAGAGACTTGGAAATACTACCTATGGCCTAAGAAATTTGTCATTCACGTTGATCATGAATCCTCAAAACTCTTGAAAGTTCAAGGTAAATTGAATAAAAGGCATGCCAAATGGATAGAGTTCATTGAAACCTTTCCTTATGTAATCAAGTAAAAACAAGGTAAATAAAATTTTGAGTTGATGCATTATAGAGGAAGTATGCTTTAATTTCTAATAGTTCTATGCATGAGCCACTTGTCAAGGATGCACATGGGAGAGGTTTAATGGGTGGTATTATAAATACCATGTAAACATTGCACGGATATTTATTTTGGTCTAAGATAAAATGTGATGTAGAAAGAGTATTTTCTAGATGGATTACATTTAATCAAGCTAATTTTAAGGTCTTACCACAACTTTTCCCATACTTAGTAAGTCGTGGGTTGATATTACTATGGATTTTGTGTTAGGGTTCCATAGGTCAATGGAAGGTAAAGATTTTATTTTTGTAGTTATTGATAGGTTTACTAAGATGATCCATTTTATACCATGTCATAAAGTGATGATGCATCTAATATAGTTGGCTTGTATTTTAGAGAAATTGTAACACTTCATAGAGTTCCAAAAAGTATAGTATTTGATTGTGTTGGAAAACCTTTATGGTTATATTGGGGATTAAATTATTTTTTTCAACTAGTTTTCATCCCAATATTGATGGGAAACTAAGGTAGCGAAATGAACTTCGTCTACCTTGTTACATGTTATCATTCAATAGAATTGAAAAACTTGGAGGATTGTTTGCAATTTATTGAGTTTTCTTATAATAGAAGTGTTCATTCTACTACTAAATATTAACCATTTAAAATTATTTATGCTTTTAATCTACTAACTCCTATACACTTGTTACCCTTCCTGTTCATGAAGGGACTGATTGGATAGTAAAAGGAAAGTTGAGATGGTGAAGAAGCTTCATGGAAGAATATGTCAAACTATTTTAGAAGAAAAATGACTAGTATGCAACCAAAGTCAACAAAGGATGTTGGAAAGTTCTTTTTGAACCTATTGATTAGGTTTGGGTGCAAATGATGAAAAAAGAGGAGGTCCTACAACTTAGAGAAGATGGTCCATTTCAAGTGCTTGAAAGGATCATTGATAATGCATACAAGTTGGATCTTTCAGGTGATAATATTAGTGTTTTATTTAATATTTTTAATTTATCTCATTTTAATGCTAATGATGATTTGAGGTTTAATCCATTTGAAGAGAGGGGAATTATTGATAAGAATCAAAGAGCTTTGCCCCAAGATCCATTAAATTTATTGCATGTACCTGTTGGGCCAAACATAAGAGCAAAGGGCCAAAAGGATCAGAGCAGCACCCAATGGGCTAGTCCATGAACTTTTCTATGGAACAAAAGTGATGGGTGCCAAGAAGAGTACAAATGAAGGCCCAAAAATAATTGATAAAATATGAGTTATTGACAAGTCCTAACATTACAATTGACTTCTAGACTATTCACATAGTTTTTATTATGTATTTTAGACTTTATTTAAGGCTTTTATTTAGGCTTCATTTTTGCAAGTAATGAGTTTAATTTTTCTATAATATTAGTTTTTCTAGGGTATCTGTATTTATATATACTAAGGGGGTCCTAACACAATGAGTAAGACTTCAAAAAATTAATAAAATTGTGAGCTTTATCTTCCTATTAGTTCTTGAAACAAACATGTGGCGTTCAACTTATATTTATGCATTGTTCATGACTCCATTATAGCCATTGGGTCAAGGTCTCTTTCATAAATATGTTTTAGCTTTCTTGGGGTGTGATTCAATTGTTGTTGGGTTTCTAGAAGCCATCTTGATGTTCTCATACATGAGTTGTTTTATAAGGTTCGCAGGCATGCTAGAATGATGATAATCAAGAAATTCAAGGAGAATCACAAAAAGGACCATTAGATTCTTTGCATGTATCTTTTGTTCCTATCACTAGAGTGGGGGCCAAGTGGATTATACAAGTATTGAATGGGTTTATCCAAGAATTTTTGGATGAAACAAAAGTGGCAGCTATCAAGAAGATCACAAATGAACGCCCAAAATTAATCAGTGAAGGCCAAAAATTAGTCTATGAAATATGGGTTATTAATAAGGCTGAACAATTACAATTGGGTTGTGGGATAGCACATAAATTTTATCAAGTATTTTAGACTTTATTTTAGCTTTTCTTTTAGGCATTGTTCTAGGCTTTATGTTAGCAAGTAATTAGTATAATTGTTCTAGAATATTAGTTGTCATAGGATATATAACTGTATCTATAAATACTAACGGGACCGAACACATTGAATTAGATTTCAGAAAATTAATAAAATCATGAGCTTTAGTTTCTCTGGGTTCTTGAAACAAACTTGAACTTACGAAGGATAATCCTTGCAGTCTTCATCTTAAACCTTTGGTTTGTAGCTCCATTATAACCATTTGGTCAAGGTATCTTTCACAAATCTTTTTGGCTTTCTTGTGGTATGATTCCATTATTGTTGGGTTTTTAGACGTCCTCTTGAGGTTCTCAAATACGAGTCATTTATGGGTTTCAAGATTTTTGCGACAGGGTTTGAATATGCATGGTTCCAAAATAGTAAATAATCTGCCCCGAGAGGACCAGACTTGGAAGTCCAAGTTATACTTTATTGAAGGAGCTAATTAGGAGTACCTCAAGGGAGCTGAGGACCATGATCCTCCTATGCCCACTGTATGGGGCATTGCGGGTGAGACATTTTCCATCAATATTTTTCTTTGGGTTTCTTCTTCATCTCCTTATCTTTAAGGTTCTGACTTTTTGTTTTCAGAAATCCAATTCTATTTTATAGGATGATGTCAGCAAGGACACTGTTAGGGTCCTTCTTTCCTATCCTCAAACCTCTTTCTCCATTTTGACTTAAGATTCTGGCTTAAAGGAAAGTGGAATTTGGCCACACATCTAAGGAAAGGCTCGTATGGAGTCTTATAAATTTCTTGATTTCCTCTTTCCCATATTTTCATTGTTTGTCCTACTCTAACTTCTTTTTTATTTTGTCTTTGTAGTGCCTTTTCAAGGAGGAGCTGCCTTCAATCCATTGTAGGTCAAACCTTATTCATCAACTAAAACTGCTTCTTAGATGGTTCCAGTGAAATCTAGAATTTCAATTGAAAAAGCTGAGGCCAAGGCTGCTGCTGCCAAGAAGTCAACCTCCAAGAAGACTTTTGTCAGCTCATAGAGCTTCTCAATCTACTAAGGCAACTTGAAGTGTTGGGCTCTAGAGAAAGAAGAGGCCCTTCACTACTCTTAGTGATGGTTTGACGCTACATTGCAGGAGCATTACAAATAAGTTGCTTGCAGTGGAAGGTCTCCAACTGAGAGGCTAAGATAGTCGAATAGCTTTACTTAGGAAAATGGACTATTACTTGGCCTTATCAAACTAGAATGTAAGAGCTCCTCTACATCTTTTCTATTTCATTTTTTTTTATAATAAGGGTAACGATAGGGTCGCACATTTATCGGTCTTGAGCTAGGTTGCAAGGGAATTCGATGATTATGCACTCATCTTGGTGGTAAGTTGGTTGAAGATTCAAATACCTGAAGAAACTCAACCAGTAGTAAATTTTTGCGAGCTCTACATCAATTCGATCAAACAGGCCTCACAACATGAATTAAACCATTAGCTCTGAGAAAGTATAAAATAATATGCTCAATTCATCACATAACAAAGATAATTACCAGATATAAAAACACAATATGTAGAATACACATTAGTGATGGTGTGCCTCAAAAGCACCAATCCGGACTAGCAAATTCATACATGGAAAACAATACACAATTATGATACAAGCATACATACATAGTAAAACTAAAAGTATTTTCAATCACTTCAAGATCTCATATGTGGAAACATATTAAGTAAATAATTATTGTACTTTCACATTATGCAATTAAACATACATAGTAAACCCAAAAAAGGAGTCCAACACTTGGTACACCTCTAGGGTAAGGAGATAGAGACTTACACCAAACTCGCATACAGATAAAAGGCAAATTATACTAACATATAAGCTAATCATGTATGACTGCAAAGAAGGATCCTAAGACCTGATACACAATAAGGTTAAGGAGATATTGACACCAAAAGGATTCAACCTAAATAGGAAAACAATAGAGAGATAAACTCCTAAAAAATTAATCACAATTGTAGTAAAAATAATTATTGATAGATAGTATAAAGTAGAAGCAATATTCAAGAGTCAGAAGGTTGGTAATAAATGATAAAAAAATTTAATCAAACGCTAAACTTTAGTGTATAAAAACATAACCATTTAAATCCTGATTGTACTAACCAAACATTAGAACATACACAACACTAGATATAACAAGATAAACTCATATAGAGACCCAATCTATATGGTAACATCCTTAGGTCTCTTAAGGTAACCACTAAGGAGCAAATAATCTGCTAATCAATATTACAATTACAACTTTGAAAGAAATAGAACCAATATTACCTCTACCAGCTGGGACCTCCGTCCTCACTGCCTATTACTACTTTTGCTTGTTGGTTTCAAAACGCCCGGATTCAACTAACGAACTCGGCTCTCCTCCAAAGTATACACCACCAAATGTGGTGTGCAATAACCATAGATCAGTAACCAGAAGTGTAATAACTCATACTCTTAAGGGCTACCCTCAAACTCAAATACCCTATCCTTTATTTCATATAGTAAGAGATATGAGAACTCAAAGCATTTAACTTAGCTCACTCTCACAAAGTTCTCAAAACATCAATAAAATAGTTTTAAGCACTCATAACTTAAGAATGTTATTTTACACTAGTTAGCAAACACTATCTCGGGTACTCATAACTCATAAGAACTTTTTGGTCATACAATCATGATTTACTAATATTGAACAACACTCAAGGTATTAGTAATCCAAAAATAGAAAAATAAGATGCCAATTTCATAGAGCTTTGTTGCATTTTTTTGGGATACCAAATAAGAATAAATTGGGGTATTTATAGAACTTAAATTTTCCACCTTGCCAGCCATCTTACCGAGGGTGGTGGAAAGGGTGTTGGCGAGCTTAGTGATGAGATTGGTGGCAAACTTGGTGGTGAGGTGAAAAAAGTCACATTTTTTTGTTCCAAAAATTATCGGGTACTTTCCATAATTACATGCACCCAAAATGAACCAAAAGAATAAGTAAAAATGTTGGCTCACTTACATGCTCGTTCATCAAAAACCAACACTCTATATAGCATGCACACTACGAAAACCAACCATGTGGTGTGTGTAAATATTCTTGCATACAAGGTGTACCTAACTATGTATGTGTGTGTATTATTGATCTATAGTAACCAAACTTACACTAAGGAGGACAAATATATTAAGTAAGAATAAGACATGCACCTTATTTTGCACACAGGAAGCCAACACACAAACACAATAACAACAGGACTTACATTACCCCCCTTTGACTTTCCATATCAAAACCTTGCACAACTAAATACATAAACTCATCAAATATGATATCATCATGAATATGTCAAAAAGATGTTTATTCCCATGAATAACACAATGACACATACCAAAATCCAAAAGATATACCTACTCCAAGTGTATCCATCTTGAGTGCTCCATCTACCCTTATGAGTCAACTCATCTAATCCTCTATCACAAGGAACTCAATACCATTATACAGAGCACACTTGAAGGAAGAAGACTTCACTATACAATTTTAATCTTCACACATGAAACAAACACATATCATGTGCAAGTATTATGGAAAAAGAGTGTGTAGTCTATCCAAATACTATTGAGTTATGCAATGCCCCCATCACTTTTCAAAGATGTACGATGTTAATCTTCTTAGATAGGTGGAAAAGTTAGTTGAGGTATTTATGAATGACTTTTCTATTTTTGAAACCTCGTTTGATGATTGCTTGGATGCATTGACTTTAGTCTTAGAACGTTGCATTAAATGTAACCTAAAACTTAGTTGGGAGAAAATTCATTTATTGGTACAACATAGGATTGTGTTGGGATATGTAATTTCTAACAAAGAAATTGAAATTGATAAGGGAAAAATTGAATTGATTGCTAAGCTATCATCCCATACATCTATTAAGGGGATTATGATCTTCTTAGGATATTGATGAGTGCTTAAAAACACTTAATATATCGGGATTTTATAGATGTTAAATAATTAAATATCTTTTTATTTGATTAGTTTTACTATCATTTTAAACAAATTTATCTTTACGGAATCATTGGTATATTTAGGTTTTTTTAGGGTATTTTAGCTTCAAAACTACTTAATTGATAAAAATTTGAAGAATATATCTGAAAGCTTCCATTACAACTTTAAGACTTAAAGTATAATATATGTAAAGCATTACATATATTCCAAACTATGAAAAAAGATGTATAAAGAAAATAAAGGATCCATTTGTTCAGAACAATGTGAGCCGCAGAATGGAAGTTTTTTGTGCCTTGGCATGAGGCAAAATGATTGAGAATCATGTTTCCTAGAATTGATACAGGTACCAACATGGAAGTATTGTATGTCATGGTGCAAGTATAGTGGATCGAGCTCCAAAATATGTACAACGCATGAATGTCGCGGTGTGAAATATGCATGTCTGGTTATAAATAATATAGAATATTAGTAATGTTGTTACGCTCGTGAAATATTAAAATATATTAATTTTTTTATAAAATGAATTTAAGTTTTATTTCTTCATCAAGATTAAAATAAAGTTTGTATAAGAAAAATATATTAACGAAGTATTTTTCATAATAAACAAGAGAGTTAAATTTAGGATTTAATTATCTAAATATGATTTAGAGTCTATCTTAGATGTTAGATGAAATATTCTGGATCTAAATTAGAGAATTTTATTTCAAAGATTTTTATAGGATTTATTATTGAAAAATATATTGATGACATATTTTTCATAATAAATTTAAAATGTGAAAGTTAGTTTCCAAATACTTAAATCATTAACCTAACTTAGACACCTTGATGAAAGTTTAAATTGATAGTCCTACTAAAAGTTTCAATTAAATGGTTTATTAATTCTTTAGGAATAAAATGTAATTTAGTTAACTATCAATTACTTATCCCCATTAAAAGACTTTAATTGATAATTGATTAATAATGAAATTGATCCCTACCTTAGGATAATTTCTTATAAAAAGGAATAATCAATAATCTTATTTCATATTTTTAATAAAGTACTGAATATTGAGCAAGCATAATTAACTACCTAATATATCCCATAAATTCTTCATTGCATGATAAATGTTTAATTGTCTAAATATTTATTGAGTCTATCTTTATTTTCATGTCATTGTTTAGATCTTCAAATCCAAACTTTGAGATATATTATTTAGGTTTTATTTTCATTGTTAAGAATTTGTTGAATTATTTTAAAAACTACATGATTTATATTTAGACCAACCTTAGAGGTATACTTATAATTTTATATAAGTGATTCATGCATTTACATGCTATTTTATAAATCATACAAAATTTGTATGCCTAATTTTGGTACATTAAGTTTTTGGCATCATTGCTAGGTATATTAATAATAGCACTAAAAACTAGATAACCTTTACAAGCATCAAACATGCAAGTTTGTATAAGCAATTTATTAAAGATTTTTATAAAATAAGTCATTTTTTCATATAATCTATTGTCAACGGATGCCTATTTTGATTTTAATGATGATTTCCTTATTGCCTTTAATACTTTGAAGGATAAATTAACATCTAGTACTCCTGTTATTTTGACACCTAATTGGTCTTTCTCTTTTGAATTAATGTGTGATTCTTTTGATTATGCTATAGGAATAATGTTGGGTCAAAGAGTGGATAAGCATTTACATGTCATATAATACGCTATCAAAACACTCAATGATGTCCAAATTATTTATTCCATCACTGAGAAAGAATTTTGGTTGTTGTGTTTTCCTTAGACAAATCTAGGTTGAAGATTCCCATATGGAAGAACAATTATAAAAAGGTCAATTGTTTTTCGAACACAAATAGGTAACCAAGACCTAGATGACATGTGAAAAGGCCAACCAATGGAATATTTTCATGAACTTTGAATCAATTTGGCCAAGCAGGCCTTACAATGTGAATTGAGTAATTAGCACAGCAGAAGTACAAAATAACATGTTTAATTCAATACATAATAAACACAACTAGCAGTAAGGAAGAACTAACTATAGTAAACGCACTAGTGATGGTATGTCTTATAGGCTCCTGTCCAGACTAGCAACAAATCTATGCATGGAAAACCACTTACAATAAATGAGATAAGAATGCATACTAGCCAATCACTTCAAGACTTCATATATGGGAATATATTTTGTAAATGATGATTGTACTCTCACAGTATACTATCAATCTAAACATAGCAAACCAATTAAAGAGTCTAACACCTAGGATATAACTAGGGTAGGGAGATACAGACTCCCCAATGACTTATATCAAACTCACATGCACATAACAAACATAAGTAATATAAATTAATTAGGGAATAGATAGATTAATTTACTACAACATAAGTAATGATCGCAAAGCTATAACATTCTACATAGAAAGGAAAGAAATCATGCCACAACATATGATGAATATGCTTTCTCATTAGAGACTACATCTAGTATGTTGGATACTAAAAGATAGACCCTCGGATTAGACTAATGCGTAATTTGATTTCGCATAACATCCAATAGATAACATATAACTAATAATCATAGTAGTAGTACATATAATTAGTAAATAGAAAGCATGCAATAAATAATAAATTCTTTCTAATTAGATTATAATCTTTAGTATGTAAAAACATACCCTATTTAAATTATAATTGTACTACCCACACATTTGAGCATGTGTAACAATGATATAATGGAGTAAACCCACATAAATACCCTATCTGTGTGGTAACATCCTCGAGTTTCTTAAGATATCCACCTAGCAGCAAACAATCACTAATTAATCAAATAGTTATAACTCTGATAGAAAATAAAACCATTAATACCCCCATCAACTAGGACCTTCATCCTAACTTCCTATTGTTACTTCCACAATGACTTGGTTTAACACACAAACCTGAATCACCGTAAAGCCATCACTACCCAATATGGTATGATCAAAAACCATGGATCAGTAACCAGAAGTGTAATTACTTCCAATCTTGAGGAACATCCTCAAACTCAAACAACCTATCTCTCATTACACATAATAAGAGATTTAAGAACTCAAAGCATTTAACTTAGCTCACTCACATAATGATGTTCTCACAAATAAACAATTGCATCCAAGTAATTCCTAACTGACACATGGTTCACATACAATCCACTTGCAAACACCGTCTTGAGCACTCAACACTCACAAGTATAGTTTTGCTCAAACAATCACGAATTACTAATACTAAATAACACTTGAGGTATTAATGATTCATAAATAGAAAAATGAGATGTCAATTTAACAAAGTTGCACTACATCTTTTGGATACCAAATAAAAAGAAACAGATGGATATTTATAGAACTTGAATTTACCACCTCGCCATCCAACTTGCCAACCACCTCACCAAAGGTGATGGTGAGCTTGGTGACGAGGTACTAAAAAGTCACTTTTTTAAAAAAAAATTATTGAATGCTTTTCATAAATATCGACACCCAAAATAAACCAAAATCATAAGTGACAATGTCAGCTTGCGAGCCTGGTACCTTGCCAGCCACCTTACTAACCACCTCACCAACCACCTCTCCAAGGGTAGTGGTAGGGTGATGGAGAGCTTGGTGCCAAGGTACTGAAAATTCACATTTTTGTTGCAAAAATTGTCGAATATTTTTCATAAATACCCGTACTTAAAATGAACCAATCGACAACACTTCACTTAGCATGCACGCTGCAAAAACCAACACTTTACTTAGTATGCACGATTCGAAAACCAACCCTATGGTGTGTGTAAACATGCTTTCATACAAAGTGTTCCTAACTATGTGCATATTTATTACTGATCTATAGTAAATAACCTTATATAGAGGATGACATACTGAGTAAAATAAAACTGACACGATGTTTTACACATGGGAAGCCAACACACAAACACAAGTACAAGAGAACTTACATAGGTCTTATTTAGTAGGTCCTAAAGTAATTGTGCATTCTAACCATGCTACTTTAAGTTATCTATTAAGTAAAACTAATGTTAAGCCAAGACTTATCATATTGGTTTTACTCTTGTAAGAATTTAACCTAGAGATCAAAGATAAGAAAAGTAGTGAAAATTTAGTAGCTAATCATCTGTCTAGGCTAATTTCTAAATTCAATTCTCTTGAAGGTGAGAGTAAAGAAAAAATTGTTGAAATTTTTCATGATGACCAATTATTTTCAGTAGGTCCAAACCTATGGTATGCTGATATAGTAAATTATATTGCTATTGGTGTTTTAAGACCTAACATTTATTTTCAAGAAAATAAAAGTTTTTTATATTCTTGCTAGCAATATTTTTGGGATGACCATTCTTTATTAAAGATTGGTCAAGATCAAGTCATCCAAAGATGTGTACCAGAAGAGCAACATAAGAGCATTGATAACTGTATTTTATATAGTTATTTTCATCAATTTTATTAATTATAATTGCTATGTTCTTGACATTTTTAGTTAATTTTAATGCAATAAATTAATATTTACTATTAGTTTCTTAAGGAATATATTTTTAAGAAAATTAAATAATTTGGATCAAAAAATTACTTAGTTGCAGATAATAAATGTCTGAAAATATAATTTAAATGAAAATAGTGTTTAATTGAAATTAATAAAAGTATAAAAGTTAATTTAAATTAGAAAAAGGGCTTAATTGCAATTAACAAAAGTTTAAAAGTTAAATTGAATTAAATTGGAGGGCTAAACTGTAATTAAGGAAATTTTTTTCTGTGCAGGAAAAGGAAGCCACTCGCACGATCACCAATGTGCGACACCTACCGTTCGATCAGGAAATCAACGGCTACGATGAGGCGCGTGGATCCAGACGTGACAATCTCGAGTGTATGTGGGTTTTCTGGTTGCATGCTACTCGGTATCGGTGTGGGGCCCACGTTTCTCGCGTGCGTTGATCCATCCAACCATTTAAAGTATGCCACATGTTCTACTATTTATTTCAGCCAATCATGTTCTGACACATGGCACGTTTTGGTGAACACAAAAACACAGAACCACACACACATTTCTAGTAGCTTTCTGTCCCCCACGTGTCTCGACACCTTTTATGTCGTGCAACACTTTCCACGTGTGCCCGTTCAATACACCGTATGAAATTCCGCCACGTGTCCCACTATTTATTGCAGCAAATCAGATGATGACACGTGGCATGCAGTTTTCATTAAAAAGAAATCAAAAACGGCGCACGTTGTCCCCCAAATGTCCCACTATTTATCTAAGATGAAGTGTTAATTTTCTTTGTGTTTTTGAGCGAATATTCCTTACATTCTATAATTTTTATTTTTGTTATGAAGTAATTTAATTTTTCTAGGGTTGCATTTTATCTAAATTTATCAAGCTTGGGTTTAATTATTTTTGAATGATTTATTATATTTTTGATTTGTTTATTTTATTTGTGCTTAATGCTTTTGATTATTGGAAAATTTATCAATTGATCTATGGCACTTAAATAAACTTGGAAGAGAAATTTTTGTGTATATTGCTCATGGATAGAATAACATGTATATATGAAGGATAGGAATATACCTTTATTGTATGTGTGGCCATTTGAGAACTTAGAGTGTAATGAATCTTTGTGAATTTAATTCTCATAGGAATATAGTGAATTAATTTAACGAGGTGTGTCTATACGAAGCTCGGAAGAGATGTATGGATAAAATTACAAGTTTTCAGTTGACAAATTAAATTTACAAAAAAGTAAATCAAGACAGAATAATATGATTAGAGTGGAATAATTTAGTGAAAACTGCAATCCTAGAATTTTCTTTTATTTTGTTATAAAACTTTTTAGTTAGTTAAATCATCTTGCAATTAACGATTGTTTTGGATAAAATCAGAGTAAAATAATTTTAGTACTTAACAAACTATAGTAATAAATCTTCATGTGAACGATAACTTACTTATCAAATTTATTACTTGTGACTGTGTATACTTGCACGATTTTATGTTCTCCAAAAGAGACAACAAACATTCTAGCATTTTTCATGAACTTTACTGTTATATATTTTTTGTCGTCTAGATTTTATTGGACAACTATTTTTAAAGATGCTGATATGTTTTGTATGCATTGTGATAGATGTCAAAGGATTGGTGATATAGGTAAACGAGGTGAAATTCCTTTGACATCTAATTTACTTGTTTAATTGTTTGATATATAAGGGATTCACTTTATGGATCTTTTTCCCCTATCTTTTGGAAATGAATACATTTTTGCTACTGTTGATTATATGTCCAAATGGGTAGAAGCTATACCTACTAAAAAAATGATTCAATATTTAGTGATTTTGGGATGCCCACAACAATAATTAGTGATGTTGGAATCCATTTTTGCAACAAATATTTTGATGGGGTGGTAAAAACGTATAACATCGCACATAAAGTGGTCACTCCATATCATCCATAAACTTTTGGTCAAGTGGAAGTGAGTAATATACAAATCAAAAGGGTGTTTTGGAATGCACTGTGTGCTCTTCAAGGAAGGATTAAGCAATCAAGTTGAATGATTCCTTACAGGAATACCACACAGGCTACAAAATACCTATTAAGATGAGCCTTTACCAATTAATCTTTGGGAAAACATGCCATTTACCCATTGAACTCGAGCACAAGACCTACTGGTCAATTAAAAAGTTAAATATGGATTTAGATAAACCAGGAGAGAAGTAGTTACTCCAACTTAGTGAGCTTGAAGAGATTAGTGACAAATCCTATGAAAATGCAAAGTTATACAAAGAGCGTACTAAGCGCTATTATGAGAAAAATCTAGTTTGTAAGTCTTTTCTTCTTAGAATGAAAGTTATTTTATTTCATTCTTGTCTAAGATTGTTTCTAGAAAAATTTCAATCAAGGTAGGGTGGACTGTTCATCCAACTATGTCCAAATAAAGTGGTGGAGTTATTGAATCCTAAGACTTAAGGAAAGTTAAACCTATATGTAATACTTAGCACCATAATGATGACCACTTCTTGATAAGACGTTAAAGTGGTGCTTAATGGGCAACCTATATGTAATATTATTTCTTTTATTTTAATCAATTTTTTTTCTTTTAAATTTTATTTTATTTTATGCTATTTTATATTTAGTGTAATTTGTTTAACTTTAGTTTGTTCTAAGTTTCTATTTATGTGATCTTTTTTTATTTTATTTATAATTGTTAAAATTTATAACTATTTGTTTAGATGTGTGAGAAGTACACTGTAATCTGTCTGTGTGAATTAAAATGTTGAGATGATGGAGGCATCTGATTTTTTACATCATAACTTGATCATATAAAGAAAATGAGTAACTCTTCTCTTCTTTAATCTTTATCTTTAATTTGCATTTGTTACATTGAGGACAATGTAGATTCTAGGTTAGGAATGTAGGAAGCATTATGTTACATAAATTTGGGCAATTTAATTTTTTTTTATTAAACATGTATTTACATTTACATTTATTTATCTTTTTTCTTATTAATTTCTCATTTGTTTTAGTTTATTTATTAGTTTAGGGATAGATTAAATTTTAAAAATTTTCTTGCAAAATTATCATGTTTTTAGTTGATTTTAATCAATTAATTAAGTCTTTTTGCACTGTTATATTAATATTTTGAACATATGATGGAGTAATGTAATAATTAATTCATTTTTATCATAATTTGTGTTGAAGATAAAGTGTTGAAAATGAGATAAATAAAAAATTGGTGTTTAGAGATCATATAGTGGAGACAAACTTGTGAGAATATTTGAGCCTATTATGGTTTCATTGTGAGTGATAATATTTTTTCTACTCCTTTAAACGCTCATCTTCTTATTTTCAATTTCTAGATAATCTCTATAGGTTTTTCATTGTAATGTATAATTTTTACATCCGATGAAGTTCCATATACTTATTTTTATTACATAAATTGAATGACTTAAATAGAAATTAAAAGTGTATGCATTTTTCATTCATGCATGATCCATTCTATTCGCGCCAAAGCATATAATGTTTTCACGTCGTGGCTTGTATGATATTTGGGAGACGTTTACTCTTTTCCTTTGGCCTCATGCCATAGCTCACAATAAATCCATGTCATTCATGTCGTAACACATTCCAAATTGCATCACTTTGAATCCCTAATTTCTATGTAATTTCTTTTTTTAATTTTTAAACATATGTATTTTTTTATAAATGTTTTCTTTCTTCTAAGTTGTAATGGAATGCTTCAAATATAAGTTTTTAAGCTGATTTATTTTAATACAAGAAATACCTAAAAAACAACAAAATATACCCATGATTTAAAAAAGATAGATTTACAAAAATGAGAGTAGAACAAGCAAATTCAAATCTATATGATCACTAGACATGCATAAAATCACATATATTAAGTGTTTTTGAGCACCTATCACAACCTCCAATTAGCTTATACCTAGTCTTTAAGCAAGAATGGCAAAAAACCAAAACCAAAAACTAGATATTAAAATATCCTAAATCATTTCTCATAAATTCAATAAATAGTTATAAAATTAACATTTTCAAATAATGTTAACAAATAAAAATTAAAATTGCCTATAACATAATAAAACTAAAAACAAATACATTATCCAAAAATAAATAACAACTAAAGCTTAAAAAAATAAAACCAAACAAAAATACATAAAAGAAAATAAAATTCTGATCATTTTAGAGCTCCTCCTCCATGTCATTGAAACCCTTCTTCGGGTTCTTATTGTCGTGATATTTCTGGCATTATAAAATTGAATTCATAATGAGAATACTTGGGTGTTGTTAAATAATTTGTATCTACCTTGATATGATTTGTAATCCTTTCATTTTGTACATTAATCAATTATGTTCCACTTGATCATGATGCTATTGATTTAGAAATGTTGCTTGTTGGTATTCTTCCATGTAGCTCATTCTCTCACCAAAGTTATGGAATTAGCACATTCTTGATGAAGGAATGGCCCTCATTTCTCTTGGAATGATGTTTATACCATATGTAAGCTCGTCAATGTATATTATATTCAATAATTCACTGGGTTGTATAACTACTTCACCTTTTGAAAGAGGTACCCACTTTCTTACATGAAGTAGTTATTAATTGAGGGGAAAAGAAATCCATATGGTGACAATTTTCAAACAGCTTAAATCGTTGATGAATTATTGCTCCAAAATCCATGGGCATCTTAGATGCGATTGCACATAGTAAAATAGCTCTTTCTATCAATAGTGCTACAATGTTTGGTAGGCATCATCCTAGAATATACAAAGTATTTCCAAATTCTTAAAAAAAATTCCAAATACTTTACTTCAAGACCTTTATGTTTCCCACTAGCAATAATCCATTCAACATTTTGTATAGTCAAGGCTTCTAATACTACAATATAATCCATCTTTAAATTCCATCCTCCCTTTCTGAATAAAATCTTTGTCAACTTCTACCACTTTTCAAAGCGGACTTTAGCATCAAAATTTTGAACTTTAAAAAATCTCCAAAAGTTGAAAATTTCTTTCCTTTCCTAGACCTCTTAGGTTCAATTTTCAACTTTTTACCACAAAATCTAAATAAAGGTTCACAAAACATTTTAACAACATAATTTTATTCCAAATAATGCATAATCCTCTCTTTATTCTAAATAGGGTTTTGGACTCTTAATAAATATATAAGTAATCCACAAACCCCCAAAAATTTAAACAAAAAAACATAATTCCAAAATTTAAAAATACTTGCTTTTTATTGTTGAAGATTTGAAGAAAAAAATGAAGAACACCCTTTTGAAGATGAAAATCTTGAAGGGACATGAAAAATTGAAAATTTATTGATAGAATGGTGGAAATTTGTTTTTAGAAAGGATTTTTGAAAGATATTTGAAGAAAGGTGGGGTTTTTGATAAATGAAGTGTGTTTCAGGGAGAGAAAAATTAGAGTTTGAGAGAAAGTGTGAGAAAATGGGAGAAAAAGATGAGTTTTTGGTGAAAGAAAAAGGTTTATAGGCAAAAATTTGCATGCATGCCACGATGCACATTTTATTCATGTTGTAGTGTGGTCCATTCTAACTTCTGTCCATTATACAATTATTACTCCACCACATGGCGCACATTAATTTTATTTAGTGTCGTGCTCTTCTCTATTTTCACTTTGTTTTTTGTTTGAAAATTTCTCCTTTTTTCTTTTTTAATATAAATTAAAAGCATAAAAATCTAAATTAAGCACACATAAATCAAAATCACAAAAGCAATAAATAATTTTATTGAGACGATGATTTGGAGGATTTCAACATTTAGTAAACTCAATATTCTCTCATTATTGAGTTCGTCTATTTTCTAACCTTGTATTTATTCCTTCCCTTACTTCTACAAGTCCTCAGTTAACTGCTCTATCTATATTTTCATCTTTTTAATGGAAATTTCTACAAAGTCCAACCCTTGATTTGTCCTTTACTGATTGTTTCTACTCACTTGAATAAATGAATTTAAGTTTTCCTTTATGTTAGGCTTGTTGGGAAAATTCCTTTGCAATTTTTGGTGGAATTGTTCATCCGATGGATGTGGATTTTGGGAAAATGGATGGTTGTTCTACCTATAAGAGAAATTGGGATGATTCTTTGACCTAGGATTATAGGTATTAGCATTGGGATCATTCCTAGGTCTTGGTTGGTATTCCTCTAGTATATTGACCTACTTGCATCTATCTATAGCTTTTAATTGATAGGGACAGGTTTTAGCACCATGTCCCAAAGTACTGAATATACCATATTGTTCTTTATTTGATGTGGCATGTGTAGTTAAAAGTGCAACTTTCTTGGTTAGCTGAGCAAGCTGCATTTGAACTTCAATACTGGAGTCAATTTTATGGACTTAGACTCTCCTCACTCTATATTTCTATTAATGGGAATTAGCACCCAACATCTCAAAGAGATTCTGAGCCTTTAAGGTTATTTTCTCTCCCATCATTCCACAAGTAGCATTATCAATGGTAGACTGACACTATTGTGTCAATCCATCGTAGAAAAAATGGTTTTGAAAATGTAGTAGGTAGGTTTGATGGGGGCAAAAAGTGAGAAAGAGTTTGAACCTATCCCACAATTCAGGGAAATGTTCTCCCTCTATCTAACAGAAAGTGGCAATCTTACCTCTCAACTTTGATGTCTTCTTATGGGAATAGAATCTTTTCATAAATTTGCTGTAAACTTTCTCCCAAGTCATCAGGAACTTAGAGGAAGTAACATTAACCATGCACTAGCCTTGTTTTTAAGGGTGTAAGGGAAAAACCTCATTCTAAATTGATCCTCAATGAGTATGCCGAGGGAGAAGTCTGGACAATAGAATAAAAGTTCCTAATAAAGGATAGTGAGTTTTCATTAGTAGTTCATGAAAAGAAGGAAGCATGGAAAAATGAATATTTCACAGTTCATAATTCTTAACAGCCATTCCCAAGTGGATAGAAGCGATTACAGTGCCAATTACAGGCCTTGTAAACTCCTTCATTATGGTCTCTTTATATAGCAAGGTATCCCACATTTTTAGTGGCTCAAGTGAAGGGTCAAGGTAAGGTTAAGAAATTTTTTCAATAAAACGTTGAAGGACGTTAAAGTTCAGTCTTCTTGAAAGTCTAGAGAGTTTATAAGAGGATAACTTAAGGACCTTCTACGTTGCATATACTAATAAAAATAGAATTTAATTTTACCTGTCAAGTTGAAAAATAAAAAGTTAAAACAACATTACAAAATTTATAAAACAATACATGTTCGTACACAAAAGTACTAAACACATTACAAAGAATAATAGAAGAATAAAAATTATACACTTGTTAGTAAAATAAATGATGCATGAAAATATTTATTATACAAAAATAAAAGAACAAAAGAATTAATAAAAT
Source organism: Hippophae tibetana (assembly GCA_037013495.1). Classification (NCBI taxonomy): domain Eukaryota; kingdom Viridiplantae; phylum Streptophyta; class Magnoliopsida; order Rosales; family Elaeagnaceae; genus Hippophae; species Hippophae tibetana. The sequence continues at coordinate 48,386,383 of CM072810.1, forward strand.
AAAGGAAATAAAATTAAAAACAAAGAATTGATAAAATTAAATTTAGTTTTTATTTTTATTTTTATTTTTTTAAAGAAATATTTTTTTCAGAATTTAAGATCCCTTTATTACTTTTTTTTAAATAAAATAAAATAAAAGTTATAATATTTACAGCACAAAATGTTTTTATGATTTTGATCATAACAATTTAATAATGGAATTCCTCCACTTAAATGACGCCAAAAACTTGATTATACAAAATTGTTGTGTACAAATTTTAAGTCTAAAGAGAAATTATGTGATTTTAAATCATTCAACAAATTATTAAAAACAAAATTAAATAACCTAAATGTTAGATCATGATTATTTTAAGTTGAGTTTCTAAATTAATGACATAAAAATAAATATAGATTCAATAAATATTTAAGTAATTAAATATTTATCACACAATGTAGAATTTATGAGATATATTAGTTAGCTAATTATGCTTGTTTAATATTAAGTAGGTTATTAAATATATGAATTTAGATTATTGATTATCTCTTGTATATAAAAATAAAAGATTTACTAAGTCTACCATTTATTATTAATTAAAATCACTTACCACCTTCGGTTGGATCTAGCTATTAATTTTAATTAAATTATGCTTCTTTTCTAAGATATAGTGAATCATTTAATTGTCGACTTTGGTTGAGTCTAAGTTAGGTTTATGATTTAAGTATGTGAAACTAACTTTCAAATTTTAAAACAATTATGAAGGATATATCATCGATATGTCTTTCAATAATAATTTTTACAAAAAATCATTGAAATAGATTCCATTCTAACTATGCACTTAATATAGACTAAAAGATTTGAGAGTGTAACTCTAAATCAGATTTAGATAATTTAAATCCTACATATAACTCTCTTGTTTATTATGAAAAACAATTTGTCAATATATTTTTCATTCACAAACTTTGGTTTAAATCTTGATGATGAAATAAAACTTAATTTTTTTTTATAAAAATGTTTAATCTATTGTAACATTTCACAAGCATAATAACATCACTAATATCTCATACTATTTATAACTAAATATGCTTAGTTTAATAAATTATCAATAAATTGAACATATACCATATAAAACAACACTTAGAAATATTATGAAATGAATACATTTTAAATATACCTTAAGAGAATTCTTAGGATTGCTTTTGGAAAACCTTCGGATAAAATTATTGCACTATTTATTGAATTAAAACTAAAAGCTATTACAATAACTAAATTTTTTCAACTCTTGAATGAGAGAAGAGCTTTAAATTACTAAAAGAAATAAAAATACTAAAGGAAGCTAATAAATCAGTTACTAAAAGAGCTGTGGGAATGTAGGATATATTTTTACAATACAAATATGGCTCTATTTATAGGTGAAGAAAAGAGGAAAATGAGAAATGTTTTACTTGGTTCAATGGCAAACATTTTATTCAAGTCGTGGCCTATATCATATTTGGGATGCGTTTAATATTTTCCTTTGGCCTCGCGTCGCAGCTCACAACAAATTCATGTCGCAACATACTCCCAACTACATCACTTTGAATCTCTAATTCCTATATAATTTCTTTTTCTAATTTTTAAACATATATAATGTTTTACAAATGTTTTCTTTTGATCTTCCAAGGTGTAATGGAGTGCTTCAAGTATAATTCTTGAAGTTGATTTATTTTAATACTAGAAATACCTGAAAAACAACAAAATATGCTCATGATTTTGAAAAAGATATATCTGTGTATAATGATAGTAAAACAAGCAAATAAAAATCTATATAATCATTAAACATGAATAAAATCAAAATATATTAAGTTCTTTTGAGCACTTATCAACGGACTAAAGCTTTCTTGAGACTCTTGTGGTCTAAGTTTTATTCTTTAGGTTGTAGAGTCAAGGGTTTGATTATTTTGGTCCAAATACAGTGAGTGTAGGAGCTCACAAGTTACCTTCGAGATAGCTTCGAGGAGGCTATTTTCTATATAGATCTAAGGACTATTTGGTTATCTCACTCTATAACCCCTCACCTAAGTAGCAAGATAATGCCTTACACAAGTAGTCTTGTTACCTTATTTATTCCTTAAACATTAAGTAGGGTTCATTGGTTTACCAATTTTGGATTACTAGCTTCATACTTAGACGTACTAGGTGTTATGCTGGCTAACATTTTATATGCAAATCTTAAAACTCTTTAGATGTCTCTCTATAAACTTCATGCTTGATAACATTATTTTAGGAAGGCACTTTTAACATCCATTTGACAAAGCTTGAAACCAAAGTAACAATCCAACTTAATCAATAATATCATATAATTTAGGAGTGTAATGTAAGCAAACATTTCCTCAAATTTGATAGCCACTATCTACTACAAGTCTTGATTTTTTTTATGCTATCTTGCATTCTCATCTTCTTTGTTCTTGTATAACTAACATATATCAATAACAACTTTATCTTTTGGTCTTAAAACAAGATACCAGACATCATTCCTTTTAAATTAATTGAGTTCTTCTCACATGAAGTTAACCCAATATACATACTGCAAGGCTTCCTTAAATTTTTTAGAAAGAATAGTTTTTGTGTAACATATGTAGCTCAATGTCTCCTAGATCAGGCATCTGGTCCTAACTCCTCTATCATTGTCACCAATGGTGTTGTCAATAGAATGAGGACCCTTAGCCCATTTTGGAAGATAAGGCTCTCTTTGTTCATTCTAAAATTTAACACACAAGGACTTGGAATTGACTAAAGTGTATGCTTTTTCCCTTAGAAACATTACATAAGACTACCTGAAGAAGTCACCCGCCATACCATGATGTAATTTCTTCCCCCAATACTGGTAGTACATATTGAGCCCATCAAATCCATGTGTAGAAGTTTTAGAGATCTCATTATGGAGAGATGTTGATTCTTCTTATGTTGAATCTTACTCTACTTTCCTAACTAGCAAAGACCAATCAGGTAGAGTTATGATCAGATGGATACCTATGATAGTCTCGAGACTCAAGATTATCTTCCGTAGCTTGTAGTTCATATGACCCAATCTCTAATCCCAAAGCTCCTATACTCTAAGACTAGTTCTAGTGAACATAGAGAAAGGGAGTCACCCATACAGTAACAATTATCTTTAGATCTGATTCTCTTAACCATAACACTTCTAGTGCTTTCATAAATAGTACATTCTTTGTGATTGAATTTAACTAAACACTTAACACCACATATTTGACTTAAAGTGATAAGATTTTCTTTCAGACTATCCATAAAGAGGACATTCTTGAGCTTGGGGATCCCTGAAGCATTGATAGAACCTTTCCCAAAATCATAGATTCCTATTACCAAATGCAACTAACCCATCTTTAACTTGAAAAAAGTTGATGAAGAAGGATTTATTTGCAGTTAAATTATGAGAGTAGTCATAGAGAGATATTCATATGTGGCACTTAGGTCATCAGAAATGCAATCATACATAGGATCCATCTTAGCAAAAGTTGATTCACGAAACAATTGAGTAAGAAAAGGAGAATGTGTAGCTTGATCATCAATGTATCCAATCCTCTCAAATGCCCACAAGTCTTAGCAATTTTCAACCTCTCATCAAGACATTGAGTTCCCAATGACAACTTACAAATAGTTTCTTGGGTTTCTTCTAATTTCCTTTTAGCATGAAGTTGTCAAAGAGAGAAAGATCCTATCATTTTAGCTTTCTCTGTCAAGCAGGATTCTAAGTACTTAGCTTTATGAGAAATATTCTTAAGATGCACCCAGTGATTATCCATGTCAACTTTGCAATCAGTCAAAAGAGACTCTAGGTAGACTTTTTCATTTTCAAGCATGAATATCTCCTACTTCAGTTAGCAATATTGTTAAATTCTTTAGAAGTAGGTTCCAAAACATCTTATACTAGAGATCTCTTTTGTTTCTAGCTTTGAATAGGCTACTCAAAATCCTTAATACTATACTGACCCTTATCATTATCGGTTCCTTCTCACTTTTGAGAAAGAGATTCAACAATTGACTCAAAAGTTCCAAATGATCTTTACCTTTTTCTTTTAAGTTTTCATTGAACTTAACCAAATTTTTATTCAATTTTAGGTTTCTTAAAATAGTTGATCATAGGATTCTTGAATAGAGAAGCCACTATTACTTACAACATCATTCTTGTAGGAGGTCTTTGAAGAAGTAGTCTCATAATGAGAAGCTATAAGAACGAAACACCCAGAAATACCAACCTTTGCACACATTGATCAGTCTTCATTAATACTAAACAAGTAGTTGTTATACTTCCTTTCCAAATAGTTCCAAGCTTCTTTAGAACTTTTGCCTTTACCAAGTGTTTTAATTATTGATAGACACTAATTTGATGACAATGTATAAACCTTTGTAGTTCCACTCATCTTGGGTTCAACAATACCATCTTTTAAAACATGTATAGGACACTTTCATCCATTTTCAATCAAGAACCAAAACATCATCATTATATGATCTCAGATAAGAGCACATCTGAGATCTCCAAAAATAATAATAATTTTGATTAGACTGAGAAGTTCTACTGGTATATAAATTTTAATTGCTTGTAAGTGCATGAATCACTAGCATATTAAGGATAAGTTACCCCGTGGTCAGTCTCTAAAGGAATTGACCAGTTATTCTAACAGTCAAATTATCTTCTAAATTAGTTAAGAAAAACAATCATAACATTCTATCAGTTATCTATTTCTAGAAAAATGACTATAAATTCTAAATTAAATTAACACCTAAAGGTAGCAAGTAAATTTAATTATATCCAAAAATATGATGATTAATGAATATAGGATTTTAACGAGCATAATCTTTCATGGAAAGAAAAAAAATTAAATGATTCAAATAACAAGTTAAATTTACATATTTTTCCCTTTTTCAAATAAGTTAACCCTCATGGTCATGTTGAATCCACACAATTCTCAACTAATCAATGACTTCCTGGTAAACTAAGGAAAATATATAAATAAAGATCCCCAATTAATTAATAACTTTTTTGGTAGGTCTTGAAATTAATTAATTGTTAAATCAAAGGTAAATATATTCTTTAATTATAAATCAAGATTTGATTCATCATTAATTTATAATTAATATATTGTTAACCATTTAATTTAATCTTAATTAATCAATAACATCTTTTTTAAGAAAATGAATGATAGGAATCAATTGGTGCACCAGGGTACCCTATCAGAATGGAAAGTAGCCCTATGGTGAATATGCTAGACAATGGTGATCTTTTTCTCACACAACAAAAGTATATTTGGGAGTTTCTAATTAAATCAAAGATGGATCATTGTAAACCCATCTCCACTCGTATGCTTACTATCCATGATCTTAGTGCTCATGTCGGAGAAATCTTTCATAATCCCATGTTGTATAGAAGCATTGTTAGAGCTCTTTAGTATATCACCATTACTCATCCAGATCTTTCCTTTGTAGTCAACAAGGTGTGTCAATTTATAGCAACTCCTTGAAATCCATATTGGTTGGCTATTAAAAGAATTCTGAGATACCTTTAGGGTACTAGTTCTCATAGTTTGCTTCTAAAGCCATCTTCTTAGTTACTTCTACATGGATTTACTGATATTGGGTGTGGTTCTTTTTTTGATGATATAAGATCCATACCTAGTATCATATGGATTTAGGCTTTACCTCAAGAGTTGTAAATTTCCTTACCAATTGTTCCTTTTATCTAGTGTAATAATTTGAGTAATATTTAGCTTGTTGCCAAACCTATTCTTCATTCATGCATTAAACATATTAAGTTGGACTTTCATTTTGTGAATATAAAGGTGTTAGCCAAGACACTTGTTGTGCATCATATTCCTTATGTGGAATAACCAAAAAACTTATTAACCAAGGCCTTCCTCCATATCTTTTCTTTTCTCTCTTTACATACCAATTAAGTGTCATACTTATGCCACTTAATAAGGGAGGGGTGTTATTAGCATTGGTAATGTTGATCAAGTAGGTAATAGGCATCATGTGTCATATGTTACGCCTGATGATGCATAAGAAATGCACATATGTGTTGTGCATATTATGTCAAAGGATGACACTAGAATGCATGCAGATGCCATACACAATGATAACAAAATTTGTATAGATGTTACACATGATGATGTTGGGATGTGCATAGATGTTGCACATGATAACATTGGGATACATGTCGATGCTTCACACGATGACATTGGGATGCACACACACTGTTCCTAAAACTACTATAAATATGTGTGCATATGCTAGGCTCACTGTCCATGCAGCGTACAAAAGTAGTACAGAAAGCAATAATTATAATGGTAAAAAATATTGTTAAAAATATGTGCACAATAATTATAATGGTCAATAGTACAAATGATCCTTTTTCAAAAGGTTGTTATAAAGTTTGTTACATTAAAATGTGTGCTTTTGAGTAGTGTAACTAACTTGTAACCATCCTTTATCTATAAATAGATAGGATGATTCATTGTATTTTATCATCAATTATTAGCTAAATAAAAAAGTATTATTCAGCTTTCTTGTTATTTGTCACCGTCTTTACCCTTTTTCTTCGTGTTTTCCTAGAATCCGTCTATAAAGCATTTTAACCTACAAAATAAGTAAATACCCTCCAAAACAAGACAAAATTAAAATAAAAAATAAAATATATACTTAAAAACATTACAAATAATAGGTCTAAAATATATTCATCATCAGTCCTCACACATTAGACTTCATAAGAAAAATAAGGAATTAAACATACAAGAAGGGAGGAAAGAACCAACATCAGAATGGTTAAGCCTAGAGGGGATGTATCCATTCTAATACTAATTGGGAAAGTCTATAGCTTGGTAAATAAACAAGGAAAAGAGTTAACAACTCTTGGGAAAAGATGAAATTTTATTAAAAAATAGATTGTTGGAAAATGTGCCTTGTCTCACATTGTTTTTTTACATTATTTTAAAGAGTTATAAATAGTGAAGAGTTGGCTATTGGGATTGGGCCCCAAGGGGCACCCACTTTTGTGGAAGGGGAGAGGACCTAGGCAAATGTGATACCACACACACGCGCGTGCGCCGCCGCCGCCGCCGTCAGTCCGACCGACCGACCGTGCCATGCCGAGCCGAGTCCAAGTCCAAGTCCAAGTGTGTGAGTTTTCTGAGCAACAACTTTTCAGATGTAGCATTTCAGTCTTCATCAGTGCAGTGAAGTTCTGAGACACAGATTAAGATTCTAGGTTGTTTTATCCTAGGGATGACGAGGCTGTGTTTGCTTGCACAAATTGGGCAGAGCCGCGAAACGTCTTAAAGAGAGCGACCTAGTCTGCGACTCAACCCAAGCAGTTACTTTCAAGTTATCGGTAATATTGTTCCTACACTGTTTTTATAAACTTGCATCAACAATTTTAAGACGAATTCAATCTGCCATGTCTACTGAAATGCTAACTGCTGATCTAAACAAACCATTCCATTTTGAGGGATTACACTTTAAAAGATGGAGACAAAAAATGTTGTTTTTCTTAACCATGAAAAAAGTCGTCTCTGCTCTTACTACTGAAAAACCAATACAGTCCAATCCTCCTACTGAAGCTGTAACTAAGGATTTAGACACTTGGATGGAAAATGATTTTCTCTGCAAAAATTATATTCTTAATGGTTTAGCTGATGACTTGTATGATTATTATAACTGTGATAAGTCTGCTAAGGAAATTTGGGAAGTACTTCAAATGAAATATGACACGAAGAAGCTGGAACTAAAAAGTATGCTGTCAGTAGATACATGAAGTTTCAAATGATTGATGGCAAATCAGTGGAAGCTCAATCACATGAAATATAGAAGATAGCACACGAAATAACTTCTGAAGGTATGACTTTAGATGAAAAATTTAAAGTAGTTGTTATAATAGATAAATTACCCCCTGCTTGGAAAGATTTTAAGAATACACTTAGGCATAAAACTAAGGAATTTTCTTTAGAAAGTCTTATAACCCGTTTAAGAATAGAAGAAGAAGCTAGAAAACAAGACCAAATAGATGAAGTACTTATAGTCTCAAATAATAGTACCAGTAAGAAACCCCCCTCTACATGTCTGAAACCTAAAGGTAGAAATATGAAAACTCGTAATCGAAGTAATAATCAAAACCGCCACCACCAAAATAGAAATAGAAGCTATCCTCCCCAGAATGGACCTCAACCCCCTTAAGGAATAACACATTCATGTGTTATAGTTGTAATAGAACTGGCCACTTGGCTAGGAACTGCCGGAACAGGAATCATCCTGCCCCACAGGCGAACCTTACCGAAGATCAACTTATTGCTATGATATCTGAAATCAATTTTGTTGGTGGATCCGAGGGGTGGTGGGTAGACACTGGTGCTTCTCGCCATGTATGCTATGATCGAGACATGTGAAAATCCTATTCTGATTCTGAGGATAAGAAAGTGCTGCTAGGTGACTCCCACTCCACTAAAGTTGCTGGTACTGATGAGGTGGTTTTGAAGTTTACCTCTGGAAAGACAATCATCTTGAAGGATGTCCTGCATACTCCAGAGATGAGAAAGAACTTAGTTTCAGGCTATCTTCTTAACAAAGCTGGATTTACTCAAACCATAGGGGCTGATTTATATACTATAACTAAAAATAATATATTTGTTGGGAAAGGGTACGCCACTGATGGCATATGTTTAAATTAAATTTTGAAATCAATAAAACTTCTTCTTCTGCTTACATGTTGAGTTCTTTTAATATTTGGCATGCTAGACTATGTCATGTTAATAAACGCATAATCAAGAATATGAGTAGTTTAGAACTAATTCCTAAACTATCTTTAAATGATTTTGAAAAATGTGATTTTTGTAGTCAAGCTAAAATAACCAAAACGTCACATAAATCAGTAGTTAGAGAATCCGAACGTTTAGAATTAATTCATTCTAATATATGTGAACTTGATGGAAATTTAACAAGAAATGGAAAACGATATTTTATAACTTTTATAGATGACTGTTCAGATTACACTTATGTATATCTAATGAAAAATAAAAGTGAAGCGTTTGACATGTTTAAAATATTTTTGACATAGATTGAAAATCAACTTAATAGAAAAATAAAGAGGTTTCGAAGTGATAGAGGCACCGAATATGATTCCAATATCTTCAATGATTTTTATAAAACTCATGGAATCATTCATGAAAAAACTGCACCTTATTCTCCTGAAATGAATAGCAAAGCTGAAAGAAAAAATAGAACTTTTATTGAATCAGTTGTTGCAATTTTATTAAACTCTGGTGCTGCTTCCCATTGGTGGGGAGAAATTTTATTAACTGTTTGCTATGTGCTAAATAGAGTGCCAAAATCTACAAATAAAATTTCACCATATTAAATTTTGAATAATAAGAAACCTAATTTAACTTATTTTAAAACTTGGGGTTGTTTAGCCTATGTTAGGATCCCTGATCCTAAAAGAAATAAACTTGCTAGTAGAGCATATGAATGTGTATTCATAAGATACGCTGTGAATAGTAAAGCTTATAAATTCTTTGACTTAAAAGATCAAGTAGTTATAGAATCAAATGATGATGACTTCTATGAACATAGGTTTTCCTTTAAATTTAAGAATAGTGGGGGCTCGTCTTCTAGTAGTTTACCTATAACTAGAACTAGTGAAAAAACTGAAGAATTAAACACTGAAATTAGAAGAAGTAAACGAGCTCGAACCCTTAAGGATTTTGGGTCTGATTTTTTATGCTTATACCTTAGAGGAAGATCCCCAAACTATTAAAGAAGCATTATCTTCTTTAGATGCCAACTTATGGGAAGAAGCCATAAATGATGAAATGGACTCACTTGAGTATAATAAGACTTGGCATTTAGTTGACTTACCTCCTGGTTGCAAAACCATTGGATGTAAATGGATACTAAAAAAGAAATTAAAACCCGATGGTACTATTGAAAAATATAAAGCTCGACTTGTAGTTAAAGGATATAGGCAAAGGGAAAATGTAGATTTCTTTGATACCTTTTCACCAGTTACACGAATAACTTCCATACGTGTACTTTTCTCTCTCGCTGCTATCCATGATTTAGTAGTACATCAAATGGATGTTAAAACTGCTTTCTTAAATGGTGATTTAGAAGAAGAAATTTATATGGATCAACCTGAAGGTTTTGTTATCCCAGGTCAAGAAAATAAAGTTTGTAAATTAGATAAATCTCTTTATGGTCTAAAACAAGCACCTAAGCAATGGCATGAAAAATTTGATAATCTAGTTATCTCACATGGATTCAAAATAAATGAAAGTGACAAATGCATTTATTATAAATTAGAAGATAATATTTGCACTATTATATGTTTATATGTGGATGACATGCTTATTTTTGGATCAAATATTTATGTTGTGAATAATTAGAAAATGTTGTTAAGAGCTAATTTTGATATGAAATATCTTGAAGAAGCGAGTGTAATCCTTGGTATAAAAATAACTAGGTCTGAAAAGGGAATTTCTCTAGATCAATCTCACTACATTGAGAAGATCTTAAAGAAATATAATTACTTTAACTGTAAACCTGCATGTTCTCCTTATGATCATAGTGTAAAGTTGTTCAAGAACACCGGAGACGGTGTTAGACAAACTGAGTATGCGAGCATCATTGGTAGCTTACGTTACGCTACTGATTGCACTAGACCAGACATAGCTTATGTTGTGGGACTACTATGTAGGTTTACCAATAGACCTAGTGTAGAGCATTGGAATGCTATTGAAAGGGTTATGAGATACCTAAAGAGAACTATGAATCATGGATTACATTATAAAAAGTTTCCCGCTGTTCTAGAAGGATACAGTGATGTAGATTGGAACACTTTATCAGAAGACTACAAAGAAACTAGTGGCTATATATTTAACATAGCTGGTGGAGCTGTTTCTTGGAAGTCTAAGAAACAGACAATATTGGCTCAATCCACAATGGAGTCTGAAATGATAGCACTAGCCACTGCTAGTGAAGAAACAGGCAACACAATTGTACCTAGATCAAACAAAGAAACTAACTCTTGAGATTGTAATTAAAACTTTAAAATTTTGGAGATAGTTTCAGAATGTTTTTGTTTTTGTTTTTTTTTTAATTTTTTTTATTTAAGTTAAAATAACATAATCAGTATTAACCAAGAATGCTCCCAGGAAAGAATGGTGGAGCAAAGGCTCCTTAAAAACCATTCTCCTAGACAGAACAACGTTCCCAGGAAAGACTAGTGGCACAAAGGCTTCCAAGAACTAGTCTCCTAGACATAACTCCCTTATATCTTTACTTTTCATGTTATTAAAGTTAAGTTAATTAAGCTATGTTAAGTAAAAAATTTAAGTTAATTAAGTAAAAGAAAATCTAAGTTAATTAAGTTAAGCTAATTAAAAAGCTAAGTTGGTAAAAAAAATTAAATTAATTAAAAAGGTAAGTTAATCAAAGTTAATTAAAAAGTTCAAGTTAATTAAGTTAAGTTAATTAAAAAGCCAAGTTAAAAATCTAAGTTAGTTAAGTTAAAAAAAATCTAAGTTAATTAAAAAGTTAAGTTAATTAAGTTAAGTAAAAAGAAACTAAGTTAATTAAGTTAATGAAAAATCTAAGTTAATTAAAAAGAAACTAAGTTAATTAAGTTAGTAAAAATCTAAGTTAATTAAATAAAAATTAAGAGAGAAAAAAAAATAGTTAAAGAAAAGAAAGAAAAATAAAATAAAATAAAAATAAAATTAAGATTTTAAATAAAAATTAAAATTAAATTAAAATTAAAATTTTTTTTTAATTTTTTTTACTATTCACGGTAATTTTATTTTACTATTTACACTATATTAAAATTTTTAAGTTTTAAATTATTTTTTTTTATGAACGGTAATTTTATTTTACTATTCACGCTGTATTATTTCTCATTAACCTAAAATTTTTGAAATTAAAATTTTTTTTTTAATTTTTAATTTTTAATTTTTTTTTTTTTAATTTTTTTTACTATTCATGAACGGTAATTTTATTTTATTATTCACGCTCTATTATTTCTTATTAACTTAAAATTTTTTTTTTTGAAATTTTAAATTTTTTTTTTACTATTCATGAACGGTAATTTTATTTTACTATTCACGCTATATTATTTCTTATTAACTTAAAAATTTTGAAATTTTTTATTAAAAATATCACAATTATTTACAGCACAAAAATGTTTTTAAAATTTTGATAAATAATTTAAAAACGCTATTCCTTCCCCGGCAACGGCGCCAAAAACTTGATGAGCGAATACCGGCATCGCCGATTCTTGCCAATACTTTGGTTTTAATATTTATAAAACTCTCGCAAGTGCACGAATCATTTCGAAGAAAATGATAAGTATACTCCCAAGGTCGATCTAAGGAAGGAATGTATGTGGTTTTTAATTTATTATTCAAACTTCTAAAAACGAAATTAAATCCTAAACATCCTGTCACGATATTTTGGGGTTTTTGTGTTTTTAATCTACTTACATAAAAATAAACATAGATTCAATAAACATTCATGCAAATTTTATCATTTATAATGGCGGAGTATTTTTGGATATAATAACTAAGTTAATTATGCTTGCTCATATTATCTAGGTTATTAAAGATATGAATTGATATTTATTGATTCTCCCTTTTTTGTATGAATACCACCTTTGGTGGGGTTAGATATTCTTTGTTAACTAAACAAATCAATTAACACCTATGGGTGGGGTTGATAACTAATTTGCCTAATTAAATTAATTTCTTTTTCTAAGAGATTGAAAATGAACCATTTAAATGCCACCTTTGGTGGGGTTAGACAGTTTAAACTTTATTCAAGGTGTCCAAATTAAACCTAAGAATTTAGTTATCCGAGTACTAACTTTCAAGTTTTAAAACCACTATCGAAAACATGTTGTCAATACATTTTCAGATAATAATTCTTATAAAAACTTTTGAAATAGAGCCTCACTCTAACTACCGGGCGATTGTACCAACAAATAAAAGAGCACTACTCTAAATTAGACCGGATAACTAAACCTTAAAATCTATTTTTCAGGTTTAAGTTTGTAATGAAAAATAATATATTTCTCTCTAACATTCTTAATATAAAATCTTGAATAAAAACAAAATCAATTCATTTTAAAGATTTTTACCTATTTAATATTTCGCAAGTATAACAACGTCATTATTACATCATTTTTACTAAACAGCCAGCATAGTTAAATTTAACCACAGACAAATTAAATATAACATGTAAGAATAAAGCATAAAAATAACTGTAAAGAAAATAAAATCCTTACAGAACTTCGACGCTATTCCCGTAGCTGGAAAACCTACAAGCGGAATTTGCACTCCCATTTATTGAATCAAAAATCTAAACTATTACAAAAACATTACAAGTTCCTCTCAAAAAGAGAAGAACTCTACAACTAAGAGAATTGAACTAAAAACTAAGAGAAAAACTAAGAAAAGCTTAGAAACTAAGAAAGAAACTAAGAAAAACTTAAAAACTAAGAAATGAGAGAAAGAAAGAAGAGAGAAGTGTGTTTTGAAGGTGTGTTTTCAAGTGAAGGGAAGGGGGGTATTTATAGGTGAGGATGGAGAGAAAAAAATGAATAAAAAAATGTTAAAAAAATGTAAAAACGCGTATTGGAATTGCTGAGGTCATCAATGACGTCATGCTGACGTCATGGGGCGGCTGCACGTGAAAAATGGGTGTCGGCGCGCGCGGATGAACAGTACCCGGGCGCAGTTCTGCGCGCATGAACAGTACCCGCGCGCAATGTTGCGCGCATGAACAGTACCCGCGCGCAGTGTTGCGCGCATGAACAGTACCCCCGCGTGCAGTGTTGTGCGCATGAACAGTACCCCCCGCGCGCAGTGCTGCGCGGATGAACAGTGCCGCGCGCAGCTTGGGGCGGAGCTGGGCGCTGGGGCGCGGCGGCTTGGCGGCGCGGCGGCACGTTTTTTTCCTTTTTGACATTTTTGTCCTTTTTGACCCATTTTGTCCAATTTTTCCATATTTGTTGACCTTTCCCCATTTATTTATTAATATATTTGTGATGTATTGCTTCCAGTATTCTTCTTTAAGTTGCATTTTTAAGCCAAAATACCTAAAAAACAATAAAAATACCCGTGATTCTGAAAAAGACAAATTTATATAAATATATGATAAAACATATAAATATATATATTTTTAATCAATTAATTTGCATAAAATCATGGTTATTTTAGTGCTTTTTGAGCACTCATCACAGGCTGGCTAAGAAGTCTATTAGCTGAGATCCCTTTGTGGGAAAGACCGATACCAGCTGTCTTGATCCACAGCGATAGTACCGCGGCTATTGCAAAGATTCAGAACCGTTACTACAACGGCAAGAGACGACAAATACGTCGTAAGCATAGCACTGTTAGAGAATTTCTTTCTACGGGAGTTGTAAGAGTGGATCATGTACGTTCTGATGAAAATTTGGTAGATCCTTTGACGAAAGGATTACCAAGAGAGAAGGTTTTCAAAACCTCAAAAGGAATAGGATTAATGCCCTTAGAATGAAGAGTCACTTATGATGGTAACCCAACTTATAGACTGGAGATCCCAAGAAATAAGTTCAAAGGGTAATAACAAGTCATGAAGTGATACCACTCTTGTGGAAGGGGAGAGGACCTAGGCAAATGTGATACCACACACGCACGTCGCCGCCGCCGTCCGTCCGACCGACCGACCGTGCCGTGCAGAGCCGAGTTCGAGTCCAAGTGCGTGTGTGTGAGTTTTCCGAGCAACAACTTTTCAGGTGTAGCATTCCAGTCTTCATCAGTGTAGTGAAGTTCTGAGACTGAGATTAAGATTTTGGGCTGTTTTATCCTGGGGACGACGAGGCTGTGTTTTCTTGCACAAATTGGGCAGAGGCGCGAAACGTCTTAAAGAGAGCGACCTAGTCCGCAACTCAACCTAAGCAGTTACTTTCAAGTTATCGGTAATATTGTTCCTACACTATTTTTATAAACTTGCATCAACAACAAAAAAGAGAATGGAAAACATAAAATTAATTAAGAAGGGAAAATCAAAAACTTAGTAAACTAATAGAAAGGCAAGAAATTTGATTTATTCTAAGGAAGTGATACGATAAAAAATACTTTTCAATCATAATAAGATCCTTAAATGTTGGCACATACATGGAAAAAATTATGATTATACTAATTAAATAGTAAAGCATGCAACCACAACGATATAATCAAGTAAACCTATATATAACCCTATATATATGTATTAACGTCATTGGGTTACTTATGGAAATCACTTGGTAGCAAAAAATTCAGTAAATGAATAAAGCTATTTATAACTAAATATGAATATAAACTCAAATATCTCTACGAATTAGGATCACTACCCTAACTGCTCCTATGCAACCCTCACTGGTTACCTCCATAACGACTGTAATCCAATGCTAAATTTGGCTCCCCTTTGGACCTCTACCATGGCCGGGTGGTATGAACAATCACCAATGGTCAATATCGTGACACCTATAGTTATAGTTTATATAAATCATAGGTAACTAAACAAGCAATCTAAGTCTCAAATATTAATTCATTTTTAATTATCCCAACCTGATAAAATAATTTTTCGTCAAAATACTCATGAATCACTAATATCAAACATTCACTCAAAGTATTAGCAACTTAAAATTAGTAAATGGTTTAAAATTTTGAAAAATATGAGTTTCAAAATCAACAGAATATCCCCACTTTTTCTATTTACCAAATCATTTAGAAGAGATTAATATTTTTAGAATTTCATTTGGGTTCTTAGTGAGACACTCATTTCCATTCTCATCCCTATGAAAACAAGGTTGATGGTAATATCCATTACACACTCATCAACCAAGGATGGTGAGGGGGTCATAAAACTTCTTCTAAAAATAGCCATGTAATTTTCCAAAAATATCTATAAACCAACATGAAAAAAAACACAAAACATAAACTATCATGAGTACTAACCGAACTAACTCCCGTAGTATGTGTGAAACATGTAAACATAAAAAGTGTTTCCAACTATTTGAGTGTATGCAACATTGACCATTATTAACTAACCATACATAGAGGAATATAAAATACTAATTAAGATAAAGAGACTCCATGTTTTGCACATGGAAATTCCAAAAAAGACACAAAGGACTTAAAAGACTTATATCTACCATATAGAGTTCTCCACATCATACTAGCTTTACTTCCTCTTGCACAAGGAGTCATCTTTGATAGGGTCCATAACTTAGTATCTGAATCAAGTTACCATCCAATCTTAGACAATGTATGCTTGGGTAGGAACTATGTAGACTATAAACTCTGCAATGAATATTGCTAATATTTGAGGTTTAATTATTGTTTGAGGTTCATACTTGATGTTAAAGTTGTTCAACTTTAGTACATACTTCATAATTTTTTTAGAGGCATCTATTTGGTGTAGTAGCACCTTAACGGATAAATGGTGAGCATTGTGTTGTTATGACCCTAAAAATAAGATCGAAGCTTTTCTATAGATGTTACAAAGATCATGACCAACTTCTCTAATAGAGGATATCGAGTTTTAACTTCTAGGAAGACTTTGATTATACAGTAAACTAGCTTGTGAACTTCTCTCTATTCTTTTATGCTTACTTCATTCACTGTAGATTCAAATATTTCTAAGTATAGATACAACTTTTCTCCTTGAACTGGCTTGACCAAACTTGGAAGAGATACTATGCAACCAATTCTTGTCAGGCTTACTTGTAATATTCATCCCATTCAAAACTTGAAGCTTTTTTCAACATTTTGAAGAAAGGTTGGCATTTATCTAAGCATCAGTAGATGAACCTTCTTAGAGTTGCAACTCTTCTTGTGAGTATCAGAACCTATTTTTTAGTTTTTAGGGAAGGCATTTTGACCATTACATTGATTTATCTTGGTTAGCTTCAATGCCTCTTTGTTAAAGATTATGAAATCAACACATATTCATTGAGTTTCCCATTTTTTAAAGACTACTACCATATTAACTATCCTATCTAAAAATTTAACCTTGTAATGAAATTAACTTTCTTGAGTTTATCCACTTTGTTATTAATGATTTCATTGAATTATGGTGTAAATTTCCTTCCTTTTTGCTTGACTATTATGTAAGTTGGATTTAAGTGTAGCTTATGGCAAGATATATTGGGCTCAATTCCTTACATTTCCTTGTAGGACCAAGAAAAGTAGACTAGGAATTTGATTAGCTCCTTTTCTATTACGGGGTTGAGCATATTGAGATTTTTTTTAGCTTATCCTCCCCTAGTTACATCCATTGGTTTGTAAGTTTTATAGGAGCTAGGAGGAGAGGTGCTTCAATTTTTTCTTCTTTTAGCCTTTTAGAGCTCAATAAGCTCATTTTCCTTGGGGAGAAGCTCCTCCCAATGTTGTAATCGATATTGGTTAGGATGAGTTCTACTTCTCAAATAAACTATATAGGATTATTTTGTTGTGGCATAATCACCATATAAATCCTTTATTCCAACATCAATTTGGTACATGAGGAGCTAGTGTAGTGCCAGATTTACTACTTTTAATGCATGCATCCATAGGTGATCGAATATCAAATTGTAAGAAGCGTAGGTGTCAAGGATTATAAAGTAGTTGGTCAGTGTCTTTTCTTTGAAGTTGATGGGGAGCCCGATGCTACCATAAGTAGTGGTGGTTGGCCCATTAATGAGTGCTTTATTTTAGCAATTTCTTTGTCTTTGATAACTGTATTTTATATAGTTATTTTGCATCTATTTTATTAATTATAATTGCTATGTTCTTGACATTTTTAGTTAATTTTAATGAAATAAATTAATATTTACTGTTAATTCTTAAGGAATATATTTTTAAGAAAATTAAAGAATTTGCTTCGAAAAAAGACTTAATTGCAAATAATAAATGTCTGAAAATATAATTTAAATTAAAAGAATGTTCAATTGCAATTAACTTTTAACAAAAGTGTAAAAGTTAATTTAAATTAGAAAAGGGCTTAATTGCAATTAAAAAAAGTTTAAAAGTTAATTTAAATTAAATTGAAGTGCTAAACTGTAATTAAGAAAATTTATTTTCTCCGTAGGAAAAGGAGAACACTCGCACCATCATCAACGCACAACACGCACCGTCCAATTAGGAAATCAATGGCTACGATCAGACGCGTGGAGCCAGACGCGACAAACTCGAGTGAACCCAGGTTTTCAGGTGGCACGTTGCTCGGTGTTGAGTGGGGCCCACCTGCCGCGCAGGCCGGCGTACAGAGTGGGACCCATATGTCTACTGTGTAGGAAATTTCTCGTGCAAAGAAGTCCATAGAAACTTCGTGCACCCTATCATTCCAACGAATCATACAATGTCACGTGTCTCGAATATTCCTACAGCTAATCCGAAGTAGACATGTGGCACGTGTTGGTTAACACAAAACACAGAATCAACGAACACATTTCTAGCTATTTATATGGGACCCATATGTCTCGCGTGCACTGATCTCGTGCGACGCAACCACATGTAAGCTTTCCCTCCCACCAATTAAAGGCTGCCATGTGTCCCATTATTTCTTGCAACGAATCATATGCTGACACGTGGCATGCATGAATTGAAACAAAAATGCAGAACGGATGCCCCTTTCTAGCGATTATGTATTTCTTACACACGTGTCTTAAATTATTATTTTTGATGTTTCCCACTATTCATGCGTGGTTGTAAGAAAAATATTTTTTTTGATGTATTTTTTGGAGCTATAAATAGAGCATTTAATGCTAGAAACTGGGGGTTCGGTTGGAGAGTTTTAGAGTTCTGGACAATGGTACACACAAAAGCCATTTTTGGCTTCTGTTGTGTTCCACGTGTGCCAAATATTTAGAGAGCATAAATTTTTTAATTTTCTTTTTTTTCTTTAACTGATATTCCTTAAATTCTGTAATTTTAATTGTTATTATGAACTAATTTAATTTTTCTAGGGTTGCGTTTTAGAAAAATTTATGAAACTTGAGTTTAATTATTTTTGAAAGATTTATGAGAATTTTAATTTGTTTATTCTATTTGTGCTTAATGCTTTTGATTATTGTAAAAATTATCAATTGATTTATGGCACTTAAATAAACTTGGTAGAGGCATTTTAGTGTATTGCTCGTGGATAGAATAACATGTATATATGAAGCATAGGAATATACCTTTTATCGTATGTGTGGCCATTTGAGAACTTAGAACTTAATAAATCTTGGTGAATTTAATTCTCATAGGAATATAGTGAATTAATTTAACGAGATGTGTCTATACGGAGCTCGGAAGAGATATATGGATAAAATTAGAAGTTCCTAGTTGACAAATTAAATTTACAAAAAAATAAATCAAGACGGAATAATATGATTCCAGTGGATTAATTTAGTGAGAAATATAATCCTAGAATTTTCTTA
The DNA here is from genome assembly GCA_037013495.1 of Hippophae tibetana. Classification (NCBI taxonomy): domain Eukaryota; kingdom Viridiplantae; phylum Streptophyta; class Magnoliopsida; order Rosales; family Elaeagnaceae; genus Hippophae; species Hippophae tibetana. The sequence continues at coordinate 48,405,821 of CM072810.1, forward strand.
TTTATTGTTATAAAAAATCAGTTTATTTAAAACTCCATCAAATTTTTCAATCATTTGGATAAAATCGGATTGAAACAATTTTAGTACTCCACAAACTGTAGTAGCAAATCTTCGTGGGAACAATAATTTACTTATCAATTTTTATTACTTGTGACCGTGTATAGTTGCACGTTTTCATGGTCTCCTAAAAGAGACAACAATCTTCAAGACCCATCTTCTTCAAGGTGCTAAGGAAGATGATATCTGAGGATCTCCCAATGTCAACCAAAAATTATTTAACCATGTCATTATAGATCAGGGTAGAAACTACTAGGTCCTCATGTGGAGCCAAAACTACTACAAGATCAGCTTCATTGAAGTTGGTTGGTGTTTACTATCTTGGTTGAGGGGGGAACTTAGAGTATCTGGTTAGTAAGAACCCTTTCCTTTTTCACATATATATCCCTTAAACGTTGGAGTTTCGTGAGTGGCATTTTCCCTATTGTATGACTTTAATGATAAAGGTAGCCTTAAGTGGCTTTGGTAGGTGCTCATTGAACTTCTCCTTTTTTAGATTCTATTATATTTGATGAATTCCTTTAGGAAGCTTTCTTGGATGAGATTTTGTTGCTTAAAAAGTGTGTAATGGGTGCTACGCATGTACATATCACAAATAAGTAATATAATGATAAGATAAGATCGTTTATATGGAGATTGTAATATTAGAAACTAATTTAATAATTAATAAAGTAAATATCAATTTTGTTTGTTGAGTAATTAAAAATAAAAGAACTAAAAGTAAAATAGCAAGTAATTAGTTGAGAAATAACAAAGAGTTTGGTGATTTATATAACTAGGATTGCAAAAAAAAACAAGTTGTTACAATCAGTACACAAATGCTACAAAATGCTTTGGCAAAATAGAGCAGTAATAAGAATTCACGAATTACAAGGGATTCTTTTAACTCTACGCTGTGTTTACTTCCTAAGGTTCAATTAAACATATTTTTATATAAATTGATGAGTCATTAAAATAACTTAATATAACGTGATTTTATAAACTTTAAATGATAAAATAGATTTGTATTTGCATAGTTTTATTATCTTTTAAAGCAAATCTATCTTTTCAAAATCATTGGTATGTTTTGTTTCTTTTCAGGTATTTTAGCTTTGAAAATGATTTTACGGATCAACACTTGAAGAATAGAACCTAAAAGCACTCTATTAAAATATTGAAAAGGGGTGTAAAATAAAATTAAGTTCCAGAAGTTCAGGGATATGTGTATCGTAACATGATATTTGGTGTGCCACAATGTAGGAGTAGTGGATCAAGCAATTCAATGCATACAGACTATCTCATGCAATGGCACTGAATCAATGTATGCCACGATGCACCCGACCATCTGATATACTTTTTTCTCTCTTTTGTAACATTTTCTAAAGCTATATAAAAGACAATATCCTTTTATTGTAAAAATCATGATTTCTATCACTCAGCTCTCTTCTTGTTGATTTCTTAGTTACTCTCTAGTTTTTATTTTCTTAGTTTTAAAGTTCTTCTCTCAGTTTGAGAGTTGGACTTAGTTTAGGTTATAGTTTTCCTTTCAATTCAATAAACAATATTGGTAATTTTGTTTGGATTTTTTCCAGAAATAGAAACAATACTAAAGTTTTGTAAAGATACAATTGAGGTATAATTTAAATATATTCTTTTCATATTACTTTTATGTGTCGCTTTACATGCTATGATTAATTTATTGACTATTTATTAAACTAAGCAAGTTTGGCTGAAATTACTATGGGTTAATATTCTTATCCCTATGAAATATTAAAGTATGTAATCATTTTTACAAAATTAATTAAGTTTTATTTTTTCATCAAGATTTAAACGAAGTATGTAGAAGAAAAACATATTGACAAAGTATTTTTCATAAAAAAACAAGAGAGTTAGATTTAGGATTTAGAGTCAACTCTTCGATTTTAGATTTGATTATTCGGATTTCTAGAGAATTCTATTTCAAAGATTTTTATAAGAATTATTATTAAAAAATATATTGATGACATAATTTTTGTATTAGTTTTAAAATTTGAAAGTTATTTTTCAGATAATCAAATCATAAACCTAACTTTGACACCTTGAGTAGAGTTTTAATTGTTAGACCCAACTAAAAGTGGCAATTGAATGGTTTATTAATCTCTTAAAAAAGAAGCATAATTTAATTAAAATTAACTTATAGACTCGACTGAAGGCATCATGTGATTTTAATTAATAATAAATGGTGGACTTAATTAATCTTTTATTTGTATTTATAGGAGAGTATCAATGATCTTAATTCATATCTTTAATAACCTTAATTATATTGAGTAAGCATGATTAATTAACTAATATATCATATATATTCTCCACAAAATATAAATAATTAATTAACTCGCAGCTCAATTCCTAAGTTTGTTGTAGCAAACTATGAACCACTCTAGTTTTTATTCTCTTTATTCCCTAGGATGATAGCAAATATAATTTCCATGAATAAGCTTTAAAGTATTAATTATTTCAATGAAACACAATCAAAATTTAGATTTTATACTTAATAGCATACTCAATTCCAAAAAGACACAATTAAAATCCAATTAAGCATAATATGTAGATTTTTTCAAATAATCAAGCAAGTTGTTAAGATAATAAAGCTAATATTAACTCTAATAAATTAGAGCTATTAACTCCCCCAAACATAGCACCTTGCTTTACTTCACGTAAGTAAGGCCTAAAACACTTATCTAAATACCACAAAAGAAACAATAAAAGCTTAAGCAATTAAAATTACTTACTAAAAACTAAAATGCAAAACAATAAACAAAAGAAACTTGTTTTGTCAAAGCTAAAAAGAAACAACCTCCCATTTACGATCGAAATCAATTTTTTTTAAATGCTAGCTCAAACTCATGCAAAATACTCCCCCCATTCAAGCTATACAATGATCCTTAAGCCTAAATTCTTATCTCTATAGGTTGGTCTTTTGACCCCTTTAATTGATAATCAATTATCCAAAGATTGAAATATATATATATATCTTAACCCAAGTCTTACATTATAAACTTATAAAAAGTCCTTTCGATCTATGGATTATTATCTACATTATATATATATATATATACAATCCTATATTCCTCCAAGACTCCTTAACATTTCTCAAAATCTTTGATTTAACTCTAACATGGTGTAATGGGATTGATGGTAATGAATTTCTTGGTGTATGGGTGGAATGTTTGAAAGAGTAGAGTGATGACATATGGCGAATGAGAGTGCTTTGAACTCAGATTGAATGTCGTGCTGACATATGACATACAATTCATCCTTCTAACACGCGGTGATATATGATTCGTTTTCCTTCCTTGCATGGCATCAAAATGGCTTGCAATCAGCTCATCTACTTGCGTGATAGGCAACGTGGCAGCATCTAATTGGTCCTACGTTAAAAATTCATAAAAAAATCCAAAAATATTCCAATAAAATCCCAAAAAATTCCAAAAATTATATTTTTAGCCTTTTCACTTAGTTGATAATCAATTATCCAAAGATTGAAATATATATATATATATATATATATCTTAACCCAAGCCTTAAATTATAAACTTATAAAAATTCCTTTCGATCTATGGATGATTATCTACATTATATATATATATATATACAATCCTATATTCCTCCAAGACTCCTCATCATTTCTCAAAATCTTTGATTCAACACCACATGGTGTAACGGGATTGACGGTAATGGATTGCTTGGTGTATGGGTGGAATGGTTGAAAGAGTAGAGTGATGACATATGGTGAATTAGAGTGCTTTGAACTCATATTGAATGTCGTGCTGACAAATGGCATACAATTCATCCTTCTAACACGCGGTGATATATGATTCGTTTTCCTTCCTTGCATGGCATCAAAATGGCTTGCAATCAGCTCATCTACTTGCGTGATAGGCAACGTGGCAGCATCTAATTGGTCCTACGTTAAAAATTCATAAAAAAATCCAAAATAATTCCAATAAAATTCCAAAAATTATATTTTTAGCCTTTTCACTTAAAAGTTTATATTTTAATCTTTTGTTCCCAAAAATACTATTTATTAAATAAAACAAGTAAATACTATGTAAAAAAGTGCGTTAATGACTCTCCTTTCATAGAGTCATTACACCCACAAACTTAACTCTTTGCTTGTCCTCAAGTAAAGCCAAGCATAACTAAATAAAATAACATGGATAGTATATTCATAAATATACTTCTATTAATACATCCATATTTCATGAAAACTATCCCTCTCAAAAGTCGTACAATCTTATGATAAGGAGGTTCATATACTCATCAATTAACATTCCATCAATATAAAGATATGTAAGGTTTTTGAAAAATTTATTCGTTTGTGTGTGTGTTGCGCATGATATCATCCAATGCACTCATGAAATAAATCTATACGAGTATACTAATAAATTCAATCTTAGAACAAGTCTCATAAGTCTATTTTGCACTTCCTTCTCCACTAATATAAATATGCATTTAGCTCAAGAACAATAAGGAATTTACATGGTTAATGTAAGGCTTAGGTGGGGGGTCAAAAAATGAAAACATTTAGGCTCTTTCCACGCCTTAGCTTTCTTATTTTCATCATGCACTTTTTAACTACAATTGAGCTTTAACTTGATATTTCAGTGCACCCTCTTTTGTCATTCTTTTCATATTATTTTATTCTACATCTATTTTCTCTCTTTTTTTGAAACTTCACAACACCTCCAAACTTATTTTCAATTTTTTTTCCTTTTACTTTAGAGGGATAATTGTGTTATGAGTTTTGTTTCTTCTTTTTTCCCTCTTTTTATAGCCTGTATTACATTTCACTTTACATTATAGCATAACACATTATTGCATTTATTTTTATTTTCAAACAAGCTAAAGGTGTAAGGATAAAGGTAATGCTTATTAATTAGGCATAAAACGTGGCTTAAAGATATGAATGGTTCTTTGTTAAACTCAAATAGATGACTACGGATATTACCAATGATTAGCTTGAAAGGTTCAATCAATCCAAATAAGTCCTAAATCATTTCTTTTGCTAAATACTATTCAAAATTTCACCTCAAGGGATGATGAAATAGATTCTAAAACCTAGTAGCTATCATCGACTCGCATAACTCATTTCAAATTTTCTCTCAATAAGAACACCAAAATCAATCATGAATATGTGCATAAAATTTGAATCAATCCAATCAAAACTAGCAAGCATATCACATGATTAATTTTTATCATTGAGTTCACATGTTTCATATCAAGCATGCATGCATTTAGGTTTTATATATTTGTTAATTTCTACCCAAATCATGATTAAAAAATCCTAAAACAAATCCTAAAAATTTAAAATGCCTAAATACTAAAGTAAAGAATGAAGTTCCCTACCCCAAACTTAAATTACACATTGTCTCCAATGTGCACCTATAAATATGAAAAGGTAAAAGAAAAGAAAACTCTCTTAGTCTTGGCACACCACATCTATCGTAGAAATGCTCATTCTTATTGTGCCATTATTCTCCATATTTATTCACCTACAAAACAAAAATAATGAAAGTATAAGGAAAATAACGTTAGGTTTCCTCCCAACCAGCGTCACATTTAACGTCCTTGACTAGACAATCATATCAAGTCCTAGGACACATCTCTTTATGTCCATTCACTTTTGAGTTTTCTTGGAAACAATTTGAGTGTTGATTTGTTTAATAATACCTTATGTTCTGGTTTGCAAACATGGTGCTCCGTTATCTTCTCATGCCATATTTTTGTTTTCTTTTTGAACTTTTTGACATTTTTATAAGCACTCCACCGTAACTCATCCAATTTATATATTTTCATCATTTGTTTCATCTCTCTATTAGACTCTTCCATTTTTGTACTTGAATGGGGATGGAAGGGTAAAGTGTGAGGTCTAAACTTATTGGCCCTTCAATTGATGGTTTGAGCTTAGATCATATCTCAAAATTTTCCATAATCTCCTTTGATAAACACTTGAGAGGCACGTCCTCCAAAAAGTTCACACATTCCACAATATCAACCTTTGATTCCATACTTTCAAAGTTAAAATAGGTTGAGTTGTTTTCTGGTGAGATTATGTCCTTGTTCATAGCATCACATGTAATAGTCTTAAGTATGGGTGACTCAACATATTATTTTTAAGTTGCCCTATAATTCAGTAACATTTATCCTTAAGCATTCATTAGCATTATCAATATCAAGGGGTTCAGATTCTTTAAAAAATTTAAACATTACTTGTTCATCTTGCAGTCTCATTGTAAGTTCACCTTTTTGTACATCAATGAGTGTTCTTCCTATTTCTAAGAATTGATGACCAAGTATAATAGGAATGCCATGATCCTCTTCCATATCTAGCACAATGAAGTCTACTAGAAAGATGAATTTGTTTACTTTTAGTAGCACATCTTCTACCACACCCTGAGATCCCTTAATTGATTTATCTGCCATTTGTAATGTTACTGAAGTGGTTTTGGCTTTACCAACCCCCAATCTCTAGAAGACCAATAATGGCATGAGGTTAATGCTAGAACTCAACTCACATAGGGCCTTTCCTAAATGGATGTTCCCAAAAGTGCAAGGGAGGTCAAAACTACCTAGATCTTTCAATTTTGTGGTAGTTTTCTATCAAAGATGGCACTACAACCTTCAGTCAAGGATATTGTTTCATGATCTCCAAGCCTCCTTTTATTTGACAATATATCCTTCATGAATTTGGCATAAGATGAAATTTTTTCAATTGCCTCTACAAATGGTATGTTTATATGCAACTTCTTGAAGACATCAAGAAATTTTGAAAATTGTGCATCCAACTTTTTCTTTTGTAGTCTTTGAGGGAAAGGAATAGTTTCCTTTTCAATGCTTTCTTTATCCATTAGTTCCTCTTCATCCTTATTAATTTCCTATTTCTCTTCATCCTTTTCTATCTCATGTTCCTATTCTAATGTTTTACAACTCCCCAAATAAATAGTGTTGCATTGGTCCTTACCTTCTCTTTATGGGTTTACAATCGTGTCACTTGGAAGGTTACCTTAAGGCCTTTGACTTATAGCCTAAGCGAGTTGCCCCATTTGGTTCTCCAAATTTTGAATTGAAGCTTCTTGAGTAGACACTTTTGTATTTACTGATTGGATAAAGTCTTTCATCATCCCCATTAAAACATTTGTATTGTCCTCAGTAGATGGCTTCTTCTCTTGGGCTTATTATTGCTACGATTATTGAAAACCAGATGGTGGAAATGATTAATGGTTGAATTGATTACCACCTTGACTATTGTTATTACTCCAAGAGAAATTTGGATGTTGTCTCTATCTTGGGTTATATGTGTTCGAGTATGGATTATTGTTTCGATTCACATTCCCCCATATAGAATACTAATTTAGAATTATTTTGACAATTAACAAACAAATGAGCTTCTCTACAAAACACACACGACACTCCTGAATCTTGGACCTAGTTTACACTTACTAGAGAGTTTTGAGCCTTCAAAATATTAAACACAGATGACACTTGACCTGTAAGCATTATGATATCATTTACCTTATGCACTTCGACCACTTTTCTTGTGGTTATCATTCTGTCCATTGGCCATTGATAATTATTATTAGCCATTTTTTCAGTAAATCATAAGCTTGATTATAAGATTTGGCTAGCAAAGCTTCATTAGCATTTGCATCAACAATAGTTCTTTTTTGAGCATTGAGACTATTGTTAAAACTCTCCATTTTAATCCAAGAAGGAATACCATGATGAAGATACTTCCTTAGCAATTCCTTGAATCTTTCTCGTGCTTCATATAAAGATTATCCTTTGTATTGTTGGTAGGAAGTAATTTCATTCCTAATCTTGCATTATTTGTTGGTAGGAAGTATGTTATCAGGAATGTCTACGCTAAACCATTCCAAGTTGTAATGGAATCAAGTGGTAAAGAGTTTAGTCAAGCTCGAGCACGGTCTCGCAAAAAGTAAGGAAAAATCTAAGCCTAAAAGCTTCCTCGGTTACCTCACTGAACTTAAATGAATCTACAACTTCAATAAAAAAAATTGAGATAAAGATAAGGATCCTCTATTGGTAATCTGCTGAATTGCCCAACTGTTTGTAGCATTTGAAACATCATTGGCTTTAGTTCAAACTGATTAGCTTGAATGTTTGGCCTTGTAATACTTGGATTCAACCCTTCAAATATAGGTATTGCATATTCATTCATAACTCTATCTCTATCATCCATCACTCAAAAGAATTTGATTGTTCAAGTTTAGCTCATTATTGTTTATTTCTAATAGATTAACCATTTTTTTTCTCTTGGGTGACAACTTGTTTTCTAATCGATCTCAAAGTACGCTAAATTTTTTTCACCCTCATGAACTTTGCTCATACAATAAACTCAACTATATTTCTACAATTCTAAAAAAGATGTCTAAATCAAAAGTAAATAAAAATTTTAAAAAAATAATAAATAAATAAATAAAATAAGTAAAAGAAATAAACTAAAATGAATAAATAAATAAGTCAGTAAATTAAAATGAAAATTAAAGTAAAGAAAAATAAATTAAGAAAATTAACTAATATAAAAAAATAAAAATTATTTTAGTAGAAACTAATTTTTAAAACTAGAAAAAATAAAAATCAATTTTTTTGTGTGTTTTTATATTTTAAGGAAGCAAAATTAAAATAACTAAAACTAAATAACAATAATTAATTAAATGAGATTTGATAACTAAGAATATATATGAAAAAATATCTAAGAATACATAATCCTCATTTTTTTAAACATGCGAATCACTAAAATCCCCTCAATATAATTATCAAATAATTACATAATCGATTGAATCCAACCTAACATGTATTCCTCTTTCAAGTAAACTACACACCATATAGTCATTAATTTAATCACACTCATATGCCAATTAAATTACATACTACTTATTAAGTTCATCATTTATGGATCACATACATAAGAATCATACATCTCTGCTAAAAACTATGCATGTTGTTTAATCAAGACAAACAATTAAATAATTCTCTCAAATCTATTAATTGTCTCTATAGATAAATTATTGGCTAAACAATTAATAGCATAAAAATCAGATTAAATAATATAATTAAATTATAATCATAATTGAGGTAAAATATTAGATCATCACATGGTGAAAATTGAGTTCATAAGATCCATAGATTGATAAATTAACTACACATAATTGTGTTCATAAATCTCATACTTTTTATAAAGAAAGATATAAAAATTGATAAAGAAAAGAGTAAGAGAAGAAATACAATCAATCTTTTGAATTGTAGCACTAATTTTCTCTTCAATCTCCACCAAAATTGTATCTCCTTTTGATTTTTCTATATTTTCTTTTCTCTTTTTAGCTCCAAAAACTTACCAAAATTATGCTAATGGAAACTCATTATGATTTATGAGGTGATTAGGGGCTTAAATATAACTCAAATGCAATCTAGACTGTCAAATCAACTTCAGATCAAGAGTTGAGATCAAAACAAGCAAAATGAACATTGCCATCCAATCCCAGTGTATCATGTGGCACACGGATTTCACTGGGTGAATCAGAGTACATCGTATGGCACGGGAGACCTTTTTGAGTCAATGGTCGCTAATTGAGTGAGACATGGCCAAAGTGATTTGCAATGATAGATGGAGTGATGTACGGGTGGAACGGTAGGATGAGTAAAGTGTTTACACGTGGTGTGAAGGTTTGACCACACTCCGAACTTGGATTTAACGCTATTCTGATACGTGGTATGCAGTTTGTCCTCCTCACACGTGGTGATCTACGATTCATTATCCATGCTTGCATGGATTAACCAGTTAGCTCTTTTACTTATCTGGCAGGCGATGTGGTAACTCCCGATTGGCCTTACTTTAATAATTCACAGAAAATCCATAAAAATTTCAAAAAAAATCAAAAATGATATTTCCCCCCTTTTCAACAAAAAAATTATATTTTAATATTTTTTGCCCCAAAAATACTATATATTGAATAAAATGAGTAAATACTAAGTAAATAAGTGCACTAATGACTCTGTTTTCATTGAGCCATTAATATACTAAGGATACAATGTCAATCAAGGTTTGATAGAAAGGTACAATCGATCTAAATAATGTCTAAATCATCTAATTGGCCAAAAGAAATCTAAGATTTCATCTTGAGGGGTTCTCGAAACCAATTCTAGATACGTAAGATCTCACATAAGCTTAACCCTCTACAAGTTCACATCATACTTAAACCATGATTAGTGCAAAAATTGTTATGCAGTTAGCATTTTGAAATAACTTTTTAAAAGTCTTTACCATTACCTAATCAAATTATTTCTTTACACAAATAAAAGGTACCCTCTTTAACTAATAAACAAAATAAATTTAAAGAAAATTTACAAAACATTGAAACATCATAATTCTAAAAACATCACAACATCCAATTTTAATAAAGCAAGTAAGACAAACCATAGAAAATGAACCAAAAGTTCAAAATTATAGCACCACCCAAACCAGATCATAATAAAAAATACTCCACCCACAAAACTTAAACCATGAATGGTGATGCTTGCAAAGGTTAACTAGTTATTAGTACTATTAACTATTTATGTCACAACTACACCAAAAACTTGATGTACCAAAATTATGCATATAAAAATTTGTATAATTTATAAAATAAGTCACAAGTGCATGAATCACTTATAAGAAATAAAATGTATACTTCCAAAGTCGATCTAAAGAGAAATCATGTAGTTTTTAAATCATTGAACAAATTCTTTAAAAATGAAATTAAATAACCTAAACATCCTATCATGATTGTTTAAGATTGAGTTTCTAAACTAAAATCATAAATATAAAGATAGATTTAATAATTATTTAAGCAATTAAACATTTTCATGCAGTGGAAAATTTATGAGATATATTAGCTAGTTAATTATGCATGTTTAATATTAAGTAGGTTATTAAAAATATAAATTGAGATTATTGATTCTTTCTTATAGGTATGAAAATATCCTATGGCAGGAATCATTTTATTTTATAATTAAACTTTAAACTACCTCCTTCAGTGGGGTCGATAATTTAAATATTAATTAAATTAGACTCATTTTCTAAGAAATTACTAAACCATTTAACTTACTACCTTCAGTCAGACTAACAATTTAAACTTAATCAAGTTATCTAAGTTCAATTTACCATTTAAGTATTTGAAACTAACTTTCAGATTTTAAAATAATTATGAAAGATATGTCGTCAATATATCTTCAATAATAATTCTTATAAAAATATTTGAAATAAAACTCACTCTAACTATACAGTTGATATAGACCAAAAGATTTGAAAGTGATACTCTAAATCAAATTCAGACAATTAAATCCTAAATCTAACTTTCTTATTTATTATGAAAAATACTTTATCAATATATTTTTCATTTACACAATTTGTTTAAATCATGATAATTAAATAAAATTGAATTCATTTTATAAAAATATTGAACCTACTTTAATATTTCACTAACGTAACAACATTACTAATATCCATACTATTTATAGGTAGACATGCATAGTATAACAAATTATCAATAAATTAAATATATAGCAGGTAAACACAACACCTAAAAATATTCTAAAAAGAGTACACTTAAAAATATACCTTAACATAATTCTTAGAATTGTTTTCGAAAAACCTCTAGAATGAATTGTTGTGTTATTTATTGAATTGAAGCTAAAAGCTATTACATGAACTAAATTTTTTCACTCTCAAACGAGAAAGGAATTTTAAGCTACTAAAAGAAAAGCTAAGAAATGTAAGAAATCAGTTAGAAGAGAGCTAATGGGATATGAGATATCTTTTTTTACAAAAGAAATAGTCCTATTTATAGGGTGAGGAAAGGAAGAAAAATTGGATTTTGCACAATGGCATATAGTTTTTCCACTCCACGTTATATACATCTTGTACATGGCTTAAGCACAATCCACTCTCTTCGTGTCACGACACATAATGTTTTCATGTTGTGACCTACATCATATTTGGGACTTAATGATCCTTTCCTTTGGCCTTGCATCACCACTCACAATAATTTCATGCCCTGGCATACTTCAAACTACATCACTTTGGAAGCCTATTTGCATGTAATTTCTTTTTTCAATTTTTAAACATATTTAATGCATAAAATCAAGATATATTAAGTACTTTTGATTACTTATCACAACTCCCAACTAACTTATTGTTAGTTTATTAGCAAGTATGGCAAAAAAATATAAATTAAACTATCCTAAATCATTTCCATAGATTGACACGATTGCATTTAGTGTATGCAACAAGCCTTTAAATCCTAGGTTTCTCTAGTATAAGAGTTTAAGTCTCATGAGGGTTTTCAAATATGGTACCCACAAACATCAAACGTAAAACAAACATTAAAAATAAAAACAAACAAATAACACATAAAAATAAAAGAATAAGAAAAACAAAAGTTCTCATGCTTTTAAAATTTCTTTTAGGTCTATAATTAAAATATATAGCACAAATTATTTCAATGTTCTTAACATTCATGATTTATTATATTAATTAGTTTCAAAATCACTTTCCTATTCAATTCAAAAATGTGTCAGTATAATATTTACTCAATCTCAATGTAAGGAATTCTAATTTGTTTCAACTTTAACCTCACAATGCGTACTCTTAATAACAATGATTCTATTGGTTCAAACAATTATTCAAACGTATATGCAAAAGAGTTTTTTTATAGAAATGAACTAAAAGTTCGCATATGTATAAAGAATAAAAACCTCAAAATGGTGCATCATATTAATCTCCTAAAAGAAATTAAATAAATGATATATAAAGAAATTACATATTATCACTACTACAAAATTGTTCTGTTTTGCCACTTATATTTTGTCAGTTAATTTAAAACAACCAAAAAAATATGAAAATCAACCCAAAATATTATACCAATTCTTTAGAAAATCTGCCTTTTTATTAAAAAAAATTGCTAGTGCTTGAAAATTGGCTATTCTTTTATAAACCTATTTCACCAATTTGATTAAATTGGCTCCATAAAAAAATCCCAGTTATATTGAATCAGCCGATCTTATTAAAAACAATTGCTGGTTCTATTGAACTAATCATATTTATTTAAAAATATTTTGTCAATTCTATAGAATTAACCCATTTTATTTAAAATATTTTGCTGGTTTTATTAAACCGACCCAATTTTAAAACATTTTATTGGTTCAATAAAAGCAACCCAATTTCATTAAAATAAGAACATACCCAAATTGGCCAGTTTAAATGTGTATATGAATATTGGTCTAGTTCATTAACAATCGTCCCCCTCTCTCTAGCTAACGCACTAGATAACCTAGCTTTACAAATTATCAGTGAGCCTACACTCACGAAGCAAAAAACGTAGGTAGCACACCATCATAGCATCGGTCGACAACTACTTCCCTCTCACACACTTGATGGTGGAAAAAGGTGAAATTTATAAAAACAATTGATTGTTGGAAAATGTGAAGTTAATAAAAAAATTATAAAGCCTTGTCCCATATTGCTTTTTTACATTATTTTAAAGAGGTATAAATAGTGAAGAGTTGACTATTGGGATTGGGCCCCAAGGGGCACCCACTTTTGTGGAAGGGGAGAGAACCTAGGCAAATGTGATACCACAGCGCACGCGCACGCTGCCGCCTCCGCCGGCCGTGCCTTGCGGAGCCGAGTCAGGGTGCGTGTGTGTGAGGTGATGTGGTATTTTATTTTTGGTAAAACATTCTTTTTAAGGAAAAATTTTCCACTTACAAAAATGGTTGTTATATATATATATATATATATATATTTGAGAAAAATGACCGTTATTTTCTTTTATTAAGAATATGGCCATTAAATGGCCGTTTGTGTTCTTTATTCAGAAAAAGAGTCGTTGCTCGTATTTACTCACAAAAATGTCCGTTACTCGTCTTTAATCTGAAAATGGATGTTACTATTCATTACTCAGAATGACCGTTATGCTCTTAATACCCAGACATTACCGTTTTTACCATAATCGCCACACGGTTTCTAAAACCTATAAAAAGAGGGCTTCAGCTCTCAGTTTTGTAACAACAATATGCAATCTCATCTCCCTACGAAAAAAACAATTCTCTCTACAATTTCTAAGTTTTCTTTTTAGTTTTTCGAGCAACAAATTTTCAGGTGTAGCATTCCAGTCTTCATCAGTGCAGTGAAGTTCTAAGAGAGAGATTAAGATCCTGGGTTGTTTTATCCTGGGGACGATGAGGCTGTGTTTGCTTGCACAAATTGGGCAGAGCCGCGAAACATCTTAAAGAGAGCGACCTAGTCCGCGACTCAACCCAATAAGTTACTTCCAACTTATCGGTAATATTGTTCCTACACTGTTTTTATAAACTTGCTTCAACAATTTTAAGATGTCTTCAATCTGCCATGTCTACTGAAATGCAAACTGCTGATCTAAACAAACCATTTCTTTTTGAGGGACTACACTTTAAAAGATGGAGACAAAAAATGTTGTTTTTCTTAACCATGAAAAAAGTTATTTATGCTCTTACTACCGAAAAACCAATACAGTCCAATCCTCCTACTGAAGCTGTAACTAAGGATTTAGACACTTGGATGGAAAATGATTTTCTATGCAAAAATTATATTCTTAATGGTTTAGCTGATTACTTCTATGATTATTATAACTGTGATAAGTCTGCTAAGGAAATTTGGGAAGTACTTCAAAAGAAATACGACACGAAGAAGCTGGAACTAAAAAGTATGATGTCAGTAGATACATGAAGTTTCAAATGATTGATGGCAAATCAGTGGAAGCTCAATCACATGAACTATAGAAGATAGCACACGAAATAACTTCTGAAGGTATGACTTTAGATGAAATGGAATAAAACATGTTGTTCACCCTATAATAGATTGTACAATTCTTTTGTATAATAAAATGAGTAACTAATTTGTGACTTTTTATTTCTTTGTGTTGGTTTAGGTAACCCCATATATGTCTCTTCTTTTAGAAGTCTTGCATAAATGAAGAGAAGGATATATACTTTTAGTTTCTACTTAAGTCATTTAATTTAAGTAATAAAAATAAATATATGACACTTTATTAGATGTAAAAAAATTCTAACATTTAATACAAAGATCTATAAAGATCATTTAGCAATTTAAATTGATAAGAAGAGTGTTTAAAAGAGTAGAAAAAATATAATCACTTAGAATGGGAAGATAACTACTCAAAATATATTCTCACAAGGTAGTCTCTACTATTTAATCTCTAAACATCGATTTTTGGTTTATTGAGTTTAAACATTTTATAATGAAATACTAATTATGTAAGAAATTTTTTAAAATTAACCAAGAATTACTAATCCAATAAAAATAATTAAAAACGCATAAAAACAAATAAAAATGTGAACATATGTTTTTTTAAATAATCATATTAGCTCAATTTTATAAGGTAATTTTTCCTACTCTTAACCTAGAATTTATATTACCTTCAATGTAACAAATATAAATTAAAGATAAAAAGTAAAGAATATAAAAGTTACTTATTTGTTGAACTTGCTTGATTGTTGATATGGAATTGCAGGTGCATCCACGAATCCAATCATTTAAATTTTACACAAATGCTTTGTACTTCTCATAAATTTCAACAAATAGTTATAAAATTAACAATTATAAATAATGTTCACATGTCAGAAAACAAAATAAAACAAAAGTAAAAATAATATACAAAAATAATAAAAACTAAATTTCTTAAAATAAAAGCAAGACAAAGATATATAAAAATTAATAAGCTCCTCATCCATATCGTTCATACCATATTCTTTAGGTTATTGTCATGATCTTTCTAAAGGTGCAAAAGTGAAATCATAATGATGATACTCAGGTGTTACTAAATAACTTGTATCCATCTCGATATGACTTAGTTGCAACCGATTCATTTCATACATTAATCGATTATGTTTCACTTGATCACGTTACTATTGATTTAGGAATGTAGCTTGTTGAGTACTATAGGCTTGCTAGTATTTTTCTATATAGCTCAATCCTTCATCAAAATTATGAAATTTTCTTTCATGGACAATCTTGATGAAAAAATGACCTTTCTTTCTCTTGGAACAATATTCATACTAGAAGTGAGTTCATCATAGTATGTCAGGTTCAATAATTCACCAAGTTGTATAACAATTTTTACCTTTTGAATGTGATACTCCCACTTTCTTACATAAATAAGTGACTAACTGAGGAAAAAAGAAACCTAAATAATGACTATCTGAAAATAACATTATCCTGTGATGAATTAAATTCCCTACATCCATAGGCATCTTGGATGAGATTGCATATAGTAACATTACCCTATCTTTATAAGTAGTACTATAATGTTTGGTGAGTATCAATCTTAAACACACAAAGTATTGCCAAATACAAGTAACCTTATCAAAATACTTTACTTCAAATACCATATATTTATCACCAATATATATCTATTTAGCACCTTGTATAATTAAGGTCTCTAATATTGTATTGTAATCAACACTATTTAAATAATTTTTGTACTCATCTTATATAGTTAAGGGATATGGAATACAATATAATTGGGGTCCAATTTATAGGTGTAGAAAAAGAGAAAATGGTGGATCAGAAGATTAGCCCCGTAACACAATTCTTTCCACGTCATGACGTGATACAAGCTATAATTGATTGGAACGTGATCCACTACACACTGGCCATGAAAAAATGTGACTCGCATCAATTCTGGAATGCATGATATTCAATATGTTAGCCTTATACCATGTCACTTCCAATTTCCACGTTGTAGCTTATGTCCTTCTCATCAACTTGGAATTCTTATTTTCTTGTATACTCTTTTTCATTATTTGGAACATATGTAATGCTTTACATATATTATTCTTTTCAAGTGTCAATATTGTAATGAAGTGCTTTTAGATATATTCTTTGAGTACTTGATCAATCAAATCATTTTAAAGCTAAAATATCTGGGAAAAAACAAACATACCAGTGATTCCGAAAAGATAAATTTGTTTTAAAAGATAGTAAAAATAAACAAATACAATTATATTTAATCATTTAACATGTACAAAATCATAATATATTTAGTGCTTTAAAGCACTTATCAAGCACCAGAAAAATGATCAACCAAGAACCCCACAAACAACTCAGAATACGCCAAATAAACACCATATGAGTTATGGGAATCACCAAACTAGAAAAAACAATTGAACTTTATAATATAATTGCCACATTTTCACTGCAAAAAAATTGACAAACATATTGGATGTTTCAATTTCCCATACTAGGATCTACAAGCTCACTAATCCACCCCACACCATCCACGTTATGAGTTATAGGCTTTAAATAAGGAGGAATTGAAGATCAAGGATCATTCCAAATACTTATTTGATGATCCCAATGGAATTTCCTACGAAGACCAATAGTTAATATTCATCTAACTCATAAAAAACAATCCAAGCCCAAAAAGGTGAGGACCTAAACCAACAAAGAGGAACGAGCCCATTTGAAAGTAACAACTTTTGTACCCTTGTGCCAATAAAGAGTTTTGGGACTTTAGGATTCTCCAACATTGTTTATCTACCATAGCAATTGAACACCCTTAAATCTTTAAACCCTATACCTCTAAGATCCCCAACTTCAGATACTTATGCCAAGATTTTTAATGAATTTGGCACCTATTTATTAAGAACCACGATTATAACCTTTGCATCACATATTCAATATCAATACACGGACCCATCAATAACACAAAGTATTGCATATCATAATTAGGTACTATAGAAACCACAACCTTGAGAAGGATCTCCTTACTAAATAAAGAAAGGAATTTACTAGGCCAATGTTAGATTTTATTATAAACTAGATCCAAAATTTAGTCCATTTTAACCTTTTTTGAATGACAAAAAGGAGAAGGTAAACCCAGATATTTGCAAAAACCTTATAAGCTAGTTATCCCAAAGGTGTGTTTGATATATTCCCAAGCATCAAGGTCAATGTTAGTGCTAAAAAATGCTTGATTTTTGATAATTCACTACATGGCCAGACAAAAAACTTATATAGCTTCAAGATCTCTTTTAGTCGATTAATTTCAACCCCATCACTTTTATAAAATATAACAAAGTTATCAACAAACAATATGTGTGATATGTTTGGACACATTCTACACACCTTTAAGCCACTAAGATTCTCAAGTTATTGCACGTGTTGAAGTAAGCATGAAAACCTCTCAACACAAATAAGGAATAAGAAAAGTGACAACAGGTTTTCTTGCCTCGATCAACATTCTCGGTAATGTTGTAATTAATCAAAATGTATCACATATATTAGTATATAGATATAATATAAATTTCAATAAAATTCATTCAATTGATATTTTCACGTAAGTAGTGGCATACTAATTACTCTAATTAAGAGAAATTATTCTTTATTTATGTAATATAAATATTATGATACTTTAATCCAATTATATATTTATTTAGTGTGAGTATTTTAAAATATGTTTTAATATACATAGAAAGTCAAAATTACTATAGGATACCACTTACTCAGGATGCAATCAATAATTCATGATTAGTAGTAAATAAATTTCCTAATGGCTTGAATGTTATTGTTTTTATTTTTTTAATTTATCTCAAATATTAGAGTATTTTTATTTGTACTTTCTATGTATATTTTTAAGGATAGAAGTCTTAAAATTGGTCCACCAAATTATAAATTTTGTTTTTTAAGTTTCGAAAGAAGAAATTAATTAGAGATAAATTATATTATTTTAATAATATTTTATTAAAATGATACTTTTTATTAATTAGTTAAACTTAATAAAATATAAGTTATTAATAATTATAAAACGAAAATTAAATATAAACTTATTTAAAGAAAAAATAATAAGAGTAATATAACAAAAAATTAATTAAATAGATATTTTATTTTTGAAGAAAAATTAAAATAAAAAATATTAAATATAAATAGTGGCAATCAATAAATAACATAATAAATATTTTAGGAAAAAAATTATATTATGTATTATTTTATCATTAACAAATGACGGAGTTCTAATCTTATTTAACAACTTAATTAAAAAAAATATAATAATTAAAAAATAATTAACTTCGTTTCTCAACTAAAAAATATCTTTTACATTTTGATACCGAACACACATTAGTGGTTAATATAAAAGGCTTTAACTTATATTTTTTTTCAATTTTTTTATTGATTGCATAAATCACGTTATCAAATCAATTGAGACCATTAATTGAAAAAACATTTCATTTATATTTGAGAGATCATTCGGTGGGTTTGGATGCAGAACATGTACACAGTTTTCCCGATTTTTATTTTAGTTAGGAATTTAAGATTACGATTAGGAGGCTGCCCTGTCTATCTACATGACTATTACTCTCTTTGGCTGTGTGTTCATGTTTTGGTCCACCTCTTTTTCTTTGGGTTATTTATGTAAATGAGAGATTGATTACTGACCCTCTTTTTATCCATCTTTCCCTTTCTCTCCACATTTGTATTTTCCCATCTCATTTTGTCCACCCAAAAGGCCAAACTCTCTCCCCATTCATTGCTCAGTCTGGCTTCTTTTTCTTACCTCTTTCTCTTTCTCTAGTGATAGAGAAGAAGATTGGAATTTTATTTATTCTCTATAACAGCTCATCTGAGAAAATTGGGATTTTTTTTCATAGTTATCCTGGAATCTCCTAGCTACTGTCTTGTTTTCTTGTCCATTTTTTGTTGGTAGATCGGTAACTTCATCTGGGTATGTCAGTTTCTTATATTTATGCTCTATAATTTCATCTTTTTGGACGATCGGTTCTTGTTTGGAGATGTGCTTCTCAATTTCATTGTTTTGAGTATTGTAAATAAAGCTTTCTTAGGGTAAATCTTTTTTTTTTTGGGTGTAACAATCTGTTTATGGGTGTTGTTGCTGAAGCACATATAGCTTTTAATCCCAGAATATGTTAATGGGTTTTGAGTTTTGTCTGAAAAATTGTGCCTTTTGTTGATGGGTCGAAATATGAGCATTTGACTCGCTGGAACAGTATTTGCTATAGCCAGATTTCAAATTTCCTTAGAGATTTTTGTATGGTGCCTCTCTTCAGCCATTTTTTACCATGTTTGGAGGTGAAGGGAATTTCAAAAGGGAACAAAAATAATAAGTTTTTTTTTACTTGATTCTTTTGAGCATCAGTGTTTGAACTTTTCTCTCCTTTCAGACAACAATTCAACTCTGCGGGAAACTCACATATGATATTTTTCATTTCCTTTTTTTTACGTTGTTAGTGCTGTTGTGTATTTGTGCGCTTTCATTTTTCAGTTGGTTAACATGGTGTGCATTAGATGCCAACATGTTATCTATGTTACACGGATTCTTGGCATAGGTCAGATGCACCTATTTTTAAATTTTCTGTAAATTTTCAACAACTTGAAGTGTCCGACTACTCACAACCATATTCATGTCATGGACACAAGTTTCTTGAGTACAAGCAGAGCATGTTATATGACTAGTTTCTTGAAATGTTGAATTGTGGGTTTGAGTTTAAATTTGAAGTTCATGTTTTTCTTCTTGAGGTCCTCATTGCATTTTTTCCTTGTGATTGAGTGTGTTCAGATATATGTTTATTCTCATTTGTGATTGGAGATGAAGATGTTTTTAAATTCTTGTTTATCACTCCATTCATAATGTTCCTTCTAGTAATCTCAAGTGAGCATTTTCCATAGGAAATGTAGTCAATATTTATGTGAAGATCACCCTACACCCTAGTCACTTCCTGAAGAGCAGGAGGTGATTGGAAATTGTTGACAAAAATTAATATTATGTTAAGCATTGCTGCTACTTTTCGTTCTAGTATGCAATGTTTACTTTTAGTACCCAAAAAACTATACATATGTCAGCAATTCCCGTCCTCAATTCTGAAGTTTAATATCTATTCCTTTTAACTTATGGTCACCTTATTTAGTCATCTTCTAATCTGCTTTGATTTGTTAGGTCCATAGAAGTTTTTATTGAGGTGTTGCTCGTGCTGAAGATTAGGTCAAGTTCTTTAACTATATTCTGTCAAGGAAATTATATTAGTTCTAATGCAAGGGCAAAGGGGTACTATTGGTTCCTTTTCTGAAACCCTTGACTTTGATCATGGAAGTACATCGAACAATGCCACTGTAGATCAGCAGAGCTACTGGAATCATATGCTTAATATTGCAGAGAATCAGATGCCAGACTATATGTTATCACCAAGTGATTTGAACATTACAATTATGGATTCTACGAGCTATGAGCGGCCAAGTTTGAGCAGATGGTGCGTTGGTGAACCTAGCTCTAGCAACATACAGAACGAAGTTAGTTGCGATGAGCGAAAAGCCGAATTTGGTTGGTCGTCTTCCGTAAGTCCATGTGCTGTGTCAGGTCCAAGGTTTGAAGAAAGGTCTTATGAACCTGTTAGTAACTTTTCACTGGACAATAACATGAGTCCCATGTTTACACAAGGTTCCAATTCTGACGCTGTTCGGCAGAATCTCGGCTTAACAGCAGGTTTTGTGGGTCTTAGCAGTAACACTAATCAAACAATGGAATGTCCTAATACTTATCAGAGAATTGGTTCTGAAAATGAGCATATTCAACCTGCTAGTGATTCTGACTCTTTTCTACTTCCGGAAGAAAGTATTGGACTTCCAGTGGGAGAGAACGATGGTGGACCTAGTTCCTTGCAGGGTAGACAATTATCTTGTAAAAGAAAGGCTATTGAGGGAAGTGCTGGACAATCTTCTATTGGTGGAAGTTCCAGCTATCTTCAGCACACGGCAAGGCCTGAAATTTCTGCACATTACAATGCTGATTGCAGCCTGGGCTTTTCTGCTTCATCAGTAGAGGCGAACCCAAGACATGGAATAGGTGGGAGAGACATAACTTCTAATGGCCTTACTGGTTCAAGTGTTGGAGGAAGCTCTGAAAGATCTCACAGGAACTTACGCCTGAGGATAAACAACCCTTCAAATCAACAACATTCTATTCCCCTTCCTATATGCTCGTCAGTGAGGACTTTCAGACATGCTAGTGTTTCCTCTTCCCAAATGCCACCTCATCCTGTCAATCATACTCTCGATTTAAGGCCAGCATCGGCGGTTGATAATATGAATTTTCAAAGCCAGCCTAGTGCTATTCATGCTTCAAGTTTGCCGCAAAATGTGCAGCCACTGAGGTGGAGTGCGGGTTCTACCTCAAGAGGAGGGAGTTCATACTCTGGAGTTTATGCAGAAAGAGATGCTCCTTTGCGTGAGGAAATGGGCAGGAGTCTGGCAAGGAGCATGTTGGATCATCCCATATTTGTACCTGCGACTGACTTAAGAAATTTTGTTAGACACCCACCAGCAGCGAGACGCTTAAATGGTGGAAGCATTACTGCTGATGGAACTGTTGCTTCCACCACCCAAACTGGGTCAGGCCCAGCTGTCCGTCCATCAACTGGTCCAACCTGGCTTCCTAGTCACAATTCACCCCCACAATATCCACGGAGATTATCAGAGTTTGTTCGTCAATCATTGGGTGCTTCTTCTAGAACTGATTCTGGTGGTTTGAACAGTAGCCATTTACCAATCCGTGCTGGTCAGCCTTCTTCCTCTGAAGAGATGGTTTTTACATCTGGAGCCGCTAACCAGGGTTATCAGTCTCACTCAAGGTCAGCATCATGGTTAGAGAGACACAATGAGGGAATTCACCATAGGCTTCGCAGTTTGGCTGCAGCCAGTGAAGGAAGTAACAGACTTGTATCTGAGGTATGCTCTTAAACTCCCTTTTGTCTGATTATAACCTTTCCCTATTGAAAGAGATTTGTGTCTATGCTGCATCAGAATAATTCCATATGGATGCAAACCAGTAACCTCATGTATTCTGATCTAATTTCTGTTTACCATTAGTCTGAATAATGACTGTTAAATTTGGTTCTAATTCTTTTGAATAGTTGTCATTACTGTACAACTACTCCTATCAACTTCAAAAAACACACTTTTGAAACCATGGCCATACTAAGACCTAAGGGTGTGCAAAACATCCAATCATTTGATAAACCTGACAAATCCGAATCAATCTGTTAAATTTTGAGTGGTTTCGAACCGATGATTGGATTGGATGGAAAAATTCTCAATCCATTGAGATCAGATCGATTGATGGATTGTATTGTCTACCATATGCTGCAATCCTATCCGAAACTATCATAATTAAATAATGTTTGTATTTTGTACATATCTTATTCTTTAAGATTTTTACCACCTTTTATTATGCACTTTCTTTTCATTTACTTAACTTGTAAAGTCAGGAAAAGATTAATGTTATTGAGTTCTCCTCCGTAACTTTTCTGACTTCATTTTATATTTAATTTTTATTTATGTTGAGTTAAAGATTGTATATTATTAAATTGTACTATTTGTATTGTTATTATGATATTTGTGATTTGATTATACATCAAGTAAGTATTTGTTGATTGTTGATGAAAAAATTTATAGTAAATAATTAAAAACAACCCAAAAGAGCATAAAAGACATTATAGATCGAATCTATCCGATTTGATCCGTTCAATTAACGGATTGGATTGGATCAAATGAAAACAAGTTATCGGATCAGATCTGATGGAAATTTTACAATCTGATCAGATGATTGGATTGAATGAGCTCAAATTTAATGGTTTCGATCCAATTAGCACCCTTTCTAAAACTTTCATGGTTCAACATCACTTTCAGTGTCTGATTTTTCTTTCCATGAAGTTTTTTTTCCCCATCTTCTCTGGTAGTTGTGTATTATTCATCTATGACCTCCCATAAAAGTCTTAAATCCATTTAAAAATTAAATTGAGACAACTTTTTCTTATGAGTTACCAGATCCTGAGACTGAAGTGTTTTTGGTTTTAAGTTTTACAAATTACAAGTTCGTTGAGAGTTCTTAAGATCTTGTAATTTAGCTAATCTCTTCATAATATTTTTCTTGTTATTGATCTATTTCAGGTTTATGTTAATACAAAAGTCTAGTAGAATATATTGCATTCTTTTGCCTCTTTTCTTAGTAGCTATTTTCTGCTTAAAAGTTTTTTCGTTACCTACTTACAAACCATTTTGGTTACCATGTGCAGATTCGCAATGTCTTGGACCTCATGCGTAGGGGTGAAAGCTTGAGTGTTGAGGTTAGATTTTTATTTATGCTGCCTATAATGATAAAGCACCTGAATGGAATTAGGCTTCTTCCCCCTCCCTCTCTCTCCAAACTAGACTTTATTATGATCAAGTTGCCAGTGGCTATATTTGATCTAGGTTGTCTTTAAAGAAAATGCTCAAGAATGATAGATTCATTTACTATTGAACTATTTTTTTCTCAAGATGTACTGGGTTGTTAAGAAATTGGTCCTTTTCAGTCCATTTACTGACATCTTAACAACAATGAAGCACACTTTGAAAATGGAGTGAGTTAAGATACTTACGTGATTTGTGAAGCTACTAAATGTGTTCCCAGGTTGGAGCTAGTTGTGGCTTGAGTATATTTTCTTAATCTTAAAGAGACATTTGATTTTCTTTCAGAAATTAATTGCGCAACAAATTTTTAATGTGTTTTTGTTATATTTTTTCCACATTATATTAAAGATAAGCATAATCGGCTTTGGTTAGAGTTTTAACGATACTTTGTTCTTGTGAATTGGAGATTCCAATAGAATTTCACTTTCTATGTGCTTGCATAACTTGTTACATGAGGACTATAGACTTTGATGGATAGATTCTTGAAAACCATTGGCTATATGAAAGCAGTTTGCATAACATAGGTGTATGAACCCTTTGATTAAATATGTTAGTCTCATCCCCACCCTTTCCCCTAGACCACTTGATCCAAATTCCTCGGTCTTTGTCTTTTTTGCCTCTTTTCATGACAATTATACCACTTTATTGTCAAACACGATGATTTCGTTTTCATTACATGTCAATTCTTATATTGCCTGAACAAATCATCAACATCAGATGCTATATTCTTTACACTTTAATCCCATTAAATTTTCTCCTGCTAATAAAAGGGTGTTCTTTAACTATATAATACTTATTAGTTTTTATGGATTAAAATATGACATGGATTTCAATTTTCCTGTCAGGATGTTATGATTCTGGACCAATCAGTATTTTTTGGGGCAGCTGACATGCATGATCGGCACAGGGATATGCGGCTTGATGTGGATAATATGTCTTATGAGGTAAAGAGAATAAATATTTTTATACTGTTTGTTTTTTAATAGTGCCAACGAGCTCCTGTTGATGCAATCTTTGTGAAAATATAGGAATTGTTGGCATTGGAAGAGCGCATTGGAAATGTGAGCACAGGATTAAGTGAAGAAGTAATATGCAATCGTTTGAAGCAAAAGAAGTATTCAGTTCCTATTGGGTTTCAATTTGAGGCAGAGCCATGCTGTATATGTCAGGTAACAACTCTGTTAAGACTAGAGCACTTCTATCTATCATAAGGAGAAATGTTAAGAACATACAAATTTACACACTTTTGCACCAAAACCAATTATATCCTTGTATCATGACAGGTGGCTAAATTATTTTGGAAAATGAAGAAGTGAATTATTTTTCTAGATAGTAGGTGGCACAATATAAATGATTTGGGTTCAAAAATTGGTGTAAATTTGTGTATTCTTAGCATTCCTTCTAATAAAAGTACAACATAACTAATATGACAATCTCATTTCATATAATTTTGTAATCTTATTATGATGTCCTATGTTATTTAGACTCTTCATTTCTTGTGAGTACCCGTATTTAAGCAATATGAAATATACATGAGTTTGGGTATTTGGATACTCAAATTTGGTGAAAATTTATAAAAATGGGCATATCCAATACCAGATACATATAATTTTTTCTACAACTCTTTGTACTTTAGAGTCCATATTACCTTGCACGTAGATAATGTTTAATCAAACTTTGTTATATTCAATCAAATTGGGTAACAAATGCACAAATTTGCATTAAAAAGAGTTCTCCTACCTGTTAATTTTAATTTTTATCTTGCATTTAGTTACTTGAACTATTTTGTGCCTATTTGTAGGAGCAATATAATGAAGGAGAAGATCTTGGAAGCCTTGAATGTGGGCATGATTTCCACACTGGCTGTATAAAACAATGGTTGATGCACAAGAATTTGTGTCCCATTTGTAAAACAACTGGCTTGACTGGAGGCATTTTCTTATTGTGATGCTAAAGATGAGTTGCCTGGATCCTTTGTCAATTGCTTACTGCCTTCATTCATCATATTCTTCTTGTTGAACACAGTTAAATGGCACCACTTGGTCCAGATATAAGATTCTGAACTTTTCAATTTTATTTTTCCCCAAATTTCAAGTTTAGTATGGAAATATCACTGACAATTAAGTTTATTTAATGATGATTGTATGAAGTTCCTGGTGCGACCAT
This sequence comes from Hippophae tibetana, assembly GCA_037013495.1. Classification (NCBI taxonomy): domain Eukaryota; kingdom Viridiplantae; phylum Streptophyta; class Magnoliopsida; order Rosales; family Elaeagnaceae; genus Hippophae; species Hippophae tibetana. The sequence goes on from CM072810.1 coordinate 48,432,357, forward strand.
CAGTATTCATCTTCATTGCCATATGGTACCTTATACAAGAGTGAAAAGTTCAGACCCCTCTCTTCGCAGATCTGTCTATTGAAGCTAGAACTATAGACAGAGTCATGATTTTGTCACAAAATGAAAAATGAAAAAAAGTACCCAACTCCCATAGTAGGTTACTATAAGTTTAAAATTTGATTTAATACTCTCACCATAACTTAGCTTTTAGCTATATTTTAATGTTGACCATTAAAATAAACAAAATTCATATAACTTAAATTTGAAGACAACAATATTAACACAATATAAATAAAAACAGAATTAGGAAAGAAGATAAAAATGATAGCAAAAAGCATCTTACCATCTCAAACAAATCGAAAGCACTTAAGATTTTTCATCTCCATAAAGGAATAATGAGAACTTAAAAATTAATCGGAGAAGAAAGAAAAAATAAAATAAGTCCAAAAGCAAATAAGAAAATACAGAAAATTCAAACAAGCCAATCATATAACAAAATTTTCTAAAATAACCATGTAACAAAGTTTTAAAAAATCATGTAACAAAATCCATGAAAAAGATATTTTATTGAAAGAAATTTTGGGAAATTACAAAAAAAAAAAAAATAACAATTTTAATGCTTATGACAACAAAAATTAAACCTCGTTAACATTAAAGGAATTAGATGATGTTTAATATTGAACCGATTTAAATAATTATAATTTAATTTAAATTACGTTTAATTGGATAGTTTCAAAATAAAATAACGTGTTAAATTTTTTTTAATAGTAAAAATATATATTGTTGACATAATAATGCTATTTTTATTGTAAATTTTAATAATGCTATTTTTTCCCAATAATTTTTAAAAAGTACATAGAAAATTAATTAATACTATGATAATAAATTAGACTATATTTAGGCTATACAAACTACATTGAAAATCTATTTGTATGATTCCGTATACTTTCTACTTGTAAGATTTAACAAGTGATTGCTAGTAAATGAAATACCAAATTGATGAAGATAATATATGTAAATCAAAGTGGTGCAACGTAAAGTGAATCGTGGTGACAGTTCAGTTTTGTCGGAAACAGTACATCGGTTCTAAAACCGAACGAGGTTCTTGATGGAAGAACCTTAATAAAGTATCGGGTCCTCTCACTATTAACTGCAACAATTCAGATACACCATCAATACACAGTAAATTAGTGTGAGAAACCAGTGAGAGCATCAAATTGAAAATCCATTGGAATTTCCGTGTAAGTGCTGAAATTTGATCAATGGTAAGAGGTATGTTTTCAATCCAATTTTGTTTTCGCTGCATTTAAATTATGAGTTCATATGGTTTTCTGAACGTTTCTGGATTGAATTGAGACTCTAACATTTGGTACCAGAGCCATTTGAAAACAACTTTGTTTTGCTGTGTGAACAAAGAACTGAAATTTTGGGTTATTTATTTTGATTGTTTTTGATGCATATGGAAATTATAAAGTGTTTCAATATTGATGTTTGAGTGATTCTGTAAAATTAAACTTGAAAAACAATGAAGAAAATAAATCCAATTTGCCGTGGGTATTTATTTCCTTCATTAATTAACTTTTTATTTAAAATGATGTTTTTACTTAAAATTAAGATCATGAATCACTCAGAAATCAAATTCTGAGAATTTTGATAAAAAGAACGTTGGATTTCGTCGCCAGAATAGAAAGATACGGTTAGGTATCCTTTAAGGTCAAACCAGGTCAAGTTGACCCGGCTGAAGGTTGAAGATGAAGTTTTTCAAAAAAAAAAATTTAAGAAAAATGCACGCTGTGTGGGGGACTCAAACCCGAGTCTTACATGAGATTTTAACAGCTTCGTCCAATGAGCTGTAACAATTGTTACGTTTACTAATGTATGAGACTTACATTTATAAAACTCGGTGTTTGATTAAAAAAATATATTTATTTGTTTCGTTTGGGAATCGAACCCAATTTACACTAGGGGTATTAAATGGTCTGTCTAGTTGACCACTGAGCCCATTATGTTATTGTATGTAAGAGCATATATTTTATATAGATTTAGATTTTAGTGTTATTAAAACAAAATAAATAAATATATATATAAATATATAAAATAATTCTGAATATAATGTGATTAATTATTTAACTTAAGTTTGTGATGTGTACAATAATTGTTATACATGTTATATTTATTTAAATAATTTTTGGACACATTAAAATTTTATTTAAAATACATTATGCTTAAATTATTTGTTTTGGGTATTTATATGTATAAATTTTGTAATTAATTATACATATAAAATTGAGTTAAATAATTTATGCATAATGAAATTAATATTTAATGGCTCTTACGGATTTAATTAGTGCTTATATTATTTATTTTTTGCTTGTATAATTTATTGTCATATATGCAATTTAAGATAAATAATATTTACACATTTGAAATTAAATTAATATTGCTTATGGTTTTGTGCAATAAATTGAGCATAAGGATTTAATTAATATTTAAGTGATTCATATAGTTTAATTAATTAGGGAGTAGCCACAACATCTTTAATTAATTAAAACTATAATAAAGTTTATTTAGGATCACATTTAGAAAATAAATATTAATTGTAATTAATCATATGTGATATAATAAATCTTATCCTATAGGAATTTTTATTATATTTTTGTGTGATTAATTAGGATATAATATCAAATTATATTTTCTAATTTACCCACAGGGATTAGGAAAAGGAACATAATTTGATAGTTTTATCGTAAAGTTAGGATGAATTTAATTAAATTAAAACTTTAGCCCACAAGCAAGTTTTATATCACTAGATTCATATTATTCATGATTTATATTGGTAAAGAATGACTATAGTTTAGGCCTCAAATTTTAATAAGCATATAATCCTTAATTGCAGCTTCTCAACCTGTAAATTTCTTTGATATCCGCTGTGATATTCCCGATCTGAAAGGAGATAATTATAAAATATGGAAGGAAATAATTCTCCTTCAATTAGGGTGGATGAATATTGATTATGCTATTAGGAAAATGAACCACCTAAAATTACTCAAACTAGTACTCCAGAGAATATCATGCTTTATGAACAATGGGAACGATCTAATCGCCTTAGCATGATGTTCATTAAGACTAAATCTCTGTTGGTATTCGTGGTTCCGTTGATCAGCATACCAATGTTCAAGACTTGCTAAAGGCCATTGATGATCAATTCGTCACTTCAGATAAGGCTTTAGCAAGAACCCTTATTATGAAGTTCTCTTCTGTGAGACTCACAAGTGTGAAAGGTGTGCGCGAGCACATTATGCAAAAGAGGGACATTGTGGCTCAACTTAAGCATCTCAAGGTTGAGATGTCGGAATCCTTCCTGGTGCACTATATCCTTAACACTCTCCCACATCAATACAGGCCATTCAAAATCTCGTACAATACACATAAAGATAAATGGTCAATCAATGAACTAATGACCATGTGTGTTCAAGAGGAAGGGAGGCTTGTTATGGAATTTGATGAAAGTGAAATGTTGGCTACAACGTACCAGAAAGGAAAATCTCAATACAAGCATAAAGGAAAAGGGATAATTCCACCTCAAGCTGATATTAAGAAAGAATCCAAGTGTTTCTTTTGTAAAAAGAAGGGACACATGAAGAAGGATTGTATCATATTCCAGAAATGGCTTGAGAATAAAGGTAATCCAACCTCGTTTGTTTGTTATGAATCTAATATAGTTAATGTTAATATTAACACCTGGTGGATTGATTCTGGGTCTATAATCCATGTTGCAAACTCCTTACAGGGTATGCAAAATCTAAGGAAGCTAGTGGGAAGTGAGCAATACATCTTATCTGGTAACAAGATGAGCTCACATGTGGAGGCTGTAGGGACATGTAGTTTGATTTTAAGTAGTGGTTTTATTTTAAAATTAGAAAAGACCTTTTATGTTCCAAGTTTCTCTAGAAACTTGATTTCAATTTCAAGACTTGTACCTTATGGTTATTCCTTTCACTTTTCAGAAACATCTTTTAGTTTATTTAATAAATCTGATTGTGTTGGGAATGGTATTTTGTCTGATGGTCTTTACAACATTAATTTACGAAATAATGCCACTCATAACGCTATGCATGTTCAAGCTGGCACTAAGAGTTGTATTATTAACGATGACTCTTCTACGTTATGGCATAGGAGATTAGGACATATCTCCATAGAAAGAATTAAAAGATTAGTGAAAGATGGGGTACTTAGTTCTCTAGATTTTACTAATTTTGAGACATGTGTGGACTGCATTAAGGGAAAGCAGACTAACAAGTCAAAGAAAGATGCCAATAGGAGTTCAAACATATTAGAAATCATACATACGAATATATGTTGTCCAGACATAGACATTCAAGGTCAGAAATATTTTATCACCTTTATTGATGATTTTTCTCGATATATGTATCTCTATATGCTTCATTATAAGAGCGAAGCATTGGATGCCTTCAAGAGCTTTAAGGTTGAAGTAGAGAAACAATGTGGAAAGCAAATAAAGATCGTGAGATCAGATAGAGGTGGTGCATATTATGGTAGATACACTGAGAATGGACAAGCGCCTGGTCCGTTTGCTAAGTTTCTTCAAGAACATGGGATAGTTGCCCAATACACTATGCCTGGTTCACTAGACCAGAATGGTGTAGCAGAAAGGAGAAACCGAACACTATTGGACATGGTGTGGAGTATTCTTAGCAACTCCAATCTTCCTAAATCCTTGTGGATTGAAGCTTTAAAGACGGTTGTGTATATATTAAACCGAGTTCCAACCAAGGCTGTCTCAAAGACGCCATTTGAATTATGGAAAGGTTGGAAACCGAGTTTGCAACATATGCGAGTTTGGGGATGTCCGTCTGAGATGAGGATTTATAATCCACAAGAGAAGAAGTTGGACCTAAGGACTATTAGTGGGTATTTCATTGGATATGTCGAACGGTCTAAAGGTTATAGATTTTACTGTCCATCTCACAACACTAGGTTTGTGGAATCAAGAAATACAAAATTTCTTGAGAATTACTTGATTAGTGGGAGCGATCGATCCCAGGGCATTGGTTTTGAGAAAGATCATTCAGATGCTCAATGTACCACTTCAAGTAATGGACTGATCGTTATTGTTAACAATACGCCTCGAGTACAAACGCGTGTTGAAGAACCAGTCTTGGAAGTACCACAAGCTGTTGATCCTGATCCAGTAGATGTTGAATTTCAACAAATGCCTACAATTGTTGAACAACATGATCCTGCTCCTCAGGAGAATATTGATGCAACATTAAGAAGATCTACTAGAGTAAGGAAATCAGCGAGTCCTAATGATTATGTTGTGTATCTACAAGAATGTGACCATAATGTTGGAGCCGAAAATGATCTTGAGACGTTTTCACAAGCCATGAGTTCTGAGGTTTTGAACTTATGGTACAATGCCATGAAGGAAGAGATGGATTCTATGGCGTCTAACCGAGTCTGGGATCTCGTCAAGTTGCTTGATGGTGTGAAAGCCATTGGATGTAAATGAGTCTTTAAAACAAAGAAAGACTCATAAGGCAACATTGAGAGACATAAGGCAAGGCTCGTTGCCAAAGGATTCACTCAAAAGGAAGGAATTGACTACACAGAGACATTTTCTCCTGTATCTAAGAAAGATTCACTTCGTGTGGTCATGGCATTAGTTGCCCATTTTGATTTGGATTTGCAACAAATGGATGTGAAAACGGCTTTCCTTAATGGTAACATAGAGGAAGAGGTTTATATGAAACAACCTGAAGGATTCTTCTCTAGTGATTGTGAGCATTTGGTTTGTAAGCTTAATAAATCCATATATGGATTAAAACAAGCTTCCCGTCAATGGTATTTGAAATTCCATAACGTCATCACTTCATTTGGTTTTGAAGAGAAAGTCATGGATCAATGTATATACCAGAAAGTTAGTGGGAGTAAGATTTGTTTCTTGGTGCTATATGTGGATTATATTTTGCTTGTAGCCAATGATAGGGGTTTGCTACATGAGGTAAAACAATTCCTCTCTAAAAATTTTGATATGAAGGATATGGGTGAGGCATATTATGTCATTGGCATTAAGATCTACAGAGATAGACTTCGAGGTGTCTTGGGTTTATCTCAGGAAACCTATATCAATAAAGTTTTAGAGAGATTTCAGATGAAGGATTGTTCACCAAGTGTTGCTCCCATTGTGAAGGGTGATAAGTTCAATTTGGACCAATGCCCAAAGAATGATTTTGAAAGAGAACAGATGAAAACCATTCCATATGCTTCAGCTGTTGGAAGCCTTATGTATGCTCAGGTCTACAGCAGACCTGACATTGCATTTATTGTTGGGATGCTAGGGAGATATCAGAGTAATCCAGGTATTGACCATTGGAAAGCTGCAAAGAAAGTGATGAGGTACCTACAAGGAACCAAGGATTATATACTCATGTATAGACGAACCGATGAATTGGAAGTAATTGGCTACTCCGATGCGGTCTTTGCTGGCTGTGTTGATTCACGAAAATCAACATCTGGTTACATTTTCATGCTTGCCGGTGGAGCTGTATCTTGGAGGAGTGCAAAACAGTCCTTGACTGCTACTTCCACTATGGAGGCCGAGTTTGTATCATGTTTTGAGGCCACATCGCATGGTGTATGGTTGAAGAGTTTCATTTCTGGGCGTAGAGTAGTTGACTCTATTTCTAGGCCATTAAGATTATACTATGACAACTCAGCTGCTGTATTTATGGCTAAAAACAACAAAAGTGGTAGTCGTAGTAAGCACATCGACATTAAGTACTTGGCCATAAGAGAACGTGTTAAGGAAAAGAAAGTGGTCATTGAGCACGTAAGCACTGAGTTGATGATTGCTGATCCTTTGACTAAAGGCATGCCACCAATGAAATTCAAGGATCATGTAGAGAAAATGGGAATTGGTTCCACTTTGTAAATGTATATATATACAATTTATTAATGAAACTCTTATATATTGTGATATTTTCTCATATTCATGTGCATCTTAATTTATTTGAGAAAATATATATATATTTTATTGGACCAAGAATAAATATAGGATTTATTCATTAAGTTTCGTTACCAAATAAAGTATATTACTTGAGAAACTAAATACATTGTAATACATGGAAGATAATACTCACTCTTAGAGGACCTATCGCTATGATTCATGTGTTTTGTTACTCAAGAGAATTTCACTTAACGTTTGCACCAAGTGGGAGAATGTAAATCAAAGTGGTGCAACGTAAAGTGAACCGTGGTGACGGTTCGGTTTCGTCGGAACCGTACGTCGGTTCTGAAACCGAATGAGGTTCTTGATGGAAGAACCTTAATAAAGTATCGGGTCCTCTCACTATTAACTGCAACAATTCAGATACACCATCAATACACAGTAAATTAGTGTGAGAAACCAGTGAGAACATCAAATTGAAAATCTATTGGAATTCACGTGTAAGTGCTGAAATTTGATCAATGATAGGAGGTATGTTTTCAATCTAAGTTTGTTTCCGCTGCATTTAAATTATGAGTTTATATGGTTTTCTGAACGTTTCTGGATTGAATTGAGACTCTAACAATATATGGTTTAGAATTATACCTCATAAATTTGTATAATATTAGCGAGAGTATGGGCTACTTCAATGCTTTTGGTAGCACAAATTCCTTGCAGTAAAAAAAATAGAATAAGAAAGATAAAAGCCAAAAAAAAAGGGAACAAAGAGAAAATCGGAAACAAATTAATAGAAAATACAGTGTAAAGATTAAGAAGTTTTGTGGTAGCTAGCCCAAAAATCTTAGTACAAAACTAGCAAGGATTTTATGTCATCTTTTATTATATTGTATTTTATAATTGCTCATGCTCGTGAATATAATTTAGTAAGCTCTCATATTTTGAAAACTCTTAATTGTCCATATATTTAGAAAAAAAAAGTTTTGTTATATAATAATGCAATGGATAAACAAGAATTTACTCTTTTAATAAAATGAAATAAAATTAATATAAACAGTTTACAATGAAAATAAAGAAATAAATTTAAAGAATTATTAATTATCGTGTTACACAATTTATTTAAAATAATTTTTTTTCCTTACATGGGTTTTTGAGACTAAAAAAATAACTCATGGTATAAAATGATCAAATAGTAGTAGTTGAATACCACCAAATATTGTTCCAATGAATTGTTTTGTATTTGTATTCTATCACACTGAAACCTAAAACTAGAATAAAATTTTAAGAAGAGAAGAAATTTGCAGCAGGAAATTTTTTGAGAGAGAATGAGTAGTTGCAATTTCTATCTCTTCCTTTAACTAGAAAAATTAATTTATAATCATTCAGAAGTGATTATTAGAGATCTAAAACTGATGCAACAGTTTATTCAATAGCTAAAATTGTTACACCTTTTGAACAGTTAGAAAGAAGTTTAAGGTCTTATTTTTCTGTGAAGGAAAATAAAATTCACTTTTAGCAAAAATTGAACCATATAAGGCTCATCAAAATTGGACAATATTCGTTTTCGTAGGATGTGTGGGCACAATTGATATTTCGAATTTTTTGATTTAACATTCGAGAATTTACACCTTTTATATGCACGCACGTAGAGAGAACATTTTTGTTACACTAACAAAGTCAATTTATAATCATTTAGAGGTGATTATTGGAGATCCAAAATCGATATAGAAGTGTTGAATTTTCATTCAATAGCTAAAACTACTGCACCTTTTGAACAGTTACAAAGAAGTTTAATGGAACATGTGTCCGCAGAACGTGCGGGCAAAATTGCGGAAAATTTTTGTATATAGCAAAAAATGAACTGTATAAGACCCATCGAAGTTAAACAATAATCATGTTCGTAGGATGTGTAGGCATAATTGGAGTTTTGGATTCTTTTCGAAAATATGCTTAGAAAATATGTAAAATATATATGAATAAAATTAAAATTACTTATAAGTTCTAAAATTACGAAAAATTATAATTATTATGAATATTTTGAAACAAGTAAAAATTTAAGCATAACTAATTAGATAACTTCTTGTATTTTATAGTATTAAAAGATGTAATATTAAGATAAACAAAGAAAAAATAATAATAATAATGTTTGAGCTCAAAGATGCCTATAATTGATTAAAAATATATATGTTTATATAAATATATATTTTCGGAATCACGGGTATTTTTATTATTTTTTAGGTATTTTTACTTAAAAATGTAACTTAAAGACCCAAAGAGAAATACTAGAGGCAATACATCACAAATATATTCATCAAATAAATGAGAAAAAGTCAACAAATATGAAAATATTGGATAAAATGGATCAAAAGGGTTAAAAAGGGCACACGCAGTCGCCCAACCGCGCCGGACAACGCGCGCAGCGCACCCAGTTGCGCTGAGCAACGCGCGTGCTGCGCCAGCACAACACCCAGTCCGCACGCGCCTCCTCGCCATCCTGCGCCCATCCTTGCTTCATTCTGCGCGCGCCCGCACCCAGTCCATGCGCGCACGCGCCCATCAACACCCAGTCCGCGCGTGCCTCTGCTCCATTCTGCGTTAGCCGTCTTGCCCCACCTAACAACTAACGTCAGTTGACGTTATCATCACCTACTACGTGTTTCCTCCATTTTTTACCCACTTTTTCTTCCTCTCCTCACCTATAAATACCCCTATTCTCTTCATATCAAAGCACACCTCAAAAACATCTTTTCTTCTATTTCTTTCTCTCCATTTCTTAGTTTTTAGCTTTTGTTAGTTAGTTTTTCTTAGTTTTAGAGTTATTCTCTTTTTGAGAAGAACTAATTATGTTTTTATAATTTATTTGTTTTTTGATTCAATAAATGGAAGTGCAAATTCTGTTTGGAGGTTTTCCAACAACATGAATAACATCAAAGTACTGTATCTTAGCTTTATCTACCTCAATACTATTAGTTGAGATTTTATGGCCTAAGATAGGTAATATTTTAAAAAGATAGTGTAGACATTCATCAAATGTGTTTCCAAAGATAAAAAAATCATCCATGAAGATTTCTAGATGCTTTTCCATCATGTTTGAGAAAATAGCCATCATGCAGCTCTGAAATATCGCAGGTGCATTGTATAATCCAAATGCCATTATTCAAAAAAAATAAATTCCATAAGGACATATGAAGGTGGTCTTTTCTTGGTCTTTAGGTGCCACTATAATTTGGTTATAACTAGAGTATCCACCTAGAAGGAAAAAGAAAGAATGCCCAACTAATTTTCCAAGCATTTGATCCATGAATGGGAGGGGGAAATAGTCCTTCCTTGTAGCTTTATTCGCTTTGAAAAAAATACATATATACTCTCCATTCCATGACAGTCCTAGTAGGTATTAACTAATTTTCCACCACAGTGATTCTTCTTTTCTTTGGTACACATTGAACTGGGCTTACTTATTCACTGTTTAATATTGGGTAATGATGCACATGTCTAACCACTTGACAATTTCCTTCTTCACCATCTCATTCATAGTAGGATTTAAGTGGTATTGTGCATCCCTGGTGGGTTTGGATACATCCTCTAACAAGATTTTGTGCATGCATATAGATGGGCTTATGCCTTTGGTGCCAGTAATAGACCAACCTATAGCTTTTTTGAAGTTCCTTAGTGCTTACAATAATGCTTTTACTGGCTCCATACTTAGGTTAGCAGAGATTATGACTGAAAGTGTCCCATTATTACCCAAAAATGCATAATAAAGATGAGATGATAAAGGTTTAAGCTTTAATTTAGGTGGCTTCTCAATGGATGGTTGAGCCTTGAACTTATCTCAAGACATTCCACAAATGCATTTAATACACATATGAGAGGTGTGTCCTCTAAAAATCTTGCATAGTTCACATATTAACCCTTGATTCCATACTATCAAAGTTAAAATAGGATGAGTTATTTTCTAGTGATTTTATGGATTTGTTCATAAGATCATAAGTTAAAGTTTTTAGTGGGGGTGATTCAACAAGTTTTGCTAATCTACCTGTGTGAATGTATGGACCTAAGTAAGTTTCACGATATTCATTAGAATGTGTGTTCATGGAATTAAAAAACACATAATCTAAAGCATTATTAAGGCATATGTCATAAAGCACATTAATGGTTAGCTCATTCATACTATTTATTCAAAAGAAATCACTAGCATTATCAATATTAGAAAATTTAATTACTTTGAACACATTGAATGTTACTTGTTCATCTTGCACTCTGATTGTAAGCTCACTTTTTATGCATCAATTAGTGAACTTCTGATTGCTAAGAATGGATGACCAAGTGTGATAATAATTTTACAATCCTTCTCCATGTTTAGAATAATGAAATCTACCAGAAAGATGAATTTGTATACTTTTATGAACACATCTTCTATCATTTCCCATCGTCTTTTGATTGACTTGTCTGTCATTTACAATGTTACTAGTATAGGTTTGGCATTACCAACCCCTAATCTTTTGAAAATTGATAATAGCATGAGGTTAATGCTGAAACCCAAATCACACAGTGTCTTGCAAAATGGATGTTTCCAATAGTGCAAGGGATGTCAGAATTACTTGGATCTTTTAGTTTTTATGGTAGTTTTCTATCAATGATGGCACTACAATCTTTAGCCAAGGTTATTATTTCATGATCTCCAATTCTTCTTTTATTTGACAATATATCCTTCATGAATTTGGCATAAGATGGTATTTATTCAAGTATATCCACAAATGGTATGTTTACGTGCAGCTTCTTGAAGATTTCTAGAAATTTTGAAAATGGCATTTCTAAAAGGAATATTGAGTTTGTAGAGATTGCTCTTTTTTGGAAAAATTATTTCCTTTCCAATGCTCTATTTATCCATTTATTCCTTATCAACCTTTTTAGCTTCATGTTCCTTCTCATCCTTTTCTTTAACTTCTAGCTTGGACAAGTTTCCCCATTTTATTTTCTAAATTTTGAATGAAAATCTCTTGAGTGGACAGTTTTGTATTTACTAACTAGATGAAGTCTTTCATCATCCCCATTAAAACATTGGTATTATCCTCAATAGGTGGCTTCTTCTCTTAGGCTTGTGATTGTTATGGTTATTGAAAACTAGGTGGTGAAAATGATTGACGGTTGAATTGATTACTACTTTGATTGTTGTTATTACTCCAAAAGAAATTTGGATGTTGTCTTCATCCTGGGTTATATGCATTCGAGTAGGGATTATTGTTTTGGTTCACGTTACCCACATAGAATGTCGATTCAGGATTATTTGAAAAATTATCAAACAAATGAGCTCCCCCACAAAAGACACATGACACCCCTGAATCTTGGATCTAGTTTATACTCGATGGTGGGCTTTAAACTTTTAAAAGATTCACCAAAGATGACACTTGAGTTGTAAGTACTGTGATATCATTTAACTCATGCACTCTGGCTACTCTTCTTGTGATTTTCATTCTATCCATTGGACATTGATAATTATTGCTAGCCATTTTCTCCAGTAAATCATAAGCTTGATTGTAAGATTTGGTTAGCAAAGCTTCATTAGCAGATGCATCAATAATGGTTCTTGTTTGAGTTTTGGGACCATTGTAGAAAATCTTCATTTGGATCCAATGAGGAATACCATGGTGAGGAAACTTCTTGGAAATTCTTTGAATCTTTCACATGCTTCATATAAAGATTCTCTTTCATATTATTGGTAGAAGGTATTGTCATTCCTAAGCTTGGCATTCTTTTTTGGTAGGAAATATTTCATCAAGAATTTCTTCTCCAAATCATTCTTAATTGTTGGATCCAATGAGTTTTGTCCAACTATTTGTAACATTTAAACATCATTGAATTTAATTCAAATTAGCTTGAATATTTGGCTTTGTAATACTTGGATTTAGCTCCTTCATCGTAGGTATTTCATATTCATTTATAGCTCTATCCCTATCATCTATTAAGGTTATTTGATTGTTCAAATTTAGCTCATTAATGTTTATTTCTAATAGATTAGCCATTTTTTAACTTAAGTGATAACTTGTTATCTTATCAATCTCAAAGTATGCTCGAATTTGGGATCTAAAGGTAAAATTTATCTCTTACAGACTTTGCTCATACAATAGAGCTAAATGTGTTTCTAGTAGCACTAAAAGAGATGTCAAAATTAAAAATAAATAACTAAATATATTAATTAAAATTATGAAAAATAAATAAATAAAAATGACTAAAATAAATATATTAATTAAAATTACAAAAAAATAAATAAAGAAAAATACTAAAATAAAATAAAATAAAAATTATTTTTTAATGTTTGTAATCCCGACAACAACGCCAAAAACTTTATCGATGTGAATTGTGTGCAATGAATATGCAAGTACACGCATTATAACATGTAATATAATGATACGAAAAAATCATTCACACTAATATAATGTTATTAGAAACTAATTTTAAAATTAAAAAAGTAAAAAAAAACGTTTTTATGTTTTAAGAAAGAAAAATTAAAATAACTAAACGTAAATAACAGTAATTAATTAACTCAGAATTACAAGCTATGAAGATATATGAGAAAATATCTAAAAATATTTAATCCCTTGATTTTCTAAATATTTGAATCACTAAAATATCTCCAATATAATTATCAATCAATTATATTATCAATTACATTTAACTTAGTATGTATTCATCTCTCAAGCAAACTACACAACATATAACAATTAACCTAATCACGCTTTTATGTCAATTAAATTGCATACTCTTCATTAAATTTATCAATTATGGATCACATACATAAGAATCATACATCCCTACCTAGAAACTATGAATATTTTTTAATCAAAAAAACAATTAAATAATTCTCTCAAATTTATTTAATTTTCTTTATAGATCAATTATTGGCCAACCAATTAATAATATAAAAATTAGATTAAATAATATAATTAAATTAAAATCACTAAGAATATAGTCATTTTTTTCTTGAATTATGAAATCGTCATATAAAGAATTAAATATCAATATCAAAAATTGTCAAGATTATAAGTGTTGTTTATTTTTATGGATAAAATATTTGCATGTAAACTTGTTTTTAAGCTCGCTATCAAGTCTAATAAAGCAAAGTCGAAGAAACGTCAGAATTTAAGATAATCGTACTTATTGATCAAATGAAAGAAGGTAGGTGATAACTGTATATTATACAGTTATTTTGTCCATTTTATTAATTATAATTTTTATGTTTTTGATATTTTTAGTTAATTTTAATGTATTAAAATTATATTTAGTGTTAGTTTTTTAAAGAATATATTTTTAAGGAAAATTAAAGAATTTGAATTAAAAACAAGACTTAATTGCAAATAATAAAACCTGAAAATATAATTTAAATTGAAAGAAAGCCTAATGGAAAATATCAAAAGCTGAAAAGTTAATTTGAATTAAATTGGAGGGAAAAAATGTAATTAAATAAACTGTTTTTCTGCGCAGGAAAAGGAGAACCATGCGCACCATCAGTAACGCGCATCACGCACTATTCGATAAGGTAATCAACGGTGAAGATCATGCGCATGTGATACAAACGCGACATATTCGATTAGACGCATTTTCTAGATTGCACATTGCTCGGGGCATAGTGTGGGGCCGACCTGGCCACACAGATCGATGTGTATGGTGGGACCCATATGCCTACACAAGAAATTTTCCCCTACGACGTGTTCCATACAAGCTAAGTGCGTCCTTCCACTCCAACGAATCAGAAGATGCCATATGTCTCAAATATTCTTTCAACAAATCAGAAGCCGACACGTGGCATGTGTTGGTTAAAACAAAAACGCAGAATCGGTGGATGCTTTTCCAACTGGTTCTATGGGACTCATGTGTCTTGCTTGTAATGTTCTCATGTGACGCGGTCCACGTGCATTCTCTCCTCTCCACGAATTAAAAGCTACCACATGTCTCGATTATTCTTGCAGCCAATCAGATGCTGACACATGGTATGTATGAATTGAAACAAAACGTAGAATCGACGCAATTTCTAGCTATTTTTATATGTCTCCCACACATCTGTTAAAATAATAATTTGATGTCCCCCATTTTCATACGTGTGTATGCATTTTTAAAATAATGTCTCCCATTATGTCTCCTACGCTTAATATTTGTTTATGTTATTTTTTAGCTATAAATAGGGCATCTATTGCGAGAAAATAAGGGGGTTGGATGGAGCCACGCATAAGCTATTTTTGGCTTCTGTGGTGTTCTGCGTAGTATGAACCAAGAGTAGAAACAAATTTTAATTTTCTTTGTTCTTAATCGGTTAGACCCCCACTCTTTGATGGGTATAATTATCCTTATTGGAAGATTCGCACACAAACCTTTTTAAAACAAGATGAAAAAGTCTAGGATACTATTTTTGATGATTGGGAACCATTTGAAAGATTGTGTAACAATCATAAAGCCAAGAAGAGACTGGACTACTAAAGAACGCACCCTTAGTAGGGTAAACCAATAATGTCTAAACTCAATCTTTGTTATAGTGTTGATGGATGAGTTCTGTCACATCTCTGGATGTGAAATAGATAAAGATGCATGGAATGTACTTGCTCTTGCTCACGGGGGAACTTCTCAAGTGAAACAAACAAAATTGAAATCGCTAACATCTTAGTTTGATTCCATTAAAATGAGTAACACTAAAAATTTTGGTCAATTTTATGCTCGCTTTTGTGATATCACTAATGTTATGTCATTTAAGTTGCTTACAAGCTTGTCAAGTTGTAATGAAAATGGATTCATTGGACCATAGGATAATTTCACTATAGAACCTAGGATATTATTGTATTTTTATTTTATTCTTATAAGTGTCATGTAGTGAGAGAGAGAGGTTTTACCACACTAAAATACCAAAAGGAAAGTTTGTAAGGATTATAAGTGTTGATTATTTTTGTGGAAAAAATATTTACATATAAATTTATTTTTAAGTTTGTTATCAAGTCTATCAAACAAAGTTAAAAAAAAATCAAAATTTTAAATAATCACACTTCAGATATATTTTTTATAACTATAATACATAAGATTGTAATAATGTATTTAATAATACATTTTCATAAAGTTGCAACATATATATATATATATATATAGAGAGGTTGTAATCAATATAATTGATCTATATAGGCAGTGAATGAAAAGGTGTAGTTGTATAAATGATTGTATGAAAAGCTGAGCTTAGGTTTTTCGTTCATTAGCAATATACCTCATTGGAGCAGTATCAGAGTTACAAGTATATTTGGCGGCAGGTGTAAGTAGAAGTTAGAAAGTAATTGTAGCACAAAAAGATTAAATAAGTTAATTAATATTAAATTGATATTGTATGGGAGATATTTATTAGTAAATTTATTTAATATTTTTATATTTATATGAATGCTTTTTTATTAGATTTTTATATGTTTAGATTAAATAATTTTATCTGTGATTATAATTATTTGATTTGATTATTAAATTTCAAATGAATTATTTTTATTGAATTTGTATTTAATTATTTTGTTTTAGAATTTGTTAGTTGATTTTATTTAAGTAGTATATGTTTTAAATCATTTAGTTAAGTTTATTCATTATTCTGTTATAAAATACACATAGATATTTGTATTTTTGTACTAGTTCTTTTATAATTGATTCAATTTGATTGATGGAAAACTAATTAGAACGTTAGTCTGAATATCGCTAATGCTAATATTTCTAAACTGTGAAAATAAAACATGGGCTCATAAGTAAGATATATTGGAGCAATATCTTTGAGAATGTAACATAAGATCGAATTTGTACTTAAACATTTCGTTTTTATAGTGAAAAATTAGGAAGTTCAATAAACCGATGATTTTCCTCTTAGATCATAATTGTGGCTTAAGTTATTTCCACTTATCATGTGTTATACTTTTATTTTTGCACTTTATTTTTCCACACGAGTGCATACATTGTTATTTTGTTTAGTTTATTAAATTATAAATTGATAAAAATTGAAAATAACTTATTCAGTCTTCTCTAGGTTAATTAGTTCCGTATTTTATAAATTTTAAAAAATAAACAGAAAAAGTAAAAAATTTAAATATATTTAAATTAATTTTAAGTTATGATTTTATATTATAACCATATTCATGTTTGAACTTCTATTATTTTCAAACTTTGACGGATAAACTGTTTAGTAGAATATATTTAAAAAAAACATAAATATAACTTTGAAAGATATAATTATAAAAACTTGAATAAAATCTTCCAAAACCAATGTGTATATATATATCAATTAATGTAATAAGATAATAGAAAATGTAATGATAGTATATTATATTAATGTATTTCGTATTAAAAAACATTATTATTTATCTTATCGTAATATGTATAATTTTTTTTATTAAAATTAATGAAAAAAGTGTAATGAAATTATTTTAAAATAAGATTCACATCTATAAAAAATGAAAACAGCATGAGATATAATCAGAGAAAGATAATTAAAAAAAATGATGTAACTAATTATTTACGAATGAATTACAGTTTAATAAATTATAACTTATTATTAAATATTTACTGTTATATTAAATGTGAAAATTGATAAAAATTAAAATTAGTTACCTTTACTTAAATATTAACTTAATTTATAATATAATATATTTTTAATAACAATGATGAATTTCATTCAAATAGATAAACAATACAAACAATATCAATGAACATATCTCAAGAAACAAACAACATCAAATTTACACAATCAAACTACCACAAAAGCTAGGACCCAATGAAAATGTGAGAGAGAATATTGAGCTTTCTTATTTTGCTTGTTGGATCTCTCCTCTTAACTGTTGATTGATGCAGTAGATACATTAAGCGTTCTTCATGAAATATAAGAAATTTAAGGCTATTTGTATTGTTTGCCAAATGAATCTAGCTTAAACCAACAAGCAACAAACCACAATCCACCCTAAAGGCTTAAAACAGGACAGATGAAATGCCGATAAACTAAAATACAAATCAAACAAGCAAGAGATTACCGAAATTCTGCAATCATTGAATAAAATAATAACAAACCCAATAGATCTAAAAGATTTATAAATTTATTTGGATTTTATTGAAAACTATTACTTTTAGAGAAAAATATGATACAAAACAGAATAAATACACATACACTCAAGTGGCCTTACTTTTAAGAGCTCATTATAAAGCCGAGCCAAACCAGAGGCGTAGCAAAGCAGAGCATGACGATGGGTGGAAAAGAGAACAGAACGACGGAGGCTCCCAAAATTGACGCAAGCGAACTAGGCAGGCGATACAAGAGACCACAAAAAAAAAAATAAAAAAAAAACATAAATGGAGCTCCTCCTGGTGGCAACAGTTTTTCATAGTTTTATTTGAAGTGAAGAAATGAACATCAATGATTTTTAACATGTCTCAAATATTGTTACGTTAATGAACATAATCACAAATACTAACAAATATCTTAGTCTGAACATCACACTAAGCTGATTATATCGTTTTCATTATTCATAAAACATAATATTCGCTTGAGTGCTAATTTCAATATTTTTGGGTGGTTCGTAATAACATAATCAATATTTATTCATTTTAAATGAAGAAGAATTCTTTTCTTACATGTTTTATAATTACCCCTTATTAATTTAAAAATGTTACAATAAATATAAGAGAAATTTACAGGTTGTAAACTGTGATAAAAAATTATATGTTTATTAAAATTTAAGATCTAAATTAAAATCATTCTTTACCAATATAAATTATAAAAAATATAAAACTTGTTTGTAGGTTAAAGTTATAATTCAATTAGATTCATATTAACTTTACAATAAAATAATTAAATTAAGTTATTTTTTTTAATCTATGTGAGTAAATTAGAAAATATAATTTAATATTCTATCCTAATTATTTATACAAAAATATAATAAAAATTCTTGTAGGATAAGATTTATTATATCACATATGATTAATCAAATTAATATTTATTTTTCTAAATGTGATCCTAAATAAACTTTATTATAGTTTTAATTAATTAAAGATATTGTAATTACTTCGTAATTAATTAAACTATATAAATCACTTAAATATTAGCTAAATTCTTAGACTCAATTATTGCATAAAACCATAAACAATATTAATTTAATTCTAAATATACAAATATTATCTATCTTAAGATTACATTTATAAATAAATGACAATAAATTATACACGCAAAATTAATAATATATGTACAAATTAAATTCATAAATAGCCATTAACAATTAAAATCATTATGTATAAATTATTTAATCAAATTTCATATGTATAAACTCAATTATTGCATAAAACCATAAACAATATTAATTTAATTCTAAATATACAAATATTATCTATCTTAAGATTACATTTATAAATAAATGACAATAAATTATACACGCAAAATTAATAATATATGTACAAATTAAATTCATAAATAGCCATTAACAATTAATTTCATTATGTATAAATTATTTAATCAAATTTCATATGTATAGTTTATACATACAATTACAAAAACAAATAATTTAAGCATAATGTATTTAATCATAAATAAATTTAAATGTGCTAAAATTATTTAAATAAATATCATATGTATAATAAATATTCTACATATGACCAACCTAAGTTAAATAATTAATCACATTAAAATTATATTCTAATTTTTTTATTAACAATTAAATACCGAATATATATAATAATAAATCTTGTATACATAATAACACAAAATATTTTATAGTCTAGTGGCCAGTATAGTTGGCATTCTGTAAATAGACCTATGTTTGATTCTAGGAAAATCCAAATTTGTTTTTATAAAAATTAAATTCTGAATGCATAATATAATAAGCCATGTCTATATTATAACATAAAATGCACTCTGGCAAGGGGATTTGGCGTGTGAACAACACAATTATTATTATTATTATTATTTTGACAAATCATCTTCAACCTCCAGTCAGGTTAACTCGACCCGAACGGATACCCAGTCGTATCTCAAGATTATGGTAACGAAAATCGACATTATTTTTATTAAAATTCTCAGAATTGAATTTTCAAGTGATTCATGGTCTTAGTTTGAATCAAAAGAGTCATTTTAAATAAAAATTAATTAATACATTCCAATGAACGCAAATGCCAAATGTTAGCATAAATTAATCAACCCAAATGCGAAATAAACAAACTAAAGTGATCGAAAACTAGTAAAGAAAGGATCTTGCCTCCATCTATTGAAATTGTTCTTAAAGCTCCAAACTGATCAAAGCTAATTTGCTCTCTGTGTTAGGAACTTCTAAGCTCTTAACAACACTCAAATAAATGGTGTAATGCATTGAAATTGTGTGTTGAGCTTAAGGATCATAACACCCATTTTATAGTCGTGTTTCCCATCAAAGCATCGACATCGTTATTAGCTCCAATCATAACTGACAAGCTCTTCAATGACAAAAATGTTTAGATTATTAAATAATTCATTAAAAGAAATGGAAATGGAAATTGGAGAGTTTAAACGGATGATCGATTATAGTTTCAAGATAAGCTTCTGTTGAAGTTTGCATTTGGGTTAGGCACTGATATTTGCTACATTTATTCTTTCTTTCTTAACTTTTGTTTTCCATTAAAATTATCCTTCATATTTTCCCCTTTTTTTGTCATTCTCATCCCTAATGTTTATGATAAAAAGGGGGAGGAATCAAATAATGTTATTTGGGTCAACCTCTACCTTTTCCAATGTCGATAAATCCATCCATATAAATGAAATTTTTCGGGCAATCAATCAAAGGATGCAAACTAACAACTGTTCTCTTACGCCAAAATTTTCCAATGTCCATAAAAGTCTTAAAATACCATTCATTTGTAATATCCATATAAGACACAAATATCTCTGGTACATGCACTACTACAATACATACTAATGACCTCGGTTTTTAACTGTGATCGTAAGTCTATGGTCTTGGTTTTTTTTTAACCAAGGTCATAGACATACACTATGACATTGGTTATTTAAAAACTGAGACCATAGATGTACCCTATGCCATAAATTATTTAAAAACCGAGGCCATAGGGTATGTCTATGGCCTTGATTTTTAAATAACCTAGGTAATAGACATACCTTTTGGTCATAAATTTAAATAAAAATACAATTATTAATTACAATATTAAAAATTAATATAAATTATAATAAATTTATTAATTAAAATATTAAAAATAATATTATATTAAAATTAAAAGTGTAATTAAATTTGAGAGTTTATTCACTAAAATAAAATCTACTTAGATAATTGTAATATTTACAATTACAATGAATAATAGCCATATTATTACAATGTCGAAGTATTTTGTCATCAACCCACTTGTTACTCATTAGCCCCACCATGTGAACCATATTTCTTGCAAAAGAGAACGAGCTGCAGCTTGTCATAGCTAGAAAGTACACCAGTAATGAAATCCTAGATTATGGATCCAGACCAGTATAGAACTTCAATCGAATACCACTCAGTTGCATGCTAAGTTAATGAGTAGATTACATCAAGCAATTTTAAAGGAGAACTGTAGAAACAGACAAATTGATATCAGCTTCTTTTGTCTATAAGATTGTAAAACTTGAAAATGAATATGATTAGCTAGCTTCATTAACCAGACAACACAATCAAACCCAGAGAAAACACAGAATGGTAGATAGAGGTATGAAATAAGTTCCAGATCATCAGATTATAAGACAATAAACATGAATAAGAAGGCAACATACTAATGGTAAGCAAACACTAGCAAATTATAAAGAGTAAATACCAAGGAAGTTTCTAAGAAACAAAAGACTAAATATTGTATAACTGTTTGAGAGAAAATTTGCAAAAAATAGCAAAAGTAATAGTGACAGCAAGATTAAAAAAATCAATAAATAAAACATGTAGATGAATTAGAACAAGACCATACCTATTCAAGCACGTGACATCAAGAGTCAAAGTCACCTTTTTACCACTACTAAAATTGATGAAACAAAGCTTTAAATCAAGCTTTTTTACTGTAAAAGAAGATGGAAGCTAAAATTTAGTTTACTAATTCTGCATCCATCATTAATTAAAGAAAATTGATATGAAGTTTGAATAAAAAAGTTAATAATCGTGATAAAAAATTGATGGAAACTTTATCAAAAAAAGAATTGGAGAAAACTTTCCTCTGATTATGGCACAAGTACATAAATAATCTCAAAAGTGTCCTATGACTCTTACAAATATTAAGTGTTTTTATCTTGAAAGGTCCATCAAGTGACTATGTCAAGCTAGCACCTTGCAACAAAGGCAATGATGTAGCACAGTAAGAGTAGAGAAAAAAGGGAAGTGAAGCATAGAAGAGAATGTGCCCATAAACCCTAAAGGACTAAAAATCTTAATAGATCATTATAAAGATATTAAATAAGACGATGTAAAAAAAAAAATGGGTTGAATGAGAAGAAACAACAATATAGAAAAGGATATATCCAAGAAAATCTAAAGAAAAAGAAAGTGGAAGGAAAGAAAGGTAAAGGTTGTGATTTTATAATAAAAAGAGCGAGAGGTTTTGCAGACAACACATTGGACTAAGAATTTAATAGAACTGTTGCTGGGGAAAAAAATATCATGCATAGATTGCTACCTTTAAACAGATAAGCACAAAAGGGGGCTAAAGGAAAAAATAAATAATAAAAAGCAAGGAATACGTAAAGTGTAATTTTATCGGATGGAGAATAAAAGCCTGTCTGAACCAAATTTTTGATATTGATTCGAGCCATTTGTACTTCATTAAGCACATCTAGAAGGTTGTACAGAAAAGAACGGGTAGCTTGCATTGTTAATAACAATAAAGTAAGAGGAGCATGCAATATAAGTGTGGATTTGTGTCAATAACAATATGATGACAGTTTTGCTCCTAAAAAAAGCAAACATGATGACAGCAAGTGGCAAAAATACCTGTAAATCTTGACGTAATGACCTGCATTGCATTCTTGTTTGAATATGGTCAGGAACTAATGCAATTATGTCGGTACAACTTGGTTCTCTTTTCAGCTTACAAAAGTTTTGAAAGGAGTTGCTTAAGCTCTTTATTTTTTCCTCTAAAGCTATGATCTCTTGCTTCATTATTCTCACCTTATCAGATACAACCTGAAATATCAGAATGAACAAAAGCATTTAATAACAAAATATGTACTTGATTGTCAGCATGAAAAATAATTAAATTAATTAAATAGATGATTCAAAATTATAATATGTGCATATATATGTATCAACATAAGTATAAATACAGAGGCACACATACATGCATAGAAGAAAGAGTTAAAGACCGACTCTACATCAAGGAAGAACTAAACATTCCCATATCTCAGTTTTATGGAATAAGGAATCTACTACCAAAAGAGCCAATGAAATACCAAAAATTAGTGAACTAAGTTGATAGTGGCCTAAAACACCCACATTATGGGATATACATTATAGAGTCCTAGAAAATTAGTGCAACCGTGTGTGTGTATACATCTCAAACTCTTCACCACGTCACTAGAAGCTTAAAACATGTGTATAAGCCAAAAATCACTAAGCCAAACAAAACAAAAGCCCAAACACCTAGAACAAACTTCACATAAAAAAGTAATTCAAGCTTATGCTGCCAACTCATCAAGCAGAGCTTTGGTGAAGTTGCTCTGTCACAACTATTGAAACTAGAAGAGTATGACGGTTACTAGGTTAGGAAGACTGGAAAACTGGTGAAACATCTAAAGCTTTCAGAAAATAAATATACCTTTGACATGTATTCTACAAACAGCTATATCCTCTTAATAAAATAAGCCCTAAAACTTCATTATAATCTTTGAAACAACTTTTCTCCCTGTGAAGAGTATAGAGTTATAACACTCCCAATTAAAAATCTTTTCCAGTATATTTTTATTAAAATAGAAAAGACACCACTATGCAACTCTTTACAATAGTAGCCATATAGAAATGATTGCAGAGCACAAAATCTGAAACACAATTAACAGCAAAGATACCTATTCATCCCCAGAATAAATTAAGCGACCATCATCTAGATAAGTGTTTCTTCTATCACTTTCAGATCGTTGCTGAGTGTAATTCAATTTCAATATTTGATAATCTTGAATTCCAGAGCTTAAAAGATGGAGAACACCTGTAACTTCTCGTGCTTCACACGCAATAGTTGCAGTTTAGCATTTTCACACACTATTCTATACAGTGACAATTTTATTTCAGCCACCTTGTAAAATATCAACTAACCAATGTAAACTTAGCTTTATGGACAACAAAATTTCCAGATGCATTATGGTACACCCTTTTATTCCTAAGACTGATGTGGTTTGCAATATTTTACAAAAAAAATCATTAATGGAAACTTGTAAATCTACACTTGTAAGAATTTTAAGAAGAAACACAATTTGTAAATTATACAATGTGAAATTAATTCTGATGCATAACTTGAAAATAACTTATTATTTCCTTGTACTTGAGACTGACATTCAGAACTTTTAAACTTCAGAAACGGAACCAAAACATCTTCCATTTTATCAATATACAAGATATGATTAAATAAAACAATAAGTTAGAGCTAAGGTGCAAGGGAAAGTCAACAATTGAAATCAATTTCGTTGGTGGATCTGAGGGGTAGTGGGTGGACATTGGTGCTTCTTTCCATGTTTGCTTTAATTGAGACATGTTCAAGTCTTATTCTGAGTCTTATGGATAAGAAAATGTTGTTGGGCGACTCCTATTCTACTAAAGTTATTGGTACTGGCGAGGTGGAATTGAAGTTTACTTTTGAAAAGATTATAATCTTGAAGGATGTCCTGTATACTCCATACTCCATAGATGAGAAAGAACTTGATTTTGAGATATCTTCTTAATAAAGTTGGGTTTACTTAAACTATAGGAGTTGATTTATATATAATAACTAAAAATAATATATTTGTTGGGGAAATGTATGACGCTGATGACATGTTTAAATTAAACGTTGAGATTAATAAAGATTTTTCTTCTAATTATATGTTAAACTCTTTTAATATTTGGCATGCTAGACTTTGTCATGTTAATAAACGGATAATCAAGAACATGAGTACCTTAGAACTAATTCCTAAACTATCTTTGAATGATTTTGAAAAATGTGACTTTTTTAGTCGAGTTAAAATAACCAAACTTCACATAAATAAGTAATTTGAGAATTTGAATCTTTAGAATTAATACACTCTGACATATGTAAACTTGATGGAAATTTAACAAGAAATGAAAAACGATATTTTATAACTTTTATAGATGACTGTTTAGATTACAATTATGTATATCTAATGAAAAATAAAAGTGAAGCATTTGACATATTTAAAATATTTATGATTGAAATTGAAAATCAACTTAACAGAAAAATAAAAAGTTTTGAAGTGATAGAGACATTGAATAAATTCCAACATTTTCAATGATTTTTATAAAACATATGAAATCATTCATGAAAAAATTGTACCTTATTCTCCTGAAATGAACGACAAAGTTGAAATAAAAAATAGAACTTTTACTGAATTAGTTGTTGCAATTTTATTAAACTCTGGTATTGCTTCCCATTGGTGGGGACAACTTTTATTAACTGTTTGCTATGTGCTAAATAGAGTGCCTAAATATACTAGTAAAATTTCACTATATGAAATTTTGAAAAATAAGAAACCTAACTTAACTTATTTTAAAACTTGAGGTTGTTTAGCCTATGTTAGGATCCTTGATCTTAAAAAAAATAAACTTGCTAGTGGAGCATATGAATGTGTATTCATAGGATATGCTATGAATAGTAAGGCTTATAAATTCTATGACTTAAATGATCATGTAGTTATAGAATCAAATGATGCTTACTTATATGAACATAGGTTTCCCTATAAATTAAAAATTAGTGGGGACTCATCTTCTAGTAGTTTACCCATAACTAGAACTAGTAAAAAAATGAGGAATTAAACACTGAAATCAGGAGAAGTAAACAAGCTTGAACCCTTAGGATTTTGTGTCTGATTTTTATACTTATACCTTAGAAGAAGATCCCCAAATTCTTAAATAAGCATTATCTTCTTTAGATGCCAACTTATGGGAAGAAGCCATAAATGATGAAATGGGCTCTCTTGAGTATAATAGAACTTGGCATTTAGTTGACTTACCTCCTGGTTGCAAAACCATACGATGTAAATGGATACTAAAGAAGAAATTAAAACCCAATGGTACTATTGAAAAATACAAAGCTCGTCTTGTAGTCAAAGGGTATAGGCAAAGAGAAAATGTAGATTTCTTTGATACCTTTTCACCATTCACATGAATAACTTCCATACGTTTACTTTTATCTCTTATTGCTATCCATGATTTAGTAATGCACCAAATGGATGTCAAAAACTGCTTTCTTAAAAGGTGATCTAGAAGAAGAAATTTATATGGACCAACCTGAAGGTTTTGTTGTCCCAGGTCAAGAAAATAAAGTTTGTAAACTAGATAAATCCTTTTATGGTCTAAAAAAAACAAGCACCTAAGCAATAACATGAAAAATTTGATAATCTAGTTATCTCACATGGATTCAAAATAAATGAAAGTGACAAATGCATTTATTATAAATTAGAAAATGACATTTGCACTATTATATGTTTATATGTGGATGACATGCTTATTTTTGGATCAAATATTCATGTTGTGAATAATGTGAAAACTTTGTTAAGTGCTAACTTTGATATGAAAGATCTAGGAAAAGCGAATGTAATCCTTAGTATAAAGATTACTAGGTCTGAAAAGGGAATTTCTCTATATCAATCTCATTACATTGAGAATATCTTAAAGAAATATAATTACTTTAACTACAAACATGCACGTACTCCTTATGATCCTAGTGTAAAGTTGTTCAAGAACACCGGAGACGGTGTTAAAAAAATTGAGTATGTGAGCATCATTGATAGCTTACGTTATGCTACTGATTGCACTAGACCAAACATAGCTTATGTTGTGAGACTACTATATACGTTTACCAATAGACCTAGTATAGAGCATTAAAATGCTATTGAAAGGGTTATGAGATACCTTAAGAAAACTATGAACCTTGGATTATATTATAAAAGGTTTCCTGCTATTCTAGAAGGATACAATGATGTTGATTGGAACACTTTATCAGAATACTCCAAAGCAACTAGTAGCTATATATTTAACATAACTGGTAGAACCATTTCTTAGAAGTCTAAAAAATAGACAATATTGGCTTAATCTACATTGGATTCTAAAATGATAGCACTAGCTACTGCTAGTGAATAAATAGGCTGGTTAAGAAGTCTGTTAGCTAAGATCCCTTTATGGGAAAGACCGATACCAGCTGTCCTGATCCACTATGATAGTACTACAACTATTGCAAAGATTCATAACCGTTACTACAACGGTAAGAGATGACATATACGTTGTAAGCATAGTACTGTTAGAGAATTTCTCTCTACACGAGCTGTAAGAGTGGATCATGTACGTTTTGATGAAAATTTGGTTGATCCTTTGACGAAAGAATTACTGAGAGAGAAGGTTTTCAAAACCTTATAAGGAATGAGACTAATGCCCTTAGTATGAAGAGTCAGTCGTGATGGTAACCCAACTTATAGATTTGAGATCCCAAGAAATAAGTTCAATGGGTAATAACCAATCATGAAGTGATATGAGAAGAATCATGCTATTTTGAAGTCCTATTCTATATTGTTAGAAGCCTGAAATCTTGAAGCGATAGAAAATGATGAGTTAATTATTAAACTCTTAGTGAGTTCTATACTCTATATGGAGTGAAGTACATAGCTACATGAGTGCTCTTGATAGACTCACCTATGCGAATGTGAAAGTGTGGCCGCTTCTTATGAAAATTTCTTGGGCAAAATTTACTAAAGCATTCACTATACTAAGATACACGTGCATGGCCATAAAACACGGGCTTTTCGAACTACACCTTGGAAAGGTTGTGTGTGTAATATTGTTAGAGATAGAGTTCAAAACTACGAGTTACTTTAGTATATTCTAAAGCATCAACACTATGAAAAGGTTCAAGTCGATAGACACCTTTTCCTTATACACAATCTTATATTGTTAATTGATTGATTGCTTGATGAAAAACTATTTTTATATAAAATTCAAGTGGGGGATTGTTGAAAAAAAATGATTTTTTTATAAAATAAATGATGCCAATTTTTTTGCCTTGTCCTACATTACTATTTTACATCACTTTGGAGATGTATAAATAGAAAAAAGATTGGCTATTGGGTTTGGGCCCCAAGGGGCACCCATTTTTGTGGAAGAGGAGAGGACCTAGGTAAAAGTGATATCACACACGCACGTGCACCGCCGTGCCATCCATCCGACCGGTCAACCATATCATGCTGACCTGACCTGAGTCGAGTCTGAGTGCATGTGTGAGGTGGCATTTTATTTTTTGAATTTTTTTTTAAAAAAATACTTTTCCACTCAGAAAATTGTAGTTAACTTTTTACTTAGAAAATAGCCGTTATTCTTCTTTACTCGGAAAAATGACCATTACTTTTCTTTACTCTGAAAATGGCTGTTACTTTTCTTTACTTAGACATGATCGTTATTGTCACAATTGCCACACGTTTTCTCAAACCTATAAATAGAGGGCCTTAGCTTTCAGTTTCATAACAACAATCTCCAAACATCGCTTACTAAGAAAAAGCTCTGAGAAAGAAAAAAGAAAAGATCCTAAATGTTTTTGAGTTTTTCAGGCAACGAAATTTCATAGGTGTAGCATTCTGGTCTTCATCAATGCAGTGAAGTTCCGAGACAGACAACAAATATTCTAGGCTGTTTTATCCTAGAGACGATAGGGCTGTGTTTGCTTGCATAATTTTGGACAAAGTCGTGAAACGTCTTAAAGAGAACGACCTAATACACAATTCAACCCAAGCATTTCATTTCAGATTATCAGTAATATTATTCCTACGTTGTTTTCACGAACTTGTTTAACAGTTTTTATAATAAAAATTGGAATATTGTGAAAGAGGACGTTAAACATGTTCATGAATTTTTTTCTATTGAATATCTTTTATTTGAAATCAATGATACTATGACAGTGTTGCTTTGAAAAAGAAATCAACCAACTCAATTTCATCATTATTGTCCTATAAATTTTTGCAATATGATTTACAAATTGATATTTAAAATTTTAATTACTAGATTAAGACATTTTTTTTTGATAGATTAATTTCTCTTATTTAAACAACTTTTATTTCAAACTAGTGGATCGTAGAAAATACAATTCTAGCTCAATATGTAATACATGCTACGAAGAAAAAGAAAGGAAGAGATGCTCTAATGGGACCAAAAATTGATATGAATAAGTTTAATGACAAAATGGAATGGGAATTGATCTTGTTATTATGAGAAAATTAGGATTATTTGATAATTTCTATCATTTGATCAAATAATATACTCAATACTTTTAAATGGTTTGAAGTTTGAAAAAATCTTAACTTCTAGAGGTTTAAGATAATGAGATCTAATTTCATTTTATCTTTTTATTATTGTTGCTTAAGTTTTATTAAGATTAATAACAAGAGCGAAGTCAAATAATCAAATTCATGGAACCAAGGTTTCAAGAAATGTAATTCCAATTACTCAATAACCAAATCTAACTAAAAATGTTTTATTCTTCTCCAAAAATGTTAATAACCAAATAAAAACTTTCTTGGTGAACGTGTTAAATAATTAATAAACAAATATCTCTATCATTCATTTGGGTAATTTGTTGTTCATTCCGAAAAACAAAACCATGAAATTTAAAAAAATCATTGATGTGATAATTGCCAAAATTGAAATATGGTGATCAAAATTTCTCTCAAATGTTGGGAAAGCTACTCTTATTAGATCTGATATTCAAGCTTCACCAATTAATACTATGAGTAACTTCCAAGTTCTTAAAACTATTTGTGATAGCGTTGATGCCTTAGAAAATTTTGGTGGAATGTTAACAGTAACCAAAAATGTAATTTTTTTTTACAAATTGAAAAGATATCTGTAAACCAAAAGAATTGAGAAGTTTGAGCTTTAAATCTTTTTTGATATGAATAAAGCTTTATTGACAAAAGTTGTATGGCACCTGGTTTCTAAATTTGGATAAAATTTGAGTTAAGATCCTAAAATAGAAATATTGTCACTTAAATTCCTTTCTATATCTAAACCCAAAGCTTACAAATTCTTTTGTTTGGAAAAGTATTTGTGATATTAGAGAGCATTTAATTAATAGCCTTTAGAATGCCTAACTTTAAGTCTTAAATTTTGTACAATATGTTGATGTATGTAGAACAATTAAGTGTAAAAGATTTGTGTGATGTAAGTGGATGGATTTGGTTGTTAATCCATTCATTTTTTTATGTTACAATGGCCAATTCGATTAGTAGACTTATGAGTTCAAATCATTTATTACACAATTAAATAATATGGATTCCAAATAAGTTTGAGAGTTTTTTGGGTTGGTTTTGCATACTCTCTAATTGTAAAAGAAGAAAAGGATATAGGCCCTCTAAATTTGTGGAAATCAATCTGGACTGCGAAGATACATTAAAGGCATAAACTATTCTTATGGAAATTGAGTATGATTTTTTTGACTGTTAAACATAATCTTGTAAAATTTAATTTAATAGTCATATCAATGAAGAATATCCTCTATGCAATAGAGGCATTGAATTGAACATCTTTTTCTTAGTTGTGAGTTAGTTAAGATACTTTGGATTGCATGATTTGGTGCTATCAATCTTAGTAGTTTTTAAAATGTTGACATCAAAAATATTTTTACAACTTTGTTTAGACCCTCTAAAATCCTTCATTAGTAATAATATTGATTTAAAATAGGATCTCATCTTGGCTCTTTCGTTAACTTGGACTGCTATATGGAAAATGAGAAATATTGAAAAAGTTTTTCAAGAAAAATCCTTGAATCTGCATTGTTGTATCATATTTTTGAAAAATTCTTTTATACAGTTCAAATATTGAACTGCCAGAAATGCTAATAATATGATAGATTCTAGATTGAATAATTGGTGGATAAAACCTTCTTTTTAGTTTTATTAAATTCAATTTTGATGCTACATACTTGGATGATTCCAGTACTTCTGTTGTAATTACAAGAGATCATTTTGGTAATTCAATAGGAATTTGGTATAAACGGTTAATGGTATAAGTGCTGAAGTGGTAGAATCATAAGCCGTATCCCTTGCAATTGGTCTTGCTAAAGCAATTGGTAAAAAGGTCATAATTGAAGGAGATTGCAAATCTATTATTGATTACATGAACAATCAAGATAATTCAACATCTTAAGAAGCAAAACAATTTTTAGATGAAGCAAAGATGTTATTCAATCACTTCAACATCACAATGATTAATTGGGTTCCTAGAGAAAACAATACGGTGGCTTACGAAATTACTAGTGGGTTGATTCTCATAAAAAAACAAGTTTTCGTGAATCTAATTATGTAGTTTTTATTTGTAATTTAATTTTAATAGATGCTTGTAATATGATCTCCCTTTATATATAATATAATGATGTATATATATCTAAAAAATCATTAGATGATTTATTAAATGTAGTTTTCATATTGGGCCACATTACGTGGTGGTGAGGCTTCGAAGGAGATCCGGATTTGGTGATCAAATCGCAGTTGCTGTGTAGACAACAGTGAAGGCAGTTTAAGCATAATAGAGGGTACTGCTCCAATTGTTAGAGGTATTAACTAAAATAGTCTTTATGTTGTGAATTGTTTATTTGCTTTCCATAGTGAAATGTCTGCTATAGAGTGGTTACCCTAAGTAACCCATGGATGTTATCACATAGGTGTGGATCTGATATGGATTTACCAAGTTATATTATCATGTTTGTATGAATGCATCTTGTTTTAGTACAATGAGGATTATATTCTAATATGTTCATACATAGAAGGATCTCATTATGAATGAAAAACCTTTCATTCTTTTTTTGCAACTTTCAATCTACCACATGCTTTGTTGCTTTCTGTCTTTATTTTCTATCTATCGTATCCTATCTCTTCATCTTTATTTCTATATTATTGATGTTACGTTGTAAGTTGATTATTAAACTTTCTGTTTGAGTTGTTTAATATATCTAGTTGTTTCTTTCTCCAAGAATATTTGATTGTATTGGGAAAATTATATACTTATTTTTAATCTTTGTAAGATTTAGGTGAGTTTTAAGAAGTTAGTATCTTCTTGTCACATTTATGCATTGACACACTAATTACAAGTGCAAGAGTTGTACAAATAATATAGTATATTTTAAGTACATATATGTATCCCACAAAGAGTTTAATTGCTTGGCAATTGAGTAAAAATTGAATATTGTTAATACTATTTAGACAACAAAAAATGAGTTACAGAAAACTATTAAACTAATATCTAAAATTACTAAATTAATGCTAGACAATTATTAGAGAAAGATCTAGGAATCTTAATCCGTAATTTTTTAAACATGTGAATGATTAAAAATCCCCCGTGTAATTTCCATAACAATCATAAGATCAATTGCATCTAAGTTAAGATATAGTTTCTTTCTCAAGTAAACTATATACCATATATTATTCTACTATACTTTCATGCCAATCAAATTATATTCTACTCATTAAGCTTACAATTATCAATCTCATACATATGAATCCTATATCTCTACATACAAACACCATGCATGTTGTTTAATCATAACAAACAATTAAATAATTCTTTCAAATCTACCTGATTATTTCATTAGGCTAATTGTTGGCTAAACAATTAAAGTATGAAATCATATTAAATAATATAAATTAAATAACACTTATAAAGGTTCAAAAGAATCTATTCACATAATAGAAAATTGTGTTTATAAGATCCTAGACCATAAAATCTTGTCTCTATACATCTTGATGAAATCCCTAATTTAGGTATAAAAGATCAAGGACATTACAAAAGATGAAGAAATCAATAAAATACAATCAATCTCTTATCTTTATTGGCTTCATCTTCTACCTTCTCCAATCTCATTGCTTTTCTTGCTCTGATTTATAGTTCTTCTATATTATGATTCTTTTTCCTTAGCTTTCTATATATTTCTCTCTCCTTGAATTATGGCCTCTCAGTAGTGTTTGAATGGCTCAAGAAACATTATAGCTTTGATCCAACAGTTGAGATTGATAGTTGGATATAAAAATAGGGCTAATGTGTCAATTATTCTTGGCCCAATTGATCAAGACCCTTGGTTAATCAATCTAAGTATGTCATCGTTCATCCCTAGAGCACTCGATTGATGCTCGATCAATCGAACCAACTGGTTTGATCGATACCCTTTTTAGATTAATCTAACAATGCTTATCGTTCATCAATTTGGTGCCCTGATTCCTCGATTGATCAAATCCTTTCTTGATCTATTGATATATGGCTTCATTTATCAAGGTTTTTAATTCATATTTTCCATCGCAACTCTTTGAATGAAGTCGATCGAAGCTAGACCGATCAAGTAGTCATAAATTGTCCCAATTTGCTCATTTTGCCTCTTTTTTATGTCATTTCACCTATATTGACGTAATTAAATATAAGATAGGCATTTTCCACACTATTTATCTCAAAATAAGATAAGTAGTTATCTTGAAGTGGATAAATGACACTACTTTCATGGAGTTATTGTTGTGTGTTTTACAACACACAAAAACGTGCAAGCATACACGGTCACAAGTAATAATATTTGATAAGTAAGTTATCGTTCCCTCGGAGATTTGTTACTATAGTTTGTTGAGTACTAAAATTATCTCTCTCTGATTTTATTCAAAACGATCATTGATTCGAAAAAATTTAAGAAAAGAGTTTAAAAACAAAATAAAAGAAATCTAGGATTGCAATTTTTTCACCAAATTCATCAACTCAAATCATTTTATTTTCTTTTGATTTATATTTTTTAGTACATTTAATTTGTCAACCGAAAACTTCTAATTTTATTCATACATCTCTTCCGAGCTCCGTACAAACACACCTCGTTAAATTAATTCACTATATTCCTATGAGAATTAAATTCACCGAGATTCATTACGTTTTAAGTTTTCAAATGGCCACACATACAATTAGGGTATATTCCTATCCTTCATCATACATGTCATTCTATTTACGAGCAATTTACACACAAATGCCTCTTCCAAGTTTATTTATGTGCCACAGATCGTTTTGATAAGATTCGTAAATAATCAAAAAACATTAAGCACAAAATAGAACGAACAAATTGAACGTCTTATAAATCTATCAAAAATAATTAAAATAAAAGCATCATAAATTTAGATCAAATGCAACCCTAGAAAAATTAAATTACTTCATAAAATTAAAATAAAAATTATAACAGATACAGAAAAATAAGATGAAGAAGAAGGAAAATTAAAACATCAATTAGAACAAATATTTGGCACACGCAGAACACAACAAAAAGCCAAAAAATGGCTTCTGCGTGTTCTGCCATCCAAAACCGAGCAACACAAGAAAACTAAACTCTACCCAAAACTCCAAAACTTTCTAAAACTATCATCTTATCTTCTATTTATAGCTAAAAATAATACATCTAAATTATTACATTTTTTATTTTATTTTTTTATAAAAACGCGTAATAATTTTGTATCGAAAAATAAAATAACGCGTATTGAAATTCGATATCAAAAATATTAAATTAATTCACGCGTGAGACAGGGCGCCGATTCTGCATTTTTTTAATTCATTATGCATGCCACGTGTCAGCGTCTGATTCGCTGAAAGGAATTAACGCGGACACGTGGCAGCTTCTAATTGGTTGCGGGAAACGGGTGCAGGGTACAAAAGAGCACGGAGCCAACGGCACACGCGGGCGTGATCCTGCGCTTTCGCGCTCATCATAACGCGCCACGTGTCATAACATGATTGGCTTAAAAATAGAGTGGGACACATGGCAGCTTCTGATTTGAGGAAAGGATTCAGGCGGACACGTGGCAGCTTTTGATTCGAGGAAAATCCGATTGCACGTAGAGATCAGCGCACGGGATCAGAGGCGCGCGTATGTGGGGGATAGCGGCTGGACATGTCAGAGAAATGGGTCCCACGTGCACGCCGGCCTGCGCGGCAAGTGGGCGCCACTCGAGCGCTGAGCCACGTGAAAGAATCTGCACCCACGCGAGTTGGTCGGGTGTGATCGGCACGCGCGAATCTCAGCCGTTTCTTCTTTGATCGGACGGTCCACGTTTCGCGCGTGCATATTGGCGCGTGGTTCTTCTCACCTGCGTAGAAAATTAAAATTTAATTAATTGGATTTTGGCCCACAAATTTATTTCAAATTACATTTTTAACTTTTTTTAATTACAGTTTAGCCCTTTTCTAATTTAAATTAAATTTTTAAACTTTTAATAATTAAAATCAAGCCCGAATTTAATTTAAATTATATTTTCGACTTTTTTAAATTGCAATTAAATACTATTTTATTTGAAATTATATTTTTGGACACAAATTTGCAATTATTTAAGTTTTTCGATACAAATTATTTAATTTTATTAAAATATATAAAAAACAGTAAATACTAATTTATTAAACTAAAATTAACTAAAATCATTAAAAACATAGCAATTATAATTAATAAAATGAGTGAAAATAACTATATAAAATACAGTTATCAGTTATCATACCCTCAAACTTGACTTTTTACTTGTTTTCAAGAAAAGCTAAGTATAAACTAAATAGGTAAACTAGCAAGACATGGATAGCATATTCATAAAAATGTCTCCTCCAATACATGCAT
This sequence comes from Hippophae tibetana, assembly GCA_037013495.1. Taxonomy (NCBI): domain Eukaryota; kingdom Viridiplantae; phylum Streptophyta; class Magnoliopsida; order Rosales; family Elaeagnaceae; genus Hippophae; species Hippophae tibetana. The sequence goes on from CM072810.1 coordinate 48,468,145, forward strand.
TTTTGATAAAAAAAAAATATTGCCTTCAAAGATTGCAGAATTAATTCATGTGTGTGTAACTTGCAAATGATATAATTCAATGCACTCAAGAGATTGACTTATATGAGCATGCCATTAGATTACAGTCTTAATATATTTCATAAGTATATTTTTCACATACTTCGCCACTAATGTAGATTGTATATAATTTGATATCAAAAGGATTTAAAACCTTGTACAGTTAGGCTTAGGTGGAGGTAGATAAATAGATATAATTAGGCTTAAATCCACACTTAAGTTTACTTTTTATTATCATGAAATTGAGTTTTCTTTTTCAATAACTTAGTGCATCATTTTTTTTCCTTTCTTTCCACATTTATTTTTTTCTTTGCAACTCAACATCCTTAAATTTATTTTTAAGTGTATTTATTTTCTTTTCTTTATGGGATAGTGGTGTTGAAAGTTTATCTTTTCTTTTTTTATTCTTTATTTATTCGATGCATCATCTTTCATCTAACTTTTAACATTACACATGATTTCACATACAAGCTAAATTTGTTCAGTGATACCCAAAAGCTTGCTCAAGTGCATGAATCACTTGTAAAAATCAACAATTATACTCTTAAGATCGTCTCTCAAGGAATTACGGTGATTTTATAAAATTAAAAATATTTTCTAATATAGTTAAGAAAAATAATTCATAAACATTCTAACAAATTGTGAGTTTGTATAATAGAGTTGTACATTCTAAATTAAATTATATCTAAAGAAAATAAATAAATTAAATAGAGTAAATTAAAGCAAGTGAATTAAAGCTATAAATTAAAACAAGTAAATTAAACTACAGTCAATCCTAAGATGACATATGTAAATAGAAATTTAGCAAGCATATGTCTTCATGGATACAACGAATTAAGTGATTTACATGTAATCTAGATTTACTAATTTATTTCTTTTTAAATAAAAATCCTATAATCATAGTGAGTTTCCAATGATATTCAATTAATCAATTCTTCCTTGATCGGGGTTAAAATTGATTAATTAGTAAACTAAGAAATATATATGCACCAAAATCTTCGATTGATTAGTAACTTCCTTTGGTAAGGCTTGAAATTAAAATTGATAAATTAAATTTATCTCATCTTTAATTTACAATTAAATTTATTTTTCAACCATCTAATTTAATACAAATCAATGAAATTAAAATACTCTTATTTATTTTGCACATCTTTGCACATATAATGTGACTAATACTAAATTCTAAAATATTTTCTTTAATCATAAATTAGGATTTTGTTTATCATTAATTTATAACTAAATATATAAACATTGTGAATGAGAAATAAATATAAAACTTTTATTTATTTAAATAACAAAATTTCCTTTCCAATCATTATAAGCAAAGACTAAAATCCTAAATACAGATTTAACAAATCATAGCTAAATTAATAAAAATCAATTTTATTATGAAAGAAATTAGAATACGAAATAGATAAAAGATACAACAAATAAAAATACCCTTCTTGTTGAAGATGATTCCAGATCTTTGAACAAGTTGTCAATGGCTTATCTAAATTCTTGTATCTTCTTCGATATCTATATATGGTGGTGGAATGATTGACCTAAATTCTACACTAAAATAAACTAAACTATTTAGATGGATACTCCTAAAATTATCAAATGAAAACTGAATAAAATCTAGAGGCTAAGTGCTTGTTTATAAAAAAATGCATGTACAGAGAGCTGTGAGTTGTTTTAATGAAGGAGCATCGTACACAAGGTTTTTTCAGCTTTGCTCAATTGCAAACCAAGATGGTCACATCACATCCAACTTTAATCTATGATTTAACACATGTTACTTACCGTGTCTATTTATTTCATCTGGAATAGAGTATGCCATGGCACACATATTTTTCACCACTGCATACTTCACTTTTCTTCAAAATTTCCTTGTACACCTTAAAAAATGATTAGTCCTTCAGGTAAAGCTTACATGCCTTAATATTCTAAGCTCATATGGTGAAAATGTAGTGCTTTCAGTTTCATTCTTCATGTGCTAACAAATTTATACATTTTAAAGCTAAAAACACCTAAAATACAACAAAACATACCTATAATTCCGAACATATAGGTTTGTATAAATATTAATATAAACATGCTATAATCAAATCTATTTATCACTTTTAAGTACAATAATATCATCAAATATGAGTGTTTTTCAAGCAATTATCACAACTTTCAACAAGCTTCTTGCTAGCCTCTTGCAAGGAGAATGATATAAAAACTAGAAACAAAAAATAAATAAACTATGCTAAACTAAACTAAATAATTTACATAGATTGATATGGTTTTATTTAATGTATGCAACAAGCTTTTAAACCCTTAGGTTTCCCTAGTTTATGAGTATAAGTCTCATGAGGGCTTTAAGTAATGACACCCACAAATATCCTATAATGCAAAAACTAAAAATAATAATTTAAATGGAAAAATAAAAACTAAAACTCAAAATAATAAAATAATAAAATTAAAATTAAAATAAACAAACTTCTCATGCTTTAATTTATTTTCAGTTCATAATCAAAATCTCTAACAAAAGTTAATTCAACATCCAAATGATCACATTTTATTGTTCAAATCAATACTCATAACAAATTAATGTTCCATTACAAAAGTATATCAATTTTGACTCACCTAATCCAATGTTAATAATCTGAATTCGCTGTCTCTAATCTCACAAGATATTCTCTCAATTTTACATTGATCCTATGGGTTCAAGCACTCAATAAGGTATATGCAAACATAAGTTATATAAAGAATAAAAAATAGGTTTGCGTATGATAAATAAGAAAAACTCAAATATACATAACATTGATCTCATGAAAGGATTCAAGTGCTAGAATTTATGAATATATCACATTACTAATTTTATGCTTCAATCAAAATCATCAAGTAAAATTTTTAAGTATATGCCTCAAGATGAATGAAAATACAATTGACTTTAAGAGAGGAATTTCTTATTATTTGGTAATAACCATCTCACTTCTTTAAGAATTTAGGATCATATTATTTTGGAGTTATACTATCTTTTTTTTTATTTTAAGAAAATGAAATATATGTGTGTGTGTGTACACGCGTATGTGTGTAATAGTGACCGGCTATTTTGGTTTTTTTAAGGGAACCACATATATATATTTTTACTAGAAGTTAAGCATGAACGAAGATAGGAACACACTTTAATTTTTACTCAAATCATTTAATCTAAGCAATACAAAACCTATAGAGATTATCTAATAATTTGAAATAATAAGAAAAATGATTAAAGGAGTAGAAGAAAAATCATCATTTAGAAATAACGATATAGGCTCAAAATTATCTCCCAAGGTAGTCTCTACTATTTCATTTCTAAACACCAATTTTGTGTTAATCTCAATCTCAACATCCAAGCATAAAACACAAACTATGAATAAAAGAAACTAATTCTTAAAATAATTAATGACATGTTTAAGATATCAAACAAAAAGTGCAAAGACTCAATCATTTACTTTAAATTAACTAAAAGCATGATCATTTTTCAAAACAATTCTAGTGGACCTAAATATCCCTAAACAACTAAATAAAAAATAACAATAACAAACACATTGTAAGTCCCATTGCACTTGTGTCTGTACATTTTCTTCCAATGTACAAAACACGGCTTCTATTTATTTTACTTAGTGTATCTGTCTTCCTCTGTGTATGAGAGCATGTTTACACATTCCAAGGGGTATTCATAGTGTGCATGCTAGGTTGAGAACATGCTCGCTCATTAACGTTGTCGCTTGTATTTTTGTTTCATTTCGGATGCGAGTATTTTTGGAAGAAAATAAATTATATTTTTTAGTACCTTGCCAATAAGCTACCAACAAGCTTTCCACCACCCTCACCACTATGTTTAGTGAGGTGGTCGGCCTAGACTTTATAAATATCTCTACTTCTCTAAACTCTTTATCCATTATTTTAGTATCAAAACTCTACCAAAATTCACATTGAGCTTTATACCAATTATTTAAATTGTGTGGGTTATTTTGTGCTTAGTTATCAAATCACTTTGTGTGTGGACACGTGTTTTGACTATATATCTTTCGTACACGATTTAAGTTCTATGGTGGATTGTGTGTCCCTAGAAGTCTTTAGTGATTACACTTCTTGTACTGATTTGGGTTTACCATTCACACACACCACACACACACACACATAACATCCATTATGAAAACTTAATCCAATTGATACTTAAAAAAATATGAATTAGATAACTTAATGGAGGCTTACCAACATTTAGCAGAGAGATGACACACAACGGCGAATGATAAAGAGTACGAAAGAAAGAACTGGATTATACAAGGGAAATGACAAAAGCAAGTGAATCATGTAACTACTATATCATGGTCAACAAGGAATTTAGATTTGGAATATTGAATGGGACATGAAATTTTTTTAGGTTTATAGAAATCGATTGTTGTGCGCCGTTAACAAGAAGAAGGCAACTTTTGCAATGCCCTATAACAACAATACGACGACATTTACAACAATAAATGGAATTTCAAATGCGTGCCTTTAATATTTATTGATTTTAAGGGTGATTAATAAACATTCCTTTTATTATTAAATTCCTTTTGTTAGTTTTAATAGCATTGTTTTTACTTCTACGAGCTCTGAAATATATACATTCAAAAATGAACAAATGCTACCTAATGATAAAATTGTAGTAGTATTAATAATTTGGTTGCTTATCTTAAATAATTCCTCAAGGAAAAGGAAGACTTGATTATTTCCTTGAAAGATAAACTCAGCATGTAGGAGAAGGAACTGGTACATACCTCCATTGATGTCGACAAAATGACTACGGGTGCAAAAATGTTAAAGGAAATGATTAGCAATATCAATTTTTATGGTGAAAAGCATGGAATTGGTTATAATTAAAGGATTTATACTTCTAAAGTGCGTACCACTAAGCTTGTCAAAGCTTTCAATCGAGGGCTAAATTTGAAGTATGTTATGTTTCTTTAGTTGGATTTCTCTAGCAGGGTGAACCCCTCACCTAAGGCTAGCTCTCCCCATCGCTCTAGTGATGGTTTACTACCTCTACCTACTATAATTCCTACTTATCACCACTATGGTGAACTTGGGTATTTGAGATGACACTGTGAGAAATTGACTTCTCATCCTTATGTGAAAGTCAATATGAGCCTTCTCCACTATGGGTATGTATGATACCCTTTTTTTTTACCATATCATTCCATGTATGTGTTAATTATTAATGAAATTAGGTCTCTGTGCAAAAATTGTTGAATTAGTGGTTATGCATTTCATGTATGTCTTTATATTTCTTACTATAATTTCTATTAGGGTAGGGCATTTTGTGCACCTATTAAGTGTCAAGTATGTATAATGAGTCAATTATGGTATTGAATGGAAGACATATTTGTTATGCTTGGATGAAGTTTGATCAAATCTTTCCTTGTGGTGGTCTCTGATAAACCTCTTTATTTTAATGGCCATGTATTGTTGAATTAGTTTATATTTGCTTAGTCACATTGGTCTGGTAAACCTGATATGAGCTTTCTCATAAAGTAATAACATTTATGTTTGTGTATTTTATATACCTTCTCATGTTATATTTTCTCTGTATGAACATACTGTTTTCGTTGTATGATGTTATATATATATATATATATATATAGGGGGAGAGAGAGAGAGAGAAATTATATGTAACTTTTTGATAGGGAAAATAAGTTTATAGAAATATATACTTTCTGATCTCATGCACAAGTTTCCTATTGGTTGCCTCTTTATGATATTGTACTAATTAAGTTAAATTTTATACAAGTTCATTAAAGCTACATATTATAAAAACTAAACTTCCTCTATGCAACAACTTCATATACATGTGAAATAACTGATTTTCTTATTCTATAGATTTATTGAATTTGTGTTACGTTCTAACTTCTTACTTTATTGTGAAAAGAGGACAAATAAATTGAAATATGATACATGTGGTCATAATATATATATTCTTTTACCAGAATAGAAAATATGGATCTTATGGAAATGTGCAAACCATGTGAGAAGTTGACTGTTAACTTCACGCTTAATTTTCATGAACAAGTTTTGAAGTATAAATTTTTTTTATAACCAACACGTGTTTTATGTCATTTAAAATGGATAAGTCTTGGGTGCATAAGCCAAGATTTTCACAAGATTATTTAGAAGGATTTGAAGCATTTTTGAATTTTGCTTAGTTGAATGCAGCAGATGATGAGTCTATTTGATGTCTTTGCAATGATTTCATAAACATAGAATTTGAAAAAATTGATGATATATGAGATTATCTTATTTGTAATGGGATTGTTCGAACTTATACAAATTGGTATATGCATAGAGAACCCCTAATTCAAGAGGATGATGAAACAAACACACAACTGAATCGTCAGTTCAAATCCACAGATATGGAGGATTCCCCTATTGAAATGGTAAATGCAATAGAAAATGAACCCAACATAAATCTTGATGAATTTAACAAGTTGTTAGAAGTTGGAGAGAAATTGATTTATCCCGATTGTACAAATTTCATCAAGTTGTCTACAATAGTGAATTTATACAACCTTAAAGCAAAACATAGATTCTTTGATGTCGGGTTCACTGTTATATTAAACTTAGTTCATGAAGTGTTCATAAAGATAAATGAGTTGCCTACTTCTACATATGAAGTGAAAAAACATTGAGTAAGTTTGGTACGAAGTATGTAAAGATTCACGCTTGTCCAAATGATTGTATCTTTTATAGTAAAAAAATATAAAAATGATACTCAATGTCTAGAATATGGTACTTCAAGGTGCAATCCTACATCAAATGGTAATGAAGTAAAAGGAGTGCCAACTAAAGTGCTTTGGTACTTTCCGCTAATACCTCCTTTTAAAAGAATGTTTAAAAGTAAATAGACATCAAAGATGTTGATGTGGCATACAGATAACAAATCCATAGATAGTATTATGCATCATCTAATAGATTCCCCGTGTTGGAAGGTAGTAGATGAAAAGTGGCCAGATTTTGGGTTAGAGCCTAGGAATTTGTGTCTTGCTATTTTTTGGTCGGTGATTAATATCACATATAACCTTTTCCTTGTTAATTTAAGTAATATATACATTTGTTGGTTGGTGATTACTATCACATATAACCTTCCTCCTTGTTTATGCATGAAGAGGAAGTTTATGATGATTTCCATGTTAATTTTTGGACCAAAATAGTCGGGTAATGACATTGATGTCTACTTGAAGCCTCTTATTGATGACTTAAAGAAAATTTAGGATGAAGGAATTGATGTGTATGACTTATACAAAGAAGAGTACTTCAATCTGAAAGCAGTGGTATTATGGACAATAAATGATTTTCTAGCTTATGGAAATTTGTGTGGACATGTGACCAAGGGGTACAATGCATGTCCAGTGTACTGGGAAAACTTGTGCTCAATATCTATTACATTAAAAAAGATTTATTTTGTTGTACATACTCAATTCTTGCTAAAAAGGCATAAGTTTCAATCTCGAAAGAAAGTTGTAAATGACAATGAAGAAGAAGATATTCCAGTACCCTTTTAGGGAGAAGTGTTACACAAATTACAGGGTATAACCTTTAAGAAGTTGGAAAAGTGTGACTTAGTACTGAAAGCAATGGCTAAATTACAAGGAATATTAAGAGGAAAAGGAGAAGGAAAAAGAAACGCAAAAAGAAAAAGGTAGTCTAGAGAAAAGAAATTTCGAAATGATTACAAAGAAGAAGATAAAAAATGAAAATGGTGACAAATGTTAGAAGAAGATGTCAATATTTTGGAAGTTTCCTTATTGGAAAACATTGTCTATACACCATATACTAGATATGATGCACACAGAAAAGAATGTATGTGATACTCTAATTGGAACACTTATTGATATTCCTTTTAAAACAAAGGATGGTATTATTGCCAATGTGGATCTAAAAGAATTGGGAATTAGAAAAGAACTAGCTCCAATTAACAAGGGATCATGTGTCAAGTTGCATCTTACTTGTTTTACACTTTATACAGACGAAAAGATAACATTTTGAGAATGTTTATTGGTATTGAAAGTTCCTAAAGGTTACTCATCAAATATTAAAGACTTGGCATCAATGAAAGACTTAAAGTTATATGGTTTAAAATCACATGATTGTCATGCTCTTATGCAACAATTGTTGCTGGTGGCAATTAGATCAATTCTTCCAAAGCAAGTTCGTCGTGAAATCACTCGTCTTTTTTTTTCTTCAATTCCATTTTCAAGAAAACAATTGTAGAAGCTAAGCTATATAAACTATAAGTTAAACTTTTTGAGACATTGTGCTTACTTGAAAAATATTTTTCACCTTCATTTTTTGATATCATGGTTCACTTATTAGAGAAGTACAGTTATGTGGTCCTATATACATGCGATGGATGCATCCATTTGAAAGATTCATGAAGTTTTTGAAAGGTTATGTTTGTAACCATAATCGACCAGAGGGGTGCATAGTTTAGTGTTATAATGCAGAAGAAGTTATTAAGTTTTGCTCTAAGTACCTATCTGGTGTATCCACAATTGGAATTCATCAGCCTAGGTTTTCATTAGGTGATGGTTTAGAGGATATTGGTGAACCAATAAGTTCAAGCTCATTTGAAACCATCGTACAAGTTCAATGGGAATAAAGCCATTGTTTGGTGCTTGAAACAATAATGAGATTAAACCATACATACGGTAAAAATGGTGTCATTTACTATACATTTCATAATTGCTTAAATTATCTTTTCATATGTTCACTCACATTAGTCTTATTTAGTAGGATGTATATGGATATGTTAAAGATAGATCCTCTGAACAGGAGAAAAGGAGAGAAATGGTTTCAAGATGAACATAATCATAATTTTATTTATTGGTTTTGAGATAAAGTTATAGACTAGTTAAGTGTCCCTAATAATTCCATTACAGAAACTATAAGGTGGCTAGAAATGGGTCATGGTATAATGTTATCAAGTATCCTAGATATGTTATAAATGGTTTTCGATTTACAACAAAGGTAAGGGGTGAAATTCATGTTAATCAAAATAGTGGGTTATGGTAAATGCTTAAGCTTTTCAATTTGCATGTTCTAAGTATAAGAACCCAATATTTTCTGAAAGGATGTATTATGGAGTTATTCAAGAATTTTGGGAGTTAGAATACCATATGTTTCGTGTTCCAATATTCTTGTGTGACTGGGTTAAGGATAATCAAAATGCAATTTGTAAGAGCGATTTAGGATTGACTCTTGTTAACCTTGGTAAGATAGGTCATCGAGATGACCTAATCATCATGGCTTCCCATGTCAATGAAGTATTCTATGTAGAAGATCCTACAGACACAAAGTGATCAGTTGTGTTGATACCGCCTAAGCAAGATTTTTATCACAAATAGGAAGAATTAAATGAAATTTTGCCTGATCATGGATCCTTTGTAAAAAATATACCTAACTTAAATAATTCTAATATTGAAAAAGATGATAATTTAATATATAAGCACAATGATTGTGAGTCAACTTGGATTGATCGAGTAAGTTAATATTTTCTTTATTTGTAATGTTTTTGTTAGGTATGCATCTTAAACAATATTATATGTTTGTTTATATTTACAAATTACATTTATAATTCTAATTTTATTATTTATTTTCAATTATACATATATATAAATATTCATTTATTATTTGAATTTTTTGTCTCTAGGTATATGGATCCTAATGAGATTGTTGACAATCCTGACAAAGATGAAAGAGTTAGGAACCAATATAACTCCTCTGATAAGGAGAGTTCTATGAATGATGATATTTATTCAGATATGGATAGTTCTTTTGATAAGGAAAGACCATCTAAAAGAAGGAAAAAAGAAAAAGTTAAAAAAGAGGTATAACAAAGATAAAGAAAATTGCTAAATGAAAGTAAACTGAAAAAATTACAATTGAATTTGATAATGAATGCAACCCAATTGGAAAGAAGGGATAAAAAACGATTAGTTGGATATATGTGTTAAGAAAAATAATGATTAGGATTATTTATAATGATTGATAGAAGGAAGTTTTTGAAGCAGAAAAAGACATGATATGGGCAACATTGACTGTAAGAAGACATATTTCACTTGTACTATTTTGTCCTTATTTAGTTATAATACTAATTTGGTGTGAATTTATAGGAAAAATACAATCTTACAAAGGCATACAAATGGAAGTGCATTAAGATGGTCACTTTGGGATGGAAGACATTCAAAACAAATTGAGGAAAAAAATACATTAACCTATGGACCCATTGAATGAGAAGAAGCTATAAAAACCACTTAAGAAGTATGAATGGGTACACAACAATTGTCATGCGTTTATGAATTACACATGATCTGAGAAATTCAAGGTATTATTGAACATAAAAGTATAAATATTATCATTTAATATTTTTTGTTATATGCCCCAACAAATTTTTATATATGTGCTCTTATTAGAAATCAAGTTGTGAACATGCTAAGTTGAGGAAGCATAATAAGTACAATCATCATACATGAAGAATGGGGTTTTCCAACTTGAAAATTCAATTTTTGAGTTATTAAAATTTATGTTTGAATGATAATTAGTCATGTTTTTGGATATACAATGTTTTTGTAACTCATTATCCATATCTATAGGAGTCAAAAAGTGGTGGCATAAAAATTTGACAATATCATGTATTTATTGCAGCTAAAACTCCTAAAGAAAGAGAGTTCAAAAGCAAACAAGTTCAAGATAAAGTGGAAAAAGTGGTAATTATTAAAAAAATTGGCTAACCTTTTTCCTATTTAGCAGTTGAAGCAACTCTTTGTTTTTATTTCATCAAGAAAAATTTGTAAATTTTCAAGAGAAACTCGCTAAGTTTCATCCAAAATTTTAGATAATATGTTATGATTAACCAATTATATTTATGCTTATTATTTTATGTGTGAATTGATTTAGAGTAAAATTCAAGATAAGATTGACCGTGGTGAGATTGAAGAAAATATGGGTGTGGATGCAATGGTGATGGTTGTTGTCTGTTTTACAACACACAAAAACGTGCAAGTATACACAGTCACAAGTAATAAAATTTGATAAGTAAGTTATCGTTCCCACAGAGATTTGTTACTATAGTTTGTTGAGTACTAAAATTATCTCTCTCTGATTTTATTCAAAACGTTCGTTGATTGTAACAAATGTAAGGAAAGAGTTTAAAAACAAAATAAAAGAAATCTAGGATTGCAATTATTCACCAAATTAATCAACTCAAATCATTTTATTTTCTTTTGATTTATATTTTTTAGTACATTTAATTTGTCAACCGAAAACTTCTAATTTTATTCATACATCTCTTCCGAGCTCCGTACAAACACACCTCGTTAAATTAATTCACTATATCTCTATGAGAATTAAATTCACCGAGATTCATTATGTTTTAAGTTTTCAAATGGCCACACATACAATTAGGGTATATTCCTATCCTTCATCATACATGTCATTCTATCTACGAGCAATATACACACAAATGTCTCTTCGAAGTTTATTTATGTGCCACAAATCGTTTTGATAAGATTCGTAAATAATCAAAAAGCATTAAGCACAAAATAGAACGAACAAATCGAACGTCTTATAAATCTATCAAAAATAATTAAAATAAAAGCATCATAAATTTAGATCAAATGCAACCCTAGAAAAATTAAATTACTTCATAAAATTAAAATAAAAATTATAACAGATACAGAAAAATAAGATGAAGAAGAAGGAAAATTAAAACATCAATTAGAACAAATATTTGGCACACGCAGAACACAACAAAAGCCAAAAATGGCTTCTGTGTGTTCCACAGCCAACACACAAACATTACAAAAATTACAAACTCACAAAAAACTTCAAAACTCTATCATCTTATCTCCTATTTATAGCTAAAAAATACATCAAAAATATTAAAATTTAATACACGCGGGGGGGACAGAGAAGTGTGGGACAAATAATAAATTAAAACGCATGGGGGACAAAATTGTATCGAAAACTGGAAGGAAAACGCGTAAGAGGCGAGTCGTGCGTTTCTGTTTTTCTTTTCAATAAACTCTGCCACGTGTCACGATATGATTCACTGAAATAAATAGTGGGACACGTGGTAGCAACTCATTTGTTGCAAGGAATGGGCACACACAGAAACTGAAGCACGGGATTGGGGCTCGCGAAGCATGGGGCAACGGTTGGAACACGTGCGAGATTCGGTGCTTTCGCGCTCATCGTAACCTGCCACGTGTCATAACAGGATTGGCTTAAAAATATAGTATGACATGTGGCATCTTTTGATTAGCGGCAAGGATTCGTGCAGACACGTGGCTTCATTTGATTCGCTAAAAAATCGGTTGCACGCAGAGATCGACGCATGGGATCAGAGGCGCGCGTACGTGGGGGACAGCGGCTGGACGCGTCAGAGAAGTGGATCCCACCTGCATGCCGGCCTGTGCGGTAGTGGGCCCCACTTGGGCGCCGAGCCGCATGAAAGAATCAGCACCCATGCGAGTTGGTTGGGTGTGATCGGCACGCACGAATCTCAGCCGTTTCTTCTTTGATCGGACGGTCCACGTTATGCGCGTGCATATTGGCGCGTGGTTCTTCTCACCTGCGTAGAAAATTAAACTTTAATTAATTGGATTTTGGCCCACAAATTTATTTCAAATTAGATTTTCAACTTTCTTTAATTATAGTTTAGCCCTTTTCTAATTTAAATTAAATTTTTAAACTTTTAATAATTAAAATTAAGCCCGAATTTAATTTAAATTATATTTTCGACTTTTATAAATTGCAATTAAATACTATTTTATTTGAAATTATATTTTTGGACACTAATTTGCAATTAAATACTATTTTATTTGAAATTATATTTTTAGACACAAATTTGCAATTAATTAAGTTTTTCAATACAAATTATTTAATTTTATTAAAATATATAAAAAATAGTAAATACTAATTTATTAAACTAAAATTAACTAAAAACATTAAAGACATAGCAATTATAATTAATAAAATAGGTGAAAATAACTATATAAAATACAGTTATCAATGGTATCGAGGAATGACCATCCAAGTCATCTTAAAGGATGCTCGTTTGGCATGCCTATAAATTGCATTAATAATCCCTCCAATGAAATGTTAAAAGTCCTAAATGAGATGATGTCAATGAAGGAAAAGATTGCAAGCTTTGATATCATGAAGGTAGAGATGGATGCACTCAGAGCTGAGTTGCTAGGAGATAGGAGTGTAGGACATTCAAGCCATTATCCCAAACAAAATCATCCAATTGATAGTTCCCATGAGACTCCATGTATAAAAGAAATAACACCTACATTTATAACACACATCCAACAAATTTCCACTCCTCCCTATATGCCTTCATTTTATTGGGATTAGTTGTAAGTAATCTTCATTATTCATAGTCATTTTCATATTTTCATTTTTATTTGTATGGTGTTGGAGTTATAGTATATATATTTGTTATAATACTATATAGGGAAGAAATTGTTTACTTGTATATGAGACATCATCTCGTATTGTGGCACGTGAGATGGTAGGTGATTCCTTTGTTGTTTGTCATGGAAAACCTTTGAACAGGACTTGAAAGGTTTCCGTTGTGGATGATGTTGAAAAGAATTTATTCCTTACCTATTCCAATAAGGGAACATAATACAGTTATGAAAGCAATCAATTCATTTGTTGCTTAGCTTCCACATCTCGTCATATTAGGAAAATATTTAGTGAGGATATTTCTCTTACCTTTTATATATTGTTTTCATTGCTGATTAATTTAAAAATATATTCTAATTTTATTAGATTTCTTCATATCGTGAATAAATAGAGTTTAAGGAAGGAGAAATCAAAGTTATCTATTACCAGTGGCAAGAAAAAAGGAAGCTCAAAGGAGAAACCAATAGACAAAATAGCTTCTAAGAAGCCTACTTTGCTACAAAAAAAAACCAATTTCATATACATATGAACAAACTAGTGGTTTTCCTATCCATGTTAGATTTCTTATAGTTGCATGCTCATTTGCATCTTCAGTGAATGATCTTGCTGTTAAAGTTTCAATGGAAGTTCATATCTTAGGCAATGAACTCCCTATTTTTCTATTAGTTGAGTGTGTAGAATAATTTTACACCAAGGTGGAAATTGGATATTCAGTTGTCAAATTGTGAATACGGTTAATTTATTTGATTTTAATTCAGTTCTAATTTTATGCATCTTTATTATGATCGTTATTTTATCATTAATTTGTGAACCTTTTTCATAGGAGATACTATGACGAGTTTATAAAGAAACATTTGAATGATATGATTAGATTCATTGACCCAAGTTGGTTGTATGTCATTAAGAAGAAGAGGACACATACTCAAATTGCTAGACACGTGTTTGAAATGATGCAAAATACTCAAGAGGGAGATAAATGGATTATTCCATATAATGGAGAGTAAGTGGATTTTACAACATTTATGAAAAAGTATGTTATGTAATGAAAGGCATTTACCAATATATATCTTATTATAAATTGATGTAGGTACCATTGGATCTTAATTGTGTATGAGCCATTCAAAAATACCATTTATTATTTGGATTCAATATGGGGTAAAGTGTTCTCCGATATTGAAAACATTATGAATGAGTAAGTTATATATATATTTATTAATTTAATGTTTTTGAAAACATTAAGTTTAATCACAAGTAACTCTTATTTATTTTTCCTTCATTATATAGAGTTCATATTATGTCGAATGGTTATCAAAATTGAAGGGCTCAAGGTTTTCCAATATAGTATAGAATGAAAGTATGTTATAAATGCATGGTTTATTAAACTCCTTAATTTCAACCTTGTTAGATTTTTCATATATATGTATATTCACTAAAAGTACTTACACTATTTATTGATAATCTCTATGTAATATCTTTTTAATTAGATTATATTAAGCTTATAATTGAATTTTTGTTCTAATGTATAGTATCCTAAGCAAAATGATTTGGTAACTTATGGGTATTATGTCCTTATGTTTATGAGGATAATTATTTCCAATCCAATTGTTTCTATGATTGTCTTAGTAATAATTTAAGTAATATTTTGTATTTTCTTTTCTTGTTTTAATTTTGATTTTGATTTTTAATTTATTCTTTATAGGTGGTTAGCTAACAATAATTTAAAAAGTGTATACATTACAGCTTAATCATGAAGGAATTTACACTGATACTGAAGTTGATGAGATGCGGAATGAGTGAGCATAATTTACAAATCGATTCTTATAGCTATAACTCACCATTTAGTCAAATAAAAAACTAAGGTGAATATTTATATAGCTAATTTCATGTTATATTTGATGAAAGAGAACTGAGAACTAAGAACTGCATATATATGATCAGCATATGCACTTCATGCATGGGTGGTGTGAACTGATCAAGAATTGCCTATATATGTTCAGCATATGCACTTCATTCATATTCTTTTGGTTGTTTTATTTTCCTGATAACTGCATATATACTTATGGGAACTGAGAATTAAGAACTAAAAACTGCATATATATGTTCAGCATGTGCACTTCATGCATGGATGGTGTGAACCGATCAAGAAGAACTGCATATATATTTTCAGCATGTGCACTTTATTCATAATCTTTTGGTTGTTTTATTTTCCTGAGAACTGTATATATATTTTCCCGCTCAACTGCATATAACGCCATTAATTTAAATGAAATTGGCATTACTTCTCAAACAAAATTGGCATAGCAAATTCAAAAATCTTGATCAAAATTGGCATAGAGGGAATTAACCCAATTTTTATGGAATTAGGATAATATTTGGGTTACTATTTTATTGATAATTCTTTACTAACCTTGGTTTCTTTTTATTATTTTTCCTGACACTACTATCTCCTTTTGAAGCTTTTTATAATAATGATAATAATATTGTTACTGTTATTGATATGGATAGTACTAATTTCGTTGATTTGTCTCACAAGTTTTTGTATTATAATACTAGAAATTTACTTGGAGGCTAGATATGCATTCCATCTTTCACTCTTGAATAGGTTAAGAATTTACTCTGGGACCTTCTACAAATAGGGATTGGATATATTAAGACTCTTACCATAAGTAGTGGGCCAAAAGAGGTTTTTACTGGTTGCAAAAGATTATTTCTCCAAATGGAATAAGGTATAACCCCTAGGAAGAATAAGGGAGGAGTAGGTAATTTGATTTATTTGGAAGTCTATAGTTTTTCACTTTAGCTTGCTCAAAGAGCTCGTTACCGATAATGGATGGTAGTTTATGGGTCGTAACATCAAAGAATTTACTTCCAGTACAACATTAAAATGTGCTATTCAATTCCATATTACCCACAAGTTAATAGTCAGGCAGAGTCTTTTAAGAAGTTGGTATTCAATTTATTAAAGGAAAAGTTAGAGGGTGCAAAAGGAAGATGGGTTGAGGAGATGCCTGGGGAATTATGGTCCATCGGGAGTAGTCCTAGAGGCATCACTAAGGAGACATCCTTCCCACTAGTGTATAGGGCTATAACTATGATACCAATTGAGATCATAGTGCCAACTATAAGATCAACCCCAACAAAAGACCAATACACCTCAAATAGAGAAATTTACATAGTAAAGGAAAAAATAAAAGAGGCCTTGAGGAGAATGGTTGAGAAGAAAATAAAGGTCATATATTATAAGAACAAAGCTGAACACTTTAAATCTTTTGTCATAGTTAACTAGGTTATAAAAAGGGTCTTCCTTAACAAAAAATAGTGGATAGTTGAATAGTTGGGTGCAAATTGGGAGCGCTCATATCAAATAAGGGCGGTGACACTAGGAGGGGCTTACTTATTGGAAAACATTGAGGGATCTAAAGATAGCATGAGCTGGAATGCTTGACACTTGAAAAAAATCACTTATAATGTACTTCGTTTTACCATTTTCAATGTACCCCTATATATATATATGTAATAATTTTTTATGGGCAAGAAACCATTTCCAAATATTCCATGTCATGAGTTAATCACCTCGGTTAGGAACCAGATAGAGCACTTTGATAGATGATGTTAAAGAGTTGATCACTTCAGTCACAGACCAAGTAGAGCACTCTCCCTTAAAATTCGATGTCATAAGTTGATCACCTCGATCAAGAACTAGGTAGAGTGCTTTGATGGATGATGTTAGAGAGTTTATTGCTTCGATCACAGACTAGGTAGAGCACTCTTCCTTAAAATTCCATGTCATGAGTTGATCATCTTGATCAAAGACCAGGCAGAGCACTCACCCTTAAGTTTTTATGTCACGACTTGATCATCTCGGTCAGGAATCAGGTAGAGCACTCTAATAGATGATGTTAGAGAGTTTATCACCTCGGTCATAGACCAGTTAGAGCATTCTTCCTTAAAGCTTCATGTCACAAGTTGATCACCTCGATCAAAAACTAGGTATATTGCTCTAACATATGGTGTTAGAAAGTTAATCGCCTCGATCTAGAACTGGGTAAAGCACTTTGATTGATGATGTTGGAGAGTTGATGACCTTGGTCATAGACTAGGTAGAGCACTCTCCCTTAAAATTACAAGTCGTAAGTTGATCACTTCGATGAGGAACTAGGTAAAGCACTCTCACAAATGATGTTAAAGAGTTGATCACCTTGGTCACAAACTTGGTTATAGATCAAGTAGACCATTCCAACAATTGCCATATTTGACCTGCTCAGGCTATGATAATTGTAAAACTTAGACTAAAGGTTTATTACATTGATTAAGCTTTACAAGTTCATCCTATTGAAAATGAAGTTACATTGATCAAGCTTATAAAGCTTTAAAAGTTTATTAATAAAGAGCTAGGTGTCCCAAAATTACTAAAAATTCTTAAGACATTTGGATGCATGACCAGTGTCTGGTTCGTTTGCTTCCTCTACTAAGGTTAATAACTTAGCTTAGATATTGACAAATTTCTTACAGATATTGGTTCTACTTCAGTGGAGGCTAAGCTCGAGTTAACAATGGAATGTTCTAATTTCTCAGTAACACCCGTCACATTGAGGAACACTTCTTCAGAGCGCTTCGTGTAAAAGTTCACCCAATGGGATTCCCTGTCAACTAGAACAACCATTTTAGTTATGGCCCTTCTTTCACGAGCTGGAGTTTGGGATAGTTGTTCCTTACATGACTCAACCTCACACTTGATATCTTCGTAAAGAGAAAGCTTATCCTTATGGCTGGATAGCGTGGTCTTTAATTTCTCTACCTCGATCATGATCCTAGAATTCTCTAATTTTAAAGCTTAAGATAAGCACCTTTTTGTCAAGTCAAAGTCCATAAGGTGTGAACAAAAAAGATGGAGTGAATTTTTTAGGTTCTTTAAACAAAAAAGGATATTTGAATGACCAGTATCCTAATCCTCTTTTATAGTAAATGACATTGGGATAAACAATATGGCAAATGTCCTACAAGTGATGAAATAGGTCAACATCATAAATGAATACTTTAAATGCACAAAAATACATACAATACATAAACTTCTTGAAATAATATTTTATTAAGGACAAAATGTAATGGTTTATTATAATTGCTTACACCTATATAGAAGGAAGGAGGAGTCTAGCCTTTTCAAAATAAATGGCCTCGAGCCCACTAAAGAACTAAGGATCCCTAGCTTTTTTCCCCAGCTTATTCATCTCCCATTTTGGGTCCACCATCACTTGCCTCAAAATCTTTGTCCTAGTCATCACCCTTATTTTAGGTTTCTATAGGTGAGTACGATGGCATAGTTGGGATGTTGAGGATCTAATAATAGTATTAACCGAGGCCTTTCTTTTTGGATTCCTTCTTGAGATGGTCAATGGCTAAGTTATAACTGATTTCAACACGTCATGGCTTCAAGGTTGCGCATTATCTTCTCTTTTTTACAAGAAAATTTGTCTTTGGCATCATTAAGCTTGTGCTTACAAGCTTTAACCTCAGCCATGAGTCTTCTCTAAGGCTCCCCAAGCACCTTAAAATGCCTCTAGTTTTAATTTAGCTCATGTATGGCCTTGGCCAATTTTTCCTCCTTATCGATGGCCTCGTCCTCCCATTTTTTTGCCTTTGCCAGTATCACAACATTCTTGGCTCAGGTAGAGACATGACCCTCTCTCTCTACCTCGAGCTTGTGCTTCAACTTTTCAACACCTTGAACTTTATTAAGCCCCTAAAAAAGTAGGGCTTGAAAATTAGGGAAACAAAACTCAATGTGAGAAAATTATAAACTAGAATGGAAAAAATAAACGATCGAGGTGATACTTACTTGATAGAAGGGTTTGTTGAGCATGACCCTAGAATTAGCATCCTCGCATATGGCATCGAGCTACTTCTCATACCCTATATAAGGGAGGTTATCCACATAATGGTCTAGCCTCTCTGGAGCTATACTCTTATACAAGGCCATGATCTTAACTTCTGTAGTGAGGTCGTCAATAACAAATTTTCCCTTCCTCGAGGCTCTTAAAGAGAGAGTAGTTGTTTATTGGCTCAAGGTGATCACGATCTTCTGGATGGTCACATGTTATTTTTCCTTTTGGATTAGGAGTGGTCTCTTACCTAGAAGAATCGCTCCTCTTATTTCCTTTATAGGATCTTGTTCCTTGGAAGGTAGCTGTGCATTTTTGGGAGCTCACTCCTTGTTTGGAAATAATGCTTTAAAGCAAGGCTAATAAGGTATCCAAGTTAAACTCTATGATACCTACAAAAACAAAAAAGGAGTGGGTATTAGATTTTAAAGGCTTGGGCTAAACAAAAATAGGCTATTACAAGTAAGCTCAAGGATCGTTCACTATCATCAAGGAAAACTTCAAACCTCCCATAAAAGATAGTGGGAGCAACCTTGCACTTTTTGAGTGCTTGGGGTTTACAGATTACCCTATAGGATGGCTCCACTAAGCACCATCTCATCAACCCACAAGAAATAAAGTGCAGGGTGTTCAATAGTTTCCTCTACTGTGTTTTATCAGGTACATAGTTTTAGATATCATCTAATCATTGTTTAGCCTTCATGCTCAAGGTCATGATAAGTGAACCTATATTCCTTATCACACGTTTGGTGCTCCCTATTATCCCCACATGACTATCTGATATTTCTCACCTACCAGACGCATAGAAGAAGTACTCCTTCCAATTATTCTCATTGTTAGGGAGGATCATATTTATGACCTAGTATTGTTTAACTAACATATAGACCTTTCTTATGTTTGTGGGATTTTGCTTTAATACGTATGCCTCATTCAACTTGGGCATTTCTAACTCGACCACGAGCTCTCTGCATATAAGGGTGATACAGAGTAGGTACCTCTACCCATTTGGCATCAATTATCCTAGCATGAGTTACATCCTTGCCAAGAACTTTTTTATGAAGGGGTATAGTGGGAATTTGACACCTAACCATAAGGCCTTTTTCTAAAACGCATTCCATCTAGTTAGAGGTATAGCACTATTAAGAACACTCAAATTGGAGATCATTATTTGAATCAAGGAAGGAATATCATACATCTTTCTTACCCTCTCCTCATCCTGGAGAGCTAAACCATTGGGTTTGACCTTAGCCTCTCAACCTTTGGTTCAACCTATGGGTTCAATGGTGTCTTTCCTCTTGGATTTTCTCCTCCATGACTTAGAGACCAATATCTAGATCTGAGGCACGTTTAACCTAATTGTAGGTGTTTTTTTCTAAGGTCAAAATGTAGACATAGAATGAGGAGGCTCAGCCATTTCTTCTTCACACGAAGGGTTCATTTCACTTGAGGATCTCAATGCATCACTTTTTGCTTAACCCGAGTAGTTAGGGTATTGAGGGCTCTCCCAATAAGAAGAGCCCGAGGAGCACGAAGGTAAAAATACATTGATAGTAGCCCTTGATGATACCTTTCTATGCATGCTCTTTACAAAATATTATAAAAAAGAAAATGGTAGGGTACGAGGAGAAAGAAGTTACCTAAAGAGGAGTTTTTAAAGTAAAAGAGGAATGAATTTAAGGACCAACCTAAAAAGAAATAAGAAAAACTATTAGACTCAAGGATTAATCCTGAAAATCCTATGCAAAGTAAGTATGTGCCAAACTATTTTTATTACCACCAAATCAGAGAAGTTTTATGGAGTGAGCTGAAAAGATAGAACTTTTTGTCCTAGTTTCTGTTCGATGTCTTGGAAATAATGAAATGAATAATGACTTAACTCCTTCTTATATAGAGTTGTAAATCGTCTCTCTTCAATTAACTAACAAGCATATATTAGGGCATATCAAATGTTTCAAATTCACTAGTTGGTTGTTATTCTTCCATCCCTATTAAAGAATTGAGCTGAAAGAATACGAGAATTCAATGTTTGAACATATGGCTCGAACTGGAGCTTGACCCATGAACAACCCAAGCCATTAGACATGTTTCTCTAGCAAGACCCAAATTGTGCCCACACCCACAATGATAATCATAGGGTGCCCTTCCTATGCAGAGTAACTTTGGGTATTGTAGGGTCAACAACTAGCTTGAGCCATGAAAGTGGTAGACCTTATGTTAGATTATGCTTTTACATATGTATCCTCCTGACATGTACCCATATATGATTGACACATGTATAAGTAGTGTGGTAAGAGACATCATATGAGATCCACACAATCCATTCTAAATTCTCTCACTTTTCTCTAGTTTTTCTCTCTAAAAATATGATCTTCTCAACACTAATATTGATTCATAATATAATTGGTTAGATTATAGGCTAGTGGTGAGGATAGTCTCATAATCACATGTTGTTCTTAATTTGTGTGCTCATGTATTTTAGTTAATATTTTGTTTTTAGTTAAAAACAATTTTCAAGCCCTCTTTACTAATTTACTAATATGCTAATAAATAATAGTAATTATTGAAGCAATCCCCATGGGATCGACAACCTTTACTCTTAATTTACTTATCACTTTATAGTTTGATCATGTATACTTATGTATTTCTAAGCATATTGTTGTCTGTTTTACAACACACAAAAACGTGCAAGTATACACAGTCACAAGTAATAAAATTTGATAAGTAAGTTATCGTTCCCACAGAGATTTGTTACTATAGTTTGTTGAGTACTAAAATTATTTCTCTCTGATTTTATTCAAAACGTTCGTTGATTGTAACAAATGTAAGGAAAGAGTTTAAAAAAAAATAAAAGAAATCTAGGATTGCAATTATTCACCAAATTAATCAACTCAAATCATTTTATTTTCTTTTGATTTATATTTTTTAGTACATTTAATTTGTCAACCGAAAACTTCTAATTTTATTCATACATCTCTTCCGAGCTCCGTACAAACACACCTTGTCAAATTAATTCACTATATCTCTATGAGAATTAAATTCACCGAAATTCATTACGTTTTAAGTTTTCAAATGGCCACACATACAATTAGGGTATATTCCTATCCTTCATCATACATGTCATTCTATTTACGAGCAATATACACACGAATGCCTCTTCCAAGTTTATTCATGTGCCACGGATCGTTTCGATAAGATTCGTAAATAATCAAAAAGCATTAAACACAAAATAGAACGAACAAATCGAACGTCTTATAAATCTATGAAAAATAATTAAAATAAAAGCATCATAAATTTAGATCAAATGCAACCCTAGAAAAATTAAATTACTTCATAAAATTAAAATAAAAATTACAACACCTACAGAAAATTAAGATGAAGAAGAAGGAAAATTAAAACATCACTTAGAACAAATTTTTGGCACACGCAGAACACAACAAAAGCCAAAAATGGCTTCTGCGTGTTCCACACCCAACACACAAAACACCCCAAAAATTACAAACTCACAAAAAAACTTTTTAAAACTATCATCTTATCTCCTATTTATACCCAAAAATAATACATCTAAAATATTAATTTTTTTATTTTATTTTTTAAATAAAACGCGTAATAATTTTTTATCGAAAAATTAAATAACGCGTATCGAAAATTGGATCGAAAAATATTAAACAAATTCACGCGTGAGACAGGGGCGCCGATTCTGCAATTTTTAATTCTTTATGCGTGCCACGTGTCAGCGTCTGATTCGCTGAAATGAATTCACGCGGACACGTGGCAGCTTCTCATTGGACGCTGGAAACGGCGCCGGCGACAAAAAGGAACGGACGAAAACGGCCACATACGGGCGCGATCCTACGCCTTCGCGCTCATCGTAACATGCCATGTGTCGTTACATGATTGGCTGAAAAATAGAGTGGGACACGTGGCAGTTTCTGATTTGAGGAAGAGATTCAAAAGGAACACGTGGCAGAGTCTGATTGGAGGAAAATCCGGGCGCACGCTGAGTTCAGCGCACGGGATCAGAGGCGCGTGTACGTGGGGGACAGTGGCTGACGCGTCAGAAAAGTGGGCCCCACCTGCACGCCGGCCTGCGCGGCAGGTGGGCCCCACTCGGGCGCCGAGCCGCGTAAACAATTCTGCACCACGCGATCTGGTCGGGCGTGAATGGCACGCGCGGATCTCAGCCGTTTCTTCTTTGATCGGACGGTCCACGTCTCGCACGTGCATGTTGGCGCGTGGTCTTCTCACCTGCGCAGAAATTTAAACTTTAATTAATTGGATTTTGGCCCACAAATCTATTTCAAATTACATTTTTAACTTTCTTTAATTACAATTTAGCCCTTTTTAATTTAAATTAAATTTTTAAACTTTTAATAATTAAAATTAAGCCCGAATTTAATTTAAATTATATTTTTGACTTTTATAAATTGCAATTAAATAATATTTTATTTGAAATTATATTTTTGGACTCAAATTTGCAATTAATTAAGTTTTTCGATACAAATTATTTAATTTTATTAAAATATATAAAAAACCGTAAATACTAATTTATTAGACTAAAATTAACTAAAAATATTGAAAACATAGCAATTATAATTAATAAAATAGGTGAAAATAACTATATAAAATACAGTTATCAACACCCCCAAACTTAAGTTTTTGCTAGTACTCGAGCAAAAGAAAAGAAATAAAACAAAGATAACTGCATTTAAAATAGTGATTTTCAAAACATTTCTTTTTTTTAGTCATTCCAATTTTCATAACTCAAAGAAATAAATGAATTTTATCTAAGTATCAAAATCAATTTAAAAATATATTCCATTTTCACAATGAATTGTAGTGTGTGTGTGAAGTCTTTTCATTTTTATCACATGCAATCCGGATCAGTTTATGCAAATATAAAATAAAACAGATTTTAATGAAATCACAAATCTAATACGTTTATTTTTCATTTCTCTCTCCACTAATGTAGACAAACACAACCAAAAATCAATAGGACTTAAATAAGCTTGTAATGTATGGCTTAGGTAAAGGTAGGATAAACGGTATATTTGGCTCAATTTTGCCCAAACAACATTTTAGGATTGAAACAAGAGATATTCTATCATCACAATAAATACTTCCCAATTTGGGATTTAACATCACATACAATAACCCTTTTATTTTCTTTTATTTTCTTTTATTTTCTTTTTCTTTTCAGAATATTTTTTTTTTTCAAGTATCCTCTTTTTTTCCGATATATCATTAAATATTTACTAACGATTGTCACATGTTAGTTCGATAAGAACAATAGACATATCTCCAAATATATATATATATATATATATATATATATTTTCTAGTAGGCTTTGAAATGAAATAAAAATATATATAGAACTTTAAAGCTCAAAGGGGTATACTATGGATAAAGCATGTGAAGGTAGATAGAAAGGCTCAAACGATCCAAAGATGGCCTAAATCATTTTCTTAGTTAAATGTTATCTATAATTTCGCCTCGAGAGAAAATCAAATAAATTCTAAAAGTTATGACACCACAAATATCAATCGCATTCCATACTCACATAAACATTTTCTAAATTACCATAGCAATTCAAAATTCAAGACAAGTGATCATAAATATTTTAATCTTGTAAAAATGAAACATACGTAAAAATTATTCATCGCTTAGACAATATTCAACTTTTCAAGGCACTATGCATCATTTAAAACAAAGAAATAACATTAAAATTACTATTCATCGCATATTATCTTCAATCAACCAAACAAACAAAAACATTTCACAAGCAATAACATCCAGAAAATATTTCAATTAAGTTTAATATATCTACCACCCCCAAACTTAATATACACATTGTCCTCAATGTGTGAAAGTTAAACAACATATGAGAATGGTTTAAAGAAACTTCCTGGTTTGTTTGAATGGTTAATTCAAAATGGCTTCATTTCTCCCAAATTGCACCTACGAGAAAAAATAAATTAACATAACATAAAATATAAAAAAAAAACTAATAAATACGAAAAATAAAATAAAATAAAACACATGGGTTGCCTCCCAAGAAGCGCTTGATTTATAGTCGTCAGCTTGACTTCTCAATTATTTTTCTTTTTGTTAGTTAAGAATTTGTGTGTCAACAAAATCTCAACTTACGAGAAAATTGAAAAATAAATTAAGCCAACAATAACAACAATATATAAAAAAAAAATTGTTTTTTTTTCTTTTATGTGAATTAAGATTTGTGTGTTAAACAAACTCTCAACTCACGAGAAAATTGAAGAATAAACTAAACAAACAAAAATAAAAGAAAAAAATGATTTTTTTTTTCTTTTTGTAAGTTAAGATTTGTGTGTTAAACAAAATCTCAACTTACTTGAAAAATACAGAAAATAAGAAACAATAAACAACAAACAAAAAAAAATTATTCTTCTTGTTGTAAGTTAAGATTTGTGTGTTAAACAATATCTCAACTTACGAGAAAATTGAAAAGTAAATGAAACAAACAAAAATTAAAATGTTGTTTTTTTTTCTTTTTGTAAGTTAAGATTTGTGTGTTAAACAAAATCTCAACTTACGCGAAAATTGAAAAATAAACAAAACAAATGTAAACAACAATAATAATAATAAAATTTTTTTTGTTTTTTTTTTGAATTAAAATCAGATTAATTGGTATTAATATCAACAATGAAAATAGTTAAAACAATTCCCCGGCAACGGCGCCAAAAACTTGTTGTCTGTTTTACAACACACAAAAACGTGCAAGTATACACAGTCACAAGTAATAAAATTTGATAAGTAAGTTATCGTTCCCACAGAGATTTGTTACTATAGTTTGTTGAGTACTAAAATTATTTCTCTCTGATTTTATTCAAAACGTTCGTTGATTGTAACAAATGTAAGGAAAGAGTTTAAAAAAAAAATAAAAGAAATCTAGGATTGCAATTATTCACCAAATTAATCAACTCAAATCATTTTATTTTCTTTTGATTTATATTTTTTAGTACATTTAATTTGTCAACCGAAAACTTCTAATTTTATTCATACATCTCTTCCGAGCTCCGTACAAACACACCTTGTCAAATTAATTCACTATATCTCTATGAGAATTAAATTCACCGAAATTCATTACGTTTTAAGTTTTCAAATGGCCACACATACAATTAGGGTATATTCCTATCCTTCATCATACATGTCATTCTATTTACGAGCAATATACACACGAATGCCTCTTCCAAGTTTATTCATGTGCCACGGATCGTTTCGATAAGATTCGTAAATAATCAAAAAGCATTAAACACAAAATAGAACGAACAAATCGAACGTCTTATAAATCTATGAAAAATAATTAAAATAAAAGCATCATAAATTTAGATCAAATGCAACCCTAGAAAAATTAAATTACTTCATAAAATTAAAATAAAAATTACAACACCTACAGAAAATTAAGATGAAGAAGAAGGAAAATTAAAACATCACTTAGAACAAATTTTTGGCACACGCAGAACACAACAAAAGCCAAAAATGGCTTCTGCGTGTTCCACAGCCAACACACAAAACACCCCAAAAATTACAAACTCACAAAAAAACTTTTTAAAACTATCATCTTATCTCCTATTTATACCCAAAAATAATACATCTAAAATATTAATTTTTTTATTTTATTTTTTAAATAAAACGCGTAATAATTTTTTATCGAAAAATTAAATAACGCGTATCGAAAATTGGATCGAAAAATATTAAACAAATTCACGCGTGAGACAGGGGCGCCGATTCTGCAATTTTTAATTCTTTATGCGTGCCACGTGTCAGCGTCTGATTCGCTGAAATGAATTCACGCGGACACGTGGCAGCTTCTCATTGGACGCTGGAAACGGCACCGGCGACAAAAAGGAACGGACGAAAACGGCCACATACGGGCGCGATCCTGCGCCTTCGCGCTCATCGTAACATGCCATGTGTCGTTACATGATTGGCTGAAAAATAGAGTGGGACACGTGGCAGTTTCTGATTTGAGGAAGAGATTCAAAAGGAACACGTGGCAGAGTCTGATTGGAGGAAAATCCGGGCGCACGCTGAGTTCAGCGCACGGGATCAGAGGCGCGTGTACGTGGGGGACAGCGGCTGACGCGTCAGAAAAGTGGGCCCCACCTGCACGCCGGCCTGCGCGGCAGGTGGGCCCCACTCGGGCGCCGAGCCGCGTAAACAATTCTGCACCACGCGATCTGGTCGGGCGTGAATGGCACGCGCGGATCTCAGCCGTTTCTTCTTTGATCGGACGGTCCACGTCTCGCACGTGCATGTTGGCGCGTGGTCTTCTCACCTGCGCAGAAATTTAAACTTTAATTAATTGGATTTTGGCCCACAAATCTATTTCAAATTACATTTTTAACTTTCTTTAATTACAATTTAGCCCTTTTTAATTTAAATTAAATTTTTAAACTTTTAATAATTAAAATTAAGCCCGAATTTAATTTAAATTATATTTTTGACTTTTATAAATTGCAATTAAATAATATTTTATTTGAAATTATATTTTTGGACTCAAATTTGCAACTAATTAAGTTTTTCGATACAAATTATTTAATTTTATTAAAATATATAAAAAACCGTAAATACTAATTTATTAGACTAAAATTAACTAAAAATATTGAAAACATAGCAATTATAATTAATAAAATAGGTGAAAATAACTATATAAAATACAGTTATCACATATCAATAGTCAAGACAACTAATTCTATCATTGGGTTCATGTATTTTATATTAAGAATACATGCATTTGGTTTCAAGATATTCATCAATTTATACTCATATCTAAAAATAACACATCCTAAAAAAATTAAAAAGAAAAAAGAAAAAAAAAATAAACAACATACTAGCTAAAATAAAAATGATAAACAATAGATAAAGTAGAGAACAAAGTTCCCTTCCCCACACTTAAGTTGCACATTGTCCCCAGCGTGCAAATAGTAAAGGAATGTAATGAAAGATAAAGAAAATTCCCTTAATATTGCACAGCGTTCATGATCACCAAAGTTTTTTCAAGTATTATGTCATTGCTCTTTACTCTTATTCCTTACAAAAAAATAAAAACATAAGTAATAAAAATGTTGGGTTGCATCCTGATGAACGAAAACCGGCATCGCCGATTCCCGCAAATACTTTGGTTTTAATATTTATAAAACTCTCGCAAGTGCACGAATCATTTCGTAGAAAATGATAAGTATACTCCCAAGGTCGATCTAAGGAAGGAATGTATGTGGTTTTTAACTTATTATTCAACCTTTTAAAAACGAAATTAAATCCTAAACATCCTGTCACGATAGTTTGGTTTTTGTGTTCCTAATCTAATAACATAAAATAAAACATATATACAGATTAATTAAATATAATCTAAAATCATAAAAATAAACATAGATACAAATTCAAATAATTATCTAGAAATAAACATATATACGGATTCAATAAATGTTCATGCAAATTTTTATCATTTATATTAGCGGAGTATTTATGGATATAATAACTAAATTAATTATGCTTGCTCATATTAACTAGGTTATTAAAGATATAAATTGACATTTTATTGATTCTCTCTTTTTTATATAAATACCACCTTTGGTGGGGTTAGATATTCTTTGTTAACTAAACAAATCAATTAACACCTATGGGTGGGGTTGATAACTAATATGCTTAATTAAATTAATTCCTTTTTCTAAGAGATTGAAAATGAACCATTTAAATGCCACCTTTGGTGGGGTTAGACAGTTTAAACTTTATTCAAGGTGTCCAAATTAAACCTAAGAATTTAATTATCCGAGTACTAACTTTCAAGTTTTAAAACCACTATTGAAAACATGTTGTCAATACATTTTCTCATAATAATTCTTATAAAAACTTTTGAAATAGAGTTTCACTCTAACTACCGGGCGATTGTACCAACAAATAAAAGAGCACTACTCTAAATTAGACCGGATAACTAAACCTTAAAATCTAATTTTCGGGTTTAAGTTTGTAATGAAAAATAATATATTTCTCTCTAACATTCTTAATATAAAATCTTGAATAAAAACAAAATCAATTCATTTTAAAGATTTTTACCTATTTAATATTTCGCAAGCATAACAACGTCGTTATTACATCATTTTTACTAAACAGCTAGCATAGTTAAATTTAACCACAGACAAGTTGAATATAACATGTAAGAATAAAGCATAAAAATAACTGTAAAGAAAATAAAATCCTTACAGAACTTCGACGCTATTCCCGTTGCTAGAAAACCTCCGAGCGGAATTTGCACTTCCATATATTGAATCAAAAATCTAAATTATTACAAAAACATTACAAGTTCCTCTCAAAAAGAGAAGAACACTAAACCTAAGAGAATTGAACTAAAAACTAAGAGAAAAACTAAGAAAAGCTTAGAAACTTAGAAAGAAACTAAGAGAAACTAAAAACTAAGAAATGAGAGAAAGAAAGAAGAGAGAAGTGAGTTTTTAAGGTGTATTTGAAGTGAAGGGAAGGGGGGTATTTATAGGTGTGGATGGAGAGAAAAAGTAGAGAAAAAAAATGTTAAAAAAATGAAAAAACGCGTATTATTGATTGCTGACGTCATTTGATGACGTCAGCATGACATGGGGCGGCTGCACAGTACCGGGTATGAACAGTACCACGGCTGTACAGTACCGGGTATGAACAGTGCCGAGGATGAACAGTGCCGCGTCTGATGAACAGTGCCGAGTCTGATGAACAGTGCCGCGTCTCATGAACAGTGCCGAGTCTGATGAACAGTACCCGTGGATGAACAGTGCCGCGCGCTGCTGCTTGGGGCGGTGCCGGGCGGTGGGGCGCGGCGGCGGGGCGGTGGGGCGCGGTGGCCGGGCGGCGGGGCGGCGCGTTTTTCTCCTTTTTGACATTTTTGACCTTTTTGACCCATTTTGTCCAATTTTTCCATATTTGTCGACCTTTCCGCATTTATTTATTAATATATTTGTGATGTATTGCTTCCAGTATTCCTCTTTGAGTTTTTAAGTTGCGTTTTTAAGCCAAAATACCTGAAAAACAATAAAAATACCCGTGATTCCGAAAAAGACAAATTTATATAAATATATGATAAAACATATATATATATATATTTTTAATCAATTAATGTGCATAAAATCATGGTTATTTTAGTGCTTTTTGAGCACTCATCACATCCCAACAAGTGTCACGTTTAACATCCTTAGCTAGGCGAATCCAAAAGTTTTTAAGGTCCATCCACTAATGTTATCAATATTACTTCCTTTGATAGAGAACCTCCAAATTTGTGTTTTGATCGGGGATCATTGATCATAAATCTATCTTTCTTGCTTTCAAGTTCAATGGCTCCATGACTTATCACCTTATCACAAATTCTAAAGGATCATTAGGAAATATGTCAACATGCATATTATTACCTAATTCATCAATAATATCTATCATTATTAGAAAATTTAATTCATCATTCTCAAGAATAAGAAAAATATTTTCAAGAAAAGATATAGTTTATTATGGATTAAGTAATAAATAAATAAATATTGCTATTACAGATACAAAATGAAGATACAACATGCTATTAATTGACAAAGAAACCATTATAGATAAACTATCAAAAATTCCTCAGAAGGATAAAAAAAATTGAATGCATCCATTTAGAAGGAATCTAAATATTAATAAAAATATATTTTAGAGAAGGAATTGATACATCAATAAAATTGTTACTGCTAGATAATAGAATAATAAAAAATATGCTTTTATTATGAATGATCCATGGAAATCTAGGATAACAAAAAATTAAAATTCATAGCATACCCTAAGCTTGTCATTAATATTAATTATAAAAATTTAAACCAAGTATTAAGTTTAGCTTATGAGTTTGAACGTAGAGATTTAATGAAAGAAGGAAATTATTAATTTTCAATATACTACATAATAGGATATTCATTAACAAATAACCATAATATTTTAATATATGGAAAAAATGAATTCATAAATAAAACTTTCTAAGAAATCAGACAAATACTAAAACCAGAAATATTAGCAGAATTTGAAGTACCCAGAGAATGAAATTTAGATGTTAAAGAAAAACTTCTAACACCAAGAAGAAAAAGTAATGTAACAAGGTTTAAGTTTATATACTCTCAAGAAGAAACCTCTAAAAAAGAAAGGGAGGTAACTGAACTAAAATAAGAAATTAGAGATATAAAGGATTTAATCTATGAAGTAATATTAGGAAGAGAATAATACTACTTTTCTCCCAATAATGTTAAAAAAATAAAATACAATATATATAATTAGATAACAATAGAAGACTAGCAAGCATATCAAGAAACCAAATAGCTATAATTAAATCTTTAATTTTTTTAGTAGAAGAAATAAATATAGCACAAGAGTCAAACATAAAATCCTTGTAAGATCTAAATGAAACACACACAAAAACATCTTAAAGAAGTGGGAGAATATGGTTATACTAATAAACTACAACTAGACATACATAAAGAATTTAAAGAATTAATAAGGGATATAAATAACATACTTAGAAACAATGGATTATAGGTTACAAGTTTGATCAATATGTAGGGTTAAAAGAAGAATCACCTAGGACATCATATGCATTGATACCTAGGAATGAGACATGAAAAAATGAGGAAACAATCCACATATAAAGAAGAAGAAGAAGTTATATTTTAGTGATCAATTAGATAGCTTGTAAACCATAATAGATGAAGAACTAGGAAAATATTATGAGGAAAAGCTTTGCAAAAATAAAGAGGAAGATGATATGACTATAATCAGTGAAATTGATTACGAACCAAAAAATATAATTTCAAAAAATCATATGAAACCTATTACATTATCAATCTCTCATCAAGAAAGAGCATCTGACCCACATAAAAATACTAAGAAAAAGACAAAATCTAGAAGAAAGTTATAGAAGAAAACTGATGACCAAAATCGGCAACACCGATCCTACCAATATTTTGGTTTTATATTTATAAAACTCTCGCAAGTGCACGAATCATTTCATAGAAAATGATAAGTATACTCCCAAGGTCGATCTAAGAAGGAATATATATGGTTTTTAATTTATTATTCAAACTTTTAAAAATGAAATTAAATCCTAAACATCTTGTCAAGATATTTTGATTTTTGTTTTCTAATCTAATGACATAATATAAATAAACATAGATGTGGATTAAATAAACATTTTTGCAAATTTTATCTTTTATAATAGTAGAGTATATATGGATATAATAACTAAGTTAATTATACTTGCTCATATTATTTAGGTTATTAAAAATATAAATTGATATTTATTGATTCTATTTTTTTATATGAATACCACCATTGGGGAGGTTAGATATTCTTTATTAATTAAACAAATCAATTAACACTTATGGGTGGGGTCGATAATCAATTCAGTTAATTAAATTAATTCTTTTTTTCTAAGAGATTGAAAATGAACCATTTAAATGCCACCATTGGTGGGGTTAGACAGTTAAAACTTTATTCAAGGTGTCCAAATTAAACCTAAGGATATAATTAGTCGAATACTAACTTTCAAATTTTGAAACCATTACTAAAAATATGTTGTCAATACATTCTCAGATAATAATTCTTATAAAAGCTTTTGAAATAGAGCTTCACTCTAACTACCTAGCGATTATACCAACAAATAAAAGAGCACTACTCTAAATCAAACCGAATAAATAAACCTTAAAATCTAATTTTCAGATATAAGTTTGTAATAAAATATAATATATGTTTCTCTAACATTCTTAATATAAAATCTTGAATAAAAAAAATCAATTCATTTTAGAAATTTTTACCTATTTAATATTTCGCAAGAATAATAATGTTATTATTATATCATGTTTATAAACAGTCACCACTATTAAATTTAATCATAAACAAATTAAATATAACATAAAAGAATAAAATATAAAAAATAACTATAAAAAATTACAGTACTTTGATGTTAATTCTGTTAAAGGAAAACCTCCAAACGGATTTTCATTTTCATTTATTGAATCAAAAAGCTAATAATTTAAAAAAAAACTAAAAATAATAAAAGAACATTAAAACTACAAAAACTAAGAAATAGAGAGAAAGAAAGAGATAAGAAGATTCTTTTGAGGTGTTTTTAGGGGTGTTTTGGTGTGCAGATAATGAAGGTATTTATACGTGAGTGATGAGTGCTCAAAAAGCACTAAAATAACCATGATTTTATGCACATTAATTGATTAAAAATATATATATTTATATGTTTTATCATATATTTATATAAATTTGTCTTTTCGGAATCATGGGTATTTTTATTGTTTTTCAGGTATTTTGGCTTAAAAACGCAACGTAAAGACTCAAAGAGGAATACTTGAAGCAATATATCACAAATATATTAATAAATAAGTGGGGAAAGGTCAACAAACATGGAAAAATTGGACAAAATGGGTCAAAAAGGTCAAAAATGTCAAAACAGAGAAAATCGCGCCGAGCTGCCCAGCGGCACGCCCCAGCACCCCATCCTGCGCGCGATAGCCTGCCCATCCGCGCGCGCCCCAGCGCGCGGGCACTGTTCACGCGAGCCGAGCTGCGCGCAGCGACAGCCCCCCGCGCGCGCGCCCAGCGCCCAGCAGCCCCCTCCGCGCACGCCAACGCCTTTTCGCCCCATTTTTCACGTGCAGCCGCCCCCATGACGTCATGCTGACGTCATTAATGACCTCAGCATTTCCATTACGCGTTTTTACATTTTTTAACATTTTTTTTTAACATTTTTTTTAAACATTTTTTACTCATTTTTTCTCTCCATCCTCACCTATAAATACCCCCCCTTCCCTTCACTTCAAACCACACCTTCAAAACACACTTCTCTCTTCTTTCTTTCTCTCATTTCTTAGTTTTTGAGTTTTTCTTAGTTTCTTTCTTAGTTTTTAGTTCAATTCTCTTAGTTTTAGAGTTCTTCTCTTTTTGAGAGGAACTTGTAATGTTTTTGTAATAATTTAGCTTTTTGATTCAATAAATGGGAGTGCAAATTCCGCTTGGAGGTTTTCCAGAAACGGGAATAGCGTCGAAGTTCTGTAAGGATTTTATTTTCTTTACAGTTATTTTTATGCTTTATTCTTACATGTTATATTTAATTTGTCTGTGGTTAAATTTAACTATACTAGCTGTTTAGTAAACATGATGTAATAATGACGTTGTTATGCTTGCGAAATATTAAATAGGTAAAAATCTCTAAAATGAATTGATTTTGTTTTTATTCAAGATTTTATATTAAGAATGTTAGAGAGAAATATATTATTTTTCATTACAAACTTAAATCTGAAAATTAGATTTTAAGGTTTAGTTATCCGGTCTAATTTAGAGTAGTGCTCTTTTATTTGTTGGTACAATCGCCCGGTAGTTAGAGTGAAACTCTATTTCATAAGTTTTTATAAGAATTATTATATGAAAATGTATTGACAACATTCTTTCAATAGTGGTTTTAAAACTTGAAAGTTAGTACTCGGATAATTAAATTCTTATGTTCAATTTGAACACCTTAAATAAAGTTTAAACTGTCTAACCCCACCAAAGGTGGCATTTAAATGGTTCATTTTCAATCTCTTAGAAAAAGGAATTAATTTAATTAAGCATATTAGTTATCAACCCCACCCATAGGTGTTAATTGATTTGTTTAGTTAACAAAGAATATCTAACCCCACCAAAGGTGGTATTTATATAAAAAAAAGAGAATCAATAAAATATCAATTTATATCTTTAATAACCTTGATAATATGAGCAAGCATAATTAATTTAGTTATTATATCCATAAATACTCCACTAATATAAATGATAAAATTTGCATAAATATTTATTGAATCTGTATTTATATTTATTTTTAGATAAATATTTATTGAATTTGTATCTATGTTTATTTTTATGTTATTAGATTATATTTAATTAATCTGTATAAATGTTTATTTTTATGTTATTAGATTAGGAACACAAAAACCAAACTATCGTGACAGGATGTTTAGGATTTAATTTCGTTTTTAAAAGTTTGAATAATAAATTAAAAACCACATACATTCCTTCCTTAGATCGACCTTTGGAGTATACTTATCATTTTCTTCGAAATGATTTGTGCACTTGCGAGAGTTTTATAAATATTAAAACCAAAGTATTGGTAAGAATCGGCGATGTCGGTTTTCGCTTATCAAGTTTTTGGCGCCGTTGCTGGGGAAGGAATAACGTTTTTAAATTATTTATCAAAATTTTAAAAACATTTTTTGTGCTGTAAATAATTGTGATATATTTTTAATAATAATAAAAAAATAATAATCAAATTTCAAAATTCATAAGAAATAAATAAAATAAATTTTTTTATTTAATAGTTAAAATAATTTAGAAATTTGAAATTTGAATAAAAAAATTTACCGTTCATGAATAATAAAAATAAAAAATAAAAAAATAAAAAATAAAAATTTCAAAAATTTTAAGTTGAAATAAATAAATAAATAAGATAGCGTTAATAAAATTACCGTTCATGAATAGTTAAAAAAAAAACAAATTCAAAAATTAAAATTTCAAAAATTTTAAGTTAATAAGAAATAATATAGCGTAAATAGTAAAATAAAATTAACGTTCATGAATAGTAAAAAAAATTACTTAAATTTATACCTAATTAA
This sequence comes from Hippophae tibetana, assembly GCA_037013495.1. Classification (NCBI taxonomy): domain Eukaryota; kingdom Viridiplantae; phylum Streptophyta; class Magnoliopsida; order Rosales; family Elaeagnaceae; genus Hippophae; species Hippophae tibetana. Next base: position 48,504,228 of record CM072810.1, read on the forward strand.
CTAAATAGCATGAAAAGTAAAATAAAATTACCGTTCATGAATAGTAAAAAAAAATTACTTGAATTTATACATAATTAACTAAATAGCATGAAAAGTAAAAATCTAAGAGAGTTCTGTCTAGGAGACTAGTTCTTGGAAGCCTTTGTGCCACTAGTCTTTCCTGGGAACGTTGTTCTGGCTAGGAGAATGGTTTTTAAGGAGCCGTTGCACCACCATTCTTTCCTGGGAACACTCTTGGTTAATACTGATTATGTTATTAAAAAAAAAGTATAAAAATATAAAAAAAAAAATTAACTAGTTTTGTTTAGTGTTTTGTACCATGTAAATTTTCTCTAAATTTTTTTATTTTGTTGACAGGAGTTTTAAATTTACGTTTACAATAGTCTATGCGTAGTAGGAGATCCTTAGGAAACCCCCTTACACCATATGTAAATAATATTCATAAATTTAAACAAGTGTCAACAACACTGGATTCCACCCATCAACCTGTTTTTGAGCCAAACATAGAACCAAGTCTTAATCCTTTACTAGAACTGAAAGAAATGGAAGAAAACCAACATGTTAGGGAAACCACGATGAAGGAGTTTGCAAGACCAGTGATTGGCACGGCAACTGCCGCTATCCAGTTGGGTGAGGCTGCTCGGAATTATGACCTAAAAAATATTCATTTTTCTATGCTTCCTTCCTTTTATGGGCTACCTAATGAAGATTCTCTTTCCTTCATGAGAGATTTCTATGCTACGGTCCAAACATTCCCCCTCGGTATTCTAAACGAGGATCAACTTAGAATGAGATGTTTTCCCTACACCTTAAAGGATAAGGCCAAAGCTTGGTTGATGTCACTTCCCCCAGGTTCTCTGATGACATGGGGTAACATTTACAATAAATTCATGGGAAAATTCTATTCCCACCAAAAAACATCAGAGTTGAGAGGAAAGATTGCTACTTTCTCTCAGATGGAAGGAGAACCATTCCATGAAGCTTGGGATAGGTTCAAAATGTTTCTCACTCAATGTCCCCATCACAGCTTTCCCCTGCAGTTGCAGAACCAATTCTTTTACGATGGACTTACACAACAATGTCAGTTCATTGTCGACAACGCTGCAGGAGGAGCAATAGGAGAAAAGACTGTCTCAGAGACGTATAACCTCTTTGAGATGTTGGGTGCTAATTCCCAACAGAAAAGCTCCCGAGTGAGAAAAGCTGGAGTTCATGAAATCGACCCCAGTAATGAAGTTCAACAACAACTTGTTCAACTGACCAAGCAAGTTGCCCTTCTCACTACACAAACCAACACCAATAATGAACAATATGGTTTGTATAGCAACATGGGACATGGTACTGAAGCCTATCCATATCAAGGAGAAACAACAACTGGACCTGAACAGGTTAATGTGTTGGGAGCATATCAACAGAGACCAAGGTTTGACCCCAATTCAAATACCTATAATCCTGGGTGGAGAAGTCATCCAAAATTCTCCTGGAGGCAAAACAACCCTCATTTCACTCAAAGCTCAAACCAGGCAGGCCAGCAATTCCACCCACCTATTCCAAGAAGCATTCCCAATAAACCAACCCTGGAGGACAACTTGAATTCTTTTATTCAAGTTTGTAGGGATAACCAATCTAAAACCAATCAACGGTTGGACTCTATGGAAGCTTCTATCAAAAAGGTGGAAGTTCAAGTAGAGCAGTTAGTTGAACATTTGCAAAAACAAAGCAAAGACTAATTTGATAGTCAAATGAATTCAATGAAGAGGAGACATTGAGTTTTTCATTCTGCAATCTCCAAGCAACGTCTTACTAGAAGACGATAAATTTTAGTCCTACATGGGAGGTCACCCATTATTGTATTTTCCTTTGTTTTAGTTTGCGTGTAATAAAATTCAAATGAAATAAATTCGTTTGTTTCAAAAATTGTGTCCATTCGTTAAAATTAAAATTAAAAAAAAATTTAGGTTCCTTGCACCTTTTTTGCTTTTACGTTTTATCAAGTTATAAAATATTTCTTAGAGATATCTACTATTGTTTTTTAAGAGCAAAATGTTGATACACAATAGGAGGAGGATCATTTTCAACTACAAACAACCATGGGAGATGCTGAAGATAGGCGGAAAAAGATGAAAGACTATACAATGCCAATCATTGGCAATGTAACTTCCGGCATCCAATTACAAGAGGCTGCAAGGAATTATGAATTGAAAAAGATTCATTATTCTTTGTTGCCTTCCTTTTACGGTATCCCTAATGAAGACCCTTTGCATTTCATTCGAGAATTCTATGCTATTGTCCAAACCTTTCCACTACATGCAATTAATGAAGATCAACTTAGGATGAGGTGTTTTCCTTACACCCTAAAAGATAAAGCTTGGTCATGGTTCATTACTCTACAGTCAGGTTCTCTTAAAACTTGGGAGGCAGTCTATGAAATTTTTATGGGTAGGTTCTATTCCCATCAAAAGACTGTTGATCTAAGAACAAAGATAGCAACATTTTCTCAAATGTATGAAGAGCCCTTTCATGAAGCTTGGGAACGATTCAAACTCCTTTTCATTCAATGTCAAAATCATAGCTTTCCATTACAGCTACAAAACCAATTCTTTTACGATGGATTGACACTATAGAGTCAATACATGGTTGATAATGCTGCTGGAGGTGCTGTAGGAGAAAAGACCGCAGAGGAAACCTATAATCTTTATGAGCTATTGGGTTCTAATTCCCAACAAAGAGGTGGTAGAAGGAAAGCAAGGTTCAATGAAGTTGGCTCTGATAATGAGGTAACCTTGCAACTTGCTGAATTGACTAAACAAGTGCAATTTCTCACTACCCACCAAATTTCAAATCAAGAGGTATATGAAGTGTGTTGTTCAATTGGGCATGGTACTCATAATTGTTCAAATACTTGTGATTCTAGTGTTGATGCCATAGAGGAGGTCCAATCTTTTCAAAGGTATCATCCAAACACGTATAATCACCCAGCCTACACCCAATATCCAACACTAAGGTCGGTTAACAACCACCCTTACCCACCAAGCCAATATTTTAAGCCAACCTTAGAAGATAGCTTGAATGTTTTTATTCAAGTTAGTTGTAACAACCAATTGATGACTAATCAAAGGTTGAACACCATGGAGGCTTCGGTTAAAAGGATTGAATCTAAAGTTGGGAAACTGGCTGAACAAATGCAAAAGAAAGAACCAGGAAAGTTGCCCAGTCAACCAGAACAAGCAAAGGATGTAAGAACCCTTCGAAGTGGTAAGGTAATCAATACCAGTTTACCTGAAATCGCTAACAATCTACCTTGTAGTTCAGGTAACAAAGAAGGCGATATTTTAATCTCGCAAAAAGGAGAAACAAGTGTTAAACTTAACAAGCCTTCTGAAAAACTCATTGGGGGGTCATCTGACACCCCCAAAATTCAAAAGACAACAGAACCACACCAGATGCAAGTACCTTTTCCCCACCGGTTAAAAGAATCCAAACAAGATAAACAATTCTATGATCTTTTTAATATGCTCTCTAAAGTAAATATCAATTTACTATTATTAGAAGTGATCATGAATGTGCCCTCATATGCCAAGTTTTTCAAAGAGTTGAACACTAAGAAAAGGAGGTATGAACTGAATGAACGAGTAGTAGTATCAGAAATTTCTAGCGCTGTACTTCAGCACAAACTACCCCCTAAGTTGAAAGACCCTGGAAGTTTTATTATAAACATAACTATGGGGGATAGGAAGGTTGCTAAAGCAATGCTTGATTTAGGTGCTAGTATAAATTTGATGCCCTACTCTATATTCTTACAACTCAATCTAGGGGATTTAAAACCCACAACTATGTCCCTTCAACTTGCAGATAGATCTCTTAAATATCCAGAGGGAATAGTTGAGAATGTGTTGGTACAGGTAGACAAACTGATAATACCTGTTGACTTTGTGGTTCTGGATATGCAAGAAAATCCAGCATTGGACAGAGAACACACAATATTGCTTGGTAGACCATTTATGGCAACTACTAAAACTATTATTGATGTCCAAGATGGAAATTTGACAATGACAATCTTAGGAGAGACTGTTCATTTTAAAGTTTTTGATTCTTCACCTTTTCCTTCTATTTCTGCCATCGATGAAATATTCGATGTTGATCCTTTGGATAATCTTGTCCAAAGCACCTTTTTCCAAACCAGAATAGAAGACAAGCTTGAAACCGTTCTTACACTTGAAGAGGTTGAAGAAGATTTAGATGAAGAAATTAAGGGGTACCTTGAATAACTAGACAATAATGAAGTAATGACAAAATCTAGTACACTTTTAAATCTACCCAGTTCTTCATCTATTAAAGAGGCCAATCCACCTGAACTTGAACTCAAAGACTTACCTGAGCACTTAAAATATATGTTTTTGGGAGAAGGAGAAACTTATCCAGTGATAATTTCTTCAACCTTGACCAAACCACAAGAAAAGGAACTCATCAAAGTGCTTAAACAGTTTAAGAAATCTATAGGTTGGAGTATAGGGGATATAAGAGGCATTAGTCCAACAATGTGTATGCACAAGATCAACTTGGAGGATGGTGCTAAACCTAGGCCCAAAGAAGACTAAACCCAAACATGCAAGAGGTAGTTAAAAAAGAAATTCTTAAATTATTAGAAGAAGGGATTATCTATCCTATTACGGATAGTAAGTGGGTTAGTCCAGTGCATGTGGTACCAAAGAAATCTGGGATAACAGTTGTTAAAAATGACAAAAGTGAATTAGTGCCCACTAGAATAATCACTGGATGGAGAATGTGTATAGATTTTAGGAAACTAAATTTATATACGAAAAAGGATCACTTTCCTCTTCCATTCATTGATCAAATGTTGGAAAGATTAGCTGGGCACGAATTTTACTGTTTTTTGGATGGATTGTCTGGATATTATCAAGTACCCATAGCACCAGAAGATCAGGAAAAGACCACATTTACATGTCCTTTTGGGACATTTGCTTTTCGCAGAATGCCATTTGGGTTATGCAATGCCCCTGCCACTTTCCAGAGATGCATGATATCTATTTTCTCGGACATGGTGGAAAAATTCATTGAGATTTTCATGGACGATTTCTCTGTCTTTGGGAACTCATTTGATGATTGCTTACATAAATTGACTTTGGTTTTAGAAAGATGCATTGAATGCAATCTCACCCTTAGTTGGGAGAAAAGTCATTTTATGGTTCAACAAGGGATAGTTTTAGGACATATAATTTCAAACAAGGGTATTGAAGTTGATAAGGCAAAAGTTGAATTGATATCCAAACTACCTCTCCCTACATCTGTGAAGGGGATAAGAAGCTTCTTAGGACATGCAGGATTTTACAGACGATTTATTAAAGATTTCTCTAAAATAAGTCGTCCCTTATGTAACTTGCTATCCAAAGATGCTTATTTTGATTTCAACAATGACTTCCTTATTTCCTTTAATACCTTGAAAGATAAACTAACATCTACCCCTGTTATTATGGCACCAAACTCGTCTTTACCTTTTGAAATAATGTGTGACGCTTCTGATTATGCAATAGGAGCAGTCCTGGGACAAAGAGTGGATAAGCTTTTGCATGTCATCTACTATGCTAGCAAAACACTCAATGATGCCCAAATGAATTATACCACCACTGAAAAGGAATTCTTGGCTATAGTATTCTCTCTAGACAAATTTCGGTCTTATTTAGTAGGATCTAAAGTAATTGTGCATTCTGATCATGTTGCTTTAAGATACCTATTAAGTAAACCAAATGCCAAGCCAAGATTAATCAGGTGGGTCTTACTCTTACAAGAATTTGACCTAGAAATCAAGGAAAAGAAAGGCAGTGAAAACTTAGTAGCTGACCATTTGTCTAGGTTGATTTCTGACTTCAATTCTCTTAAAGATGAGAGTAATGAAGATATAGTTGAAACCTTTCCTGATGAACAGTTATTTTTCATAGGTCCGAACCCATGGTATGCTGATATTGTAAACTATCTTGCCACTGGTGTTTTGCGACCTAACACTTCATATCAGGACAAGAAAAGGTTTTTTAAAACTATTAAGGACTATTTCTGGGATGACCCTTATTTATACAAGATTGGTCAAGATCAAGTCATCCGAAGATGTGTACCTGAAGAAGAACATAAGAGCATTCTAACTTTTTGTCATGAACTTCATTGTGGGGGTCATTTTGGAGGTGAAAAGACAGCCCGTAAGGTATTACAGTCTGGATTCTTTTGGCCCACTCTTTTTAAAGATGCTCATATGTTTTGTGCACAATGTGATAGATGTCAAAGAACAGGAAACATAAGCAAAAGAGATGAAATGCCTTTGACATCTAATTTAGTTGTTGAACTCTTTGATGTATGGGGGATTGACTTTATGGGTCCTTTTCCCCCATCTAATGGTTTTCAATACATTTTGGTTGCTGTGGATTATGTGTCCAAGTGGGTAGAAGCTATCCCCACCAAAACCAATGATGCTAATGTTGTTGTGAAATTCTTGAAAGATTTAATATTCAGTAGGTTCGGAACGCCTAGAGCTATAATAAGTGATGGAGGTAGCCATTTTTGTAACAAACTCTTTGGTGGAGTACTAAACAAGTACAACATCACACATAAAGTAGCTACTCCATATCATCCTCAAACTTCCGGTTTAGTGGAAGTAAGTAATAGGCAAATTAAGGGAATATTGGAATGCACTGTGCGTCCTTCAAGGAAGGATTGGGCATTTAAGTTAAATGATGCCTTATGGGCATACCGCACCGCTTACAAAACACCTATTGGGATGAGCCCTTACCGGTTAATCTTTGGGAAAGCGTGCCACCTTCCAGTTGAACTTGAACACAAGGCTTACTGGGCAATTAAAGAGTTAAACATGGATTTAGATAAAGCAGGTGAAAAACGATTACTCCAGCTTCATGAGTTGGAAGAAATTAGGAATGAAGCTTATGAGAATGCCAAATTATACAAAGAGCGTACTAAGCGCTATCATGACAAGAGGCTAGTTCCTAAGACTTTTCACCCTGGAATGAAAGTTCTTTTATTTAACTCTCGTTTGAGATTGTTTCCAGGAAAGCTGAGATCAAGATGGGATGGACCATTCAAAATAGTTCAAGTATTTGAACATGGAGTGGTAGAACTATTGGACTCCAAGACACAAAAAACGTTCAAAGTTAATGGTCATCGTGTCAAGCCTTATTTAGAAGAACCAAACAACATTGCTGAAATGGATTGCATTTGGCTGAGTAACCCTTAGCACCAAAAAGATACGTCTTGCTAAGACGTTAAACTAAGCGCTGGATGGGAGGCAACCCATCATTTTAGGTAATTTTTTGTTATTTGTTTTATTTACTTAATTTTATTGTTTATTTTAGTTTAATTATATGTGAATAATTTTTTAAAATTGTTAAAACTAAAAATATTTGTTAAGATGTTAGAAGTCCACAGCGATCTGTCTGTATACACTTTAATGATGAATACTATGGATGCACCTGCATTTCTTCATTACTACTTACACATTCTCAAGAAATAGGTAATCTTTCTCCTCTTTTCTCTTTATCTTTAATTTGCAGTTGTTACATTGAGGACAATGTAAGTTCTAGGTTGGGGGTGGTGAAAAGTTACCATGCTTAATAAAAAAATAAAAATAAAAATTCTCACAAAAATTTATCATTTCTTTAAGTCAAATTTAAGTAAATAGTTAAGTCTTTGGTACTGTTAGATTAATTTTTGAAAACATATCATGAAATATTTTGTAATTATTTTTGATAATTAGTTAGTTTTTGTCATAACTAGTATTTCTTGATAAAATGTGGAAATTATATTAAACCCAAAATCGGTGTTTATGAATTTTTTTTAGTGGAGACTACCCTTATAAGATATAATTTGAGCCTAATTTCTTTTATTCAGAGTGAAATATATATTTTTTCTACTCCAAACACATTTCTTATTCATTCAAAAAGTTTAGATGATCTCTATAGGTATTAGCATTGAATGTATGAATTTTTTCTCATCTTAATAGAGTATCGAATATTTTTTATTATTATTTTTGCTTAGATTAAATGATTTGAGTAGAAATTGATTGTATATGCTTATATCTCATTTATGCATGACTGCTACAAAAACAAAAATACATATCTGGGGTTACCTAAACCAAGATCAAACTGAAAAGCCACAAAATTAACCACTCACCAAAATCCAAAAAAATGTACAATCTGTACATGGGTTGACTCTCTAAAAAAATACATATATTGAAAAAAAATATATCTTCAAAAAAAAAATAGAGAGATAAAAAATATAGTATCATCTACATACTATGACCCACATTCCCTACAAAGTTGTGAGTACAGGCTAATTACAAAAGAAAGATATAGGAAGTAATTCCCTAAAAAGTCATTACAATTTCTTCATTTGTAAAAAGCATATATCTTGAAATTCTTTCTTAATGAGTTTGATTTATGCATGAAAATAATTTTTGTATATGATATCTTTATAATTTATACATTCGATTCCTTTCATGAGATCAATGTTAAAATAACACTTTGAGCCTTTATTCTTTATACATATGCGAACCTATTAGTTCATTTATATACATCAACTCTTTCGCATATAAATTAGTATGAGTGTTTGAACCCATAGGATTCAGTGTTTTGAGAGTATTGACTTGTGAGTAATAGAGTTGAAGCGAATTCTGATTCATGACACTGAAATTGGGTAAAATTAAATTGATACATTTTTGATAGGAAATATGAAAATGATTTTCGACTAATTATTATAATAAAATCATGATTGTTTAAAGAGATAAAAATAACTTATGCTTGAGATTTTAATTATGATCTTAAAAGAGATTAAAAAGTAAGAGACATTTTTGTGATATGCTGTTTCCTTTTATCCTTAAATTAATTTTTGATTTTGTTGTAATTTTAGTTTTTTTTATTTGATTGTTTTTATTGTTTCTTTTGATTTCTACATTTAGTTCAATTTTTGTGGGTATCATTACTGAAAACTCTCACGAGACTCAAACTCGTCCACTAGGGCAACCTAGGGGTTTAAATGCTTGTTGCATAGGCTAAATGCAACCGTTTCAATCCACGAAAGTGATTTAGGATAGTTTAATTTTTAGTTTTTATCGCTTCTCTTGCTAAGGGACTAGCAAGAAGCTGGTTGGGGGTTGTGATGAGTGCTCAAAAAGCACTAAAATAACCATGATTTTATACACATTAATTGATTAAAAATATATATATTTATATGTTTTATCATATATTTATATAAATTTGTCTTTTTCAGAATCACGGGTATTTTTATTGTTTTTCAGGTATTTTGGCTTAAAAACGTAACGTAAAGACTCAAAGAGGAATACTTGAAGCAATATATCACAAATATATTAATAAATAAGTGGGGAAAGGTCAACAAACATGGAAAAATTGGACAAAATGGGTCAAAAAGGTCAAAAATGTCAAAAAGGAGAAAATCGCGCCGAGCTGCCCAGCCGCGCGCCCAGCGGCACGCCCCAGCGCCCCAGCACGCGCGCGCCCCAGCGCGCGGGCACTGTTCACGCGAGCCGAGCTGCGCGCAGCGACAGCCCCCCGCGCGCGCGCCCAGCGCCCAGCAGCCCCCTCCGCGCGCGCCAACGCCTTTTCGCCCCATTTTTCACGTGCAGCCGCCCCCATGACGTCATGATGACGTCATTAATGTCCTCAGCATTTCCATTACGTGTTTTTACATTTTTTAACATTTTTTTTTAACATTTTTTACTCATTTTTTCTCTCCATCCTCACCTATAAATACCCCCTTCCCTTCACTTCAAACCACACCTTCAAAACACACTTCTCTCTTCTTTCTTTCTCTCATTTCTTAGTTTTTGAGTTTTTCTTAGTTTCTTTCTTAGTTTCTAAGCTTTTCTTAGTTTCTTTCTTAGTTTTTAGTTCAATTCTCTTAGTTTTAGAGTTCTTCTCTTTTTGAGAGGAACTTGTAATGTTTTTGTAATAATTTAGCTTTTTGATTCAATAAATGGGAGTGCAAATTCCGCTTGGAGGTTTTCCAGAAACGGGAATAGCGTCGAAGTTCTGTAAGGATTTTATTTTCTTTACAGTTATTTTTATGCTTTATTCTTACATGTTATATTTAATTTGTCTGTGGTTAAATTTAACTATACTAGCTGTTTAGTAAACATGATGTAATAATGACGTTGTTATGCTTGCGAAATATTAAATAGGTAAAAATCTCTAAAATGAATTGATTTTGTTTTTATTCAAGATTTTATATTAAGAATGTTAGAGAGAAATATATTATTTTTCATTACAAACTTAAATCTGAAAATTAGATTTTAAGGTTTAGTTATCCGGTCTAATTTAGAGTAGTGCTCTTTTATTTGTTGGTACAATCGCCCGGTAGTTAGAGTGAAACTCTATTTCATAAGTTTTTATAAGAATTATTATATGAAAATGTATTGACAACATTCTTTCAATAGTGGTTTTAAAACTTGAAAGTTAGTACTCGGATAATTAAATTCTTATGTTCAATTTGAACACCTTAAATAAAGTTTAAACTGTCTAACCCCACCAAAGGTGGCATTTAAATGGTTCATTTTCAATCTCTTAGAAAAAGGAATTAATTTAATTAAGCATATTAGTTATCAACCCCACCCATAGGTGTTAATTGATTTGTTTAGTTAACAAAGAATATCTAACCCCACCAAAGGTGGTATTTATATAAAAAAAAAAGAATCAATAAAATATCAATTTATATCTTTAATAACCTTGATAATATGAGCAAGCATAATTAATTTAGTTATTATATCCATAAATACTCCACTAATATAAATGATAAAATTTGCATAAATATTTATTGAATCTGTATTTATATTTATTTTTAGATAAATATTTATTGAATTTGTATCTATGTTTATTTTTATGTTATTAGATTATATTTAATTAATCTGTATAAATGTTTATTTTTATGTTATTAGATTAGGAACACAAAAACCAAACTATCGTGACAGGATGTTTAGGATTTAATTTCGTTTTTAAAAGTTTGAATAATAAATTAAAAACCACATACATTCCTTCCTTAGATCGACCTTGGGAGATACTTATCATTTTCTTCGAAATGATTCGTGCACTTGCGAGAGTTTTATAAATATTAAAACCAAAGTATTGGCAAGAATCGACGATGTCGGTTTTCGCTCATCAGTGAGGAGAGGAAGAAAAAGTGGAGAAAAATAATAAAAAATGGGAAAACGCATATTAGGTGAATGATGACATCATTATTGACGTAGGTAGTGGGGCATGGTGGCGCGCACGACTTCAGCATTGTTCGGGCAATGCGCATAGACTTCGGTGTTTCTTTGGGCGATGCTGTGACACGTTGCTTAAAGCGGTTGGGCGCGCTGCGTGCATTGGCCAGTGCAGTTGGGTAGCCGCTTGTGCAATTTCGTCCTTTTTGACCTTTTTTGTCCAATTTTTCTATCTTTTTTTTACTTTTCCTCATTTATTTTATCAATATATTTTTGATGGATTTGCTCTAGTATTTTTTTCAAGTCTTTAAGTTATTTTTTAAGCGAAAATACCTAAAAAATAATAAAAATATACGTGATTCCGAAAAGACAAATTTATATAAAAATATGATAAAATCATATAAATATATATCTTTTTAATCAATTAAAGTGCATAAAATCATGGTAATTTTAGGGCTTTTTAAGCACTCATCACAACCCCTAACCAACTTCTTGCTAGTCCCTTAGCAAGAGAAGCGATAAAAACTAAAAATTAAACTATTCTAAATCACTTCTGTGGATTGACACGGTTGAATTTAGCATATATAACAATCTTTTAAACCCCTAGGTTGCCCTAGTGGACGAGTTTGAGTCTCGTGAGGGTTTTCAGTAATGATACTCACTAATATTAAACTAAATGTAAAAATTAAAAGAAATAATAAAAATAACAACTCGAAAACTAAAATTACAACAAAATCAAAAATTAACTTAAGAATAAAATAAAAGAAAACCACATTAAACATGATACAAAAATGTCTCATACTTTTTAATCTCATTTAAGATCATAATTAAAATCTAAAGCATAAGTTATTTTAATCTTCCTAAACTGTCATGATTTATTATAATAATTAGTCAAAAATCATTTTCATATTTCATATAAAAAATGTATCAATTTAATTTCACCAAGCCAATTTTAGTATTAGGAATCCGAATTCGCTTCGACTCTATTCCTCACAAGTAAATGCTCTCAAAACACTGAATCATATGGGTTTAAACACTCATACTAATTTATATGAAAAATGTTGATTTATAGAAATGAACTAATATGTTCATATATGTATAAAGAATAAAAGTTCAAAGTGTTATTTAACGTTAATCTAATGAAAGGAATCAGATGTATAAATTATAAAGATATCATATATAAAAATTATTTTCATGCATAAATCAAACTTATTAAGCAAAAATTTTAAGATATATGCTTTTTGCAAATGACCAAAGTGCAATGACTTTTTAGAGAATTACTTCCTATATTTTTCTTTTGTAATTAGTCTTTACTCATAACTTTGTAGGCAATGTGGATCATAGTATGTAGATTATACTATATATTCTTTATTTTTTTTTATTTTTTTCTGAAGATATTTTTCAATATATATATATTAGAAAGTAAACCCATGTACATATTGTACATTTTTATAGGATTTTGGTAAGTGTTTATATATATATATATATATATATATATATTAGAAAGTAAACCCATGTACATATTGTACATTTTTATAAGATTTTGGTGAGTGATTAATTTTGTAACTTTTCTATTTGATTTTGGTTTAAGTAATCCCAAATATGTCTCTTTTTTTGTAACAGTCATGCATGAATGAGTTAAAAGCATATACTATTAATTTCTACTTAAATCATTTAATGTAAGAAAAAATAATAAAATAAATAAATATATGACACTCTATTAAGATGAGAGAAAACATTCATACATCCAGTGTTAATACCTATAGAGATTATCTAAAAATTGAAGAAATAAGAAATGCGTTTGCAGTAGAAAAAAAATATTTAACTTAGAATAAAGGAAATTAAGCTCAAATTATATCTCGTAAGAGTAGTCTCCACTAAAAAAACTAATTTCCACATCTTATCAAGAAATACTAGTTATGAAAAAAACTAACTAATTACCAAAAAAAATACTCCATGATATGTTTTCAAAAATTAATGTAACAGTGCAAAATACTTAACTATTTACTTAAATTTGACTTAAAAAATGATAAATTTTTGTGAAATTTTTTTAAAACTAATTCCAAAATTTTAAAAATTATTAAAACTAGAGATAATATGCCACCAAAATTCAAACATCAAATAAATTATAAATATTATCTTTTAGATTTAGATTATATAAGAAATAAAAAAAAGATTTAGATGAATTGACTAGTGGAGTGAGTGTAATCATACAAACTTCTCCAAATATAATATCAAACCCTTTAACTTGTATGATATTAATAGCTCATAAAATGTCAGGAAATATTAAAATTTAATTTACAAATTTAACAGAATAATAACATTTACAAATTCAAGGAAATGCTCTAATGTGTAAATAATACCTAGATATTGTAATAAATGAGATATCTAAGGAATCTATTGAAGAAGAAAAATGTTGACATATTACTAAATCTAATGAATATGAAATTGATGAAGATAAATGAAATTTAACAAATAGGAAAATTTCATGTATTATCACAAGTTACCACTTTCTATGTAAGAAAATTATAAGTAAATGTTTTCTCAAAAACTACTTGAAACATTACATAAAACTATAACTGAATGATAAAATAAAAGGAATAGAAAAACTATACCATACACATTGGGAGGAATAATAAAAACCCTTAAAAATTAGATAATCATTAAATGCCAAGAAAGAGAAAAATATAAATAAATAAGAGAAAATTATGAAAGCTTTATGATACAATAGATTTTAGGATGCCAATGTAACATAAAAATTACAAACAAAAGTATAAAAATTTAAAAAAATAAAAAAAATTCAAAAGATACAAATTCAAAAAACATAACTTTTAAAAATATAAGAAAATGTATAACCAAGAACCTTATAAAAATAAGATATTTTAGGAGAAAAATAGATAAGTCGCTAGAAAGAAAACTTATTGCCCATCGGGTGGACATGGTTCGGTGAGGTTTGGTCCAAATTTTGTAAAATTTAAACAAACTAAATCGAATTGTTCATATGTAACAAATTGGATCGAATTGAACCATTTAAACTAGTCTAGTATGATTTGGTCTAGTTATAACCTTTTAGAATATGAACACTAAAATATATATTAAACCTATTTTATATTATTACCAATCAAGCAATAGCTTGTTGGGTTTTGGCGTATTATTAATCACTTTTTTCCTTGTTTGAAACATGGTTATCTCAACAACAATAAATTTTTTTCTTGTTTATCTACTCTCAATTAAAACAACAAAAGAAAAAGAAAAAGTTGTTATTTCTAAATATTGAACTTGGGAACACCATAATAAATGGTAATATATTTAGCCATTGTGCTATATATAATATTATATTTGTAAAATGTAAATATAAATATAACAACATAAACAGTTCGGACTAGTTTGATAATTTAATTTTTTTACAAATTGGACCTGATCAAATTTGGTAACAAATTGAAGTAGATTGTTAAAAAAATCCAATTTTCTATTCCAGACTAGTTTACTAGTTTTTTGTCATTCCATAAATGCAAATTTTAGATTTATAATGAGGAAGGATAATATGCTAATGAATTCCCTAATAGGCTTCAATGTAAAAAACGAATTTAAAAGAAAATTTTCACAGAAAGTAAAAATATTGAAAGAAGCTTTTAAAATAGAATTAGAATCAATAAAGGAATCAAATATAAATGATAGTTGCAGTATTTATCTATTAGAAGAAATTGAAGAAGAAATAACTGACTCGAAATATAAATACTCTTCATCAGATAATAAATGATTTGTATTGTATCACAAATCCAAGCAATACTTACATTAAAGTAGGATTAAAATTTAAAGGTTACACAAGTTACAATTTACACACACACACACACACACATATATATATAAGAGCTAGTATATATGTGTTTCCAAAAGAACTTTGGAAACAAGCACCAAAAGATTTAATTATAAAGATTCCTAATAATACTACAATAAATCTTAATAAAGTCTTAAAAGATACAAATATAATGATAGAAAGTGAAAATTTTAATATTCCTACTATATATCAATAAGAAACAAAAGTTGATTTATTAATAGGAAATAACTTCATAAACCTATATCAACCCTTTGCACAATTTTTAGACAAAATACATTTAACAATGCTAGATAGCAAAGCCATCTATGTATCAAAAATAAGAAAAGTTTTGACAATATCAAACTCAACTATTATATAACTACAAACAAGCAAAAACATGGTGAGATCGATACAAAGCAAAAGCTTTATTTAGAAAACATTTCATTAGACATAAAAAATAAACAAAGCTCTTTGTACAATAAAATACAGGAAGATAATGCCTTAACAAGTATAAAAAAAATTTATACACGGTAAGCTAAAAAATTCTATAGATCCTAAAATCAATAGGTCTAGAATAATATTAAGCATAAAACTCAAAGATTCTAACAAAGTCATAAGAATAAAATAAATGATTTATGTAACAAAGATTTTATATATGAATTTAAAAAATAAATTCAATAATTTTTAGAATTAAAAGTTATAGTATTCAGTAATTAATCTCACCTAAGCCCAACATTCTTAGTTGAACTAAGAAAAGAAAAATAAAAAATAGAGGATGGTAATAAACTTAAAAACTTTGAATAAAGAAACCATTAATGATGGATGTTTTATTTCAAAGAAAGAAGAATTATTTATCATTAATGTAATGAAAGAAATACTTTTTAAGTTTTGATTGCAAAAGTAGATTTTGATAAATAAGACTTGATGAAGAATCATAGAAATTAACAATATTTAGTTGCCCATAATGACAATTTCAATGAATAATTTTGGATTAAAATAAACACTAGCTATTTTTCAAAGACATATACATAATATCTTCAAGAAACCACATTGCATTTGTAAGGTATATATTGATGACATTTTAATATTTAGTAATGACTTAAATAAACAATACTTAGATATTACTAATGTCTTATAAGAATACAAGAAATAAGGACTAGTTCTATCAGAAAAGAAGGCTACAATACCCCAACAAAAATTAAGTATTTAAAATTAGAAATAGAGGATAAAAAGCATCATTTCCTACCTTATATACTAAATAGCATACAATGATTTTCTAGCAAAATCAAAGATAAAAATCAGTTACAATTTTTTTAGGATGTTTGACTTATGCAAAAACATACATAAAAAAATTAACAGAGATGCAAAAACCATTACAACATAAACTTAAAAAATAGTATGTCTCGAAATGGACAAAATAGGATACATTGTATATGGACAAAGCAAAGGCATAAGTAAAAAAATTTATCAACTTTATACCATTTAGATCCAAATGATAATAGAAACATATGTTTCATATAATTATTAGGGAACAATTTTAAAAGTAAAAGTAGATGACAAAAATAAATATCTTTGCAGATACACATCATAATGCTTTCACAGTCCAAAATTAAATTATCATATTAATGAAAAAGAATATTTAACTATTAAAAAAATTATAAATAAATTTACAATATATGTTATCAATTCAAGATATAATGTCAGAAAAAATAATATTTTTTTTGAATATTTCTTGAGAACTAATATTACAGTTGATTATAAGAAAAGTTGAATAATTATGTGAAACCAATGTTTCAATCATTATAATTTGATGTTGAACATTTACTAAGAAATAAGAATAATTTAGTTGACGTATTAACTATAGAATTAGCACCCCTAATCATTTTTGTTCTTGAATGAATGGAACATCTTGACATAGACACAAGACTAAAGAAAAAAGAAATCAAAATCCTATAAGACTAACTTGAGATATTATATCTTAAGAAATCCTTAAAGGATAAAATCAAATAGGCCAACCCCTCAGTTAAGCAATTAGAACTTTAAATGTTTAGACTCTAAACGTGATAAGATTAAACCCTCTATCCTAGATGAAAAGAAAGGAATCAAAATTCCTAAAATAGGCGAAGGAGAAAATAATCTCCATATAGAGAAAAAGATGGAAAAACTCAATTAGAAAAATGAAGTAGAAAAGGAAGAATCTTTAAAGACTAAGCTTTATGTAATCTACAATGGTCCTAAACTAGGAATCTATACTAGTTGGCCAGAAGCTAGCAGAGTCATAGCATGCTTTAATGGAGTAATTCACAGATCACTCAGCAACAAGATAGATGCAGAATGTAGTTTTTTCATTATAGAATGCCAAAACTATTATCTTCTTTATAGATGGCCAAGAAATATTTCTAAGCAGTACAACAATCAGATAGTCTTAGTAGAATGAAGTCACTAGGAAAAGTACTTATATCAATGATGTTTAGAGAAACAACTAGCAACTTTATCTTTTCAAAAGAAGAAAGAGACTAACACAGGAACCTTAAAGACAACAATGGTTTCGTTTGTATAACTTAGCTAGAAAATCTACTGAGGAACATCTATATTATTTGAAGTTCTAGACTTCAGAGAAAGAATTCCTTGAAGGTGGAAAATTCAATATCTGAGGAGTAGATCCAGTATTTGTGTACAAAACATTTCATCCTGGGTTAATAGAAAACTTGTATACAAGAAATAATTTAAATGAGTTCAATTACTTTCCTGAGAACTTTGAGAAATCTATTAAAAAATTTAGAAAGAAAATTAAGGCTATGAATAAGCCTATTTATTTAAAACAATTTCATATCATTTATGGATTGAAACTAGGAAATTTCAATAAGTCCATATCATTTTATTGAGCTTGGACTTGCCAACACCAAAAAGGAATTTAATCGTTCCAAAGCTTTGCTAGAAAGAATTTAATCTAAAAAAATTATGCATAGAACGTGGCTAGATGTTAAGCTAAATCTATTATGAATTGATAAATATTAACAATTCCTCTGAGATTAAAGTTAATCATTCATCAAGGAACGTGATTATTATCTCACAAAATAACCTGATTATCATCAAGGAAGATGGTGAAATGATTAGTAAATAAGAAGCTATTTTCAATTGCAATGAATTGGAAGTACGTATGAAAAGCAAGAAGATATTCTTCCATTATGCCAACAGTAGGCTAGGGATTAAAAATACATTTATTGCATTCAAGATGTGGAGACTTCATCATCATAAGAATCAGTGTCGGCAGTCAACTCTGAATTAATATAGGATTCATACACAAAAAATTAGCTCTTTAGCTTCCCTAATATAGGAGTTAACTAGGAAATTTAGATGAAATAGTGAAATATCACTTATGTAAAAGAGAACCTTTATGTTTATCAAAGGGAAATCTTATGTCAAATGGAGACACACCTCTTAGACTCTCTGAAAAACTTATTCACTTGACTCTTATCTTTTATATCTTTAATAATTTTCTATATAGAATAGGTAACTAAAACCTTGTTCAAAGTTCTTAATATTCTAGTTGTAATAAATTATTATGATAAATAAAAATCTATCTTTAACAAAAAATTCATTTTTTTTACATTATAATCTCAAATGAAACAATCATGCTGGACCAATCCATTTAATATTTTGAATAAGAAGCTATAAATACATACTATAAGGAATTACAAATCTTTATTTTTTATTAATTTATTTACCAATCATATAATATTTTGAATAAATATTAAAGAAAATTATACTTGAGAAAAAAAATCAATAACTAATTTATATAAAAATAAAACAAAAAAATCAGTGAAGAAATCTAAAAGATATTATATACCTTAAGGTATCTTTATTGCATTTTAAGAAATCTATAAAAAAATTCAATGTTAAGTGAAAAGATTAAAAGTAATTAAAAATTTCTAAGAATTAATTGATTTTTTTTAAAATAAAAAATGTATAATTTAGTAAAATTATCTAATGAAGATTTCATAAATATGGAAACCAACTTGTAAATAATTATATTAAATGTAAAATAAAATAATAAAATATAAAAATTAAATCGTTAGTTATATAATGAAATTAATAAAAAAAAATTAAAGTAAATAAACAAATAAATCTAGCTAGAATATGATATAAGAGTCCTTTATGTTATTGGAGGTAAAATTTAATATTATTAATTATTAAAGTGTATATTTATTGTTAAAGTATAAATTAAAGATATACGATTAAAGATGGTTGAGCGGGGGGGTTCTTTGTTCAGCCACACAAGCAACATCAGAAAAGGAATAACTAATTTTTTTTTAATTGGCAATTTATTTTGAAAAGACATATGTGAACAAAAACATTGAATAAGTGATTTTTTTCTTTTAAAAAGTCAAGCTGGAGGTACGAATTTGCATCATGAAAGAGAAATAACCATTTGGATCTACTCGCCTTATTCTCAGAAGTGCAGTGTGGTGCGGAAGACTGAAGAAGATGGATCCAGAGAAAGAATCGATTAGGGAAGCGTCGGAAGAGGTGTCCAGGCAGTTCAAAACTCTAATCGACTCTCATGATTTGGATTCCGTCAAGCAAATGCAGAATCTCATGTATTGTCTCTCTCTTTGCCTGAACAATCTGATATATGCTAATTTTGCAAAGCGAAGTACCACTTTCGAGCTCCAAAATGCACCACCTCTTTGTTAATTTTGCAGACGTGCTTTTCATTTTTATCTAATCTGGTTTCATATTCTATGTAATCAGAATTATGCTTTATATTTGTGTTCAACTTTGTTTGTTAGCCTTTTATTATGGTAAGCAGTTGCCAGTTGTTCTTGAGCTATATCATGCCTGGCTCTGATTTAAGTTTATTAACTAGTTCCATTGGTGAAGTGGGTTAGCATCATTTCTTGAAGGGATACTTCTTGATTAGCACTAATGCTTTGTCAGATCAGATGATTTCTCTTTTTCTTTTTCATTCACATGGCCTGCTATTTGCCTTGTCACATTTTCAAGATAAGCCCAAATAAAGTGGAGCGAGCTTGAATTAGAGTCTCCCTAATCAGCTTCATGTTGATGTTTTGATAACAAATAAATTTTTATTATAAACAATTATCCGTATGAGAGGAAGAATACATTTATATCCAATAAAATGAGTAAAATATATATGGGAATTTGAATGTTGTTAATTTTTTAATCTGGGGCGAAGGTGGGGATGGTTTATTGCTCCTTCTCTTGTTTATGTGCTGTGGCTTGCGCCAATCTGTTTTATGTTTTAGTTGACCTTTCATCAAGAAAATATAGGCTAAAATTTTAAATGAGAACAAAAATCTATTAAAATGGAATGCTTGAAATTTTCAATTAGTAGATATAAGAGAAATTTTGTTGTCTTATCTGTATCTATGTTCCAGATGTGTTTTTCTCAAAAAAGGTTAAAAAGTCAGAATACATGGATAAAATGGAAGCTGAACTCCAGAATTTAACTTCAAGTTTTGCATCAGTTCTGATTATACATGTAAAAAATGGAATGTTCTGTTGTTGATTGGGCAGCAGCATAGGTTGTTGCACTTACTGTATGTAATGTAAACTAGAAGACATGTTCAACTATTAAGATATCGTAGATTCAATAAATTAGCGTCTAGTTTTAATATCTTCTTCAATAGTTACGATTAATTGAGAGCACGAATGTGAAAATCACTTGATAATTAATTTGAACAGAGATGCTGGCATTTATTTAGTTGCCCTTCTTCATTTACAAAAAGCACTGTTAAGAGTTTGTGATCAAAGTCGATGTGGAACATCTCCATGTTGTAGTAACTAATTTGATGCATAGATATGATTTGATTGCAGATTAGGAAGATTACAAGATAGTAATGCAGTCTTGTCGCATTTCAATGACTACTCAGAGAATTGCTACATTGATGTTTCTGGTGATTCCTCAAGAAACACACGACTTATTTCATCTATGAAAGCAGATCTTGACTACATATTTCAGAAGTTAAGGTATTAACTGTATTTATATTTTGTTGAACTTGGGTTATTTAGAAGTGGACCAAAAAAATAAACTTCGGGAGACATTTGAAAAACAAAAAAAACAAAGAGCACATATTTGAAGAGCAAATTTTTTGAAACTCTTTTTGAAAAATTATATTTTGGGCAATATGATAAGTTATGATGAAAATATGGGGAAGAACACAAAAGTGGTGATGAGGTGATGGAGAGTTTTGGATATCACCTTAGAATTCTGATACTATGTTAAGATTTTGACTTTGCACATGTGGAAGTGTTAGTGGACCCAAAAGCAGAACACAAATGCGTTTTGAATAACAGTCTTAGAAGCCAACTCACTTAAACGACAAAACTTGTAATAGAAGAAGCAATAATAAAGTCTCTAACAAGCATAAACGACATCAAAAACTAGTAAACTAAATTAATTCATATGATCTTGCATCAAAGTCCCTTTCTTGAAGAGAATTCGACTCTGAGTTCTGAATGAGAACAACAATATGCTATGGTGGATAGTACGTATAACAATAGAAGCAACATTGCTTCTCCATCACATATCTAAAGATAGTACTCATAGAGATTAGCCATTTGAAAATTGCATCAGGTTGAACCCCATTAATAGTAACCGCAACAATTAGGAACAATAAGTCATCAGCCATAGGTTTACACCTCTTTAGACTTCCTTTGCTTACTTGTAGGACTAAAGAAATCAGCTGTGGTAATGGTTCTTCATAACTCTTGGCTTGAACTAGAATGTTATTAAAGCATTCTTCATCATTATGTCCAAGAGCAACAAAGGCACTAATGGCAGACCTCTCAAATTTTTGAGTCAACCTCTCTTTAATCTTGACACAATGAATTGTACATTTCAATTTTGTTGTGTCAGGAATCTCATAGATTGGTTTTGTACGCACCAGGAAAATAGCATTCACAAGGACTAAACACTCAAAAATTGTTGAGATCTTCAAGATGGGGAAGGCTAATTACATTACCTGCCATCAAATTTTGTAGGTTCTGAGAAATATTCCCTACAACCTCTTCTTTAAACACATTTTCCTTCTTTTGCTTGTAAGCATTGGCCTAGTATTCTACATTGGCATCCCATAGTTGAAACTTCAATAACATTGTACACCATGTTATGCAAGTGACTTGACACACCATCTTCAACTTACATGCTGCATCATTTCTAGAACTTGATTTTGTATCCACAAGTGAGATGTCATCTTCATTGGTTGAGTTTTGAACATCAATGTAAACTAGAACAACATAGAAATCAACAAGAAGTTCTTTCAAATATTGCAAGCATCCTACCACAGTAGCAGTATGCAAAACTCTGTTAATCACCTTTGCTTTTTAAATTGAACAAAGACCACCAAATTTTCCACCAACTCCCTAACCTTGCAGGTCATCAAGCTTGGCAAAACTGGAAATTTAAAACCCAGTATGAAAACCTCTAAACTATTCGTCATAACAGCAACAATAAGTTCCCAGGTAATTCCGTGCTGTCTTTTATATACTGCTACCATTTCAACATCAGATGCAATTTTAAGAAGCCCTTTAACACCAACCATATCTTTATCATACACTTGTAAATGAGTGAACCCTTCTGGTTTTTACATAATACAAGTATGAGATTGTAATGAAAAACCATAAGCCCGAATACAAATGATTACATTCTGTCCCTCTAAATAAGGCTCTGTATATCTGCTTCAATCATGAAACTACCTTTGAAAAAGGACCAGCAACTATATAAACATGTAAAAGCTATGGACATGATCTTCATACAAGTGTAAACAAAATTAACTTGGCTATAAATTTCTTTTTGTCCTTCTTCCAATACTTTTTCCAAAAACGATTACCAAATGTGATCAACTTGCATTTTAATGAGTTATTCATGATCACCAACTTCATGTTATTGATTGAGGCTTGAAACTCTTTAACAGAAAGACTAGAGAATTCTTGCGGTGTTGGCTTAATAATATCAGCTAGAGTAACAAAGGAATTTTTATCACACATATGTCATTTCCATCATCAGCATTGAGATATCCTCCCACATATTCAAAATAGTTTTCCACAATTTTCAGTCACTTTTGAATTTTATCATCATGAATAACTCCAGCAAAGCACGAGATATCAACATGATTCTCAATTCTTAAGTACTCAACAATTTCAACAAGATTCGAAGTATACCTTTGCTCTTTATAAGCACAATCTTTAGAAATTTTGTCAATGTTTGGAGTTTGAGTTTGACGTGGAATTTGACGTTGCATTTGGACATTTCTGAGTAGCTCTGCTTTAGATAAATTTTCAAGTCCCATAATGTGCTTGCTACTCTAATAGGTGGCAATGGTAATGTTAATTGAGAATGTGTCTGGTTATAAGTTTTGAGTAGATATGGTTTAGTGGAAATGCAATAATAATGGGATTTCAGGGACTAGATTCGAAAGGAATGGTTGAAACGATGGATGATTGGGTGATGAAAGTTGATAACAAAATTCACAACCAGTGTCAAATGAAAAAGAAATAGGAGCTAGGTTGGTAGTAAAAGAAAGTTGTGGCTTCAATAGAGGTTGCGAGTGGTTCTTTAATGAACGAGTGGAAAAGGCAAAGTTATATGGGTGTTGGGTATGGATAGAGAATTTTGAATTGTCAAGGGGTATACTCCATGAGGTCGATTTCAGTAGGGTCCTTGGGTGGTGGGTTTGAGACTGGATGTTGCAAAGGATGACTTTTGGGTGGGTCACAACTGTTTCTGTTATTGCAATGGGCTTCTGTAACATGAATAAATTCGTTTTCATCAAAGTCATCAAGGGTATGGGTTAATAGTGGAGGGGACTGGTTTATGGGTGTATTGCGATGGGTTTCTCGGTAAACTTCACACGAAAGACCTCTGAAAGAATTGAGAATGGGCTCTCGGGAAAATTCACGAATCAGTGCTCTACTCAGTTGTTTCAAGCTCCGTTGGATTTTAGAAAGTTGGTTGATGACCATTTGAAGGGATTGACCAAAGTCTTGGAACATTTCATCAAGCCAATTTTCAATATGATCTCCTAAAACATTTTTTTTGTGTTGTGAATGTCGTCACTCACATGTCAACTATCATTGTTGTAATTTGTCATCAGAGGTCGGCTAAGTTTTGACTCTGATACCAATATGATGTAGAAGTTCTATTAGATGACCTATGAGCCAAATGGCACCAGAGTTGAGGTATCAATTCTACGATTACAGCCTCTAAGGAATTGAATAAACTTCCTTCTCAGAAAGACGAGTGCAAAATACAATCATTAAGAAACTGAACACAATAGATGTCTGAGCTGATCATTATACGAACACTATTCAAATGTAAAACACATGCATTTTGAATAACAGTCTTAGAATCCAGCTCACTCAATGACAAAACATGGAATAAAAGAAGCAATAATAAACGACACTAACAAACATTGACGAGCATAAACAACAGTGAAAACTAGTAAACTAAATTATTTCATATGCTCATGCATCAGTGTATTGCAATGTAAACCTAGATACGAAGACTTAGATAGTTTAAGGATGTACTCTCAAATAGGTACTGCAGATCCCCATGTTAACACCATGAACTTAGTTAGCACTCACAACTGTTGGTTGGTAATTCATAATAAACTTGATTAACTCACTACAAAATAGTTCTTCACTGGATCATATTTATTCTACTTTGGCTCCACTTACTTGGCGACTATTCGCTCACTCATTTGATGGCACCCCACTAACCGTGTATTGCAATGTAAACCTAGATACGAAGACTTAGATAGTTTAAGGATGTACTCTCAAATAGGTACTGCAGATCCCCATGTTAACACCATGAACTTAGTTAGCACTCACAACTGTTGGTTGGTAATTCATAATAAACTTGATTAACTCACTACAAAATAGTTCTTCACTGGATCATATTTATTCTACTTTGGCTCCACTTACTTGGCGACTATTCGCTCACTCATTTGATGGCACCCCACTAACCACATTTATTTTCATTAAGTTATAAGAACTCACAATAATGATAATTTTGAATTTGGAATTATTTTCCTCAACACTTTTTCACATGTTCAGAAAAATCAATGCATGCGTCTTCCTTACTGTTATACCACTTGTATCCAGCATTTCAAAATTTATGTGGACAAACTTCAACAATTACACAGTTTAAAATTTCTTTGTTTCGCTAATGTATTGGATTCTTCACATGATTCCTGCCAATGTGGTACCCTTTTCACTCTGCAAATGGTTTTTAAATGCCTTGCCCCCAGTTGCTACATAATTGCCGGAAATCTTCTGTTTGCTCCTTCCTTTGCTCCCCAAAGTGGGGCTCCGATTTGTTTGGTTTGCAGTTTTACACCAGTTAATTTGCACCTGACCGTGTCTTGGTGATCTGCTTCTTTATAGCACCAATAGTGGGAAATGTGTAGTAGATCAGTTAATATTAGAACCCGTTGATATGACTTTGCTTGGTAGAGATAATAAATAGTGATTGATGTAAGAGAAACCAAGGGCAAGTTAATTCTTACTTTTTACACTCTTGAATGAGAAATCACTTGCAATCGTCTAATTTTAGAAATGTATTCTTCCCTGAGTTTGGTTCAACATGTTGCAGTCAAAATTCTTACTTGCAGGGGATATCTATTTATATCTGTCTTAGTCTATCATAAGTTACACACATAGCTACCATTTTCCTTGCATAGATTTCATACAATGTAACAGACCCCGGCGTCAGGTTGTAGATCAAAATATTTGTTTATATCTTGTGCTCTGTGCCTACTCATCAATGCACTTATGCGTTTTTGATGACAGTTGTGTTGTCCTCTGACCTAAAAAAAAAAAAAAACAGGTACATGAAGTCAAGAATTTTGGCTACCTATCCAGATGCATTTTCAGATGACTCTAAAAGTCAAGTACTTGACAGAAGACCAGATTTGGAGATGCCCAAGTGAGACTAGGAAATATGTTTAATCATGCAATCACTGGGAAATATTGGTGAAATACGTGTATTTCCTAGTTCTCCGTCTTCTTTTCCTCCTTTTTTTTTTCATAATTCAGTTTGAGTTAGATAATATTTGTTTGGGTAAATTTCTAAATTGGTCAACTAGTTTTGTCAAGTTGTACTTTTTGGTCTTCTAATTTTAAGTATTATCCTAGAAGTCTTTTAAGTTTACATAGTAGGATGCCAGAATGTGACTTTGGGTAATCAATTAACTACACGATGTAAAAGAAGATGGAGGCAAGGAAGAACACCAATAACTAGTTAAAATTGATGCTTTCTGAGTTTTGAATAGACTAGTTTTAAACGGTGCATTGAGTTGTTGATTTATTATAATTTTATAATTGAAAATTATTTTATTATATAATTATTCATCAAGAAAATTTATATCATTGAATAAAGTTAAAAAAATTATTAATCTTGAATTATAACCATCTATAATAATTACTAATGAAGAAAATATAGAAATTTATCTCTTTATAAAAAAAGAAATAAATTTATTTAATTAGTTTTAAATTTTAAATATCTATTTGAAATAATTGTTGCTGTGGATAGAAGAGAAATAATATTTGAGAAGAGGAGAAAGAGAGTAGGGTTGGGAATTAGGAAGGAAGAATTTGGATTTAAAGAGAAAGTTCATTGGGAGGAAAAAGATTAAAATAAGAAAACTAAATTTATTAATAACAATAAATAAGTGATATTACTATTATTTATTTTATTTGAACTTGTTCATTTTTTTAAGATTAATATATATTTATATAGTTTTTTTGAACATTTCTTACTATATTTCAAATAAAGGCATAAATTATAATGATTAGTGTGAGTTAAAGGTTTTAAGTTTAATTTAATCATCTATAATTTCTTTTAATCAAGATGGAATAAATATTTATAAATAATAGTAAGAATAAAATAGTCACATAAATTGAGATTGTTGGTACTTACATATACATATTCAGCTGAGTTTTTTTATTTAATGAGTTGACTTGGATTGTCGTGTATAATTAATAATTTATCCATGTGATTTGGATTATTGTTATGTTAATCATTTGTATCCGACTAGCACAATATAGTAATATGTTACCTCTACTCAAAGATTAGTGATTTGGTATGATATTTACATAACTTGGATAACACCATTTAATAAATTAAGGAAAATATAACATAACATCACAAATAAACTTGTTTGATTAATGTTTTTATTATTATTAAAGAAATTAATTTGATATGAAATATAAAGCACAATTTGTTCAAACTCAATAAGTGTTTTAATAAATATTTTGTCTATTATATTAATTGGTTATTTTTTTTCAGTTAAATATATTATCTTTACATGAAATGACGAGTTTAATATAAATATGATATATTCATAAATGAATGTATCAAATTGAATCATTCATTAAATGTATAAACATGAATCACATGAATTATATAA
Organism: Hippophae tibetana; assembly: GCA_037013495.1. Taxonomy (NCBI): domain Eukaryota; kingdom Viridiplantae; phylum Streptophyta; class Magnoliopsida; order Rosales; family Elaeagnaceae; genus Hippophae; species Hippophae tibetana. The sequence goes on from CM072810.1 coordinate 48,531,712, forward strand.
ATTTACATCTTTAAAACAATCATTGAAAGTTAATAATGTAGGGTATCGAGACTTTAAGGTATTGTAAATATAGGTTTCATATACTTTTATTTTATGATTATTGGGGTGAGTTTATTTAATCCTGTAATTTAATAGTGTCTATTAAATCAAAATTTTAAAAATGAAAATTATATATTTTTATTAATAAAAATATTTGTAAGTCTTGTAATCTTTTGTCTTGGTTAGCTTTCTGTGTGCAAAATATGAAGTTTGTTTATTTTACATAGTGTATGTATCTTTCTTTGTGTAAGGTTACTTATTGGAGATCAGTAATACACTCTCGCACATAGTTAGGTGTACTTTATATGTGAACATGTTTACACACACCACAAGATTAGTTTTTGTAAAGTGCATGCTAGGTGGAGCTCGCTCGCCGATGTTATCCCTATTGTTTTTTTGTTTCTTGTGCGAGTATTTATGAAACATTATTTAGTAATTTTTGAAACAAAAAATGGATTTTTGTGTGCTTGGTCGGACCACCTCATCGGACCCCTCACTTATGGGTCAGTGAAGGTGGTTGGTGAGACCCTTGGTGAGGTACCCCATGAGCTTGAGTTTTGGTTATAAATATCCACTATCTCTATGTTTGGTAATGAGGAAAATATTGCAGAGTTTTGTCAAATTAATATTTCATTTTTCTAATTTCGGATTACTATCATCTTGAGTGTTTATTTAGTATTAGTGATTCTCGGATGTGTGAGCAAAATTGTGGTCTCAAGTGTTGAGTACTCGATGTAGTGTTTGCTAGTGGTTTTGGGTGAGGTGATATCATTTTCTATTTCACAAATCACCTTGAGTGTATTTCGTTGCTTGTGTTACGTTTTAGTGAGAGTAAAATAACGTTCTTAGTTTGGCTAAGACTATTTTACTAGTGAGATTTAGGCAATATTATGCTTTGGGATTGTTGAATGTTCCCAAGATAATGATTGTTGGTGATCGTGGTTGAATGGGTTTTCACGTTGGTAGTATAATGTCTTGTTCACGCTATTGATCGTCGGTAGCTGATCATGTTACTGAGTAGTGTTGGATCCGTGTTGGATCAAGTCATCATGGAGGTAGCAAGCGAGGCCAGTAATAGGCAGTTAGAGCAGAGTGGTCTCGACTGATGGAAGTATTTGCATTTATACTTTTATTGAGTTGTATCAGTTAATTGTTTTTAGTATACTGTTTGTTGTCGATTGGTTGTTATAAGCAACCCAATAATGTTACCACATAAGTAGGGTTTTTGTGTGGATTTACCTCGTTACATGACTGTGCTTGTATGATCAATTGTTGTGTTAGTATAATTTGAGTTTCTATCTTATATGTACCAATATACTAGATTTAGACTTTGATTAGAAACCTTATTTGATTTTTGTAGTTACATGTTTTATTTCCTTTCCTTATATCATGCATATAGCATTCTATTTATTTTCTTTTGTCGATTTATTTTCTTCTGCTTGCATGTGTGTTTTAGTATGAGTTTCTAAGGAGTCAGTATCTCACTGTCTTGGTTGAGTATTAGGTGATGAACTCTTTTAATTGGTTTGTTATGTTATGATTGATTGGATGCTCTGAGATATAAGTATCATTTATCGAATATGTTTCCACATGTAAGGTTTTGAAGTTATTGGAAATGATTTATAGTTTTTCCAATATGTATAATTGATTTGCATGCTGTGTAATGTTTGTTATGTTTATGCTTGTTGGTAGCTATGAGACACACCATCACTAGTGTTTACCATAGATTGTTGTTTCATACATGTTGGTCATTTTAGTTTTGTGTTGAATTAAGTTTGATGTTTTGTACTTTTGTTGTGCTATTTGTTTAATTCACACTGTGAGAGCTACTTTGCTGATTTAGAATAGAGCTCATGAAAAGATTCCATTGATTGACGTTTTCACCCCTCATTTAGTCTCAGTTGCCTATTTGGATCGGAAGAATAATTAACCTTAGTGTAATTATTCTTATGTATAGAATTCTTAAAATTAAAAAACAACCAAAAAAATCCAAATGCATTCTCTCTCCCTCTCTCTCTCTCTCTCTCTTCTCCTCTCACTCTTCTGTCTCTTGCTTACTCTTTATCTCTCTCTCTCTCTCCCTCTCATTTGTTCTCTTTCTCCTACTCGTTCTTTCTCTCTCTCTCCTCTTATTCATTCTTTTTCTCCCGTTCACTCTTTCACTCCCTCTCCTTTACTCGTTCTTTATCTCCTGATAACCCTTTCTCAATTTTTTATTAATAAAATTATGAAGAGAGAGGGAAGAAGAGAGAGAGAGAGTGTGAGAATATAGAGAGAGATTGGAGAGATGTTGTTTTTTTATTAATAAAATATATAAACTTAAAAATCTCAATTTTTAAAATTTTTGACTTTTAATTATAAGATTAAAAAAGCTTGTTCCAGTAATAGTAAGATGAAAATGTATGAAAGCTATGGACCCAAATGACTCTAAACCTAATGTAAAGATAATATTAAATAAAGCTATCAAATACAACTATTTATAAGAAGAGTATGACATATTTATTATAAAGTTATTTTGATATTTATTTATGTATGAAAAGAATTGAAATGAAGGTTAAAGATTAAAAAAAATTAAAAGAGGAGAAGAATGACCAACACATATAAGAGTATGCTATATTTATAATAGGAACATTTTTGTATTGGTTGGTGTTTCTTAAAAAACAAAGAAGCTCAAAATACACGATAAAACTACCATATTGAACTATTCAACATAATATATTTATTATAAGAACATATCTTCTTTGATTGCTATATACAAGATTTGTTAACCCAACCAAATGTCTTTATTTAGAGTACTAGTTTGACTTGCACATATATAACAGAGTGAACACGAAAGAAGCATACATATTACTCTTGTGAATAGAACGTACCTCGGAAAATTAGATAGGCTTTTGAGAATTAAGATTGCATATTGCATTGGAGTGCCTCAAACATAGTTAAAAAAGGGCTATTGTAGGATAACATTTGTATATTAAGATAGTTTAACTATTGAGTTAAGTGGATTTATCAAAGGTTATAATCATAATGATCATCCTATTTAACTACAAAGTAATTCATTAACTAAACATTCATGAATCCACTTAAATTCTTTCATTTTGGGTAAAATCCCTTAAAATATCAACTAATATGGTAGGAGTGATATTGGGGTGTGCCTTTCCTTCAACAAATCGATAGTGATATTGTCAAATTATTGTGGTTATCGTTAATTATGATTGTATTTATGTATTTCTCTGTTCTATCTTTTCCTGTACAAGAGTCTCTTATGTATACTAAGAAAACAAATATAAAACCCTAACCCTAATAGCTTCTGTACATCTATACTTTCTGCTCCACTAAACATTGTTGTCTGCCATTTTCCTACTCCACTAATATTGTTGTCTGCCACTTTCACTGTACACGGCAACACTCCCCCTCAAGTTGGTGCGTATATGTCTCTTATGCCCAACTTGTCAAGTGAGTTGTAGAAGTTCTTTGCAGACACAAATTTTGTAAGTATATCAGCCAATTGATCTTCTTATTTAACGAATGGAAGCTGAATAATCTTTTCTTCAAGATTTAGTTTGATGAAATTCTGATCCACTTTAACATGCTTCGTACGATCATGTTGAACTAGATTTTGGGAGATGGCAATGGCTGCTTTGTTATTACAAAATAAGTTCATTTCAGAGTTAGGAGTAACAACAATCTCAGTTAGAAGTTTTTTCAACCAAAAGAGCTCACATATTCCCTTGACCATTCCTCGAAATTTAGCTCCAGCGCTAGATAAGGCAACTACCTTTTGCTTCTTGCTTCTCCATGTAACAAGATTATCCCCCACAAAAGTAAAGTACCCAGCATTAGATTTCCTATCCTTGATATTCCTTGCCCAATCTGAATCTGTATATCCAATGACTTCCAATTGACCATTTCTTGAAAACATAAGTCCTTTCCCAGGAGAGGATTTTAAATAATGAAGTATTCGCATGACGACATTCATATGGTCTTCACTTGGGCAGTGCATGAACTGATTCATGACACTCACAACATAAGCAATATCATATCGAGTATGAGATAAATATATGAATTTACCCACTAACCGTTGATATATCTGTTTATCTACTGGTACTTGGTCCACATATTCTCCAAATTTATGATTTTGAACCATTGGAATATCAACATGTTTACAATCTAGTAGTCCTGCCTCTACCAGTAGGTCTAGAGTATATTTCCTTTGGGAAAGACATATGCCTTGTTTCGATATTGTTACCTCAATACCTAAGAAGTATTTGAGCCCTCCCAAGTTCTTCATTTCAAACTCATTTGACAGTTGTTCTTGAAGCTTAGAGATTTCTTCTTTATCATCCCATGTAATGATCATGTCATCTACATAGACTATAAGGGCTGTTATCTTCCTCAATCCCCAATCAATGTTTTAGGAAAAAAGTGTGGTCCGAGTTGCCTTGTTGAAACCCATATTTCTTCATTGCTAAACTCAACCTACCAAACCATGCTCGAGGTGATTGTTTTAGTCCATAAAATGCTCGTTGTAATCTACATGCAGTTTCTTTTCCTGATGTAACAGTATATCCTGGTGGGATATCCATGTAAATCTCTTCTTCAAGATCACCATGAAGGAAGGCATTTTTTACGTCAAGTTGGTGCAATGGCCAATCTAAATTTGCTACAAGAGATAACAAAACTCTAACAATTTTTAGTTTAGCCACAGGTGAGAAGGTTTCTTGATAATCTATCCCATGTTTCTATGTATATCCTTTAGCTACTAGCCTCACCTTGTATTGATCAACCAACCCATCTGCTTTATACTTAATTGAGAAAATCCACTTGCATCCTACCATCTTCCTTCCTTGAGGCAACTTGCTTAACACCCATGTGTTATTCTTCTGCAATGACTTAAATTCTTCTTTTATAGCTTGAGCTCATTTTGGATCAGATAAGGCTTCTTCAATGCTACTTGGAATTTGACATGAGGAAAGTGTTTGTGCAAATGCCCTGATAGGTTCTGATAACCCTTGAGTAGATACATAATTGGCTATTGGATACTTGGATTGTGGTTCTTCTCTTTCTGGGGAGTATCGATTTGGAGGTTTGCCTCGGTTGTGTCTGAAAGGTAGAACATAACTAATAGATGTATCTATAGCATTAGTTTGTAAAGGTGTGATAGGATAGCTTACCTCAGGAGTATTCTCAGTAGGAGGATCATTGGGTACTAGAGAGTGGAGGGGGTGCATCAACCACTTCATCTTATGGAGATTCAGTTACTACTTTAGCTTCAGTTCTTGGACGTTCAAGTTCGGGTCTAAGTACTAGCTCCTCCATATTGTTGGCATGATTCGCGTATGTTGGATTGTTACTAGTGTCTAATATTTCAACATGAAGCCAATTTCGTTCTTCATGATAACTCTCCTCTTGAAGAGGGTAATTGGATACCAATGATGGGAAAAACCATTCAGATTCTAAGAAAGTGACATCCATGGTAATATAGGTTCTTTTAGTAATAAGATCATAGCATCGTCAACCCTTTTATTGTATGCCATACCCCAAGAATACACATTGGATAGCACATGGATCCAACTTAGTTCATTGATTTTTGTGAAGGTGGAAAAAAACAACACATCCAAAAATTCGGGGCAAAAGCATCAAAATAGTAGGCAGGGAAACATGATTGGATAATACCTGTAATGGAGTTTGAAATTGTAAGGTCTTATGGGCATGCGATTCAGTAGATACACAGATGTAGTAATAGCATCACCCCAGTATCTACTAGGCATATCTGCACTGATTAGTAAGGCCCAAACAGTTTCTAAAATATGCTTATTCTTCCTCTCTATAGTCTCATTTTGTTATGGGGTTTGTGAACACGAGGTTTCATGTACTCTCCCTTATTATCAGACCGAATGATCTTAATTTTTTTAGAAAATTGTGTCTGAATCATGGTACGAAACAAGTGAAATATAGAAAATACTTCATCTTTATGTTTGAGAAGGTAAAGCCATGTCATTCGTGTACAATCATCAACAAAAAATACAAACCAACGATAACCCGACGATGTAGTTACCGGGGAAGGTTGATGAGTGCTCAAAAAGCACTAAAATTACCATGATTTTATGCACATTAATTGATTAAAAATATATATATTTATATGTTTTATCATATATTTATATATATTTGTCTTTTTCGAAATCATGGGTATTTTTATTCTTTTTCAGGTATTTTCACTTAAAAACGTAACTTAAAGACTCAAAGAGGAATACTGGAAGCAATACATCACAAATATATTAATAAATAAATGGGAAAAGGTCAACAAATATGGAAAAATTGGACAAAATAGGTCAAAAATGAAAATGATTTTTGACTAATTATTATAATAAATCATGATTGTTTAAAGAGATTAAAATAACTTATACTTGAGATTTTAATTATGATCTTAAAAGAGATTAAAAAGTATGAGACATTTTTGTGATATGTTGTTTTCTTTTAAAAAAAAACAATTGTTGTAATTTTAGTTTTTGAGTTGATTGTTTTTATTATTTCTTTTGATTTTTATATTTAGTTCAATGTTTGTGGGTATCATTACTGAAAACCCTCACGAGACTCAAACTCGTCCACTAGGGCAACCTAGGGGTTTAAAGGCTTGTTGCATAGGCTAAATGCAACCGTGTCAATCCACGGATGTGATTTAGGATAATTTAATTTTTAGTTTTTATCGCTTTTCTTGCTAAGGGACTAGCAAGAAGCTGGTTGGGGGTTGTGATTAGTGCTCAAAAAGCACTAAAATTACCATGATTTTATGCACATTAATTGATTAAAAATATATATATTTATATGTTTTATCATATATTTATATATATTTGTCTTTTTCGGAATCACGGGTATTTTTATTGTTTTTCAGGTATTTTTACTTAAAAACATAACTTAAAGACTCAAAGAGAAATACTGGAAGCAATACATCACAAATATACTAATAAATAAATGGGGAAAGGTCAACAAATATGGAAAAATTGGACAAAATGGGTCAAAAATGTCAAAAAGAAGAAAATCGCGCCGCCCAGCCGTGCCGAACCCTGCGCGCGCAGCCGCTCCCATGATGTCATGTGACGTCATCAATGACATAAGCAATTACACTCCATGTTTTCACAATTTTTTTAACATTTTCCCCCACTTTTTCTCTCCATCTTCACCTATAAATATCTCACTTCTCTTCACTTCTAAACACACCTAAAAACCCACTACTCTCTTCTTTCTTTCTCTCTAATTCTTAGTTTTTAGTTTTTTTTAGTTAATTTCTCTTAGTTTTAGAGTTCTTCCCTTTTTGGGAAGAACTAGTTATGTTTTTGTAATTTATTAGCTTTTTGATTCAATAAATGGGAGTGCAAATTCTGCTTGGAGGTTTTCCAGCAACGGGAATAACATCGAAGTTCTGTAAGGATTTTATTTTCTTTACAATTATTTTTATGCTTTATTCTTACATGTTATATTTAATTTGTCTGTGATTAAATTTAACTCTGCTGACTGTTAGTAAACATGATGTAATAATAACGTTGTTATGCTTGCGAAATATTAAATAGGTGAAAATCTCTAAAATGAATTGATTTTGTTTTTTTATTCAAGATTTTATATTAAGAATGTTAGAGAGAAATATATTATTTTTCATTACAAACTTAAACCTGAAAATTAGATTTTAAGGTTTAGTTATCCGGTCTGATTTAGAGTAGTGCTCTTTTATTTGTTGGTATAATCGCCCGGTAGTTAGAGTGAAACTCTATTTCAAAAGTTTTGATAAGAATTATTATCTGAAAATGTATTGACAACATGTTTTCAGTAGTGGTTTTAAAACTTGAAAGTTAGTACTCAGATAACTAAATTCTTAGGTTTAATTTGGACACCTTGAATAAAGTTTAAACTGTCTAACCCCACCAAAGGTGGCATTTAAATGGTTCATTTTCAATCTCTTAGAAAAAGGAATTAATTTAATTAAGAAAATTAGTTATCAACCCCACCTATAGGTGTTAATTGATTTGTTTAGTTAATAAAGAATATCTAACCCCACCAAAGGTGGTATTCATATAAAAAAGGGAGAATCAATAAATATCAATTCATATCTTTAATAACCTAAATAGTATGAGCAAGCATAATTAACTTAGTTATTATATCCATAAATACTCAACTATTATAAAAGATAAAATTTGCATAAATATTTATTGAATCTATGTTTAATTTTATTTAAGTAGATTAAAAATACAAAACCCCAAAATATCGTGACAAGATGTTTAGGATTTAATTTCATTTTTAAAAGTTTGAATAATAAATTAAAAACCACATACATTTCTTCCTTAGATCGACCTTGGGAGTATACTTATCATTTTCTACGAAATGATTCGTGCACTTGTGAGAGTTTTATAAATATAAAACCAAAGTATTGGCAAGAATCGGTGATTCCAGTTTTCGCTCATCAAAGGTCCCCAAACATCAGAATGTACTAAAGCAAAAGGAATCATACTTTTATGCATGCTCATAGGATAAGATGCCCTATGACTTTTTGCTAAAATATAGGTATCACATTTGAAATTTGAGTGTGCAACATTTGAAAATAAACTAGGTAGTAAATGCCTTAAATACCCAAATAATGGATGCCCAAATCGATGATGACATAACCAAATCTGTCGTCTTTGGTTACTAATCGTGTGTTGCATATGATTGACTCTTCCTGAACTGAGGTCATCCAAGCCTCTCTTAGTACCATGCCCAATAATTTCCTTGGTGAGAATATCCTGTAGAAGAGAGGATAATATTATGAAGTTTCTTGTAACATATATCTAGATAGATATATGGAAAGTACTTAAATAGCTATGAATTCATTGTTTGCCTATTGACTTTATATAATTCATGAAAGATAGTCTTTTTGAAGCCTCTTGTTCATGTATCTCATCAAAAGGGTGTTGTTGGTGTTTATTAATTTATAAGAAAAACCAACGAAAAAAAGTTAAAGCTAAAATAGGGGTAAAAAAGCAAGGACAAATTTTGTTTTCACATAGTAAGAGAATAACGAACCATTTATGCACTTCCACATTTTATATGTAGAATGATAATTAATATTGTTTTAAAAAAATTAATAATATCTTTATGATTTGATATTTATTTAAATACATTCATTTATGTTATTTTATAGTAGGGAGGAATAATGTTATATGTATCAAGTGATATGTTAGATGTTGATTGAATATAAATTTATGATGTGAGATAATAAAATAATTGTGTGATAATTTATTAATGGTTACCAATTAAATCATACCATTTAATTTAATGTATGCTTCAATGTGTGATAAATAAGTATTTTTTGTTCAGCTAATACTTAATACATGCATGCATATACAAATATACATGTCAAAATCCAATCATATCACACATTTTATTTTCGAGTTTGGCTACAAGATATCTCCGATTCTAATATAATTTCAGATATACAAATTTCAGTTAACCACGCAGTTACGACGTAAGCGTCAAATTTTCTTTTTATTATTATACATACAAGAATTCATGTATTATCAAAATTTTTATCATTCCGCGTTCCAACCAAATAACACTTAAGTCTAATAAGATGTAATTGCAATTATTGACGAACTTAGAATAATATTCCACTTATCGGTTATATTCGTGTATCTAGGGATTGTTGTCAGTTATATATTTCTCCATTGAAAAAAATTCAATATTTTATGCACTGGTATCGACAAGTTATTCAAACTTCCACACACAAACACTAAAGCCCAAATTTGATTCTGTCTTTGTCACTGCAACAAGTTTTAAACACTACCTCACTTTTTACAAATTTTGCAACTTTGCTAGTGCTTCCATAGCCTCCACTCTAAAGTTTCCAATAGTGCCATCTAAACAAACTCCTGATGATATGTCTATCTTGTTGCACATGCTCTTAATTCTCAACAAAATGTTACTGCTCTACTAAATTCGAGTCTCTCAATCAAGTAACTTAGAAACTCCAATTCTCATTTCAACACTTTTTCCCATTCACTCATATCCTGATAACCACACCTCTACTCAATTTATAGGTTTAAATATATCTCTCCCTCAATCAGATGATCTTACCAAACAAAGTGTTGGATCGAATTCTAATCAAAGTGGTACAAAGAAAAAGGAAGACTCAAGCTAACCCAATTCAAAGGAATAGGAAGTTCTATTCTGATAAAGCTACAACTTGAGTTTTGCCTATTTACGAGGAATTGGAAATTTCACATCCCGACAAAAATGTATACTTAATTGTTATTACTTCATCCAGCTTTCAAAAATTATGTATGATGTAGTGTGTATGAATACTAGTAGAGAAGAAGTTTAAGACGACGTTGTAAACTAATGAGTGCTCAAAAAACACTAAAATTATCATGATTTTATTCACTTTAATTGATTAAAAAGATATATATTTATATGATTTTATCATATTTTTTATATAAATATGTCTTTTTCAAAATCACTGTTATTTTTATTATTTTTCAAGTATTTTCGCTTAAAAAAGTAACTTAAAAACTCAAAGAAAAAATATTGGAGACAATACATCACAAATATATTCATAAAATAAATGAGAAAAAGTCAATAAATATGAAAAAATTGGATAAAATGTATCAAAAGGGTCAACAACGTTAGACAATGCACGCAGTGCGCACCACAATGCCGAAGCCGTGCGCCAATCTGCGCCTAGTCCGCGCGCACCGCTGTGCCCATCTGTCCCATCCGCACGTGCCGTTGCGCCCATATGCCCCAATCCGCGTGCGCTGTCGCACCCCACACTACCATGATGTCAACAATGATGTCATCATTCATTACTCCACGTTTTCTCCATTTTTAATCATTTTTTCACCCACTTTTTCTTCCTTTCTTCACCTATAAATACCCTCATTCTCTTCATATCAAAACATACTTTAAAAACATCTTCTTCTCTCTTTCTTTTAGCTTTTCTTAGTTAGTTTTTCTTAGTTAGTTTTTCTTAGTTTTAGAGTTCTTCTCTTTTTGAGAAGAACTAATTATATTTTTATAATTTATTTGCTTTTTGATTCAATAAATGAAAATGTAAATTCTGTTTGGAGGTTTTCCAGCAACAGAAATAACATCAAAGTACTATAAGGATTTTATTTTTTTTACAGTTTTTTTATGTTTTATTCTTATATGTTATATTTAATTTGTCTATGATTAAATTTAACTTTGTTAGCTATTTGTAAACATGATATAATAATAACGTTTTTATGCTTGTAAAATATTAAATAGGTAAAAATCTCTAAAATGAATTGATTTTGTTTTTATTCAAGATTTTATATTAAGAATATTAGAGAGAAATATATTATTTTTCATTACAATCTTAAATCTGAAAATTAAATTTTAAGGTTTAGTTATCCGGTTTGATTTAGAATAGTGCTCTTTTATTTGTTGGTACAATCGTCCGGTAGTTAGAGTGAAACTCTATTTCAAAGGTTTTTATAAGAATTATTATCTAAAAATGTATTAACAACATGTTTTCAGTAGTGGTTTTAAAACTTGAAAGTTAGTACTCAGATAATTAAATTCTTAGGTTTAATTTGGACACCTTGAATAAAGTTTAAACTGTCTAACCCCACCAAATGTGACATTTAAATGATTCATTTTCAATCTCTTAGAAAAAATAATAATTTAATTAACTAAATTAGTTATCAACTCCACCCATAAGTGTTAATTGATTTGTTTAATTAACAAAGAATATCTAATCCCACCAAAGGTAGTATTCATATAAAAAAGAAAGAATCAATAAATATCAATTTATATTTTTAATAACCTAAATAATATGAGCAAGTATAATTAACTTAGTTATTATAACCACAAATACTCCACTATTATAAAAGATAAAATTTGCATAAATGTTTATTGAATCTGTATCTATGTTTATTTTTATGTTATTAGATTAAAAACACAAAACCCTAAATATTGTGACATGATGTTTAGGATTTAATTTTATTTTTAAAAGTTTGAATAATAAATTAAAAACCACATATATTTCTTACTTAGATCGACCTTGGGAGTATAATTATCATTTTCTATGAAATGATTCGTAAAATTGTGAGAGTTTTATAATTATAAAACCAAAGTATTGACAGGATTGACGATCCCAGTTTTGCTCATCATAATCTTGGAGCCACTAACAATTCAAAAGGGCGAGGAAGCAGCCCTCATCAAGCTCCCCATTGAAAAATGAAGATTCTTGCTTGGAATAGTCATGATTTAGTTAAAATCTCAGCTATTAAGTATCTACTTAGGTTAGTTAATATTTAAAATCTTGATTTTATTTTATATCAGAAACCAAGGCTAGTAATTACTTTTGTGTGTTTGTTCAACAACACAATGGTTATTTTGATAATTTTTGTATCCTATCTCTCTGGATTGTGCTAGTGGTTTGTGCTTTATTCAAACGATGGGATTTTGATTCTCAATTTTTGCTCATGATCATCATATCCTAAGTTTTGAAATATGTCCTTTAATGGAACAAAATGAAACATGTTTACTGTTATTCATCTTGTTATGAGAATCTCAAAAATGAATTTTTTCTAGTCTCATTGCTTTAATTTATGCTACAAATTCTCATTGTGTCTGTTCAGGTGACCCAATTGAAGTTTTACATTAAGTTGAAAAAGGAGGTGGGAGACTTGTTTCTTCTTGGCCTAATAGATTAAGGGATATCATGGATTATATTCAAGCAATTGATTTTGATTCATTGAGGTTATCTTTTACAAAGAAAAGGTATTGTAATATCAAGGGAAGAATTGATCATGTTTTTGTGTCTTCTGATTGGTTACAATTTTTTCCTAGTACACATGTTAAGAACATGCAAATTAGAGTCGCAAATCATGCTCATATTTTCTTGAATTTACATATTCCTATAGTTACAAAGAATAAGGCGTTTCATTTTATTGCAGTTTGGTGTAGAGATCCATCATCTAAAGATTTGGTCAAGCATTTATGGAGATCAAATACTTCAATTGATGTACAATCTGATTTTCATGCTAAATCAATGAATTTAACTAAGTAACTTAAATGTTGAAACAAACATAACTTTGGCTATTGTGACGAAAAATTAAAGACAACAGAAGAACTCTTCCTAAAAGTGCAAAATGACCTCATTATTGATTGTGTGTTTAGATAACTAAGCTATAGATGCAATTAATGAGAAACAAGTGGAATTATTACTTCTGGATTGTACTCCCCTTATCGGCTATAGATAGGATCAATATCGTACAAATGTGATTATATCTTTGGTCATACATAGGACTTATGCAAAAGTAAAAAGTACATATTGAATCTTATACTTGTGTACATGTGCTTACTTGTCAATATCGTAAAAATGTGATTATATCTTTGGTCCGCTTGTGTACCAACCTAGGATGATGGTACCAGACTAATGTCTAAACATCAAATCCCTCTACTATTTTATTTTAATTAATCCATTAAATGATCTAGCATTCAAGCTCGAAGATGGAACATTCACGAGTTGTATTTTTAATTTGCATAAGATACTTTGTTCCAATCAAGATAGTGTACATGTCGTTTCATCTACTAAACTGGGTTATTTCATTTTTTACTCCATTAGGACAACTATTAGTGGTTAATCTTTAGAAAGGGAGAAATATTTTTACCCTTTATGTATACAGCTCCCAGAGCTTTCATATTCTCACATTTTGTAGGTATTTAATGCCTAACTTCTCTGTAATGTTTTTTTTACATAGTATCAATGCCTCTTTGGCAAAAGTGGGACGGAAAACAATTATTTAAAAAAGTGAAAATAAATAAAATACAAAATAAATATTTTTAATATTTCTTGCTTTATTTGTTTAATTTTTAATTTTTTTAAATTAAGTATCGAGTCATAAGACTTGGAGGGAGTAGAGACATTTTCAAAAACTTTGAATGTCAATCGATCGACCATGAACTTGATTGATCATAGTTTGAATGTCGATCGATCAACATTATCCTTGATTGATCAAACAAGTTCAATTTAAATACCCTCTTGGATTTCTATATAAAATACACCAAAACTCAAATTTTTTGATCCTAATTCACTTAGAAATCATTGCTAATTAATTTTTTAGGATCAAACACTACAAAATTTTTACCTTTGTATAGGAATTCTAACCCACTATTTCCCTAATTTTTTTCTCATTTTCTCACCATCCAAACACAATCATTTTGCCCAAAATCTTCATAAATATGCTTCCTATACTCCAACATAGTTCATTAATTCCCAAACTTTGATTTTTGGGAAGTTTATGTTATATTCTATCTTTTCACATCTTAGGAGCATTTTGGTAATTTTGGATTTGTATTCATCTTTTCAACAACTGCTCAATGTCGAGAGCTCCTTAATGTTTGGAGATTGTATTTTTATTCCTCAATTGAGGTATAAAAATGCAATATCCAAATTACCCATTTTACTTAGCACGGTATTTTCAGACATGGTTTTATGATTTACAAGAAATTAGGGCTCGAGGTTGGTAGTCATTGTTAACCAAATCAATTTAATATTTTAAATGAGGAATTGTTAATCAAATTTATTGGATCATCAAATGCCAATCTTAACCCTAAACTACAATATATCCCAGGTGAATTTACTTTGTTCTATTAAATTTTAAACAAAATAATCTATTGCACCCTCTAAGCACTCATCTAGGATAGGTTTCCTACAAGCTAAGATTTTAAGTTGTATTGGAAAAGGAATTACTTTCAATGTTTGAACCATCATTCAAGAAGAAATTATGAGCTAAGCCGAGTTCACAAACCCTTGGATTGAATTACCCTTTGGTTGCCTTATAATCCAAATGATCTGTGTGCCACCCAAAAGAGATTTTGAAACTACTCGTTGTATGGGTGATATTGGGTCCTCTTCCCAAACCTCTATGAGACAAAGAACTATTAATGTTGGAATCAGTGGTGGAGAAACTACAGATGTTGGAAATAGAGGTGGAATAGTGATGAGTGCTCAAAAGCTCTCAATGTATTGTGATTTTATGCATGTTTAATGATTAAATAAATTTATATTTTTTATTTTTACTATCATTTTAAACAAATATATATTTTCAGAATCATAGGTATATTTTGTTATTTTTTAGGTATTTCTTGAATTTAAATGATTTAACTTAAAGAAATATAGTTGAAGCACTTCATTATAACTTTAGAGCTTAACAAGATAATATATGTAAAATACTACATATGCTTCAAAAATTGAAAGAATGATATACAAGAAAAAGGGGTTCTAAGTGTTTTTAAACATAGTAGTTCGCAGCTTGAATCTTTTGAAATATTAAAATGGATTAAACATTTTTATAAAATGAATTATGTTTTATTTCATCATCAAGATTAAAACTGAAGTTTGTTAAAGAAAAGTATGTTGACTCAATATTTTTCATAATAAACAAGAGAATTAGATTTAAAATTTAAATAATCTGATTCTAATTTAGAGTAATATTTCTAGATATTAGATATTTACTATCTAAATCTATTTCGAGGCATGCTCTATTTCAAGGGTATTTATACGAATTAGAAAGATATATTGACGACATATCCTTCATAGTAGTTTTAAAATCTGAACGTTAGTTCTAGATACTTAGATCGCAAACCAACTTAGGCACCTTGATGAGAGTTTAAATTGATAGACCTATAAAAAGAATCAACTAAACGGTTTATTAATTCCTTAGAAATAAGGAAAAAATTAGTTAGTTATCAATTACTGATCCCCATTGATAATTGATTAACAAAAGAATCCGATCCTTATCTTATGATATTTTATTATTAAAAAGGGAGAGTCAATAATCTTAATTCATATTTTTAATAACCAACTTAAATATTTAGCAAACATAATTAACTAGCTAATGTATCTAAAAAAGTCAACAACCTGATACATATATAGGTAAGGAGATACAGACTCTTAACAGACTCGTCCCCACAAGTAACGAACAAAATAACATATTGAAAGTAGAATACTCAATAGAATCAATACTACTATAATATCTAAATAGTAGATAGTATTTAGAGTAAGATATTATAAGTAAATTAAAATTCAGATATAGAGTTAAGAAGCATTTTAATCAGATTTTAAATAACCATATGTTTTAACATACAAAATTTAAACCCAAATTATATTAACACCACAACTATGCATGTATAATATAAGATATAAGAAGGTAAAATCATATAGAGACCGTATCTATATGGTAACATCCTTGGGTTACTTTAGGAAACCACTTAGTAACAAACAATTCATTAATCAATGTAATAGTTACGACTCTAAAAGAAATAAAACCAATATTACTAATACCAGTTGGGACCTCCATCCTAACTACCTATTGTGGATTTTGCTCATTGTGAAAGTTCAACACACGAACCCAGTTGTCTTCCACGGCCAATACCACTTTATATGATGTGATCAGATACCCCATAATAGTAATGTGTAGAATCAACAAACATAACCTTTGAATGTTACTCACATAGATAAGTATTCACTCACCACGTAAAATAGCAACTCACACTATTCTACACTCACACTAACGTGTCACAATTACATATATAATTAGTGAATACAAAATTCAAATTAATGTAATTTTTGACAAAGTTTCAACAGGTTTTTTGAATTAATTTCAATTAATGAGAGTGGGTATTTATAGCAATCTGTCAGCCACCTCGCTAACCACCTTGCCAAGGGTTGTGGAAAGGGTGGTAATAAGGTACATGGCGAGGGTGGTGGCCAAAATGCCAAAAATTTACATTTTTATTTCCAAAAATGTCAAGAAATATCTTCAAATTCCCACACCTAAACAAAGCATGCAAAACAAAAACCAACCCCTTGGATTTCTATGTCAAAACATTGCACAAGTAAATATGAAAACTCATCAAACAAGAGATGATCATGTAGATGTCCTAAAGTTGTTTGTTCACATGAACAACACAATGACATACACTAAAATCCAAAAGACTTACTACTTTATGTGCATCCATCTATAGTGCTCCATCCAACTTCATGAATCAACTTATCCAATCTCCATGACATTGAAACACGTGCATCTTAACACCACTGCACACAACACACTAGAAGCTTGAAGAATTCACTATACACCTGTAACCTATACACACAAAACAAAAACATACCCAATGAACGCATCATGCAAAAAAAATCATGTAGTCAAACCATAAGCTATTGTGTTACCCCTTCACAAATACACAATGATAGGGTCAAATACAAGAATAAATCTACAACTCCCTTGACTTGATGTAACACTTTCTTTTAATGCATGCAAGTCAGACAATAATATGTAGGGAAATGTTATAGTCACAACATAGAAACAAACACATACTTATGCATAGAAACTTCTCCCCCTTTTTTACATTGAAAGTCAAAGAAATACCGTAAATAAGGGAGATAAAATATACAGAAATGAGAAGTAAAGAGATTATAGATTGATCAAGTTCAAAGAATAAGAGTGATTTAGATTAAACAATGCTTTTAAATAAACATTCATAGGGTTAATCCATGATGCAATCAAGTAAGAGTGTAACTAAAAATTTGATTTCATGCTCAGTTTGTGTTGTGCAAAACATATTTACTCTATACGTCATAAATAAATGAATAAGTGAAACATGCAAATGGAAATATATCCTCAATTCGATCCAAACTTCATAAGTCCACAAGTACCCTCTCTATGCACTAATGTAAGTGCAAGCTTAAAAAAAATCAAAAGGTCATTCAAAGCATGTAAAGATAGGTTGAGGTTTGGGTAGAAGATAAGGAACATTTAAGCAAAGACACACCTTTTGAAAAACAAACTTTCACTTTAAGCAAAGAGCTAATAACCAAAAGAGCTTATCCTTTAAACAGAGAACCTTTTTCTTGTACATCTCAGGAGCCCTTAAAAATTTCCTAAACAGGGAAACTTTTTCAATAGTGATTTAACAAATATTCATTGAACCATTGTTTTTTCCTTTTCCTTTTCCTTTTTATTTCTTATATATATTTGTTTCTCTCTTTCTCCTTTTTCTTTTTCTTTCTTTCTTTCCCCTTTATCATTTTCTTTCTTTGCTAGAGAGAAATATAACCAATCCCAAAGCAAAAGCATTTAGTAAGGCAAAGTTGAAACTAAACAAAATGAGTGCCAAGTAAGTGGGATTTATTATTTAAGTTAGTCAAGTAGGTGCAAAGAAATGAAAGTATAACAAATGGGCTTAAGAATGGAAACTGAGGATGAGTTGACAAGGGTGGTAAGAAGGATAAAATGATTCAAGGAAGTCTTGAATCATCTTTCTATCTAAGCAGTACCTATAATTTCATCTTGAGAGATACTACACATGGATTCTAAAGCTTATTAAAGTTATAAAAATCATTTAAGAAAGGAACACACAAACTTCTCAAAACATCCATTTAAATTCACAATGTTAAGACAAGGGTATAAGAAACAAATCATTTTAGAAGATTGTAAGAATTTAGTCATACAAACGCTTCAAGAAATACACATAACAAGACAACCTTATTGCAATTTAAAACAAAGGCACATTAATCACAAAACAACCATGGTTCTTTAAAACAAGTTCAAAACGCAAGAAGAAAAAAGGTTTGTCTTGAAAAAGAAGGTAACACATAAAAGAGAGGAAGAAATACAAATGAGCAAAACAATAAGAAAAATTCTTTAGGCTCATTCAAATCTGAAGAACACAAAACAAGTCCCTCAAGGTGATAGACAAAGACAAATAGCTTTTCTAAGAGATTCGAACCCTTGAAAATCTACAATTTTAGTGAAAATATCAGCATGTTGGCGATCAATGCTTATATGCTGTAGAGTCAAGGTGTTTAATTCAAGAATATCTCTTATAAAATGGTGAAAAATATCAATGTGTTTGGTCCTTGAATATTGGACTTGATTCTTTGAAATACAAATAGCACTAGTGTTGTCATAATGTAAGAGTATATTTTTAATTTTCATGCCATAGTCAGATAACATTTGTTTCATCCAAAGTAATTAAGAGCAATACAAACTAGCAGCAATAAGTTCAGCCTCACTAGTTGAAAGATAAACTAAACTCTATTTTTACTATTTTAGGAGATCAAAGAATATACCAATTAGAAATAGCCACCAGAAGTATTTTTTCTATTATCATTACATCCAACCCAATTAGCATCAGAGCATCCAATAAACTCTACAGTAGTATCCATATGGTACCAAATACCAACTTTGGATGTACATTTGACATATTTAATGATTCTTTTGATAAAAACTAGATGTGATTCTTTGGTATTAGCTTGGTATTAAGCACAAAGTCCAACATTGAAGAAGATGTCGGGGTAGCTAGTAGTGAGATACAGAAGACTCACAATCATGCTCCTATACGAAGTCCACTTAACTTTCTTTTCTGAAAAGTCTTGAAAGTTTTAGAGTTGTACTCATAGGGGTTCGAATAGATGAGGCATTATCTAACCCAAACTTCTTAACCAGATCCTTGGCATATTTTTCTTGTGAGAAGAAGATTCCATCTGTCATTTGTTTGATTTTGTAAACCAAGAAAGAATTTTAGTTCACCAACTAAACTCATCTCAACCTCTTATTGAATCCTTGAGACAAATAAGGTTTTTTCACCACCTCCTCTCAAAAAATATTTATCGAGGAGGAACATGGTGAGATGTTTATACCAAGCACAAGGAGCTTGTTTCAATATATAAAGAGCTTTCATTAATCTCATGACATGATTTGGAAAGTGAGGGTCTTCAAAACCTTTTGATTGTTCCACATAAACTTTTTCTTTGATGATTCCATCCAAAAAAGCACATTTGACATCTATTTGATATAGCTTAAACCTAAAGAAGTAGGCAAGACCAAGTAGTATGATAGACTCAAGATGAGTAACATGAGTAAATGTTTCATCAAAGTCTATACCTTCAATCTGGGTATATACCCTTGTGCAAGAAGACAAGATTTATTTCTGGAAATGACTCAATTTTTATCTTCTTTGTTCTTGTATAACCATCGTGTACCAATAACATGTTTGTCTAGAGGCCTGGGGAAAAGATACCTGATAACTGTATTTTATATAGTTATTTTCACCTATTTTATTAATTATAATTGCTATGTTTTCAATATTTTTAGTTAATTTTAGTTTAATAAATTAGTATTTACTGTTTTTTATATATTTTAATAAAATTAAATAATTTGTATCGAAAAACTTAATTAATTGCAAATTTGGGTCCAAAAATATAATTTCAAATAAAATAGTATTTAATTTCAAGTTATAAAAGTCAAAAATATAATTTAAATTAAATTCGGGCTTGATTTTAATTATTAAAAGTTTAAAATTTTAATTTAAATTAGAAAAGGGCTAAAGTGTAATTAAAAAAAGTTGAAAATGTAATTTGAAATAAATTTGTGGGCCAAAATCCCATTAATGAAAGTTTAATTTTCTGCGCAGGTAAGAAGAACCACGCGCCAATATGCACGCGCGAAACGTGGACCGTCCGATCAAAGAAGAAACGACTGAGATTCGGGCGTGCCATTCACGCCAGACCAGATCGCGTGGGTGTAGATTCTTTTACGCGGCTCGGCGCCCGAGTAGGGCCCACCTGCTGCGCAGGCCGGCGTGCAGGTGGGACCCACTTCTCTGACGCGTCAGCCGCTATCCCCCACGTACACACGCCTCTGATCCCGTGCGCTGATCTCAGCGTGCACCCAGATTTTCCTCCAATCAGAAGCTGCCACGTGTTCACTCTGAATCCCAACCTCTAATCAGAAACTGCCACGTGTCTCGCTCTATTTTTAAGCCAATAAGATTGCGAAACGTGGCAGGTTACGATGAGCGCGAAAGCGCCGAATCTCGCACGCGTTCCAGCCGTTGCTCCCACGCGTCGCGCGCCCCAATTTCGTGCGACATTTTCTCCTGCGCCCATTTCCTTCAAGGAATCAAATGCTGCCATGTGTCCCACTATTTGTTTCAGCGAATCAGATCGCGACACGTGGCAGCGTGAATTTAAAATAAATGAGCAGCGACGCGCATGATTGCAGTTTGCGTTTTCTATACCATTTGCGTTTTCGATACAATTTTGTCCCCCACGCGTTTTTATTTATTATTTTTCCCACACTTCTCTGTCCCCCGCGTGTATTAAATATTAATATTTTCGATGTATTATTTTGGGTATAAATAGGAGATAAGATGATAGTGTAAATGAGTTTTTTTGAGTTTGTAATTTTTGTAGTGTTTGTGTGTTGGCTGTGGAACACGCAGAAGCCATTTTTGGCTTTTGTTGTGTTCTGCGTGTGCCAAAAATTTGTTCTAATTGATGTTTTAATTTTCCTTCTTCTTCATCTTAATTTTCTGTATGTGTTGTAATTTTTATTTTTATTTTATGAAGTAATTTAATTTTTCTAGGGTTGCATTTGATCTAAATTTATGATGCTTTTATTTTAATTATTTTTGATAGATTTATAAGACGTTTGATTTGTTCGTTCTATTTTGGGCGTAATGCTTTTTGATTATTTACGAATCTTATCCAAACGATCCGTGGCACATGAATAAACTTGGAAGAGGCATTCGTGTGTATATTGCTCGTAAATAGGATGACATGTATGATGAAGGATAGGAATATACCCGAATTGTATGTGTGGCCATTTGAAAACTTAAAACGTAATGAATTTCGGTGAATTTAATTCTCATAGAGATATAGTGAATTAATTTAACGAGGTGTGTTTGTACGGAGCTCGGAAGAGATGTATGAATAAAATTAGAAGTTTTCGATTGACAAATTAAATGTACAAAAAAATATAAATCAAAAGAAAATAAAATGATTTGAGTTGATTAATTTGGTGAAAAATTGTAATCCTAGATTTCTTTTATTTTGTTTTAACTCTTTTCTTATATTTGTGACAATGAACGATTATTTTGAATAAAATCAGAGAGAGATAATTTTAGTACTCAACAAACTATAGTTACAAATCTCCGTGGGAACGATACTTTACTTACAAATTTTATTACTTGTGACCGTGTATACTTGCACGTTTTTGTGTGTTGAAAAACACCTAACAATACCAAACATCATTTCTCTTAAATTGGTTAAATTCCTCTTGCACGGAGTTGACCTAATGTACGTCTTGGAGGACTTCTTTTACATTTTTGGGAAGTATAGCTAAAGTGAAACATATATAATTCAAAGTAACTTGTAGCTGATGTCTTATCTTAACATCTCCTTCCACATTACAAATGATGTTATCAATAGAATGAGCTTTCTTTACCTACTTAGGAAGAGACAAATCTTCTTAGTCCCATCCTTTTCATTCTGAGAACTTCTGGGAGGATCAATAGGAGTTATTGTTAGATGAGTCTTAACATTACTAGCAGTACTATATGAAGGACTCCACTAAAAAAATAGCATTTTCATCCAATTCAACAAATTTTGTAGACATCCTTAAATTGTAGACCTCGTATGCACGACAACTTCTGGAGTATCCTATGAATATTCCAAGATCACTCTTAACTTCAAACTTGTCTAGATTCTCTCTATCTTTGAGAATATAGCAAGTGCTACTAAACACATGAAGGTGCTTAACATTTGATCTCTTTTTTGTGCATGAGTTCATAAAAATTGAAAAGTACTGGATCTTATGAAGCAGCGATTGAACGTATAGCAAGCAATATTAACTACCTATGCCAAAAAGTGCTTTACTAGATTCTTGTTGGCCAACATCACCCTAGCCATCTCTTGAATTACCCTATTTTTGAATAATCCCATTTTGTTGGGGGGTCTTGGGAGTGGAGAACTCATGTTGAATACCTATTTCATCATAGAAAGCACTGAACTTAGAATTCTCAAATTATCTACCATGGTCACTTCTGATTTTGATGATAGTATCGATAGATTCAAATTTCTCATTTTGTAACTTGATACACAATATCTTGAAATGATCAATGGCTACGAATTTTTCTTTGAAAAAAAGCACCCAAGTATATCCAGAAAAATTGTCAATAATAACCAACATATACTTTCTTCCTCTCATACTAGGAGTTTGAATAGGACCCATTAGATCCTTGTGAAGAAGTTGAAGAGCTCTAGTGGTAGATAAGTGTTGATTCTTCTTATGTTGACTCTTACTTTGTTTACCCATCTAACATGGACCAAAAATGTGTTTAGGTATAGAGGTGATGGAAGGGAGATTACAAAAAACTTTGAGATTTGAGATTTTCTTCAACAATTCATAATTAACATGCCCAAGACCTTGATGCAATAAATCTTTAGTGCTTGAACTTATCTTGTTACAAATAATTTCAGGAGAAGTTCTTACATAATAATAATATTCACCATATCTAACACCACTAACTAATGTTTCACCAAACTTATCATACACAATATAGTCAGTTTTAGTAAACTTAATGGTGTGTTTGTTGTCACAAATTTGGTTGATGCTAATAAGGTTAGCCTTGAGTCCTTCCACATAGATTACATCTTTGAGTTTAGGGATACTTTTGGAGATGATAGATCCTCTACCACAGATCAAACCTTTATTACCATCACCAAACCTAACTAATCCATCATTGGTGAGAGTTAAATTGGTGAGGAATGACTTATTACCAGTCATGTGTCTTGAGTAACCACTACAAAAATACCAATAGCTAGAGGTATAAGCCTTCAAGGTAGTGTGAATATCTTTAAGTTTTAATAACTTCTCAAAAATCATATCTCCAAGAGACCACTTATTTCCAATTTCAATAGCTTCTTTAATTTTTCTCTTGAAGTCATACTATTGAAGATGAAGAATTTTAGCCACTTCTTGTTTTTGTAAAAGGTTGGATTCAAGAAGAGTGAATTTTTAGTGCTAGCTTCAACATGAGCATAAAGTCTAGTTAGCTCAGAATCACAATCTTCCAACAAGGATAGTAGGATAGCCTTTTTCATCTTCCAAAATGCAAGTTTCTTTCTTAAGATTGCATATAACTTCTACATTACAAGAAGAATCAGGTGTGCATTGATCTCTCATAGCTTCGAAACATCTATCTTGAATTTCCTTATCAAGTTCACTTATCTGGGTAAGGAAATTTTAATTATTCCATAACAAAATATGGAGAGACTTAATATGATTATCCATACTTAATTTCAAATTGCTCACATGTTTATCACTTATCTGAGCAATTGATCAGGAAGATTCAAAAGTTCCTTATCCTCTTTAGAAATATCATTATGAATCCTAGTCATAACATCTTTTTACTTTAGATTGTCATACACAAGTTGGTCATAGAAACCTTCTAGAGAAAAAAGATCATTTTCACTGGTGTCAATCCAATAAGAAGAGCTTGGTGGAGCATTCTCAGAGAGAGAATAATGCACTAGTAAGCATAACAGTTAGTCTCTTATTGGTGATAGACACAAAATTTCTTAAGTTGGATGAGTAACCATCAGGAACTTTCACACCCTCCAAACATTTTACAAAACACATCATTCTCTTTTGTTGACATTGTATATGATGCTGGTGGTAAGTATGTTCGATTCTTATCATTTTCCACCCTTGGTTCCAATACAGGTCGTATGCCTAGTTTCTTTAAATCCAATCTTACTTTAATTCCATCCTTTGTTTTTCTAGGTATATTAAGTAAAGTACCAATCAAGCTCTCACATACATTCTTCTCAATGTGCATGACATCTAAGATGTGACGAATGTGTAGGTCTTTTCAATAAATTAATTCCCAAAATATTGATTTTTTTCCAACAACCATGGTAATTCGATTCAAACTCTTTTTCATTTTCTTCCATTTCATTAGTTGACCTCTTTCGTTTCCCTACCTTAGTGAGTTTTTTTTCATCTTTCCATATCGTTTGAATGTCATCCCATTCAATTGCCTTAATATCTCAATACCTCGCAAAGGTCGAGTTGCATGATCATGATCTTCTTCACCATCGAACGGTTTCTTTTGGTATCTAAACTTGTGTCTAGATGGAAAAAATCTTCTGTCTTCTATAAGACATCTTTCATCCATGAACAAGATAAGTTGCAGAAGTTCCATCACTACATATAGGACATCCCTTGTAACCTTTTGTTGAATGTCCTGATAAGTTTCCATAAGTAGGAAAATCATTAATTGTCCATAAAAGGACCCCCTTCAAGTTAAAGTATTCTTTTTTATGCGCATCGTAAACATTTACACCATCATTCCACAATGTCTTTAAATTATCTATCAGAGGCTACAAATATACATCAATATCAACACCGGGTTGTTTCGGTCCTAAGATCAATAATGTTAACATCATGAATTTTCTTTTCATACACAACCAGGGAAGAAGGTTGTATGTTACCATAATTACTGGCCAACAACTATATCTACTATTGAGGGAACTATGTGGATTAATTCCATCAGCAGCAATGGAAAGATGAAGATTGCGTGGATCAGATGAAAATTGAGGAGATAAATTATCTACTACTTTCCAATTTGGAGAATCACAAGGATGACGTAGCACCCTATCATCAGATCGATTATCTGAATGCCAAGTCAACATCTTTGATGTATATTTACTATTGAACAACCTTTGAAAGTGAGGAATCGGAGGAAAGTACCAAAGAACCTTTGCAGGCATGCCTTTCTTATGTGTTGTACTCTCATTTGTACCATGCTTCCATCTCGATTCTTTACACATAGGACAATCATGTAATGTCTCATATTCTTTTCTATAAAGAATGCAATCATTAGGACAAGCATGAATCTTATGATATTCCATGCCAAATCGACTAAGAGATTTCTTCACTTCATACATTGAAGATGGCAATTCAATACCCTCAGGAAACATATCGACTAGTAGATTTAGTAATTCTGTGAATCCCTTGTCAGAAAAACCATGTTTTGCCTTCACATTGTACAAATGAACCAATCCCGACATTTTAGTGTATTTTTTGCATTTTGGATACAACGGTTTTTCGGCATCTTCTATAATTTTATTAAAGGTTTCGGGATCATCCTTGCGTAATTCATCTTCAACACCATGAAACATATTTTTCTGTCTGTACATTATGATAAGATGTATGTAATCCACTCACATTCTTATTTTTATTTTCCCCATAAGTATTATCAATATTTTCTCCATGATAATACCAACAATTATAGCTCAATAGAATACCATTACGGATAAGGTGATACTTAACCTCGTCAAATTCATGAAATCGTTCAGTTTTACATTTAATGCATGGGCATCGAATCATACTACTTCCAGTATTACTATTTCTACAAGCAAATTCAATGAAACTTTCAACTCCAGAAATATAGTCTTTCTCAATTCTACACTTTGACATCCATGATTTGTCCATTTTCTATTAATGACATCAATTAAACATATTACTTAGTTATGTATACAATGAATATATTTCAAGTATTATTATATATTAATTTCATAATTATTAGAATATATATCAAAACATACATAATGCAAAACAATTATCATTTTAATCATTTTATAAAACCATTTCTATACAAATTAAAAAATAAGCAACATGTTAGCATGAATATATAAAAACCAATCACGCACTTTGGTTGATTCTAATTTCTAAGCATGTTACTATATCATAATTAAAAAGTAATATTAATTATACGTATATAAATAAATTTGTGAACGCATAGTAAACCCACAACATTTCAGATATTATTTCCACATAAAATAAATCAAACATAATAACAAGAAAAATAAAAAACATACCTAAATCAAAAATTTATACAAAATATAAAACAAACTGAATAATAAGCTGCAAAATTATACTTAATAAAATATAATTATTTATAATATATAAATAAATTTATCCACGCACAGTAAATATATATAAACCATTAAACCCACAACATTTTAGATATTATTTCCACGTAAAATAAGTCAAACATAACAAACAAAATAAAAAACATACCTAAATCAAGAATTTATACAGAAAATGGGTATAAATGTTTTTTAATATTTTGCTCAAAAAAATAGTAGAACTGAAAGATAATGTGAGAAGAGGAATATAACTTACAAAACGACATTACAAATGGTGGTCGAAGGTGGTCGGAAAATTAGAAAGAAGGTGGCGCACAGTGTAGATTTTGGGAGAAAATGGAGGAGAGTGAGGAAGAAAAATGGGTTCTGCGTAAAAAATGAACCGAAGTTGGATATATTAGGTGGATAGCGTCGGTTGACGTGGAGAACTGACGCTACGTCACGTGGATAGCGTCGGTTCAACCGACGCTATCCACATTACGTAGTATCGATTCTCCACGTCAATCGACGCTATCCACGTGACGTAGCTTCGGTTCTCCACGTCAACCGACGCTATCCAAGGCTGAAATTTGTTGTATCCTTAAAGGAGTTGATCAATTCTGCTTCAATTTTAGTGTACTTCTCCTTACTTACCGTCTGAGGCTTTTGTTTTGGAATGTTAAAATATTACTTGATCCATATATAGAACCATTATATTGGCTACCTCCCCTAACACGACCAGGATGCTTGCATCCGAATGCATGATATAAATTAAAGCATCTCTCCCAGGCTCTTCGATTATTTCATGACCCATGGATATTTTTTCTTGAATAACTCTCTGCAAATAATAAAGCACATAAACATATCATTCATTATTACATCAATTATTAAATATCATTAAGACTTTTTATCAACCTGACGTAGCGTCAGTTGACATGGAGAACCGACACTATCCACGTTGGACGTAGCATCGGTTCACGTGGCCAACCGACGCTATCCACGTGGATAGCGTCGGTTCATCTCATCAACCGACGCTACGTCACGTGGATAGCGTCGGTTCACCCCATCAACCACGCTACGTCACGTGGATAGCGTCGGTTCTCCACGTCAACCGACACTACATCCAACGTGGATAGCATTGGTTCTACACCGAACCGACTTTAAATTCATTATAAGTCAGTTTTTTCCTAAAATTGACTTTACACAGCGACTTAAATACCCCTTTTTGTATTAGTGTTTCAATTGGTATTAGAGTAGGTAGAGCTTTTTGGGATTAATTTCTCTAGTGTTGATTATATTAACTCACTTGTTCACACACACACATTTTTGATGGGTTGAATTTTGCCTATTGGAAATCATAGATGAAGGTCTTTTGTGGTCCTAAGGAGACCAATTGTGGTTCCTTTTTGAAAATGGCTAGATCTACCCAACCAAAATCTTACCTAACAATAATGTTATTCCAAAACCTATGATTGAATGGACCAAGGATGAATCTAAGGATTTTGAATGGAATAACAAGGGTTTATATGCAATTATCAAGATTATTACACTTGATGAGTCTAGAAGAGTTCAAAGGTGTACTTCTTTAAAACAAGCTTGGGATATTTTAGAAACTACTTATGAAGGTACATCAATTGTCATAAGATTTTGAATTTTAAAGTTGAATAGAGATGTTTAACTCTGTATCATGCAATAGGATGAAACCTTTGACAAATTCTATGCTTGCTTTTCAATCATTCTCAACGATTCCTGCAACTTGGTTAGAAAAAAGTAGATTGAGAAAATCATAAATAGCATACCCTATCGATTTCATGCCAAAGATACTATGCTTAAGTCTATGTACAAGGCTTATGAGCATACTGTTAATAAGTTAGTTGGTGACCTTCAAGTCGTCAAACTTTATCAGCTATTGCCTTGATAGGTTCAAAATGGTGCAAAAAAGGGAAAGTGATTGGCTCTCGAAACCACTAAGGATAGTGATACCAGTATTGATACAATTTCCACTTTTGTTAGGTGTGATAATGATGATTCTGACCTTGATGTGGAGGAAATGGAATTTTGTGTTCATAGATTTACTAGGTTTAATCAATGGAAGAATAAACCTTAATTTTGGACTACTAAAAGAGATACTTCTAGTTCCAAAACCTCAATATCTACTAGAGATGATGAAGACTTAGAAAATGGTTATAAGAAATTTAGTAAAGGTCACTTAAATAAAATTAGGTTCTTTAAATGTAGAAAAGAAGGAAACATTGTTTCTTAGTGCTTTCAAAAATTGAAATGCATAAAAAAGTGTGCAATGAAAGTTGAGGTCACTATTTCAGACAATATTATAAGTGATGATACAAATGATACAAACTTTAAGGCCTTCATTTTCTTTAGTAGCATCATTGACCCTCTAACTACTCTCTTAGATATTTAAGAGGAGACTATTGAAAATTATGAAGTTGAAGATGAAAAAGATGAATTTCTTTATTCTTATAATGTTATACTTTTGGATTTTATTTATTCTAAAAAGGATAAGAGAAATGCTATGGTGAGCCTCGAATAAAAAGAACATGAGAACAACAAATTGAAGAAAACCTTAGAAAAAAAGAAGTCCTCTATTGATGAGCAACATGATTTCACAAGCAGGTGTGAGGTTATTCAAAAAAGGTACGATGATTTTGTAAAAAGTTTAATTTAAATCTTGAGGAAGTTGAAAAGCTTAAGGAATAATTAATGCTTCCTACTTGTGGTAAAGCTACTCAATATTGGGTTAGTCTTATGTCTGCTCCTGATCTAAAGAATTAAATTGAATATTTAAAAAGGTAGATAGTTGTTCTTAAGGGTTCAAAGGATCATTTGATTGACTCTCTTGTAGAAAAAGATGTTAAGATTGAGAAACTATATAAGAGTGTCAAGATTCTTAATAATTTAACCTCTTATCTTGAATCCTTTCTCAAAGAAAAGGAAGACTTGGTTGTGGCCTTGAAAGAAAAACTTAGCATGTGGGAGAGAGAACATGTGCACTCCACCATTGTCATCGATAGAATAAATATGGGTTAAAAAGTGTTAAAATAAATAATTAGCAATGTCAAGATTTTTGGGGACAAGTATTGAATTGGGTAAAATGATGAGGTTTCAACTTCTATAGGTGGTTCTACTAAGTTTGTCAAAGCTTCCAATCAAGAGCCAAAGTTAAAGTCTAGCACTACCATCCCAAGTGGTAAATATGTTGCATCGTCTTCTCCTAGCAAGGTGAACCCTTCACCTAAGGCTAACAATTCTCATCGTTCCAGTGGTATTATATTGCCTTTACCTACTATCACTCCCATTTGTCATCATTATGGTGAGCTTAGGCATTTGAGACCACAATGTGTGATATTGACTTCTCATTCTAATGTGAAAGTCAATATGTATGCTTCCTCCTTTTCTCCTATTCTTAGTACTCCTTGGAGTCAGAGACCCCATTTTCTCAACTCCATTGTCTATACTTGTTATCGTTGTGGCATTACTAGCCACATTGCTAGGCAGTGTCCTGGATTTATTAGGATTACAACTCAGAGTCTTCAATCTAGCTCTTTCTCATCTTCTCTATTAGTATGTAGCTATTATGGCTCATTTCAACATGTTCTTATAGGTTTCATTATGAACTTGATGCACAAAATATAAAGAAATAAATCTACCTCCAATTTATATGGATGATTCGACTGAATTTTCTAAAAATTATAAACTAAATAGATATCTAGTTCTATATACACCTCGTTCTCACATGAGTCAAAGACTATGTCTTATCTTAGTTACTCCTCATAAATCCTTTAAATGAAGGGATACTATATGATCAATATCTTTAGGTGATCTGTTAGGGTTGATTTTTTTTATTTCTTTTCTCTTTTTATTTGTCATTTTTTATACATGAATATATGTCCTTTGTTTATGTTCATCTATTTGACAAATCTTCTTGTCCCTCTCTTATTGTTTCCTTGGCATAAGAAATATATTAATTGTCATATTTTGTTGTTTTATCTATCAGAGTGATACTCTACTATTTTTCTCACATGCTAGTTGCTTTGCCATGTCCCTTATGTACATTTTCCTTGCATACTACCTATCTCTTCCTCTATGGCCTCTTGTATATGCATCATGTCACATGTTTTTCATGTAGTCAAAGTATTAGGATTATGCTTTCTATTATCTTATCATGCATATTCCATCTCTTGCAGTATGCTTCTAATATATTTTACTAGGTTCTTCGTTTCAGCACCTAGCATGTTGTGTGGTGTTTTCATTTTGTCTTTCGTTAGCTTATATCCTGCTCTTACCTTCTTTCGTTTTACTATGCAATAGTTGTTTTCTTTGAAGTTAACTGTGATGATTTTACAAGTATGTATTCAAGAGTGTTTCACTTTTTCGTGCTTACTTTTACTAGCCATATACATTTGTATGTCATTTAGATCTTATACCTATGTTTAGGACATTTTACATACTTGTAATATCATGTTTATCTTTCTGTGTTTTGGTGACACTCCCATTGTTTGCATGGTTGTCCCTATCTAAACATGTTTCATGATTTTGTACTTGCTTGTTTTGTAGTCTAGTAGCATATCATGCTTCTTTCTTCTCTTATAGATGTTCACTTCGCCGAAAGAGACTATTAAAGTCGGTTAATGACCGACTTTAAATTCTATATTTTGTTTTTACACATTTTACTTATTTTCTACTATTCTCATAACCTATATTTGATCACATAATAGCAGAAAAAACAAAAATATATTTAAAAGAGTTTAAATACTACAAATAATTGAAAAATTAAATATTAATTAATTACTTTAGAATTAAATTTATTACAAAATAATAATTTCCATACATACATACATACATACATACATACATACATACATACATACATACATACATACATACATACATACATACATACATACATACATACATACATACATACGTACATACATACATACATACATACGTACATACATACATACATACATACATACATACATACATACATACATACATACATACATACATACATATACATATACATATATATATATATATATATATATATATATTTATATTTATTTCTTAAATTACATTTTTACTATATCTACAAGAAAATTCCAAGAAACTTTCAAGGTCAATGGCAATCGTGTGAAGCACTCTTTATAAAGAGGCCACAATGCAATAGGCATTAAGTCCATATAGGCGTACAAGCATAAGGAGCATATGTCATCTATTTCTTGCTAAGATGTTAAGCTAACACTTGATGGAAGGCAACCCATCATTTTAGGTGATATTATTTTCTTTTATTTAATGTAGTCATTTTTATTGTTGGATGTTATGTTATTTTACATTTAATGTAATTTATTTTATTTTATTTCATGTTTATATGAAACCCATATTTATTTTATTTAGAAGTGGTAAATTTATAACTATTTACTAAGATGTGATTTGTGATAAGTACACATCATTCTATCTATACAAAAAGTACACATCATTCTGTCTATATGAGAAGTATACATCACTTGCGTGATCACATTGGGCTAAGAAAAATGGGTAACTTTCTTTTCTTTATCTTTATATTTAATTTACATTTTATACATTGAGTATAATGTAGATCCTAGGTTGGGGTAGAAGAAAGGTTACACATGAATTTAAGTATTTTTAAATTTTTTATCAAATATGTGCTTCCATTTATATGCTTTTTTATTTAAGTCCATTTTTTAGTTGTTTAGGGATATTTATATTCAATTTTAAAATTATCATGCCTTTAGTTGATTTAAAGTGAATGATTGAGTCTTTGCACTGTTTGATTGATGTCTTAAATAAGTTCATGGCATGTTGTGATAATTGTTTTTTTCATATTTTGTATTTCATGCTTGGATGTTGAGATTGAGGTATACTCGAAATTGGTGTTTAGGAACCAAATAGTGGAGACTACCTTGTGAAAATATTTTGAGCCTATAAGCATTTTATTCTAAGTGATAATATTTTTTTTTTACTACTTTAAACACTCTTTCTATTATTTCAAATGTTAAATGATTTATATAGGTTTTGCATTAAATGTTAGGATTTTTAATATCTGATTAAATATTATAATACTTATTTTTTATTTCTTAGATTAAATTATTTGTGTAAAATTTAAAGTGTATGCCTATTTCATTCATGCTTGACTTCCAAAAAAGAGATATATCAAGGGTTCCATAAAACCAATAGAAAGAGAAAAAAAATAGCTACTTACCAAAATACATACATGTACATGGGTCCTCTCTTTAAAAAAGGAATATAATAAAAGAGAATATAAAAAAGAGAGAAAAATAACTAGTATAACTAAATATTATGACCCAAAAGTTCTTCAAGTGGTGAGATGGTTATTAAAAAAGAAAGATAGAAAATAAATCTCCTTGAAATCATTGCATTTTCAATCATTCTAAGATATGTACTTGATATTTTTTCTTGATGACATTAATTGTTGCATGAGAAGAGTAAAGTGATTTCTTCATGAATCCTATCATGTGATTCCTTTTATAAGATCAATGTATGCACTTTTTGAGCCTTTCTTGTTTAATCATAAGCAAACATATTAGCTCATTATATATATATATATATATATATATATATATATATATATATATCTTCTATTTGCATATATCTTTGTTAAGTGGTTGAGCCAATAGGATCAGTGTAATATTGAGAGTATGACATGTGAGGATTAGAGTTGAAGCAAATTTGGATTCCTAATATTGAGATTGTGTGAGTCAAAGTTCATGTATTTTTGTTATGGAACATGAATTTGTAATTTGCAACTAATTTGAACAATAAACCATGAACCTTTGGGATATTGATTTAACATATGCTTGAGATTTGATTGTACAATACAAAGAGGCTAAGGCATGAGGTTTTGCTATTTTCTACTTTGTTATTTTTCATTTTAGCTTTTATTTTTCAATTTTAAATTATGTTCTACTTCATTTATATTTTGCTTTTATTTTTGTTATTTCTTTTTAGTTTTTTTTTTGTATTTTAGGATATTTGTGGGTATCATCACATAAAGCCACCATGAGACTTACACTCATCCATTAGGAAAATTTAGGGGTTTAATGGCTTATTGAATACTCTAAATGCAATTGTGTCAATCTATGAAAATTATTTAGGTTAGTTTAATCTAATTTACTAATTTTTGTTTTTAATTTTTTATCATTTTCTTGTAAGAAGCTGGTTATATGTTGTGATGAGTGCTTGATATGCACTAATATTTCGTGGTTTTATTAGCCTTAAATGTAATAAATAGATTTTGAATATGCATGATTTTATTATTGTTTAAGCAAATCTATATATTCAAAATCATAGGTATTTGTTTTGTGTATTTTTGGTATTTTTAGCTTCAAATCGATAAATTGATCAATACATGAAGAATCACGCCTAAGGCACTTATGTACACCTTAGAATCTTAAAATAATAATACATGCAAGGCTTACATGTAGATACAACTAATTTTCTAGAGGCGAAATTGAAGTGAAGTCTCGTGGGTTACGACATTAAAAATAGTGGGTCACAATGTACTCCTTACTACTTAAAATCAATGAGAACAATATTGTTTATGTGTTACGACATGGAAAAGTTAGACCACAATGTGGCCTATTTGGGTGTAAACTTTGGCAAAGCATTACAAAACTTGGGTCCTAGTTTTGGAATAACTGGACCACGACACATGATTAATTTTTATGACCCAAAGCCCTCAGCTGCAAGTCTCAACTATCAATATAATATTATGTTTAGTTTTTAGATGTGTAGCCAATAGTTTTAATTAGGTTTTTTTAACAACATTATTTTTTTTTCGTTTTTTTCAATAGTTTAGATTCATATATAGTAATCGGTAGAAATTTAGGAGATAATCCAAATCACAGAAAATATAGAAGATATCTGTATATAAAAAAAGTCTTTGAGGATCAAGATCACAGTCATGGTGCAGGACATGCCCACCTATCTTTAATTGGTATTATAGATGTTATTTGTATTCATTTAATTTTATATACATATTCAATCTTTATGTATTATTTTGAATGCTATTTTTAATTTATTGATTATTTATTAAATCTAAGTATATCTAGCTGATTATTATCATAGGAAATTAGTTTTGTTGCCATGTTTGTGAAGATTAATTTAAGTGAATATTTTTATAAATTAAATTGAGATTATTTCCTTATGATTTCTATAAAGTTTATTATTGATTAATATATTGATGATATATTTTTTTGTAATAGATTTAAAATATGAAAGTTAGGTTTTAGAATCTAATTTTGACATCTTTAATTAGAGTTTAAATTATATATTCAACCAAAAGTATTGATTTAGATGGTTTGTTATTTACTTATAAATAAAACATAATTTAATCTAATTAGTTGGTGATCCCTGTATAAGGATGTTATTTGATTTTATTAACAAGGAGTTTGATTCTTGATTAAGTATATTTTAATAGAAGAAAGGTAAAATCAATAATCGTAATTTATATCTTTAATAACATAATTAATTGTAAGGAGGCATGGTTAGCTAGTTAATTATAACCATAAATTCTTCATTTATTTTTAATGGCTTATCTGCATAAAATTATTTGAATCAATCATATTTCTGTCCTTTTATTACTTTTTTTATTAGTTTAGAATTTTCAAAACCAAATATTCTAAGTGAATATTCAGGTTTATTTTTGGTGTTTGTTTTTTAAGAATTTTGTTGAATTATTTAAAACTATGTAGTTCCTCTTTAGGTAGTATTCTTTTCTTTTCTTTTCTTTTAGTTTAGTTATTTTATTTTTATTATATTTTTGATTTGATGTACTTTATTTTATTTAAATTCTGTTAGTGTAAACAATGTTTATTTTATTAAAAAAATTAATTTCATAACTATTTGATAATATCACACGAAGTATGCAATGATTTTATCTGTGTGATATAACTGAGTTAGATGATGGATACAAAATGAGTATACACATCATCTTCTTAATCAAATTGAGCTAATAGAGGTGGGTGACTTTTCTCTTCTTTTTCTTCTTTACCGTTGATTTACACATTATGCATTTTAAATCTTTTATTAAACATGTGTTTGCTACTGTTTATTTGTGTTAGTGATAAGGGACATTTAGTTCCACTTAAAATAAAAAAATTATCATTTTACAAAATTATTATAGGTTTAGTTAATTTAAAGTGAATGATTGAGTCATTACATTGTTTGTTTGATGTTTTAAACATGTTCATGGATTATTTTAAGAATTAATACTATTCATAGTTTATGTTTCATGTTTGGATCTTGAGATTGAGATGAACCCTAAATTGTGGTATAAGAATCAAATAGTGGAGACTACCTTTTGAGATATTATTGAGCTTATATCGTTTTATTTTGAGTGATAATACTTCTTCTACTCTTTTAAACACTTTTCCTATTATTTCAAATTACTAGATAATCTCTATAGGTTTTGTACTGAATGTTAGAATTTTAAACATTTGAGGAAGTGTATGCCTATCTTCATTCATGTTTGACTTCTAGTAAAAGAAGAAAAAAGATATATATGGGGTTCCCTTAAAAGAAATGTGCCAAAATAGCCACTCTTAATAACACACATATCTATATGGTTCTGTTCTCTAAAAAAAGAGAAAGAAAAAAAAAGAAAAAAAGAGAAAAAGAGAAAAAGAGAAAAAAATTGTGTAAGTAAATAGTATGACTCTAGGTTTTTCAGATAATCGAGATTGATATTACAAAATAAAAGAAAGAATAACCCCTTGAAGTCATTTCATTTTCATTCATCTTGAGGCACATATTTGAAATTGTTTCTTAATTATTTTGATTGATGCATGAGATTAGTAATGAGATATATTCATAGTCCTAGAATTTGATTCTTTTCATGAGATCAATGTTATGCACTTTTGACCCTTTATTGTTTAACATATGCAAAGCTATTTTCTTTATTCTTTACATAAATTATGTATGAATATACCCTATTGAATTCTTAAACCCATAGGATCAATGTGATATTGAGAGTATACCTTGTGAGGATTATATCCGAAGTGAATTTGAATTCCTAAGACTAGGATAGGTTGAGTAAAAGTTAATATGGTCTAATAATGAGGCATGAATTTTTGATGTGTATGTGATTTGAACAATAAACTATGATCCTTTGAGATGTTCAATTAACTTGTGCTTGAGATTATGACTATGAATTAAAAAGAAACTAAAGCATGCAAAATTTTTGTTTTTAGTTTTTTTAATTTTTATTTTGTTATTAATCTTTTTAGTTTTTATTTTTTATGTTAGGATGTTTGTAGGTATCATCACTAAAAGCCCTCACGAGACTTATACTCTTATTTTTATCTTTACTAAGCTTAATTGAAATGAATAGGATTGATTATAACATTTTATTTCATTATTTATACAAATCTATCTATTAGGAATCATGAGTATGTTTAGTTGTATTTTTGATGCTTTTAACTTCAAAATAGATAAATAATTTCAACACACAAAGACACAACACTTGAAGCACTCAAATAGCATCCTAAGAGCTTAAAGAACATAGGTATATAAGTCTTACATCAAAAACGAATCAGTGTGTAACGAGTACAAAGTAAAAATTTAAGAGAAATAATGTGTGTAGTGGCAAAGATTATGTATGTTGTGGCGCATATCTCTTGAAACGATTCACTGGGCATGTTAAACATTTTGTGTTATAGAGAGAGATAATGTGTGTTTTGGTGCAGTCCTCTCAGGTTTCATAGTGCAAGTATGCTTGAGTTTCATGCCATGATAGATAAAAATGCATACCGTAGCTTGCGTTAAATTTTTTGACCCTGAACCCCTGCTCAGTGACTTTTCTTATAAATATAACCTTATTTTCTTTTTTATTGAGAATTTAATTTGTAATTTAGGCATCCATAATTTAGTGTAGAATTTAGATCAGTTCCAAAAGCCACTCCACTGCCATAAATAGATACAAAAAGAGAACCTTTTGATTATGAAGAAGATCCAAGGATCTAGAGAAGGCAGTGGAAACCTTTCAAAGAAATAGAATCATCTTCAACATGAAGGATATTTTTAATTGTTATATCTTTTCTTTCTTTTTTTTAGTCTAATGCCATTTATAGTTAATTTGACTATTGTTAATTTAACAATGATTGGCTAATTTTATAATATTAAATTTTAGTCTCTATTTCCAATGATTAGAAGAATAATTTTTTGATTTAATAGTGGAGTATCTAAGAATAAAATATTAAGTTAATTATGTTTACTCATATTATTTAGGTTATTATAAATATAAATTGATATTTATTGATTCTCTTTTTTATATGAATACTACATTTGGTGGGGTTAGATATTATTTGTTAATTAAACAAATCGATTAACACCTATGTGTGGTCGATAATTAATTTGGTTAATTAAATTAATTTATTTTTTCTAAGAGATTGAAAATGAATCATTTAAATGCCACATTTGGTGAGGTTAGACATTTTAAACTTTATTCAAGGTGTCTAAATTAAATCTAAGAATTTAATTATCTAAATACTAACTTTCAAGTTTTAAAACTATTACTGAAAATATATTGTCAATACATTTTCAAATAATAGTTCTTATAAAAACATTTGAAATAGAGCTTCACTCTAACTACCAGGCGATTATACCAAAAAATAAAAGAGCACTACTCTAAATCAGATCGGATAATTAAACCTTAAAATCTAATTTTCATATTTAAGTTTGTAATGAAAAATAGAATATTTCTCTCTAACATCCTTAATATAAAATCTTGAATAAATGTTTTACCTTTTTAATATTTTATAGAAATGTTTTACCTTTTTAATATTTCGCAAGCATAACAAAATTATTATTATATCATATTTATAAATAGCCAACCATGTTAAATTTAATCATAGACAAATAAAACATAACACATAAGAATAAAACATAAAAAATAACTGTAAATAATTCATTCAAAAAATATACCTCAAAAGAATTCTTACAGAACTTTGATGTTAATTCTGTTGTTAGAAAACCTCCAAACGGATTTGCATTTCCATTTATTGAATAAAAAACTAAAAATCTATAAAATCATAGATAGTTCTACTCAAAAAGAGAAGAACTTTAAAGCTAAAACCTAAAAAAATTAAGAAAACTTTATAGAGAGAAATCTAGAGAGAGAAAGATATAAGAAAATTGTGTTTTGATGAGTGCTCAAAATTACTAAAATTACCATGATTTTATGCACTATAATTGATTAAAATAATATATATTTATATGATTTTATCATATTTTTATATAATTTTGATTTTTTGGAATCAGGGGAATTTTTATTATTTTTCAGGTATTTTCACTTAAAAAGGTAACTTAAAGACTTTAAGAAAAATATTGGAGGCAATACATCACAAATATATTGATAAAATAAATGAGGAAGAGTCAACAAATATGAAAAAATTGGATCAAATGGGTCAAAAATTTCAAAAAGGGTGAAATCGTGCACGCAGCTGCAAAGTAGCGCCGACCAATGCGCATAATCGCCAACCAGTGTAGAGCAACGGGTGCCACAATGCCCAACCATGCCCAGAATTGCGCATAACGTGTGCTGCAAACACCCAGCCGCATCGAAACCATGCTAAAGTCGCGTGCCTCTGCTCCATTCCACGTGCGCCGCCTTGCCCCACCTACCATGACATCAACAATGACATCATCATCACCTACTATGTGTTTCCTCTTTTTTTTAATCATTTTTGACCCACCTTTTCTTCCTCTCCTCACCTATAAATACCCTCATTCTCTCTACACCAAAACACACCTAAAATCATCTTCTTCTCTCTTTCTTTCTCTTCATTTCTTAGTTAGTAGATTTTCTTAGTTTTAGAGTTCTCTTTTTGAGAAGAACTAATTATGTTTTTGTAATTTATTAGCTTTTTGATTCAATAAATGGAAATGTAAATTTCGTTTGGAGGTTTTTCAACAATAGGAATAACATCAAAGTGCTGTAAGGATTTAATTTCCTTACAGTTATTTTTTATGTTTTATTATTATATGTTATATTTAATTTGTTTGTGATTAAATTTAACTTTGCTGGCTATTTGTAAACATGATCTAATAATAACGTTGTTATGCTTGCGAAATATTAAATAGGTAAAAATCTCTAAAATGAATTGATTTTGTTTTTATTCAAGATTTTATATTAATAATGTTAGAGAGATATATATTATTTTTCATTACAAACTTAAATCTGAAAATTAGATTTTAAGGTTTAGTTATCCGGTCTGATTTAGAGTAGTACTCTTTTATTTGTTGGTACAATCGCCCGGTAGTTATATTGAAGCTCTATTTCAAAAGTTTTTATAAGAATTATTATTTGAAAATGTATTGACAACATGTTTTCAATTGTAGTTTTAAAACATGAAAAAGTTAGTACTTGGATAATTAAATTCTTAGGTTTAATTTGGACACCTTGAATAAAGTTTAAACTGTCTAACCCCACCAAAGGTGGCATTTAAATGGTTCATTTTCAATATCTTAGAAAAATG
This sequence comes from Hippophae tibetana, assembly GCA_037013495.1. NCBI lineage: Eukaryota > Viridiplantae > Streptophyta > Magnoliopsida > Rosales > Elaeagnaceae > Hippophae > Hippophae tibetana. The sequence continues at coordinate 48,572,038 of CM072810.1, forward strand.
AATTAATTTAATTAACCAAATTAGTTATCGATCCCACCCATAAGTGTTAATTGATTTGTTTAGTTAACAAAGAATATCTAACCCCACTAAAGGTGGTATTCATATAAAAAAGATAGAATCAATAAATATCAATTTATATCTTTCATAACCTAAATAATATGAGCAAGAATAATTAACTTAGTTATTATATCCATAAATACTCCACTATTATAAATGATAAAATTTTCATAAATATTTATTGAATCTGTATCTATGTTTATTTTTATGTTATTAGATTAGAAACACAAAAACCTCAAATATTGTGACACGATGTTTAAGATTTAATTTTGTTTTTAAAAGTTTTAATAATAAATTAAAACTACATATATTCCTTCCTTAGATCGACCTTGGGAGTATACTTATCATTTTCTATGAAATGATTTGTGCACTTACGAGAGTTTTATGAATATAAAAAAAAAGTATTGGTAGGATCGGTGATGCCGATTTTGTTCATCATGTTTTAAATTGTGATTTTTACAATGGGAGAGAAGTGCTTTTTATAGGTGAGGAGAAAGCTAAAAAAGTGGGAAAATATATTTGAAATGATGATAGACACGTATTGGATAGGTTGACATACGTGTGGGATTTGCGGCATGGATGGGTGCTGATGCAGGCATTGACATGCTTAGAATTTTGGCATGATGCGTGTGGGAAATGCATGTAATTGCGGCTTGAATGGGCACGACTTTGCACGGACTTGTGGTATGAATGAGTGCGGCTTGCACACAAATTTTTGACGTGATGCGCACACGATTGGACTGTTTCGTCCATTTTTCCATTTTTTCATTGTTTTGCGTTTTCCTTATTTTTTTTCTCAACATATTTGTGATGTATTTCCTTCAGTATTTTTCTTCGAGTCTTTAAATTATTTTAGAAGGAAAAATACATGAAAAAACAATAAAAATACATTTGATTCCGAAAAGATAAATTTATATAAAAATATAATAAAATCATATAAATATAATTTTTTTTATTAAATTACAGTACATTAAATCATTCTAATTTTAGTGCTTTTTAAGCACCCATCATAGGCAATGTCATTAATTCACTCAATCACTTAAAACAGTCCATCTCCCCAAGGTTGTAACTTGAACCGTCATTTTTCAGGGAACCGTTCCTTCTTCATATGGACCCAAACCCAATCACGAATCTCAAAAATGACTCTTTGCCATCCTTTGTTGGCCCTAAGAGCATAATCCTCATTTCTCTTCTCAATTTTCTCATGAATGCATTCATGGAGCTTCTTCACCATTTCAATTTTCCTGGCACTAGCTAAGTTAGTCCTCTATGAAATATGTATAGATAATAAATCCAAAGAAATTAGTGGATTGAAACCGTAAACAATTTCGAATGGAGAATGATCAATAGTTGAATGCACACTCCTATTATAAGAAAATTCAACAAAAGGTAAACAATCCTCCCAATTTTTCAAATTCCTTTTTATTACATCCCTAAGTAAAGTGGATAGAGTCTTATTGACTATCTCCATTTTCCCATCAGTTTGTGGGGGACAAGTAGTTAAAAATAAAAGTTTAGTGCCTATTTTAGCCCAAATAGTTTTCCAAAAATTAGTGAATTTAACACCCTATAAGGCACAATGCTCCTAGGAACTCCATGAAGCCTAACAATCTCCCAAAAGAACAAATTTTCTACATTAGTGGCATTATCGGTTTTATGATATGCAATGAAGTGTGCCATTTTAGAAAACCTAACTACAACCACAAAATGGAGTCTCTACCCTTCTTAAACCTAGGAAATCCTAAACAAAAATCCATGGAAATATGTATCTATGGTGTGCTAGGTACGGGCAAGGGAGTATTTAGTCCTTGTGGTAGGACTTTGGTTTGGCTTGCTTACAAGTGATACATCTAGAACATATTCTCATTACATCCCTCTTCATTGTTGGCCAATAAAAATGCCCATGCAAAACATCTAGAGTCTTTTTAATTCCAAAATTTCCCATTAATCCTCCACCATAGGCCTCCATAATCAACAATTCATGCATTGAACATTTGGGTATACAAAATTGATTTTCTTTAAATAAATACCCATCTAATTTATAAATAATCACAAAAGAAGTTTTTTCACATGCATGGTAAGCAACAAAGAAGTCATCATCATTACCATACATTTCCTTAACATACTCAAATCCTAGCAATCTAGAATTTAAAGTTGAGAGTAAGGCTCTCTGATAAAGAATCGGCTACAACATTCTCCTTACCTATCTTATATTGAACAATATAAGGAAATGTCTCAATGAATTCCATCCATCTAGCATGCCTCCTATTCAAATTACCTTGGCACTTTAGATATTTTAGAGATTCGTTATCGCTGTGGCTAACAAATTATCTTTGCCAAAGGTAATGTTGCCATGTCTCTAGGGTTTTAACCATGGAATAGATATCCTTATCATATGTTGGATAATTAAGGGATGCTCTATGAAGTTTCTTGCTAAAATAAGCGATAGGTTGTCATTTCTAAACAAAACAGTTCCTATAATTATTCACGATGCATCACACTCAACTTCAAAGGCTTTGGTAAAATCACATAAAGATAAAAATAAGTGCAGAACATATACCATCCTTTATCGTTTTAAAGGATCTTTCTTGATTCTCACCCGACTTGAAAATAACAAACTTTATAATGACCTTGGTTAGAGGTGCAACTAGTATACTAAATTCTTTAACAAACCTTCGATAAAAACTAGCCAAGCCGTGGAAGCTTCTAACCTTATTGACAAATTTAGGTATGGGCCATTCTTGAATAGGCTTAACTTTTTCTCATCCACTTATATTCCCTTAGAACTAACAATGAAACCAAGAAAAATCAACTTTTCCATGCAAAACACAACACTTTTTTAGGTTTGCATACAATTTTTCTTTTCTCAAAATTTCAAGCACATACCTAAGATGTAAGACATGCTCTTCAAGATTTTTACTTTAAATAAGAATATCATCAAAATAGACAACAACATTTTTTTCCAATAAATGCATGCAAAACATGATTCATAAGCCTTATAAAAGTGCTAGGTGCATTTGTTAGACCAAAAGGCATGACTAACCACTCCTACAATCCATGCTTAGTTTTAAAAGCAGTTTTCCATTCATCATCCTCTTTCATCCTAATTTGACGATATCCACTTCTCAAATCAATATTTGTAAAAATGAAACTATGCAACTCATCTAAAACGTTATCTAGTCTAGGGATAAGATGTCGATATTTTACGCTAATGTTTTTGATGGATCGGAAATCAATAAACATCCTACTTAATCCATCCTTTTTAGGCACGAGTAGCACAAGAACAATACATGGACTTAGGCTCTCCCTTACAAGACCTTTCATCAAGTGCTTTTCAACTTGCCTATGAATCTCATTAGTATCTTTGGGTTTTCCCTATAGATGGGTCGGTTTGGAAGAGAAGCTCTTGAGATGAAGTCAATTTGATGCTCAATCCCCATAATTGGTGGCACCTCATCCAGAATCTCTTTAGAGAACATTTCCTCAAATTCTTGCAAAAATTAAATAGTGGCACTAGGCAAAGATTGATTAAGATCATTAGTAGAAAAATTAGACTCTTGAACAAAAGTACAAGTATGGGTTTTTTTTAATAAAAAGCCCTATTGACCTCACTTGCCTTAGCATAAAAACTCGCACTTTTTTCTCTTGTTTTTCCACTATCCTCTCCTTTTTATTCACTCTTTTTTTACTCATTATTTTCTTTAGTCTTACTCTCCTCTTTTTTATTTTTTTCATTTTCACTCTTTTCTTTTCCTCTAACCATCTTCATTTGATCTTCAAAGACTTTCTTGGGTGAAAGGGGGACATGTGTGATGTTTCTACCATCCTTCACAAAAAAATACTTCTTTCTATATCCATCATGTGTAACCCTTCTATCATATTGCCAAGGTCTACCTAGCAAGATGTTCCCAACTTTCATGGGCACCACATCACACATCATGTCATCTTTGTACTTTTCAAAGGAGAAGCTCACTAATACTTGCCTATCAACCTTCACTTCCCTACTATCATTTAACCATTGCAATTTGTAAGGCTTAGGGTATTTGAACGTAGGAAACCCTAATTTCTCATCTATGGTAGTACTAGCTATATTGGGGAAACTTCCCCCATTTATAATAATACTACACACCTTATTTCTCGCATGACACCTTGTGTGAAATATATTATCTCTTTATTGTTCAATGTCATCCCCTTTGACTTTAACACTCAAAGATCACCTTATTACAAGTGCTTCCCCATCTATGGGTCTTATCTCCTCTTTACTAGATTCCTCTACAGGTAGAATCTCTTCTTCTTCACTTTCATCATCAGTTTCCACCTCACCACTAGCTATGATGATCATTGCCTTCTTGTTTGGACATTGAGAAGCTATATGACCATTATCAAGACACCAAAAATAAATAAAGTCACCATCACAAGTTAGGGTGTCGATTTTACCTTTTTCCTTTCTAGCCCTCATCTCTTTGGCTTTGTAAGGCTCAAATCTTGGTTTGGAACTAACTCTTTCATCCTCTTTTCATTGGACTTCCAAAGACTAGTAGGCTTCAGTTGTGAAGTAATGGGACTAGACTTTGATGGTTGGGACTGATAACTCTATTTCTATAATTGCCTTTCCACTTTTATTTCCATGTGGACCATGTTCTCCATCTCCATATAATTATGAAATTTCCATAATTTTGGCAATATCAAGATTCAACCCTCTAAGAAGCCTAGCCATTATGGTCTCCCTATCTTCCTCAACATTAGCTTTTACCATCATCACTTCCATTTCCTTATAGTACTCATCAATGAACTTATATCATTGAGTCAATATTTATAGGCATGGGTGTAACACTATATAGTAGTAGCTAAGGACAAACCTCTTCCTCGTGATGGCCTTAATTTCCTCCCAATTATCTATGGGCCTTGCACAATTTCTCCTTCTACTAATGACCAATTGATACCTTCAATTTAAAGCAGAGTAAAAAAACTCAATGATAGTAAGTTTTACCTTTTTCTCCATGGAGTACTTGTGGCATCCAAATATGTGCTCCAACTTCAGGTCATTCTTTCCTTGGAATTATGGTATCTTCATTTTTATACTACCTAGGTCCTTATCAACTCCATCTTAGGCTCTAGGTTGGGGTCTCCACATACCACATCTACCATTTATTCCTCCTTTATTCCAATTTCTTCCTCCTTTAGGAGTTCTTCCTTATTCTTCCTCCAATTCTTCCTCTCAATATTCTTCCTCAATATCATCTTCAACATGAGCTTGCCTATTAACCCTCCTAACGTTGGTTAGAGGTGTTTCTCATTGTAAAGCAGATAAGGCATTTTCTTGCCTTTCCAATCTTTCATTCATATCGACTATCAAGTTGTTCATCCTCTCAAAGGATTGTGCAAAGCCATCATCATAAACATCATATCTGGTCATTCTTTGGGACTACCCCTATTGGATATTTTTTCAATTCTAGACAACAAGAAGTTAGTGTTTAACGCTCAAATTGATCGCTCAATCCTTATTAGCTCCTAATCCAGGAATTCCAAACAATTTGTACAATTATCAAACACCCAAAAAGGTAGTTCACAATATCCAACTTGTTAAAGCACAAAGGAAACTAACTCAAAGTGTTTAGGATCCTAGACTAGAATAATTAACCACAAGGGAAATCAAAAGATCAATACTATTGGAATAACAACAATTTCCTCAAAGAACTCAACACATAATTGGAAATTTATAATAAAAGGGTAAAGCTTTGGGAACAATGAGTTCAAACACTCACTAGAAATTAGCATATGTAATTTGGCCTCTTTTAATTATCTTTTTTTTAATTAAATTTCGGCCACTCCTTTTTTTATTACAAATATGCTAATAACTAAAGAATAAATCAATATAACACTTTCAATATAAGTTTGAGGAATTTTACGATATATAAAATAGCATATAAATTAAGACACAAAGGGAAAAATGAAATTTTTGTAGGAACTATTACAAAAATACCATAAAATTACCTGGAACTATAGAAAAATATTAAAAAGAATAAAAAATGCAAGGAAAATACAGAAAATCTTAGAAACAAGGAGGAACAATATTTTTAGGGTTTGGAAACTAAAATTTTGGCAAGAAAAAGAACAAAAATAAAGGATAGGAATCCAAAACTTAGCATTTAAAGCTCTGTTATGAAATGATACAAATCAAGGGGGTAGGACGAAGCTAAGTTTTAGATTATATAGCAAAGGATTTCTCCACAAAAAAATAGATATGACTCACCATTAAATTGAGGCAATCAATTATGAATCATATACATAAAAATCATACATCTCTACCTAAAAAATATGCATGTTATTTAAGAAAGGAAAATAGTCAAATAATTTTCACAAATATATGTAATTGCCTCTATAGATCAACTATTGGACAAACAATTGATAACATAAAAATCAGATTGAATAATGTAATTGAATTGAAATAATATTAGGGAACAAATATTATATCATTATATGTAGAAAATTGCATTCATAAGACCTATATATTAATAAATTAGCTAGACATAATTAAATTCACAAATCTTATATTATTCATAAAGAAGACATGCAAATAGATAAAGAAAGGAGAAAAAGAATAAATATAATAAATCTCTTGAATTGTAGAATCAATCCCCTCTTGAATCTTCATCAAATTGTATCTCCTTTTGAAATTTTTCTATAATTTTTTCTTCTTGGCACCAAAAATTAATAATTTGTTTTATAATTTCAACTATTAGGGTTTCTGGACAATTAGGGGCTTAAATTAGGCTCAAATGGAGTCTAAATTGTCAGATCAACTTCAGATGAAAGGTTGAGATGAAAATAGGAAAATTCAATAGCAATAGCCAATGGGATCGTGAAATATAGCATGGGAGAAACACCAAACGAATCAGCACATGACGTGTGGAGGGGGAAACTAGTGGTGGTCGACGTGTGCTAAGTGAGCGACTTGTGGTGCGTTGCTATTTGCTATCCAGATTATGTGGTAACCTCGTAGGACAAATGGATGAATGACATGATGATGAGCGGTACACTCATTGTTTACGTAGAAAAAGTCAAAATGAATGTCATGTTAACACATGGAAATGCCTACATCACCTAACAAACGTGATTTGCTCCAATTTCCACCTCCTCTTTGATTGTGTGAAATCCACTTGGTGTTGGCTGGTCAACTATACATGTAGTTGTCTCCGATTAGACCCCTTCCTTATGTGGCATCCATGTGTCCTATTTTCATTGGTCGTGCATTGCAAAATTCATAAAAATTCATAAAAATCCAAACAATTCTAGAAAATTCCCAAAATCATAAAAATCATAAAAAGAACATTTTTATACTTTAACAGCAAAAGTACTACTTATTTAATAAAATGAAGAACTATTAAGTAGAAAAGTGCACTAATGGCTTTACTTTCATAGAGTTATCATGTCTCAATAGCATAATACATGTTTAAATATGCTCAGATGAGCTGCGTTAGCTACGTCAAGTCTTAGGAGAAAGAGGGTGAACAAGGAGGAGAGCTCCTAATAATACCTCCTACATATCTAAGGCATTGCAAGCTGGCCAGAATTTCCACATGAATAATAAAAACGAGAAGTGGAGTTAAAGAATCAAGGTCCTTGACTCTGAGAAGTAGTGTAGGGAGGAGAGGAAAAGGAAGTTCTTATATTGACTCTCAAATGAGTACAAGTGTTCAATTTCTCACAATATGGTCTTAAATACCTAAGTTTACCACAATGGTGATAAGAAGGATTGATAGTAGGTAAGGGCAAATGAATAACATTAGAGCAATGAGAGAAGCTAGCCTTAGGTGAGGATTTCATCATGCTAGAAACGTAGGGCTGACAAGATGCAATAGCCTTACCTTTTGGGTCAGTGGGAATAGTGTTCAACTCAGAATTTTGACTAGAGGCTTTGAAAAATATGGTAGAATAATCCTTGGAGGTAGAATTTTTTTCATGATATCCAATACCTTGTTTATCCCCTACCATCTTGGTGTTACTGAGGAAGTCATTAAGATTCTTCAAACTACCCATCATTTTGTTCAAACTAGGAGTAGGTCAGGTTTTTATCACTAACTTTAAGTATATCCTTCAAGGAAATAATCAAATATTCCTTCTCTATTAGAAAGATTCAAGATAAGTTACATAATTGTTTAGAATACTAACTTTCTCATTTAGTTGATAAATTTCAACTTTTTTATTAGAAAGAACATAAGCTATGTATTCCTTTGTACTCCCTAGTACAATAATTGTTTTTTCAATCCCTTAACCTTGACATTTTGATTAGGAGATAGATTAAAGAGATAAACCATTTGGTGACTTTACTAGAGATGGGAACCTTTAATTGTTCCTTAAGCTTCTTTACTTTTTCTTGATATGCTTTGAATTCCTCAAGTTAATTTGAATATCTCTTTTGAATAACCTCACATTTCTTAGTGAGTTCAATTTGTCAAAAATCATTAAAAGACTTTTTTTCCTCTATATTTTTCTTTAAAATGCATAACTTGGACTCCTTTTCATTAAGGTTTTCCAAAGCCTTTTTTACCTTCTCATACTTGATGTGATCCAATAGGAGAGCATTGTAAGAATCAAGTAGAATATCTTGATCATCATCTTTATTATCAACTTCAATAGTCACGTTTTGAGTATCTAAGGTAGTAGTGGGAGGATCAACAACACTACTAGAGGCAAAAAAAGGCCATAGAAGTTGTCATCCTTATCGTCACTACTTGTACTATCCAAAAGAATAACCTCAACTTTCATGGCATGTTTGTTTGTGCATTTCAAATTTTGAAAACACTGAGCAATAATATGCCCTAGTTTACCATATTCAAAGTACCTTCTTCTATTCAAGTGACATGTACTTGGTTTCTCAAAACCATTTTCTGAGTTTTCATCACTTCTAATAGATCTTAAAGTTTTTGAACTTGAAGTATCTTTCCATGTAGTCCCACACAAAGATTTCTTATTTTTAAAGAATTTGGTAAATATTTGAGCAAGGAAAGCCATTTCCTCCTCATCAGGGTCAAAATCATCATTATCACCACCTAAGATAAACACATATTTGATTGGTTCACTTCCCTTAATAGTCTTATGGGCTAATCTTTTTTCCCTTTTCAGAACTAACCTACTCTGTTATTTGTAAAAGGTGATGTTGTTCAAAGACTTGTAAATTACCAACCAGATTATTTACAGTGAGTTCACCTAGTTTTTACATTGATTCTAGTACTATGACCTTAACATAAAGCTTAAAAGGTTGATAGGAAATTATATTTTCAATTTTGTTTCTTCACTAATTATTCTACGAAGGTTTTGAGAGTAGTTTACAATGTTATAGAATCGTGCATAAAACTAATCCAAGTTCTCATCTTCTTGTATGATGTACAATTTGAAATCTCCATTTAGTTTCAGCATTTTGGATCTCTTCACTATAGAAGTACCTTCATACATTGTCTCAATAATATCCCAAGCTTGTTTAGAAGAAGTAAAACTATGAATCCTTCAGTACTCATCAAGTGACACAACTTTGATGATACCATATAACCTTTTACTATTCCATTAAGATTCATTGGATTCTTCCTTGGTCCATTAGATCATAGGTTTTTGGATAAAAACATTGTTAGGTAGGCTTTTGGTTGGGTAGGTCTAGCCATTTTCCAAAAAGAACCGCACATGGTCTCATTGGGAACATAAAAAGGCCCTCATTTAAGATATCCAATAGGCATAGTTAATCTCATTGAAGAGTGGAGGTTTACCTGCAATACTTCCTTCTCTAGATTCCATCCAAGAGAAAGTATGTGTGTGAAAAAGTGAGTAAACAAGATGAATAGCGGAGCGGTTAAGCCAACCAAATCTAATACCAATTGAAAGAGTTTAAGACCCGGTATAATACGAGGGTAAGGAGATATAGACTCCTTAATAACTCAACAATAACTCACTAAAATAGAGAAATAAGCACGTAGAAAACCACACAGTATAAGCCCAAATATAATAATAAAAATAATAGAAAGCATGCAAAAGTAAAAAGCTTTCTAATCAAAGTTTAAGCTATTAGTATGTTGAAACATACACAACCTAAACTTGGATTATACTAGTACAACATCAAATCATGCATAACACTCAACATAATAAGGTAGACCATATAGAGATGATAACATTCTTGGATTGCTTAAGGCAACCACTCAGCATCAAATAATTCACTAAATAACATATAAATTACAAGTAAAATTACTATTACCTCTATCAGTAGGATCTTCTTCCAAATTGCTTACTACTGCTCCTAACTTAATGCTTTCGCAACTGATTGGTTCAACTCTCAAAAGTAGTTGTTCTTCACAGCCAACACCACCCAATATGGTGTGATTGGAAACCATATATCATGTAAGTTGAAGTGTGATAACTAACGCTCTCTAGGGACAAAAACTCCAACACTAATATCAAATCATGTACGAAAGACACACTATCAAATCATGTATGTAGACACACTATTAAACCACTCTCAAATGTATGGTCAACGAAATTATTCCCAAATAGATATATTACTTAGTGCGAATTTTGGAAAAGTTTTTCTATTGATTTCATGCGGTAAAGAAGACAGAAAGGAATGAGGTTTATAGGGCTGGATTTTTCGTGGTCGCAAGGTACTAAAAATTTACATTTCTTCATTTCCAAAAATGCCAAGTACTAACCATAAATACCTACACCCGAAGATTATCAAAAACCATAAGTAAAAATGTCAGCGAGCGAGCACATTCACATGACGAAAACCAACCCTATGGTGCTCGTAAATATGCTCACAGAAAAAGTTTACCTAACTATGTGCGTGTGTGAATTATTGATGCATAGTAACGACCTTACATAAAGAAACATAAAAACACTAATTAAGATAATAGACACTAAGTTTTGTACACAAGAAAATAATACACATGAACAAGTACAATGAGACTTATAGGGACAAATTTGATCACTTACCTTTTAATATATTAATACAATATAAAAATGTTCTATCCCATTGTCTAATATTTATTATACCTCAAAACAAAATTTTCCCTAACCTTTTAAGATGCATAATTTAGTACCAAACCTTATAAAATTTAATAATTTCAGTCCAATTCAAAAAATTCTGTGAAAAAGGTTAGGGATCAAATTTTGTTTCCATTAGGAAGTTAATGGCCAAATTCTGGTAGATTAGATTGAAAGCATTAAATTTTAAAAAGTTAGTGACTAAAATAGTTATTTGAAAATATTAGGGACTAAATTTTGTTTTAAGGAAAACTTATGGACCAATTGAGTACAAAACCCTATTTATTGATTAGAAGATTTGAACGTTCATTTAGTTATAGATCTAAATATCTAATCAGTAGAAGTGTGACAAATTAAAATTTCATAAGTAAGAAAGCATGCAATCATGGGTAAATAAAGTAATGTGGAACATAAAGATCAACACATGAGATTTTTAGATGGAACAACCTAGGCCATACTAACGATATAAGAGGAAAACCACCACACTACCGGACCACTTAACTATCCACTATGGAAAATAAGTATCCAAATACAAGGCTAGGACTCAAACAATCCACCTAGGTAATTCCCCCAAGTAACATGCTTACAAGTCACTACTTTCAACATAATCTCTGCATTATAGGTGTTCTGATCTTGACTAGTGTTCTAACGAACTCGAGTCTTATGAGTTAATCGAACCCACACCATTATCCCCTGAAAAGTTAGCATATAAAAACAAGTGAAACTTCATGCCCTATAGCATATTCAATAATGAATAACTCCAACTAGTTGATTTAATCCATATATAAGACAAATCAAAACAACTAGAAACTCTAGAACAATCAATTAAAAGTACAATAACAAAATTATTATTGTAGGCTTGTTAATGCATGAAATACAACCACAAATATTTGATAAATTAACTTAATGAAAAATCCTACATGAAAAATTTTAGTAAAACAAAAGAAAGAATAAAAGAAATAAAGAATTTTTTTTAAAAGAATATGAACAACAATTCAACGGATTCAATTGACTAGAATAGAAAAATTACTGAAAAATATATATCTATATATATATTGATAATAAATCGAATAACAAGATCACCCTTAATTAAGTTATCTATAACAAGATCCTCGGCATACTAGGTGTATTTAGTGATTGGCACTGATATCAAATAAATGTTTGTTAAGTTATGGATCTAAATATCTAGTTAGCAAAAGTATGAAAAATTAAAATTTCATATACGGACAAGAATGAAATCACGTGTAAGTAAAGTAATGTGGAACATAAAGATACACACATAAGATTTTTAGGTGGAAACAACCAAGGCCGCACTAATGACATAAGAGAAAACCCATTGGTCTACTGGACCATCTAACTATAACTATGAAAAATAAGTATCCAGTTACAAGGCTAGGAATTAAACTACCCACCCAGGTAATGCCCCCTAGTAACATACTTATAAGTCACTACTTTCATCATAGTTTTTACAAGATAGGCATTTGAATTCAAACAAGCTTTCTGACAAACTCGAGTCGAAAGAGTTAATCGAACTCACACAATTGTTACATGAAAATTTATCACATAAAAACAAGTGTAAATGTGTGTCATAGAGTATATTAAATAATTAAAAACCCTAAATAGCTTATTAAATCAATATATCAAACAAATCAAAAGCAACTCTAAAGCAATCAGTTAAAAGTACAATAACACAATTATTACTATAGGCTTGTTATTCTATCAAATATAACCATAAATGTTTGTTAAATTTACTTAATGAAAAAGCATACTTGAAAACCTTCAGTAAAATAAGAGAGAGAATAAATGATGAAGAGAACAAGCACAATTAAGCTCTTGTGTGGTTAGTTTCAAATGTGTGGTTAGGTTTGTACTTATATAATATTTTTAAGCACATTAGGTTAAAATAAAATTATCATATTCTCCATAAGATCAGTTAAAACCCTTTTATGAAATAATGACAACGCATCAAAAACCCAAACCAAATCATAATAGAAATATGTTTTAAAATTAGATAACTAGCTCCTTGATGGATTTCAACAAGTGTTCGATTGATCGAGTACATTGGTCTATCAATCGAATGTAGTCTTAATCGAATGATTTAACTTGATCGATCTTGTCCTCTATTGATTGAGTAAATCCCTCCATTAATCTAATCATTTGATAAAATTCATTTAATTAGGTTATACTGCTTGATAGATCCAAGCATTACTCGATCAATCGAGTGAACTAATTTCATATTCTTCCTATTGTGTCTAATATGCAATCTAACATGCATGAAAATAAAAATATACTTGATATGTGACCATTAAGACTCGACCATTAAGACTCGATAGTTTCTTCGGCTTGAAACAATTCTTCTAATATACACCTAGAAACTAAAATTACAATTATATGTTTTTTTCACATATATCACCAACACTCACATAAACCTTACAAGATTAATTAAAAAAGTAACTAGATTGAGAAATATATCAGAAGATTAATTGAAAAAGTAACTTGATTGGGAAATATATTTTAACTAGTCAAATGCAAGTGGAAAACACATATTTTAATCGTTTAAATAAAAAATCAATTTACTAACATTTGTAAAGAAAATAATATTATATCAATCAATTTTCATATAAGGCTATGGTAAGTCAAGTCATTTTGGTGTTGGCATTCCCATGTGGAAAACACTATGTTTGTATTTTATTTGTTGATTTTGTTCATACTGTCCTTTGTAAGGTTGGTAATTGGTGTTTCAATATCACTTAGGACACAATTTCGTGTTTTCATATTATACAAACTTACTTTCTTAGTTTCTATTGTCAAATGTTTATTTCCGTGGTTTTCCATTAGGGACTTTGTTTGTGAGAGGTTGTCATGGTGGGTACTAGACGCTTCTTGTCATAAATTCCATTCATGATGGCTTTCAACTCTTTCACAAGCTTTCTTATCAATGTTGTTGTGTTGGATTTCTATTTCCACATAGAGGTTCACGTCCCCTCACCTACTTTGGTTGATGATCTTGTAAGAGTTACTTTAATTTCTAGTTTGCTCACTGTCCTAAGTCTACAAGTGGTCTACCTATTACGCAATAGACTTCCCAATCTATTCATGGTTTATTTTTATTCTAATTGTTGGGTTCAAAAAAACATTGTAGCATCTATATGATATGGGACATTAGGGAGAAGTCTCTCTTATATTTCTCAGCCACCGGGTTGAGTGCAAAACATGTGAGATTGAGTGAGGTTTTCATGATAGGAAAAATATATGGTTGGATAGTAGAGAGCTACATCATTTTGAGAAGTTACTCTCTAAGTTGAGTTACCATGTGTCAGTTGGTTTTTGCAAGAATGCAATAATTACCATAAGTGATGAACCTATATGGTGGTGTGTGATGAACAGTATTTTGATTAATTATTTGGTATGCTTGTAAGAATTTGTTTTATATTTTATTTTAGTATTATCTTATTCTATTGGGTATTTTTTATGTTTTTTAGGTTAATGAGATTTTAGAAAAATCTTGGGTAAACACGAGAATTAATGGTGACTCACACAAGTCCAATCGAACCGGAATGTCAAAAAGAAGAAATTTTCTACTTATCATAGCCTAGACATACTTCATGCTATGTTGAGGTGCTTCCAGGTTCCAACTAGGGATTCTGGGATTTACATGTGTGTAGCATCTCAAAAATATCAATGTTGTGGTTGATAAGTGCTTGAAAAATGCTCATATTTTTTGATTTTATTGTGCTTCATTGTAATTAATAGAAATTAATTCTAGCATATTTATATCATTATTTATACAAATCTATGTGCTCAAAATCATTGGTATGTTTTTTTCTATTTCAAATGTGTTTAGATATATATAAATTTGTCAACACACGAAGAAAAACACTTAGAGCACTTAATTTCCTCCCTAAGAGCTTAAAAGAGTAAGGCATATAAGCCTTACATGAAGAACATACCATTTTGTAAGGTGTACAAGGAAATTTTCAAGAGAAATAGAGTATGCCATGGCGAAGAAAATAGTGTGCTATGGTGCACACTATTTGGGATTAAATACTGGCCACATTGAGTTTTGTGTACCATAGTCTGTAAAAATGTACACCATGGCAAGACCCTATAAAGTTGGAATTTTATGTACCAAACAAACTCCTTACTATGGAGCTAAAAAGTGCTAGACCACAACGAGCCTCCATGAAATATGTACGAAGCCCTATGTACCCACCTTTTCCTTTAAATAAAACCGTTTATGTTTTATAACAAAACATAGAACATAGATATATTTTATTTTTTAGGAGTTGTCCTAGTATTTTTAATTTGTAGAACTTAGGTTAGCCATTCCACCATACAAAGATACATAAAGAGAACCTCCCAGTTGTGAAGAAGATCAAAGGATTTGGATAAGCAAGTGAAACTTTTTCATAGATCTAGAATCATCAACAATAAAAATAAAATCACTAGTTCTTGTCTCCTTTATTTCTTTCTATAATCCGATGTTTTTTATAGTTGAATTGACTTTTGTTAATTTAGCTATGATTGGAAAAATCTATAATATGGAAATTTAGTTTCTACTTCCAATGATTAGAAAAAAAAAATTGTGATTCGAATAAATAAAATTTTTAGATTTATTTCTTGTTCATAATATTCAAATATTTAATCATAAATTGATGATGAACCAACTCGGAATTTACGATTAAAGAATGTTTTTTTAGAATTAAGCATTAGACATATCATCAGTGATTAGTTGTGCATGATGAATAATATTCTATTTTAATTTTATTGATTTGTATTAGATTAGATGGTTTACAAATATCTTTAATTATAAATAATGAAGTGCCAAATTCTGATTTATAATTAAAGAATATATATCTACCTTAAGTTTATCAATTTATTAACATGAAGCTTGACTAAAGTATGTTAATAATTAATTGAAGATTTTGGTTCATATATATTTGTTTAGTTTAGTAATTAATCAATTTCAACCTCTGTCAAGGAATAATTGATTAATTGAATATTATTGTGAACTCACAATGATTATATGGAGTTCACTTATTTAAAAATAAAACAATTAGTACATCTAGCTTATATATAAATCATTTAATTTGTTTTGTCCATGAGGGGTTATGCTTGCTAAAAATCTCATATACATTCACCATACTAGGCTCAATAATAATTGAATTTGTTCACTTTAATTTAGTTTCTTTCATTTAATTACTTTCTTTGTATATAATGTAATTTTGAATTTATAGTCCTTTTGTACCAACCAACAAATTGTTAGAGTATTTAGGATTTTTTTAACATTTTAAACCACCATAATTCCCTGAGAAACCAACATTGGAAGTATACTTGTTGCTAATTATAAGTGATTTATGCATTTGGAACTTTATAAATATAAAATTTATGCATCAAGTTTTGGCACCGTTGTCAAAAAATTGATATTTTCAATGGTTTATTTGTTTTCTTTTTAATTATGTTTCATGATTTTTTTTGTTTTGTTTTGTTATTTTCTTGTTCTTTTTATGATTTTGTGAATATCTATGACCTTCTTTGTTATTTCTTTTATTTCAATTATTTTTGTTTCTTTTCTTTTCTTTAATTATTTTTTTTAGTTATTAATTTTATTTTTATTTATTTTTCTTGAGTAATGATTTGAGCCACCAGTAAAGTTACTAAACATTGGAGATGCTTTGCCAAGGGGAATACTAATGAAGGAGTATGCAATGCCAATTATTGGCACTGCTACTTCCTCTATATAGTTGGGGGAGGTAGATAGGAACTATTAATTGAAAAATATTCCTTTTTTCATGTTGTCATCCTTCTATAGAAGTCCTAATAAAGATTCATTGATCTTTATTAGATATTTATTCTCAACTACATAGACATCCCCTTTGTATGGGCTTACTGAGGACTAATAAAAAACAATGTGTTACCATACACCCTCAAAGGTAGGGATAAAGTTTGGCCAATGACTATCCCACCAAGTTCTTGATAACTTGGGAGTAAGTCTAAAATAAATTCAAGGAAATATATTATTACCATAGAAAACTTTTTATTTAAGAACAAAAATTGTTGTATTCTCTCAAATGGAAGGATAACCAATCTGTGAAACTTGGGTTCAAATGACTTCTCACTCAATGCCCATACCACAATTTTCCACTACAACTATAAAATCAACTTTTCTACGATGGATTGACACAATAGTGTCAATTCCCAATTGATACTGTTGAAGATAGAGCTTTGGGAGAAATAACACCCTTAGAGACTTATGTGTACTAGAGTGAGAAGATTTGGAGTAAATGAGATAGACTCCTATAATGATATGGCCATGCAACTTGTGAAATTGATGAAGCAAGTTCAACTTCTAACTACCAAGAACACACCAAACAAAGAGGTATGTAAAGTCTGTGGTATATATGATTAATGTGCTAATTTTTGTTATTTTTTAGGTGACTCCTATATAAGTACCAATCAAGAAGTTTATCTTATGTAGAGGTACTTTTCTAGACCCAAGAGTGATGCTTATACCGATAGCTATAATCTTGGATAGAGAAGTAACCCAAATTTCTCAGGGAAAGCAAACACTAACCCATCATATGCCCAAAACCAAATGTAAGGCCTAAATTTAAACCAAAACATGCCACCCTATCCACCTCATAAACCAACCTTGGAGGTAAACTTGGATTCCTTCATTCAAGTAAATCGAGATAAATGATATGAATAATAATCAAAGGTTGGACTGTTTAGAGGAATCTATGGAAAAGGGTGGAAGGAAAAGTTGGGAAGATAGTGTTGTGTGTTTTTCAACACACAAAAACGTGCAAGTATACACGGTCACAAGTAATAAAATTTGTAAGTAAAGTATCGTTCCCACGGAGATTTGTAACTATAGTTTGTTGATTACTAAAATTGTCTCAATCTGATTTTATTCAAAACGTACGTTGATTTGAATAAATGTAAGAAAATAGTTAAAACAAAATAAAAGAAATCTAGGATTGCAATTTTTCACCAAATTCATCAACTCAAATCATTTTATTTTCTTTTGATTTATATTTTTTAGTACATTTAATTTGTCAACCGAAAACTTCTATTTTTATTCATACATCTCTTCCGAGCTCCGTACAAACACACCTCGTTAAATTAATTCACTATATCTCTATGAGAATTAAATTCACCGAAATTCATTACGTTTTAAGTTTTCAAATGGCCACACATATAATTAGGGTATATTCCTATCCTTCATCATACATGTCATTCTATTTACAAGCAATATACACACGAATGCCTCTTCCAAGTTTATTCATGTGCCACGGATCGTTTCGATAAGATTCGTAAATAATCAAAAAGCATTAAGCACAAAATAGAACGAACAAACCGAACGTCTTATAAATCTATAAAAATAATTAAAATAAAAGCATCATCAATTTAGATCAAATGCAACCCTAGAAAAATTAAATTACTTCATAAAATTAAAATAAAAATTACAACACATACAGAAAAATAAGATGAAGAAGAAGGAAAATTAAAACATCACTTAGAACAAATTTTTGGCACACGCAGAACACAACAAAAGCCAAAAATGGCTTCTGCGTGTTCCACAACCAACACACAAACACCCCAAAAATTACAAACTCCAAAAAAACTTCTCAAAACTATCCTCTTATCTCCTATTTATACCCAAAAATAATACATCTAAAATATTACATTTTTTTTATTTTATTTTTTATAAAACGCGTAATAATATTTTTATCGAAAAATTAAATAACGCGTATCGAAAATCGAATCGAAAATATTAACTAAATTCACGCGTGAGACAAGGGCGCCGATTCTGCATTTTTTTAATTCATTATGCGTGCCAGGTGTCAGCGTCTGATTCGCTGAAAGGAATTAACGCGGACACGTGGCAGCTTCTCATTGGACGTTGGAAACGGCGCCGGCGACAACAAAGCACGGACAAAACGGCCACATACGGGCGAGATCTTGCGCTTTCGCGCTCATCGTAACATGCCACGTGTCATTAAATGATTGGCTGAAAAATAGAGTGGGACACGTGGCAGTTTCTGATTTGAGGAAGGGATTTAGAGTGGACACGTGGCAGTTACTGATTGGAGGAAAATCCGGTTGCACGCTGAGATCAGTGCACGGGATAAGAGGCGCGTATGTGGGGGACAGCGGCTGACGCGTCAGAGAAGTGGGTCCCACGTGCACGCCGGCCTGTGCGGCAGGTGGGCCCCACTCGGGCGCCGAGCCGCGTAAAAAGAACCAGCACCCACGTGATCTGGTCGGGCGTGAATGGCACGCGCGGATCTCAGCCGTTTCTTCTTTGATCGGACGGTTCACGTTTCGCGCGTGCGTGTTGGCGCGTGGTCTTCTTACCTGCGCAGAAAATTAAACTTTAATTAATTGGATTTTGGCCCACAAATTTATTTCAAATTACATTTTCAACTTTCTTTAATTATAGTTTAGCCCTTTTCTAATTTAAATTAAATTTTTAAACTTTTAATAATTAAAATCAAGCCCGAATTTAATTTAAATTATATTTTTGACTTTTATAAATTGCAATTAAATACTATTTTATTTGAAATTATATTTTTGGACCCAAACTTGCAATTAATTAAGTTTTTCGATACAAATTATTTAATTTTATTAAAATATATAAAAAATAGTAAATATTAATTTATTAAACTAAAATGAACTAAAAACATTGAAAACATAGCAATTATAATTAATAAAATAGGTGAAAATAACTATATAAAATACCGTTATCAATAGCTGAGAAAATTCAAAAATAAGAGAAAAGGCATCTTTCTAATTAATCTCAAAAAGCTTGAGCTATTATAGTTCTTTGGAATGGTAAGGTTTTAAATAAAGAATTTTCTGAAATTTCTTATGATTTAGTTAATAATGCATAAAATATATGTGGAGTACAAGTAGCACCCAAGGAAGGTTTGGATATAAATGATACAATTGTAGAGACTTCTAAGAGGATTCAAGGAGAGCCATAAAATCCACCAACATTGCATAAGGCACCAGAACCATACCAACCTCCCATACCATTCCCACACCGTCTTAAGGACATTAAACATGATAAGAATTTTTTTAATTTATTTGATATGCTTTCTAAGGTTAACATTAATTTACCTCCCTAAGATGTCATTTGGAATGTCTCTGCCTATGCAAATTTTTTAAAAATAATTTAACACAAAGAGGAGAAAATATGAAGTTAATGAAAGAGTGATTGTATCAAAAGTTGTTAGTGCAATACTTCAACAAAACCTCCCTCCAAAATTAAAGGATCTTGGTAGTTTTAATATTAATATTATTATGAGGTATAAAAATATGGTTAAGGCTATGCTAGATTTAAGGGCAAGTATCAATCCCATGTCTTACTCAATATACTTGCAACTAGGTTTGAAAGAGTTGAAGATCATAACAATGTCCCTCCAATTAACTGATAAGTCTGTTAAATAACCTAAGGGCATGGTTGATGATTTTCTTATACATGTACATAAACTAATAATACCTATTGATTTTATGATAAAAGACATGCATGAAAATCCATTAGTGGCCAAGGACCATACATTTTTTCTTGGTAGGCCATTCATGGCCATAACCAAGACTATTATTGATACCCGTAATGAGAATTTAACAATGACAATCTTGGGATAGGTTGTTCATTTTAAAGTATTTGATTCATCTCTTATCCTTCTATTTCTATTAATGATGAGTGTTCATATATTGATAGTGCGGATACACTTGCCATAACACCTTTTTACAGGAAGAGATAAAGAATAAAATTAAATATGCTTTATCTATTGATAAGATAGAGAAGGATGAGAAGAGTAAGGGGTACCACAAGTTCTTAGATAATGATGAACCAATAGAAGAGCCTAGTATACATTTAGATCTACCTAGGATGCTATATGGGGAAGAGAACACTACACCTAAACTAGAGCTAAAAGAGTTACTTAAGCAACTTAAATACGTGTTCTTAGGAGAGGGGGAGACCTACCTATTCATTATTTATTCTACTTTGACCTTGATCCAAGAAGAAAAACTAGTGAAGTAGCTTAGAAAAAACTAGAAAGCTATAGGTTGAAATATTAGAGATATTAGAGGTATAATCCGACTATGTGTATGCATAAGATTGATTTAGAGGACAATATCAAACCTTTAAAAGAAGCCAAGAGAATACCTAATCCTATTATGGAAGAAGTATTGAAAACTAAATAAAAACTTAGAGATAGGAGTTATTTATCCTATTTCTGATAGCAAGTGGGTTATTTGGTACATGTGGTACCTTAGAAATTAGGCATTATAGTGGTAATAAATGATAAAACTAAGTTATTGTCTACTAGAATTGTCATTAGATGAAACATGTGTATTGACTTCAAAAAACTAAATTTGTACACTAGAAAAGATCACTTTTCCCTTCCTATTATTGATCAAATGTCAGAAGAATTAACATGGTGTGAATTTTATTATTTTCTTGATGGGTTTTTAGAATATTACCAAGTACCAATTTCTTAGAAGATAAATAAAAGATGAAATTCACTTGTCTTCTATGAAAATTTTCCGTCAAGAGGATGCCATTCAACCTATACAATGCTCTTGGATCATTTCAAAGATGCATGATGTCTATATTTTCACAGATGTGGAGAAATTCATTGAGGCATTCATGGATGAATTTTATATCTTTGAAAAATCATTTGATGATTGTTTGAATAAGTTGACTTTAGTTTTAGAAAGATGCATTGAATGCAACTTAACTCTTATTTAGGAAAAAAAGCCACTTTATAGTTAAACAAGGCATTGTGTTAGGACATATTATTTCAAGTAAAAGTATAGTAGTGGATAAGGATAAAAATGATTCAATTGCTAAATTACTACCCTTAACTAATGTTAAGAGAATTAGTAGTTTCTTAGGACATGTAGGTTTTTATAGGAGATTTATTAAATAATTGTTTTAAAAAAATAAGTCATCATTTATGTAATCTCTTACCCAAGGATGTCTCATTTGTGTTTGATAATGATTTCCTTATTTCTTTTAATAACTTAAAAGAAAATTAAGTTTTACACCTATTATCATGGCATCTGATTGGCCTTTACATTTTAAAATTAGGTGTGATGCTTTCGATTTTGCAACAGGAGTTGTTTTAGGGTAAAGAGTGAATAAGCATTTACATGTCATTTATTATGCTACTAAACATTCAAAGATGCCCAACTTAATTATTCTAACACTGAAAAGAAATTTTTGGCTATTATGTTTATTGAGTAAACCAAACGCTAAGTCAAGATTGATTGGGTGGGTTTTTATTTGTAAGAATTTAACTTAGAGATCAAAGATGAGATAGGAACTAAAAATGTAATACCTAATCATCTGTCTAAGTTAATTCATGATTTTGAAAATATTGAGAGTGAGAAGGAAATGGATATTATTGAAACTTTTCCTAATGAACAACTATTTACAATAGGCCTAAACCCATGGTATACTAACATTTTCAATTATCTTGCTAGTGGTATTTTGAAACCTAACATTCCTTTTTAAGAAAAAGAATTTTCTATAATTATAGGCACTATTTTTGGAATGACACTTATTTGTTCAAGATTTGTCAAGTGATGCTTGCAAAGGTTTACTAGTTTATTGGTTTACCTAGCAATTACACCAAGAACTTGATGTGCAAAGATTGGGCTACAAATTTTGAATAGTTTATAAAATAGCTCACAAGTGCACGAACCATTTGTAGAAAAATGACATGTATACTTCCAAGATTGATGTAAAGAGGAAGAAGATCAAGAGAAGACGTCATTCATGATACCTTGGAAGACAAACTATGTAGTAGTAAAGCCTATGGGTCACAAACTTGGGCTCATAAGGGCAATGATTGTAATCATTCATGTGTTTTTTAAATCATTCAACAAAATCTTTTAAAAAAATTTAAATAACCTAAACATCTTATCATGATTATTTTGGTTTAAGTTTCTAAACTAATAACATAAAAATAAAGATAGATTCAATAAACATTTAAGCAATAAAAAGTTATCATCCAGTGGAGAATTTGTGGGATATATTAGTTAGTTAATCATACTTGTTCGATATTAAGTAGGATATTAAAGATGTGAATTAAAATTATTGATTCTTTCTTATAGGTATGAAAATATCCTAAGGTAGGGATTATTTTCTTTGTTAACTAAACATTAACTTGCTACTTCAATCAGGCTGATAATTTAAATCTTAAGTAAATTACACTCCATTTCCAAGAAATTACTAAACCATTTAACGGGCCACTTATGATCGAGCCAAAATTTAAGCTTCATCAAGGTGTCTAAGTTAGGTTTATGATTTAAGTATCTGAAACTAACTTTCAGATTTTAAAGCTATTATAAAGGATATGTCACCAATATATCTTCAATAATAGTTCTTATAAAAATCTTTGAAATAGAACCCACTCTAACTATATAGTTGATATTGACCAAAATACTTAAGAGTCTAATTCTAAATGAGATTCAAATAATTTATCTCCTAAATCTATCTCTATTTTCTATTATGAAAAACACTTCATTACCATATTTTTCATTAACAAAATTTGGTTTCAATCTTGATGATGAAATAAAACTTCAGTCATTTTATAAAAATGTTTAATCTATTTAATATTTCACAAGCATAATAACATTACTAATATTTCTTACTATTTATAGACAGACATGCATAGTTTAATAAATGATCAAAAAATTAAACATATAGCTTACAAAACAACACTTAGAAATATTCTCGAAAGAATACATTTAAATATACCTCAATAGAATTCTTAGAACTATTTTTCAACTCTCAAGCTAGAAAAAAAACTTTAAACTGCTAAAAAATAAAAAGGCTAAGAAATAAGCTAGAAGAGAGCTGATGGGATGAAAGGAATATCTTTTTACAAAAGAAGTACGATCCTATTTATATATTGAGGAAAGGAGGAAAAAGTAGTCTTTTCAGCCTGGTGTTGCGACACATAATTTTTCCACACTACAGCTTACATAGTCCATACACAGTTTAAGCAAGATCTACTATTTTCACGCCATAACACACAATGTTTTCACTCCATGGACCGAATCATATCTGAGACTCCTTAAATCTTTTTATTTCGCCTCGTACTACAATTCACAACAAATTCATGCCTTGGCACACTTTAAATTGCATCACTTGGAACTCTAATTTTCATGTAATTTCCTTTTCCAAGTTTCTTAAACATATGCAATGTTTTAATAATGTTTACTTTTAATTTTTGAGGTTGTAATTGAGTGCTTCAAGTATATTTTTCCAAGTTGCTTTATTTTAATATAAGAAATACCTGAAAAGACGGAAAATATACTCATAATTTCAAAAAGATATATTTGCATAAAATGATAATAAAATAAGAAAATATAAATATATATAATTACTAAATATTCATAAAATCACGATTGAGCACCTATCCCAACTCCTACCTAGTTTCTTACTAGTTTCTTAGTAAGAATGGAAACAAGCTAGAAATTAAAGTATCCTAAATCATTTTGGTAAATTAACACGGTTGTATTTAGCGTATGCAACAAGCCTTTAAGCCCTTAGGTTGCCCTAGTGGATGAGTTTAAGTCTTGTGAGGATTTGTAGATATGATATCCACAAACATCAAAAGTAAAACAATGATTGAAAATAAAAACAAACATATAACACAAACAAATAAAAATTTTAAAATAGAGAAAATATAAATAATAATAAAAAAACAAAACTTCTCATGATTTTAAAATTTCTTTTTAGACTATAATTAAAACCTATAGCACAAGTTATTTTAATATTCTAAACATTTATCATTTATTATAATAATTATTTGAAAATAACTTTCATATTCAAATAAAAAATGTATCAATATAAAATTTATCCAATCTCGGTGTAAGGAAATCTAATTCATTTGAACTCATACCTCATAAGGCCTACTATCAATAACATTGATCCTATTGGTTCAAATACTCTTTCAAATATATATGCGAAAGAGTTTAAGTTTAGAAATTAACTAATAATTCAAATATATTAAAAGAAGAAAAGCTCAAAGTAGTGCATCAATATTGATCTCATGAAAGAAATCAAATGAAAGAATTTATAAAGAAATCACATATTATTTTTATATATCAATCAAATCACACTCTTTCCTTTCTTTTGTATTTAGTTAATTCTCATAACTTTAAACGATAAAGGGTTATAATATGTAGTTTATAATATTCATTTTTCTCTTTTTTATTTTTCTTTTATCTCTTTTTTAGATTTTTTTAGAGAAAGGAACCATGTACATGCTGTATATATATTGTTTATAGGTGAGTAGATGATTTATGACCTTTTATTTTAATGATTTAGGTAACCCCATATATGTCTCTTTTTTTTAGGAGTCATGCATGAATGAGTAGAAAGACATACTTTCAATTTCTACTTAACTAATTCAATTTAAGCAATACAATTAAATATAAGACACTTTGCTAAATGTCAAAATCCTGACTTGCAAAAACCTTTAGAAATCATCTAACAATTAAATTTGATAAGAAGAGTGTTTAGGGAGAGTGCTTAAAATGTAGAAAAATATTTTCACTTGGAGTGTGAAGATAATGACTCAAAATATATTCTCAGAAGGGTAGTCTCCACTATTTGATTCCTAAACACCAATTTTGGATTCATTGCAATTTTAGCATTTAATCCCGAAATACTAATTATGATAAAAACTAAATAATTATCACATTACTTTATTAAATATTTTTGAAATTAATCTAACATTGTATCATTATCTTAAAATTAACTTTATAAGACATGATAATTTTGTAAGAAAATTAAAAATAAACCAAAAATTCCTATTTCAATACAAATAAATAAAAGCACACAAGAAAGTAAATAAAAACATATATAAAAGTGCAAACATATGAGCATAAAATTTTAATTTTAGCACATAATTTAATAAATATAAATTTTTTTTACCCCTAACCTAGAATTTGCATTACCCTCAATGTAACAATTATATATAAATCAAAGATAAAGAGTGAAAAGAGAAGAATTACCCATTTGTTTGAACTTGTTCAAAAGTTGGTATGTAATTGTAGGTGTATCCATCAATCCAAACATATTAAAATTAAACATGTGTACTTCTCACAATTTCAATAAAGAGTTATAAAATTAACATTTCTAAATTATGTTCACAAAAAAGAAATAAAATAAATAAATAAATAAATACAAATAGATTGTAAAAAACCTTAAGTTTAAAAAAAATACATAAAAAGAAATAAAATTCAAGATCATTTAGATCTCCTCATTCATGTCATCCGGATCTTGATCTTCATGTTCTTGTTTTTGTGATCTCTCTGGAGGTATAAAATTGAAGTCATGATGCTGTGAGTTTTATTAAACAACTTGTATCTACTTCGAGATAACTTAATTGTAATTAATTAATTTCAAACATTTAACCAATTGTGTTTGACTTGATCACAATGGTGGTGATTTAGGAATGCTACTTGTTGGGTAGAGTAAGCTTGTTGTATCTTATCATGTAGCTCATTCTCTCACCAAAGTTATGAAATTTATCTTTCATAGAAATTCTTGATGGAGAAATTGTTCTCCTTTCTCTTGGAATGATGTTCATACTAGAAGTAAGCTCATCAAAGTAAGTTATATACAACAATTCATTGGGTTCTATGATAACCTCACCTTTTGAATGGGGTACCCCCACTTTCTTACATAAAGCTGTTATATGTTAGGGGAAAAAACTGATTTGGTGACTATTTGTAGATAACTTAATTCATTGGTGAATTATTATTATAATATCCAAAGGCATCTTAGATGTGATTGCATATAGCAAAATAAACCTTTCTATCAACTGTGTTATAATGTTTGGTGTGCATCATCCTAGAATAAATAAAGTATTGCAAAATTTTCAACTTTTGTCCAAATACCTTGCCTCGAAACCTTTATGTTTACCTCTAGCCATAATACATTCAGCACCTTGTATAATCAAGGCTTCTATCCTCGCAATATAATACACATTTGTATCATTAGGTCCACATGGAGCTAGCACATTCCTAAAAAAAACTTTATCATTAACAATGTCGGAAAAATTTGAATAAAATTCCTAAACGAGAGATTCATTAGCAGCCTCTAGTTCCCTTACAAAGTTTTTGAAGCCTAGGACTACTATTACATCAATAATCCCTTTAGGTCTCTTTTTAAATTCCATTGCCTTTTGGAATAAAATCTTTGTTAACTTATGCCATTTTTTCAAAGCAAACTTTAGCAACAAAACTTGAAAATTTTGAATTAACACAATCAGCAAAAGTTGAAACATCCTTTCCTTTGCTAGACCTCTTAGGTGCCATTTTCAAAATTTTTTATCAAAATATCTAAAAGAGGTTCCCAAAAATTTTCAATAACACAATTTAATCTAAATAATTACTAACCCTTTCTTAATCTAAAATAAGTTTTTGAACTCTTAATATATAAATAAATATTCCACAAATTCAAAAATATTAAGGATTAAATTCAAAAAATTATGAATACTTATTTTTTCGTTGAAGATATGAAGGAAATGAAGAACAAACACCCCCTTGAAGATGAATACCATGTAGGATCTTAAAACATTTGAAAATTTTCTTAATAGAACGGTGGAAAAAAGGTTAGAAAATAGGTTTTTAGAAAGGATTTGTGAAATAAATTTGAAAAAGGTAAGATTTTTGAGTGATTATTTATGTTTGGGGGAAGCAAAAATTAGGGTTAAGGGAAAGTGAGAGAAAATGTGAAAAATATGAATTCTTGCATAGGAAAAGGTTTAAAGGCAAAATCTTATATGTAGGCCACTACGCATATTTTATTCATGTCGTGGTACACTCCCTATTAACTGCTACTCATTACACATTTAGAACTTTATGCCCTAATGCACATAAATTTCATATCGTGGCATGGCCTTCTCGATTTCACTTATTTCTTTTTCTATATTTTCCTCATTTTTAATTAAAATCTATATTAACCACATATAAATTAAAATCACACAAAATAAATAAATTCAAAATTTAAAATAAATTAAAATAATATATAAATAATAGTAGGTTACCTTCCATCCATGACTATTTTTATCGTCATTAGTGAGTCCTTACTTTGGGGATTTTATCTTTCTGTAACCTCAATACCCCCTCGTTATTGAGATCTTTTTCTGACCTTGTAGTTATTCCTTGCCTTACTTCTACAAATACTCAATTAACCGCTGCATCTATATTTCAATTTTTTAATGGAAACTATAGAGCCCAAATATTTATTAGTCCTTGACTTGTTGTCTCTACTCACTTGAATGAATGAATTCTACTTTTCCTCCAAATTTGGCTTGTTGGAAGGATTACTTTGAAGTTGTTGGAGGAATTGCTATCATGATGGATTTAAACTATGGGGAAAAGGAGGGTTGTTCTATTTCTAAGAGAAATTAGGATGATTCCTCCATCTAGGATTATAGGTATTAGCATTGGGGTCATACCTAGGTCTTGGTTGGTATCACCCTAGTACATTAATATACTCGGGCACAATCGTAGCTTCTGATTAATAGGGATAGGTTTCAGGACCATGTCCTATAGCACTACATATACCATATTTTTCTTTATTTATTATGGCATGGGTAGTTAGAAGCACAACTTGTTTGGTCAGTTGAACTTCAATACTATAGTCAATTTCATATACTCTATCTCTCCTCACTTTAGAGCTCTTTTGTTAGGAATTAGCACCCAACATTTCAAAAGGATTGAAAGTCTCTAAGGCTATTTTCTCTCTCATCACTCCACCAGTAGTAGTAATGTCAATTCATCATAAAAAAATTGTTTAGAAGTTGTAGTGGGTAGTTGTGATAGAGGCACTAAGTGATTAACATTTTGAATCTATCTCATGATTCATGGATGGATTCTCTCTCTATTAGAGAGAAAGTAGTAATCTTACCATTCAATTCTGATGTCTACTGATGGGTATAGAATTTTCCCATAAATTTATTGTATACTTCCTCCCAAGTCATCAGGTAACTGAGAGGAAGTGATATTAACCATGCATTGGCCTTATATTTAAGGGTTTAGGGAAAATACCTCATTCTGAGTTAATCCTCGATGACTTCACCAATGGGAAAGTCTAAACTATAGGATAAAAGACCCTAATAAAGGATAGTAAGTCTTCATTATGTAGTCCATGAAAAGAAGAAAGCATGGAAAAATGAATGTTTCATAATTCCTAATTCATCGTAGCCTCTCCCAAGTGGATAAAGGTAATTGTAGTGACAATTACTGGCCTTACAAACTAGTTTATGGTCTTTGTAGGTGGTGGGTTTCTCCCTATGTTTAGTGGTTGGTCAAGGTAAGGTTCAGAAAGTTTTTCAATTAAAGGTTGGGGGACATTAAAGTTAAGCCTTCTTGACAGTCTAGTAGTTCTATTGATATTATTATTTAAAGGTGTAATACTTCGCATATACAAATAATAATAGAATTTAATCTCACTTGTCAAGTTAAAAAAGAAAAAGAAAATAAATATACAAAATTATAAAATAATAAATGTTGACACATAGAAATACTACACACGTATCAAAGAATGAAAAATTATGCACATGTTAGTAAAATAAATATAAATGAAACAAATTAATCACAAAATGTTTTAAAAGAAATAAATGAATAAAATAAAATAGAAATCACAATATTTATAACACAAAAAGGTTTTAATATTTTGATAATAACAATTTAAAAATGGTATTTTTCCTAGGTAATGGTGCCAAAGACATGATGCTCCCAAAGGTTAACTAGCTTTCAATGCTATTATCGGTTTATTTGGAAATTACACCAAAAACTTGATGTGCTAAAATTAGACTACAAATTTTGTATAATTTATAAAATAGCTTGTAAGTACACGAATCACTTGTAGAAAAATGATAAGTATACTTCTAAGGTCAATATAAAGAGATATTATGTGGTTTTTAAATCATTCAACAAATTCTTTTAAAAATGAAATTAAATAACCTAAACATCGTGTCATGATTATTTTGGGTTGAGTTTTTAAACTAATAACATAAAAATAAAGATAGATTCAATAAAAATTTAAGCAATTAAATATTTATCATGCAATGGAGAATATATGGGCTATATTAGTTAGTTAATAATACTTGTTCGATAATAGGTAGGATATTAAAGATGTGAATTAAGATTATTGATTCTTTCTTATAGGTATGAAAATATCCTAAGGTAGGGACTATTTTCTTTGTTAACTAAACTTTAACTTTCCACCTTTGGTCGGACCGACAAATTAAATCTTAATTAAATTATGCTCCTTTTTCAAGAAATTACTAAACCATTTAACTCTCCACTTTTGGTCGAGAAAAAAAAATTAAACTTTGTCAAGGTGTCTAAACTAGGTTTATAATTTAAATATTTGGAACTAACTTTCAAATTTTAATACTATTATGAAATATATGTTGTCAACATATCTTCAATAATAATTTTTATAAAAATCTTTAAAATAGAGCTCATTCTAACTATATAGTTGATATAGACCAAAAGATTTAAGAGTGTAACTCTATATGAGATTTAGATAATTTAAATCCTAAATATAACTCTCTTTTTTATTATGAAAAACACTTCGTCAATATATTTTTCATTTAGAAACTTTGGTTTAAATCTTGATGATGAAATAAAACTTAATTCCTTTTATAAATATTTAATCTATTTTAATATTTCACAAGTATAATAACATTACTAATATCTCATACTATTTATAGTGAGACATGCATAGTTTAATAAATTCTATGTTATTTATTGAGTTGAAACAAAAATCCATTACATGAAGTAAATTTGTTCAACTCTAGAATGAGAGAAGACCTCTAAACTACTAAAAGAAAAAAAACTAAGAAATCGCCTAGAAAGAGCTAATGGGATGAAATGAATATGTTTTTACAAAATAAATAGGGTCATATTTATATGGTAAGGAAAGGTGGAAAAAGTGGATCTTTCAGCTTGGTGCCACAACACACAATTTTCTCACATTATAGCATATACACCTTGTACACTATTTGAGCATGATATTTGTTTTTTGTACTGTGATACACTGGGTTTTCACACTATGGCTTGCATCATATCTGGGATGCATTTAATCTTTTTTCTTTGACCTTGCACTGCGGTTCACAAAACATTCATGTTGTGGCACTCTTTGAATTGCATCACATGGAACCCTAATTTCTATGTAATTTTTTTCCAATTTTTTTAAACGTATGTAATGTTTTACAAATGTCATCTTTTACTCTTCTAAGTTGAAATGGAGTGCTCCAAGTATATTTTCAAGTTGATATATTTTAATACATAAAATAATTAAAAAATAACAAAACATATCTCTGATTTCAAAACGATTAGATTTGCTGAAAATGGTAGTAAAACCAACAACTACAAATCTATATAATCATTGAATGTTCATAAAAACATGATATATTAAGTCCTTTTGAGCACTTATCATCAATATGAAGTCATTTAGAGATTTGTGCCTCAGGAGGAACGTGAGAGCTTTCTGGCCTTTTGTCATGGACTTCATTATGGGGTAAATTTGTTTTTGATTATATTGGCCAACTTTGTTGAAAGATGCTCATAATTTTTGCTTGCATTTTATTGATGTCAAAGCACAAGTAACAAAGGAAAACTTGATGAGATGCCTTTGAGTTCTAATTTTTTTATTGAACTTTTGATATTTGGGGGATTGACTTTGTGGGTCTTTTTCCTCTTCTTATGGATATGAATATATTTTGGTTGTAGTTGATTATGTGTCTAGATGGGTTGAAGCTATACCCACTATATAACTAATGATGTTAATTGTATTGTAAAACATTTGAGGGATGTAATTTTTAATAGGTTTGGGACACTTAGGGTCATAATCAGTAATGGAAGGAGCCATTTTTGCAATAAACTCTTTGATGGATAACTAAAAAATTATAATATCACACAAAAGGTGGCTACTCCATACCATTAGAGACATATGTTCAAATATAAGTAAGCAATAGACAAATCAAAAGTATCTTGGAAATGACAGTACGATCTTCAAGAAATTATTGGGCAACTGAGTTAAATGATGGATTATATGTACACCGTATAGCTTATAAGACACCCATTTATTTGAATCCTTACCTGTTGATTTATGGAAAGGCCTGCCAGTTGCCCTTTGAGCTTGAGTATATAGCATATTGGGTAATAAAACAATTAAACATGGACATTGAACAAGAAGGAGATAAATGTTTGTTCCAACTTGGTAAGTTAAAAGAGATTAGGGATGAAGCTTATGAAAATGAAAAAATCCACAAAGAATACACGAAGTGTTACCATGAAAAAGGCCTTATTTGTGTGTCTCCTTATCTTGGAATGAAATTTCTCTTATTTTATTCTCATTTTAAAATGTTTCTAGGAAAGTTGAAGTCAAAATGGAGTGGACCCTTTCAAGTTGTTCAAGTCTTCCCTCATGGAGCTGTAGAATTGATAAATCCAAAAACTCAAAACCAATTCAATGTCAATAGGTATCATGCCAAGCCTTAATCTGAAGGAGTCGATACAAATGAGGACATTGCATACATTGAATGTTCACATTTTTAACATTTGAAGAAGAATCAAATACTTATTTTCATTGCTTAGATTTAATTATTTGAGTAGAATTTAAACTTTAACCTATCTTCATTAATGCTTGACTTTTTTTGGGAGTAATCTTGTACATCGCAATTGGTTGTCAAGGAGTGCTTCTAATCACTATACAAGTGTAAAAGCAATATAATTACCCTAAGGGATAAGGGCTTAATAATTATCCTTTAGTTATCCTAAAGGAATAAATACTCAAATATCATCCTTATTAATTTGATGGGATGATCTAGAAAATAATAAAGGATAGATGTCTACAGACAATGGATCTCGATAGTAAATAATTTTCCACAATAGATAATTATCTATAACTCTACAGCAAAGAAATATCTATAACACTACAGTAGCTTAATCCTAATCAGATAGGGATAAGCTATCAGGTTTATTCTTTCTCCTATATATAATCACATATTCATAACATAATATGATATCTTATAATTAATATCTAATATCATATTTCTCATAATGTGGAATACAACAAAATACTCTATATCTATAATATAGTTAGAAGGAGATGAATATCTCTTCTACCTTACATCTTATAATTATTGACTCAAGGATCATAGGGTGGAAGACTACCCTTTCCCATAAGGTGCACCAAGGTCTTAATGGTTTTTTCATCTTGTAGAATTTTCCAAGAACAAATCCTACCTAATGTTGATGAAAATTGGTATCAACATATGGTGTCATATATGGGAAAAAAGTTTGTTTTATTTGGAAAAAAATTGTAGGATTATCAAAAACGTTCTCCAAGTCCATGATCAGGTAAGAAATAAAAGAAATATAAACAAAAAGAGATATTTGAAAAAGGAGAGACTATGGACCTTGGGAATAGTTTTTTCTGGAAAGAGAATGCCAAAATCTTTAGAACTACTCTTTTCATCTTTTCTAGACTTGTAAAAAGATTCATGGATCAAACAGCTAGCTCTATCTTTCAAACCTCAATAACTAATCAGAGATCTAACCTACTAACTAGTAGGCCATCCTTCTAGCTCTCTCACAGTCTGCTAGAAATATGAGCATTACATCTAGACTTTCCCACCTACAATAGACCAGGTAGGTCAAAAATGTAAGACGACCTTGGGCGTAAGCCTACCTGAACATAATAGAAAACACACTACAAGTCATCCAGAGCATATTTTAGAGCCACTAACTCCTAGACGAGTTGTCATTCCAAAAAAAAAGTCCTAACTGCATCAACCAATGCCCAGAGTGCAATGATTCTAGGCCTATCACCATCTAGAGCCTAGAAGTGAGATAATTATTCACAATGAGACCAGATTCCTATATCAAGCACCACCAACTAGAAGATGGATACCCAATATTTATTACCCAAGACCAACACTGACATCCAAAACATAGTAGGCATAGGAGAGTTGTCTGACATAAATGTTATTAATAAGGGTGTAATCTATTTGAAACCTCCAACATGGTTGAACTTATTTTATGGCCTTTACCTGTTGACCATCCTGTAGTTATGTCAAGTGGACCCGACCTACTTCCATCTCATGTAATGCCATCTTCCATTATGCTTGGCCAGGAACTTGACCCCCAACAAGGGTAAGTTCTAACATTTGGATGAGTTGAATAGATGTCGCCTAGCATCCACATTAGAGTTCTACACAAAAATGACCCTCTACACTTTCAAACAATAAAAAAAGGAAAAGTATAAATTTATAAGTTCCTTGACTTTGGTTCCAAGGGGTTCTAGGAAAGATCATCTCGTTTAATCACTCAATCAATGATTCAGATATAAATACACCACAATCATTGCTACCAAAAGCTAATCAATTTTTTGAAAGCTTTAGCAAATAAGGCTTCCTTGACCAATGTATAGAAAACATAGACATTCAGCCATGGTAGTGCGGGTTGAATGGGGCCTTACATGTAATTTTCTAGTTGATCAAGAAGTCCCTAAATAGATGTAGAAATATATATTTCATCTAAAAATTCTAAGGTCGCCATCGAAAAGAGCACGTGTCAATTAGCTAGCTTCCAAAATATGGTTTCCATCAACCATAGGGGTGAGCCCCATGTGCCACCACAAAAACTAGATAGAGTAGGCACAAGTCAAAACATTGTCACATAAGAAAATGACCAAAACTAATCCATTTCACTAGTCAGATGTAGAAACATATTTGAATCTAGTTTACCTATATTTTTGACATTTTTGGCATATGTTTGGAGATAAGATTGTAAAAATATGTATATGAAGTGATCATTCACCCACTTCTGGAGCGATTGTTTGAGAAATAAAATTAGTTCTAGAATTTGATCGATAAGAAAATTCCAACAAATATTTTTTTTACATTTTTGGTCTATGTCTAGATATGAGATTGCAAAAATATGTGTATTAAGAGACCAGTCACCTATCCAAGTAAATCAAATTTGTGAAAAAATGATGGTATGTCCTTCCATCCATTAGAGTAGTCTACAAAATATCACTACGTATTTGGGTTACCTACCAGAAAAAATTAATTAATCAACAAGTTCCAACATTTTTATTCTCAATAAGATGAGGAATGCATTCCATGCCATCCTAGAATGCATCCCAGAGCTACTTGCTCCTGACCTACCTCATGCCCTAAAGAATATCAATATGGCATCTTCTAATGCCCAAAATATGGTTAAAGAATCTAGAAATCCAGAGATTGAGAGAAAAAATGGATGCTCTTACCATTTCGTAGTTGAGGCAAGTGATAAGTGTGCACCTTTCTTCAAAGTAGTACTTATGAAATCTAATTTTTCCTAAGATCAAAAATTGTGAGAAAACATTTGAAGAGTTAAAAAAATATTTGAGCTATCCACAACTATTGTACCTAACATCTATACAAATAGTTACCAGTATAGCCTTAGTAAAGGAATGTTAGAATCAAGGCCAAGGATATATCTATTTATTTGTCCAAAATGTTTGTGCAAGAGATCATGTTTGTAATTTTATATAAGAGTACCCCATTAACATACTCTAGAAATATACCTAAGTTGCCTATATGAGAAATTAGGTTGGAAAGATACATCAAGTCTAGAACATTTTCTGACTGCTCCTCGGTAATTGATATTCACAAAGTACCCAAATTTCTATAGCATGTCCCCATAATAGAAGCTCAAAAAGTTCATTTATATACATGGCTAGGGATATTTCCCCTATGTATTATCTCATCCTAAGAATCCAAATATAATGGTAGTCCTGAAAGGATAGAAAGTAACATATGATGTTTTTCATGAAGAATCTACATGGACCATAAATAATACCCTACTGTAACAAAAGGATAGAAAATCCTTCACTAACACATTTTCTAACAAAATTATGTTTGCAAGTACCTAGGCAGCGTATTTCCACACTTAGAAGATTTGATAGAACATAAAGTTCACAATAAGATGAAGAACAAACTTGAGCTCCATGGATTGAAAAATTCCAGAGCCCTTATTTCCCTACACCTAACTAGGGCTTGCACTTCTACCGCCAATAGTAAATAAGAAGCACTCTATAGGTGAGTACTATGCCTTGGGGCCCATACCACTAAACGTACTATAGAAGCTAGGCATGACTAAGTAACCATGAAGGATGCAAGTTATTCTCAAGTAGTACTATTTTGGTCAAAGCTTACATAGAGAACAACCTAACTTAGTCTAACGATCACTTAATCAACCTTAGACCTTAAAAAAAGGTTATTACTCAAGATCTGTGTCATCTTGATACTAAGTCACCCTTAATTCAAAAATGTACCCCTATTAGTGGGCAATACATAAGAAATAACCTTACGGATGGTTCTGTACTACCTTTGAACTTTGAGGGTCCACAACTCTTAATGTACCACATATGAGTACTATACTTTATGGCCTAGAGCAAAGGTTTCAAAACTAGCTAGAAAATTGACACCAAGGGTATAGCTAGTTAGGGGAGGTTTTACGTGCATTTATCCATCCAAACCTAGTCGAGCCAATCGAAAATTCATTTTATGTCTTTATGCATCTTAGGTCTAGGATCCGCGTTTTGTTTTATACCAGTATATCCTTCCAGTCTTGTTTGTCAACTCAAAGGTTCAAAACCTCCTAAATATATGGGGTGATAGGTGGGTTCAAAAATAATTTTAAAAGTACAAGTGAGAGATAGACTACATAATGTAATATAGGGCTATGACCATAGAGCCTTGGCCACTGCCTTTCTGGGTCATGTCACAATATTATTCCTAATAGGAACATACATCCATTGTGACACATCTCTTTGTTAAGTACCTTGTTATAGGTTCAACTACCTAGATTTATTCTAGAGAAAATCCAAACACAAGCCTACAGTATAATTTATTAAAGTATACTGAGACATTGATCCTATCAAAATTTGAGGTGGTAAAAAAATATGACACCTACTTCCTGGACTTCTTTAAAGTGTCTAACCTTCTATATGTCCATATAAGTTCATTTCAATGAGAAATGTGAGTGCAAGAGTTAAGAAAGGGGTTACAAATAAAAATTTAAGTGTTATAGAATGGGGTTACTCACGAGAATAATATCAAGGATACCTACACATAGGCAAATATTTTTGGAAATAAGGAAGTTGCCTCATTGAGGGATCCTACTAGGATCCTAGGATTGTCTTCATAGACATAACCAAAAAATATTACATTGAATGAAAGACCAAACACATCAATCAATTTTGACCATCTGACTAAAATAACACCAGTAAGAGGATCATTGCTAAAAATATACATACTTGGAATGGGCCAAATAGAATGTCATCACTAAAGTTTCCACTAACCAAGATGTCATTGGCTAAGACATTGACAACCAAGAATTGGTTGACCAACACTTTACTGGCCGAGATTTGGTTGGCCAAAACTTCATTGGTCAAGACTTTGTCTACCATGACTTAGTTGTCCACAACTTTGTTTTCCAAGAATTAGTTAACTAGAATTTTGTTCACCAAGTCTTTACCACCCAAGGATCTACCAGCCAGGGGGCTATTGCCTAGAAGATTTCCAGCCAGGATATTGTTAGATAGGAAAATATCGCCCAGAAGTCCACTGTCTAAAGATATGCCACCCTTGGAGTTGTCGCTACCACCACCATCGGCTAGGTCACCATCAACTAGTCACCATCGGCCAAGAAACTACCTGTTAGGTGGTGCTAGCCTAGGGTGAGCTAACCAAGGTGATGCAAGCTATGGTAATGATGGCCAGAGTTGGAGTGTTTATGTCTTCTTACCCAACTTCTGTTTGTCCCCAAACATTCATCACCCATAGCAATCCTCACTTATGTCAATGCATGTATATAATGATCAAACTTTCTCCTACATATTCTTAGGTTCTATATCCATCACATTTTTCTAAAGGAATGTGTAGTGTAAGTATCATAGGGTGCAAAGTGTTTGAATGATAAAAAATAATTATCCTCCATTACATAAAGAAATATAAATGAAGAAAAATTAATTACCAAGATCACTTAGCTAATCATCCAAGGGTTAGGTTTAGGATTTGAATTTTGAGTTTCCTACAAAAATAAGTGACTTCATTGATAAAAACGTTGACTTCAACATAACTTTCCAATCAAATGTCCAATTGGAAATTTGAAGACATCGCCAACATCAAATCACCATCATTTATGTTTTGATAGGCTGGACATGGTGTAAAGTTTCCTATTTGAGTGGATAAAAAATCATTTAAGCTTAAGCATAGAATCATCAACAAAATTGGAAAAATTAATTTTTTAAGTATGGGTAGAAATTACAATCAAACCTTCTAGCCTAAGGGCAAAAAAGTCTAGGGGCTGATGTTGGGTGTAATTTCATACATCCCATATGGTAGTCAAGGAGTGATCCTAATTACTGTACAATAGTGAAAGCAATACAATTATCCAAAGGGATAAGGGTGCAATAATTATCATTTAGTTAACCTAAAGGAATAAAAGCCCTATCCTAATGGATAAGGGTTAAATAATTCTCATTTAGTTATCCTAAAGGAATAAAAGTCAAAAGATTATCATTATTTATTTGAGAGGATAATATAGCAGATAATAAATTATAGATGTCTATTGACTTAAGGATTATAGGGTCGAAGGCCACCCCTCATAAGGTGGTCGAAGGTCCTAATGGTTTATTCATCTTGAAAGTTCTATGGAGAACAAGTCCTACCTAGTGTTCAAAAAACTTAGTATCAACAACTTCTAGAAAAAGATATATATATGGGGGATTCCGTTAAAATAACAAAAGAGCCAAAATAGCCATTTACCAAAACACATACATGAATATGGACCATTCTCTAAAAAACTAATGGAATAAAAAAAGAGAAAAATAAATAGTATGGCCCTAAGTTCTTCAAGGTAGTGAGATGGTTATTACAAATAAATAGGAATAATCCCTTTGGAGCCAATGCATTTTCATTCATCTTGAGGCACATACTTAAAATTTTTGCTTGATGATTTTGATTGAAGCATGAGATTAGTATTATAGTATAATCACAATCCTAGCATTTGATTCCTTTCATGAGATCAATGTTATGCACTTTTGAGCCTTTATTCTTTATCATATTCTAACCTTTTTGCTTTATTCTTTACTAATAGGATTAGTATTATATTGAGAGTATATCTTGTGAGGATTAGATTTGAAGGAAATTTGGATTCCTACTACTAGGATTAGGTGAGTCAAGGTTGATATATCTTTATAATAGAACACGAATTTTTCATTTGTACTGAATTGAATAGTAAACTATGAACCTTATGGATGTTAAATTAACTTATGCTTGAGATTTTGATTTTAAGTTGAAAAGAAACTAAAGCATAAGATGTTTTGCTATTTTTATTTTTATTTTGTTATTTGCATTTTTGTTTTTAGTTTTAGTTTCACTTTTTATTTTTCCATGTTAATGTTTTTAGTTTTAATTTTGTATGTTCTGATATTTTATCCACTAGGGCTACATAAGAGTTTAAAGACTTATTGCATATGGAAAACTCAACCGTGTTAATCAACGAAAGTGATATAAGATATTTTAGTTTAGTTTTATTTATTTTTGTTTTCTTCTTTTTAAATTGTTTCACTTGTTAGAGGGTAGCATGAAACTGTTTAGGGGTTGCAATAAGTGCTTGAAAAGTACTCATATTTTATGATTTTATTATGCTTAATTTTAGTAAATAGATTTCATTATAGCATATTTATATCATTATTTATGCAAATCTGTCTACTCAGAATCATGCATATGTTTTTTTATATGTCAAGAGCTTTTAGCTTCAAAATTGATAAATTTATCAACACATGAAGAATAACATTTTGAGCACTTAATTTGCATGCTGGGAGCTAAAAAGAGTAAGGCATATAAGCCTTACATTAAGAAACAATCATTTTACAAGGCAATTTCCAAGACAAATAGGGCATGCTACAATGAACAAAATAGTGTGATGCAATACACATTGTTTGGGATTAAATACTCGGTACGCTAAGTTTTGTGTGCTTTAGTGTGAAAAAACTTGTGCCATGATGAGACCCTCTCAGGTTGGAATTGTGCAAACCAAACAAACTCCATGCTACAATGGTGAAAAGTGTTGTGTCGTGGCATGCCTCCATAAAATTGGCCCAAAGCCCTCTATACCCACCTTTTCCTCTAAATAAAACTTTTATGCCTTATAATAAAATGTAGAACATAGATATATTTTTATTTTCAATAGCCATCCTAGTTGTTTTAATTTGTAGAATTTAGGTTCTCCATTCCACCATGTACAAATATGTAAAAAGAATGTTGCAATTTTGAAGAAGATCCATGGATTTGAAGAAGTAAGTGACAACTTGTTCATAGATATGGAAACGTCTTTAACAAAAAGAGGTATTTGTAATTGTTGTAAATTTTATTTCTTTCTATAATCTAGTGTCTTTTATAATTGAATTGACTTTTGTTAATTTAGCTTTTAATGGCTAAATCTATAATATGATATATTAGTTTTTGCTTCCAATTATTTGA
Source organism: Hippophae tibetana (assembly GCA_037013495.1). NCBI lineage: Eukaryota > Viridiplantae > Streptophyta > Magnoliopsida > Rosales > Elaeagnaceae > Hippophae > Hippophae tibetana. The sequence goes on from CM072810.1 coordinate 48,612,720, forward strand.
AGAAAAAATTTGTAATTCAAATAAATAAAAGATATATATATTTATTTCTTGTTCATAATCCTTAAAGAAAACATTTTTAGAATTAAACAATAGATACAGTATCTATGGTTAGTTATGCATAATGAATAAGGTTCTATTTTAATTTCATTGATTTGTATTAAATTAGATGGTTGACAAATATCTTTAATTATAAATTAAGGATGGCCAAATCTTGATTTATAATTAAAGAATATATCTAACTTAGATTTAGGAATTTATTAATTTCAAGCCCAATCAATGGAAGTTATTAATTAATTAAATATTTTGGTTCATATTTATTTCTTTTGTTCACTAATTAATCAATTTCAACCCCGGTCAAAGAAGAATTGATTAATTGAATATAATTCAAAATCCACCATGATAATAGGGAGTTTGCTTATATAAAAAGGAAAAATCAATAAATCTAGCTTACATTCAAATCACTTAATTTGTTATGTCCATGAATGATTATGCTCGCTAAAATCTCATATACATCCATCATCCTAGGTTCGATTATAGTTTAATTTATTCACTTTAATTTACTAGCTTTCATTTATTCGCTTTCATTTACAATTTTGATTTACTTGCTTTCTTTAGATATAAACTAATTTAGAATTTAAAATTCTTTTCTACCATACAAAAAATTGTTATAGCATTGGGGATTTGTTTTTCTTAACTATACTAGAAAATAAATTAACTCTATAAGGCGATTGTAATTCCTTGAGAGTATACTTATCGCCTATTATAAGTGATTCGTGTATGAGTGTTATAAATATAAATTTTTTGCATTAGTTGCACAAGCCTCTTGAATTCACTTGTGTTTTTGCTCATTCAATGTGTGTCATGGCCTAACTTATTTTATGCCACAACATAACACTCTCTAATTAAAACTAAAGAATCAACAATTAATATGTGTTGTAGTACATATTATATCATGCCGCATCCCGAAGGCCAAAATCTACCATAAACCTTAATATGTATCCCAAATGTGTTTAAGCCTCATTTTAACCTATAAATACAACACTATCTCAGGTTAAATAGCCGCATATACCCACAACCATTCTACACACTGTCCATATACAAATACAAAGTGAAAATCTCTCCCAATTGTGAACATCCGAGGATTTGAAGAAGGTAGTGATAACATATTGAAAGATTTAGAATCATCTTCAATAAGTATTTTTATTTTTTTTATATTATTTTCCTCTCTGTAATCTAATGTCTTTTTTAGTTGAATTAACTTTTATTAATATAACTATAATTGGCTAATTTGTTAATATGAGATTTTAGTATTTGCTTCTAATGATTGGGAGAAGAATGTTTTGGTGTGAATAAATAAAAAAATTTATTTATTTCTTGTTCATATTCTTCAAGTCTTTAATTATAAATCAATAATGGATCAAGTTTTGATTTATAATTAAAGAAAATATTTCAGAATCAAGGATTAGATATATCATATGTGATTAGTTGTGCAATAATGAATGAGTTTCATTTAATTTCCTTGATCATTTTCAAATCCGACCAAGGATGTTATTGATTAATTGAGATCAAATTAGATAGCGAAAAAATCTTTAATTATAAATTAATGATATAACACATCATAATTTATAATTAAAGAATATATTTACCTTAGCATTACCAATTAATTAATTTTTAGCCTAACTTAGGAAGTTATTAATTAATTGAGAATTTTGGAGATTCACTATAACCGTGTTTTTTCGCTCATTTAAAAAAGAAAAAAATCAATAAATTTGACATGTTATTTAAATAATTTAATTTTTTTCTTTCTATGAATGGTTATGCTCGTTAAAATCTACTATTCATTCATTATCCTTATTTTCGGTTACAATTTCTTTCACGTGCAATTAGTTATTTAATTAATTTAGAATTTACAATTATTTTCTCTCAACTGGCACTTGATAAAATCTTTAAGATTATTTTTCTTAACAAATTTAGGAAATAATTTCACTTTTTAGAGTAACTTGCCAATTCTTTTAAATACCAACCTCGGGGTAACTTATCATTAGTTTGCTATTTCTATGAAAGGTTATACTCGTTAAAATTCAATATTCATTCATTATCCTTATTTTCGGTTACAATTTATTTTACATGCAATTAGTTATTTAATTAATTTAGAATTTACAATTATTTTCTCTCAATCGACACTTGATAAAATCTTTAAGATTATTTTTCTTAACTAATTTAAAAAATAATTTCACTTTTTAGAACAACTAGCCAATTCCTTTAAATACCGACCTCGGGGTAACTTATCCTTTAAATACCGACCTCAGGGTAACTTATCACTAGTTTGCTATGGATTTGTCCACTTGTGAGAAAATTAAATTTTTGCATCAAGTGTTTGGCACTATTGTCGAGAAATTGATATTTTAATATGTTTATTTGTTTTCTTTTTAGTTAGTTTTCATAATTTTTAAATTTTGTGAATTTATTTTATGATTTTATTATTATTTGTGTTTTATTCAATTATTTTTGTTTCTCATCTATTTTATTTCTTCTTCGATTTATTTGCTTATAGTTGATTTTTTTATTTCTTTTGTTTCTGCTATACTTTTAGGGCTTTGAATTATTTTTTGTTTTTATTAGTATATATAAAGTAGGAGATCCCTTGCAAATCAACTCCTTCTTTCATGGACAATTTTAATAGATCAAAAATGTACTTACTTAGGTTGGATACTAAAATCCAAGTGTCTTTACTAAATCCTCTACAAGAGCCATTAATCACGAGAGATGCTTTACTAAGGAGCATAACAATAATGGAGTAAATAAGGCAATCATTGGCAATGGTATTGATCCATACAATTGGGGGAGGTAGCTACAAATTATGAATTGAAAAATATTCATTATTCCATATTGCATTCCTTTTATGGAATTCTTAATGAAGATCTTTTGACTTTTATTAGGGATTTTTACTCAATTGTATAGACATTCCTTTCCAAGGCCTTATTCAGGATCAACTTAAAATAAGATTTTTCCCACACATGCTCAAAGGTAGGACAAAGGCTCGGCTAATGACCTTCTTAACAGGTTCCAGATAACATGGAAGAGAGTTTATAACAAGTTTATAGGAAAATTCTATTCCCAACAAAAGACTATTGTTTTGAGAATTAAAATGACATATTTTCTCGAATGGAAGAGGAGTCATTCCATTAAGCTTAGGATAGGTTCAAACTTGTTCTCATTAGTGCCCACACCATAACTTCCCATTACAGCTGCAAAATCAATTCTTCTATGATGGGTTAACACAATAATGTCAGTTCACAGTTGATAATGGTGCATATGGTGTCATGGGTGAAAAAATAGGTTTAGAGACATATGAGCTCTATGAAATGTTGGGTGTTAATTTCTAATAGACAAATGCTAGAGTGAGAAGTGTTGGAGTAAATGAGATAGGCTCTGGAATGGAAACAACTATGAACTTGCGAAGTTAACCAAGTAAGTCGCACTCCTCACCTCCAAAAATGCACCAACTCAAGAGATATATGAAGTTTACTATACTTATTGCATGATGCTAATACTTCTCCTTTTGTTATTGATTCATATGCTGGTACTAATTAAGAAAAAGTGCAGTCAATAGAAAGGGGTACCAACCTAGTCGTAGGAGTAATCTCTATACAAACACATATAACCCAAGGTGGTGGAATCATCCCTATTTCCATTCAAGAGTATCAATACAAGACTGCCACAATTATAAAATAAGAAATAAATATGATAGTCATAAGTTTGCGGCCATCCAATAAGTCTTATAGGACAGTTATTACAAAAAAATATGAGGTAGAACTATATAGGACAATCATGGACCAGTTTAAAAACATTCTTGTAAGGAAACTACTAGACCTCCTATATATATAGGGAAGTTAATAGCTATATGGGACAACTATTAGCCATCCTATATGTTAACATATACAACTGCTATTAATCATCCTATATTTTTACATATAGGATGGTTACTAACCGTTCTAAAAGAATATTTAAAAAAAATATCTTGAACCTTTCTTTCTTAACTATATACATTTCTCTCTCAATTCATTATACCCTCTTAAAGTGTTGGTTGTTCACCAGCCCCTCTCGCCACCAACGTCTAACTGTTTTCGTTGTTCATCATCCATCTGTCCTCTGTCCTTCCCTCAACAGCCATGCATTGATTCCCTAATCCAACCTCTCTTCCCCTCATGTGATTCTACTCTTTATGTCGTTGTTCTATCTTTGTCGGTAATCGTCGCCAACGTCTAGTAGTGCCATCGCCAGAGTCCAGCTATGTCATCATTCTCCGACCATATATGGTAGCTTGCACCATCTCTCTCATCAGCCAGCTGTCTGTCTTCCCGTCTCTCTTTGTAGTTCGCTAGGTTTGTTTTTTTTAGTTTATATATTTTTTAAATAAAATGTTTAAGACAATCTATATTATTGTTTTCTCTTTTTATTTATTTTTATTTTTTAGAATATATTATTTCATTTTATCTGGTTTTTTCTTGTCTGTTTAATTGCTTATAACTCATAATTAATTTGCTTAATTTTTTTTATTGAGAAAATAAAAGGGATGTGTTATATAAATTTAATAAAAAATTTAAGTTTAGTGATTTTTTTTTTAGTTTTTACCTAAGTATTTAAAGCAAGCTTACAAAAATAAGGATTTATTTTTTGTTTAATTGCTTATAACTCACCCTTAATTTTCTTATTTAAGGGTGATGTTATGATCGGTATGGTTGTTAAGAAGCAACACTAGCATGTAGAAGTTACAAAATCCTTATGAGTTCAACAAAAAAGAAGTTGCACTACTACAATATATGCTTTTGGTCTCGGAATTTTAGCCTCGTTTTTTTAAAACTGAGACCATAGTATATATATATAGCCTCAGTTTTATTAATAACTGTGGCTATAGGTTAAATTTAAAAAAAAATTAAATATATATAAATAAATTTATATAACAATGTTTATTAAATAATTTTAATTATAATTAAAATAATAAAAAAATTAATATTTTTAAAACCGAAATAAAATAATATACTATATGTCATTCATTTTAAAAAAATAAAAAATTACTTTTCAATTTTTTATTTTTCTCTATTATTAATTTAATTTAATGTATTTTCTTTTCTTTATTATATATATATATATATATATATATAAATTCCACTTTTTTTTAACTATATCTTCTTTTTTCCATTTTTTCTTTATAATTAAATTTCTATTACTTATATATATTAATATATAATTTCTAATTAATATATATATATATATATATATATATATAAATCATCAGCCTATCTCCCATTTCTTTTCTAATAGTACGTATCACCATTCACGCGTTGCATTAGGGTTTTTTCACTTTCGTTGTTTCCAGAATCGCCGCTCGCCTTCGCCTCTCGGTCTCGCCTTCGCCGCTCTCAATCTCTGGTCCTTCTACCGTCTGCCTTTTCGATCTCAGCTCTCAACCCTCTGGCTTCAACCTTGGCTGCTATCACGATTCACGCGTTGCATTAGGGTTTTTTCACTTTCGTTGTTTCTAGAATTGCAACTCTCGGTCAACTCATCGTCGCCTCTCTCAATCTCTGGTCTCTCTACCGTCTGCCCTACCTTGGTCGCTCTCGACCCTCTACCTTCTGCGTCGGTCGCTCTCAACCCTCTGTCTTCTGCCTCGGTCGCTCTCAACTCTCCCCCTGGTTAGTCCTCCTTAGCTTCTTACTTTCTTCTTCTTCTTGATCTTATCAGCTTCCAATAACTATAACTCTCAGATCTCTAACTCTGTGGTAGCAAGAGGAGGTGGGATCTTATCATGTGGAAAATTCAGATTAGACAATGTAACTAGGGGATCTTATCATGTGTTCTACAACTTTGATAATTATACAATGTATAGGATTGTCACATTTTTTTTTTGATTTTGCAGCAAAGGGAAGAGTAATGGTTTTATGTATAAGATCGTAATATTTTGATACTAATTTTGCTGATTGATTAAATTCTAAAACAGAGAATACAACGAAGCAAAGGGAAGGGTAATGGTTTTATGTATAAGATTGTAATATTTTGTCCTATGGGTTCAAACACTCATACTAATTTATATGCGAAAGAGTTGATGTATAGAAATGAACTAATATGTTCGCATATGTATGAAGAATAAAGGCTCAAAGTATTATTTTCATGTTGAACTCATGAAAGGAATCGAATGTATAAATTATAAAGATATCATATATAAAAATTATTTTCGTGCATAAATCAAACTCATTAAGAAATAATTTCAAGATATATGCCTTTTACAAATGAAGAAAGTGGAATGACTTTTTTAGTGAATTACTTCATATATATTTCTTTTGTAATTAGCCTTTACTCACAACTTTGTAGGCAATGTGGTCATAGTATGTAGATTATACTATATATTCTTTATCTCTCTATTTTTTTCTGAAGATATTTCTCAATATATATATTTTAGAGAGTCAACCCATAGATTGTACATTTTTTAGGATTTTAGTGAGTGGTTCATTTTGTGGCTTTTCTGTTTGATCTTGGTTTAGGTAACCCTAGATATGTCTCTTTTTTTGTAGCAGTCATGCATGAATGAGATATAAGAATATACTATCAATTTCTACTCAAATCATTTAATCTAAGCAAAAATAATAAAAAAAAATATACGATACTTTATTAAGATGAGAAAAAATTCATACATTCAATGTTAATACCTATAGAGATCATCTAAAAAATTGAAGAAATAAGAAATGTGTTTGGAGTAGAAAAATATATATTTCACTCTGAATAAAGGAAATTAGGCTCAAATTATATCTCATAAAGGTAGTCTCCACTAAAAAAATTCATAAACACCGATTTTCGGTTTATTATAATTTCTACATCTTATCAAGAAATACTAGTTATGATAAAAACTAACTAATTACCAAAATAAATTACAAAATATTTCATGATATGTTCTCAAAAATTAATCTAACAGTACAAAAGACTTAACTATTTACTTAAATTTGATTTAAAGAAATGATAAATTTTTGTGAGAATTTTTTTTATTATTATTTTTAAATTGTTAAAACTTTTTTTTATTAAGCATGGTAACTTTTCACCACCTCCAACCTAGAACTTACAATGTCCTCAATGTAACAATTGTAAATTAAAGATAAAGAGAAAAGAGAAGTAATATTACCTATTTCTTGAGAATATTGCAAGTAGTGATGGAGAAATGCAGGTGCATCCATCATGTCCATTAAAGTGCACACACACATTGCTGTGAACTTCTAACATCTCAACAAATATTTTTAGTTTTAATAATTTTAAAATTATTCACATGTAATTAAACTAAAATAAACAATAAAATTAAGTAAATAAAACAAATAATAGTAAATTACCTAAAATGATGGGTTGCCTCCCATACATCGCTTACTTTAACGTTTTATCAAGACGTAACTTTATGGTGCTAAGGGTTACTCAGCCAAATGCAATCCATTTCAGTAATATTGTTTAGTTCTTCTAAATAAGGTTTCACACGATGCTCATTGACTTTGAATGTTTTTTGTGTCTTGGAATCCAATAGTTCTACTACTCCATGTGCAAATACTTGAACTATTTTGAATGGTCCATCCCACATTGATCTCAGCTTTCCTGGAAACAATCTCAAATGAGAGTTAAATAAAAGAACTTTCATTCCAGGGTGAAGAGTCATAGGAACTAGCATCTTGTCATGATAGCGCTTAGTACGCTCTTTGTATAATTTGGCATTCTTATAGGCTTCGTTCCTAATTTCTTCCAACTCATTAAGATGGAGTAACCATTTTTATCCTGCTTTATCTAAATCCATGTTTAACTCTTTAATTTCCCAGTAAGCCTTGTGTTCAAGTTCAACTGGAAGGTGGCATGCTTTCCCAAAGATTAACCGGTAAGGGCTCATCCCAATAGGTGTTTTGTAAGCGGTGTGGTATGCCCATAAGGCATCATTTAACTTAAATGCCCAATCCTTCCTTGAAGGACGCACAGTGCGTTCCAATATTCCCTTAATTTGCCTATTACTTACTTCCACTAAACCAGAAGTTTGAGGATGATATGGAGTAGCTACTTTATGTGTGATGTTGTACTTGTTTAGTACTCCATGAAAAATCTTGTTACAAAAATGGCTACCTATATCACTTATTATAGCTCTAGGAGTTCTGAACCTACTAAATATTAAATCCTTCAAGAATTAAACAACAACATTAGCATCATTGGTTTTAGTGGGGATAGCTTCTACCCACTTGGATACATAATCCACAGCAACCAAAATATATTGAAAGCCATTGGATGAGGGGAAAAGACCCATAAAGTTAATCCTCATACATCAAAGAGTTCAACAACTAAATTAGATATCAAAGGCATTTCATCTATTTTGCTTATGTTTCCTGTTCTTTGACATCTATCTGACGAGTGCTTAAAAAGCACTAAAATAACCATGATTTTATGCACATTAATTGATTAAAAATATATATATTTATATGTTTTATCATATATTTATATAAATTTGTCTTTTTCGGAATCACGGGTATTTTTATTATTTTTCAGGTATTTTGGCTTAAAAACACAACTTAAAGACTCAAAGAGGAATATTGGAAGCAATACATCACAAATATATTAATAAATAAATGAGGAAAGGTCAACAAATATAGAAAAATTGGACAAAATGGGTCAAAAATGTCAAAAAGGACAAAATCGCGCCGCCGTGCCGCGAAGCTGCCCAGCCGCGCGCCCCATCCCGCGCGCGCCCAAGCCCCATCCCGCGCGCGCCCAAGCCCCATCCCGCGCGCGCCTACCTCCCAATCCGCACGCGCCCCAGCACGCGGCTACTGTTCACGTGCGCACCAATGCCTTTTCGCCCCATTTTTCACGTGCAGCCGCCCCCATGACGTCATGCTGACGTCATCAATGACCTTAGTATTTCCATTACGCGTTTTTACATTTTTTAACATTTGTTTACTCATTTTTTCTCTCCATCCTCACCTATAAATACCCTTATTCCCTTCACTTCAAAACACACCTCAACACCTTCAAAACACATTTCTCTCTTCTTTCTTTCTCTCTTTTCTTAGATTTTTAGTTTTTTTTTAGTTTTTCTTAGTTTTTAGTTAATTTTTCTTAGTTTTAGAGTTCTTCCCTTTTTGGGAAGAACTAGTTATGTTTATGTAATTTTTTAGCTTTTTGATTCAATAAATGGGAGTGCAAATTCCACTTGGAGGTTTTCCAGCAACGGGAATAGCATCGAAGTTCTGTAAGGATTTTATTTTCTTTACAGTTATTTTTTATGTTTTATTCTTACATGTTATATTTAATTTTTTTGTGATTAAATTTAGCTGTGCTGGCTATTTATAATCATAATGTAATAATAACGTTGTTATGCTTGCAAAATATTAAATAGGTAAAAATCTCTAAAATGAATTGATTTTGTTTTTATTCAAGATTTTATATTAAGAATGTTAGAGAGAAATATATTATTTTTCATTACAAACTTAAATCTAAAAATTAGATTTTAAGGTTTATTTATCCGGTCTGATTTAGAGTAGTGCTCTTTTATTTGTTGGTACAATCACCCAGTAGTTAGAGTGAAGCTCTATTTCAAAATTTTTTATAAGAATTATTATCTGAAAATGTATTAACAACATGTTTTCAGTAGTGGTTTTAAAACTTGAAAATTAGTACTCGGATAATTAAACTGTCTAACCCCACCAAAGGTGGCATTTAAATGGTTCATTTTCAATCTCTTAGAAAAAGGAATTAATTTAATTAAGCATATTAGTTATCAACCCCACCCATAGGTGTTAATTGATTTGTTTAGTTAACAAAGAATATCTAACCCCACCAAAGGTGGTATTCATACAAAAAAGGGAGAATCAATAAATATCAATTCATATCTTTAATAACCTAGATAATATGAGCAAGCATAATTAACTTAGTTATTATATCCATAAATACTGCACCATTATAAATGATAAAATTTGCATAAATGTTTATTGAATCTATGTTTATTTTTATGTATGTAGATTAAAACACAAAAACCCAAAATATCGTGACAGGATGTTTAGGATTTAATTTCGTTTTTAAAAGTTTGAATAATAAATTAAAAACCACATATATTCCTTCCTTAGATCGACCTTGGGAGTATACTTATCATTTTCTTCGAAATGATTCGTGCACTTGCGAGAGTTTTATAAATATTAAAACCAAAGTATTGGCAAGAATCGGTGATGCCGGTTTTCGCTCATCACTATCACATTGTGCACAAAACATATGAGCATCTTTAAAAAGAGTGGGCCAAAAGAATCTAGACTGTAATACCTTACGGGTTGTCTTTTCACCACCAAAATGGCCCCCACAATGAAGTTCATGACAAAAAGTTAGAATGCTCTTATGTTCTTCTTCAGGTACACATCTCCGGATGACTTGATCTTGACCAATCTTGTATAAATCAGGGTCATCCCAGAAATAGTCCTTAATAGTTTTTTTAAAAAACCTTTTCTTGTCCTAATATGAAGTGTTAGGTCGCAAAACACCAGTGGCAAGATAGTTTACAATATCAACATACCATGGGTTCAGACCTATTGAAAATAACTGTTCATCACGAAAGGTTTCAACTATATCTTCATTACTTTCATCTTTAAGCGAATTGAAGTCAGAAATCAACCTAGACAAATGGTCAGCTACTAAGTTTTCACTGCCTTTTTTATCTTTGATTTCTAAGTCAAATTCTTGTAAGAGTAAGACCCACCTGATTAATCTTGGCTTGGCATTTGGTTTACTTAATAGGTATCTTAAAGCAGCATGATCAGAATGCACAATCACTTTAGATCCTACTAAAAAAGACTGAAATTTGTCTAAATAAAACACTCTAGCCAAGAATTCCTTTTCAGTGGTGGTATAATTCATTTGGGCATCATTGAGTGTTTTGCTAGCATAGTAGGTGACATGCAAACACTTATCCACTCTTTGTCCCAAGACTGCTCCTATAGCATAATCAGAAGCGTCACACATTATTTCAAAAGGTAAAGACCAGTTTGGTGCCATAATAACAGGGGTAGATGTTAGTTTCTCTTTCAAGGTATTAAAGGCAATAAGGAAGTCATTATTGAAATTAAAATAAACATCTTTTGATAGCAAGTTACATAAGGGACGACTTATTTTAGAGGAATCTTTAATAAATCATTTGTAAAATCCTGCATGTCCTAAGAAGCTTCTTATCCCTTTCATAGATGTAGGGGAGGTAGTTTGGATATCAATTCAACTTTTGCCTTATCAACTTCAATACCCTTGTTTGAAATTATATGTCCTAAAACTATCCCTTGTTGAACCATAAAATGAATTTTCTCCCAACTAAGGTGAGATTACATTCAATGCATCTTTCTAAAACCAAAGTCAATTTATATAAGCAATCATCAAATGAGTTCCCAAAGATAGAGAAATCGTCCATGAAAATCTCAATGATTTTTTCCACCATGTCCGAGAAAATAGATATCATGCATATCTGGAAAGTGGCAGGGGCATTGCATAACCCAAATGGCATTCTTGGAAAAGAAAATGTCCCAAAAGGACATGTAAATGTGGTCTTTTCCTGATCTTCTGGTGCTATGGGTACTTGATAATATCCAGACAATCCATCTAAAAAATAGTAAAATTCGTGCCCAGCTAATCTTTCCAACATTTGATCAATGAATGGAAGAGGAAAGTGATCCTTTTTAGTATATAAATTTAGTTTCCTAAAATCTATACACATTCTCCATCCAGTGATTATTTTAGTGGGCACTAATTCACTTTTTTTCATTTTTAACAACTGTTATCTCAGATTTCTTTGGTACCACATGCACTGGACTAACCCACTTACTATCCGTAATAGGATAGATAATTCCTTCTTCTAAAAATTAAAGAATTTCTTTCTTAACTACCACTTGAATATTTGGGTTTAGTCTTCTTTGGGCCTCTCGTACAGGTTTAGCACCATCCTCCAAGTTGATCTTATGCATACACATTGTAGGACTAATGCCTCTTATATCCCCGATACTCCAACCTATAGATTTCTTAAACTGTTTAAGCATTTTGATAAGTTTCTTTTCTTAGGTTTTGGTCAAGGTTGAAGAAATTATCACTGGATAAGTTTCTCCTTCTCCCAAAAATACATATTTTAAGTACTCAGGTAAGTCTTTGAGTTCAAGTTCAGGTGGATTGGCCTCTTTACTAGATGAAGAACTGGGTAGATTTAAAAGTGTACTAGATTTTGTCATTACTTCATCATTGTCTAGTCATTCAAGGTACCCCTTAATTTCCTCATCTAAATCTTCTTCAACCTCTTCAAGTGTAAGAACAGTTTCAAGCTTGTCTTCTATTCTGGTTTGGAAAAAGGTGCTTTGGACAAGATTATCCAAAGGGTCAACATCGAATATTTCATTGATGTCAGAAATAGAAGGAAAAGGTGAAAAATCAAAAACTTTAAAATGAACAGTCTCTCCTAAGACTGCCATTGTCAAATTTCCATCTTGGACATCAATAATAGTTTTGGTAGTTTCCATAAATGGTCTACCAAGCAATATTGTCTGCTTTCTGTCCAATGCTGGATTTTCTTGCATATCTAGAACCACAAATTCAACAGGTATTATCAGTTTGTCTACTTGTACCAACACATCCTCAACTATTCCCTTTGGATACTTAAGAGATCTATCTGTAAGTTGAAGGGACATAGTTGTGGGTTTTAAATCTCCTAGATTGAGCTGTAAGAATATAGAGTAGGGCATCAAATTTATACTAGCACATAAATCAAGCATTGCTTTAGTAACCTTCTTATCCCCTATAGTTATGTTTATAATAAAACTTCCAGGGTCTTTCAACTTAGGGGTAGTTTGTGATGAAGTACAGTGCTAGCATTTTATGATACTACTACTCGTTCATTCAGTTCATACCTCATTTTCTTAGTGTTCAACTCTTTGAAAAACTTAGCATATGAAGGCACATTCATGATCACTTATAATAATGGTAAATTTATATTTACTTTAGAGAGCATATTAAAAAGATCATAGAATTTCTTATCTTGTTTGGATTCTTTCAACTGGTGTGGAAAAAGTACTTGCAGCTGGTGTGGTTCTGTTGTCTTTTGAATTTTGGGGATGTCAGATGACCCTCCAATGAGTTTTTCAGAAGGCTTGTTAAGTTTAACACTTGTTTCTCCTTTTTGCGAGGCTAGAATATCACCTTCTTTGTTACCTAAACTACAAGGTAGACGGTTAGAGATTTCAGGTAAACTGGTATTGACTACCTTACCACTTTGAAGGGTTCTTACATCCTTTGCTTGTTCTGGTTGACTGGGCAATTTTCCTGATTCTTTCTTTTGCATTTGTTCAGCCAGTTGCCCAACTTTAGATTCAATCCTTTTAACTGAAGCCTCCATGGTGTTCAACCTTTGATTATTCATCAATTGGTTGTCACAACTAACTTGAATAAAAGCATTCAAGCTATCCTCTAAGGTTGGCTTAAAAGATTGGCTTGGTGGGTAAAGGTGGTTGTTATTCGACCCTAGCGTTGGACATTGGGTTTAGGATGGGTAATTGTTTTGTTTCCAATGATGGTTAGAGTGATTATAGGTGTTTGGATGATACCTTTGAAAGGATTTGACTTCCTCCATGGCATCGACACTAGAATCACAAGTATTTGAAAAATTATGAGTACCATGCCTAATTGAAAAACACACTTCACACACCTCTTGATTTGGCATTTGGTGGGTAGTGAGAAGTTGCACTTGTTTAGTCAATTCAGCAAGTTGCAAGGTTATCTCATTATCTGAGCCAACTTCATTGACTTTTGCTCTCCTTCTAGAACTTCTTTGTTGGGAATTGGAACCCAATAGCTCATAAAGATTATAGGTTTCCTCTGCGGTTTTTTCTCCTACAGCACCTCCAGCAGCATTATCAACCATGTATTGACTCTACAGTGTCAATCCATCATAAAAGAATTGGTTCTATAGCTGTAATGGAAAGCTATGATTATGACATTGAATGAAAAGGAGTTTGAATCGTTCCTAAGCTTCATAAAAGGGCTCTTCATATATTTGAGAAAATGTTGCTATCTTCGTCCTTAGATCAACAGTATTTTGATGGGAATAGAACCTACCCATAAACATTTCATATACTGCCTCCCAAGTTTCTAGAGAACCTGACTATAGAGTAATGAACCATGACCAAGCTTTATCCTTGAGGGTGTAAGGAAAACACCTCATCCAAAGTTTATCTTCATTGATTGCATGTAGTGGAAAGGTTTGGACAATAGCATAGAATTCTCGAATGAAATGCAAAGGATCTTCATTAGGGACACCGTAAAAGGAAGGCAACAAAGAATAATGAATCTTTTTCAATTCATAATTCCTTACAACCTTTTGTAATTGTATGCCAGAAGTTACATTGCCCATGATTGGCATTGTATAGTCTTTCATCATTTTCCGCCTATCTTCAGCATCTCCCATGGTTATTTGTAGTTGAAATTGATCCTCCTCCTATTGTGTATCACCATTTAGTAGATATCTAAGAACGATTTCTCACTTGAAAAAATGTATAGGCTTAAAGCAAAAAGGTGCAGGGAACCAAATTTTTTTTAATGCTAAATTTAAAGAATGGACACAATTGTTTTGAAACAAACGAATTTATTTCATTTGAATTTTATTACACACAAAATAAAACTAAAACAAAGGGAAAATACAATAATGGGTGACCTCCCACGTAGGACTAAAATTTATCGTCTTCTAGTAAGACGTTGCTTGGAGATTGCAGAATGAAAAACTCAATGTCTCCTCTTCATTGAATTTATTTTACCCCATTTGACCATCAAATTAGTCTTTGCTTTGTTTTGGCAAATGTTCAACTAACTGTTCTACTTGAACTTCCACCTTTTTGATAGAAGCTTCCACAGAGTCCAACCGTTGATTGGTTTTAGATTGGTTATCTCTACAAACTTGAATAAAAGAATTCCAGTTGTCCTCTAGAGTTGATTTATTGGGAATTCTTCTTGGAAAAGGTGGGTAGAATTGTGGGCCTGGCTGATTTGAGCTTTGAGCTAAAGGAGGGTTGGTTTGCCTCTAGGAGAAGTTCGGATGATTTCTCCACCCAAGATTATAGGTATTTGAATTGAGGACCTTGGTCTCTGTTGATATGCTCCTAATACATTAACCTGTTCAGGTCCAGCTATTGTTTCTCCTTGATATGGACAAGCTTCAGTACCATGTCCCATGTTGCTATACAAACCATACTGTTCATTATTGGTGTTGGTTTGTGTAGTGAGAAGGGCAACTTGCTTGGTCAATTGAACAAGTTGTTGTTGAACTTCATTACTAGAATTGATTTCATGAACTCCAGCTTTTCTCACTCGTGAGCTTTTCTCCATTGCTCCTCCTGCAGCGTTGTCGACAATGAACTGACATTGTTGTGTAAGTCCATCGTAAAAGAATTGGTTCTGCAACTGTAGGGGAAAGCTGTGATGGGGACATTGAGTGAGAAACATGTTGAACCTATCCCAAGCTTCATGGAATGGTTCTCCTTCCATCTGAGAGAAGTAGCAATCTTTCCTCTCAACACTGATGTTTTTTGGTGGGAATAGAATTTTCCCATGAATTTATTATAAATGTTCTCCTATGTCATCAAAGAACCTGAGGAAATGACATTAACCAAGCTTTGGCCTTATCCTTTAAGGTGTAGGGGAAACATCTCATTCGAAGTTGATCCTCGTTTAGAATACCAAGGATTTTGGACCGTAGCATAGAAGTCTCTAATGAAGGAAAGATAATATTCATTAGGTAGCCTATAAAAGGAAGGAAGCATAGAAAAATGAATATTTTTTAGTTCATAATTCCGAGCAGCCTCACCCAACTGGATAACGGCAGTTGTCGTGCCAATCACTAGTCTGACAAACTCCTTCATGATGGTTTCCTTAACATGTTGGTTTTCTTCCATTTCTTTCAGTTCCACATATATTCCTTCATGAACGGCAAGTTTTTTTTACTTCAAATTTCAAATTTCAAAAAAAATATTTTACTATTCACGAAATAATTATTATTATTTTTTAATTTAAATTTTTTTTAAATTTTTTTATTTCTTATGAAATTTGAAATTTGATTATTTTTTATTAGCTATATTTTTTTTGTTTTTTTAATCAAAATAAAATAAAATCACAATTATTTACAACACAAAATGTTTTCAAAATTTTGATAAATAATTTAAAAACGCTATTCCTTCCCGTACAACGGCGCCAAAAACTTGATGAACGAAAATCGGCATCGCCGATTCTGCCAATACTTTGGTATATTTATAAAACTCTCGCAAGTGCACGAATCATTTCGTAGAAAATGATAAGTATACTCTCAAGGTCGATCTAAGGAAGGAATATATATGGTTTATAATTTATTATTCAAACTTTGAAAAACGAAATTAAATCCTAAACATCCTGTCACGATATTTTGGGGTTTTGTGTTTTTAATCTAATAACGTAAAAATAAACATAGATACAGATTCAATAAACATTTATGCAAATTTCAACATTTATAATAGTAGAATATTTATGGATATAATAACTAAGTTAATTATGCTTGCTCATATTATTTAGGTTATTAAAGATATAAATTGATATTTATTGATTCTCTCTTTTTTATATGAATACCACCTTTGGTGGGGTTAGATATTCTTTGTTAACTAAACAAATCAATTAACAACTATGGGTGGGGTTGATAACTAATTTGGTTAATTAATTTAATTCCTTTTTCTAAGAGATTGAAAATGAACCATTTAAATGCCAACTTTGGTGGGGTTAGACAGATTAAACTTTATTCAAGATGTCCAAATTAAATCTAAGAATTTAATTATCCGAGTACTAATTTTCAAGTTTTAAAACCACTACTAAAAACATGTTGTTAATACATTTTCAGATAATAATTCTTATAAAAAATTTTGAAATAGAGCTTCACTCTAACTACTGGGTGATTGTACCAACAAATAAAAGAGCACTACTCTAAATCAGACCGGATAAATAAACCTTAAAATCTAATTTTTAGATTTAAGTTTGTAATGAAAAATAATATATTTCTCTCTAACATTCTTAATATAAAATCTTGAATAAAAAATAAAATCAATTCAATTTAGATATTTTTACCTATTTAATATTTCGCAAGCATAACAACGTTATTATTATATCATGTTTACAAACAGCGAGCAAAGTTAAATTTAATCACAGACAAATTAAATATAACATGTAAGAATAAAGCATAAAAAATAACTGTAAAGAAAATAAAATCCTTCCAATACTTTTTTGCTATTCCCGTTGCTGGAAAACCTCCAAGTGGAATTTACACTCCCATTTATTGAATCGAAAAGCAAATAAATTACAAAAACATAACTATGTCTTCTCAAAAAGAGAAGAACTCTAAAACTAAGAGAAACTAACTAAGAAAAGCTAAAAACTAAGAAATGAGAGAAAGAAAGAGAAGAGAAGATGTGCTTTAAGGTGTGGTATGAAGGGAAGAGAATAGGGGTATTTATAGGTGAGGAAATGAATAAAAAGTAGATGAAAAAATGATAAAAAATGGAGGAAACATGTAGTAGGTGAAGATGACGTCACCGATGTCATCGGATAGGTGGCACGCGTGGATTGGGGCGCAGATGGGCAGCGGTGCGCACAGGCACACGCAGAAAAGGGCAAGGGCGTGCGCGGGATGGAAAGTTGGCGCATGCAGTGTGTGCGCTTCTCGATGCGGCTGGGCGCGTTGGGCGGCTCCGTGCGCGATTTCCTCCTTGTTGACCTTTTTGACCCATTTTGTCCAAATTTTCCATATTTTTTTACCTTTCCTCATTTATTTATTATGAATATATTTGTGTTGTATTGCCTCCAGTATTCCTCTTTGAGTCTTTAAGTTACGTTTTTAAGCGAAAATACCTGAAAAACAATAAAAATGCCCGTGATTCCAAAAAAGACAAATTTATATAAATATATGATAAAATCATATAAATATATATTTTTTTAATCAATTAATGTGCATAAAATCATGGTAATTTTAGTGCTTTTTGAGCACTCATCAAGGCCAGGTTAAGAATGATGAAGTCTTAAAGCCTTATGAAGAAAACAAAAAGAGTCTATGAGAGTCAACTAATCCTCCCATGTTCCATAAGTCAACAGATCCTTATAGTCCTCCTATCTTATTTCCACACCACTTGAAGGATCTTGGTATTTTTAATATTGAAACTACTTTGAGGGGTAAGAAGGTGGTTAAAGCTCTTGTAGATTCAGGTGCAAGTATTAACCTCATACTGTACTCAGTATACTTACAACTAAGTTTGGTAAAGTTGAAGCCTATGAAATGTCCCTTCAATTAGCTTATGTGTCTATTAGATATCTGAAGGTCATGGTTGATATTTTAATTGTTTAGGTAGATAAGCTAATTTTATTGTGTTATCTATATACAAGAAAACCCATCTATTGATAAAGAACACACTATTCTTCTTGGTAGGCAATCCATAGCTACAACCAAGACTATCATTGATGTAAATATTATGAGTTTAACTATGATAGTCTTGGGAGAGCCTATACAATTTAAAATTATTGATTTACTCCTTATTTCTACTATTGATAAATGTTGCTATATATATTGATTATGTAGATTCACATATTTATGACATTCATTTTCAGAAGAAAGGTAGTAACATTGATAATTCACATAATAAAATAAGGGTGTAAAAAGCATTAAAATCCTCAATTCATGTTGATTCCACCAAAAAATTCCATGAAAAAAACCTAAGTTGTAAGTTCTCTTACCCTGGAAAGGAATGTCATGTTTGTAATACTCATTATAATGTTTTTCCAGGATCAATGAAGCCTTATTCTAAGAAAGCCTGGGATGAAAGAGGGAACATGGACTTCAAGGATACATTGAAACCTCCTTGAATAGCCCAAAGTGCATCCCTAATTTGAAAGGTTATTCAAAGACCAATTTCTGCATGAAACAAAGAAGACGGAACGCGATCAACTTCCAGGAAAAAAGAAGTACCGATCTTAATGAATTGGAAGTCTGGGGTGTCCACTTAAAGGTTATGAACGGGAAGGCTGTCATTGAGAATAGAAGATGTAGTTGCTTTCTTGTTGAGCTAACCAACTTACTTTCTAAGACATTGTAGAAAGCACTTGGAATGAGGCAAACCATTATTTTCAGTATTATTCTTTTCTTATGTTTTAATTTAGTTGTTTTCATTTATTTATTAGTAGTTAATTTCCTATTTGTTCCCTTTAAATGCTTTTCTGAACATATAAGTAGTTGAAAACATTGAAGATAATGTTTAGTTTGGGTTTAGAGGGTGCAAATAGGCCCAATAAAAATATTTTTGATACAAAATTATCATGCTTTTAGTTAATTCTAAGTGAGCAATTGAATCTTTATGAATTTTTTGTTTGACATCTTAAACATACTCAAGGCTTACTATAAAAGTTAGTTCTATTCATATTTTTCATGTTTTGATGGTTGATAAGTTTTTAGAAGAATCTTGTGAAAACACAAGCAAAAAGAGTAAAAAAAGGGCGATTAATGCCAACTCAGACAAGTTGGAATAAACTAGAATGTCAAAAATAAGAAACTTTAAATGTGTTACGGTCCATACATATTTCATACCTTGACAAGGCACTTTTAGGTTCCAATTGATGGCTCATGGATTTCTATGCTTATTGCGGTTAAAAAACATCCATGCCATGACACAAGCCTCTCCAATCCAATTGTTTGTTCGTTGGTTCAATGGGCGTTATGGCCCAAATTATTCATGTCATGTCATAACACTCTCAAGCTGCAATTAAGGAATCAAAAATCAATAAGTATCACATTGCATATTATATTATACCGCATCCCCAAGGTCAAAATCTACCAGAAACCCTTATACCCGTCCCAATCGTATTGACCCTTAATTTTAGCTTATAAATACAACTCTAGACCCTTTTAAAAAACTATCAATCAATCCATATACTAGCCATTAGCTACCTATAGTCGTTCTACACACTATCCATATACAAATACAAAGAAAGAACCTCCTAATTATGAAGAAAATACGAGGATTTTTCTCTCCGTAATTTAATGACTTTTGTATTTGAATTAACTTTTGTTAATGTAAATATGATTGGATAATTTTCTGATATGAGATTTTAGTATTTGCTTCCAATGATGTAACCGAAATTTTATGGCTTGAATATTTATGTTTTATTTATTTATTTTTCATATTCTTTGAATTTTTAATAGTAAATTAATAATAGACCAAGTCTTGATTTATAATTAATGCATATATTTTAGAACCAAGTATTAGACACATCATCTATGCTTAGTTGTACATTAATGAATAAGAATTTCATTTAATTTCATTGATCAATTCGAAGCCTCGCCAAGGAAGAAATTGATTAATTTAGATTAAATTAGATGGTTAAAAAATCTTTAATTATAAATTAATGATAGACTAAATATTGATTTAAAATTAAAAAATATATTTACCTTACGTTTATTAATTAATTAATTTCAAGCCTAACCTAGGAAGTCATTAACTAATCGAGGATTTTGGTTTATGTATTTTCCTTAGTCTATCGATTAATTAATAATGTGCAATAATTCATCAAAGAATTAAGTTGTCTACAAGTAGTCACCATATGGGTTTCTTTTTACCCCAACATATAACTAATTTATTTAAGAAAGTGGGGCACCCTATTCTAAAGGTGGAGTTGTTATACAACCCAGTGAATTATTGAATATGACTTATTTTGATGAAATTACATTTGGTATGAACATCGTTCCAAGAGAAAAACATCCAGATTATCTATGAAAGAACAATGTCATAAATTTGGTGAGAAAATTATCTACACGGAAGATTACTAACAAGCTAATTTTACCTAACAAGCAGCATTTCTAAATCAACAACATCGTGGTCAAGTGAAACATAATTGGTTAATGTTTGAAATGAACCGATTACAATTAAGTCATCTAAGGATGGATACAAGTCACTTAACAATACCCAAGTATCCCTATTATAACTTCAATTTTATACCACTAGACAAATCATAACAACAAAGTCCGAAGATTAAGGTTCGGATGACATGGAGGAGGAGCTCTAAATAATTTGAAATTTTATTTCTTTTTATGTATTTCTGTTTTGTTTTATTTTGTTTTTAAATTTTAGTTGTTATTTATTTTGGATATTGCAATTTTTTTATTTTGATTCCTATTTTATGAACATTATTTAGAAATGTTAATTTTATAACTATTTGTTAAAAAATTTGAGAAGTACATATCTATATAATTTTAATATGTTTGGATTGATAGATGCACTTGTAATTCCTTACCAATTCTTGAATAGGTGCAACAAATAAGTAACTTTTATCTCTTTACTCTTTATCTTCTATTTATAATTGCTACATTGAGGGTAATATAAATTCTTGATTGGGGGTATGAAAGTTACATTCATAAAATCTTGTGGATTTTATGCTAAATTTAAATTTTTATGTTCACATGCTTTCATTTATATATTTTGTTTTTATTTACATTTTTTGTATGCTTTTATTTATTATTATTAAATTGCAATTTTTGGTTTGTTTTTAAACTTTTCTTGCAAAATTAGCATGTCTTTTAAAGTTAATTTTAAGAAAATGATTAAGTCTTTGCATTGTTAAATTAATTTTAAAAACATTTCATGGAGTAATATGATAATTAGTTAGTTTTTGTCATAATTAGTATTTCATAATTAAATGTTGAAATTACAATAAATCCAAATCATTATTTAAAAATCAAATAGTATAGACTATTCTTGTGAAAATATATTTTGAGCCATTATCCTCTCATTCTAAGTGATGATATTTTTTTTACTCTTTAAATACTATTCTTATCAATTCTAATTGTTAGATGATCTCTATATATTTTTGCATTGAATATTAGAATTTTTGCATCTAATAAATGTCATGTATTTATTTGTTTTTGCTTAATTAGTTGAATAAATTGAAAGTATATATCTTTCTGTTCATTCATGCATGACTTCTAAAGATAAACATATATGGGATTAAATAAAAATTCACAAAATAGATACTCACTTATCATACAATATATGTACAATCTATACATGGGTTCTTTCTCTAAAAGAAAAAAGAATATCTCTAAAAAGGGAGAGAGATAAAAGAAAAATAAAAAAAGAGAAAAATGAATATTATAAACTACATACTATGACCCATTATTTTTCAAAGTTGTGAGTATTAGCTAAATACAAAAGAAAAATATATATAAGAAATAATTCCCCAAAACTCATTTGCATTTTCTTCTTCTCTTAAAAGGCATTACTTTAGATTTTTATTTGTTGAATTTGATTGATGTATGAAAATAAAATATGATTTCTTTATAAAATCCTTTCATGAGAATAATGCACCACTTTGAGCCTTTTTTTCTTTAAACATATGCAAACTTATTTGTTTATTTCTATACATAAATTCTTTCGCATTTGTTTATTTCTATACATAAATTCTATCGCATATACCATTGAATGAGTGCTTGAGCCAATAAGATAATTGTTATTGAGTGTGCCTTGTGAGGATAGAGTCCGAAAGAATTAGAATTTTGTTTTACATTTGATGTTTATGAGTATTAATTTTGAAAACCCTTATGATACTTAAACTCATCCACTATAGCAACCTAAGGGATTAATGGCTTTTTGCATATATTAAATGCAATCATGTCGATCTAAAAAATGATTTAAGATAGTGTAATTTCTATTATTTTATTTTAATTTCTTCGTTGTTATTGCTAAGAACATAGCAAGAAGCTAGTTGGGAGTCATGATAAGTGCTCAAAAGTACATATATATTGTGATTTTATGCATGTTGAGTGATTGCATAGATTTGTATTTTCTATTTTTACTATTATTTTATGAAAATCTATCTTTCCGAAATCATGGATACATTTTTTTTGTTTTTCAAGTATTTCTTTTATTAAAATAAATCAATTTGAAGAATTATACTTAAAGCACTCCATTACAACCTAGAAGATTTAAAGAAAAAAAATTTAAAACCTTACATATGTTTTTAATTTGGAAAAATAAAAATACAAGGAATTTAGGGTTCCAAAGTCATGCAATTTGAAGTGTGTTGCAGCATGAAATTATTATGAGTCACAGTGCGAGGTAAAAGGAAAAAAAATCAAATGTGTCCAAAATATGATGTGGGCCACAACGTGAAAACATTATGTGCTACAGTGTGAGTAAAGTGGATCATACCCAAAACTTTGTACATACTGTGTGTGTCATGGTAGGGAAAAATTGTACGCCATGGTACCTAGTTGAATTTTTTACATTTCTCTCATTTCCTCACCCTATAAATAGGACCCTATTTCTATTGTAAAAATCATCCAATAATTCAATAATCTCTTGTTCCTTTAAATTTCTTAGCTTTCTTAGGCTTTTCTTTTATTATTTTAAACTTTTTCTCTCATTTGAGAGTTGAACAAATTTAGTTTATGTAAAGTTTTTAGTTTCAATTCAACAAACATTGCATCAATTCTATTTAGAGGTTTTCCCGAACAAAAGCAATTCTAAAGAATTTTGTTGAGGTATATTTAAATGTATTCTTTTTAGATTATCTTTAAGTGTTGGTTTAGATATTATATGTTTAATTTATTGACATTTATTAAACTATATATGTCTGGCTATAAATAATAAGGGATATTAGTAATGTTATTATGCTTGTGAAATATTAAAGTATATTAAACATTTCTATAAAATAAATTAAGTTTTATTGTTTCATCAAGATTTAATCCAAAGTTTGTAAATGAAAAATATAAGGACGAAGTATTTTTCATAATAAACAAAAGAGTTACTCATTTAGTGTAGTGCTCTTAAATCTTTTGGTCTATATCAACTATATAGTTGGAGTGAGCTCTCCTTCAATGATTTTTCTAAGAATTATTGTTGAAGATATATTAATGACGTATCCTTCATAATAGTTTTAAAATTAGAAAGTTAATTTTGGAAACTTAAATCATAAATCCAACTTTGATACATTGAATGAAAGCCTGACTTGTATGCTCGATCTTAAGCAGTAATTAGATGGTTTATTAATTCCTAAGAAATAAATTAAAATTTAATAATTAATCAATTGGTTATTCCCACCTTAGGATATTAATTGGTTTATTATTAGCAAATCCCTAGGATATTTTCTTATCAAAATGGGAGAACCAATAATCCTAATTCATATCATTAATAACCTACTTAATACTGAAAGAGCATAATTAACTAACTAATATTTATCATAAATTCCCCATTGCATGATGAATGTTTGATTACATAAATGTTTATTAAATCTATATTTATTTTTATGTTAATAGTTTAAATATTCAACCAAAACAATCGTGACAAAATATTTAGGTTTTTAATTTATTTTTTTTTAAGAATTTATTGAATAATTTAAAAACCACATGATTTCTCTCTATACCAACCTTGGAAGTATACTTATCATTTTCTATAAGTGATACGCACACTTGCGAGTTATTTTATAAATCATATGAAATTTATACGCAATAATTTTGTACAATTAGTTACCATATAGGTACGGATTCTATATGGGTTTATCTCGTTACATGTTATGTTATGTATGATCATATGTTATGAGACTACAATCATCATTTACCGAATATATTCCCACATATGAGAACTTCAAATGATTGGAAATCCTTTATAGATTTTCCAGTATGTTTGCTTGATTCACATGTTATGTGATATTTTTCATGTATATGCATGTTGCTAGCCTATATAGGAGCCTATGAGATACAACGTCACTAATGTGCTTATCACAGATTGGTCTTTTCTCTTCGCTAGTTGTTTTGGTGATGTGTTGAATTAAGCATATATTTTTATTGTACTTCTACTATGCTATTTGCTTAGTTTACGTTGTAAGACCCACTAGTTGAGTTGAAATAGAGCTCATAAAAAGATTTCATTGTTTAGCATTTTCACTCCTCATCTCGGTTTCATATGCTTATTTGGGTCGAAAGTTCAATTGTTCTAGATGGAATTGTTCTTATGTATGGAACTCTCAGTAATATATATGTATGTTACAATACAATTAAAATGAAAAATATATAATAAAATTACCTTGTTCTAAAAAAAGATAGTATTTTCTTCAAGACACATTATTTTAATTTCTATTAGTTTTTTAAAATATGGATAAAAACTAATTTCATAAATATAAATAATTATTCAAATTTTAAGATACAAAGTATACCGAGAAAATATTAATATGTGTGCAAAACTATGAAATGATGTTGATGCAAATCCAACTATAGATTAGTCAAAATTTAATAATTATCAGTTACTCAGATTATTTATCTAGTATTTAAATTTATATTTACCTTATTTAAATTATTGTTTATGATTAATATTAATTTTTTTATATCTATTTGTAAAATCTATAAACCTAATTCATCTCGACTTTCTCCCATTTTGTTTATATTTTTACCCTTTTCGTCTAGTTTCCTATCTATTTGTGACTGTCCTGGTTGTAATGATGATAGAAGAAGTATGGATACTTTCATTGTTACTTGACATCAATAATGCATTTTTTAATGCGAATTTTATGGAGACTATGTATATGAATAAAAACAGGGTTTTGTTGATTCTTCTAAGTATCAGTAAAATTCCTTCTCATTTTACTATTTGAATACCTTATGAGCTAGTCTTATAAGCAAACTTTTAGGGTAGATTCTCGTGTGTCTGCACTTCCTTCTTTTGAATTGTTTTATGTTGACATCTAGGGACTGTTTCTTTTTTCCTTCTATATATGGTGAGATACATTTTTTTCTTGTTCTTGAGGATGATGCATATTTTTATTTTATATAGTTTTTACACACCGAGGATCAATCTACGTCAATTTTTTGAAGTTCAAAAACATGATTGAATATCAACATAATACTAAAATTAAATCTATGCAATTTTTGGTCTCAATCTCTTTGTGTTCAATAATAGCTAAGGTTTGCTTCATGACATTGGAAGAGTTTCATAGCAAGTTGCTTGTATATGAGCACATATTTATTCAATAAAAGACAGATGAAGAGCAGCAAGTGTTTCAGGCAAATCTTGGCAAGTATGAACCATGTAATGACTTTGGTGGAAATCATAGGTCAGGATTTGATCAACAAAAACCTTTCTCTTGTAATTTTCAACTGGTAATGGACGTGGTAGAGGCAGAGATCGAGTTTAGAAGACGTGGTGGTACGAATATGAAGTGACATTTTTTCAACTATAATGGTCATATAGGTTGATTATGTTATACACTGAGAAATCTGCTTAGCGGTTCTAATACTCAGAATTTCACAAATTCACCTTTTGCATTTGAAGCTTTGAATATTTGTGGTGGAGACAGCTCTTGGATCGTTGATTTAGAAGCAACACATCACATTACTCATGATTCATTCAATCTCGGTAATGCTAATACCTATTCATGGAATGATGGAGTGCTAGTAGGTAATGGTACTTCACTTCCCATTGTACACACTAGTAACACTATGGTTCCTTCTCATGATAAAAACTTGTTAAATAATGTTCTGCACACACCATATATTACTTCAAATCGAATTCATGCTCACAAGTTGTGTCAAGAAAATAATGTTTCACTTGAGTTTCTTTCAAATTTGATTTTTGCCAAGGACAAAACATCAAATAAGTTGGTCCTTCAAGGTCTACTTGATTGAGGACTTTACTAACTGGTGTAAAACAGATGTGCTGATGGACCTTATATGCACGCAAACTATCCATTTCCTCTACTAGCATTTCTAGTAACTTCTGGTATGTGGCTTGATCATTTCCATATTTCTAATCCTATTCTACACAAAGTATTATCATCTAATAGTATAAATCTAAAAATTCCTTCTCGTTTTACTATTTGAATACCTTATGAGCTGGTCTTATAAGCAAACTTTTAGTGTAGATTCTCGTGTGTCTCCACTTCCTTCTTTCTAATTGTTTTATGTTGACATCTAGGGATTGTCTCTTTTTTCCTTCTATATATGGTGAGATACATTTTTTTCATGTTCTTGAGGATGATGCATATTTTTATTTTATATAGTTTTTACACACAGAGGATCAATCTATGTCAATTTTTTGAAGTTCAAAAACATGATTGAATATCAACGTGATGCAAAAAATTAAATCTATGCAGTTTTTGGTCTCAATCTCTTTGTGTTCAATAATAGCTAAGGCTTTCATCATGACATTTGAGGAGTTTCATAGCAAGTTGCTTGTATATGAGCACATATTTATTCAATAAAAGACAGATGAAGAGCAGCAAGTGTTTCAGGCAAATCTTGGCAAGTATGAACCACGTAATGACTTTGGTGGAAATCATAGGTCAGGATTTGATCAACAAAAACCTTTCTCTTGTAATTTTCAACTGGTAATGGACGTGGTAGAGGCAGAGATCGAGTTTAGAAGACGTGGTGGTACGAATATGAAGTGACATTTTTTCAAATATAATGGTCATATAGGTTGATTATGTTATACACTGAGAAATCTGCTTAGCGGTTCTAATACTCAGAATTCCACAAATTCACCTTTTGCATTTGAAGCTTTGAATATTTGTGGTGGAGACAGCTCTTGGATCGTTGATTTAGAAGCAACACATCACATTACTCATGATTCATTCAATCTCGGTAATGCTAATACCTATTCATGGAATGATGGAGTGCTAGTAGGTAATGGTACTTCACTTCCCATTGTACACACTAGTAACACTATGGTTCCTTCTCATGATAAAAACTTGTTAAATAATGTTCTGCACACACCACATATTACTTCAAATCGAATTCATGCTCACAAGATGTGTCAAGATAATAATGTTTCACTTGAGTTTCTGTCAAATTTGATTTTTGCCAAGGACAAACATCAAATAAGTTGGTCCTTCAAGGCCTACTTGATTGAGGACTTTACTAACTGGTGCCAAATAGAGGTGCTGATGGACCATATATGCACGCAAACTATCCATTTACTCTACTAGCATTTCTAGTAACTTCTGGTATGTGGCATGATCATTGCCATATTTCTACTCCTATTCTACACAAAGTATTATCATCTAATAGTATAAATGTAAAAATTCCTTCTCATTTTACTATTTGAATACCTTATGAGCTGGTCTTATAAGCAAACTTTTAGTGTAGATTCTCGTGTGTCTCCACTTCCTTCTTTTTAATTGTTTTATGTTGACATCTACGGATTGTTTCTTTTTTCCTTCTATATATGGTGAGATACATTTTTTTCTTGTTCTTGAGGATGATGCATATTTTTATTTTATATAGTTTTTACACACAGAGGATCAATCTATGTCAATTTTTGAAGTTCAAAAACATGATTGAATATCAATGTGAAGCTAAAATTAAATCTATGCAGTTTTTGGTCTCAATCTCTTTGTGTTCAATAATAGCTAAGGCTTTCATCATGACATTTGAGGAGTTTCATAGCAAGTTGCTTCTATATGAGCACATATTTATTCAATAAAAGACAGATGAAGAGCAGCAAGTGTTTCAGGCAAATCTTGGCAAGTATGAACCATGTAATGACTTTGGTGGAAATCATAGGTCAGGATTTGATCAACAAAAACCTTTCTCTTGTAATTTTCAACTGGTAATGGACGTGGTAGAGGCAGAGATCGAGTTTAGAAGACGTGGTGGTACGAATGTGAAGTGACATTTTTTTCAACTATAAATGTCATATAGGTTGATTATGTTATACACTGAGAAATCTGCTTAGTGGTTCTAATACTCAGAATTCCACAAATTCACCTTTTGCATTTGCAGTTTTGAATATTTGTGGTGGAGATAGCTCTTGGGTCCTTGATTTAAAAGCAACATCACATTACTCATGATTCATTCAATCTCGGTAATGCTAATACCTATTCATGGAATGATGGAGTGCTAGTAGGTAATTGTACTTCACTACCCATTGTACACACTAGCAACACTATGGTTCCTTCTCATGATAAAAACTTATTCAATAATGTTCTGCACACATCATATATTACTTCAAATCGAATTCATGCTCACAAGTTGTGTCAAGATAATAATGTTTCACTTGAGTTTCTTTCAAATTTGATTTTTGCCAAGGACAAAACATCAAATAAGTTGGTCCTTCAAGGTCTACTTGATTAAGGACTTTACTAACTGGTGTAAAACAGATGTGCTGATGGACCTTATATGCACGCAAACTATCCATTTCCTCTACTAGCATTTCTAGTAACTTCTGGTATGTGGCATGATCATTTCCATATTTCTAATCCTATTCTACACAAAGTATTATCATCTAATAGTATAAATGTAAAAATTCCTTCTCGTTTTACTATTTGAATACCTTATGAGCTGGTCTTATAAGAAAACTTTTAGTGTAGATTCTCGTGTGTCTCCACTTCCTTCTTTTTAATTGATTTATGTTGATATCTAGGGATTGTATCTTTTTTCCTTCTATATATGGTGAGATACATTTTTTTCTTGTTCCTGAGGATGATGCATATTTTTATTTTATATAGTTTTTACACAGAGATGATCAATCTATGTCAATTTTTTGAAGTTCAAAAACATGATTGAATATCAACGTGATGCTAAAATTAAATCTATGCAGTTCTTGGTCTCAATCTCTTTGTGTTCAATAATAGCTAAGGCTTTCATCGTGACATTTGAGGAGTTTCATAACAAGTTGCTTGTATATGAGCACATATTTATTCAATAAAACACAGATGAAAAGCAGCAAGTGTTTCAGGCAAATCTTGGCAAGTATGAACCATGTAATGACTTTGGTGGAAATCATAGGTTAGGATTTGATCTACAAAAACCTTTCTCTTGTAATTTTCAACTGGTAATGGACGTGGTAGAGGCAGAGATCAAGTTTAGAAGACGTGGTGGTAGGAATGGGAAGTTTCAATTTTTTCAACTATAATGGTCATATAGATTGATTATGTTATACACTGAGAAATCTGCTTAGTGGTTCTAATACTCAGAATTCCACAAATTCACCTTTTGCATTTGAAGCTTTGAATATTTGTGGTGGAGACAGCTCTTGGATTGTTGATTTAGAAGCAACACATCACATTACTCATGATTCATTCAATCTTGGTAATGCTAATACCTATTCATGGAATGATGGAGTGCTAGTAGGTAATGGTACTTCACTTCCCATTGTACACACTAGTAACACTATGGTTCCTTCTCATGATAAAAACTTGTTAAATAATGTTCTGCACACACCACATATTACTTCAAATCGAATTCATGCTCACAAGATGTGTCAAGATAATAATGTTTCACTTGAGTTTCTATCGAATTTGATTTTTGCCAATGACAAACATCAAAGAAGTTGGTCCTTCAAGGTCTACTTGATTGAGAACTTTACTAACTGGTGCCAAACAGAGGTGCTGATTGACCTTATATGCACGCAAACTATCCATTTACTCTACTAGCATTTCTAGTAACTTCTAGTATGTGGCATGATCATTGCCATATTTCTAATCCTATTCTACACAAAGTATTATCATCTAATAGTATAAATGTAAAAATTCCTTCTCATTTTACTATTTGAATACCTTATGAGCTGGTCTTATAAGCCAACTTTTAGTGTAGATTCTCGTGTGTCTCCACTTCCTTCTTTTTAATTGTTTTATTTTGACATCGTCTCTTTTTTCCTTCTATATATGGTGAGATACATTTTTTTCTTGTTCTTGAGGATGATGCATATTTTTATTTTATATAGTTTTCACACACAGAGGATCAATCTATGTCAATTTTTTGAAGTTCAAAAACATGATTGAATATCAACGTGATGCTAAAATTAAATCTATTCAGTTTTTGGTCTCAATCTCTTTGTGTTCAATAATAGCTAAGGCTTTCATCATGACATTTGAGGAGTTTCATAGCAAGTTGCTTCTATATGAGCACATATTTATTCAATAAAAGACAGATGAAGAGCAGCAAGTATTTCAGGCAAATCTTGGCAAGTATGAACCATGTAATGACTTTGGTGGAAATCATAGGTCAGGATTTGATCAACAAAAACCTTTCTCTTGTAATTTTCAACTGGTAATGGACGTGGTAGAGGCAGAGATCGAGTTTAGAAGACGTGGTGGTACGAATGTGAAGTGACATTTTTTCAACTATAATGGTCATATAGGTTGATTATGTTATACACTGAGAAATCTGCTTAGTGGTTCTAATACTCAGAATTCCACAAATTCACCTTTTGCATTTGAAGCTTTGAATATTTGTGGTGGAGACAGCTCTTGGATCGTTGATTTAGAAGCAACACATCACATTACTCATGATTCATTCAATCTCGGTAATGCTAATACCTATTCATTGAATGATGGAGTGCTAGTATGTAATGGTACTTCACTTCCCATTGTACACACTAGTAACACTATGGTTCCTTCTCATGATAAAAACTTGTTAAATAATGTTCTGCACACACCACATATTACTTCAAATCGAATTCATGCTCACAAGATGTGTCAAGATAATAATGTTTCACTTGAGTTTCTGTCAAATTTGATTTTTGCCAAGGACAAACATCAAATAAGTTGGTCCTTCAAGGTCTACTTGATTGAGGACTTTACTAACTGGTGCAAAATAGAGGTGCTGATGGACCATATATACACGCAAACTATCCATTTACTCAACTAGCATTTCTAGTAACTTCTGGTATGTGGCATGATCATTGCCATATTTCTAATCCTATTCTACACAAAGTATTATCATCTAATAGTATAAATGTAAAAATTCCTTCTCATTTTACTATTTGAATACCTTATGAGCTTGTCTTATAAGCAAACTTTTAGTGTAGATTCTCGTGTGTCTCCATTTCCTTCTTTTTAATTGTTTTATGTTGACATCTAGGGATTGTTTCTTTTTTCCTTCTATATATGGTGAGATACACTTTTTTTTCTTGTTCTTGAGGATGATGCATATTTTTATTTTATATAGTTTTTACACACAGAGGATCAATCTATGTCAATTTTTTGAAGTTCAAAAACATGATTGAATATCAACGTGATGCTAAAATTAAATCTATGCAGTTTTTGGTCTCAATCTCTTTGTGTTCAATAAAAGCTAAGGCTTTCATCATGACATTTGAGGAGTTTCATAGCAAGTTGCTTGTATATGAGCACATATTTATTCAATAAAAGACAGATGAAGAGCAGCAAGTGTTTCAGGCAAATCTTGGCAAGTATGAACCATGTAATGACTTTGGTGGAAATCATAGGTCAGGATTTGATCAACAAAAACCTTTCTCTTGTAATTTTCAACTGGTAATGGACGTGGTAGAGGCAGAGATCGAGTTTAGAAGACGTGGTGGTACGAATGTGAAGTGACATTTTCTCAACTATAATGGTCATATAGGTTGATTATGTTATACACTGAGAAATCTGCTTAGTGGTTCTAATACTCAGAATTCCACAAATTCACCTTTTGCATTTGCAGTTTTGAATATTTGTGGTAGAGATAGCTCTTGGGTCCTTGATTTAAAAGCAACACATCACATTACTCATGATTCATTCAATCTAGGTAATGCTAATACCTATTCATGGAATGATGGAGTGCTAGTAGGTAATTGTACTTCACTTCCCATTGTACACACTAGCAACACTATGGTTCCTTCTCATGATAAAAACTTATTAAATAATGTTTTGCACACACCACATATTACTTCAAATCGAATTCATGCTCACAAGATGTGTCATGATAATAATGTTTCACTTGAGTTTCTGTCAAATTTGATTTTTGCCAAGGACAAACATCAAATAAGTTGGTCCTTCAAGGTCTACTTGATTGAGGACTTTACTAACTGGTGCAAAACAGAGGTGCTGATGGACCTTATATGCACGCAAACTATCCATTTACTCTACTAGCATTTCTAGTAACTTCTGGTATGTGGCATGATCATTGCCATATTTCTAATCCTATTCTACACAAAGTATTATCATCTAATAGTATAAATGTAAAAATTCCTTCTCATTTTACTATTTGAATACCTTATGAGCTGGTCTTATAAGCAAACTTTTAGTGTAGATTCTCGTGTGTCTCCACTTCCTTCTTTTTAATTGTTTTATTTTGACATCGTCTCTTTTTTCCTTCTATATATGGTGAGATACATTTTCTTCTTGTTCTTGAGGATGATGCATATTTTTATTTTATATAGTTTTCACACACAGAGGATCAATCTATGTCAATTTTTTGAAGTTCAAAAACATGATTGAATATCAACGTGATGCTAAAATTAAATCTATGCAGTTTTTGGTCTCAATCTCTTTGTGTTCAATAATAGCTAAGGCTTTCATCGTGACATTTGAGGAGTTTCATAGCAAGTTGCTTGTATATGAGCACATATTTATTCAATAAAAGACAGATGAAGAGCAGCAAGTGTTTCAGGCAAATCTTGGCAAGTATGAACCATGTAATGACTTTGGTGGAAATCATAGGTCAGGATTTGATCAACAAAAACCTTTCTCTTGTAATTTTCAACTGGTAATGGACGTGGTAGAGGCAGAGATCGAGTTTAGAAGACGTGGTGGTACGAATGTGAAGTGACATTTTTTTCAACTATAAATGTCATATAGGTTGATTATGTTATACACTGAGAAATCTGCTTAGTGGTTCTAATACTCAGAATTCCACAAATTCACCTTTTGCATTTGCAGTTTTGAATATTTGTGGTGGAGATAGCTCTTGGGTCCTTGATTTAAAAGCAACATCACATTACTCATGATTCATTCAATCTCGGTAATGCTAATACCTATTCATGGAATGATGGAGTGCTAGTAGGTAATTGTACTTCACTACCCATTGTACACACTAGCAACACTATGGTTCCTTCTCATGATAAAAACTTATTCAATAATGTTCTGCACACATCATATATTACTTCAAATCGAATTCATGCTCACAAGTTGTGTCAAGATAATAATGTTTCACTTGAGTTTCTTTCAAATTTGATTTTTGCCAAGGACAAAACATCAAATAAGTTGGTCCTTCAAGGTCTACTTGATTAAGGACTTTACTAACTGGTGTAAAACAGATGTGCTGATGGACCTTATATGCACGCAAACTATCCATTTCCTCTACTAGCATTTCTAGTAACTTCTGGTATGTGGCATGATCATTTCCATATTTCTAATCCTATTCTACACAAAGTATTATCATCTAATAGTATAAATGTAAAAATTCCTTCTCGTTTTACTATTTGAATACCTTATGAGCTGGTCTTATAAGAAAACTTTTAGTGTAGATTCTCGTGTGTCTCCACTTCCTTCTTTTTAATTGATTTATGTTGATATCTAGGGATTGTATCTTTTTTCCTTCTATATATGGTGAGATACATTTTTTTCTTGTTCCTGAGGATGATGCATATTTTTATTTTATATAGTTTTTACACAGAGATGATCAATCTATGTCAATTTTTTGAAGTTCAAAAACATGATTGAATATCAACGTGATGCTAAAATTAAATCTATGTAGTTCTTGGTCTCAATCTCTTTGTGTTCAATAATAGCTAAGGCTTTCATCGTGACATTTGAGGAGTTTCATAACAAGTTGCTTGTATATGAGCACATATTTATTCAATAAAACACAGATGAAAAGCAGCAAGTGTTTCAGGCAAATCTTGGCAAGTATGAACCATGTAATGACTTTGGTGGAAATCATAGGTTAGGATTTGATCTACAAAAACCTTTCTCTTGTAATTTTCAACTGGTAATGGACGTGGTAGAGGCAGAGATCAAGTTAAGAAGACGTGGTGGTAGGAATGGGAAGTTTCAATTTTTTCCACTATAATGGTCATATAGATTGATTATGTTATACACTGAGAAATCTGCTTAGTGGTTCTAATACTCAGAATTCCACAAATTCACCTTTTGCATTTGAAGCTTTGAATATTTGTGGTGGAGACAGCTCTTGGATTGTTGATTTAGAAGCAACACATCACATTACTCATGATTCATTCAATCTTGGTAATGCTAATACCTATTCATGGAATGATGGAGTGCTAGTAGGTAATGGTACTTCACTTCCCATTGTACACACTAGTAACACTATGGTTCCTTCTCATGATAAAAACTTGTTAAATAATGTTCTGCACACACCACATATTACTTCAAATCGAATTCATGCTCACAAGATGTGTCAAGATAATAATGTTTCACTTGAGTTTCTATCGAATTTGATTTTTGCCAATGACAAACATCAAAGAAGTTGGTCCTTCAAGGTCTACTTGATTGAGAACTTTACTAACTGGTGCCAAACAGAGGTGCTGATTGACCTTATATGCACGCAAACTATCCATTTACTCTACTAGCATTTCTAGTAACTTCTAGTATGTGGCATGATCATTGCCATATTTCTAATCCTATTCTACACAAAGTATTATCATCTAATAGTATAAATGTAAAAATTCCTTCTCATTTTACTATTTGAATACCTTATGAGCTGGTCTTATAAGCCAACTTTTAGTGTAGATTCTCGTGTGTCTCCACTTCCTTCTTTTTAATTGTTTTATTTTGACATCGTCTCTTTTTTCCTTCTATATATGGTGAGATACATTTTTTTCTTGTTCTTGAGGATGATGCATATTTTTATTTTATATAGTTTTCACACACAGAGGATCAATCTATGTCAATTTTTTGAAGTTCAAAAACATGATTGAATATCAACGTGATGCTAAAATTAAATCTATTCAGTTTTTGGTCTCAATCTCTTTGTGTTCAATAATAGCTAAGGCTTTCATCATGACATTTGAGGAGTTTCATAGCAAGTTGCTTCTATATGAGCACATATTTATTCAATAAAAGACAGATGAAGAGCAGCAAGTATTTCAGGCAAATCTTGGCAAGTATGAACCATGTAATGACTTTGGTGGAAATCATAGGTCAGGATTTGATCAACAAAAACCTTTCTCTTGTAATTTTCAACTGGTAATGGACGTGGTAGAGGCAGAGATCGAGTTTAGAAGACGTGGTGGTACGAATGTGAAGTGACATTTTTTCAACTATAATGGTCATATAGGTTGATTATGTTATACACTGAGAAATCTGCTTAGTGGTTCTAATACTCAGAATTCCACAAATTCACCTTTTGCATTTGAAGCTTTGAATATTTGTGGTGGAGACGGCTCTTGGATCGTTGATTTAGAAGCAACACATCACATTACTCATGATTCATTCAATCTCGGTAATGCTAATACCTATTCATTGAATGATGGAGTGCTAGTATGTAATGGTACTTCACTTCCCATTGTACACACTAGCAACACTATGGTTCCTTCTCATGATAAAAACTTGTTAAATAATGTTCTGCACACACCATA
This sequence comes from Hippophae tibetana, assembly GCA_037013495.1. Taxonomy (NCBI): domain Eukaryota; kingdom Viridiplantae; phylum Streptophyta; class Magnoliopsida; order Rosales; family Elaeagnaceae; genus Hippophae; species Hippophae tibetana. The sequence continues at coordinate 48,649,109 of CM072810.1, forward strand.
TATTACTTCAAATCGAATTCATGCTCACAAGTTGTGTCAAGATAATAATGTTTCACTTGAGTTTCTGTCAAATTTGATTTTTGCCAAGGACAAACATCAAATAAGTTGGTCCTTCAAGGTCTACTTGATTGAGGACTTTACTAACTGGTGCAAAATAGAGGTGCTGATGGACCATATATACACGCAAACTATCCATTTACTCAACTAGCATTTCTAGTAACTTCTGGTATGTGGCATGATCATTGCCATATTTCTAATCCTATTCTACACAAAGTATTATCATCTAATAGTATAAATGTAAAAATTCCTTCTCATTTTACTATTTGAATACCTTATGAGCTGGTCTTATAAGCCAACTTTTAGTGTAGATTCTCGTGTGTCTCCACTTCCTTCTTTTTAATTGTTTTATTTTGACATCGTCTCTTTTTTCCTTCTATATATGGTGAGATACATTTTTTTCTTGTTCTTGAGGATGATGCATATTTTTATTTTATATAGTTTTCACACACAGAGGATCAATCTATGTCAATTTTTTGAAGTTCAAAAACATGATTGAATATCAACGTGATGCTAAAATTAAATCTATTCAGTTTTTGGTCTCAATCTCTTTGTGTTCAATAATAGCTAAGGCTTTCATCATGACATTTGAGGAGTTTCATAGCAAGTTGCTTCTATATGAGCACATATTTATTCAATAAAAGACAGATGAAGAGCAGCAAGTATTTCAGGCAAATCTTGGCAAGTATGAACCATGTAATGACTTTGGTGGAAATCATAGGTCAGGATTTGATCAACAAAAACCTTTCTCTTGTAATTTTCAACTGGTAATGGACGTGGTAGAGGCAGAGATCGAGTTTAGAAGACGTGGTGGTACGAATGTGAAGTGACATTTTTTCAACTATAATGGTCATATAGGTTGATTATGTTATACACTGAGAAATCTGCTTAGTGGTTCTAATACTCAGAATTCCACAAATTCACCTTTTGCATTTGAAGCTTTGAATATTTGTGGTGGAGACAGCTCTTGGATCGTTGATTTAGAAGCAACACATCACATTACTCATGATTCATTCAATCTCGGTAATGCTAATACCTATTCATTGAATGATGGAGTGCTAGTATGTAATGGTACTTCACTTCCCATTGTACACACTAGTAACACTATGGTTCCTTCTCATGATAAAAACTTGTTAAATAATGTTCTGCACACACCACATATTACTTCAAATCGAATTCATGCTCACAAGATGTGTCAAGATAATAATGTTTCACTTGAGTTTCTGTCAAATTTGATTTTTGCCAAGGACAAACATCAAATAAGTTGGTCCTTCAAGGTCTACTTGATTGAGGACTTTACTAACTGGTGCAAAATAGAGGTGCTGATGGACCATATATACACGCAAACTATCCATTTACTCAACTAGCATTTCTAGTAACTTCTGGTATGTGGCATGATCATTGCCATATTTCTAATCCTATTCTACACAAAGTATTATCATCTAATAGTATAAATGTAAAAATTCCTTCTCATTTTACTATTTGAATACCTTATGAGCTTGTCTTATAAGCAAACTTTTAGTGTAGATTCTCGTGTGTCTCCATTTCCTTCTTTTTAATTGTTTTATGTTGACATCTAGGGATTGTTTCTTTTTTCCTTCTATATATGGTGAGATACACTTTTTTTTCTTGTTCTTGAGGATGATGCATATTTTTATTTTATATAGTTTTTACACACAGAGGATCAATCTATGTCAATTTTTTGAAGTTCAAAAACATGATTGAATATCAACGTGATGCTAAAATTAAATCTATGCAGTTTTTGGTCTCAATCTCTTTGTGTTCAATAAAAGCTAAGGCTTTCATCATGACATTTGAGGAGTTTCATAGCAAGTTGCTTGTATATGAGCACATATTTATTCAATAAAAGACAGATGAAGAGCAGCAAGTGTTTCAGGCAAATCTTGGCAAGTATGAACCATGTAATGACTTTGGTGGAAATCATAGGTCAGGATTTGATCAACAAAAACCTTTCTCTTGTAATTTTCAACTGGTAATGGACGTGGTAGAGGCAGAGATAGAGTTTAGAAGACGTGGTGGTACGAATGTGAAGTGACATTTTCTCAACTATAATGGTCATATAGGTTGATTATGTTATACACTGAGAAATCTGCTTAGTGGTTCTAATACTCAGAATTCCACAAATTCACCTTTTGCATTTGCAGTTTTGAATATTTGTGGTAGAGATAGCTCTTGGGTCCTTGATTTAAAAGCAACACATCACATTACTCATGATTCATTCAATCTAGGTAATGCTAATACCTATTCATGGAATGATGGAGTGCTAGTAGGTAATTGTACTTCACTTCCCATTGTACACACTAGCAACACTATGGTTCCTTCTCATGATAAAAACTTATTAAATAATGTTTTGCACACACCACATATTACTTCAAATCGAATTCATGCTCACAAGATGTGTCATGATAATAATGTTTCACTTGAGTTTCTGTCAAATTTGATTTTTGCCAAGGACAAACATCAAATAAGTTGGTCCTTCAAGGTCTACTTGATTGAGGACTTTACTAACTGGTGCAAAACAGAGGTGCTGATGGACCTTATATGCACGCAAACTATCCATTTACTCTACTAGCATTTCTAGTAACTTCTGGTATGTGGCATCATCATTGCCATATTTCTACTCCTATTCTACACAAAGTATTATCATCTAATAGTATAAATGTAAAAATTCCTTCTCATTTTACTATTTGAATACCTTATGAGCTTGTCTTATAAGCAAACTATTAGTGTAGATTCTCGTGTGTCTCCACTTCCTTCTTTTTAATTGTTTTATTTTGACATCGTCTCTTTTTTCCTTCTATATATGGTGAGATACATTTTTTTTCTTGTTCTTGAGGATGATGCATATTTTTATTTTATATATTTTTTACACACAGAGGATCAATCTATGTCAATTTTTTGAAGTTCAAAAACATGAATGAATATCAACGTGATGCTAAAATTAAATCTATGCAGTTTTTGGTCTCAATCTCGTTGTGTTCAATAATAGCTAAGGCTTTCATCCTGACATTTGAGGAGTTTCATAGCAAGTTGCTTGTATATGAGCACATATTTATTCAATAAAAGACAGATGAAGAGCAGCAAGTGTTTCAGGCAAATATTGGCAAGTATGAACCATGTAATGACTTTGGTGGAAATCATAGGTCAGGATTTGATCAACAAAAACCTTTCTCTTGTAATTTTCAACTGGTAATGGACGTGGTAGAGGCAGAGATCGAGTTTAGAAGACGTGGTGGTACGAATGTGAAGTGACATTTTTTCAACTATAATGGTCATATAGGTTGATTATGTTATACACTGAGAAATCTGCTTAGTGGTTCTAATACTCAGAATTCCACAAATTCACCTTTTGCATTTGAAGCTTTGAATATTTGTGGTGGAGACGGCTCTTGGATCGTTGATTTAGAAGCAACACATCACATTACTCATGATTCATTCAATCTCGGTAATGCTAATACCTATTCATTGAATGATGGAGTGCTAGTATGTAATGGTACTTCACTTCCCATTGTACACACTAGTAACACTATGGTTCCTTCTCATGATAAAAACTTGTTAAATAATGTTCTGCACACACCACATATTACTTCAAATCGAATTCATGCTCACAAGATGTGTCAAGATAATAATGTTTCACTTGAGTTTCTGTCAAATTTGATTTTTGCCAAGGACAAACATCAAATAAGTTGGTCCTTCAAGGTCTACTTGATTGAGGACTTTACTAACTGGTGCAAAATAGAGGTGCTGATGGACCATATATACACGCAAACTATCCATTTACTCAACTAGCATTTCTAGTAACTTCTGGTATGTGGCATGATCATTGCCATATTTCTAATCCTATTCTACACAAAGTATTATCATCTAATATTATAAATGTAAAAATTCCTTCTCATTTTACTATTTGAATACCTTATGAGCTTGTCTTATAAGCAAACTTTTAGTGTAGATTCTCGTGTGTCTCCACTTCCTTCTTTTTAATTGTTTTATGTTGACATCTAGGGATTGTTTCTTTTTTCCTTCTATATATGGTGAGATACACTTTTTTTTCTTGTTCTTGAGGATGATGCATATTTTTATTTTATATAGTTTTTACACACAGAGGATCAATCTATGTCAATTTTTTGAAGTTCAAAAACATGATTGAATATCAACGTGATGCTAAAATTAAATCTATGCAGTTTTTGGTCTCAATCTCTTTGTGTTCAATAATAGCTAAGGCTTTCATCATGACATTTGAGGAGTTTCATAGCAAGTTGCTTGTATATGAGCACATATTTATTCAATAAAAGACAGATGAAGAGCAGCAAGTGTTTCAGGCAAATCTTGGCAAGTATGAACCATGTAATGACTTTGGTGGAAATCATAGGTCAGGATTTGATCAACAAAAACCTTTCTCTTGTAATTTTCAACTGGTAATGGACGTGGTAGAGGCAGAGATCGAGTTTAGAAGACGTGGTGGTACGAATGTGAAGTGACATTTTTTCAACTATAATGGTCATATAGGTTGATTATGTTATACACTGAGAAATCTGCTTAGTGGTTCTAATACTCAGAATTCCACAAATTCACCTTTTGCATTTGCAGTTTTGAATATTTGTGGTAGAGATAGCTCTTGGGTCCTTGATTTAAAAGCAACACATCACATTACTCATGATTCATTCAATCTAGGTAATGCTAATACCTATTCATGGAATGATGGAGTGCTAGTAGGTAATTGTACTTCACTTCCCATTGTACACACTAGCAACACTATGGTTCCTTCTCATGATAAAAACTTATTAAATAATGTTTTGCACACACCACATATTACTTCAAATCGAATTCATGCTCACAAGATGTGTCATGATAATAATGTTTCACTTGAGTTTCTGTCAAATTTGATTTTTGCCAAGGACAAACATCAAATAAGTTGGTCCTTCAAGGTCTACTTGATTGAGGACTTTACTAACTGGTGCAAAACAGAGGTGCTGATGGACCTTATATGCACGCAAACTATCCATTTACTCTACTAGCATTTCTAGTAACTTCTGGTATGTGGCATGATCATTGCCATATTTCTAATCCTATTCTACACAAAGTATTATCATCTAATAGTATAAATGTAAAAATTCCTTCTCATTTTACTATTTGAATACCTTATGAGCTGGTCTTATAAGCAAACTATTAGTGTAGATTCTCGTGTGTCTCCACTTCCTTCTTTTTAATTGTTTTATTTTGACATCGTCTCTTTTTTCCTTCTATATATGGTGAGATACATTTTTTTCGTGTTCTTGAGGATGATGCATATTTTTATTTTATATATTTTTTACACACAGAGGATCAATCTATGTCAATTTTTTGAAGTTCAAAAACATGAATGAATATCAACGTGATGCTAAAATTAAATCTATGCAGTTTTTGGTCTCAATCTCTTTGTGTTCAATAATAGCTAAGGCTTTCATCATGACATTTGAGGAGTTTCATAGCAAGTTGCTTGTATATGAGCACATATTTATTCAATAAAAGACAGATGAAGAGCAGCAAGTGTTTCAGGCAAATCTTGGCAAGTATGAACCATGTAATGACTTTGGTGGAAATCATAGGTCAGGATTTGATCAACAAAAACCTTTCTCTTGTAATTTTCAACTGGTAATGGACGTGGTAGAGGCAGAGATCGAGTTTAGAAGACGTGGTGGTACGAATGTGAAGTGACATTTTTTCAACTATAATGGTCATATAGGTTGATTATGTTATACACTGAGAAATCTGCTTAGTGGTTCTAATACTCAGAATTCCACAAATTCACCTTTTGCATTTGAAGCTTTGAATATTTGTGGTGGAGACAGCTCTTGGATCGTTGATTTAGAAGCAACACATCACATTACTCATGATTCATTCAATCTCGGTAATGCTAATACCTATTCATTGAATGATGGAGTGCTAGTATGTAATGGTACTTCACTTCCCATTGTACACACTAGTAACACTATGGTTCCTTCTCATGATAAAAACTTGTTAAATAATGTTCTGCACACACCACATATTACTTCAAATCGAATTCATGCTCACAAGATGTGTCAAGATAATAATGTTTCACTTGAGTTTCTGTCAAATTTGATTTTTGCCAAGGACAAACATCAAATAAGTTGGTCCTTCAAGGTCTACTTGATTGAGGACTTTACTAACTGGTGCAAAATAGAGGTGCTGATGGACCATATATACACGCAAACTATCCATTTACTCAACTAGCATTTCTAGTAACTTCTGGTATGTGGCATGATCATTGCCATATTTCTAATCCTATTCTACACAAAGTATTATCATCTAATAGTATAAATGTAAAAATTCCTTCTCATTTTACTATTTGAATACCTTATGAGCTTGTCTTATAAGCAAACTTTTAGTGTAGATTCTCGTGTGTCTCCACTTCCTTCTTTTTAATTGTTTTATGTTGACATCTAGGGATTGTTTCTTTTTTCCTTCTATATATGGTGAGATACACTTTTTTTTCTTGTTCTTGAGGATGATGCATATTTTTATTTTATATAGTTTTTACACACAGAGGATCAATCTATGTCAATTTTTTGAAGTTCAAAAACATGATTGAATATCAACGTGATGCTAAAATTAAATCTATGCAGTTTTTGGTCTCAATCTCTTTGTGTTCAATAAAAGCTAAGGCTTTCATCATGACATTTGAGGAGTTTCATAGCAAGTTGCTTGTATATGAGCACATATTTATTCAATAAAAGACAGATGAAGAGCAGCAAGTGTTTCAGGCAAATCTTGGCAAGTATGAACCATGTAATGACTTTGGTGGAAATCATAGGTCAGGATTTGATCAACAAAAACCTTACTCTTGTAATTTTCAACTGGTAATGGACGTGGTAGAGGCAGAGATCGAGTTTAGAAGACGTGGTGGTACGAATGTGAAGTGACATTTTCTCAACTATAATGGTCATATAGGTTGATTATGTTATACACTGAGAAATCTGCTTAGTGGTTCTAATACTCAGAATTCCACAAATTCACCTTTTGCATTTGCAGTTTTGAATATTTGTGGTAGAGATAGCTCTTGGGTCCTTGATTTAAAAGCAACACATCACATTACTCATGATTCATTCAATCTAGGTAATGCTAATACCTATTCATGGAATGATGGAGTGCTAGTAGGTAATTGTACTTCACTTCCCATTGTACACACTAGCAACACTATGGTTCCTTCTCATGATAAAAACTTATTAAATAATGTTTTGCACACACCACATATTACTTCAAATCGAATTCATGCTCACAAGATGTGTCATGATAATAATGTTTCACTTGAGTTTCTGTCAAATTTGATTTTTGCCAAGGACAAACATCAAATAAGTTGGTCCTTCAAGGTCTACTTGATTGAGGACTTTACTAACTGGTGCAAAACAGAGGTGCTGATGGACCTTATATGCACGCAAACTATCCATTTACTCTACTAGCATTTCTAGTAACTTCTGGTATGTGGCATGATCATTGCCATATTTCTAATCCTATTCTACACAAAGTATTATCATCTAATAGTATAAATGTAAAAATTCCATCTCATTTTACTATTTGAATACCTTATGAGCTGGTCTTATAAGCAAACTATTAGTGTAGATTCTCGTGTGTCTCCACTTCCTTCTTTTTAATTGTTTTATTTTGACATCGTCTCTTTTTTCCTTCTATATATGGTGAGATACATTTTTTTTCGTGTTCTTGAGGATGATGCATATTTTTATTTTATATATTTTTTACACACAGAGGATCAATCTATGTCAATTTTTTGAAGTTCAAAAACATGAATGAATATCAACGTGATGCTAAAATTAAATCTATGCAGTTTTTGGTCTCAATCTCTTTGTGTTCAATAATAGCTAAGGCTTTCATCATGACATTTGAGGAGTTTCATAGCAAGTTGCTTGTATATGAGCACATATTTATTCAATAAAAGACAGATGAAGAGCAGCAAGTGTTTCAGGCAAATCTTGGCAAGTATGAACCATGTAATGACTTTGGTGGAAATCATAGGTCAGGATTTGATCAACAAAAACCTTTCTCTTGTAATTTTCAACTGGTAATGGACGTGGTAGAGGCAGAGATCGAGTTTAGAAGACGTGGTGGTACGAATGTGAAGTGACATTTTTTCAACTATAATGGTCATATAGGTTGATTATGTTATACACTGAGAAATCTGCTTAGTGGTTCTAATACTCAGAATTCCACAAATTCACCTTTTGCATTTGAAGCTTTGAATATTTGTGGTGGAGACGGCTCTTGGATCGTTGATTTAGAAGCAACACATCACATTACTCATGATTCATTCAATCTCGGTAATGCTAATACCTATTCATTGAATGATGGAGTGCTAGTATGTAATGGTACTTCACTTCCCATTGTACACACTAGCAACACTATGGTTCCTTCTCATGATAAAAACTTGTTAAATAATGTTCTGCACACACCATATATTACTTCAAATCGAATTCATGCTCACAAGTTGTGTCAAGATAATAATGTTTCACTTGAGTTTCTGTCAAATTTGATTTTTGCCAAGGACAAACATCAAATAAGTTGGTCCTTCAAGGTCTACTTGATTGAGGACTTTACTAACTGGTGCAAAATAGAGGTGCTGATGGACCATATATACACGCAAACTATCCATTTACTCAACTAGCATTTCTAGTAACTTCTGGTATGTGGCATGATCATTGCCATATTTCTAATCCTATTCTACACAAAGTATTATCATCTAATAGTATAAATGTAAAAATTCCTTCTCATTTTACTATTTGAATACCTTATGAGCTTGTCTTATAAGCAAACTTTTAGTGTAGATTCTCGTGTGTCTCCACTTCCTTCTTTTTAATTGTTTTATGTTGACATCTAGGGATTGTTTCTTTTTTCCTTCTATATATGGTGAGATACACTTTTTTTTCTTGTTCTTGAGGATGATGCATATTTTTATTTTATATAGTTTTTACACACAGAGGATCAATCTATGTCAATTTTTTGAAGTTCAAAAACATGATTGAATATCAACGTGATGCTAAAATTAAATCTATGCAGTTTTTGGTCTCAATCTCTTTGTGTTCAATAATAGCTAAGGCTTTCATCATGACATTTGAGGAGTTTCATAGCAAGTTGCTTGTATATGAGCACATATTTATTCAATAAAAGACAGATGAAGAGCAGCAAGTGTTTCAGGCAAATCTTGGCAAGTATGAACCATGTAATGACTTTGGTGGAAATCATAGGTCAGGATTTGATCAACAAAAACCTTTCTCTTGTAATTTTCAACTGGTAATGGACGTGGTAGAGGCAGAGATCGAGTTTAGAAGACGTGGTGGTACGAATGTGAAGTGACATTTTTTCAACTATAATGGTCATATAGGTTGATTATGTTATACACTGAGAAATCTGCTTAGTGGTTCTAATACTCAGAATTCCACAAATTCACCTTTTGCATTTGCAGTTTTGAATATTTGTGGTAGAGATAGCTCTTGGGTCCTTGATTTAAAAGCAACACATCACATTACTCATGATTCATTCAATCTAGGTAATGCTAATACCTATTCATGGAATGATGGAGTGCTAGTAGGTAATTGTACTTCACTTCCCATTGTACACACTAGCAACACTATGGTTCCTTCTCATGATAAAAACTTATTAAATAATGTTTTGCACACACCACATATTACTTCAAATCGAATTCATGCTCACAAGATGTGTCATGATAATAATGTTTCACTTGAGTTTCTGTCAAATTTGATTTTTGCCAAGGACAAACATCAAATAAGTTGGTCCTTCAAGGTCTACTTGATTGAGGACTTTACTAACTGGTGCAAAACAGAGGTGCTGATGGACCTTATATGCACGCAAACTATCCATTTACTCTACTAGCATTTCTAGTAACTTCTGGTATGTGGCATCATCATTGCCATATTTCTACTCCTATTCTACACAAAGTATTATCATCTAATAGTATAAATGTAAAAATTCCTTCTCATTTTACTATTTGAATACCTTATGAGCTTGTCTTATAAGCAAACTATTAGTGTAGATTCTCGTGTGTCTCCACTTCCTTCTTTTTAATTGTTTTATTTTGACATCGTCTCTTTTTTCCTTCTATATATGGTGAGATACATTTTTTTTCTTGTTCTTGAGGATGATGCATATTTTTATTTTATATATTTTTTACACACAGAGGATCAATCTATGTCAATTTTTTGAAGTTCAAAAACATGAATGAATATCAACGTGATGCTAAAATTAAATCTATGCAGTTTTTGGTCTCAATCTCGTTGTGTTCAATAATAGCTAAGGCTTTCATCCTGACATTTGAGGAGTTTCATAGCAAGTTGCTTGTATATGAGCACATATTTATTCAATAAAAGACAGATGAAGAGCAGCAAGTGTTTCAGGCAAATATTGGCAAGTATGAACCATGTAATGACTTTGGTGGAAATCATAGGTCAGGATTTGATCAACAAAAACCTTTCTCTTGTAATTTTCAACTGGTAATGGACGTGGTAGAGGCAGAGATCGAGTTTAGAAGACGTGGTGGTACGAATGTGAAGTGACATTTTTTCAACTATAATGGTCATATAGGTTGATTATGTTATACACTGAGAAATCTGCTTAGTGGTTCTAATACTCAGAATTCCACAAATTCACCTTTTGCATTTGAAGCTTTGAATATTTGTGGTGGAGACGGCTCTTGGATCGTTGATTTAGAAGCAACACATCACATTACTCATGATTCATTCAATCTCGGTAATGCTAATACCTATTCATTGAATGATGGAGTGCTAGTATGTAATGGTACTTCACTTCCCATTGTACACACTAGTAACACTATGGTTCCTTCTCATGATAAAAACTTGTTAAATAATGTTCTGCACACACCACATATTACTTCAAATCGAATTCATGCTCACAAGATGTGTCAAGATAATAATGTTTCACTTGAGTTTCTGTCAAATTTGATTTTTGCCAAGGACAAACATCAAATAAGTTGGTCCTTCAAGGTCTACTTGATTGAGGACTTTACTAACTGGTGCAAAATAGAGGTGCTGATGGACCATATATACACGCAAACTATCCATTTACTCAACTAGCATTTCTAGTAACTTCTGGTATGTGGCATGATCATTGCCATATTTCTAATCCTATTCTACACAAAGTATTATCATCTAATATTATAAATGTAAAAATTCCTTCTCATTTTACTATTTGAATACCTTATGAGCTTGTCTTATAAGCAAACTTTTAGTGTAGATTCTCGTGTGTCTCCACTTCCTTCTTTTTAATTGTTTTATGTTGACATCTAGGGATTGTTTCTTTTTTCCTTCTATATATGGTGAGATACACTTTTTTTTCTTGTTCTTGAGGATGATGCATATTTTTATTTTATATAGTTTTTACACACAGAGGATCAATCTATGTCAATTTTTTGAAGTTCAAAAACATGATTGAATATCAACGTGATGCTAAAATTAAATCTATGCAGTTTTTGGTCTCAATCTCTTTGTGTTCAATAATAGCTAAGGCTTTCATCATGACATTTGAGGAGTTTCATAGCAAGTTGCTTGTATATGAGCACATATTTATTCAATAAAAGACAGATGAAGAGCAGCAAGTGTTTCAGGCAAATCTTGGCAAGTATGAACCATGTAATGACTTTGGTGGAAATCATAGGTCAGGATTTGATCTACAAAAACCTTTCTCTTGTAATTTTCAACTGGTAATGGACGTGGTAGAGGCAGAGATCAAGTTTAGAAGACGTGGTGGTAGGAATGGGAAGTGTCAATTTTTTCAACTATAATGGTCATATAGATTGATTATGTTATACACTGAGAAATCTGCTTAGTGGTTCTAATACTCAGAATTCCACAAATTCACCTTTTGCATTTGAAGCTTTGAATATTTGTGGTGGAGACAGCTCTTGGATCGTTGATTTAGAAGCAACACATCACATTACTCATGATTCATTCAATCTCGGTAATGCTAATACCTATTCATGGAATGATGGAGTGCTAGTAGGTAATGGTACTTCACTTCCCATTGTACACACTAGTAACACTATGGTTCCTTCTCATGATAAAAACTTGTTAAATAATGTTCTGCACACACCACATATTACTTCAAATCGAATTCATGCTCACAAGATGTGTCAAGATAATAATGTTTCACTTGAGTTTCTATCAAATTTGATTTTTGCCAAGGACAAACATCAAATAAGTTGGTCCTTCAAGGTCTACTTGATTGAGGACTTTACTAACTGGTGCAAAACAGAGGTGCTGATGGACCTTATATGCACGCAAACTATCAATTTACTCTACTAGCATTTCTAGTAACTTCTGGTATGTGGCATGATCATTGCCATATTTCTAATCCTATTCTACACAAAGTATTATCATCTAATAGTATAAATGTAAAAATTCCTTCTCATTTTACTATTTGAATACCTTATGAGCTGGTCTTATAAGCAAACTTTTAGTGTAGATTCTCGTGTGTCTCCATTTCCTTCTTTTTAATTGTTTTATTTTGACATCGTCTCTTTTTTCCTCCTGGTGAGATACATTTTTTTCTTGTTCTTGAGGATGATGCATATTTTTATTTTATATAGTTTTCACACACAGAGGATCAATCTATGTCAATTTTTTGAAGTTCAAAAACATGATTGAATATCAACGTGATGCTAAAATTAAATCTATGCAGTTTTTGGTCTCAATCTCTTTGTGTTCAATAATAGCTAAGGCTTTCATCATGACATTTGAGGAGTTTCATAGCAAGTTGCTTGTATATGAGCACATATTTATTCAATAAAAGACATATGAAGAGCAGCAAGTGTTTCAGGCAAATCTTGGCAAGTATGAACCATGTAATGACTTTGGTGGAAATCATAGGTCAGGATTTGATCAACAAAAACCTTTCTCTTGTAATTTTCAACTGGTAATGGACGTGGTAGAGGCAGAGATCGAGTTTAGAAGACGTGGTGGTACGAATGTGAAGTGACATTTTTTTCAACTATAAATGTCATATAGGTTGATTATGTTATACACTGAGAAATCTGCTTAGTGGTTCTAATACTCAGAATTCCACAAATTCACCTTTTGCATTTGCAGTTTTGAATATTTGTGGTAGAGATAGCTCTTGGGTCCTTGATTTAAAAGCAACACATCACATTACTCATGATTCATTCAATCTAGGTAATGCTAATACCTATTCATGGAATGATGGAGTGCTAGTAGGTAATTGTACTTCACTTCCCATTGTACACACTAGCAACACTATGGTTCCTTCTCATGATAAAAACTTATTAAATAATGTTTTGCACACACCACATATTACTTCAAATCGAATTCATGCTCACAAGATGTGTCATGATAATAATGTTTCACTTGAGTTTCTGTCAAATTTGATTTTTGCCAAGGACAAACATCAAATAAGTTGGTCCTTCAAGGTCTACTTGATTGAGGACTTTACTAACTGGTGCAAAACAGAGGTGCTGATGGACCTTATATGCACGCAAACTATCCATTTACTCTACTAGCATTTCTAGTAACTTCTGGTATGTGGCATCATCATTGCCATATTTCTACTCCTATTCTACACAAAGTATTATCATCTAATAGTATAAATGTAAAAATTCCTTCTCATTTTACTATTTGAATACCTTATGAGCTTGTCTTATAAGCAAACTATTAGTGTAGATTCTCGTGTGTCTCCACTTCCTTCTTTTTAATTGTTTTATTTTGACATCGTCTCTTTTTTCCTTCTATATATGGTGAGATACATTTTTTTTCTTGTTCTTGAGGATGATGCATATTTTTATTTTATATATTTTTTACACACAGAGGATCAATCTATGTCAATTTTTTGAAGTTCAAAAACATGAATGAATATCAACGTGATGCTAAAATTAAATCTATGCAGTTTTTGGTCTCAATCTCGTTGTGTTCAATAATAGCTAAGGCTTTCATCCTGACATTTGAGGAGTTTCATAGCAAGTTGCTTGTATATGAGCACATATTTATTCAATAAAAGACAGATGAAGAGCAGCAAGTGTTTCAGGCAAATATTGGCAAGTATGAACCATGTAATGACTTTGGTGGAAATCATAGGTCAGGATTTGATCAACAAAAACCTTTCTCTTGTAATTTTCAACTGGTAATGGACGTGGTAGAGGCAGAGATCGAGTTTAGAAGACGTGGTGGTACGAATGTGAAGTGACATTTTTTCAACTATAATGGTCATATAGGTTGATTATGTTATACACTGAGAAATCTGCTTAGTGGTTCTAATACTCAGAATTCCACAAATTCACCTTTTGCATTTGAAGCTTTGAATATTTGTGGTGGAGACGGCTCTTGGATCGTTGATTTAGAAGCAACACATCACATTACTCATGATTCATTCAATCTCGGTAATGCTAATACCTATTCATTGAATGATGGAGTGCTAGTATGTAATGGTACTTCACTTCCCATTGTACACACTAGTAACACTATGGTTCCTTCTCATGATAAAAACTTGTTAAATAATGTTCTGCACACACCACATATTACTTCAAATCGAATTCATGCTCACAAGATGTGTCAAGATAATAATGTTTCACTTGAGTTTCTGTCAAATTTGATTTTTGCCAAGGACAAACATCAAATAAGTTGGTCCTTCAAGGTCTACTTGATTGAGGACTTTACTAACTGGTGCAAAATAGAGGTGCTGATGGACCATATATACACGCAAACTATCCATTTACTCAACTAGCATTTCTAGTAACTTCTGGTATGTGGCATGATCATTGCCATATTTCTAATCCTATTCTACACAAAGTATTATCATCTAATATTATAAATGTAAAAATTCCTTCTCATTTTACTATTTGAATACCTTATGAGCTTGTCTTATAAGCAAACTTTTAGTGTAGATTCTCGTGTGTCTCCACTTCCTTCTTTTTAATTGTTTTATGTTGACATCTAGGGATTGTTTCTTTTTTCCTTCTATATATGGTGAGATACACTTTTTTTTCTTGTTCTTGAGGATGATGCATATTTTTATTTTATATAGTTTTTACACACAGAGGATCAATCTATGTCAATTTTTTGAAGTTCAAAAACATGATTGAATATCAACGTGATGCTAAAATTAAATCTATGCAGTTTTTGGTCTCAATCTCTTTGTGTTCAATAATAGCTAAGGCTTTCATCATGACATTTGAGGAGTTTCATAGCAAGTTGCTTGTATATGAGCACATATTTATTCAATAAAAGACAGATGAAGAGCAGCAAGTGTTTCAGGCAAATCTTGGCAAGTATGAACCATGTAATGACTTTGGTGGAAATCATAGGTCAGGATTTGATCTACAAAAACCTTTCTCTTGTAATTTTCAACTGGTAATGGACGTGGTAGAGGCAGAGATCAAGTTTAGAAGACGTGGTGGTAGGAATGGGAAGTGTCAATTTTTTCAACTATAATGGTCATATAGATTGATTATGTTATACACTGAGAAATCTGCTTAGTGGTTCTAATACTCAGAATTCCACAAATTCACCTTTTGCATTTGAAGCTTTGAATATTTGTGGTGGAGACAGCTCTTGGATCGTTGATTTAGAAGCAACACATCACATTACTCATGATTCATTCAATCTCGGTAATGCTAATACCTATTCATGGAATGATGGAGTGCTAGTAGGTAATGGTACTTCACTTCCCATTGTACACACTAGTAACACTATGGTTCCTTCTCATGATAAAAACTTGTTAAATAATGTTCTGCACACACCACATATTACTTCAAATCGAATTCATGCTCACAAGATGTGTCAAGATAATAATGTTTCACTTGAGTTTCTGTCAAATTTGATTTTTGCCAAGGACAAACATCAAATAAGTTGGTCCTTCAAGGTCTACTTGATTGAGGACTTTACTAACTGGTGCAAAACAGAGGTGCTGATGGACCTTATATGCACGCAAACTATCAATTTACTCTACTAGCATTTCTAGTAACTTCTGGTATGTGGCATGATCATTGCCATATTTCTAATCCTATTCTACACAAAGTATTATCATCTAATAGTATAAATGTAAAAATTCCTTCTCATTTTACTATTTGAATACCTTATGAGCTGGTCTTATAAGCAAACTTTTAGTGTAGATTCTCGTGTGTCTCCACTTCCTTCTTTTTAATTGTTTTATTTTGACATCGTCTCTTTTTTCCTCCTGGTGAGATACATTTTTTTCTTGTTCTTGAGGATGATGCATATTTTTATTTTATATAGTTTTCACACACAGAGGATCAATCTATGTCAATTTTTTGAAGTTCAAAAACATGATTGAATATCAACGTGATGCTAAAATTAAATCTATGCAGTTTTTGGTCTCAATCTCTTTGTGTTCAATAATAGCTAAGGCTTTCATCATGACATTTGAGGAGTTTCATAGCAAGTTGCTTGTATATGAGCACATATTTATTCAATAAAAGACATATGAAGAGCAGCAAGTGTTTCAGGCAAATCTTGGCAAGTATGAACCATGTAATGACTTTGGTGGAAATCATAGGTCAGGATTTGATCAACAAAAACCTTTCTCTTGTAATTTTCAACTGGTAATGGACGTGGTAGAGGCAGAGATCGAGTTTAGAAGACGTGGTGGTACGAATGTGAAGTGACATTTTTTTCAACTATAAATGTCATATAGGTTGATTATGTTATACACTGAGAAATCTGCTTAGTGGTTCTAATACTCAGAATTCCACAAATTCACCTTTTGCATTTGCAGTTTTGAATATTTGTGGTAGAGATAGCTCTTGGGTCCTTGATTTAAAAGCAACACATCACATTACTCATGATTCATTCAATCTAGGTAATGCTAATACCTATTCATGGAATGATGGAGTGCTAGTAGGTAATTGTACTTCACTTCCCATTGTACACACTAGCAACACTATGGTTCCTTCTCATGATAAAAACTTATTAAATAATGTTTTGCACACACCACATATTACTTCAAATCGAATTCATGCTCACAAGATGTGTCATGATAATAATGTTTCACTTGAGTTTCTGTCAAATTTGATTTTTGCCAAGGACAAACATCAAATAAGTTGGTCCTTCAAGGTCTACTTGATTGAGGACTTTACTAACTGGTGCAAAACAGAGGTGCTGATGGACCTTATATGCACGCAAACTATCCATTTACTCTACTAGCATTTCTAGTAACTTCTGGTATGTGGCATCATCATTGCCATATTTCTACTCCTATTCTACACAAAGTATTATCATCTAATAGTATAAATGTAAAAATTCCTTCTCATTTTACTATTTGAATACCTTATGAGCTTGTCTTATAAGCAAACTATTAGTGTAGATTCTCGTGTGTCTCCACTTCCTTCTTTTTAATTGTTTTATTTTGACATCGTCTCTTTTTTCCTTCTATATATGGTGAGATACATTTTTTTTCTTGTTCTTGAGGATGATGCATATTTTTATTTTATATATTTTTTACACACAGAGGATCAATCTATGTCAATTTTTTGAAGTTCAAAAACATGAATGAATATCAACGTGATGCTAAAATTAAATCTATGCAGGTTTTGGTCTCAATCTCGTTGTGTTCAATAATAGCTAAGGCTTTCATCCTGACATTTGAGGAGTTTCATAGCAAGTTGCTTGTATATGAGCACATATTTATTCAATAAAAGACAGATGAAGAGCAGCAAGTGTTTCAGGCAAATATTGGCAAGTATGAACCATGTAATGACTTTGGTGGAAATCATAGGTCAGGATTTGATCAACAAAAACCTTTCTCTTGTAATTTTCAACTGGTAATGGACGTGGTAGAGGCAGAGATCGAGTTTAGAAGACGTGGTGGTACGAATGTGAAGTGACATTTTTTCAACTATAATGGTCATATAGGTTGATTATGTTATACACTGAGAAATCTGCTTAGTGGTTCTAATACTCAGAATTCCACAAATTCACCTTTTGCATTTGAAGCTTTGAATATTTGTGGTGGAGACGGCTCTTGGATCGTTGATTTAGAAGCAACACATCACATTACTCATGATTCATTCAATCTCGGTAATGCTAATACCTATTCATTGAATGATGGAGTGCTAGTATGTAATGGTACTTCACTTCCCATTGTACACACTAGTAACACTATGGTTCCTTCTCATGATAAAAACTTGTTAAATAATGTTCTGCACACACCACATATTACTTCAAATCGAATTCATGCTCACAAGATGTGTCAAGATAATAATGTTTCACTTGAGTTTCTGTCAAATTTGATTTTTGCCAAGGACAAACATCAAATAAGTTGGTCCTTCAAGGTCTACTTGATTGAGGACTTTACTAACTGGTGCAAAATAGAGGTGCTGATGGACCATATATACACGCAAACTATCCATTTACTCAACTAGCATTTCTAGTAACTTCTGGTATGTGGCATGATCATTGCCATATTTCTAATCCTATTCTACACAAAGTATTATCATCTAATATTATAAATGTAAAAATTCCTTCTCATTTTACTATTTGAATACCTTATGAGCTTGTCTTATAAGCAAACTTTTAGTGTAGATTCTCGTGTGTCTCCACTTCCTTCTTTTTAATTGTTTTATGTTGACATCTAGGGATTGTTTCTTTTTTCCTTCTATATATGGTGAGATACACTTTTTTTTCTTGTTCTTGAGGATGATGCATATTTTTATTTTATATAGTTTTTACACACAGAGGATCAATCTATGTCAATTTTTTGAAGTTCAAAAACATGATTGAATATCAACGTGATGCTAAAATTAAATCTATGCAGTTTTTGGTCTCAATCTCTTTGTGTTCAATAATAGCTAAGGCTTTCATCATGACATTTGAGGAGTTTCATAGCAAGTTGCTTGTATATGAGCACATATTTATTCAATAAAAGACAGATGAAGAGCAGCAAGTGTTTCAGGCAAATCTTGGCAAGTATGAACCATGTAATGACTTTGGTGGAAATCATAGGTCAGGATTTGATCTACAAAAACCTTTCTCTTGTAATTTTCAACTGGTAATGGACGTGGTAGAGGCAGAGATCAAGTTTAGAAGACGTGGTGGTAGGAATGGGAAGTGTCAATTTTTTCAACTATAATGGTCATATAGATTGATTATGTTATACACTGAGAAATCTGCTTAGTGGTTCTAATACTCAGAATTCCACAAATTCACCTTTTGCATTTGAAGCTTTGAATATTTGTGGTGGAGACAGCTCTTGGATCGTTGATTTAGAAGCAACACATCACATTACTCATGATTCATTCAATCTCGGTAATGCTAATACCTATTCATGGAATGATGGAGTGCTAGTAGGTAATGGTACTTCACTTCCCATTGTACACACTAGTAACACTATGGTTCCTTCTCATGATAAAAACTTGTTAAATAATGTTCTGCACACACCACATATTACTTCAAATCGAATTCATGCTCACAAGATGTGTCAAGATAATAATGTTTCACTTGAGTTTCTGTCAAATTTGATTTTTGCCAAGGACAAACATCAAATAAGTTGGTCCTTCAAGGTCTACTTGATTGAGGACTTTACTAACTGGTGCAAAACAGAGGTGCTGATGGACCTTATATGCACGCAAACTATCAATTTACTCTACTAGCATTTCTAGTAACTTCTGGTATGTGGCATGATCATTGCCATATTTCTAATCCTATTCTACACAAAGTATTATCATCTAATAGTATAAATGTAAAAATTCCTTCTCATTTTACTATTTGAATACCTTATGAGCTGGTCTTATAAGCAAACTTTTAGTGTAGATTCTCGTGTGTCTCCACTTCCTTCTTTTTAATTGTTTTATTTTGACATCGTCTCTTTTTTCCTCCTGGTGAGATACATTTTTTTCTTGTTCTTGAGGATGATGCATATTTTTATTTTATATAGTTTTCACACACAGAGGATCAATCTATGTCAATTTTTTGAAGTTCAAAAACATGATTGAATATCAACGTGATGCTAAAATTAAATCTATGCAGTTTTTGGTCTCAATCTCTTTGTGTTCAATAATAGCTAAGGCTTTCATCATGACATTTGAGGAGTTTCATAGCAAGTTGCTTGTATATGAGCACATATTTATTCAATAAAAGACATATGAAGAGCAGCAAGTGTTTCAGGCAAATCTTGGCAAGTATGAACCATGTAATGACTTTGGTGGAAATCATAGGTCAGGATTTGATCAACAAAAACCTTTCTCTTGTAATTTTCAACTGGTAATGGACGTGGTAGAGGCAGAGATCGAGTTTAGAAGACGTGGTGGTACGAATGTGAAGTGACATTTTTTTCAACTATAAATGTCATATAGGTTGATTATGTTATACACTGAGAAATCTGCTTAGTGGTTCTAATACTCAGAATTCCACAAATTCACCTTTTGCATTTGCAGTTTTGAATATTTGTGGTAGAGATAGCTCTTGGGTCCTTGATTTAAAAGCAACACATCACATTACTCATGATTCATTCAATCTAGGTAATGCTAATACCTATTCATGGAATGATGGAGTGCTAGTAGGTAATTGTACTTCACTTCCCATTGTACACACTAGCAACACTATGGTTCCTTCTCATGATAAAAACTTATTAAATAATGTTTTGCACACACCACATATTACTTCAAATCGAATTCATGCTCACAAGATGTGTCATGATAATAATGTTTCACTTGAGTTTCTGTCAAATTTGATTTTTGCCAAGGACAAACATCAAATAAGTTGGTCCTTCAAGGTCTACTTGATTGAGGACTTTACTAACTGGTGCAAAACAGAGGTGCTGATGGACCTTATATGCACGCAAACTATCCATTTACTCTACTAGCATTTCTAGTAACTTCTGGTATGTGGCATCATCATTGCCATATTTCTACTCCTATTCTACACAAAGTATTATCATCTAATAGTATAAATGTAAAAATTCCTTCTCATTTTATTATTTGAATACCTTATGAGCTTGTCTTATAAGCAAACTATTAGTGTAGATTCTCGTGTGTCTCCACTTCCTTCTTTTTAATTGTTTTATTTTGACATCGTCTCTTTTTTCCTTCTATATATGGTGAGATACATTTTTTTTCTTGTTCTTGAGGATGATGCATATTTTTATTTTATATATTTTTTACACACAGAGGATCAATCTATGTCAATTTTTTGAAGTTCAAAAACATGAATGAATATCAACGTGATGCTAAAATTAAATCTATGCAGTTTTTGGTCTCAATCTCGTTGTGTTCAATAATAGCTAAGGCTTTCATCCTGACATTTGAGGAGTTTCATAGCAAGTTGCTTGTATATGAGCACATATTTATTCAATAAAAGACAGATGAAGAGCAGCAAGTGTTTCAGGCAAATATTGGCAAGTATGAACCATGTAATGACTTTGGTGGAAATCATATGTCAGGATTTGATCAACAAAAACCTTTCTCTTGTAATTTTCAACTGGTAATGGACGTGGTAGAGGCAGAGATCGAGTTTAGAAGACGTGGTGGTACGAATGTGAAGTGACATTTTTTCAACTATAATGGTCATATAGGTTGATTATGTTATACACTGAGAAATCTGCTTAGTGGTTCTAATACTCAGAATTCCACAAATTCACCTTTTGCATTTGAAGCTTTGAATATTTGTGGTGGAGACGGCTCTTGGATCGTTGATTTAGAAGCAACACATCACATTACTCATGATTCATTCAATCTCGGTAATGCTAATACCTATTCATTGAATGATGGAGTGCTAGTATGTAATGGTACTTCACTTCCCATTGTACACACTAGTAACACTATGGTTCCTTCTCATGATAAAAACTTGTTAAATAATGTTCTGCACACACCACATATTACTTCAAATCGAATTCATGCTCACAAGATGTGTCAAGATAATAATGTTTCACTTGAGTTTCTGTCAAATTTGATTTTTGCCAAGGACAAACATCAAATAAGTTGGTCCTTCAAGGTCTACTTGATTGAGGACTTTACTAACTGGTGCAAAATAGAGGTGCTGATGGACCATATATACACGCAAACTATCCATTTACTCAACTAGCATTTCTAGTAACTTCTGGTATGTGGCATGATCATTGCCATATTTCTAATCCTATTCTACACAAAGTATTATCATCTAATATTATAAATGTAAAAATTCCTTCTCATTTTACTATTTGAATACCTTATGAGCTTGTCTTATAAGCAAACTTTTAGTGTAGATTCTCGTGTGTCTCCACTTCCTTCTTTTTAATTGTTTTATGTTGACATCTAGGGATTGTTTCTTTTTTCCTTCTATATATGGTGAGATACACTTTTTTTTCTTGTTCTTGAGGATGATGCATATTTTTATTTTATATAGTTTTTACACACAGAGGATCAATCTATGTCAATTTTTTGAAGTTCAAAAACATGATTGAATATCAACGTGATGCTAAAATTAAATCTATGCAGTTTTTGGTCTCAATCTCTTTGTGTTCAATAATAGCTAAGGCTTTCATCATGACATTTGAGGAGTTTCATAGCAAGTTGCTTGTATATGAGCACATATTTATTCAATAAAAGACAGATGAAGAGCAGCAAGTGTTTCAGGCAAATCTTGGCAAGTATGAACCATGTAATGACTTTGGTGGAAATCATAGGTCAGGATTTGATCTACAAAAACCTTTCTCTTGTAATTTTCAACTGGTAATGGACGTGGTAGAGGCAGAGATCAAGTTTAGAAGACGTGGTGGTAGGAATGGGAAGTGTCAATTTTTTCAACTATAATGGTCATATAGATTGATTATGTTATACACTGAGAAATCTGCTTAGTGGTTCTAATACTCAGAATTCCACAAATTCACCTTTTGCATTTGAAGCTTTGAATATTTGTGGTGGAGACAGCTCTTGGATCGTTGATTTAGAAGCAACACATCACATTACTCATGATTCATTCAATCTCGGTAATGCTAATACCTATTCATGGAATGATGGAGTGCTAGTAGGTAATGGTACTTCACTTCCCATTGTACACACTAGTAACACTATGGTTCCTTCTCATGATAAAAACTTGTTAAATAATGTTCTGCACACACCACATATTACTTCAAATCGAATTCATGCTCACAAGATGTGTCAAGATAATAATGTTTCACTTGAGTTTCTGTCAAATTTGATTTTTGCCAAGGACAAACATCAAATAAGTTGGTCCTTCAAGGTCTACTTGATTGAGGACTTTACTAACTGGTGCAAAACAGAGGTGCTGATGGACCTTATATGCACGCAAACTATCAATTTACTCTACTAGCATTTCTAGTAACTTCTGGTATGTGGCATGATCATTGCCATATTTCTAATCCTATTCTACACAAAGTATTATCATCTAATAGTATAAATGTAAAAATTCCTTCTCATTTTACTATTTGAATACCTTATGAGCTGGTCTTATAAGCAAACTTTTAGTGTAGATTCTCGTGTGTCTCCACTTCCTTCTTTTTAATTGTTTTATTTTGACATCGTCTCTTTTTTCCTCCTGGTGAGATACATTTTTTTCTTGTTCTTGAGGATGATGCATATTTTTATTTTATATAGTTTTCACACACAGAGGATCAATCTATGTCAATTTTTTGAAGTTCAAAAACATGATTGAATATCAACGTGATGCTAAAATTAAATCTATGCAGTTTTTGGTCTCAATCTCTTTGTGTTCAATAATAGCTAAGGCTTTCATCATGACATTTGAGGAGTTTCATAGCAAGTTGCTTGTATATGAGCACATATTTATTCAATAAAAGACATATGAAGAGCAGCAAGTGTTTCAGGCAAATCTTGGCAAGTATGAACCATGTAATGACTTTGGTGGAAATCATAGGTCAGGATTTGATCAACAAAAACCTTTCTCTTGTAATTTTCAACTGGTAATGGACGTGGTAGAGGCAGAGATCGAGTTTAGAAGACGTGGTGGTACGAATGTGAAGTGACATTTTTTCAACTATAATGGTCATATAGGTTGATTATGTTATACACTGAGAAATCTGCTTAGTGGTTCTAATACTCAGAATTCCACAAATTCACCTTTTGCATTTGCAGTTTTGAATATTTGTGGTGGAGATAGCTCTTGGGTCCTTGATTTAAAAGCAACACATCACATTACTCATGATTCATTCAATCTCCGTAATGCTAATACCTATTCATGGAATGATGGAGTGCTAGTAGGTAATTGTACTTCACTTCCCATTGTACACACTAGCAACACTATGGTTCCTTCTCATGATAAAAACTTGTTAAATAATGTTCTGCACACACCATATATTACTTCAAATCGAATTCATGCTCACAAGTTGTGTCAAGATAATAATGTTTCACTTGAGTTTCTTTCAAATTTGATTTTTGCCAAGGAGAAAACATCAAATAAGTTGGTCCTTCAAGGTCTACTTGATTGAGGACTTTACTAACTGGTGTAAAACAGATGTGCTGATGGACCTTATATGCACGCAAACTATCCATTTCCTCTACTAGCATTTCTAGTAACTTCTGGTATGTGGCTTGATCATTTCCATATTTCTAATCCTATTCTACACAAAGTATTATCATCTAATAGTATAAATGTAAAAATTCCTTCTCGTTTTACTATTTGAATACCTTATGAGCTAGTCTTATAAGAAAACTTTTAGTGTAGATTCTCGTGTGTCTCCACTTCCTTCTTTTTAATTGTTTTATGTTGACATCTAGGGATTGTATCTTTTTTCCTTCTATATATGGTGAGATACATTTTTTTCTTGTTCCTGAGGATGATGCATATTTTTATTTTATATAGTTTTTACACACAGATGATCAATCTATGTCAATTTTTTGATGTTCAAAAACATGATTGAATATCAACGTGATGCTAAAATTAAATCTATGCAGTTTTTGGTCTCAATCTCTTTGTGTTCAATAATTGCTAAGGCTTTCATCGTGACATTTGAGGAGTTTCATAGCAAGTTGCTTGTATATGAGCACATATTTATTCAATAAAACACAGATGAAAAGCAGCAAGTGTTTCAGGCAAATCTTGGCAAGTATGAACCATGTAATGACTTTGGTGGAAATCATAGGTCAGGATTTGATCTACAAAAACCTTTCTCTTGTAATTTTCAACTGGTAATGGACGTGGTAGAGGCAGAGATCAAGTTTAGAAGACGTGGTGGTAGGAATGGGAAGTGTCAATTTTTTCAACTATAATGGTCATATAGATTGATTATGTTATACACTGAGAAATCTGCTTAGTGGTTCTAATACTCAGAATTCCACAAATTCACCTTTTGCATTTGAAGCTTTGAATATTTGTGGTGGAGACAGCTCTTGGATCGTTGATTTAGAAGCAACACATCACATTACTCATGATTCATTCAATCTCGGTAATGCTAATACCTATTCATGGAATGATGGAGTGCTAGTAGGTAATGGTACTTCACTTCCCATTGTACACACTAGTAACACTATGGTTCCTTCTCATGATAAAAACTTGTTAAATAATGTTCTGCACACACCACATATTACTTCAAATCGAATTCATGCTCACAAGATGTGTCAAGATAATAATGTTTCACTTGAGTTTCTGTCAAATTTGATTTTTGCCAAGGACAAACATCAAATAAGTTGGTCCTTCAAGGTCTACTTGATTGAGGACTTTACTAACTGGTGCAAAACAGAGGTGCTGATGGACCTTATATGCACGCAAACTATCAATTTACTCTACTAGCATTTCTAGTAACTTCTGGTATGTGGCATGATCATTGCCATATTTCTAATCCTATTCTACACAAAGTATTATCATCTAATAGTATAAATGTAAAAATTCCTTCTCATTTTACTATTTGAATACCTTATGAGCTTGTCTTATAAGCAAACTTTTAGTGTAGATTCTCGTGTGTCTCCACTTCCTTCTTTTTAATTGTTTTATGTTGACATCTAGGGATTGTCTCTTTTTTCCTTCTATATATGGTGAGATACATTTTTTTCTTGTTCTTGAGGATGATGCATATTTTTATTTTATATAGTTTTTACACACAGAGGATCAAATTATGTCAATTTTTTGAAGTTCAAAAACATGATTGAATATCAACGTGATGCTAAAATTAAATCTATGCAGTTTTTGGTCTCAATCTCTTTGTGTTCAATAATAGCTAAGGCTTTCATCATGACATTTGAGGAGTTTCATAGCAAGTTGCTTGTATATGAGCACATATTTATTCAATAAAAGACAGATGAAGAGCAGCAAGTGTTTCAGGCAAATCTTGGCAAGTATGAACCATGTAATGACTTTGGTGGAAATCATAGGTCAGGATGAGTTAATTGTTAAACTCTTAATGAGTTCTATACGCTATGTGGAGTGGAGTACATAGCTACAAGAGTACTCTTGATAGACTCACCTATGTGAATGTGGAAGTGTGGCCGCTTCCTATGAAAATTTTTGGGGCAAAATTTACTAGAGCGTTCACTATACTAGGATACACGTGCATGACCGTAAAACACGGGCTTTTAGAACTACACCTTGGAAAGGTTGTGTGTGTGATGATTGTTAGAGATAGAGTTTAAAACTACGAGTTACTCTAGTATATTCTAAAGCATCAACACTATGCAAAGGTTCAAGTCGATAGACACCTTTTTTGCTTATGCACAATCTTATAATTTTAATTGATCTGTTGCTCGATGAAAATTATTTTTATATAAAATTCAAGTGGGAGGTTGTTGGAAAAATATGAATTTTATAAAAAGGATTGTTGGAAAAGATGAAGTTAATAAAAAATTGTAAAGTATTATCCCACATTGCTTTTTTACATTATTTAAAAGACGTATAAATAGTAAAAAGTTGGCTATTTGGATTGGGCCCCAAGGGACACCCACTTTTGTGGAAGGGAAAGGACCTAGGCAAATGTGATACCACACGCGCGCGCACCGCCACCGCCGCCGTCCGACCGATCGTGGCGTGCCGAGCCGAGTGGAGTCCGAGTGCGTGTGCGTGTGCGTGTGTGTGAGGTGGTATTTTATTTTTTGGAAAAATATTCTTTTTAAGGAAAACTTTTCCAATTAGAAAAATAGTTGTTATATATATATATATATATTTTCAGGAAAAACGACCGTTATTTTCTTTTATCAAAATATGACCGTTAAATGACTGTTTGTCTTCTTTATTCAAAAAAAGAGTCATTGCTCGTATTTACTCACAAAAATGTCTGTTACTCGTCTTTAATCTAAAAAATGGCTGTTATTCTTCGTTACTCAGAATGGCCGTTACGCTCTTAATTCCTAGATATTACCGTTATTATCATAATTGCCACACAGTTTCTAAAACCTATAAAAGGGGGCCTCAGTTCCCAGTTTCTATACAACTATCTCTACAAACTCATCTCACTAGAAACAATTCTCTCTGCAATTCTAAGTTATTTTCCAGTTTTCTGAGAACAAATTTTTCAGGTGTGGCATTCTGATCTTCATTAGTGCAATGAAGTTCCGAGACAGAGAAAAAAAATTCTAGATTGTTTTATCCTGGGGACGACTGAACTGTATTTGCTTGCACAAATTGGATAGAGTCGCGAAACGTTTTAAAGAAAACGACCTAATATACGACTCAACCCAAGCAATTCACACCAGGTTATCGATAATATTGTTTTAGTACTGTTATTAACAAACTTGTTTCAACATAATATGACATTTTTTTCTATTTCAATTCTTAATTTTTGTTTCTTCGCGAACAAATTTGGATGAAAATGTATTTACTTATTTAATGATACTCCCTCCTCACTTGGATCGAAATTGTGGGTTCTGTAAACAATAATCAAATTTGAACCATGTACTTGGCATGGTCGAGGAACTTTCCTCATGTAATCCTTCCGATATGCATTTTATTAAAAATCAAAATAAAGGATAATATTATTCGATATTCACTATGTCAAATAAGAACAAGTGAATAGATAAATAAAAAATCAAAATATGCATCAAAGCTTTCTAATTTGTAATATATATATAGACCAAAATTTCAAAATAGCAAGTGAAAGTCTACCCTCGACATTCAATCAAAGATGGAAGTGATACAGTAATAAGCCACCAAACAAGCAGTAGAAAGAAAACAATTCAGAGAAGTTTACATGGAGCTAACACGAAAGAATTAACGTTATTAAAGTTACAATTCACATACAATAATACTTGTAGCTGGTTCTATCATCAAGTTCAAGAGTTTTATGATTGAAATTGTTTTTTGTTATCTATTTCACTTTAAAAAACAACTTTATTTCATGTATTTTCCAAATGTTTTCTGGATCCGTTTGAAACTACTTTTACTTTTGGATGAAAGTGATTTCAAATATACTAAGCAATTTCAAGGGTGGCAATCTTTATGACGAATGGTAAAATTTTAAGACGCATTATTTCAGTTATTAAGAACATTATTTTCTACTATGAAGAAAAGTAACCAACTAGAGAAATAGTTTATAATACATATATTTCTACTAGATTAATTATTAAAATATCATTCTAAAATACTTTTAGAAATTTTATACCACACCTAAATACTTACCTTTAAACCATTTCATTTCAAATCACTTAAAACTATTTCTAAAAGAAGCACACCCAAATATACCCTTCTATAAGTCATTATTTTCATTTGTGTACTTTCATATTTATTTTTATTTGATTGAGATCGATAATAGAAAGAAAAAAAAAAGTTCAGGTCTACAGTAAAAAGGAATGTTGAGAGCAAGATAAGAAATTAAATTATGAAATATGAAAACATAAAACAGGTTTTGAAACCTTCTCCTTTCCAAGATCCAAAATTAGGTTAAAAATAGAAAACATAGCATGCTACTAAACAAGAAAAAAATCAACAAATTTCATTTCTGAAGTCCTCAAATCAAATATAAAACTAACCTAAGACACAAAATGCCAATGCTATTAGCAACATCTTTCATCTTCCAACTAAGTCCAAAACTTTTGAAGAAACAATCACATGCGTTAGGGCCCCATTTAAATATTCTTCTTTTAGTAATAATTTCAAGAAAAGTGATTTAAATGAAATATTTTGATCAAAATTGATTTTAAGAAAAGCATTTAGGTATTTAAGATGAAAAATTTTAAAGTAGTTTATAATTGACAATGAACATGCATCCAAAATAATTTCTCAAAGTATTACTTACTTCTTCCAAAAACATTAATAATGCTTCACAAAATTTTAAAAACACTTCTTAGAGATTGCCAAAAACCTAAAAGTGTTCTGTAGGCTATTAGTAACTAGAAGAAGCATTTCCAAATAGACCCTTAATTTAGAGTGTAAATAATTAAAGATTTCTTCAATTTTATATATAACCACCTAGTTTCATTTTATCATACCAAAAAAACATATCCATCACATTATAAAGCAAAAACATATATTTAATAAATTTATAAAGATGCATTAAAAAAACATATGTTTATCGTTTTATAAAGCACCTAAAATGAGGTTGCAAAGGAAACTCTATTTAGGAAAGAGGTCATGTTATGCATTAAAAAACATATCATAAGGATTTAGGTTACTTGTCATCATAGATAAAACAAAATATAGCATTATTCAGATGCTCAGTGCAAATATGTGCATCATTGCAAGTAAAGACTGCTAAATCCCTCTTTCCTCTCAAGGCAATTGTTGAAAGTCAAAACACTAGCCAAAAAAAATATGTAAGTGAGATTGCATTCCACAACAGACATTTCTCAAGACTGACCAACAAGAAGTCCAGGGGCAGACAGACCATAACATTCTAATTCTACAGCAAATAAACTTAGTAAAGATCACTTTCCTTGTGAGTGTGGATCACACAATCTGCAGTAGGGTATGCAATACAAGTCAGGACATAACCTTCCTTCATTTGATTATCATCAAGGAACGACCCATCAGATTGATCCACAGACCCAGAGTCAATCTTCCCAGCACATGTAGAACAAGCTCCAGCTCTGCAAGAATATGGCAGCTCAATTCCTACATTCTCAGCAGAATCTAAAATGTATGCATCATCTGGTGCCTCAAACTCATGCTCTACGCCTTCTGGCCCAACAACCTTGATTTTATAGACTGCCATGGAAGCCCTGAAAGAGGATGAAGATGCTTTCAAGCCAAATGTCTTGGAGATGTTCTTCAGTGATCCCAGAGAAGATGGACCCTTGATAATAGGGCTGGTGAGTTGGTTCCTAGGTGAAGATCTGAACATGCTATTAGAGGGAACTTTCACAGTTGACATTGTTGCCATGTTTAGTCCTGGGTTCACGTTAAAATACTCTAAAGCATTAATAGGTTGTTCCAAACAAAGACAGGCGAGATAGGGAATGATTTGAATCTCGTTACAAAATCTCACAATTAGGAACACAGCAAATTAACATACTAACAAACATTTTCCAAATCTGGAGCCCAAGCAAACAAGAGAAGTAATGGTTACTCTAAAATCATTTATGTATACCTTCCCAAT
Organism: Hippophae tibetana; assembly: GCA_037013495.1. Taxonomy (NCBI): domain Eukaryota; kingdom Viridiplantae; phylum Streptophyta; class Magnoliopsida; order Rosales; family Elaeagnaceae; genus Hippophae; species Hippophae tibetana. Next base: position 48,679,661 of record CM072810.1, read on the forward strand.
ACGAGAAAAGAAATGGAACCAAAACTATCCATTCAATAACAAGGCCATTAATATAGGAGCACTTTGAGAAGAAGCAAACTCAAGGCTCCCCACAACTTCAATCTAGGCTCCAATTTCATAGGGACATAGGCCTAAAAGGTGCACCAAGCAGTTCATGTATATCAGGAACCTCTTAGTCTTTAAAAAATTGGAAGGATCTAGAATTAAGGTTTTCTTTGTCATACAGACTTTTGGGCTAGTAACTTCAAATCGTTTATTAGGAGCATTGATTCAAATTTTCAAATCAACCAACGTCTGGACAAAACTTTCATAGTACTCCACGAAGGGGAAAAATAAAAAGAAAACTTCATGTAACACAAACTTGAAGCCATCAATTTCCTAAAATCATTATCCAAATACTAACAAACATTCTCCAAATCTGAAGCCCAAGAGAAAACATAGATAGTAATGCTACAAACACATAACTAATTCAACAAGGCATCCCATCCAAGGCAATTAATAGATAGTAATTAAATTTGTATGCCTTTACAATATTATCAAATAAATGGAACCAAAACGATTCATTCAATAACAAGAAGGCCGTTAATTAATATAGGAGCACTTTGAGAAGAAGCATGCTCAAGGCTCTCTGCTACTTCAATCTAAGCTCCAATTTTCACAAAACTAGGTTTAAATGGTACACAAAGCGAAGTCTAACTGTACATCAGCAACAGAAACATCAATGTCTTTGAAAAAATAAGACTAAAATGAATTATGGTTCTTGTGATATACATATAATTTTGTGCTCGTAACCTCATATCACCAAAATGCTTTATAGGAGTACTAATTCAAACTTACAAATTGGTAAGGTTAACAACAATCCAAGAAGAGAAACATAAAAATGTTACATTTAACACAAACGCCACCCATCTCCTAAAATCATCACCCAAATATTTATAGCTACAAAAAACAAACACCAATATGACAAGAAAAATAAAAACTAGATAATAACAATCGCCAAATGCACAAATCACGCACCTAACAGCATTCAGTTAATCAAATAGTCAATGATACTTCTTCATTTCAATGTAAACTGCAAAGAACTAGAAGGGAAGAAAAAAAGTTACATTATAAAGTAGAAGTTCCACACCAAAAAAAATCATTTTTGATAAGATTGTTGGGAGAGTAAATAAAGGAAGAGCCCATAAGACAAAAACAAGAAAATTGAAACTTTGAAATACAGAAGAAAAACATAACTCAAAGCCAGAAAATAAAAGATCAAACAAAACCCATACACACAAAAAAGAAATGAGAGTAAAATCATATACAGTAGGGTCAGATCTACATCATCTAATCACATACATAATAAAGAAGAGACAGAGATGGAAGAGACCTGAAGAGAGGGGGTTTTGACTTTCAACTTTGAGCGAGAGGGAGAGCGGAGAAAACGAGGCAAAGCAAGTCACGAGCAGTCAATACTCGCTGAATTGCTGTTAAATAAATAGGCAAATAAAGTGACAGCCAAGTAACGCTAGAAAACGGGACGGGACGGCTTTTGGAGTTTCCTGAAAGCCGGTTAGGCTTCGATTTATAAAATAATTATCAAATTATTGAAAGTAGGTTGATTTTCCTATATAAAATTATAATAAAAATGTAATATCAAAATACCCCTAATCTGTCAAAATAGCAGTTAAAACAGGTGTTGTTAGTTTGATTTATTTCGTTTGAATTTAACTTATTTTAAATAAATTAGTTTTAATTTAATTAATTTAATTTTTAAATAAATCGAGTCGTTGAATTACTCTTCATTTAATTTTTTTTACAATTATATTTATTTTTTACTAATTTGTTTTTAAATATATTGACTTATTTAATTTTTTTACATGTTTATGATATTAAATAAATTGACTTATTATTTTTGTTGAATTCATTTTGATAATTTTATGATATAATTTTTTAAATATTAGATAGTGATGTGATAATTATATTGTAATTAGTTAATTAAAAAATTAATTATTCAAGTTTGTTCCATCAATAAAATAAATTGATTGTTTAAAAAAAATTCTTGTTTTGGTAAAAAACAATGTTAAAAAAATCACACTAAAAAAATATTTACAAAAATATGTTGAGTCTCTTAGCCAAAAGAATAACATTCAACCAAAACAAATTGTTAAATAGTTGATGAGTTGCTAATTTAAGTTTTTGAGGTAATGAATTAGATTTTTTAACATGACCTTAATATGTTAACTTTAAATGAGTTAAGCCCATCATGTCCAAATTCGAAAAGTCCATCTACATTTTGGTTGATTTTTTTTTTTTTTTTGTTGCATTTCATTGAGTTCTTCATTCATGTTTGGTATATTTCATTTTCATTTTTTTGTGGTTTATTTAATGTAAGTTCTTTGTTTTCATTCGTAATAGTCATCCCCTTTTCGTTGTTTTCTTTGATTGTTGCATTTGTTTGAGTTTTTCACCTCTTGTTTCGTATATATATATATGTTTTAGTTTTTTTTTGGGCTTATTATGTGTTTGTTTTGTATTTGTTTTCTCTTATATTTCTTTTCAATTATTTTGAAGCTTTTGGTTTCATTTCGTTGATTCATCCATTGTGCCTTAGGTATTTTTCAATTTTATGTGTTTTTGTGTTTGGTAAGATATTTCATTTGTATTTGTGTTATTTTCTATTAAAAGGATATATTATCACAGTGTGTTATATTTTTAAAAAAATTATAGACTCATTTAGTCAATATATGTGTTTCATATATAGTATCTATTTGTGAGTTATTTGATTTGGTATTTTGTTATTGTTTGGTCTTATTTTGTGTACGTTGAAGTTTAAATATTACGAGGTAAGAATTTTTCTCTATTTATTTGTGTTTCTATATTGTTATATCAATTTTGTTGTTTTTGTGTTTATCATATTATCCTCTTGTTTTTATGTTGATTTTTTCATACTTATAGTTTTGTTACCATGAATGTACGTGCTTTTATAATCATTGGTCATTTTTTTTCATTTTTATTATTCTTCTTGAATTTTATTGTTGTTTATTTCTTTGATGTTATGCATGTGATTTTCCTTTGAAATTTTATATATATGTGTTTAACTCGTTATGTTTAGTGTATTTTTTTTCACTTTGAATTATGGTAGATTTTCTTGTATATTAGCTTGATGTTTCTTAAACTTTTGTTGTTCTTTACATCTTAAATTCATGTTTTGAATTTTTGTTATGTATTTGATATGAAGTTCTGCATTGAGTTCATGTGTTTTGATTATGATTTTGTTGTAAGATGTCTAAAAGAAAAGGTTTTGATATTGTTTCGTCAAATGAACCCAAGATGACTCGATCAATTGTTAATGATGATGTTAACGAGGTTCAAATTCTTGTTATAATTTATTTAGTTGATATATTCTATGATTTTTAGATTTTATATTATTTAGTTGGTATGTAAGTTGAATATGTCTTGAATGTACATTATTACATTGTATTAGGATTTGATAATAACAATTTACATTATTTTTGTTGCTTTCATTTTTATTTGTTTTGTTAAATATTACATGTTTTTTAGTATGTTATGTATATCTTACATTATTGTTTTCAATAATTTTTAGGTTTTATATTCTTTAGTATAATATTTTCATTTAAAACTTAAATATGTTTTGAACTTACATTGTTATATTGTATTAGAACCATAATGTAACAAGTTATATATTTTCTGGTTTTGCATCATTTTTATATATGTTTTAAAATATTTTATATTCTTTAACCATTACATTTTTAAGATTGATATTATTTTAGGAGGGTTTTTTCATTTTGTAACTTGATTAGTTTTAAATGTACGTTTATATTTTAAATTAACAAGTTACATTGTACGTGTTTTTTTGTTCATTTTACTTGTATTATAGTTTATTACATATTATTTAGTACTAGATGTATATCTTACATGTTTTTTTTATCATTTTTAGGTTTCATATCTTGAAGATAATGTTTTTCCCTAACTTGCTTGGTAGGGATGATGAATTTAATATTCATTGTGGTTGTAATGCTACACCACAAATGGTTATCATCTATATCAAAAGTGTTCTAAACGAGGGTTAGAAAATAAGGTTCAAGAGTTATGCTTCAAGGATTTCTATAATTTTCCAAACTGACGATTTAGTAGGAAACTCATCCACTCTTTGTTGTTAAGGAAATGTCTTCCTTATAAATCTATGAAGGAGATATAGTTTCATTTAAGTACGAAGGTGTTAAGGTTCTCTCGCATTAATTTTTTGATTGCCACTTGTTTGAAATTGTTGAATGAAGATGACACTATTGAAGTTGAGTAGTATTCAACTTCATTTATTACAAATTATTTAAGTAAGTTTTCTACTATCAAATACTTAGAGTTTTTGGTAGATTACATTGGTAGGCCTAATCATCGGACATTAACTACTCATAAGATGAAGAGTGGTATGAAGCCAAAGAATGTTGGATCAAGTAGTAAGTCTCTTAAGGGGAAGCAAGTTGCTTGTTTTGAAGAGGATGATGTTGTAATGATTTATCTAATATACTTTTTAGAGGGTTTACTTGATAAACTGAAGAATCTGTGTGAGAAGCCCTACTATTGAAAACTGATTAGGATAAATTCAATTCTTATCCTTACATGGCCTTCAACTTATTTTTTGATAGTTTGAATAAGGGCTTTAAGTTTATGGTCTTAGTTTGTATTTTCCAAGTATGAATGTATGATTCAATTTTAGATATTGGAAATGAACTTGAATATATGCTTAAATAATCAATTTGTAACTATGTTGAAATTGTCAACAGTGATGAAACCAAAATTGGCTCAAGTGAAGGTGATTCTTGATAAGCCTTATGCGATAATGATTTATTTTCATATTGTTGCATTTTTATTAGTGTGTTTTAAGTAATAAACAACTTCATTGCATTATTTCTCATATGATGTGACACATTACATAGTATGTGAACATAGGATGTGATATGTTATATAACACGTTACATCATTGTATGTTCACAAATGATGTAACATGTTACATCATACGGGGAATATTATGTAACTTGATATAACATGTTACATAGCATGTCACATATAGAGTGTTCTGGACAGTGGTACACGCAGAAGCCATTTTTGGCTTCTGTTGTGTTCTGCGTGTGCCAAAAATTTAGAGAGCATATGTGTTTTAATTTTCTTTGTGATCTGTAATTGATATTCCTTAAATTCTGTAATTTTAATTTTTCGTATGGAGTAATTTAATTTTTCTGGGGTTGCATTTTATTTAAATTTATGAAGCTTGAATTTAATTATTTTTGAATGATTTATTAGATTTTTAATTTGTTTATTCTATTTGTGCTTAATGCTTTTGATTATTAGAAATTTTATGAATTGATCTGTGGCACTTAAATAAACTTGGAAGGGGTATTTTTTGTGTATATTACTCATGGATAGAATAACATGTATATATGAAGGATAGGAATATACCTTTATCGTATGTATGGCTATTTGAGAACTTAGAATGTAATGAATCTTGGTGAATTTAATTCTCATAGAAATATAGTGAATTAATTTAAGGAGGTGTGTTTATACGGAGCTCAGAAGAGATGTATGGATAAAATTAGAAGTTTTTGGTTGACAAATTAAATTTACAAAAAAATATAAATCAAGAGAAAATAATATGATTCGAGTGGATTAATTTGGTGAAAACTGAAATCCTAGAATTTTCTTTTATTTTGTTATAAAACTCTTACTTAGTTAAAACAAATTATCGATCATTTAGATAAAATCAGAGTGAAACAATTTTAGTACTTAACAAACTATAGTAACAAATCTCAGTGGGAACGATAACTTACTTATCAATTTTATTACTTGTGACCACGTATACTTGCACGATTTTATGTTCTCATAAAGAGACAACAATGATCATGATCTTCTTCACCATCGAACAGTTTCTTTTGGTATCTAAACTTGTGTCTAGATGGCAAAAATCTTATGTCTTCTTTAAAACATCTTTTTTCCGTGAACAAGATAAGTTGCAGAAGTGTCATCACTACATATAGGGCATCCTATATAACCTTGTGTTGCATATCATGATAAGTTCTCATAGGTAGGAAAATCATTAATTTTCCATAAAAGGACCCCCCTCAAGTTAAAATGTTCTTCTTTATGTGCATCGTAAACATTTACACCATCATTCCACAACATCTTTAAATCATCTATCAGAGGCTGTAAATATACATCAATATCAACACCGGGTTGTTTCGGTTCTGATATTAACAATGTTAACATCATGAATTTTCTTTTCATACACAATGTTACCATAATTACTGACCAACAACTATATCTACTACTAAGGGAACTATGTATATTAATTCCATCAGCACCAATGGCAAGACAAAGATTGCGCGGATCATATGCAAATTGAGAGGATAAATTATCTACTACTTTCCAATTTGGAGAATCACAAGAACGATGTAGCACCTCATCATCAAATTGATTATCTGAATACCAAGTCAACATCTTAGATGTCTCTTTACTTTTGAACAACCTTTGAAAGCAAGAAATCAGAGGAAAGTACTAAAGAACCTTTGCAGGCACGCCTTTCTTAGGTGTTGTCTCATTTGTAGCACGCTTCCATCTTGATTCTTTACACAATGGACAATCATCAAATGTCTCATATTATTTCCTACAAAGAATATAATCATTTGGACAAACATGAAACTTATGATATTCCATGACAAATCGACTAAGAGATTTCTTCACTTCATACATTGAAGATGGCAATTCAATACCCTCAGGAAACATATCTATTAGTAGATTTAGTAATTTTGTGTATCCCTTGTCAGAAAAATCATGTTTTGCCTTCACATTGTACAAATGAACCAATCCCGACACTTTAGTGTATTTCTTGCATTTTGGATACAACGATTTTTTGGCATCTTCTAGAAGATTTTTAAAGGTTTCGGGATCATCCTCATGTAGTTCATCTTCAACACCATGAAACATATTTTCTTTTTTGTACATTATGATAAGATGTATGTAATTCATTCACATTCTTATTTATCTTCACCTCATTAACTTCATGAAATCGCTCATTTTTACATTTAACACATGGATATCGAATCATACTAATTTCATTATTACTATTTCTACAAACAAATTCCATGAAACTTTCAACTCCATAAATGTAGTCCTACTCAATTCTACACTTTAACATCCAAGATTTGTCCATTTTCTATTAATGACATTAAGCATATTAAATATGTATCCAATCAATATATTTAAGGTATTATTATATATGAATTCCCTAATTATCAGAATATATACCAAAACATACATAATACAAAAAATTATCGTTTTAATCATTTTAAAATTGTATTACTTTTACCAAATAAAATATAATTATTTATATGTAAATAAATTTATCCACGTACGGTAAATATTTTAGTCCCTTAAACCCATAACATCCAGATATTATTTCCATAGAAAATCAACCAAACAAATAATAACATGCATAATACAAAACATACATAAATAAAAATTTATACTAAAAATAACATAAAGTGAATAATAAGTGCATAGGATTAATAAAAATACTAATAAGAGAAAATGAATTGACAAAATGAAGGAAATGAAGGGAAAATAGTGTTTTGTAAGTGAGAAAATTGGTATAAAAAATTTGAGTATTTCGTTCAAAAAAATAGGGGATCTGGAAGATAATTTAGGGAGGAAAAAATCAACTAAACGACACTAGAAATGGTGGTCGAAGGTGGCCAAAAAATGCGAAAGAGTGGAGGAGGTGAAACTCGTTTTGAGTTTTTTTAGGTGCTGCAAATTAAAAATGATGTTTCTCATGAAGAAGAGAGAAGAGAAATGGAAAAATACAAGTAGATAGCGTTATTTGATGTGTTGAACTGACGCTACATACATGGATAGAGTCGGTTCTATGTGTCAACCGACGCTACATAAAATTACTTATTAATTTTTTTATTTTAACAGTTTTTAAAATTGAAATTAAACAATACAATATTTTTTCATTTTTTTGGTAAATTATTTTTGAATATTTTAACTATAGACCTTTTATATTTTTTTGAAATTTTTTCTATATTATGTTTTTCATGATATCCAAATTCGATAACTACGTATGAAAAACATGTACGTAAAATTAAATATCCAAACAAATACAAAAAATTCTATAAATTTTATAATTTTAAAAAGAAATTGACTAAAAAAAAGAAAAAATTATACTATATATCCAAATACAATTTTAAACAGTTCAAATAAAATAATAATTGACAAAAAAAATTGTATTGTGTAATTTCAATTTTAAAAATTGTTAAAATAAAAAAATTAACAAGTAATTTTACGTAGCGTCAGTTGACACGTAGAACCGACACTACACGTAGGTTATAGAATTGGTTCTACATGTCAACCGACGCTATCCACATGTAAAGCATCGGTTTTTCACCAAATCGACTTTAAATTGATTATAAGTCAGTTTTCTCCAAAAACCGACTTTACATATAGACTTAAATACTACATTTTGTAATATTTCATAAAAATTTACACCATCATTCCACAACGTCTTGAAATCATCTATCTGAGGCTGCAAATATACATCAATATCAACACTAGGTTGTTTCGGTCCTAAGATCAATGATGTTAACATCATGAATTTTCTTTTCATACATAACCAGGGAGAAAGGTTGTATGTTACCGACCAATAGATAAATCTACTATTAATGGAATTGTGTGGATTAATTCCATTAGCAATAATGGCAAGACGAAGATTGTGCAGATCAAATGCAAATTGAGGGGATCAATTATCTACTAGATTCCAATTTGGAGAATCACAAGGATGATGTAGCACCTCATCATCAGATCGATTATCTAAATGTCAATTCAACATCTTTGATGTCTCTTTACTTTTGAAAAACCTTTGAAAGCGAGAAATTGGAAGAAAGTACTAAAGAACCTTTGCAGGCACGCCTTTCTTAGGTGTTGTCTCATTTGTAGCACGCTTCCATCTTGATTCTTTACACAATGGACAATCATCTAATGTCTCATATTCTTTCCTATAAAGAATGTAATCATTTGGATAGGCATGAATCTTATGATATTCCATGTCAAATTGACTAAGATATTTCTTAATTTCATATATTGAAGATGGTAATTTAATACCCTCAGGAAACATATCTATTAGTAGATTTAGTAGTTCTGTGAATCTCTTGTCAGAAAAATTATGTTTTTCCTTCACATTGTACAAATGAACCAATCCCGACATTTTAGTGTATTTCTTGCATTTTTTATACAACGATTTTTTGGCATCTTTTAGAAGTTTTTAAAGGTTTCGGGATCATCCTCATGTACTTCATCTTCAACACCATGAAACATATTTTTTTTTGTACATTATGATAAGATGTATGTAATCCACTCACATTCTTATTTATCTCTTTCACATGAGTATTATCAATATTTTCTCCATGATAATACCAACTTTTATGACTCAAAAGAATACCACTACGAATAAAGTGATACTTAACCTCATCAACATCATGAAATTGCTCATTTTTACAATTAACACATGGATATCGAATCATACTAATTTCATTATTACTATTTCTACAAGAAAATTTCAAGAAACTTTCAACTCCAGAAATGTAGTCTTATTCAATTCTTTACTTTGACATTCAAGATTTGTCCATTTTCTATTAATGACATTAAGCATATCAAATATGTATCCAATTAATATATTTCAGGTATTATTAAATATTAATTCTATTTCCTAATTATTAAAATATATACCAAAACATCATATAAAAATAAATACATAAAAATCAAACATAACAAATATATATACATAAATATAATTATATAAGATTGATTGTAATTATTAATAGTAATATGCCACATCATTTGAGTTGATTTAAAATTTAAGATATATAAAACAGAATTTATATAACAATTTCTTGATTATTAATATTTGTTTTTAAATAACTATACTGCTTCAAATCACAGATATTTTAATGAGCGTCATATTGCTAAATCATGTATTTCCCATTTCATATTAACATAAATAAATAAATTAAACACCAACCTTAAATCACAATCATAAATATATATATAAATTTATTTTATTATAAAATACTTATACAAAACTTACATAATATAAAAATTTATACACATAATATACAAAAAATTATGTAAAGTGAATAATAAGTTTGTAGGATTAGGTAGCAGAAGTAGTTTCAAACCTCTTAATCGTACTAGTCAGGGTACTAGTTTTAGCCAAGCTTTAGTATGACCTAGGTCCAACAATAAAAGTATAGAGTCAAGGCCTTTTTATTGACAAAGGAATCAGAATGAACAACATAGTAAGCTTACTTATCATCAGTGCAATACTTATGGTAAATGACATGAAGGCCTCTATAGAATGGGTAGTGGTGCATGTTATCAATGTGGTCAGATTGAGCATATAAAGAAATAGTTTCCATCTCTTACTCAGTCCAATACACAAACACATGGGGTAGTGTTTTCTCAAGGACAAAATACATGCACTATCAATCATGGAGTACAACAAAGTAGGGTTGACACATCTAATAGTCAAGCTCAACCAACCAACATAAATGTAGGTCGACAATAAGGTCAGCCTAGTTATCCTAAGACCTGAGGTATAGTGTTTTCATTGACACAACAAGAGGCACAAGCATCACCTGATGTCGCAATGGGTGTATTATTTTTCTTTAATCATGATGCTCATGTTTTGATTGATCCAAGTTCCACACACTCCTTTGTATCATAAGTCTTTTCAATGCACGCAAATAAAATATTAGAGATGTTAGAAAGTCCAATGGAGATAGTCACTACAGTTGGTGATTCATTACTAGTAAGAAATGTCTTTAAAGGTAGTGGAGTAAAGGTTGGTGAACATGAGTTGAAAGCCAACTTAATTCCCCTCGATATTCATGATTTCGATGCCATATTAGGGATCAATTAGTTAGCTACATAGCATGCCTTTATTGATTATTTTGGAAAAGAAGTATTGTTTAGAAGTCCTAATCAACCAGAATTAATATTTCTCAGAGAATGTCAAATTCTCCCAAATTGCTTAATATTTGCAATTATTGCTAAGTGAATTCTTAGAAAGAGTTGTACAACTTATTTAGCTAATGTCATTCATATTCAAGTAAGTGAAATAAAGTTGGAAGACATTCCAATAGTTCATGAATTTTTAGATGTCTTTTCAGATGAGATAGTACCACCAGAATGTGAGGTTGAGTTCACCCTTAGCTTAATAATAGGCATGACCTCAAAATCACAAGCCACATATAGAATGGTACTAAAGGAGATAAAAGAAATGAAAAATCAATTACAAGAGTTGGTAGATAAAGGTTTCATTATGCCTAGTCTATGACCTTGGGATACTTCCATCCTTTTTGTTAAAAAAAGAGACCTACATTAGGAGAGACTTAAAAATGTAACAGAAATAAGGAGTTTTCTCAGGTTAGTCGAATATTACTCTCGTTTTGTTAAGGATTTTTCTAAATTTTCTTCAAATTTTATTGGTCTAGTGAAAGTGAAAAAAATTTCCAAGTGCTTAAGAGACGAGTGACTTCCATTCTAGTGCTTATGCTCCCTTCAAGAGTGCTTACGCTCCCTTCAAGGGATGGGGGATTTATGCTATATAGTGATGTATCTCATCAAGGTTTAGGTTGAGTGTTAATACATCATGTTAAAGTAATTGCTTATGCTTTCAGGCAACTCAAGAGGGATGCAGTGAATTATCCAACTCATGACTTAGAATTAACAACAGTGGTTTTGCCTTAAAAATATGGAGGCATTATCTATATAGTGAGAAATGTAAATTTTTTATTAACCACAAGAGTTTAAATTATTTATTATCACAAAAGGAGCTTAACTTGAGACAAATGAGATGATTGGAGTTAATCAAATATTACGATTGTGCTATTGACTACCACCCATGAAAAGCAAAAATAGTAACATATGCACTCAGTAAAAAATAATAAAGTTCATTAGCAAATCTACAACCAATTCATCTTTCCCTAATTGTGGAGTTAAGGAAGTTAATTATGGACCTATCAACAAATCATTCAAGTATTCTACTTGCAAACTTTAGAGTAAGGCTAGTTTTAACTGATAGAATTCATGAAGCTCAATCACAAGACTCTTTTATGATGAAATTGAAGGGTGAAATAGAAAATGGACACTAAGTTAATTATTCAATTTAAGATGATGGAAATATATGATGAATTGCAAAATTTGGCATAATTTATCACTTCTTAACTTTAACTTTAGTCAAATTTTATTTATTTTTATTGATTTTAAACTTCATTATTATTATTTAAATTTTATTGCACATTTAAAGAAAATGTATATTTACAGTTTTAGAAGCACATCGTCTAAGAACTCTCAAATTTGAATGAAGATTTAAGGGGGGAAAAAGGAAAGCTAAAAAACATATTAGCGTTGAAAAAAGAAAAAAAATAAAAATAGAAAACCCTAAACTCACGCGATTTATTTATACAAATTTGAAGAAAATGTAGATTTACAGTTTTAGAAACACATCATCTAGGGACTCTCAAATTTGATTGAAGATTTGAGAAAAAAAAAAGGAAAGCTAAAAAAACATATTAGCATTGAAAAAAGAAAAGAAAAAAAATAAAAATAGAAAACCCTGCACTCATGCGATTTATATATACAAATTTGAAGAAAATGTAGATTTGTAGTTTTAGAAGCACATCGTCTAAGTACTCAAATTTAAATAAATATTTGAGAAAAAAAAGAAAGCTAAAAAAATAGTGTTGAAAAAACAAAAGAAAAAAAAACGAAAATAAAAATATAAAGCGTTGTACTCACGCGGTTTATATAAATGATCCAAGCTTATGCTGAAATAGAAAAAAAAATAGAAAAAGAGAGTGGACCTGAGGAGAAAAAGGAAAAAGAGAAGAAAGAGATAAGAGATATGCAAAAAGAAAACATAACAGAAGAAATAGGGAACGTTGGAATAGATTAAAGTGAAAGCGTATTCTTTTTGCGATTCATTTTCCTTTCAATTCTTCTCAAAAAATTATGGTGAATTCGTTTATGTTGAACTTAATTTTTAGCATGAACTAAATTTTCTTATTTCTAGGAAAAAGATGTAATCTAATTCCAAACTATGCTTGATTTTTCACATTAATTTGAATTTGTTTTCCATGTTTGTCTAATTTATTATGAGTTTATTAATTCTAATTAATTAGATGATTTTAATCTTGATTTGCTATCGAAAGAGGAAATTATAGAATAAATCTAGAATATTTCAACATAGGTAAATATAGAGATCGAAACACTTGTATAAAACAATATAGTATTAAAATCATTGATCTTAGTACTTTCTTACTTTATTAAATTGCATATTCTTGTGTAAATCGATGAATAAAATGTTTCAAAATGATTGTCGAAAGAGACTTTTGGATGTTTTTTAAAGATTTCTAACAAATAGAGAGAATTAAATTAAATTAGCTAGATAAGTAAAGCATAGTGGCGGCTTAGGTAAAATCGATTTCCTAGAAGTTTTCTTCTCATTGATTTGTTTTTCGAACATCTTTCTTTTCTTTTGTGCATTTTCTTTAAATTGATTTGATTTTAAATTCCAATTACAATAACCTTAGTGACTTCTCTAGATAAAATTGAGATTAGCATAATTTTGGTATTTGTCAAAAGTAAGTTACCAATCCCTAAGAACGATATTCTTCTTATCACTTTACTATAAACTACGATACTATGCACTTGCAATTTTGCACCGATCACTATAGTTTTTAACAATAGGTTATGTGTACCAAATGATGAAGGTCTTAAGAGGAAAATACTAGAAGAAGTACATAATTCAGCTTATACTATACATCCAGGTAGTAATAAGATGTATCGAACTCTAAAGGAACATTATTGGTTGGGTGGGGTGGAATGAAATGAGAAATTTCAGAATTTGTAGCAAGATGTTTAATTTGCTAGCAAGTCAAAACTGAGCATCAGAAAACTGCATGACCTCTTCAACCATTCCCTATTCTTAAATGGAAGCAGAAACACATAACAATGAATTTTCTCTATAGCCTTTCTTGCACCCAACATGATCTTGATGGGCTATGGATAATTGTAGATAGCTTAACAGAATCTACACATTTTTTGCCTATTAAACAAACATTCCTATTAGTAAAACTTTCCAAACTATATATAGAGGAAATTGCAAAATTACAAGGATCTCCAATGTCTATTGTTTTCAATAGAGATTTAATATTTGCATCTCAATTTTGCTCAAAATTATAAGATGTTATGGTAACGAAGTTACGCTTTAGTACTGCCTTCCATCTTCAAATGGATGAATAGTCAGAACGAAAAATTCAAACCCTTGAACAAATGTTGTGTGCTTTTGTTTTACAATTTGAGGATAATTAGGATTATCATTTACCATTAATGGAGTTTTGCTACAACAATAGCTATCATTCAAGCATTCAGATGGCCCCATATGAAGTACTATATAATTGGAAGTGTAGAACTCTAATATGTTGGTATAAAGTAGGTGAAAGAAAAAATTTAGGCACATAGTATATATACAAATGCTTGTTGATAAGATTTGAGTAGTAAAGGAAAAATTGAAGATATCCCAAGATCGAAAAAAGAGTTATGCAGATAATAATATTAAGGAGTATGAATATGAAATTGGAAATAAAGTCTTCTTAAACTATCGCCATGGAAAATGGTTGTTTGATATGGGAAACATGACAAACTTAGCCCAAGTTATATTTATCCTTACATGATCAAAGAGAAAATTGGACCTTTGGCATATCGTTTAGCTATACCACTTGAATTGTCTAGAATCCACAATGTATTTCATGTTTCTATGCTTTATAGATACGTCTCAGATCCATCCCATACCATAAAGCCACATCCAGTCCAAGTAAAAGAAATTTTGACTTACGAAGAAAAACCAATAGAAATACTTAATTGTAGAGAACACGTACTTCAGAACAAAACTAGTCCACTAGTAAAAGTACTATGGAGAAAATACGACATTGAAAAGTCGACATGTGAACCTGAAAAACAAATGCATATCCAGTACCTTAATTTATTTAACCAAGGTATGTGAATTTTGAGGAAAAAATTCTTTAAAAGGGGAGAATTTTAGCACCCTATTTGTTGTATTAAAGTAATATTTTTGTTAGTGTTATTATTATTATACTCTCAATATTACCAAATACCCTAACTCTTAAAAAAAATTAAATTATAGGACAAGGGTATTTAGGTCTTTTACTTAATTATTTTTTATCATAAGGTGTCACCACTCTTATTCCTTAAGTGATACATGGCCACATAATTTAGAAAAAAGGATAAGTTGAATCAACTAAGACACTTGCCCCTATTACACTCCCTCTTGATCTTAGAAGCATAAATATCCTTACTCACAATCAACAAGATTTATTTTATGAGCATAAACATTTTTCTTGTTCCATGATTCATTTTTATTCTCTCTAACCTTGGAATAGAGCACAAAACATTAAGTACTTAAAGAGAGCAAAATAGAAAAACATATAAGGATAATAAGTAGTGTTTAGTAGTGGTTGAAAGAAATAAAAATTCGAGAACTTTTAGAAATAATTAGACCTTAATTCATATCTCTTTACAAAATTAAAAATTTCTATTTTATGATAAATTTTATGATTTTTCATTTCAATTTTTCTATGCAAAGTTACATATATTTAACTCAGGATAGTTCTATGGAAATCCTATTCGTAACCAATCTATATTTTTGTTATTTAAAATGGTTTTACATATTGAAATTATGTGGGTTATATCTTGTTTGCAAGCTAGATATTCTAGTTTTATAAATATTTTATGGTTTGTTATTTTGACTTTTCTAGACAATGTTGTAGCAATTTAATTTAGGGTATGTTGTATGGAAATTATTCTGAAAAATCATGTTTTAAACTTATTACTATTCTATGTTTTTGGAATGGTTTTACATATCACAATTGAATGTATTATATCTCGTTTTAAAAATTGAAATATCTAGTTTTTATATGTTTTTACATAAATAAATTTGGACATTTCTACCAAAAAATATATCTGAATGTATGAGGATATGTCTAGGAATATTCAAAAATTGTATAAATGAAATGATCAAATAGAATAAATTATTAGAAATCTAAGTTCTTTTAGGATTTTATTTGTAGAATATTTTCAGTTTGAATTAGATAAACAAGTTGTAAAGTTGTTCATGTTTTTGATACAAGTGTGATTATATAGAAAGAATTGAGCAAGAAAACCCTACATTTGCATATAAAAATGACAATGATATATTACAGTATTGTGGATATCTAGTTTTTTTCTAATGTTTTGTAAATATTATTTAAAATTCCATGCATACTTAAGTAATTTTAGTTAGTACAAGTTACATTTCTTTCAATAGTGTATTCATATTACATTTTTCATGGCTATACTTTCCATTTGCATATTGATCGTACCATTTACTCTATTCTAATGATCATAGAGATTATTTTCATCAGAATATTATTTCAAGATTTCTCATAAGATAGTACATTATTTTATCATGAGGAAATTATACCATATCAATATGTTATGACTTCATGATCATTCATAAGTATTTCATATGTAGTTTGCATAAGTATTATGTACAATTATTTTATTAAACTTATCCACTCACTGAACGTTCAAGATTGCCCTTTATATTTATTTCTCTCTCAAGTAATAACTTTTGAGGCCACATCACGTGAGGTTAAGGGTTTAGGATCATCTTTTGTCATACAATCTAGGTTGTTAATTGTCCTTTGCCTCTGTATAGTACTTTCTATTTTATGTGTTTGTACTAGCGACCAAGGCTAAAATGCTATATGCTTTTGATGTATGGTATATATCTTATAGTATGTAGTTATTTTGGCTATGAGACACTTTCTGGTTATGTAAAGTTTATGAAGTTTGTTGGTTTGTAAAAAATCGATCATTTTAGATCTATTGTCATGTTATTGCAAAAAGGATATTGTAATAAGTTGGGAAAACTACCTTATTTTTTTAAAACTCCTTAAATGAAATCTTTTAAGTTTAACTAGAGTAATTTCAAGAATGATAGTTACTATGTTCTCTCATGATACGTCACATGCTTTAGGGTTGAGTTGGGACAAGTCTTGACACATGTATCAATTAGTACTAAAGCTATTAGCTTTGTCGATTTACTACTAAAAGATATATTTTGTCGACTTATTACTAAAACTACTTCAATTTGTTTCATTTTGGTATTATGTTAGTTTAGACATCCAAAATAACTAAAAAATCAAGAGCTAATAATGTGCCATATTGAAGGTATATTGGTAATTTTGCATATCTAATGTAAGAGTAATTTTAAAAAAATAAAACTCAATCCCATTTTACTCTAAATTAAACTACTACATTAAACATCTACTTTAGTGAGCATACTTTTTTCTTGTAATACCCTTAATTTTGCACAACCTTGCTTCGCGACCAATCAATACCCATCTTGCTATGCCCTATTCCAAACTAAGCTACAATCACAAACAATGATACCCAACAAACTCGAGTGATACCTAATCAAACGTTGAAGACAACATTCCAACCATGCCATTTTTTTACAAAAATATAGAAAATATTATCATTATCGACAAAAACCTAAAACTATTTACAAAAATTATAAAAACTATCAAAAATATGATTTTTTTTTATAAAACTATATACAATATCATAACAATCAATTACTATAATTTAAACTAATTTTTTATTTAATACATATA
Source organism: Hippophae tibetana (assembly GCA_037013495.1). NCBI lineage: Eukaryota > Viridiplantae > Streptophyta > Magnoliopsida > Rosales > Elaeagnaceae > Hippophae > Hippophae tibetana. The sequence goes on from CM072810.1 coordinate 48,697,453, forward strand.
TTTTCAAATACAAAACATTTATATTAATCAATGTTAAAAAAATTAATTTAAATATTGTATGATAAAATACATATTCGTTTTTACTAAATATTGTGGAATAAGTATTTAAAAATTTTAAAATAATTAAGTAAACAATCTAATTGTATTAACTATAATAAATTAATTAATTTTAATATTATAAAAATAAATTTCATTGATTATTTGATTTTAAAAATACTTATAATTGGAGGGACATAATAAACCTTATCCTTCAATGCAATTTACATATTATAACATTAATATAAAATAGTAGAAAATAAATCATGACTTTGTACTTCGAGAATTAGATTAAATGCTATTATTTTACTCAAGTGTTTATTAAACAGAGTAATATATGATATAATTTTCTTTCTTTTTTTAATTATTCATTTCATATCTATAACAAACATGTTACAAATAAAGAAAAAATAAAATATATTCTCTTATGCAATATTGAGAAACAAATTGAATTGAATTGAAATGATTACTCAACGAAAAGAAAAAAGAGAAAAATAAATCAATAATTGATATTTTTGATATTTTGTTCAACATTTTAGCGACAATATCCACAATATTCAAGACATTTTACTTAAAAAAAACATTTTAACGACATTTTAACAATATTTTCGATAATTTAATCAAAAGATATGAATATCATGTTTCGATGTCGGGATGTGAAAAAAGAAATCTTGTCGCAACAATATTGACAATGTCGTCGACATTTTCATCATCGCTAGCCAAAGATCTTTTTGTTTCTTCCCTCATGCTTGATACTAGCTTTATGTTTGAAGATAAGAATCATGCTATGTTAGTTTTGTTTCTTTTCTTCATTGTCTGGTCATGTTAGTTTAATTTGAGCTTTGTACTGGTTTGGTTAATCAATGAAATGCTTTCTTCCTTGACCCAAACAAAAAAAAGAGGCTATTTCCTGAAGGTAACAAATTCCACTCACCATAAATTTTGGTAAAAAATTTGGAGTACGAAAATGAGATTAGGATTTGAAATTATCACATAAAATTGACAATGTGATCAGCAGCCCATATCTTGAATGATATGAAACCCAAATTTAGAACCTGAAACTGTGAACTCTTGATGCCTAAGCCTCAAGGTAGGAGACTGAACCTGCAAAGATAACATATGCTCATATAAGCTGTGCTCTCGCAAAAGAAATACAAAGAGAAAATTCAACATGCAAATCTTACTCTGTCTTGCTTGCTATTTGTTTCATTTGTTTCACCTTCTGGAAATTTGGGGGCCGGAAATTCTTTTCCACCTCCCAAGCTAGCTGAGACATGCAATTGAATGCCGACTTTACACCCTTTTCATCAGTCACTTCGGCAGGAAATGGAATCCGGACCTCAAATACACCTTTTTCAGGAGACAAAAGTCTCATGTCAAAGCCTAATCGATCAATCCATATCAACTTTGCTTCAGAAACCTGACAAAAAAAATTGTCAGTTCAAACGTAATGACAAAAAACAATAATCTAGAAGGATAGAGTAGGATCAAGATCTCATCTGGAACACACAAGCAAGCTGAAAAGCACAAACATGAGATTGATACAGACCTGAAAGTTCAAATCAACATAGATGTTACAGAATCGGTTAATGTCTTCTATATTATTGACGTTAATCTCATTCACTAGCTTTCCAGCAAAGTCTCGAAGAGGATCAGGATGTGCGTTTTTGTAATCTGAAGAAGCAACCCATGTAACATCCTGAAATAGTATCACATATAAGATGATTGGAAAACAACTTACACTATGAGTAATAACTACTAGTATTGTAAGAGACACTTAGTACCTTTCGAATCAGAATATTTTCCTACACTTGAAAAAGGAGAGTAATTGTACTTGTACCCTAAACAAACTATTATAGATATTACCATAGATCTTACTTCTGAATACTATTGGTTATAAAATAAGGCATTAAACCAAGAAGTAACGACATAAGCATAACCCCCAATTTTGTGAAAGGTTTATGAGTTAATAGATGAAACAACAGAACTTCATAAACTGAAGACATCATAATATTATTCAGAAACGCATGATAAGTCCACAAAGAACATAAAAAGACCTGGTTTACCCCTTGCAAATCTTCAATTTGAAGTACTCGTTCCACATCAACAACGTATATGAGATTGTCGTCAACTTCTTCACCAAATCTCTTCTTCCAAACAGAATTAAGTCTCTGAGAATAATTGGCATTGATCATTCATTAATATGTAGACGAGTCAGTATGCATGAATTTATGTAGCTTATAAGTAGCAGTTGTACGTGTTTACATACACATATACATAAATAGCTATAATATATGTATGGAAGCATATAATTGACAAAAAGCATCATACGTATAAAATTATGCACGATCACACGGAACCACTACTAGGCATTCCAAGTGTTTCTTCATACATTAAGAAAAATAATACATTAAATTTAAGATCTATGAAAATGTAACATGGTTAAAGAGTTTATGGTTATCTAGTGTTGAAATCCTAAGTTATTAGGGGTTTAATCATATACATTAATTAGGAGGTCAATATTATTACAATAGTTTAATAAAGGAGATTTGTACTAATTATTATAGATTTTTTTCCTTTTCTTCTTAGCTTTATTTGACTATAAATAGGTAATAGGAGCAAGTGTAATGTAATAAAAATAAACAATACAATTCAATAAATATCACTCCTCAATACTATTACTTAGAAATTCTACATGCTATCAGAACCAAGGCTCACTTCATTGGCTGAATCAACATTCAATCCATGAAACTAGTTATAACAGTAAAGACAGAATATAATACTGAACAGGGGAAATAAAAAGGCTCAACTCAATTGACGATGGTGCTCTTCAACGATAGAGCTTCGAGAATTCAATGGTGATTGTGAGGCTAATTAACTCCATGAAACCCACAGGGAAAAAATTACTAATTTATTAAAATCATTAACCACCATGAGAGAAGTCTTCAACTAAATACAAGGGGAAGAGAACAGGCAAAAAGTGATGTAAGAGGTTGTTGGTGGTTGCATTCCAGAAAGTGCCAATCATAGCTAGAAAAGATATGGCTATATATGATAGCCTCGCAGCTGATGGTCTCGCAGTAGACCTGATCTTGCAGCTAGATATGGTCTCACAGCTGGAGGTTTTATTGTAGCTGGTAACCATGCGAAACCAAAAAAGGTGTTCCATGAAAACAAAACAAAAAACCCAAGATCTGCTTTAACCTTTGGGTTTGAGTTCGAGCCTAATAAGAGTGGTAGACTTACATCTTACTCACCATGTACTAGTAATCCTAAAGTTAAGAGTAGTACATGGATCATTCTCATCCGTTGTAGGAATATGGAGTATTCAAATTTTTAACTCTTACTCTCAAATCTATCCTCCATGTCCCAAATTTATCATTTTAATCTGATATTCATCAGCCAATTAACTAAAGGCTCACATTATGCCATTGTGTCATTTAGGATTTATCAATAGGGATGACAATTGACAATGTTAAAGAGTGTGAAGAGCTTCACTACTTTGATGACGCTAATGTGAGTATACATAGTCAAATTAAAATTTGTGATTATGCATCGGATAATGAAATCATATTATGACATTATAGTTTCAATACCTAAAACAATGATTTCCATCTATTTTTTCAAAAAAAGGCAATCAACTTTCATTGTGAAATTTGTGAATTTACAAAATACCAATATACCTTTTTTTTCAAAGTTTAGTATAAACCATCGAAACCATTTTCTTTAATCCACAATGACATATTGGGACCTTATCATTTCCCTAATCGTACTTATACTAAGTGATCTATTACATTTATTGATAATCATACTCGGATTTGTTAGTTTATTTACTCAAAGAAAAAACTAATGTTTGTGATGTTTTCATTAATTTTCATTCAATTATTCAAACCTAATTCCAAAAACAAATTCAAACCCTCTAAAACTTATAATAGAACAAAATAATTCAATCATTTCTTAGGAAACTAATAGTGCACCAAAGTTCTTGTGTACACATTTCTCAACAAAATGAGGTTGCTGAGAGAAAAAATAGACATCTTTTAAAAGTAGCCCAAGCACTGATGTTCACTATGAACATGCCTAAACAATTTTGGGGAAATGCTCTTCTAACTTCAGATTACATAATCAATTGAATGCCCAATCGAGTTCTTTCATTTGACATACTATTTCAAAAACTACAAAAAAACCTTCCCAATATCTCACATGCAATCTAACCTATCCCTTAAGATATTTGGTTGTACTGTATTTGCTCATATTCATCCAAAATCCAAATTAGATCCAAGAGTTATTAATTGTATTTTTACAGGTTATTCTCTTACTCAAAAAGATTACAAATGTTACAACCCCTCAACAAAAAAGATAATTGTTAGGCTTGACGTCAATTTTTTCAAAAACACTCATTGCTACCAAAAATCCTCTCATAGATTTTGCTCTCCCTGAATCATCTAACCCATTTGAGCCGACCAATGATATTTCACCTTCAAATGAGCCTATAACACCATTCCGTCCTATCCATCCTATATTTCTGTCTACTAGAGAAAATTTGAACACAACAGGAGATGTAGAAAAACCAAATAATCAAGGAATGAAAGTTTATTTTTAAAATGCACTTACAAAAGGGAAAGATACAAGTTGGTTGTAAGTGCGTTTTAAAAATAAAGTACAAGGCTAATTGGATAGTAAAACGATACAGGTCTATCCAGTTGTAAAGGGTTTACAAAAACATACGGAATTGACTATACTAAAACCGTTGCACCTGTAGGCAAATTAAAGGCAGAGTTCTCTTATCTCTAGCATCAAATTTAAATTGGCCTTTCCAACAAATAGACGTAAAAAATGTCTTTCTAAATTGAGAATTAGAAGAAGTCTACATGACTATGCCACCAAGATTCTTCAAAGAATGTGAAAATGTGGTGTAAATTGAAGAAATCATTGTATAGTCTCAAACAATCACCTAGAGCATGATTTAATATATTTGCAAAAGTGATGAAAAAACAAGGATATCAACAAGGACAATCGGATCACACAATGTTTTTCCGACACAATAAAGATGTGAAGAAAACAATTCTGATAATATATATTAATGATATAATCTTGACTAAAAATAACTTGGAGGTAATTGAGAGATTAAAGAAAACTTACAACAGAATTTGAAGTCAAGGATCTAGAACAAATGTTATACTTCTTAGGTCAAAAGGGGAATAAGTCTCTCTCAACGAAAGTATGTTCTCGACCTTCTCACTGAAATTGGAATGCTTGCTTGTAAACTAAATGACACTCTAATTGAGTCCTGAAAAAAATCAGAAGATCTAGGCAAGCTAGTGGACAAAGATAAGTATCAAAAATATTAGCAGGAAAACTATTATATCTGTCTCATACCAAACCTGACATTGCATTTGCAATTAATGTGGTAAACCAATACATGCATTCCCAAAAAAACCTAATTTTGAAGTTGTTTACAAAATTCTCAAATATCTAAAAGCCCCCTGGTAGAGGCTTGTTTTTTAAGAAAAATGAAAAGAAAGGAATAGAAAAGCCTTTATTAATGCTGACTGGGCTAGCTCCGTAGAAGATAGAAGATTCACTACCAAATATTATACCTTTGCATTTCAAGAATTTAGTGACTTGGTGAAGTAAGAAGCAAAACACGATAGCTAGAAGCAACGATGAAACTAAATTTAAGATTGTGGCACAAGAAATATGTGAGGCATTATGGCCGAGTAAACTCATAAATGAACTCCATGTTGTAGTGAAGTCTCCAAGCAATTTTTATTGCAATAACAAAATAACCATCAATATTTATCTCAATCCAAATTAGCATGATGTTACCAAATATATAGAAATGGATAGACACTTCATCAAAGAAAAAAATGAAGATCAAACTATTTGCATGGCCTGTCCCAACAAAAGAGCAAACGATAGATATATTCACAAGACTTTTCCTTCACTGGCCAAACTTCAATGAACATTACTTAGGACTTTTCCTAAATAATAAAGGATTTGATCATATACATTACTTAGGATATCAATAGTTATTGTGTGCATTATGAGAAGATTACAATAGTTCAATTAGGGAGATATGTAATTATTAGGGGATTTTTTTTCTTCTTAGCCTTATTTTACTATAAATAGATAGTAGAAGCAAGTGTAATTTAGTAACAATAAGAAATACACAAATATCATTTCCTCAAAATTGTTCTATAGAACTTCTATATCTAGAAGACGGAGCAAAGAAAATGAATTATGCTTTATACAATTGGAAAGCTAGAAATTCTATCCAAAAGAGGAAACTCAACAAAGTAGAATACATAAGGTGCCATCAATACTGAGACACATTTCTTTATTTTATTTTTTTAGAAATAATATTGAGTCTTACATGATTCTATCATTGAGAGTAGAGACCTAGAGACTGTCAATGGACAACTTAGCTGTCCATATTCATTTTTTAGTTGTCCACAGCTATCTATAGCTGTTGTTTATAGTCATTTTTAACTGTACATAACTGTCCATAAACAATTGTCCATAGCTGTCTGTAGACAACTTTTTTGTATTTTATAAAGTCTATAAATAGAAAACAATCACAATACCAAATCATTCGATCATTTTCATACAATATTTTTGACTTATTTCTAACATTGTATCAAAGCAAGTTAAAATAATTTCGATATTCTATTTCCAAAGAAATCTTCATTGATATTTTCTAACGTTTTCTACTAAACTAGTATTCTTCGACAATCTTTGTTTAAGGTCCTCTCAGTTTCTTTAATTTTTTTGAATATTTCTTTTACTTTATCTCGAGTTCCATTTACTTACAATGGACACTATACCAGTGTATATTATGTTTATAGGCAAACATTACGCTACCTGGGTTTTTCAGTTTGAACTTTTCCTCAAGGGAAAAGACCTTTGGAACCATATTGATGGCACAGATGTTGCACCAACATCTGACACTGACAACTCTAAGGAAGTTGTGTCTTTTCCTTGGGCCTAATTGATGCTCGAATCATGTCTTGGATTCTTAGTTCAGTGGAACCACATATCGTCACCAACTTGCTAGCTCATCGCTCTACTTAATCCATGTGGAATTATTTGAAGAAAGTTTATCATCAAGATAATGATATTCGTCGCTTTCAATTGGAACATGCGATTGCCATGTTTCAACATGGTAGTCTTTTCATCCAGAACTATTACTCGACATTTTTGACACTTTGGCTCTTGTTCCTCTCTTGATATTCTTTTTGGTAAGTTACTTCGCAAAGAACGTCTTAGTACTCAAGCTATTTTGGAACAATCACATGGTACTTTCACGATGACAACTATGGCTTATGCTACCAAAGGACGTGGAGCACTTATGATTTCTAAAAATCTGCAATGTTTCTGCTGCAAAAAATATAAGAATATTGCTGCTAATTGTCCTAAAATATATTGTTCTTATTTCAAGAAAAAAAACATATTATCAAAGAATGTTGTATCTGCCCCCAGATTCGTTAGGCCCAAGCATTTCAGTCTTCTATTGCTGTTCCTCCAATAGCGACATTTATAGTACATGAGTCTTCCTCAAGTGCTTCTCTTAATCTTGCACCTCCTGCAACAATTACACTCTTGAAATAGTACAACAAATGCTAATTTTAGTATTATCTATAATGGGATTTCAAGGTAAAAATTCTACTACACTTTGGTATATAAACTCAAGGGCTTCTAATCCCACAATTTGTCTCATGTTCAGCCCTATTTTGGCCAATTTACCATTTAGACTACCAATGGTAGTTCTTTGCCAATCAATGCTATTGAAAATGCTTCTTCTATATTTATCGGTGTGTTTCTTGCTCCTCAACTTTCTACAAATCTCATTTATCTTGGTCAATTAGTTGATAACAATTATGTTGTTAACTTTTTTGGTGATGGTTGTGTTATGCAAGACCAGGTAACAAGGGAGCCAATCGCGAAGGGACTTAAAGTGGGATGCTTGTTTCCACTATTTTTACCTGTTTCAACACTTTATCCAGTTCCTTCCATCAAGTCTTTTGCTTGTAATAATGTTCCTGATCTGAGTATGGTGTGGCATCGTCGTTTAGGCCATCCCAATACTCAGATCTTATCTCATATATTGAACTAAGGCTTTCTTGATAATAAAAAACATTTTTCTTTACCTCTTTAGTGTGATTCTTGTAAACTGGGTAAAAGAAAAACTCTACCATTTCCTTTGCATGTTAGTAGAGTTTCTCACTATTTTGATCTTATCCAGTGATGTTTGAGAACCTTTCCCAATTACTTCACAAGAAAGATTTAAATACTATGTGACCTTCATTGATGATCATAGCAGATTCACTTGGGTTTATTTTCTTCGCTCTAAATCTAAGGTTTTTCGTACTTTCACTGAGTTTTTAGCATATGTTAAGACATTACGCACAAATATTAAGATATTACACACAAATTTTGGTGGTAAATATTTGTCCACTGAGTTTCAAGCATTCTTAGCTTCTAAAGGTATTATACATCAACGTTCATGTTCTGCTACCCCAACAAAATGGAATAGCCGAATGCAAAAATCGTCATCTTCTTGATATGATACGTACTCTCTTGTTAGAATCTTCTGTTCCATCCATGTTCTGGGTTGAGGCTTTAAAGACTACTACTCATTTGATTAATCATTTACCTTCCCAAATTCTACACATGGAGTCTCCTTATTTTCGCTTGTTGGCTAAGCAACCTAGTTATGATAATCTTCGTATCTTTGGTTGTGTATGTTTTGTTCATTTACCACCTCATGAGCGACAAATTATCTGCTTAATCTGTTAGATGTGCATTTTTAGGATATAATGTATCAAAAGAGATTTGTTTGCTATGATCCTATATTACATCGTACACGCATTTCTAGGAATGTTATTTTCTTTGAAAATCAACATTTTTTCCTATGTCTTCTGTGCCCTCTTCTTCTACTGTGGTTCTTCCGTCATTTGACCATCAGTTCTTAGCTCTTCCTCAAAACAATTCTCGTTACAAACCAAGAATGGTGTATATAAGACAATCTCGCCCACGGTCTCTTCCGATGGCTTACCCGATATCTTACCCGATATCTGATCCTAACATACACCGGAGTCAGTCAGTTGTAACACCTCTAAAACCTTTGGTATGTTGCTCTTCTCGAGTGTCTGTACCCCCAGATAGGCATGGTTTTTCTTCCAGTAATTCTATTTCAACTCTTACTACTACATTGTCCAATTTTGATATTCCCACATGCTACTCACATGTTGTTAAACATAACTGTTGGCGATAAGCTATGCAGGAAAAAATTGTTGCTCTAGAGGCTAATTACACCTGGGACATTGAGTCTTGTTCTTCCACTATAGTTCCTCTGGGTTGCAAATGGATTTACTCAATCAAGGTATCGCTCTGATGGAAACAATCAAGGAGATGGTGTTATTTATGAGACCTTTGCTCCTATGGCTAAGATGACTACTGTTCGAACGATTCTAGCTCTTGCTGCTTCCCATGATTGGCCACTACATCATATGAATATTAAGAATGTTTTCCTTCACGGAGATCTTAAAGAATGTATCTATGTGAAGCCACCTCCAGGGTTGTTTTCCTCTCGAACCACTTTATTACAATTTTATTTCACACAGAGCAAGTATGATACTTCATTGTTTCTTCGAAAATCAAACATGGGTATTATTATTCTTTTGGTTTATGTTGATGATATTGTGATAACTGGTTCTGATTCTACTCTACTTGTCCAACTCAAGACCCATCTCAAACTCCTTTCATATGAAAGATCTTGGGTCTCTTACATATTTTCTTGGTCTTGAGGTACATCATAGTCCCTCTGGTATTTCACTAAATCAACACAAGTATGCTAATGATTTGGTGACTACAGTTGAACTATAGGAAGTTACCCCTATCGATACTCTCATGAAATTAAATGTCAAGCTTCGCTAGACCAGATATTTCCTTTGTTGTACAACAAGTCAGCCAATTTCTTCAGATTCCTCGTCATCTTCATTTGACTACTGTCCGTCGGATCATACGCTATGTTCTGGACACTTCTGTCCGTGGATTATTCTTTCCTTCAGGTAATTCTCATCGTCTTATTGCTTATAGCGATGCTGATTGGACTGGTTGTACTGATACACGTCGCTCCATCACCGGTTGGTGCATGTTCTTAGGTGACGCATTGATCTCTTATAAAAGTAAACAGCAAGATAGAGTTTCTAAGTCATCTACAAAATCTAAGTACCGAGCAATGTCTCTTGCTTGTTCCGAAATTATTTGGCTTCAAGGTTTGCTTGCTAAATTAGACTTCTCTAAGACCAATCCTACACTTTTACATGCCGATAATACAAGTGCTATTCATATTACAGCCAATCTTTTCTATCATGTGCACACAAAGCATATTAAAGTCAACTGTCACTCTATCCATGAATCCTTCGAAGCTCGTGTTATCACTCTTCCACATATTTTCACTGAACTACAAATTGTTGATATCTCCACCAAGGCTCACTCTTCATCGACATTGCTTCCTAAGTCGCAAATTAATGTTTGTTGATCAACTCGTATCAATTTGAGAGGAGTTTTCAATGGATAGCTTAGCTATCCATAAGAGCTTTGCTATCCATATTCATTTTTTAGTTGTCCACAACTATTCATAGTTGTTGTTCTTAGTCATTTTAGTTGTACGTAATTGTCCATAAACAACAATCCATAGCTATACATAAACAGTTGTCCATAGCTGCCCCTAGACAACTTTGTTGTATTTTGTAAAGTCTATAAATACAAAGAAATCACAAGACCAAATCATTCAATCATTTTCATACAAATTTTTTGACTTATTTTTGACAGAGACCAGAGATTTCAGGCACTTATTACACATTTTACGAAATTTGTAAAATTTTTTACGGATTGTCATTTGAAGCATTGAAAAACAATCAGGAATTCTGGCATGTAGCTTAACTTTTTTTTGCCCCTTACATTATATAATGCACACTTCAAATGGTTCATCATACTATTATTTGGTTGTGTAGAACAGTAGAGATTATGTCTCTAGGTCAATTAAGTGAAACATGGAATAACTCCAGTTATGTTAAGACATGAACAAAAAAACCAATCTAAACTTCTCAAGGGTTGTTCTGTGAGGGAAGGGTGGAAACTTGAACAGAGATGAGTCCTGAACGAAAAGCTGATAAAGTTGTTGGATGTGATATGTTGCATTACTTTTCTCAAACTTATGATCTGATCTCTCCGGATTCAATCATCAGAAATTATCATTCTATCATGGGTCAAAGAATCCATAATGAGAATATTTGATTACTTAAACAAGACATAGTTTCCGGTAAATGCAATCATAATACTTCATGTTCTCATCACTCATGAGTCACAACACTTGTATAACTAATCAAAGGTCAAATTTCAGGCTCATTTCTAATGAGTCAAAAAAATCCTCCATTTTGTTGGGTAAACCCTTTATTTGTTACTAATACTTCCACTTATTCAGTAAATTACTACTGTTACTTTTTTGTATATCAGTTTAGTGCTATTACTTTCATTTTGGTTGTGATTTCTACTTCTATTTTCAAATTTCAATATAGTACTGTCATTTCAATTTGCTTCAATCTACTTTTTTAAGTATTGTAAAGCACAATAATAATACGAACTTACTACTTTATGTTTCCGATTTGATTCAATCAACCCTCCACAAAGGTAGATTGAAATCAACAAAAATATATAGAAATTTGATATAACAAAAAGTGATAGTTAATGGAAGAAAGAGTGAAAGTTATAGTAGAAAATGAAGAGTTTTTGTAGTTTACTATCATTGACTTATAAAACTTTTTCTGTAATAAAATCCAAGTTTCTTTAAGGATACAAAGTCTTGCTGATGAGCTTATATGTGTAAATCCCAAGCCCCTGCAAAAGGAGTTCAGCTTCCAAGTCCAAAGGAACACTTAAGAACTATTGCTCACAAGCCAGTGGGATAATTATTCAGAAATTTCTCGCAAGCCTTCTTACTGCCTTCTATATGGGTTTTAGGACATACTCTGTCATTCTTCTTTCATATCAAGTGTAACAACTTTTGAAAGAATTATACAAAACTTTGGAATCGGTAATGCAACCCTACTAAGGTGCAAGGCAAAGGAAATCTGGGCCGATGCCTTAAATACTCATCTTCTTTTTCTCACCTATTTTCCTGAATGCAGTGCTATTTAATTCTTTCATCATATGTCATTTAGTGTCTTTCAATTGTTTTCAAAATTATACAATCCTGCACTTTTGGCACAAATAATACCCTATATTAAGTATGCTCATATATAAACACATTATCTGCAGTTTTATTTCAATAGGTGCTTTACAATTCCCTAAACTGCACCAAAGTTACTTTTCGTCTAACCAAACAAACCTACTCTGAGTTTGCAGCTTTAAAAACCTTCATGAGCCATCAAATATACATCACAAAAGTTTTATCATACCTACCTTTGTGTCACAACTTTGTCAATGAGATGTTAATTTGAGTCAACTAGTTAACAACTTATCATAAACATACAAATGAGAAATCTTTTATCTATTTACTCAAGAAAGTCATTCTAAATTAGCTGGAAGAATGCAATGGTTGTAGCACAGCGTTATTTCTAATATAATTGAATTCTATTAAGATAAATATTGAGGCTTTTAGGAAATAAAACTATCTAATATTAAAGTTTCCTTATTAGATTCGGAGCTTCTTAGGTTTAAGGTTTAAGTACCACATTCTCTCATAAATATTGATGTACTCTACTATTATTATCCATGCAAACCTTTTTGTAATGATTCTCTCTTCCTACATGATTTCTCAATATGGTGCAAAGTTGTGTCTGATCTTGAAACATAAATTCTAGTCATTCTCCTCTCTCCCCTCTCTCCCCATAAGTTGTGTATTACTTATTAATAGAAAAACCATTCTTAGTCTGTACAATCTTTCATTGTCGTCATCAACCCTCCCTGCTGGTAATCTGAGATCATCCCTAAACTTTTGAAATTGAACGCATATCCTTCTCTCTCTTCATTGTGCAAATTTCTCTATCTCTCTCAACTTTTTTTCAGCTCTCATTGTTTCTCAACATTTCTTGTCTCCTTTGGTGACAGTTGAGACAACTATAGTTATGATTGAAGATTGTATTATCACTTACTCTCTTTGTTACTAGCTACCCGGAAATTTGGTTATCTGTTTGTGCTAAATAAAAATCAAGTTTTACGTAATTAATTTTGCGGGTCTTTATTTGTCTTTCTCTGGACTCTAAAAGAGTTTTCTACTATATTTGTCTTTTTACTTGCTATGACCCATTTTTACTATATCTGTCTTTCTAAATTTCTAAAACTATAGTTTAGCAATTTTATATTGCCAGTTATATCTATATATACACATATATAGGCTTTCTATTCTCATTTTAATCATAATAATCATTTTCTTATGTTTCTTGAGCGAACTAAACACATAGAAGTAGACTCACTTCATAAGAGAGGTTGTAATAAATGAGAACGGGTGTATTTCTTATGTCAAGTTAGATGAGCAGTTAGGAGATACATTCACTAAGGTTGTTACTAAAATCCTTTTTTTTTTCTTTTGCTCCAAGCTAGGTATCTTGAATATTTATGTTCAGAAGGTAACAGCAAGTTTTTGAACCCCCAAACCACAAAACAAAACCAAGAAAAAAAGAAAAGAAAAAAGCAGTTCGTTAAGTGAACAAACAAAAGAAAAGTGAAGGAAAACAAGAGAGAGCAGAAGATGCTATTGCTATCATTATAAAGAACTAACCACATACAACCTCTGAACACTTTGAGCTAGTTATATAATCATGGAGACGATTTCTGGCATCCATAAGTAATAGATGTCTAACAAACTAACAAGAGCTTTTAACACTAGAACTAACTACTACTGAGCTTAACAATTTAGAAAGAGCTCCCTCAACTTGACTTTGTAGCTTAATTCTGCTCTGATTTCAGTTCAGCTTAGCTCCAGTTGCTCTTCCTCGTTATAAATATTTGAATTGTATATATTATCATTTGTATTATTCTATGAGTATTTAGCATCTATTGTCTTACCTTTATTACGACATGTATTAATTTATAAATACTCAATTAAGGTTAATGGAAAATTAAGCTTTTTCATACACTTATTGTAACATGGTATATGGAGATCCAACCTCAATTGCTAAATTATAAGTGTTTAGCATGTATGGTGCATAGAGCCAACACTTCGGAGAGTGAAAAATGTATAAAAATAATATTGGCCCTTCTCCTGATAGATTAAGCTTTTAGAAGAATTGGTTTCCTAACAACTTCTAACATACTGCAATTGAAATTGTTAATAATACAATGAAACATAACCGAACTAAACACGTTGAATTTGCCAGAAATTATATCAAAGACAATCTGAATACAAGAGTCATTGGAATTCCATATGTCAAGAGTAGTAATCAATTAGCTACCATTATAACGCATGGTGTTGCAAGAAGATTTTTTCACATTTTACTATCCAAGTTGAACATGTGTGATATCTATGCTCCAACTTGAAGGAGATAGTTAAATTGTGTATATATTATTATTTGTATTATTCTGTAAATATTTAACATTTATTGTCTTACTTTAATTAGGATATGTATTAGTTTATAAGTACCCAAAATTAGGGTTAATTGAAAATTAAGCTTTTTCATATATTTATTTTAATTTAAATATCAGTCAAAGGCATGTTATTATTGGGGTTAGTAGAAAATATAAAATAAGTTTGATGAGAATCGTGGAGCCATACAAATTCCAAGTGGACCATCACAAGTTGTTTTTGCTGGTGATGAGTATATGGAGAGAGCTTAGGGACCGTATGGTGAAAGATGGACAAAGCTGCCACAGTGATCACAGTGGTGTGACATATACCATTTTCATGAAAAAAAATTGAGGCATAAAAGTAGAGAATTTTACTAAATTTCCTTATGGATAGGACCCCTCCACCAGAATAAGTCCTAACCTCACAAATCATAAATAATTACAACATTCCATCAACTAGTATCATATTCAATCATCTCTTTCATCAGAAATTATAACCTCCATAAGATACAAAAGATAGGTTCATTAATGAAACAATGTCACATACCCTCAAAACCATACTGTCTTGTGGCTTTCCAATGCTACCCAATAAAGTGCATTGAGGAGTCCGCACCCCGCATTGCTCTAACTGTAGAAAACAAATTGCAAGGACACCTAATTCAAAGTTTATTCTTATCTGAACAAGAACAAATTATATTCCAATCAAATCCACAAAATTAGAGAACAAATCGAGACAAGCACCTGAACGTGAAGACTGGACCTACTCTCTTCATAAAATTTTCCATTTGAGGCATTCAAACACAAGACTGGAGTTCCTACTGGGTCAACGGCAAAGCGGACTCCAATACCCAGAGGCCAACCTTCTTGGGACAACATAGAAAGCGTGCCCACAGAAGCCAACTCCATGATTGTCCTTGAAACCTCAGATGGGAAGGGCATATTGCTTCTCAATTCCAAATGGGTCGGATCTGCTACAGCTGAAAGCTTGCACTTTGGAGCTTTAAATGAAGTTCTTCGGAATGGGTTTGGTTTTTGAAATGCGAATTGGAATTCGATGAAGGGTTTCGAGGAAGTGAGTGGAATGATGAAATGGGTTGCAAGAGATGGGGTTTGGAGAAGCATTTGAAGAAGACAAATTGATCCAGTGAGGATTCCAATGGGTAAATTTCTACACAATTGAGAACAGAGTCGTTGCCGAGAGACCCAAAAAGGTGACGGTGTGTAGACGATGATGGTGGTGATGATAACTTTGAAAGGACTTAAGTCTAAAATATTATAGTATATTGGGAAGCATTGGCCGATGGTCGCGACCAACGGATGTAACTCTTCGTTAGAGTACTTTATTCTAAAGTCTTATTTTTTTTTAAGTTAAATAGATTTAATTTATTAATTTTTAAATAAAATTAATTAATTTTAACTTTTTTTTTAAATGCTAAGTTTTTAACGGTTAGACTTGAATTTTACTTAAAAATAAAAATCTAAAATCTCATTATTAGATAAAGGGCTCGATATATATTATAATAGCATCTCTATTAACATAAAGGTATCCAATTGTTTTCCTGTTTTTTAGGTGGTATTTTATCGTTATCATTTCATTTAAAGTTCCCATTAAATCAAAATACAAAATTTTGAAAAAAATTGTTTCACGTGAACATATGATATTTTAAGGAGTATTATTGAAAAACTAACTTTTTAATATAAAAAATGTTAAAATGAATTAAGAAAAGTAAAAGTAGTTAGGTTTTGTGTTCTTTTTTCTCAACCTCTCACACAAAATTACAATATTGTGATTTATCTTTTCTTGTTTACACCAAATAACATATTGGCCTATAATCATTGTAAAAAATAGTATGTTCAAAAATCTTGTAGAACAAGAATAAAATATAGTCAAAATCAAAGAATTTCTAATTCATGATAATTAAATATTATCTTTGATTTTTTAGTTAAAGTGTTTTTAGCTTTTTAGTTACATTGTTACCACCAAAAGGTAACATGCATGATTTGTGATGATGTTATGAAATCTTGTAAAGGGAGAAAATTGGGTTTTGATATTAATCTTTTGGGATTGGTTGATTTTGTAATTAAGTATAATTTAAATTAAATAAGAAAATGAATAGGATTACATAAAGAAATAAATAACTATTCATGGTAGGATTGGATGCAATAAATAATTTATTTAGAGTTAATGTCTTTATGTGATGATTTGTCTTTTAGTTGTTCAATGATTTAATATAAAAGTTGTTAAAATTTTCAATAATATTCTATGGGTAATATTTGTGTAATGTATTTAAGAAATATTTTATTCGAATTACTAAATAATTAGTAAATGTTATGAGTTTTTTTCACAGGTTTAATGACATCTTATTACACTATAAAGATTCATTTAGATGGAGAATTTGTAATGGTAGAAGGCAACAAACAATATAATGAAGGGAGAATTGAGTATTCTGATTTCTATTTAGTAAAGAAGATTACTTTGTTAAAATTGAAGTTGAACCAGGATTCTATCATGAGCTGGTTGACATCTATCGGAGAACCCTCGTTTGAAAGAGGATATAGAGGTTTGAATAAGGTGTTATCTAATGATGATAATACAAAAAGTGTGGGTTTATATTTAACTCCACTAACAAGTATAAGGCTCTTGGAGTTTTATATAGTTAATAAAGTTGATTATCATGACACTAATAAGAATGTTGAAGATGAAGATAATGAGGAATATATGGGGGATTTTGGTGGTGGTATTGGTGAAGATGAAATAAACAACATTAAGAAGGTGTTTAACATTAGTGGTGGTGAGGTTTCATTAAATAAGGAGATAAACAACATTGATAAAAGGAGTTAATACAGGTGGGGATTGTAATTTTGGTAACAAGAGGAGAAGAGTTGAAGATATTAATGATGTGTTTGGATGAAGATATCAACATTGATGAAGAAATAAATTATGCTTTTGGTGATAATAATCTGTGTTTTTATATATATTATATTCAAGTTGATAATATTGAATTAAAATTGGGAATGATATTTTCAAGTAAGCAGTTTGTTATTAAGGCTATTAATCATAGAAAGAGATTGTATAAGATGAAAAATACTAAGGATAATATAAAAGTACAATGCATGAACAATGATTGTAATTCAGTGATGTGTGTAAGAGAACAAGTTGGTATGAATACAGGGAAAATGAGGGTATGTAACAAAGAAGAAAACTACAATTACGAAAGAAACTATAACTTGAAATAAAAGATCAATGGTAAATTTGTAGCCGAGGACTTTTTACAATTGTTCAAAGATAATCCAAAAGTTAAATGGAAAAAGGTGCAAGATTATATGAGAGAAAAATACCATGTAAATATCACAAAAATCCAAGCCAAAAAGGCCAAAAATGAAAGCTAAAAAGTTAATCCATGGTTCATACAAAGAACAATATCAAATACTATGGGAATATGCTTTATAATTAAAGAGAGTTGACCTCAATATTAGAACAAATTTGGTGACATTTAAGTCTACTAATGAATCAGATAGGTAATGATGCAATATATTTTTTTCTAATTTTCTGAATTAGATGTATACCCTACTGAACTAAAAAATTAACAACATGATAGTTGTATACAATGTTAGATTTATAATGTGTTTAATTACACGTAATTATTTTTTGCATGTTTCAAAGAATGTACATTTGTTTTGGTGCCATTAAGGATGATTTTAAAATAGGGCGTAGGAAAATTATAGGTATAAATGACTTCTTTTTATGAGGTCCTCATAAGGGACAATTGCTTACTATTATTGGTATATATGGCAATAATGGTATTTATTCAATTGTTAAAGGAGAAAGCAATGACCCATGGGCATGGCATATTAAATTATTAAAGAATAACTTGGATATAGAACAAGGTTAAGGATTGGTTTCCATAAATGTTGAGCATCCTTTCATAATAATAACTTTGTAAGTTATTGTGCCTAAAGTAGAGCACAGACATTATACATGGCATATCTTGCAAAACTTTTAAAAATTAAAAAAGACAAAGAAGTATCATTATTTAGCATTTTCAGAGATGTGCAAGAGCATGCACTATTAGGGAATTTCAAGATGGCATGAATCAATTGAAAAAAGTATATGAAAAGGCACATAAATGGTTATCTAAAAAGGAACCAACTCTTTGATGTAAAACCTTCTTCAAGTATGTTTCTTTCATACACTTATTTGTTTCCTCTACTTCTTTCATTACCTAGTACATAGGATTGATACATCTTTATTTGTGAATATAAAAGTTATACTTATGTGATGATTAAACTAATAATAATTGTGAATCATTTAATAATGATCTCATGAATGTAAGAGAACAAGTTGTTTTCACTATGGTTGAGTCTATTAGATAATTTATTAGAGATAGGTGGGAAGAAAGAAGAGAAGAGTTGAAAACATAGAAAAGAAAGGTTAGTAAAAAGGGTATATGAACAAATGCTTGTAGCTAAGAAAGAAGCAAAAGATCTTAACAAAAGTACTTGGATGTAGAGTTTGGGATCTTACAGGCATCTTATACTCCATACGTTGAGGTATATTCTTATAAATGAAGACCCATATTGTTATATCCACCCAATTTTGAAGAGGGAAGTGTATGAACTCTCATATATACAAATGTTCCCCACAATACAAAGCTCAGAATATTGGCAAAAAGAACTTCATCAACTCAAAGCAATTATCTAAATTCTAAGAATAAAAGAGGGAGGCCAAGGGTTACGAGATGTAAGTTTAAACAAAATAAAAATATAAGCAAGAGAAAGCAAGTGAAACGTGGTGCAAATGAGGATCCTAACAAAATATGAAGGTTTGGAATTCCAAAGAGATGAGGACTTTGCAGATCCATTGGCCATAATAAAAAAGAGTGTAATCCATAATTTGAAACATTAGAGGTATAACTCAACTATAATAATTTGATTTAATGTTGAAACTCAACATAATCAAGTGACTGCAATCCACACAAAAAATGATGAACAAGTTCAAGAAGGATGTTAAAAAGTGAAGTCCAAACAGAAAATGTGGGAAAATGGTTAAGATAAAAGAAAAGGACATGTTATTGATGAGCAAAACCAACATTGTCGATCCTGCCAATACTTTGGTTTTATATTTATAAAACTCTCGCAAGTACATGAATCATTTAATAGAAAATGATAAGTATACTCCCAAGGTCAATCTAAGGAAGAAATATATGTGATTTTTAATTTATTATTCAAAATTTTAAAAATTAAATTAAATCCTAAACATCTTGTCGTAATATTTGGGGTTTTGTGTTTATAATCTAATAATATAAAAATAAGCATAGATACATATTCAATAAATATTTATGCAAATTTTATCATTTATAATAGTGGAGTATTTATGGATATAATAACTAAGTTAATTATGCTTGTTCATATTATTTAGGTTATTAAAAATATAAATTTATATTTATTGATCCTCTCTTTTTTATATGAATACTACTTTTGGTAGGGTTAGATATTTTTTTTAATTAAACAAATCAATTAACACCTATGAGTGGGATCGATAACTAATTTGGTTAATTAAATTAATTCTTTTTTCTAAGAGATTGAAAATGAACCATTTAAATGATATTTTTGGTAGGGTTAGACAGTTTAAACTTTATTCCAAGTGTCCAAATTAAACCTAAGAATTTAATTATCCAAGTACTAACTTTCAAGTTTTAAAACCACTACTGAAAACATGTTGTTAATACATTTTCAGATAATAATTCTTATAAAAACTTTTGAAATAGAGCTTCACTCTAACTATCGGGCGATTGTACCAAAAAATAAAAGAATGCTACTCTAAATTAATTCATTTTAGAGATTTTTACCTATTTAATATTTCGCAAGCATAATAACGTTATTATTATATCATGTTTACAAAGAGCCAACAATGTTAAATTTAATCACAAACAAATTAAATATAACATATAAGAATAAAACATAAAAAATAACTGTAAAGAAAATAAGATCTTTACAGTACTTTGATGTTAGTCTTGTTGCTAGAAAACCTCCAAACGGAATTTGTATTTTCATTTATTGAATTAAAAAGCAAATAAATTACAAAAACATAGTTAGTTCTTCTCAAAAAGAGAAGAATTCTAAAACTAAGAAAAACTAAAAACTAAGAAATTGAGAGAAAGAAAGAGAGAAGAAGATTATTTTAGGTGTTAAGAGAATAAGGGTATTTATAGGTGAGGAGAGGAAGAAAAAGTGGGTCGAAAAATGATAAAAAATGTAGAAAATGCGTGTTAGGTGAATGATGACATCAGTTGACATCATTGGTAGGTGGGGCGCGGAATGGAGCAGAGGCATGCGCGGACTGGGCGCAGATAAGCATAGGCGTGCGCGGATTGGGTGTAGATTGGCGCAGACACATATGAACTGGGCGTTGTGCGCGCGACGACTTCAGCGTGACTAGGCGATACGTGTGCATTGCTCAGCGCGGCTGGACGTTGCGGCGCATGCTACTCGGCGTTGCTGGGCATGCTGCGCTTGTTGGCCGGCACTGTTGTGCAGCTGCGTGCACGATTTTATCCTTTTTGACCCATTTTGTCCAATTTTTCCATTTTTTTTACTTTTCCTCATTTATTTTATGAATATATTTGTGATGTATTGCCTCCAGTATTTTTCTGAGTCTTTAAGTTACTTTTTAAAGCAAAAATACCTAAAAAACAATAAAAATACCCGTGATTCCGAAAAGATAATTTTATATAAAAACCTGATAAAATCACATAAATACATATCTTTTTAATCAATTAAAGTAAATAAAATTATGGTAATTTTAGTGCCTTTTAAGCACTCATCAGTTACAAACATTGGTAGCTCATTAAAATCCCAAAGAATTGCCTAAAATATTTCTTTTTAAACTCTGATATGTTATGTAGTGTTGGATAGTAAATGGTATAATAAGATACTCGAATGTATTTTATTTTTAGATATAATGTGATGTTTAAGTGCCTAAAAGTAGCTGAAAATGTATTTGGGATAGAATTTGTTCAATGGGTACCTTTTTTGATTCATAGATATGATACCAATTAGGTATTCTTTTGAACTTTTGAACTATAGGATACATTGCTTGTAATGTAATTTGTTTGATATATTTTTTATGAAAATGTTATGTCTAAATGTAGTTATGTTAGGTACCCAATAGTTGAATAATGAAATGAAACGTATATTAAATGTGAATGTCTTATATTAGGCTATGCTTACTTGCTTTATTTTCATAAAGATATTTTGAAATGAAATTTATATTGAATGTTAGTGTACAACTGAGTCATAATTTAAAAGAGCATATATGTTTAATACATTAAAAGTGTATTAGTTTTCACTTTCAAGTGCATTAGGTTCTATGAACAATCGAACAAACAACATCATATGATTGAACTTTATTAGCATAAACCAACTAGTTTTTAGGTTTCTTCTTCTTTTGGCTAGTAAACTTTCTTTTTATTCTCTTTTTCCATGACTCAACAATTGGACAAGGTACAACCCCGATATGACCTTATTTTCCTAGCAATTAAAAATGCAAGTTCCACACTTTGGTTATAGGAACAAGTTAGTTTACTACAACACAAGTAGTTTAGCAAATTGTATTTGATTGGTTTGCTAAAGGATGATAGTTTGTTAATAATTATCTCTTTATAATTTTGTATAGAACTTTTACCAAATGGTGACTTTGGAGAAGCACCAAAGCCCTCAAATATTATATATATTTTTTGATATATACCAATTTTCAAATGGTTAAAGATGGTAATGGTTATTTTGATTGCTATATGGGTATTGGTCTACATCAATATAATTTGAAAACTAGATAAGAGATGTAGAAGATGATGTATTTATAGTATAATATTTTGTGGGTGGTTTGACTTGTTTGAAAGTATTGATGTTTGAATTGTTGTAATACATGACTTAATGACTATATATATTAAGATATCAAATATAAGATAACACTCTACTCTTAATTTTGTTAACAAAATTAACATTAAGTCATGCATTACAACAGTTCAAATACTAGTAGTTTCAAACAGATCAGACCAACTATAATATATTATACTATAAATACATCATCTTCTTCATCTCTCGTCTAATTTTCAAATTATATTGATGTATACCAATACCCATGTAGAAACCAAAATAACCACCACTATCTTCAAGCATTTCTTCAACTTAGCATTTTCTTTTTCTTTTTTCTGAATCCTATGAAGCAAATAATTTATAATTTTAGCATATTTTGTAGAAGCAATATCATTATACCACCTAAAAAAACCCACATCCATAACCAAGAATCCTTTGACATCTTCCACTATCATAACTTACAAGTTCACCCAAGTAAGTTTTTATTGACTAGAAAGATTCTTTACACTCCTGGATCCAATAAAACTCTTTGTTTTTCTTGAGGATATTGATGAATGGAAAACATTTATTAGGGCATTTTGAAACAAAGTAATCAATGGCTATAATCATACCATCCAACTTCTGTACCTATTTTATGTTTCTTGGGGAAGCCATCTGAAGTAAGGTTATAATTTTTGGTTGATTTCCTTCTATTCCTCTCGAAGAGATGAGGGTGTGATAACTCTATATTTTAGAGTTATTTTTATCGAATTTATTAATTATAATTGTTATGTTCTTAATGTTTTTAATTACTTTTAAGTTCTTAAATTATTATTTACTATTAGTTTTTTAAGAAATATATTTTTAAATAAAATTAAACAATTTAAATTAAAAAACGACTTAATTTCAAATAAAAAAAGTTGAAAATTTAATTTGAATTAAAAATAGGGTTTAAATGAAATTAACAAAATTTTGAATTAAAATTTGTTTTCTGTGTAGAAATGGAATTCCACACGTGGTATTGTTCAACGCGCCTTACTCACCGTCAGATCAGAAATTCAACGATGAGAATCAAGAGAGTGAGATGCAAACGCTACACGAGTTAGTGGACGTGATTTCTTGTTGCATTGCACAATTCGGCATGTAGAGTGGGGTCTACATGTCTGCGTAGTTCGGTACACAGATAAGGTCCACCTATTTGCACATTTGATTTTCCCCGAGACACGCTATTTGTTACTCACTGTCATATCAAACGATGAACGGTTCTGATCGTGCGTGTTGTCCATGCTCCACGCATATGAGTTACGAGTGGAGTCCAACTATCCTGCATCGCTTAGCGCACAAAAATCTCCTACGACACGATCCACCTGTTATGTGTGCGCCCTCGTGTCTCGCCCAATACAAAGCTATCACATGTCTTGTTATTATTCCAACGAATTATATGTCACCACATTTTCGAAATGACTATATTATTATATCAAATCGAAAGCTTGTAGCCATTCATACAATATGAGTTGGCCTCAAATTTGGAATATCATTTTTGTACCCAAATTTCATCATTTACATCATTAATTGAGGGTTTTAAATCTTTTGCCCACCATTTCCGTTGTACTTACTTGCGATTTTATTCAAAAGAGCCATAAAGAGGACATTGGTGGAAAAAAGGGTTATTTATTTATGTGTTTAATCAATGTATATTCTTCCAAAAAAAAATAAGGGAAGAGAAAAAGAAAGGAGCTACTATTTACATTTTAAAATAGAACAAAACATTTGATAGATCATAGTTTCAACTTTAGATGATGATAACATTTGACACGTGTATCGAAACGACTATAGTAATATATAAAATCGAAGCTTGTATTGATTCACACAATATGAGTGGTCCTCAAGTTGGAATGTCATTTTTGTACCCATATTTCATCTTTTACATCATTTATCGTGTTTTTTAGTATTTGTCGCACCATTTCCGTTGTACTTACTTTCGATTTTATTCAAAAGAAAGGTAAAGGAGATATTGGTTCAAACAAAGGGTTCTTTATTTACGTGTTCAATGAATGTATATTCTTCCAAAAAAATAAAGGAAGAGAAAAAGAAAAAAGCTACTGTTTAAATTTTAAAAAAGAACAAAACATTTTAATAGATCATAGTTTCCACTTTAGACGATGATAACTTTTGAAACGCGTACCAAAATGACTATAATAATATATAAAATCAAATCTCGTTTTGATTCACACAATGTGAGTGGTCCTCAAGTTGGAATGTCATTTTTGTACCCAAATTTCTTCTTTTACATCATTTATCGAATTGTTTAGTATTTGGGCACCATTTCCGTTATACTTACTTTTGATTTTATTCAAAAGAGCCGTAAAGGAGATATTGGTGCAAAATATTGTTCTTCATTTACATGTTCAATGAATGTATATTCTTCCAAAAAAATAAAGGAAGAGAAAAAGAGAGGAGCTACTGTTTACATTTTAAAAAAGAACATAATATTTGATAAATCGGAGTTTCACCTTTAAAAGATGATAAATTTTGACACATGTAACGAAATGACTATAATAATATATCAAATCAAAGCTCATATCGAATCACACAATCTGCGTTGGCCTCAAGTTGGAATATCATTTTTGTACCCAGATTTCATCGTTTACATCATTTATTGAGATTTTTAAGTTTTTTGCGCACCATTTCCTTTGTACTTACTTTCGAATTTATTCAAAAGATTCGTAAAGGAGATATTGGTGCAAGCAAAGGATTCTTTATTTATGTGTTCAACCAATATCTATTCTTCCAAAAAAAAATAAGGGAAGAGAAAAAGAAAGGAGCTACTCTTCACATTTTAAAAAAGAATAAAACATTTGATAAATCGGAATTTCAACTTTAAAAGATAATAACTTTTGAGTCAGGTATCGAAACGACTATATTATTATATCAAATTGAAGCACGTAGCGATTCACAAATATGAGATGGCCTCAAATTTGGAATATCATTTTTGTACCTAAATTTCATCGTTTACATCATCTATTGAGGGTTTTAAGTTTTTTGCCCACCATTTTCGTTGTACTTAATTTCGATTTTTTTGAAAAGAGCCGTAAAGGATATAATAGTCCAAACAAATTTTTCTTTATTTATGTGTTCAATTAATATATTTTCTTCCAAAAAAATATGAGAAAAGAAAAAGGAAGGGGCTACTATTCAGAAATTAAAAAAGAACAAAAATTTGATAAATTAGAGTTTCAACTTTAAAGGACGATAACATTTTACTTGTATATCAAAACAACTATTATAATATATCAAATTAAAGCTCGTACCGATTCAAACAATCTAATTTGGCCGCACAAAGGAACCACATTTTTGTACGCAAATTCCATCATTTACCTCATTTATCGAGGGTTTTAAGTATTTGTCTCACCATTTCCATTGTACTTACTTTCTATTTTATTGAAAAGAGCCGTAAAAATAATATTGGTTTAAACAAAGGGTTCTTTATTTATGTGTTCAATCCATGTCTATTCTTCCAAAAAAATAAGAGAAAAGAAAAAGGAAAAGGCTACTGTTCCCATTTTAAATAGGAACAAAACATTTCATAAATCGGAGTTCCAACTTTAAACGACGATAACTTTTTACTCGAATATCGAAACAACTATAATAATATATCAAACTGAAGCTGGAATCGATTCAAACAGTCAGATTTGGCCTCACAAAGGAACCACATTTTTGTACCCAAATTCCATATTTTACATCATTTATCGAGGGTTTTAAATAGTTGTCGCACCATTTCCGTTGTACTTACTTTCTATTTTATTCAAAAGAGCTGTAAAGGAGATATTGGTGCAAACAAAGGATTCTTTATTTACGTATTTAATCAATTTATATTCTTCCATAAAATTAAGGTAAGTGAAAAAGAAAGGAGCTACTGTTTAAATTTTAAAAAACTACAAAACATTTTATAGATCATAGTTCCCACTTTAGACGATGATAACTTTTGACACGTGTACCGAAATGACTATAATAATATCTAAAATCGAATCTCGTATTGATTTACACAATATGAGTGGTCCTCAAGTTGGAATGTCATTTTTGTACCCAAATTTCATCTTTTACATCATTTATCCTGTTTTTTAGTATTTGTCGCACCATTTCCGTTGTACTTACGTTCGATTTAATTCAAAAGTTCCATAAAGGAGATATTGGTGCAAACAAAAGTTTCTTTATTTATGTGTTCAATCCAAATCTATTCTTCCAAAAAAATAAGAGAAAAGAAAAAGGAAAAAAGGCTACTGTTCCCATTTTAAAAAGGAACAAAACATTTGATAAATCCGAGTTCAAACTTTAAACGACGATAACTTTTTACTCGGATAACGAAACAACTATTATAATATATCAAACATAAGGTCGTATTGATTCAAACAATCTGATTTGACCTCACAAAGGAACCACATTTTTGTATGCAAATTCCATTATTTACATCATTTGCCATATTTGTCGCACCATTTCCGTTGTACTTACTTTCGATTTTATTCAAAAGAACCATAAAGGTGATATTGGTGCAAAAAAGGGTTCTTTATTTACGTGATCAATGAATGTATATTATTCCTAAAAGATAAGGGAAATTAAAAAGAAAGAAGCTACTGTTTACATTTAAAAAAGAATAAAACATTTGAGAAATCAGAATTTCAACTTTAAGAGATGATAACTTTTGACTCGGGTATCGAAATGATTATATTATTATATAAAATCGAAGCTTGTAGCGATTCACACAATATGAGTTGGCCTCAAATTTGGAATATCATTTTTGTACCCAAATTTCATTGTTTACATCATTTATTGAGGGTTTTAAGTTTTTTGCCCACCATTTCCGTTGTACTTACTTTCTATTTTATTCGAAAGAGTCGTAATGGAGATATTGATCCAAACAAATTGTTCTTTATTTATGTATT
This sequence comes from Hippophae tibetana, assembly GCA_037013495.1. Lineage (NCBI taxonomy): Eukaryota > Viridiplantae > Streptophyta > Magnoliopsida > Rosales > Elaeagnaceae > Hippophae > Hippophae tibetana. Next base: position 48,724,854 of record CM072810.1, read on the forward strand.
CAATCAATATCTATTCTTCCAAAAACAATATGAGAAAATAAAATGGAAGGGGCTACTGTTCACAAATTAAAAAAGAACAAAACATTTGATAAATCAAAGTTTCAACTTTAAATGACGATAAAATTTACTTGGATATCGAAACAATTTTATTAATATATCAAACTGAAGCTTGTACCAATTCAAACACTCTGATTTGGCCCCACATTGGAACCACATTTTTGTACCCAAATTCCATCATTTACATCGTTTACCGAGGGTTTTAAGTATTTGTCTCACCATTTTCATTGTACTTACTTTCTATTTTATTCAAAAGAGTTGTAAAGGAGATATTGGTGCAAACAAAGGGTTTTTTATTTATGTGTTCAATCCATATCTATTCTTCCAAGAAATAAGTGAAAAGAAAAAGGAAGGGGCTACTATTCACATTTTAAAAATGAACAAAACATTTGATAAATCGGAATTCCAACATTAAAGGACGATAAATTTTAACTCGGATTTCGAACCAACTATTATAATATATCATACTGAAGCTCATATCAATTCAAACAATCTGATTTAGCCTCACAAAGGAACCACATTTGTGTACGCAAATTCCATATTTTACATCATTTGTCCAGGGTTTTAAGTATTTATTGCACCATTTCCGTTGTACTTACTTTCGATTTTTTTCAAAAGAGTTGTAAAGGATATATTGGTGCAAACAAAGGGCTCTTTATTCTCGTGATCAATGAATGTATATTATTCCAAAAATATAATGGAAGAGAAAGAGAAAGAAGGTACTATTTACATTTTAAAAGAGAATAAAACATTTCAAAAATAGGAATTTCAACTTTAAAAGATGATAACTTTTGTCTCGGGTATCGAAACAACTATATTATTATATCAAATCGAAGTTCATAGCCATTCACACAATATGAGTTGGCCTCATATTTGGAATATCATTTTTGTACCCAAATTTCATCGTTTACATCATTAATTGAGGGTTTTAAATTTTTTGCCCACCATTTCCGTTGTACTTACTTTTGATTTTATTCAAAAGAGCCATAAAGAGGACATTGGTGGAAAAGAAGGGTTTTTATTTATTTTTTTAATCAATGTATATTCTTCCAAAAAAATAAGGGAAGAGAAAAAGAAAGGAGCTATTGTTTACATTTTAAAATAGAACAAAACATTTGATAGATCATAGTTTCAACTTTAGATGATGATAACATTTGACACGTGTATCGAAACGACTATAGTAATATATAAAATCGAAGCTTATATTGATTCAGACAATATGAGTGGTCCTCAAGTTGGAAAGTCATTTTTGTACCCAAATTTCATCGTTTACATCATTTATCGTTTTACCGAGGATTTTAAGTTTTTGTCTTACCATTTCCGTTGTACTTACTTTCTATTTTATTCAAAACAGCCGTAAAGGAGATATTGGTGCAAACAAAGGGTTCTTTATTTATGTGTTCAATCAATATCTATGCTTCCAAAAAAAATAAGGGAAGAGAAAAAGAAAGGAGCTACTCTTTACATTTTAAAAAAGAATAAAATATTTGATAAATCGCAATTTCAACTTTAAAAGATGATAACTTTTGACTCGGGTAATGAAACGACTATATTATTATATGAAACCGAAGCTCGTAGCGATTCACACATTATGAGATGGCCTCAAATTTGGAATATAATTTTTGTACCTAAATTTCATCATTTACATCATTTGTTGAGGGTTTTTAGTTTTTTGCCCACCATTTTCGTTATACTTACTTTCGATTTTATTCAAAAGAGCCGTATGGAGATATTGATGCAAACAAAGGGTTCTTTATTTATGAGTTCAATCCATATATATTCTTCCAAAAAAACGAGAAAAGAAAAAGGAAAAGGCTACTGTTCCCATATAAAAAAGGAACAAAATATTTGATAAATCGGAGTTCCAACTTTAAACGACGATAAAATTTTACTTGCATATCGAGACAACTATTTTAATATATCAAAATGAAACCCGTACCGATTCAAAAAATCTGATGTGGCCCCACAAAGGAACCACATTTTTGTACCCAAATTCCATCGTTTACATCATTTACCGTGGGTTTTAAGTGTTTGTCTCACCATTTCCGTTGTACTTACTTTCTATTATATTGAAAAGAGCCGTAAAGGAGATATTTGTCCAAACAAATTGTTCTTTATTTATGTGTTAAATCAAAATATATTCTTCTAAAAAATATATGAGAAAAGTGAAAGGAAAAGGCTATTGTTCCCATTTTCAAAAGGAACAAAACATTTGATAAATCGGAGTTCCAACTTTAAACGACGATAAAAGTTTACTTGCATATCGAAACAACTATTATAATATATCAAAATGAAGCCCGAACCGATTCAAACAATCTGATTTGGCCCCACAAAGGAACCATATTTTTGTACACAAATTCCATCGTTTATATCATTTATAGAGGGTTTTAAGTGTTTGTCTCACCATTTCCGTTTTACTTACTTTCTATTTTAGTCAAAAGAGCCGTAAAGGAGATATTGGTGCAAACAAAGGGTTCTTTATTTATGCGTTCAATCAATATCTATGCTTCCAAAAAAAAAATAAGGGAAGAGAAAAAGAAAGGAGTTACTGTTCACATTTTAAAAACGAATAAAACATTTGATAAATCACAATTTCAACTTTAAAAGATGATAACTTTTGACTCGGGTATTGAAACGACTATATTATTATATGAAACCAAAGCTCGTAGCGATTCGCACAATATGAGATGGCCTCAAATTTGGAATATCATTTTTGTACCTAAATTTCGTCATTTACATCATTTGTTGAGGGTTTTTAGTTTTTTGCCCACCATTTCCGTTATACTTACTTTCGATTTTATTCAAAAGATCCGTAAAGGGGATATTGGTGCAAACAAAGGGTTCTTTATTTATGTTTTGAATCCATATATATTCTTCCAAAAAAACGAGTAAAGAAAAAGGAAAAGGCTACTGTTCCCATATAAAAATGGAACAAAATATTTGATAAATCGGAGTTCCAACTTTAAACGACGATAAAACTTTACTTGCTTATCAAGACAACTATTATAATATATCAAATTGAAGGTCATACCGACTCAAACAATCTGATTTGGCCCAATAGAGGAACCACATTTTTGTACGAAAATTCCATCGTTTACATCATTTACCGTGGGTTTTAAGTGTTTGTCTCACCATTTCCTTTGTACTTACTTTCTATTATATTGAAAAGAGCCGTAAAGGAGATATTTGTCCAAACAAATTGTTCTTTATTTATGTGTTAAATCAAAATATATTCTTCTAAAAAATATTTAAGAAAAGTGAAAGGAAAAGGCTATTGTTCCCATTTTCAAAAGGAACAAAACATTTGATAAATCGGAGTTCCAACTTTAAACGACGATAAAAGTTTACTTGCATATCGAAACAACTATTATAATATATCAAAATGAAGCCCGTACCGATTCAAACAATCTGATTTGGCCCCACAAAGGAACCATATTTTTGTACACAAATTCCATCGTTTATATCATTTATAGAGGGTTTTAAGTGTTTGTCTCACCATTTTCGTTTTACTTACTTTCTATTTTAGTCAAAAGAGTCGTAAAGGAGATATTGGTGCAAACAAAGGGTTCTTTATTTATGCGTTCAATCAATATCTATGCTTCCAAAAAAAAATAAGGGAAGAGAAAAAGAAAGGAGTTACTGTTCACATTTTAAAAACGAATAAAACATTTGATAAATCACAATTGCAACTTTAAAAGAAGATAACTTTTGACTCGGGTATTGAAACGACTATATTATTATATGAAACCGAAGCTCGTAGCGATTCGCACAATATGAGATGGCCTCAAATTTGGAATATCATTTTTGTACCTAAATTTCATCATTTACATCATTTGTTGAGTGTTTTTAGTTTTTTGCCCACCATTTCCGTTATACTTACTTTCGATTTTATTCAAAAGAGCCGTAAAGAGGATATTGGTGCAAACAAAGGGTTCTTTATTTATGTGTTCAATCCATATATATTCTTCCAAAAAAACGAGTAAAGAAAAAGGAAAAGGCTACTGTTCCCATATAAAAAAGGAACAAAATATTTGATAAATCGGAGTTCCAACGTTAAACGACGATAAAATTTTACTTGCTTATCGAGACAACTATTATAATATATCAAATTGAAGGTCATACCGATTCAAACAATCTGATTTGGCCCAATAGAGGAACCACATTTTTGTACGCAAATTCCATCGTTTACATCATTTACCGTAGGTTTTAAGTGTTTGTCTCACCATTTCCGTTGTACTTACTTTCTATTATATTGAAAAGAGCCATAAAGGAGATATTTGTCCAAACAAATTGTTCTTTATTTATATGTTAAATCAATATATATTCTTCCAAAAAGAATATGAGAAAAGTGAAAGGAAAAGGCTATGGTTCCCATTTTCAAAATGAACAAAACATTTGATAAATCGGAGTTCCAACTTAATCGACGATAAAATGTTACTTGCATATCGAGACAACTATTATAATATATCAAAATGAAGCGCGTACTGATTCAAAAAATCTGATTTGGCCCCACAAAGGAAGCACATTTTTGTACCCAAATTCCATCGTTTACATCATTTACCGAGGGTTTTAAGTGTTTGTCTCACCATTTCCGTTGTACTTACTTTCTATTTTATTCAAAAGAGCCGTAAAGAAGATATTGGTGCAAACAAAGGGTTCTTTATTTATGCGTTCAATCCATATCTATGGTTCCAAAAATAAAAATAAGAGAAGAGAAAAAGAAAATAGCTATTGTTCATATTTTAAAAAAGATTAAAATATTTTATAAATCGCAATTTCAACTTTAAAAGATGATAACTTTTGACTCGGGTATTGAAACGATTATATTATTTTATGAAATCGAAGCTCGTAGCGATTCACACAATATGAGATCGCCTCAAATTTGGAATATCATTTTTGTACCAAAATTTCATCGTTTACATCATTTACGAAGGGTTTTTAGTTTTTTGCCCACCATTTTCGTTGTACTTACATTCGATTTTATTCAAAAGAGCCGTAAAGGAGATATTGGTGCAAGCAAAGGATTCTTTATTTATGTGTTCAATCCCTATATATTCTTCCAAAAAAATATGAGTAAAAAAAAAGGAAAAGGCTACTGTTCCCATTTAAAAAAGGAAAAAAACATTTGATAAATCGGAGTTCTAACTTTAAACGACGATAAAATTTTACTTGCATATCGAGACAACTATTATAATATATCAAAATGAAGCCCATACCAATTCAAAAAATCTGATTTGGCCCCACAAAGGAACCACATTTTTGTACTCAAATTCCATAGTTTACATTATTTACCGTGGGTTTTAAGTGTTTTTCTCACCATTTCCATTGTACTTGCTTTCTATTATATTGAAAAGAGCCGTAATGGAGAAATTTGTCCAAACAAATTGATCTTTATTTATGTGTTAAATCAATATATATTCTTCCAAAATAAATATGAGAAAAGTGAAAGGAAAAGGCTATTGTTTCCATTTTAAAAAGGAACAAAACATTTGATAAATCGGAGTTCCAACTTTAAAGGACAATAAATATTTACTCTATTATCGAAATAACTATTATAATATATCAAAATGAAGCACGTACCGATTCAAAAAATCTGATTTGGCCCCACAAAGGAAGCATATTTTTGTACCCAAATTCCATCGTTTACATCGTTTACCGAGGGTTTAAGTGTTTGTCTCACCATTTCCGTTGTACTTACTTTCTATTTTATTCAAAAGAGCCGTAAAGGAGATATTGGTGCAAACAAAGGGATCTTTATTTATGCGTTCAATCAATATCTATGCTTCCAAAAAAAAATAAGGGAAGAGAAAAAGAAAGGAGTTACTGTTCACATTTTAAAAAAGAATAAAACATTTGATAAATCACAATTTCAACTTTAAAAGATCATAACTTTTGACTCGGGTATTGAAACGATTATATTATTTTATGAAATCGAAGCTCGTAGCGATTCACACAATATGAGATCGCCTCAAATTTGGAATATCATTTTTGTTCCTAAATTTCATCATTTACATCATTTATTGAGGGTTTTTAGTTATTTGCCCACCATTTTCGTTGTACTTATTTCGATTTTATTCAAAATAGCCGTAAAAGAGATATTGGTGCATACAAAGGCTTCTTTATTTATGTGTTCAATCAATATATATTCTTCGAAAAAAATATGAGTAAAGAAAAAGGAAAAGGCTAGTGTTCCCATTTAAAAAAGGAACAAAACATTTGATAAATCGAAGTTCTAACTTTAAAGACGATAAAATTTTACTTGCATATCGAGACAACTATTATAATATATCAAAATGAAGCCCATACCGATTCAAAAAATCTGATTTGGCCCCACAAAGGAACCACATTTTTGTACTCAAATTCCATAGTTATCATCATTTACCGTGGGTTTTAAGTGTTTGTCTCACCATTTCCGTTGTACTTACTTTCTATTTTATTGAAAAGAGCCGTAAAGGAGATATTTGTCCAAACAAATTGATCTTTATTTATGCGTTCAATCAATATCTATGCTTCCAAAAATAAATAATTGAAGAGAATAAGAAAAGAGCTACTCTTCACATTTTAAAAAAGAATAAAACATTTGATAAATCGCAATTTCAACTTTAAAAGATGATAACTTTTGACTCGGGTATTGAAACGATTGTATTATTATATGAACCGGAAGCTCGTAGCGATTCACACAATATGAGATGGCCTGAAATTTGGAATATCATTTTTGTACCTAAATTTCATCATATACATCATTTATTGAGGGTTTTTAGTTTTTTGCCCACCATTTCCGTTGTACTTACTTTCGATTTTATTCAAAAGAGGCGTAAAGGAGATATTGGTGCAAACAAACGGTTATTTATTTATGTGTTCATTCCCTATATATTCTTCCAAAAAATATGAGTAAAGAAAAAGGAAAAGGCTACTGTTCCTATTTAAAAATGGAACAAAAAATTTGATAAAGCAGATTTCCAACTATAAAGGACGATAAATTTTTACTCTGTTATCGAAACAACTATTATAATATATCAAAATGAATCCCGTACCAATTTAAACAATCTGATTTGGCCCCACAAAGGAACCATATTTTTGTACACAAATTCCATCGTTTATATCATTTACAGAGAGTTTTAAGTGTTTGTCTCACCATTTCCGTTATACTTACTTTCTATTTTATTCAAAAGAGCCGTAAAGGAGATATTGGTGCAAACAAAGGGTTCTTCATTTATGCGTTCAATCAATATCTATGCTTCCAAAAAAAAATAAGGGAAGACAAAAATAAAGGAGTTACTGTTCACATTTTAAAAAAGTATAAAACATTTGATAAATCACAATTTGAACTTTAAAAGAAGATAACTTTTGACTCATGTATTGAAACGACTATATTATTATATGAAACCGAAGCTCGTAGCGATTCACACAATATGAGATGGCCTCAAATTTGAAATATCATTTTTGTACCTAAATTTCATCATTTACAACATTTATTGAGGGTTTTTAGTTTTTTGGCCACCGTTTCCGTTGTACTTACTTTTGATTTTATTCAAAAGAGCCGTAAAGGAGATATTGGTGCAAACAAAGGATTCTTTATTTCTGCGTTCAATCAATATCTATTCTTCCAAAAAAATAAGGGAAGAGAAAAAGAAAGGAGCTATTGTTCATATTTTAAAAAAGAATAAAACATTTTATAAATCACAATTTTAACTATAAAAGATGATAACTTTTGACTCGGGTATTGAAACGACTGTATTATTATATGAAACCGAAGCTCGTAGCGATTCACACAAAATGAGATGGCCTCAAATATGGAATATCATTTTGGTTCCTAAATTTCATCAATTACATCATATATTGAGTGTTTTTACTTTTTTGCCCCCCATCTCCGTTGTACTTACTTTCTATTTTATTCAAAAGAGCCGTAAAGGAGATATTGGTGCAAGCAAAGGGTTCTTTATTTATGTGTTCAATCCCTATATATTCTTCCAAAAAATATGAGTAAAGAAAAAGGAAAAGGCTACTTTTTCCATTTAAAAAAGGAACAAAACATTTGAAAAATCGGAGTTCCAACTATAAACGACGATAAAATATTACTTGCATATCGAGACAACTATTATAATATTTACTGTTCACATTTTAAAAAAGAATAAAACATTTGATAAATCACAATTTCAACTTTAAAAGATGATAATTTTTGACTCGGGTATTGAAACGACTATATTATTATATGAAACCGAAACTCGTAGCGATTCCACAATATGAGATGGCCTCAAATTTGGAATATCATTTTTGTACCTAAATTTCATCATTTACATCATTTAATCAGGGTTTTTAGTTTTTTGCCCAACCTTTCCGTTTTACTTACTTTTCATTTTATTCAAAAGAGCCGTAAAGGAGATATTGGTGCAAACAAAGGGTTCTTTATTTATGGTTTCAATCCATATATATTCTTCGAAAAAAATGTGAGTAAAAAAAGGAAAAGGCTATTGTTTCTATTTTCAAAAGGAAGAAAACATTTGATAAATCGGAGTTCCAACTTTAAACGACGATAAAAGTTTACTTGCATATCGAGACAACTACTATAATATATCAAAATGAAGCGCGTACCGATTCAAAAAATCTGATTTGGCCCCACAAAGGAAGCACATTTTTGTACCCAAATTCCATCGTTTACATCATTTACCGAGGGTTTTAAGTGTTTGTTTCACCATTTCCGTTGTACTTACTTTCTATTTTATTCAAAAGAGCCGTAAAGGAGATATTTGTGCAAACAAAGGGTTCTTTATTTATGCGTTCAATCCATATCTATGGTTCCAAAAATAAAAATAAGGGAAGAGAAAAAGAAAAGAGCTATTGTTCATATTTTAAAAAAGAATAAAACATTTTATAAATCCCAATTTCAACTTTAAAAGATGATAACTTTTGACTCGGGTATTGAAACGACTGTATTATTATATGAACCCGAAGCTCGTAGCGATTCACGCAATATGAGATGGCCTGAAATTTGGAATATCATTTTTGTACCAAAATTTCATCGTTTACATCATTTACGAAGGGTTTATAGTTTTTTGCCCACCATTTCCGTTGTACTTACATTTGATTTTATTCAAAAGAGCCGTAAAAGAGATATTGGTGCAACCAAAGGGTTCTTTATTTATGTGTTCAATCCCTATATATTCTTCCAAAAAATATGAGTAAAGAAAAAGGAAAAGGCTATTGTTCCCATTTTAAAAAGAACAAAACATTTGATAAATCAGAGTTCCAACTTTAAACGATGATAAATATTTACTTGCATATCGAGACAACTATTATAATATATCAAAATGAAGCTCGTACCGATTCAAACAATCTGATTTGGCCCCATAGAGAACCACATTTTTGTACCCAAATTCCATCGTTTACATCATTTATCGACAGTTTTAAGTGTTTCTCTCACCATTTTCGTTGTACTTACTTTCTATTATATTGAAAAGAGCTGTAAAGGAGATATTTGTCCAAACAAATTGTTCTTTATTTATGTGTTAAATCAATATATATTCTGCCAAAAAAATATGAGAAAAGTGAAAGGAAAAGGCTATTGTTCCCATTTTAAAAAGGAACAAAACATTTGATAAATCGGAGTTCCAACTTTAAAGGACGATAAATATTTACTCTGTTATCGAAACAAGTATTATAATATATCAAAATAAAGCACGTACCGATTCAAAAAATCTGATTTGGCCCCACAAAGAAAGCATATTTTTGTACCCAAATTCCACCGTTTACATCATTTACCGAGGGTTTAAGTGTTTGTCTCACCATTTCCGTTTTATTTACTTTCTATTTTATTCAAAAGAGCCGTAAAGGAGATATTGGTGCAAACAAAGGGATCTTTATTTATGCGTTCAATCAATATCTATGCTTCCAAAAAAAAATAAGGGAAGAGAAAAAGAAAGGAGTTACTGTTCACATTTTAAAAAAGAATAAAACATTTGATAAATCACAATTTCAACATTAAAAGATCATAACTTTTGACTCGGGTATTGAAACGACTATATTATTTTATGAAATCGAAGCTCGTAGCGATTCACACAATATGAGATCGCCTCAAATTTGGAATATCATTTTTGTTCCTAAATTTCATCATTTACATCATTTATTGAGGGTTTTTAGTTATTTGCCCACCATTTTCGTTGTACTTACTTTCGATTTTATTCAAAAGAGCCGTAAAGGAGATATTGGTGCAAACAAAGGCTTCTTTATTTATGTTTTCAATCAATATATATTCTTCGAAAAAAATATGAGTAAAGAAAAAGGAAAAGGCTATTGTTCCCATTTAAAAAAGGAACAAAACATTTGATAAATCGGAGTTCTAACTTTAAATGGCGTTAAAATTTTACTTGCATATCGAGACAACTATTATAATATATCAAAATGAAGCCCATACCGATTCAAAAAATCTGATTTGGCCCCACAAAGGAACCACATTTTTGTACTCAAATTCCATAGTTTACATCATTTACCGTTGCTTTTAAGTGTTTGTCTCACCATTGCCGTTGTACTTACTTTCTATTTTATTGAAAAGAGCCGTAAAGGAGATATTTGTCCAAACAAATTGATCTTTATTTATGTGTTAAATCAATATATGTTCTTCCAAAAAAGTATGAGAAAAGTGAAAGGAAAAGGTTATTGTTCCCATTTTAAAAAGGAACAAAACATTTGATAAATCAGAGTTCCAACTTTAAAGGAAGATAAATATTTACTCTGTTATCGAAGCAACTATTATATTATATCAAAATGAAGCCCGTACCGATTCAAACAATCTGATTTGGCCCCACAAAGGAACCACATTTTTGTACGCAAATTCCATCGTTTACATCATTTACCGAGGGTTTTTAGTGTTTGTCTCACCATTGCCGTTATACTTACTTTCTATTTTATTCAAAAGAGCCGTAAAGGAGATATTGGTGCAAACAAAGGGTTCTTCATTTATGCGTTCAATCAATATCTATTCTTCGAAAAAAAATAAGGGAAGAGAAAAAGGAAGGAGCTATTGTTAACATTTTAAAAAAGAATAAAACATTTGATAAATCACAATTTCAACTATAAAAGATGATAACTTTTGACTCGGGTATTGAAACGACTATATTATTATATGAAACCGAAGCTCGTAGCGATTCGCACAAAATGAGATGGCCTCAAATTTGGAATATCATTTTTGTACCTAAATTTCATCATTTACATCATTTATTGAGGGTTTTTAGTTTTTTGCCCACCATTTCCGTTTTACTTACTTTTGATTTTATTCAAAAAATCCGTAAAGGAGATATTGGTGCAAACAAAGGGTTCTTTATTTATGTGTTCAATCCATATATATTCCTCCAAAAAAACGAGTAAAGAAAAAGGAAAAGGCTACTGTTCCCATATAAAAAAGGAACATAACATTTGATAAATCGGAGTTCCAACTTTAAACGACGATAAAATTTTACTTGCATATCGTGACAACTATTATAATATATCAAAATGAACGTCATACCGATTCAAACAATCTGATTTGGCCCCACAACGGAACCATATTTTTGTACACAAATTCCATCGCTTATATCATTTACCGAGGGTTTTAAGTGTTTGTCTCACCATTTCCATTGTACTTACTTTCTATTTTATTCGAAAGAGCCGTAAAGGAGATATTGGTGCAAATAAAGGGTTCTTTATTTATGCGTTCAATTCATATGTATGCTTCCAAATAAAAATAAGGGAAGAAAAAAAGAAAAGAGGTATTGTTCATATTTTAAAAAAGAATAAAACATTTTATAAATCGCAATTTCAACTATAAAAGATTGTAACTTTTGACTCGGGTATTGAAACGATTGTATTATTATATGAACCCGAAGCTCGTAGCGATTCACGCATAATGAGATGGCCTGAAAATTGGAATATCATTTTTGTACCTAAATTTCATCGTTTACATCATTTATTGAGGGTTTTTAGTTTTTTGCCCACCATTTCCGTTGTACTTACATTCGATTTTATTCAAAAGAGCCGTGAAGGAGATATTGGTGCAAACAAAGGGTTATTTATTTATGTGTTCATTCCCTATGTATTCTTCCAAAAAAAATGAGTAAAGAAAAAGGAAAAGGCTACTCTTCCTATTTATTAAAGTAACAAAAAATTTGATAAAGCATATTTCCAATTATAAAAGACGATAAATTTTTTTTCTGTTATTGAAACAACTATTATAATATATCAAAATGAATCCCGTACCGATTCAAACAATCTGATTTGGCCCCACAAAGGAACCATATTTTTGTACGCAAATTCCATCGTTTACATCATTTACCGAGGGTTTTAAGTGTTTGTCTCACCATTGCCGTTATACTTACTTTCTATTTTATTCAAAAGAGCCGTAAAGGAGATATTGGTGCAAACAAAGGGTTGTTTATTTATGCGTTCCATCAATATCTATTCTTCCAAAAAAAATAAGGGAAGAGAAAAAGAAAGGAGCTATTGTTCACATTTTAAAAAAGTATAAAACATTTGATAAATCACAATTTCAACTATAAAAGATGATAACTTTTGACTCGGGTATTAAAACGACTATATTATTATATGAAACCGAAGCTCGAAGCGATTCGCACAATATGAGATGGCCTCAAATTTGAAATATCATTTTTGTATCTAAATTTCATCATTTACATCATTTATTGTGGGTTTTTCGTTTTTTGCCCACCATTTCCGTTGTACTTACTTTTGATTTTATTCAAAAGAGTCGTAAAGGAGATATTGGTTCAAACAAAGGGTTCTTTATTTATGTGTTCAATCCATATATATTCTTCGAAAAAATATGAGTAAGGAAAAAGGAAAAGGCTACTGTTCCCATTTAAAAAAGGAACAAAACATTTGATAAATCAGAGTTCCAACTTTAAACGACGATAAAATTTTACTTGCATATCGTGACAACTATTATAATATATCAAAATGAAGCGCGTACCAATTCAAAAAATCTGATTTGGCCCCACAAAGGAACCACATTTTTGTACACAAATTTCATCGTTTACATCATTTACTGAGGGTTTTAAGTGTTTGTCTCACCATTTCGGTTGTACTTACTTTCTATTTTATTCAAAAGAGCCGTAAAGGAGATATTGGTGCAAACAAAGGGTTCTTTATTTTTGCGTTCAACAATATCTATGCTTCCAAAAATAAATAAGGGAAGAGAATAAGAAAAGAGCTACTCTTCACATTTTAAAAAAGAATAAAACATTTGATAAATCGCAATTTCAACTTTAAAAGATGATAACTTTTGACTCTGGTATTGAAACGATTGTATTATTATATGCACTCGAAGCTCGTAGTGATTCACACAAGATGAGATGGCCTGAAATTTGGAATATCATTTTTGTACCTAAATTTCATCATTTACATCATTTATTGAGGGTTTTTAGTTTTTTGGCCACCATTTTCGTTGTACTTTCTTTCGATTTTATTCAAAAGAGCCGTAAAGGAGATATTGGTGCAAACAAAGGGTTATTTATTTATGTGTTCATTCCCTATATATTCTTCCAAAAAAATGAGTAAAGAAAAAGGAAAAGGCTACTGTTCCTATTTAAAAAAGGAACAAAAAATTTGATAAAGCAGATTTCCAGCTATAAAGGACGATAAATTTTTACTCTGTTATCGAAACAACTATTATAATATATCAAAATGAATCCCGTACCGATTCAAACAATCTGATTTGGCCCCACAAAGGAACCATATTTTTGTACACAAATTCCATCGTTTATATCATTTATAGAGGGTTTTAAGTGTTTGTCTCACTATTTCCGTTCTACTTACTTTCTATTTTATTCAAAAGAGCCGTAAAGGAGATATGGTGCAAACAAAGGGTTCTTTATTTATGCGTTCAATCAATATCTATGTTTCCAAAAAAAAAATAAGGGAAGAGAAAAAGAAAGGAGTTACTGTTCACATTTTAAAAAAGTATAAAACATATGATAAATCAAAATTTCCACTTTAAAAGATGATAACTTTTGACTCGGGTATTGAAACGACTATATTATTATATGAAACCGAAACTCGTAGCGATTCACACAATATGAGATGGCCTCAAATTTGGAATATCATTTTTGTACCTAAATTTCATCATTTACATCATTTGTTGAGGGTTTTTAGTTTTTTGCCCACCATTTCCGTTATACTTACTTTCGATTTTATTCAAAAGAGCCGTAAAGGCGATATTGGTGCAAGCAAAGGGTTCTTTATTTATGTTTTCAATCCATATATATTCTTCGAAAAAAATATGAGTAAAAAAAAGAAAAGGCTACTGTTCCCATTTAAAAAATGAACAAAACATTTGATAAATCGGAGTTCCAACTTTAAACGACGATAAAGCTTTACTTGCATATCGAGACTACTATTATAATATATCAAAATGAAGCGCGTACCGATTCAATAAATCTGATTTGGCCCCACAAAGGAAGCACATTTTTGTACCCAAATTCCATCGTTTACATCATTTACCGAGGGTTTTAAGTGTTTGTCTCACCATTTCTGTTGTACTTAATTTCTATTTTATTCAAAAGAGCCGTAAAGGTAATATTGGTGCAAACAAAGGGTTCTTTATTTATGCGTTCAATCCATATCTATGGTTCCAAAAATAAAAATAAGGGAAGAGAAAAAGAAAAGAGCTATTGTTCATATTTTAAAAAAGAATAAAACATTTTATAAATCGCAATTTCAACTTTGAAAGATGATAACTTTTGACTCGGGTATTGAAACGACTGTATTATTATATGAACCCGAAGCTCATAGCGATTCACGCAATATGAGATGGCCTGAAATTTGGAATATCATTTTTGTACCTAAATTTCATCGTTTACATCATTTACGAAGGGTTTTTAGTTTTTTGCCCACCATTTCCATTGTACTTACATTCGATTTTATTCAAAAGAGCCGTAAAGGAGATATTGGTGCAAGCAAAGGGTTCTTTATTTATGTGTTCAATCCCTATATATTCTTCCAAAAAATATGAGTAAAGAAAAAGGAAAAGGCTACTGTTCCCATTTTAAAAAGAACAAAACATTTGATAAATCAGAGTTCCAACTTTAAACGATGATAAATATTTACTTGCATATCGAGACAACTATTATAATATATCAAAATGAAGCTCGTACCGATTCAAACAATCTGATTTGGCCCCATAGAGAACCACATTTTTGTACCCAAATTCCATCGTTTACATCATTTATCGACAGTTTTAAGTGTTTCTCTCACCATTTTCGTTGTACTTACTTTCTATTATATTGAAAAGAGCTGTAAAGGAGATATTTGTCCAAACAAATTGTTCTTTATTTATGTGTTAAATCAATATATATTCTGCCAAAAAAATATGAGAAAAGTGAAAGGAAAAGGCTATTGTTCCCATTTTAAAAAGGAAGAAAACATTTGATAAATCAGAGTTCCAACAATAAAGGACGATAAAGTTTTACTCTGTTATCGAAACAACTATTATAATATATTAAATTGAAGCCCGTACCGATTGAAACAATCTGATTTGGCCCCACAAAGGAACCATATTTTTGTACGCAAATTTAATTGTTTACATCATTTACAGAGGGTTTTAAGTGTTTGTCTCACCATTTCCGTTGTACTTACTTTCTATTTTATTCAAAAGAGCCGTAAAGGAGATATTGGTGCAAACAAAGGGTTCTTTATTTATGCGTTCAATCAATATCTATGCTTCCAAAAAAAAATAAGGGAAGAGAAAAAGAAAGGAGTTACTGTTCACATTTTAAAAAAGAATAAAACATTTGATAAATCACAATTTCAACTTTAAAAGATGATAACTTTTGACTCGGGTATTGAAACGACTATATTATTATATGAAATCGAAGCTCGTAGCGATTCACACAATATGAGATGGCCATAAATTTGGAATATCATATTTTGTACCTAAATTTCATCATTTACCTCATTTATTGAGGGTTTTTAGTTTTTTGCCCACCACTTCCGTTGTATTTACTTTCGATTTTATTCAAAAGAGCTGTAAAGGAGATATTAGTGCAAAAAAAGGGTTCTTTATTTATGTGTTCAATCTATATATATTCTTCGAAAAAAATATGAGTAAAGAAAAATAAAAAAGCTACTGTTCCCATTTAAAATAGGAACAAAACATTTGATAAATCGGAGTTCCAACTTTAAACGACGATAAATATTTATTTGCATATCGAGACAACTATTATAATATATCAAATTGAAGCTCTTACCCATTCAAACAATCTGATTTGGCCCCATAGAGGAACCACGTTTTTGTACGCAAATTCCATAGTTTACATCATTTACCGTGGGTTTTAGTTGTTTGTCTCACCATTTCCGTTGTACTTACTTTCTATTATATTGAAAAGAGCCGTAAAGCAGATATTTGTCCAAAAAAAATGATCTTTATGTATGTGTTAAATCAATATATATTCTTCCAAAAAAATATGAGAAAAGTGAAAGGAAAAGGCTATTGTTCACATTTTAAAAAAGAATAAAACATTTGATAAATCACAATTTCAACTATAAAAGATGATAACTTTTGACTCCGGTATTGAAACGACTATATTATCGAGGGTTTTAAGATTTTGTCTCACCATTTCCGTTGTACTTACTTTTTATTTTATTCAAAAGTGCCGTGAAGGAGATATTGGTGCAAACAAAGGGTTCTTTATTTATGCGTTCAATCAATATCTATTCTTCGAAAAAAAAGAAGGGAAGAGAAAAAGAAAGGAGCTACTGTTCACATTATAAAAAAGAATAAAACAATTGCTAAATCGCAATTTCAACTTTAAAAGATGATAACTTTTGACTCGGGTATTGAAACGACTATATTATTATATGAAACCGTAGCACGTAGTGATTCACACAATATGAGATGGCCTCCAATTTGGAAAATCATTTTTGTACCTAAATTTCATCATTTACATCATTTATAAAGGGTTTTTAGATTTTTGCCAACCATTTACATTGTACTTACTTTCGATTTTATTCAAAAGAGCCGTAAAGGAGATATTGGGGCAAACAAAGGGTTCTTTATTTATGTGTTCAATCCATATATATTCTTCCAAAAAAATATGAGTAAAGAAAAAGGAAAAAGCAACTGTTCCCATTTAAAAAAGGAATAAAACATTTGATAAATCGGAGTTCCAACTTTAAACGATGATAAAAGGTTACATGCATATCGAGACAAATATTATAATATATCAAATTGAAGCTCTTACCCATTCAAACAATCTGATTTGGCCCCATAGAGGAACCTCATTTTTGTACGCAAATTCCATAATTTACATCATTTACCGTGGGTTTTAAGTGTTTGTCTCACCATTTCCGTTGTAGTTACTTTCTATTATATTGAAAAGAGTCGTAAAGGAGATATTTGTCCAAAAAAATTGATCTTTATTTATGTGTTAAATCAATATATATTCTTCCAAAATAAATATGAGAAAAGTGAAAGGAAAAGGGTATTGTTCCCATTTTAAAAAGGAAGAAAACACTTGATAAATCGGAGTTCCAACTTTAAAGGACGATAAATATTTACACTGTTATCGAAACAACTATTGAAATATATCAAAATGAAACCGGTACCGATTCAAACAATATGATTTGGCCCCACAAAGGAACCAAATTTTTGTACGCAAATTACATCGTTTACATCATTTACCGAGGGTTTTAAATGTTTGTCTCACCATTGTCCTTGTACTTACTTTCTATTTTATTCAAAAGAGCCGTAAAGGAGATATTGGTGCAAACAAAGGGTTCTTTATTTATGCTTTCAATCAATATATATTCTTCCAAACAAATATGAGAAAAGTGAAAGCAAAAGGCTATTGTTCCCATTTTAAAAAGGAAGAAAACATTTGATAAATCGGAGTTCCAACTATAAAGAACGATAAATGTTTACTCTGTTATCGAAACAACTATTATAATATATCAAAATGAAGACCGTACCGATTCAAACAATCTGATTTGGCCCGACAAAGGAACCATATTTTTGTACGCAAATTCAATCGTTTACATCTTTTACCGAGGGTTTTAAGTTTTTGTCTCACCATTGTCGTTGTACTTACTTTCTATTTTATTCAAAAGAGCCGTAAAGGAGATATTGGTGCAAACAAAGGGTTCTTTATTTATGCATTCAAACAATATCTATTCTTCCTTAAAAAAAATAAGGGAAGAGAAAAAGAAAGAAGCTATTGTTCACATTTTAAAAAAGAATAAAACATTTGATAAATCACAATTTCAACTATAAAAGATGATAACTTTTGACTCCGGTATTGAAACGACTATATTATCGAGGGGTTTAAGATTTTGTCTCACCATTTCCGTTGTACTTACTTTTTATTTTATTCAAAAGTGCCGTGAAGGAGATATTGGTGCAAACAAAGGGTTCTTTATTTATGCGTTCAATCAATATCTATGTTTCCAAAAAAAAAATAAGGGAAGAGAAAAAGAAAGGAGTTATTGTTCATATTTTAAAAAAGTATAAAACATATGATAAATCAAAATTTCAACTTTAAAAGATGATAACTTTTGACTCGGGTATTGAAACGACTATATTATTATATGAAACCGAAACTCTTAGCGATTCACACAATATGAGATGGCCTCAAATTTGAAATATCATTTTTGTACCTAAATTTCATCATTTACATCATTTATTGAGGGTTTTTAGTTTTTTGCCAACCATTTCTGTTGTACTTACTTTTGATTTTATTCAAAAGAGCCGTAAAGGAGATATTGGTGCAAGCAAAGGGTTCTTTATTTATGTTTTCAATCTATATATATTCTTCGAAAAAATATGAGTAAAAAAAGGAAAAGGCTACTGTTCCAATTTAAAAAATGAACAAAACATTTGATAAATCAGAGTTCCAACTTTAAACGACGATAAAGCTTTACTTGCATATCGAGACAACTATTATAATATATCAAAATGAAGCGCGTACCGATTCAAAAAATCTGATTTGGCCCCACAAATGAAGCACATTTTTGTACCCAAATTCCATCGTTTACATCATTTACCGAGGGTTTTAAGTGTTTGTCTCACCATTTCTGTTGTACTTACTTTCTATTTTATTCAAAAGAGCCGTAAAGGAAATATTGGTGCAAACAAAGGGTTCTTTATTTATGCGTTCAATCCATATATATTCTTCGAAAAAAATATGAGTAAAGAAAAATAAAAAAGCTACTATTCCCATTTAAAATAGGAACAAAACATTTGATAAATCGGAGTTCCAACTTTAAACGACGATAAATATTTATTTGCATATCGAGACAACTATTATAATATATCAAATTGAAGCCCTTACCCATTCAAACAATCTGATTTGGCCCCATAGAGGAACCACGTTTTTGTACGCAAATTCCATAGTTTACATCATTTATCGTGGGTTTTAATTGTTTGTCTCACCATTTCCGTTGTACTTAGTTTCTATTATATTGAAAAGAGCCGTAAATCAGATATTGGTCCAAAAACAATTATCTTTATGTATGTGTTAAATCAATATATATTCTTCCAAAAAAATATGAGAAAAGTGAAAGGAAAAGGCTATTGTTCCCATTTTAAAAAGGAAGAAAACATTTGATAAATCGGAGTTCCAACTATAAAGGACGATAAATGTTTACTCTGTTATCGAAACAACTATTATAATATATCAAAATGAAGCCCGTGCCGATTCAAACAATCTGATTTGGCCCCACAAAGGAACCATATTTTTGTACGCAAATTCAATCGTTTACATCTTTTACCGAGGGTTTTAAGTTTTTGTCTCACCATTGTCGTTGTACTTACTTTCTATTTTATTCAAAAGAGCCGTAAAGGAGATATTGGTGCAAACAAAGGGTTCTTTATTTATGCATTCAAACAATATCTATTCTTCCATAAAAAAAATAAGGGAAGAGAAAAAGAAAGGAGGTACTGTTCACATTTTAAAAAAGAATAAAACATTTTATAAATCACAATTTCAACTATAAAAAATGATAACTTTTGACTCGGGTATTAAAACGACTATATTATTATATGAAACCGAAGTTCGAAGCGATTCGCACAATATGAGATGGCCTCAAATTTGAAATATCATTTTTGTACCTAAATTTCATCATTTACCTCATTTATTGGGGGTTTTTAGTTTTTTGCACACCATTTCCATTGTACTTACTTTCGATTTTATTCAAAAGAGCCGTAAAGGACATATTGGTGCAAACAAAGGGTTCTTTATTTATGTGTTCAATCCATATATATTCTTCGAAAAAAATATGAGTAAAGAAAAAGGAAAAAGCTACTATTCTCATTTAAAAAATGAACAAAACATTTGATAACTCGGAGTTCCAACTTTAAAGGACGATAAAATTTTACTTGCATATCGTGACAACTATTATAATATATCAAATTAAAGTTCTTACCCATTCAAACAATCTGATTTGGCCCCATAGAGGAACCACATTTTTGTCCGCAAATTCCATAGTTTACATCATTTACCGTGGGTTTTAAGTGTTTGTCTCACCATTTCCGTTGTACTTACTTTCTATTATATTGAAAAGAGCCGTAAAGGAGATATTTGTCCAAACAAATTGATCTTTATTTATGTGTTAAATCAATATATATTCTTCCAAACAAAATATGAGGAAAGTGAAAGGAAAAGGCTATTGTTTTTATTTTAGAAAGGAACAAAACATTTGATAAATCGGTGTTCCAACTTTAAAGGACACTAAATATTTACTCTGTTATAGAAACAACTATTATAATATATCAAAATGAAGCCCATACCGATTGAAACAATATTATTTGGCCCCACAAAGGAACCACATTTTTGTACGCAAATTCCCTCGTTTACATCATTTACAGAGGGTTTTAAGCTTTTGTCTCACCATTTCCGTTGTACTTACTTTCTATTTTATTCAGAAGAGCCGTAAAGGAGATATTGGTGCAAACAAAGGGTTCTTTATTTATGTGCTCAATCCATATATATTCTTCGAAAAAAATATGAGTAAAGAAAAAAGAAAACGCTACTGTTCCCATTTAAAAATGGAACAAAACATTTGATAAATCTGAGTTCCAACTTTAAACGACGATAAAATTTTTCTTGCATATCAAGACAACGATTATAATATATCAAATAGAAGCTCTTACCCATTCAAACAATCTGATTTGGCTCCATAGAGGAACCACATTTTTGTACGCAAATTCCATCGTTTACATTAATTATAGAGGGTTTTAAGTGTTTGTCTCACCATTTCCGTTGTACGTACTTTCTATTATATTGAAAAGAGCCGTAAAGGAGATAATTGTCCAAACAAATTGTTCTTTATTTATGTGTTAAATCAATATATATTCTTCCAAAAAAATATGAGAAAAGTGAAAGGAAAATGCTATTGTTCCCATTTAAAAAAGGAACAAAACATTTGATATTTCGGAGTTCCAACTATAAAGGACGAGAAATGTTTACTCTGTTATCCAAACAACTATTATAATATATCAAAATTAAGCCCATACCGATTGAAATAATATGATTTGGCCTCACAAAGAAACCATATTTTTGTACGCAAATTTTATCGGTTACATCATTTACAGAGGGTTTTAAGTGTTTGTCTCACCATTTCCCTTGTACTTACTTTCCATTTTATTCAAAAGAGCCGTAAAGGAGATATTGGTGCAAACAAA
Organism: Hippophae tibetana; assembly: GCA_037013495.1. NCBI lineage: Eukaryota > Viridiplantae > Streptophyta > Magnoliopsida > Rosales > Elaeagnaceae > Hippophae > Hippophae tibetana. The sequence continues at coordinate 48,746,569 of CM072810.1, forward strand.
GGGTTCTTTATTTATGCGTTCAATCAATATCTATGCTTCCAAAAAAAAATAAGGGAAGAGAAAAAGAAAGGAGTTAGTGTTCACATTTTAAAAAAGAATAAAACATTTGATAAATCACAATTTCAACTTTAAAAGATGATAACTTTTGACTCGGGTATTGAAACGACTATATTATTATATGAAATCGAAGCTCGTAGCGATTCACACAATATGAGATGGCCATAAATTTGGAATATCATATTTTGTACCTAAATTTCATCATTTACCTCATTTATTGAGGGTTTTTAGTTTTTTTGCACACCATTTCCATTGTACTTACTTTCGATTTTATTCAATAGAGCCGTAATGGACATATTGGTGCAAACAAAGGGTTCTTTATTTATGTGTTCAATCCATATATATTCTTCGAAAAAAATATCAGTAAAGAAAAAGGAAAAAGCTACTGTTCCCATTTAAAAAATGAACAAAACATTTGATAACTCGGTGTTCCAACTTTAAACGACGATAAAATTTTACTTGCATATCGAGGCAACTATTATAATATATCAAATTGAAGCTCTTACCCATTCAAACAATCTGATTTGGCCCCATAGAGGAACCACATTTTTGTCCGCAAATTCCATAGTTTACATCATTTACCGTGGGTTTTAAGTGTTTGTCTCACCATTTCCGTTGTACTTACTTTCTATTATATTGAAAAGAGCCGTAAAGGAGATATTTGTCCAAACAAATTGATATTTATTTATGTGTTAAATCAATATATATTCTTCAAAAAAATATATGAGAAAAGTGAAAGAAAAAGGCTATTGTTCCCATTTTAAAAAGGATCAAAACATTTGATAAATCGGAATTCCAACTTTAAAGGACACTAAATATTTACTCTGTTATCAAAACAACTATTATAATATATCAAAATGAAGCCCGTACCGATTGAAACAATCTGATTTGGCCCCACAAAGAAACCACATTTTTGTACGCAAATTCCATCGTTTACATTAATTATAGAGGGTTTTAAGTGTTTGTCTCACCATTTCCGTTGTACGTACTTTCTATTATATTGAAAAGAGCCGTAAAGGAGATAATTGTCCAAACAAATTGTTCTTTATTTATGTGTTAAATCAATATATATTCTTCCAAAAAAATATGAGAAAAGTGAAAGGAAAAGGCTATTGTTCCCATTTAAAAAAGGAACAAAACATTTGATATTTCGGAGTTCCAACTATAAAGGACGAGAAATGTTTACTCTGTTATCAAAACAACTATTATAATATATCAAAATTAAGCCCATACCGATTGAAATAATATGATTTGGCCCCACAAAGAAACCATATTTTTGTACGCAAATTTTATCGGTTACATCATTTACAGAGGGTTTTAAGTGTTTGTCTCACCATTTCCCTTGTACTTACTTTCTATTTTATTCAAAAGAGCCGTAAAGGAGATATTGGTGCAAACAAAGGGTTCTTTATTTATGCGTTCAATCAATATCTATGCTTCCAAAAAAAAAATAAGGGAAGAGAAAAAGAAAGGAGTTAGTGTTCACATTTTAAAAAAGAATAAAACATTTGATAAATCACAATTTCAACTTTAAAAGATGATAACTTTTGACTCGGGTATTGAAACGACTATATTATTATATGAAATCGAAGCTCGTAGCGATTCACACAATATGAGATGGCCATAAATTTGGAATATCATATTTTGTACCTAAATTTCATCATTTACCTCATTTATTGAGGGTTTTTAGTTTTTTGCACACCATTTCCATTGTACTTACTTTCGATTTTATTCAAAAGAGCCGTAAAGGACATATTGGTGCAGACAAAGGGTTCTTTATTTATGTGTTCAATCCATATATATTCTTCCAAAAAATATGAGTAAAGAAAAAGGAAAACGCTATTGTTCCCATTTATAAAAGGAACAAAACATTTGATAAATCGGAGTTCCAACTTTAAACGATGATAAAATTTTACTTGCATATCAAGACAACTATTATAATATATCAAATTGAAACTCTTACCCATTCAAACAATATGATTTGGCAACATTGAGGAACCACATTTGTGTCCGCAAATTCCATAGTTTACATCATTTACCGTGGGTTTTAAGTGTTTGTCTCACCATTTCCGTTGTTCTTACTTTCTATTATATTTAAAAGAGCCGTAAAGGAGATATTTGTCCAAACAAATTGATCTTTATTTATGTGTTAAATCAATATATATTCTTCCAAACAAAATATGAGGAAAGTGAAAGGAAAAGGCTATTGTTCCCATTTTAAAAAGGGACAAAACATTTGATAAATCGGAGTTCCAACTATAAAGGACACTAAATATTTACTCTGTTATCGAAACAACTATTATAATATATCAAAATGATCCCCGTACCGATTGAAACAATCTGATTTGGCCCCATAGAGGAACCACATTTTTGTCCGCAAATTCCATAGTTTACATCATTTACCGTGGGTTTTAAGTGTTTGTCTCACCATTTCCGTTGTACTTACTTTCTATTATATTGAAAAGAGCCGTAAAGGAGATATTTGTGCAAACAAATTGATCTTTATTTATGTGTTAAATCAATATATATTCTTCAAAAAAAATATGAGAAAAGTGAAAGGAAAAGGCTATTGTTCCCACTTTAAAAAGGAACAAAATATTTGATAAATCGGAGTTCCAACTTTAAAGGACACTAAATATTTACTCTGTTATCAAAACAACTATTATAATATATAAAAATGAAGCCCGTACCGATTGAAACAATCTGATTTGGCCCCACAAAGGAACAACATTTTTGTACGCAAATTCCATCGTTTACATTATTTACAGAGGGTTTTAATTGTTTGTCTCACCATTTCCGTTGTGTTTACTTTCTATTTTATTCAGAAGAGCCGTAAAGGAGATATTGGTGCAAACAAAGGGTTCTCTATTTTATTATAATATATCAAATTGAAGCTCTTACCCATTCAAACAATCTGATTTGGCTCCATAGAGGAACCACATTTTTGTCCGCAAATTCCATAGTTTACATCATTTACCGTGGGTTTTAAGTGTTTGTCTCACCATTTCCGTTGTACTTACTTTCTATTATATTGAAAAGAGCCGTAAAGGAGATATTTGTCCAAACAAATTGATCTTTATTTATGTGTTAAATCAATATATATTTTTCCAAACAAAATATGAGGAAAGTGAAAGGAAAAGGCTATTGTTCGTATTTTAAAAAGGAAGAAAACATTTGATAAATCGGAGTTCAAACTGTAAAGGACACTAAATATTTACTCTGTTATCGAAACTACTATTATAATATATCAAAATGAAGCCCGTACCGATTGAAACAATCTGATTTGGCTCCACAAAGGAACCACATTTTTGTACGCAAATTCCATCGTTTACATCATTTACAGAGGGTTTTAAGTGTTTCTCTCACCATTTCCGTTGTGTTTACTTTCTATTTTATTCAGAAGAGCCGTAAAGGAGATATTGGTGCAAACAATGGGTTCTTTATTTATGCGTTCAATCAATATCTATTCTTCCAAAAACAAAAATAAGGGAAGAGAAAAAGAAAGGAGCTATTGTTCACATTTTAAAAAAGAATAAAACATTTGATAAATCACAATTTCAACTTTAAAAGATTATAACTTTTGATCGGGTATTGAAACGACTATATTATTATATGAAATCGAAGCTCGTAGTGATTCACACAATATGAGATGGCCTCAAATTTGGAATATCATTTTTGTACCTAAATTTCACGATTTCCATCATTCATTGAGGGTTTTTAGTTTTTTCCCACCATTTCCGTTGTACTTACTTTCGATTTTATTCAAAAGAGCCGTAAAGGAGATATTGGTGCAAACAAAGGGTTCTTTATTTATGTGCTCAATCCATATATATATTCTTCCAAAAAATATGAGTAAAGAAAAAGGAAAACGCTACTGTTGCCATTTAAAAAAGGAAGAAAACATTTGATAAATCGGAGTTCCAACTTTAAACGACGATAAAATTTTACTTGCATATCAAGACAACTATTATAATATATCAAATAGAAGCTCTTACCCATTCAAACAATCTGATTTGGCCCCATAGAGGAACCACATTTTTGTCCGCAAATTCCATAGTTTATATCATTTACCGTGGGTTATAAGTGTTTGTCTCACCATTTCCGTTGTACTTAATTTCTATTATATTGAAAAGAGCCGTAAAGAAGATATTTGTCCAAACAAATTGATCTTTATTTATGTGTTAAATCAATATATATTCTTCAAAAAAAATATGAGAAAAGTGAAAGGAAAAGGCTATTGTTCCCACTTTAAAAAGGAACAAAACATTTGATAAATCGGAGTTCCAACTTTAAAGGACACTAAATATTTACTCTGTTATCGAAACAACTATTATAATATATCAAAATGAAGCCCGTACCGATTGAAACAATCTGATTTGGCCCCACAAAGGAACCACATTTTTGTCCGCAAATTCCATAGTTTATATCATTTACCGTGGGTTATAAGTGTTTGTCTCACCATTTCCGTTGTACTTACTTTCTATTATATTGAAAAGAGCCGTAAAGGAGATAATTGTCCAAACAAATTGTTCTTTATTTATGTGTTAAATCAATATATATTCTTCCAAAAAAATATGAGAAAAGTGAAAGGAAAAGGCTATTGTTCCCATTTTAAAAAGGAACAAAACATTTGATATTTCGGAGTTCCAACTATAAAGGACGAGAAATTTTTACTCTGTTATCAAAACAACTATTATAATATATCAAAATTAAGCCCATACCGATTGAAATAATATGATTTGGCCCCACAAAGAAACCATATTTTTGTACGCAAATACCATCGTTTACATCATTACAGAGGGTTTTAAGTGTTTGTCTCACCATTTCCCTTGTACTTACTTTCTATTTTATTCTAAAGAGCCGTAAAGGAGATATTGGTGCAAACAAAGGGTTCTTTATTTATGCGTTCAATCAATATCTATGCTTCCAAATAAAAATAAGGGAAGAGAAAAAGAAAGGAGTTACTGTTCACATTTTAAAAAAGAATAAAACATTTGATAAATCACAATTTCAACTTTAAAAGATGATAACTTTTGACTCGGGTATTGAAACGACTATAATATTATATGAAATCGAAGCTCGTAGCAATTCACAAAATATGAGATGGCCTCAAATTTGGAAAATCATTTTTGTACCTAAATTTCATCATTTACATCATTTATAGAGGGTTTTTAGTTTTTTGCCCACCATTTCCATTGTACTTACTTTCGATTTTATTCAAAAGTGCCGTAGAGGAGATATTGGTGCAAAAAAAGGGTTCTTTATTTATGTGCTCAATCCATATATATTCTTCCAAAAAATATGACTAAAGAAAAAGGAAAACGCTACTGTTCCCATTTATAAAAGGAACAAAACATTTGATAAATCGGAGTTCCAACTTTAAACGACGATAAACTTTTACATGCATATCGAGACAACTATTGTAATATATCACATTGAAGATTGTTCCGATTCAAAAAATCTGATTTGGCCCCATAGAGGAACCACATATTTGTACACACATTCCATCATTTACATCATTTACCGAGGGTTTTAAGTGTTTGTCTCACGATTTCCGTTGTACTTACTTTCTATTATATTGAAAAGAGACGTAAAGGAGATATTTGTCCAAACAGATTGTTCTTTATTTATGTGTTAAATCAATATATATTCTTCCAAAAAAAATATGAGAAAAGTGAAAGGAAAAGGCTATTGTTCCCATTTTAAAAAGGAACAAAACATTTGATAAATCGGAGTTCCAACTTTAAAGGACACTAAATATTTACTCTGTTATCGAAACAACTATTATAATATATCAAAATGAAGCCCGTACCGATTGAAACAATCTGATTTGGCCCCATAGAGGAACCACATTTTTGTCCGCAAATTCCATAGTTTACATCATTTACCGTGGGTTTTAAGTGTTTGTCTCACCATTTCCGTTGTACTTACTTTCTATTATATTGAAAAGAGCCATAAAGGAGATATTTGTCCAAACAAATTGATCTTTATTTATGTGTTAAATCAATATATATTCTTCAAAAAAATATATGAGAAAAGTGAAAGGAAAAGGCTATTGTTCCCATTTTAAAAAGGAACAAAACATTTGATAAATCAGATTTCCAACTTTAAAGGACACTAAATATTTACTTTGTTATCAAAAAAACTATTATAATATAACAAAATGAAGCCCGTACCGATTGAAAAAATCTGATTTGGCCCCACAAAGGAACAACATTTTTGTACGCAATTTCCATCGTTTACATTATTTACAGAGGGTTTTAAGTGTTTGTCTCACCATTTCCGTTGTACTTACTTTCTATTATATTGAAAAGAGCCGTAAAGGAGATATTTGTCCAAACAAATTGTTCTTTATTTATGTGTTAAATCAATATATATTCTTTCAAACAAAATATGAGAAAAGTGAAAGGAAAAGGCTATTGTTCCCATTTTAAAAAGGAACAAAACATTTGATAAATAGGAGTTCCAACTTTAAAGGACACTAAATATTTACTCTGTTATCAAAACAACTATTATAATATATCAAAATGAAGCACGTACCGATTGAAACAATCTGATTTGGCCCGACAAAGGAACCATATTTTTGTACGGAAATTCCATCGTTTACATTAATTATAGAGGGTTTTAAGTGTTTGTCTCACCATTTCCCTTGTACTTACTTTCTATTTTATTCAAAAGAGTCGTAAAAGAGATATTGGTGCAAACAAAGGGTTCTTTATTTATGCGTTCAATCAACATCTATACTTCCAAAAAAAAAATAAGGGAAGAGAAAAAGAAAGGAGCTATTGTTCACATTTTAAAAGAGAATAAAACATTTGATAAATCACAATTTCAACTTTAAAAGATGATAACTTTTAACTCGGGTATTTAAACGACTATATTATTATATGAAATCGAAGCTCGTAGCGATTCACACAATATGAGATGGCCATAAATTTGGAATATCATATTTTGTACCAAAATTTCATCATTTACCTCATTTATTGAGGGTTTTTAGTTTTTTGCACACCATTTCCATTGTACTTACTTTCGATTTTATTCAAAAGAGCCGTAAAGGAGATATTGGTGCAAAGAAAGGGTTCTTTATTTATGTGCTCAATCCATATATATTCTTTCAAAAAATATGAGTAAAGAAAAAGGAAATGCTATTGTTCCCATTTATAAAAGGAACAAAACATTTGATAAATCGGAGTTCCAACTTTAAACGACGATAAAATTTTACTTGCATATCAAGACAACTATTCTAATATTTCAAATTGAAGCTCTTACCCATTCAAACAATCTGATTTGTCCCCATAGAGGAACCACATTTGTGTCCCCAAATTCCATAGTTTACATCATTTACCGTGGGTTTTAATTGTTTGCCTCACCATTTCCGTTGTTCTTACTTTCTATTATATTGAAAAGAGCCATAAAGGAGATATTTGTCCAAACAAATTGATCTTTATTTATGTGTTAAATCAATATATATTCTTCCAAGCAAAATATGAGAAAAGTGAAAGGAAAAGGCTATTGTTCCCATTTTAAAAAGGAACAAAACATTTGATAAATCGGAGTTCCAACTTTAAAGGACACTAAATATTTACTCTGTTATTGAAACAACTATTTTAATATATCAAAATGAAGCCCGTACCGATTGAAACAATATGATTTGGCCCTATAGAGGAACCACATTTTTGTCCCCAAATTCCATAGTTTACATCATTTACCGTGGGTTTTAAGTCTTTGTCTCACCATTTCCGTTGTACTTACTTTCTATTATATTGAAAAGAGCCATAAAGGAGATATTTGTCCAAACAAATTGATCTTTATTTATGTGTTAAATCAATATATATTCTTCAAAAAATAAATATGAGAAAAGTGAAAGGAAAAGTCTATTGTTCCCATTTTAAAAAGGAACAAAACATTTGATATTTCGGAGTTCCAACTATAAAGGACGAGCAATTTTTACTCTGTTATCAAAACAACTATTATAATATATCAAAATGAAGCCCGTACCGATTGAAACAATCTGATTTGGCCCGATAAAGGAACAACATTTTTGAACGCAAATTCCATCGTTTACATTATTTACAGAGGGTTTTAAGTGTTTGTCTCACCATTTCCGTTGTACTTACTTTCTATTATATTGAAAAGAGCCGTAAAGGAGATATTTGTCCAAACAAATTGTTCTTTATTTATGTGTTAAATCAATATATATTCTTCAAAAAAAAATATGAGGAAAGTGAAAGAAAAAGGCTATTGTTCCCATTTTAAAAAGGAACAAAACATTTGATAAATCGAAGTTCCAACTTTAAAGGACACTAAATATTGACTCTGTTATCAAAACAACTATTATAATATATCAAAATGAAGCCCGTACCGATTGAAACAATCTGATTTGTCCCCACAAAGGAACAACACTTTTGTACGCAAATTCCATCGTTTACATTATTTACAGAGGGTTTTAAGTGTTTGTCTCACCATTTCCATTGTACTTACTTTCTATTATATTGAAAAGAGCCGTAAAGGAGATATTTGTCCAAACAAATTGTTCTTTATTTATGTGTTAAATCAATATATATTCTTCCAAAAAAATATGAGAAAAGTGAAAGGAAAAGGCTATTGTTCCCATTTTAAAAAGGAACAAAACATTTGATATTTCGGAGTTCCAACTATAAAGGACGAGCAATTTTTACTCTGTTATCAAAACAACTATTATAATATATCAAAATGAAGCCCGTACCGATTGAAACAATCTGATTTGGCCCGATAAAGGAACAACATTTTTGAACGCAAATTCCATCGTTTACATTATTTACAGAGGGTTTTAAGTGTTTGTCTCACCATTTCCGTTGTACTTACTTTCTATTATATTGAAAAGAGCCGTAAAGGAGATATTTGTCCAAACAAATTGTTCTTTATTTATGTGTTAAATCAATATATATTCTTCAAAAAAAAATATGAGGAAAGTGAAAGAAAAAGGCTATTGTTCCCATTTTAAAAAGGAACAAAACATTTGATAAATCGAAGTTCCAACTTTAAAGGACACTAAATATTGACTCTGTTATCAAAACAACTATTATAATATATCAAAATGAAGCCCGTACCGATTGAAACAATCTGATTTGTCCCCACAAAGGAACAACACTTTTGTACGCAAATTCCATCGTTTACATTATTTACAGAGGGTTTTAAGTGTTTGTCTCACCATTTCCATTGTACTTACTTTCTATTATATTGAAAAGAGCCGTAAAGGAGATATTTGTCCAAACAAATTGTTCTTTATTTATGTGTTAAATCAATATATATTCTTCCAAAAAAATATGAGAAAAGTGAAAGGAAAAGGCTATTGTTCCCATTTTAAAAAGGAACAAAACATTTGATATTTCGGAGTTCCAACTATAAAGGACGAGAAATTTTTACTCTGTTATCAAAACAACTATTATAATATATCAAAATGAAGCCCATACCGATTGAAACAATCTGATTTGGCCCCACAGAGGAACCACATTTTTTTACGCAAATTTTATCGTTTACATCATTTATAGAGGGTTTTAAGTGTTTGTCTCACCATTTCCCTTGTACTTACTTTCTATTTTATTCAAAAGAGCCGTAAAGGAGATATTGGTGCAAACAAAGGGTTCTTTATTTATGCGTTCAATCAATATCTATGCTTCCAAAAAAAAATAAGGGAAGAGAAAAAGAAAGGAGTTACTGTTCACATTTTAAAAAAGAATAAAACATTTGATAAATCACAATTTCAACTTTAAAAGATGATAACTTTTGACTCGGGTATTGAAACGACTATATTATTATATGAAATCGAAGCTCGTAGCGATTCACACAATATGAGATGGCCATAAATTTGGAATATCATATTTTGTACCTAAATTTCATCATTTACCTCATTTATTGAGGGTTTTTAGTTTTTTTGCACACCATTTCCATTGTACTTACTTTCGATTTTATTCAATAGAGCCGTAATGGACATATTGGTGCAAACAAAGGGTTCTTTATTTATGTGTTCAATCCATATATATTCTTCGAAAAAAATATCAGTAAAGAAAAAGGAAAAAGCTACTGTTCCCATTTAAAAAATGAACAAAACATTTGATAACTCGGTGTTCCAACTTTAAACGACGATAAAATTTTACTTGCATATCGAGACAACTATTATAATATATCAAATTGAAGCTCTTACCCATTCAAACAATCTGATTTGGCCCCATAGAGGAACCACATTTTTGTCCGCAAATTCCATAGTTTACATCATTTACCGTGGGTTTTAAGTGTTTGTCTCACCATTTCCGTTGTACTTACTTTCTATTATATTGAAAAGAGCCGTAAAGGAGATATTTGTCCAAACAAATTGATAATTATTTATGTGTTAAATCAATATATATTCTTCAAAAAAATATATGAGAAAAGTGAAAGAAAAAGGCTATTGTTCCCATTTTAAAAAGGATCAAAACATTTGATAAATCGGAATTCCAACTTTAAAGGACACTAAATATTTACTCTGTTATCAAAACAACTATTATAATATATCAAAATGAAGCCCGTACCGATTGAAACAATCTGATTTGGCCCCACAAAGAAACCACATTTTTGTACGCAAATTCCATCGTTTACATTAATTATAGAGGGTTTTAAGTGTTTGTCTCACCATTTCCGTTGTACGTACTTTCTATTATATTGAAAAGAGCCGTAAAGGAGATAATTGTCCAAACAAATTGTTCTTTATTTATGTGTTAAATCAATATATATTCTTCCAAAAAAATATGAGAAAAGTGAAAGGAAAATGCTATTGTTCCCATTTAAAAAAGGAACAAAACATTTGATATTTCGGAGTTCCAACTATAAAGGACGAGAAATGTTTACTCTGTTATCAAAACAACTATTATAATATATCAAAATTAAGCCCATACCGATTGAAATAATATGATTTGGCCCCACAAAGAAACCATATTTTTGTACGCAAATTTTATCGGTTACATCATTTACAGAGGGTTTTAAGTGTTTGTCTCACCATTTCCCTTGTACTTACTTTCTATTTTATTCAAAAGAGCCGTAAAGGAGATATTGGTGCAAACAAAGGGTTCTTTATTTATGCGTTCAATCAATATCTATGCTTCCAAAAAAAAATAAGGGAAGAGAAAAAGAAAGGAGTTAGTGTTCACATTTTAAAAAAGAATAAAACATTTGATAAATCACAATTTCAACTTTAAAAGATGATAACTTTTGACTCGGGTATTGAAACGACTATATTATTATATGAAATCGAAGCTCGTAGCGATTCACACAATATGAGATGGCCATAAATTTGGAATATCATATTTTGTACCTAAATTTCATCATTTACCTCATTTATTGAGGGTTTTTAGTTTTTTTGCACACCATTTCCATTGTACTTACTTTCGATTTTATTCAATAGAGCCGTAATGGACATATTGGTGCAAACAAAGGGTTCTTTATTTATGTGTTCAATCCATATATATTCTTCGAAAAAAATATCAGTAAAGAAAAAGGAAAAAGCTACTGTTCCCATTTAAAAAATGAACAAAACATTTGATAACTCGGTGTTCCAACTTTAAACGACGATAATATTTTACTTGCATATCGAGACAACTATTATAATATATCAAATTGAAGCTCTTACCCATTCAAACAATCTGATTTGGCCCCATAGAGGAACCACATTTTTGTCCGCAAATTCCATAGTTTACATCATTTACCGTGGGTTTTAAGTGTTTGTCTCACCATTTCCGTTGTACTTACTTTCTATTATATTGAAAAGAGCCGTAAAGGAGATATTTGTCCAAACAAATTGATAATTATTTATGTGTTAAATCAATATATATTCTTCAAAAAAATATATGAGAAAAGTGAAAGAAAAAGGCTATTGTCCCCATTTTAAAAAGGATCAAAACATTTGATAAATCAGAATTCCAACTTTAAAGGACACTAAATATTTACTCTGTTATCAAAACAACTATTATAATATATCAAAATGAAGCCCGTACCGATTGAAACAATCTGATTTGGCCCCACAAAGAAACCACATTTTTGTACGCAAATTCCATCGTTTACATTAATTATAGAGGGTTTTAAGTGTTTGTCTCACCATTTCCGTTGTACGTACTTTCTATTATATTGAAAAGAGCCGTAAAGGAGATAATTGTCCAAACAAATTGTTCTTTATTTATGTGTTAAATCAATATATATTCTTCCAAAAAAATATGAGAAAAGTGAAAGGAAAATGCTATTGTTCCCATTTAAAAAAGGAACAAAACATTTGATATTTCGGAGTTCCAACTATAAAGGACGAGAAATGTTTACTCTGTTATCAAAACAACTATTATAATATATCAAAATTAAGCCCATACCGATTGAAATAATATGATTTGGCCCCACAAAGAAACCATATTTTTGTACGCAAATTTTATCGGTTACATCATTTACAGAGGGTTTTAAGTGTTTGTCTCACCATTTCCCTTGTACTTACTTTCTATTTTATTCAAAAGAGCCGTAAAGGAGATATTGGTGCAAACAAAGGGTTCTTTATTTATGCGTTCAATCAATATCTATGCTTCCAAAAAAAAATAAGGGAAGAGAAAAAGAAAGGAGTTAGTGTTCAAATTTTAAAAAAGAATAAAACATTTGATAAATCACAATTTCAACTTTAAAAGATGATAACTTTTGACTCGGGTATTGAAACGACTATATTATTATATGAAATCGAAGCTCGTAGCGATTCACACAATATGAGATGGCCATAAATTTGGAATATCATATTTTGTACCTAAATTTCATCATTTACCTCATTTATTGAGGGTTTTTAGTTTTTTGCACACCATTTCCATTGTACTTACTTTCGATTTTATTCAAAAGAGCCGTAAAGGACATATTGGTGCAGACAAAGGGTTCTTTATTTATGTGTTCAATCCATATATATTCTTCCAAAAAATATGAGTAAAGAAAAAGGAAAACGCTATTGTTCCCATTTATAAAAGGAACAAAACATTTGATAAATCGGAGTTCCAACTTTAAACGACGATAAAATTTTACTTGCATATCAAGACAACTATTATAATATATCAAATTGAAACTCTTACCCATTCAAACAATATGATTTGGCAACATTGAGGAACCACATTTGTGTCCGCAAATTCCATAGTTTACATCATTTACCGTAGGTTTTAAGTGTTTGTCTCACCATTTCCGTTGTTCTTACTTTCTATTATATTTAAAAGAGCCGTAAAGGGGATATTTGTCCAAACAAATTGATCTTTATTTATGTGTTAAATCAATATATATTCTTCCAAACAAAATATGAGGAAAGTGAAAGGAAAAGGCTATTGTTCCCATTTTAAAAAGGAACAAAACATTTGATAAATCGGAGTTCCAACTATAAAGGACACTAAATATTTACTCTGTTATCGAAACAACTATTATAATATATCAAAATGATCCCCGTACCGATTGAAACAATCTGATTTGGCCCCATAGAGGAACCACAATTTTGTCCGCAAATTCCATAGTTTACATCATTTACCGTGGGTTTTAAGTGTTTGTCTCACCATTTCCGTTGTACTTACTTTCTATTATATTGAAAAGAGCCGTAAAGGAGATATTTGTGCAAACAAATTGATCTTTATTTATGTGTTAAATCAATATATATTCTTCAAAAAAATATGAGAAAAGTGAAAGGAAAAGGCTATTGTTCCCACTTTAAAAAGGAACAAAATATTTGATAAATCGGAGTTCCAACTTTAAAGGACACTAAATATTTACTCTGTTATCAAAACAACTATTATAATATATAAAAATGAAGCCCGTACCGATTGAAACAATCTGATTTGGCCCCACAAAGGAACAACATTTTTGTACGCAAATTCCATCGTTTACATTATTTACAGAGGGTTTTAATTGTTTGTCTCACCATTTCCGTTGTGTTTACTTTCTATTTTATTCAGAAGAGCCGTAAAGGAGATATTGGTGCAAACAAAGGGTTCTCTATTTTATTATAATATATCAAATTGAAGCTCTTACCCATTCAAACAATCTGATTTGGCCCCATAGAGGAACCACATTTTTGTCCGCAAATTCCATAGTTTACATCATTTACCGTGGGTTTTAAGTGTTTGTCTCACCATTTCCGTTGTACTTACTTTCTATTATATTGAAAAGAGCCGTAAAGGATATATTTGTCCAAACAAATTGATCTTTATTTATGTGTTAAATCAATATATATTTTTCCAAACAAAATATGAGGAAAGTGAAAGGAAAAGGCTATTGTTCGTATTTTAAAAAGGAACAAAACATTTGATAAATCGGAGTTCAAACTGTAAAGGACACTAAATATTTACTCTGTTATCGAAACTACTATTATAATATATCAAAATGAAGCCCGTACCGATTGAAACAATCTGATTTGGCCCCACAAAGGAACCACATTTTTGTACGCAAATTCCATCGTTTACATCATTTACAGAGGGTTTTAAGTGTTTCTCTCACCATTTCCGTTGTGTTTACTTTCTATTTTATTCAGAAGAGCCGTAAAGGAGATATTGGTGCAAACAAAGGGTTCTTTATTTATGCGTTCAATCAATATCTATTCTTCCAAAAACAAAAATAAGGGAAGAGAAAAAGAAAGGAGCTATTGTTCACATTTTAAAAAAGAATAAAACATTTGATAAATCACAATTTCAACTTTAAAAGATTATAACTTTTGATCGGGTATTGAAACGACTATATTATTATATGAAATCGAAGCTCGTAGTGATTCACACAATATGAGATGGCCTCAAATTTGGAATATCATTTTTGTACCTAAATTTCACGATTTCCATCATTCATTGAGGGTTTTTAGTTTTTTCCCACCATTTCCGTTGTACTTACTTTTGATTTTATTCAAAAGAGCCGTAAAGGAGATATTGGTGCAAACAAAGGGTTCTTTATTTATGTGCTCAATCCATATATATATTCTTCCAAAAAATATGAGTAAAGAAAAAGGAAAACGCTACTGTTGCCATTTAAAAAAGCAACAAAACATTTGATAAATCGGAGTTCCAACTTTAAACGACGATAAAGTTTTACTTGCATATCAAGACAACTATTATAATATATCAAATAGAAGCTCTTACCCATTCAAACAATCTGATTTGGCCCCATAGAGGAACCACATTTTTGTCCGCAAATTCCATAGTTTATATCATTTACCGTGGGTTATAAGTGTATGTCTCACCATTTCCGTTGTACTTAATTTCTATTATATTGAAAAGAGCCGTAAAGAAGATATTTGTCCAAACAAATTGATCTTTATTTATGTGTTAAATCAATATATATTCTTCAAAAAAAATATGAGAAAAGTGAAAGGAAAAGGCTATTGTTCCCACTTTAAAAAGGAACAAAACATTTGATAAATCGGAGTTCCAACTTTAAAGGACACTAAATATTTACTCTGTTATCAAAAGAACTAGTATAATATATCAAAATGAAGCCCGTACCGATTGAAACAATCTGATTTGGCCCCACAAAGGAACAACATTTTTGTACGCAAATTCCATCGTTTACATTATTTACAGAGTGTTTTAATTGTTTGTCTCACCATTTCCGTTGTACTTACTTTCTATTATATTGAAAAGAGCCGTAAAGGAGATAATTGTCCAAACAAATTGTTCTTTATTTATGTGTTAAATCAATATATATTCTTCCAAAAAAATATGAGAAAAGTGAAAGGAAAAGGCTATTGTTCCCATTTAAAAAAGGAACAAAACATTTGATATTTCGGAGTTCCAAATATAAAGGACGAGAAATGTTTACTCTGTTATCAAAACAACTATTATAATATATCAAAATTAAGCCCATACCGATTGAAATAATATGATTTGGCCACACAAAGAAACCATATTTTTGTACGCAAATTTTATCGGTAACATCATTTACAGAGGGTTTTAAGTGTTTGTCTCACCATTTCCCTTGTACTTACTTTCTATTTTATTCAAAAGAGCCGTAAAGGAGATATTGGTGCAAACAAAGGGTTCTTTATTTATGCGTTCAATCAATATCTATGCTTCCAAAAAAAAATAAGGGAAGAGAAAAAGAAAGGAGTTACTGTTCACATTTTAAAAAAGAATAAAACATTTGATAAATCACAATTTCAACTTTAAAAGATGATAACTTTTGACTCGGGTATTGAAACGACTATATTATTATATGAAATCGAAGCTCGTAGCGATTCACACAATATGAGATGGCCATAAATTTGGAATATCATATTTTGTACCTAAATTTCATCATTTACCTCATTTATTGAGGGTTTTTAGTTTTTTTGCACACCATTTCCATTGTACTTACTTTCGATTTTATTCAATAGAGCCGTAATGGACATATTGGTGCAAACAAAGGGTTCTTTATTTATGTGTTCAATCCATATATATTCTTCGAAAAAAATATCAGTAAAGAAAAAGGAAAAAGCTACTGTTCCCATTTAAGAAATGAACAAAGCATTTGATAACTCGGTGTTCCAACTTTAAACGACGATAAAATTTTACTTGCATATCGAGACAACTATTATAATATATCAAATTGAAGCTCTTACCCATTCAAACAATCTGATTTGGCCCCATAGAGGAACCACATTTTTGTCCGCAAATTCCATAGTTTACATCATTTACCGTGGGTTTTAAGTGTTTGTCTCACCATTTCCGTTGTACTTACTTTCTATTATATTGAAAAGAGCCGTAAAGGAGATATTTGTCCAAACAAATTGATCTTTATTTATGTGTTAAATCAATATATATTTTTCCAAACAAAATATGAGGAAAGTGAAAGGAAAAGGCTATTGTTCGTATTTTAAAAAGGAACAAAACATTTGATAAATCGGAGTTCAAACTGTAAAGGACACTAAATATTTACTCTGTTATCGAAACTACTATTATAATATATCAAAATGAAGCCCGTACCGATTGAAACAATCTGATTTGGCCCCACAAAGGAACCACATTTTTGTACGCAAATTCCATCGTTTACATCATTTACAGAGGGTTTTAAGTGTTTCTCTCACCATTTCCGTTGTGTTTACTTTCTATTTTATTCAGAAGAGCCGTAAAGGAGATATTGGTGCAAACAAAGGGTTCTTTATTTATGCGTTCAATCAATATCTATTCTTCCAAAAACAAAAATAAGGGAAGAGAAAAAGAAAGGAGCTATTGTTCACATTTTAAAAAAGAATAAAACATTTGATAAATCACAATTTCAACTTTAAAAGATTATAACTTTTGATCGGGTATTGAAACGACTATATTATTATATGAAATCGAAGCTCGTAGTGATTCACAAAATATGAGATGGCCTCAAATTTGGAATATCATTTTTGTACCTAAATTTCACGATTTCAATCATTCATTGAGGGTTTTTAGTTTTTTCCCACCATTTCCGTTGTACTTACTTTTGATTTTGTTCAAAAGAGCCGTAAAGGAGATATTGGTGCAAACAAAGGGTTCTTTATTTATGTGCTCAATCCATATATATATTCTTCCAAAAAATATGAGTAAAGAAAAAGGAAAATGCTACTGTTGCCATTTAAAAAAGGAACAAAACATTTGATAAATCGGAGTTCCAACTTTAAACGACGATAAAATTTTACTTGCATATCAAGACAACTATTATAATATATCAAATAGAAGCTCTTACCCATTCAAACAATCTGATTTGGCCCCATAGAGGAACCACATTTTTGTCCGCAAATTCCATAGTTTACATCATTTACCGTGGGTTATAAGTGTTTGTCTCACCATTTCTGTTGTACTTACTTTCTATTATATTGAAAAGAGCCGTAAAGGAGATATTTGTCCAAACAAATTGATTTTTATTTATGTGTTAAATCAATATATATTCTTCAAAAAAAATATGAGAAAAGTGAAAGGAAAAGGCTATTGTTCCCACTTTAAAAAGGAACAAAACATTTGATAAATCGGAGTTCCAACTTTAAAGGACACTAAATATTTACTCTGTTATCAAAACAACTATTATAATATATCAAAATGAAGCCCGTACCGATTGAAACAATCTGATTTGGCCCCACAAAGGAACAACATTTTTGTACGCAAATTCCATCGTTTACATTATTTACAGAGGGTTTTAATTGTTTGTCTCACCATTTCCGTTGTACTTACTTTCTATTATATTGAAAAGAGCCGTAAAGGAGATAATTGTCCAAACAAATTGTTCTTTATTTATGTGTTAAATCAATATATATTCTTCCAAAAAAATATGAGAAAAGTGAAAGGAAAAGGCTATTGTTCCCATTTTAAAAAGGAACAAAACATTTGATATTTCGGAGTTCCAACTATAAAGGACGAGAAATTTTTACTCTGTTATCAAAACAACTATTATAATATATCAAAATTAAGCCCATACCGATTGAAATAATATGATTTGGCCCCACAAAGAAACCATATTTTTGTACGCAAATACCATCGTTTACATCATTACAGAGGGTTTTAAGTGTTTGTCTCACCATTTCCCTTGTACTTACTTTCTATTTTATTCTAAAGAGCCGTAAAGGAGATATTGGTGCAAACAAAGGGTTCTTTATTTATGCGTTCAATCAATATCTATGCTTCCAAATAAAAATAAGGGAAGAGAAAAAGAAAGGAGTTACTGTTCACATTTTAAAAAAGAATAAAACATTTGATAAATCACAATTTCAACTTTAAAAGATGATAACTTTTGACTCGGGTATTGAAACGACTATATTATTATATGAAATCGAAGCTCGTAGCAATTCACAAAATATGAGATGGCCTCAAATTTGGAAAATCATTTTTGTACCTAAATTTCATCATTTACATCATTTATAGAGGGTTTTTAGTTTTTTGCCCACCATTTCCATTGTACTTACTTTCGATTTTATTCAAAAGTGCCGTAGAGGAGATATTGGTGCAAAAAAAGGGTTCTTTATTTATGTGCTCAATCCATATATATTCTTCCAAAAAATATGACTAAAGAAAAAGGAAAACGCTACTGTTCCCATTTATAAAAGGAACAAAACATTTGATAAATCGGAGTTCCAACTTTAAACGACGATAAACTTTTACATGCATATCGAGACAACTATTGTAATATATCACATTGAAGATTGTTCCGATTCAAAAAATCTGATTTGGCCCCATAGAGGAACCACATATTTGTACACACATTCCATCATTTACATCATTTACCGAGGGTTTTAAGTGTTTGTCTCACCATTTCCGTTGTACTTACTTTCTATTATATTGAAAAGAGACGTAAAGGAGATATTTGTCCAAACAGATTGTTCTTTATTTATGTGTTAAATCAATATATATTCTTCCAAAAAAAATATGAGAAAAGTGAAAGGAAAAGGCTATTGTTCCCATTTTAAAAAGGAACAAAACATTTGATAAATCGGAGTTCCAACTTTAAAGGACACTAAATATTTACTCTGTTATCGAAACAACTATTATAATATATCAAAATGAAGCCCGTACCGATTGAAACAATCTGATTTGGCCCCATAGAGGAACCACATTTTTGTCCGCAAATTCCATAGTTTACATCATTTACCGTGGGTTTTAAGTGTTTGTCTCACCATTTCCGTTGTACTTACTTTCTATTATATTGAAAAGAGCCATAAAGGAGATATTTGTCCAAACAAATTGATCTTTATTTATGTGTTAAATCAATATATATTCTTCAAAAAAATATATGAGAAAAGTGAAAGGAAAAGGCTATTGTTCCCATTTTAAAAAGGAACAAAACATTTGATAAATCAGATTTCCAACTTTAAAGGACACTAAATATTTACTTTGTTATCAAAACAACTATTATAATATAACAAAATGAAGCCCGTACCGATTGAAAAAATCTGATTTGGCCCCACAAAGGAACAACATTTTTGTACGCAATTTCCATCGTTTACATTATTTACAGAGGGTTTTAAGTGTTTGTCTCACCATTTCCGTTGTACTTACTTTCTATTATATTGAAAAGAGCCGTAAAGGAGATATTTTTCCAAACAAATTGTTCTTTATTTATGTGTTAAATCAATATATATTCTTTCAAACAAAATATGAGAAAAGTGAAAGGAAAAGGCTATTGTTCCCATTTTAAAAAGGAACAAAACATTTGATAAATAGGAGTTCCAACTTTAAAGGACACTAAATATTTACTCTGTTATCGAAACAACTATTATAATATATCAAAATGAAGCACGTACCGATTGAAACAATCTGATTTGGCCCGACAAAGGAACCACATTTTTGTACGGAAATTCCATCGTTTACATTAATTATAGAGGGTTTTAAGTGTTTGTCTCACCATTTCCCTTGTACTTACTTTCTATTTTATTCAAAAGAGCCGTAAAAGAGATATTGGTGCAAACAAAGGGTTCTTTATTTATGCGTTCAATCAACATATATTCTTCCAAAAAAAAATAAGGGAAGAGAAAAAGAAAGGAGCTATTGTTCACATTTTAAAAGAGAATAAAACATTTGATAAATCACAATTTCAACTTTAAAAGATGATAACTTTTAACTCGGGTATTTAAACGACTATATTATTATATGAAATCAAAGCTCGTAGCGATTCACACAATATGAGATGGCCATAAATTTGGAATATCATATTTTGTACCAAAATTTCATCATTTACCTCATTTATTGAGGGTTTTTAGTTTTTTGCACACCATTTCCATTGTACTTACTTTCGATTTTATTCAAAAGAGCCGTAAAGGAGATATTGGTGCAAAGAAAGGGTTCTTTATTTATGTGCTCAATCCATATATATTCTTCCAAAAAATATGAGTAAAGAAAAAGGAAAATGCTATTGTTCCCATTTATAAAAGGAACAAAACATTTGATAAATCGGAGTTCCAACTTTAAACGACGATAAAATTTTACTTGCATATCAAGACAACTATTCTAATATTTCAAATTGAAGCTCTTACCCATTCAAACAATCTGATTTGTCCCCATAGAGGAACCACATTTGTGTCCCCAAATTCCATAGTTTACATCATTTACCGTGGGTTTTAATTGTTTGTCTCACCATTTCCGTTGTTCTTACTTTCTATTATATTGAAAAGAGCCATAAAGGAGATATTTGTCCAAACAAATTGATCTTTATTTATGTGTTAAATCAATATATATTCTTCCAAGCAAAATATGAGAAAAGTGAAAGGAAAAGGCTATTGTTCCCATTTTAAAAAGGAACAAAACATTTGATAAATCGGAGTTCCAACTTTAAAGGACACTAAATATTTACTCTGTTATCGAAACAACTATTATAATATATCAAAATGAAGCCCGTACCGATTGAAACAATATGATTTGGCCCTATAGAGGAACCACATTTTTGTCCCCAAATTCCATAGTTTACATCATTTACCGTGGGTTTTAAGTCTTTGTCTCACCATTTCCGTTGTACTTACTTTCTATTATATTGAAAAGAGCCATAAAGGAGATATTTGTCCAAACAAATTGATCTTTATTTATGTGTTAAATCAATATATATTCTTTAAAAAATAAATATGAGAAAAGTGAAAGGAAAAGGCTATTGTTCCCATTTTAAAAAGGAACAAAACATTTGATATTTCGGAGTTCCAACTATAAAGGACGAGAAATTTTTACTCTGTTATCAAAACAACTATTATAATATATCAAAATGAAGCCCGTACCGATTGAAACAATCTGATTTGGCCCGACAAAGGAACAACATTTTTGAACGCAAATTCCATCGTTTACATTATTTACAGAGGGTTTTAAGTGTTTGTCTCACCATTTCCGTTGTACTTACTTTCTATTATATTGAAAAGAGCCGTAAAGGAGATATTTGTCCAAACAAATTGTTCTTTATTTATGTGTTAAATCAATATATATTCTTCAAAAAAAAATATGAGGAAAGTGAAAGAAAAAGGCTATTGTTCCCATTTTAAAAAGGAACAAAACATTTGATAAATCGAAGTTCCAACTTTAAAGGACACTAAATATTGACTCTGTTATCAAAACAACTATTATAATATATCAAAATGAAGCCCGTACCGATTGAAACAATCTGATTTGTCCCCACAAAGGAACAACACTTTTGTACGCAAATTCCATCGTTTACATTATTTACAGAGGATTTTAAGTGTTTGTCTCACCATTTCCATTGTACTTACTTTCTATTATATTGAAAAGAGCCGTAAAGGAGATATTTGTCCAAACAAATTGTTCTTTATTTATGTGTTAAATCAATATATATTCTTCCAAAAAAATATGAGAAAAGTGAAAGGAAAAGGCTATTGTTCCCATTTTAAAAAGGAACAAAACATTTGATATTTCGGAGTTCCAACTATAAAGGACGAGAAATTTTTACTCTGTTATCAAAACAACTATTATAATATATCAAAATGAAGCCAATACCGATTGAAACAATCTGATTTGGCCCCACAGAGGAACCACATTTTTGTACGCAAATTTTATCGTTTACATCAATTACAGAGGGTTTTAAGTGTTTGTCTCACCATTTCCCTTGTACTTACTTTCTATTTTATTCAAAAGAGCCGTAAAGGAGATATTGGTGCAAACAAAGGGTTCTTTATGTATGCGTTCAATCAATATCTATGCTTCCAAAAAAAAATAAGGGAAGAGAAAAAGAAAGGAGTTACTGTTCACATTTTAAAAAAGAATAAAACATTTGATAAATCACAATTTCCACTTTAAAAGATGATAACTTTTGACTCGGGTATTGAAACGACTATATTATTATATGAAATCGAAGCTCGTAGCGATTCACACAATATGAGATGGCCATAAATTTGGAATATCATATTTTGTACCTAAATTTCATCATTTACCTCATTTATTGAGGGTTTTTAGTTTTTTTGCACACCATTTCCATTGTACCTACTTTCGATTTTATTCAATAGAGCCGTAATGGACATATTGGTGCAAACAAAGGGTTATTTATTTATGTGTTCAATCCATATATATTCTTCGAAAAAAATATCAGTAAAGAAAAAGGAAAAAGCTACTGTTCCCATTTAAAAAATGAACAAAACATTTGATAACTCGGTGTTCCAACTTTAAACGACGATAAAATTTTACTTGCATATCGAGACAACTATTATAATATATCAAATTGAAGCTCTTACCCATTCAAACAATCTGTTTTGGCCCCATAGAGGAACCACATTTTTGTCCGCAAATTCCATAGTTTACATCATTTACCGTGGGTTTTAAGTGTTTGTCTCACCATTTCCGTTGTACTTACTTTCTATTATATTGAAAAGAGCCGTAAAGGAGATATTTGTCCAAACAAATTGATATTTATTTATGTGTTAAATCAATATATATTCTTCAAAAAAATATATGAGAAAAGTGAAAGAAAAAGGCTATTGTTCCCATTTTAAAAAGGATCAAAACATTTGATAAATCGGAATTCCAACTTTAAAGGACACTAAATATTTACTCTGTTATCAAAACAACTATTATAATATATCAAAATGAAGCCCGTACCGATTGAAACAATCTGATTTGTCCCCACAAAGGAACAACACTTTTGTACGCAAATTCCATCGTTTACATTATTTACAGAGGGTTTTAAGTGTTTGTCTCACCATTTCCATTGTACTTACTTTCTATTATATTGAAAAGAGCCGTAAAGGAGATATTTGTCCAAACAAATTGTTCTTTATTTATGTGTTAAATCAATATATATTCTTCCAAAAAAATATGAGAAAAGTGAAAGGAAAAGGCTATTGTTCCCATTTTAAAAAGGAACAAAACATTTGATATTTCGGAGTTCCAACTATAAAGGACGAGAAATTTTTACTCTGTTATCAAAACAACTATTATAATATATCAAAATGAAGCCCATACCGATTGAAACAATCTGATTTGGCCCCACAGAGGAACCACATTTTTGTACGCAAATTTTATCGTTTACATCAATTACAGAGGGTTTTAAGTGTTTGTCTCACCATTTCCCTTGTACTTACTTTCTATTTTATTCAAAAGAGCCGTAAAGGAGATATTGGTGCAAACAAAGGGTTCTTTATGTATGCGTTCAATCAATATCTATGCTTCCAAAAAAAAATAAGGGAAGAGAAAAAGAAAGGAGTTACTGTTCACATTTTAAAAAAGAATAAAACATTTGATAAATCACAATTTCCACTTTAAAAGATGATAACTTTTGACTCGGGTATTGAAACGACTATATTATTATATGAAATCGAAGCTCGTAGCGATTCACACAATATGAGATGGCCATAAATTTGGAATATCATATTTTGTACCTAAATTTCATCATTTACCTCATTTATTGAGGGTTTTTAGTTTTTTTGCACACCATTTCCATTGTACTTACTTTCGATTTTATTCAATAGAGCCGTAATGGACATATTGGTGCAAACAAAGGGTTCTTTATTTATGTGTTCAATCCATATATATTCTTCGAAAAAAATATCAGTAAAGAAAAAGGAAAAAGCTACTGTTCCCATTTAAAAAATGAACAAAACATTTGATAACTCGGTGTTCCAACTTTAAACGACGATAAAATTTTACTTGCATATCGAGACAACTATTATAATATATCAAATTGAAGCTCTTACCCATTCAAACAATCTGTTTTGGCCCCATAGAGGAACCACATTTTTGTCCGCAAATTCCATAGTTTACATCATTTACCGTGGGTTTTAAGTGTTTGTCTCACCATTTCCGTTGTACTTACTTTCTATTATATTGAAAAGAGCCGTAAAGGAGATATTTGTCCAAACAAATTGATATTTATTTATGTGTTAAATCAATATATATTCTTCAAAAAAATATATGAGAAAAGTGAAAGAAAAAGGCTATTGTTCCCATTTTAAAAAGGATCAAAACATTTGATAAATCGGAATTCCAACTTTAAAGGACACTAAATATTTACTCTGTTATCAAAACAACTATTATAATATATCAAAATGAAGCCCGTACCGATTGAAACAATCTGATTTGGCCCCACAAAGAAACCACATTTTTGTACGCAAATTCCATCGTTTACATTAATTATGGAGGGTTTTAAGTGTTTGTCTCACCATTTCCGTTGTACGTACTTTCTATTATATTGAAAAGAGCCGTAAAGGAGATAATTGTCCAAACAAATTGTTCTTTATTTATGTGTTAAATCAATATATATTCTTCCAAAAAAATATGAGAAAAGTGAAAGGAAAAGGCTATTGTTCCCATTTAAAAAAGGAACAAAACATTTGATATTTCGGAGTTCCAACTATAAAGGACGAGAAATGTTTACTCTGTTATCAAAACAACTATTATAATATATCAAAATTAAGCCCATACCGATTGAAATAATATGATTTGGCCCCACAAAGAAACCATATTTTTGTACGCAAATTTTATCGGTTACATACTTTACAGAGGGTTTTAAGTGTTTGTCTCACCATTTCCCTTGTACTTACTTTCTATTTTATTCAAAAGAGCCGTAAAGGAGATATTGGCGCAAACAAAGGGTTCTTTATTTATGCGTTCAATCAATATCTATGCTTCCAAAAAAAAATAAGGGAAGAGAAAAAGAAAGGAGTTACTGTTCACATTTTAAAAAAGAATAAAACATTTGATAAATCACAATTTCAACTTTAAAAGATGATAACTTTTGACTCGGGTATTGAAACGACTATATTATTATATGAAATCGAAGCTCGTAGCGATTCACACAATATGAGATGGCCATAAATTTGGAATATCATATTTTGTACCTAAATTTCATCATTTACCTCATTTATTGAGGGTTTTTAGTTTTTTGCACACCATTTCCATTGTACTTACTTTCTATTTTATTCAAAAGATCCGTAAAGGACATATTGGTGCAGACAAAGGGTTCTTTATTTATGTGTTCAATCCATATATATTCTTCCAAAAAATATGAGTAAAGAAAAAGGAAAACGCTATTGTTCCCATTTATAAAAGGAACAAAACATTTGATAAATCGGAGTTCCAACTTTAAACGACGATAAAATTTTACTTTCATATCAAGACATCTATTATAATATATCAAATTGAAGCTCTTACCCATTCAAACAATATGATTTGGCCCCATAGAGGAACCACGTTTGTGTCCGCAAATTCCATAGTTTACAACATTTACCGTGGGTTTTAAGTGTTTGTCTCACCATTTCCGTTGTTCTTACTTTCTATTATATTGAAAAGAGCCGTAAAGGAGATATTTGTCCAAACAAATTGATCTTTATTTATGTGTTAAATCAATATATATTCTTCCAAACAAAATATGAGGAAAGTGAAAGGAAAAGGCTATTGTTCCCATTTTAAAAAGGAACAAAACATTTGATAAATCGGAGTTCCAACTTTAGAGGACACTAAATATTTACTCATGTATCGAAAAAACTATTATAATATATCAAAATGAAGCCCGTACCGATTGAAACAATCTGATTTGGCCCCATAGAGGAACCACATTTTTGTCCGCAAATTCCATATTTTACATCATTTACCGTGGGTTTTAAGTGTTTGTCTCACCATTTCCGTTGTACCTACTTTATATTATATTGAAAAGAGCCATAAAGGAGATATTTGTCCAAACAAATTGAACTTTATTTATGTGTTAAATCAATATATATTCTTCAAAAAAAAAATATGAGAAAAGTGAAAGGAAAATGCTATTGTTCCCATTTTAAAAAGGAACAAAACATTTGATAAATCGGAGTTCCAATTTTAAAGGACACTAAATATTTACTCTGTTATCAAAAAAACTATTGTAATATATCAAAATGAAGCCCGTACGGATTGACACAATCTGATTTGGCCCCACAAAGGAACAACATTTTTGTATGCAAATTCCATCGTTTACATTAATTATAGAGGGTTTTAAGTGTTTGTCTCACCATTTCCGTTGTACTTACTTTCTATTATATTGAAAAGAGCCGTAAAGGAGATATTTGTGGAAACAAATTGTTCTTTATTTATGTGTTAAATTAATATATATTCTTTCAAACAAAATATGAGAAAAGTGAAAGGAAAAGGCTAATGTTCCCATTTTAAAAAGGAACAAAACATTTGATAAATCGGAGTTCCAACTTTAAAGGACACTAAATATTTACTCTGTTATCGAAACAACTATTATAATATATCAAAATGAAGCCCGTACCGATTGAAACAATCTGATTTGGCCCCACAAAGGAACCACATTTTTGTACGCAAATTCCATCGTTTACATCATTACAGAGGGTTTTAAGTGTTTGTCTCACCATTTCCCTTGTACTTACTTTCTATTTTATTCAAAAGAGCCATAAAATAGATATTGGTGCAAACAAAGGGTTCTTTATTTATGCGTTCAATCAATATCTATGCTTCCAAAAAAAAATAAGGGAAGAGAAAAAGAAAGGAGTTACTGTTCACATTTTAAAAAAGAATAAAACATTTGAAAAATCACAATTTCAACTTTAAAAGATGATAACTTTTGACTCGGGTATTGAAACGACTATATTATTATATGAAATCGAAGCTCGTAGCAATTCACACAATATGAGATGGCCATAAATTTGGAATATCATATTTTGTACCTAAATTTCATCATTTACCTCATTTATTGAGGGTTTTTAGTTTTTTGCACACCATTTCCATTGTACTTACTTTCGATTTTATTCAAAAGAGCCGTAAAGGACATATTGGTGCAGACAAAGGGTTCTTTATTTATGTGTTCAATCCATATATATTCTTCCAAAAAATATGAGTAAAGAAAAAGGAAAACGCTATTGTTCCCATTTATAAAAGGAACAAAACATTTGATAAATCGGAGTTCCAACTTTAAACGACGATACACTTTTACTTGCATATCAAGACAACTATTGTAATATATCACATTGAAGATTGTTCCGATTCAAAAAATCTGATTTGGCCCCATAGAGGAACCACATATTTGTACACAAATTCCATCATTTACATCATTTACCGAGGGTTTTAAGTGTTTGTCTCACCATTTCCGTTGTTCTTACTTTATATTATATTGAAAAGAGCCGTAAAGGAGATATTTGTCCAAACAAATTGATATTTATTTATGTGTTAAATAAATATATATTCTTCCAAACAAAATATGAGAAAAGTGAAAGGAAAAGGCTATTGTTCCCATTTTAAAAAGGAACAAAACATTTGATAAATCTTAGTTCCAACTTTAAAGGACACTAAATATTTACTCTGTTATCAAAACAACTATTATAATATAAAAAAATGAAGCCCGTACCGATTGAAACAATATGATTTGGCCCCACAAAGGAACAACATTTTTGTACGCAATTTCCATCGTTTACATTATTTACAGAGGGTTTTAAGTGTTTGTCTCACCATTTCCGTTGTACTTACCTTCTATTATATTGAAAAGAGCCGTAAAGGAGATATTTTTCCAAACAAATTGTTCTTTATTTATGTGTTAAATCAATATATATTCTTTCAAACAAAATATGAGAAAAGTGAAAGGAAAAGGCTATTGTTCCCATTTTAAAAAGGAACAAAACATTTGATAAATCGGAGTTCCAACTTTAAAGGACACTAAATATTTACTCTGTTATAGAAACCACTATTATAATATATCAAAATGAAGCCCGTACCGATTGAAACAATCTGATTTGGCCCCACAAAGGAACCACATTTTTGTACGCAAATACCATCGTTTACATCATTACAGAGGGTTTTAAGTGTTTGTCTCACCATTTCCCTTGTACTTACTTTCTATTTTATTCTAAAGAGCCGTAAAGGAGATATTGGTGCAAATAAAGGGTTCTTTATTTATGCGTTCAATCAATATCTATGCTTCCAAAAAAAAATAAGGGAAGAGAAAAAGAAAGGAGTTACTGTTCACATTTTAAAAAAGAATAAAACATTTGATAAATCACAATTTCAACTTTAAAAGATGATAACTTTTGACTCGGGTATTGAAACGACTATATTATTATATGAAATCGAAGCTCGTAGCAATTGACACAATATGAGATGGCCATAAATTTGGAATATCATATTTTGTACCTAAATTTCATCATTTACCTCATTTATTGAGGGTTTTTAGTTTTTTTGCATACCATTTCCATTGTACTTACTTTCGATTTTATTCAATAGAGCCGTAATGGACATATTGGTGCAAACAAAGGGTTCTTTATTTATGTGTTCAATCCATATATATTCTTCCAAAAAATATGAGTAAAGAAAAAGGAAAACGCTATTGTTCCCATTTATAAAAGGGACAAAACATTTGATAAATCGGAGTTCCAACTTTAAACGACGATACAATTTTACTTCCATATCAAGACAACTATTATAATATATCAAATTGAAGCTCTTACCCATTCAAACAATCTGATTTGGCCCCATAGAGGAACCACATTTGTGTCCGCAAATTCCATAGTTTACATCATTTACCGTGGGTTTTAAGTGTTTGTCTCACCATTTCTGTTGTTCTTACTTTCTATTATATTGAAAAGAGCCGTAAAGGAGATATTGGTGCAAACAAACGCTTCTTTATTTATGTGTTCAATCAATATATATTCTTCCAAAAAATATGAGTAAAGAAAAAGGAAAACGCTATTGTTCCCATTTATAAAGGAACAAAACATTTGATAAATCGGAGTTCCAACTTTAAACGACGATACAATTTTACTTCCATATCAAGACAACTATTATAATATATCAAATTGAAGCTCTTACCCATTCAAACAATCTGATTTGGCCCCATAGAGGAACCACATTTGTGTCCGCAAATTCCATAGTTTACATCATTTACCGTGGGTTTTAAGTGTTTGTCTCACCATTTCTGTTGTTCTTACTTTCTATTATATTGAAAAGAGCCGTAAAGGAGATATTTGTCCAAACAAATTGATCTTTATTTATGTGTTAAATCAATATATATTCTTCCAAACAAAATATGAGGAAAGTGAAAGGAAAAGGCTATTGTTCCCATTTTAAAAAGGAACAAAACATTTGATAAATCGGAGTTCCAACTTTAAAGGACACTAAATATTTACTCTGTTATCGAAACAACTATTATAATATATAAAAATGAAGCCCGTACCGATTGAAACAATCTGATTTGGCCCCACAAAGGAACCACATTTTTGTACGCAAATTCCACAGTTTACATTATTTACCGTGGGTTTTAAGTGTTTGTCTCACCATTTCCGTTGTACTTACTTTCTATTATATTGAAAAGAGCCATAAAGGAGATATTTGTCCAAACAAATTGATTTTTATTTATGTGTAAAATCAATATATATTCTTCAAAAAAAAAATATGAGAAAAGTGAAAGGAAAAGGCTATTGTTCCCATTTTAAAAAGGAACAAAACATTTGATAAATCGGAGTTCCAACTTTAAAGGACACTAAATATTTACTCTGTTATCAAAAAAACTATTATAATATATAAAAATGAAGCCCGTACCGATTGAAACAATCAGATTTGGCCCCACAAAGGAACAACATTTTTGTACGCAATTTCCATCGTTTACATTATTTACAGAGGGTTTTAAGTGTTTGTCTCACCATTTCCGTTGTACTTACTTTCTATTATATTGAAAAGAGCCGTAAAGGAGATATTTGTGGAAACAAATTGTTCTTTATTTATGTGTTAAATGAATATATATTCTTTCAAACAAAATATGAGAAAAGTGAAAGGAAAAGGCTATTGTTCCCATTTTAAAAAGGAACAAAACATTTGATAAATTGGAGTTCCAACTTTAAAGGACACTCAATATTTACTCTGTTATCGAAACAACTATTATAATATATCAAAATGAAGCCCATACCGATTGAAACAATCTGATTTGTCCCCACAAAGGAACCATATTTTTGTACGCAAATTCCATCCTTTACATCATTACAGAGGGTTTTAAGTGTTTGTCTCACCATTTCCCTTGTACTTACTTTCTATTTTATTCAAAAGAGCCTTAAAGGAGATATTGGTGCAAACAAAGGGTTCTTTATTTATGCGTTCAATCAATATCTATGCTTCCAAAAAAAAATAAGGGAAGAGTAAAAGAAAGGAGTTACTGTTCACATTTTAAAAAAGAATAAAACATTTGATAAATCACAATTTCAACTTTAAAAGATGATAACTTTTGACTCGGGTATTGAAACGACTATATTATTATATGAAATCGAAGCTCGTAGCAATTCACACAATATGAGATGGCCATAAATTTGGAATATCATATTTTGTACCTAAATTTCATCATTTACATCATTTATTGAGGGTTTTTAGTTTTTTTGCACACCATTTCCATTGTACTTACTTTCGATTTTATTCAATAGAGCCGTAATGGACATATTGGTGCAAACAAAGGGTTCTTTATTTATGTGTTCAATCCATATATATTCTTCCAAAAAATATGAGTAAAAAAAAGGAAAACGCTATTGTTCCCATTTATAAAAGGAACAAAACATTTGATAAATCGGAGTTCCAACTTTAAACGACGATACAATTTTACTTCCATATCAAGAAAACTATTATAATATATCAAATTGAAGCTCTTACCCATTCAAACAATCTGATTTGGCCCCATAGAGGAACCACATTTGTGTCCGCAAATTCCATAGTTTACATCATTTACCGTGGGTTTTAAGTGTTTGTCTCACCATTTCTGTTGTTCTTACTTTCTATTATATTGAAAAGAGCCGTAAAGGAGATATTTATCCAAACAAATTGATCTTTATTTATGTGTTAAATCAATATTATTCTTCCAAACAAAATATGAGGAAAGTGAAAGGAAAAGGCTATTGTTCCCATTTTAAAAAGGAACAAAACATTTGATAAATCGGAGTTCCAACTTTAAAGGACACTAAATATTTACTGTATTATCGAAACAACTATTATAATATATCAAAATGAAGCCCGTACCGATTGAAACAATCTGATTTGGCCCCACAAAGGAACCACATTTTTGTACGCAAATTCCACAGTTTACATTATTTACCGTGGGTTTTAAGTGTTTGTCTCACCATTTCCGTTGTACTTACTTTCTATTATATTGAAAAGAGCCATAAAGGAGATATTTGTCCAAACAAATTGATTTTTATTTATGTGTAAAATCAATATATATTCTTCAAAAAAAAATATGAGAAAAGTGAAAGGAAAAGGCTATTGTTCCCATTTTAAAAAGGAACAAAACATTTGATAAATCGGAGTTCCAACTTTAAAGGACACTAAATATTTACTCTGTTATCAAAACAACTATTATAATATATAAAAATGAAGCCCGTACCGATTGAAACAATCAGATTTGGCCCCACAAAGGAACAACATTTTTGTACGCAATTTCCATCGTTTACATTATTTACAGAGGGTTTTAAGTGTTTGTCTCACCATTTCCGTTGTACTTACTTTCTATTATATTGAAAAGAGCCGTAAAGGAGATATTTGTGGAAACAAATTGTTCTTTATTTATGTGTTAAATGAATATATATTCTTTCAAACAAAATATGAGAAAAGTGAAAGGAAAAGGCTATTGTTCCCATTTTAAAAAGGAACAAAACATTTGATAAATTGGAGTTCCAAATTTAAAGGACACTAAATATTTACTCTGTTATCGAAACAACTATTATAATATATCAAAATGAAGCCCGTACCGATTGAAACAATCTGATTTGGCCCCACAAAGGAACCACATTTTTGTACGCAAATTCCACAGTTTACATTATTTACCGTGGGTTTTAAGTGTTTGTCTCACCATTTCCGTTGTACTTACTTTCTATTATATTGAAAAGAGCCGTAAAGGAGATATTTGTGGAAACAAATTGTTCTTTATTTATGTGTTAAATGAATATATATTCTTTCAAACAAAATATGAGAAAAGTGAAAGGAAAAGGCTATTGTTCCCATTTTAAAAAGGAACAAAACATTTGATAAATTGGATTTCCAACTTTAAAGGACACTAAATATATACTCTGTTATCAAAACAACTATTATAATATAAAAAAATGAAGCCCATACCGATTGAAACAATATGATTTGGCCCCACAAAGGAACCACATTTTTGTACGCAAATACCATCGTTTACATCATTACAGAGGGTTTTAAGTGTTTGTCTCACCATTTCCCTTGTACTTACTTTCTATTTTATTCTAAAGAGCCGTAAAGGAGATATTGGTGCAAACAAAGGGTTCTTTATTTATGCGTTCAATCAATATCTATGCTTCCAAAAAAAAATAAGGGAAGAGAAAAAGAAAGGAGTTAATGTTCACATTTTAAAAAAGAATAAAACATTTGATAAATCACAATTTCAACTTTAAAAGATGATAACTTTTGACTCGGGTATTGAAACGACTATATTATTATATGAAATCGAAGCTCGTAGCAATTCACAGAATATGAGATGGCCATAAATTTGGAATATCCTATTTTGTACCTAAATTTCATCATTTACCTCATTTATTGAGGGTTTTTAGTTTTTTTGCACACCATTTCCATTGTACTTACTTTCGATTTTATTCGATAGAGCCGTAATGGACATATTGGTGCAAACAAAGGGTTCTTTATTTATGTGTTCAATCCATATATATTCTTCCAAAAAATATGAGTAAAGAAAAAGGAAAACGCTATTGTTCCCATTTATAAAAGGAACAAAACATTTGATAAATCGGAGTTCCAACTTTAAACGACGATACAATTTTACTTCCATATCAAGACAACTATTATAATATATCAAATTGAAGCTCTTACCCATTCAAACAATCTGATTTGGCCCCATAGAGGAACCACATTTGTGTCCGCAAATTCCATAGTTTACATCATTTACCGTGGGTTTTAAGTGTTTGTCTCACCATTTCTGTTGTTCTTACTTTCTATTATATTGAAAAGAGCCGTAAAGGAGATATTTGTCCAAACAAATTGATCTTTATTTATGTGTTAAATCAATATATATTCTTCCAAACAAAATATGAGGAAAGTGAAATGAAAAGGCTATTGTTCCCATTTTAAAAAGGAACAAAACATTTGATAAATCGGAGTTCCAACTTTAAAGGACACTAAATATTTACTCTGTTATCGAAACAACTATTATAATATATCAAAATGAAGCCCGTACCGATTGAAACAATCTGATTTGGCCCCACAAAGGAACCACATTTTTGTACGCAAATTCCACAGTTTACATTATTTACCGTGGGTTTTAAGTGTTTGTCTCACCATTTCCGTTGTACTTACTTTCTATTATATTGAAAAGAGCCATAAAGGAGATATTTGTCCAAACAAATTGATTTTTATTTATGTGTAAAATCAATATATATTCTTCAAAAAAAATATGAGAAAAGTGAAAGGAAAAGGCTATTGTTCCCATTTTAAAAGGGAACAAAACATTTGATAAATAGGATTTCCAACTTTAAAGGACACTAAATATTTACTCTGTTATCAAAACAACTATTATAATATAAAAAAATGAAGCCCGTACCGATTGAAACAATATGATTTGGCCCCACAAAGGAACAACATTTTTGTACGCAATTTCCATCGTTTACATTATTTACAGAGGGTTTTAAGTGTTTGTCTCACCATTTCCGTTGTACTTACCTTCTATTATATTGAAAAGAGCCGTAAAGGAGATATTTTTCCAAACAAATGGTTCTTTATTTATGTGTTAAATCAATATATATTCTTTCAAACAAAATATGAGAAAAGTGAAAGGAAAAGGCTATTGTTCCCATTTTAAAAAGGAACAAAACATTTGATAAATCGGAGTTCCAACTTTAAAGGACACTAAATATTTACTCTGTTATATAAACAACTATTATAATATATCAAAATGAAGCCCGTACCGATTGAAACAATCTGATTTGGTCCCACAAAGGAACCACATTTTTGTACGCAAATACCATCGTTTACATCATTACAGAGGGTTTTAAGTGTTTGTCTCACCATTTCCGTTGTACTTACTTTCTATTATATTGAAAAGAGCCGTAAAGGATATATTTGTGGAAACAAATTGTTCTTTATTTATGTGTTAAATGAATATATATTCTTTCAAACAAAATATGAGAAAAGTGAAAGGAAAAGGCTATTGTTCCCATTTTAAAAAGGAACAAAACATTTGATAAATTGGAGTTCCAACTTTAAAGGACACTCAATATTTACTCTGTTATCGAAACAACTATTATAATATATCAAAATGAAGCACATACCGATTGAAACAATCTGATTTGGCCCCACAAAGGAACCACATTTTTGTACGCAAATTCCACAGTTTACATTATTTACCGTGGGTTTTAAGTGTTTGTCTCACCATTTCCCTTGTACTTACTTTCTATTTTATTCAAAAGAGCCTTAAAGGAGATATTGGTGCAAACAAAGGGTTCTTTATTTATGCGTTCAATCAATATCTATGCTTCCAAAAAAAAATAAGGGAAGAGGAAAAGAAAGGAGTTACTGTTCACATTTTAAAAAAGAATAAAACATTTGATAAATCACAATTTCAACTTTAAAAGATGATAACTTTTGACTCGGGTATTGAAACGACTATATTATTATATGAAATCGAAGCTCGTAGCGATTTACACAATATGAGATGGCTATAAATTTGGAATATCATATTTTGTACCAAAATTTCATCATTTACCTCATTTATTGAGGGTTTTTAGTTTTTTGCACACCATTTCCATTGTACTTACTTTCGATTTTATTCAAAAAAGCGGTAAAGGAGATATTGGTGCAAACAAAGGGTTCTTTATTTATGTGTTCAATCTATATATATTCTTCCAAAAAATATGAGTAAAGAAAAAGGAAAACGCTATTGTTCCCATTTATAAAATGAAAAAACAGTTGATAAATCGGAGTTCCAACTTTAAACGACGATATAATTTTACTTCCATATCAAGACAACTATTATAATATATCAAATTGAAGCTCTTACCCATTCAAACAATCTGATTTGGCCCCATAGAGGAACCACATTTGTGTCCGCAAATTCCATAGTTTACATCATTTACCGTGGGTTTTAAGTGTTTGTCTCACCATTTCTGTTGTTTTTACTTTCTATTATATTGAAAAGAGCCGTAAAGGAGATATTTGTCCAAACAAATTGATCTTTATTTATGTGTTAAATCAATATATATTCTTCCAAACAAAATATGAGGAAAGTGAAAGGAAAAGGCTATTGTTCCCATTTTAAAAAGGAACAAAACATTTGATAAATCGGAGTTCCAACTTTAAAGGACACTAAATATTTACTCTGTTATCGAAACAACTATTATAATATATCAAAAT
The DNA here is from genome assembly GCA_037013495.1 of Hippophae tibetana. Classification (NCBI taxonomy): domain Eukaryota; kingdom Viridiplantae; phylum Streptophyta; class Magnoliopsida; order Rosales; family Elaeagnaceae; genus Hippophae; species Hippophae tibetana. The sequence continues at coordinate 48,782,859 of CM072810.1, forward strand.
GAAGCCCGTACCGATTGAAACAATCTGATTTGGCCCCACAAAGGAACCACATTTTTGTACGCAAATTCCACAGTTTACATTATTTACCGTGGGTTTTAAGTGTTTGTCTCACCTTTTCCGTTGTACTTACTTTCTATTATATTGAAAAGAGCCATAAAGGAGATATTTGTCCAAACAAATTGATTTTTATTTATGTGTAAAATCAATATATATTCTTCAAAAAAAAAATATGAGAAAAGTGAAAGGAAAAGGCTATTGTTCCCATTTTAAAAAGGAACAAAACATTTGATAAATCGGAGTTCCAACTTTAAAGGACACTAAATATTTACTCTGTTATCAAAACAACTATTATAATATATAAAAATGAAGCCCGTACCGATTGAAACAATCAGATTTGGCCCCACAAAGGAACAACATTTTTGTACGCAATTTCCATCGTTTACATTATTTACAGAGGGTTTTAAGTGTTTGTCTCACCATTTCCGTTGTACTTACTTTCTATTATATTGAAAAGAGCCGTAAAGGAGATATTTGTGGAAACAAATTGTTCTTTATTTATGTGTTAAATGAATATATATTCTTTCAAACAAAATATGAGAAAAGTGAAAGGAAAAGGCTATTGTTCCCATTTTAAAAAGGAACAAAACATTTGATAAATTGGAGTTCCAAATTTAAAGGACACTAAATATTTACTCTGTTATCGAAACAACTATTATAATATATCAAAATGAAGCCCGTACCGATTGAAACAATCTGATTTGGCCCCACAAAGGAACCACATTTTTGTACGCAAATTCCACAGTTTACATTATTTACCGTGGGTTTTAAGTGTTTGTCTCACCATTTCCGTTGTACTTACTTTCTATTATATTGAAAAGATCCATAAAGGAGATATTTGTCCAAACAAATTGATTTTTATTTATGTGTAAAATCAAAATATATTCTTCAAAAAAAAAAATATGAGAAAAGTGAAAGGAAAAGGCTATTGTTCCCATTTTAAAAAGGAACAAAACATTTGATAAATCGGAGTTCCAACTTTAAAGGGAACTAAATATTTACTCTGTTATCAAAACAACTATTATAATATATAAAAATGAAGCCCATACCGATTGAAACAATATGATTTGGCCCCACAAAGGAACAACATTTTTGTACGCAATTTCCATCGTTTACATTATTTACAGAGGGTTTTATGTGTTTGTCTCACCATTTTCGTTGTACTTACTTTCTATTATATTGAAAAGAGCCGTAAAGGAGATATTTGTGGAAACAAATTGTTCTTTATTTATGTGTTAAATGAATATATATTCTTTCAAACAAAATATGAGAAAAGTGAAAGGAAAAGGCTAATGTTCCCATTTTAAAAAGGAACAAAACATTTGATAAATTGGAGTTCCAACTTTAAAGGACACTAAATATTTACTCTGTTATCGAAACAACTATTATAATATATCAAAATGAAGCCCGTACCGATTGAAACAATCTGATTTGGCCCCACAAAGGAACCACATTTTTGTACGCAAATTCCACAGTTTACATTATTTACCGTGGGTTTTAAGTGTTTGTCTCACCATTTCCGTTGTACTTACTTTGTATTATATTGAAAAGAGCCGTAAAGGAGATATTTGTGGAAACAAATTGTTCTTTATTTATGTGTTAAATGAATATATATTCTTTCAAACAAAATATGAGAAAAGTGAAAGGAAAAGGCTATTGTTCCCATTTTAAAAAGGAACAAAAAATTTGATAAATTGGAGTTCCAACTTTAAAGGACACTAAATATTTACTCTGTTATCGAAACAACTATTATAATATATCAAAATGAAGCCCGTACCGATTGAAACAATCTGATTTGGCCCCACAAAGGAACCACATTTTTGTATGCAAATTCCATCCTTTACATCATTACAGAGGGTTTTAAGTGTTTGTCTCACCATTTCCCTTGTACTTACTTTCTATTTTATTCAAAAGACCCGTAAAGGAGATATTGGTGCAAACAAAGGGTTCTTTATTTATGCGTTCAATCAATATCTATGCTTCCAAAAAAAAATAAGGGAAGAGAAAAAGAATGGAGTTACTGTTCACATTTTAAAAAAGAATAAAACATTTGATAAATCACAATTTCAACTTTAAAAGATGATAACTTTTGACTCGGGTATTGAAACAACAATATTATTATATGAAATCGAAGCTCGTAGCAATTCACACAATATGAGATGGCCATAAATTTGGAATAGCATATTTTGTACCTAAATTTCATCATTTACCTCATTTATTGAGGGTTTTTAGTTTTTTTGCACACCATTTCCATTGTACTTACTTTCGATTTTATTCAATAGAGCCGTAATGGACATATTGGTGCAAACAAAGGGTTCTTTATTTATGTGTTCAATCCATATATATTCTTCCAAAAAATATGAGTAAAGAAAAAGGAAAACGGTATTGTTCCCATTTATAAAAGGAACAAAACATTTGATAAATCGGAGTTCCAACTTTAAACAACGATACAATTTTACTTCCATATCAAGACAACTATTATAATATATCAAATTGAAGTTCTTACCCATTCAAACAATCTGATTTGGCCCCATAGAGGAACCACATTTGTGTCCGCAAATTCCATAGTTTACATCATTTATCGTGGGTTTTAAGTGTTTGTCACACCATTTCTGTTGTTCTTACTTTCTATTATATTGAAAAGAGCCGTAAAGGAGATATTTGTCCAAACAAATTGATCTTTATTTATGTGGTAAATCAATATATATTCCTCAAAAAAAAAATATGAGAAAAGTGAATGGAAAAGGCTATTGTTCCCATTTTAAAAAGGAAAAAAACATTTGATAAATCGGAGTTCCAACTTTAAAGGACACTAAATATTTACTCTGTTATCAAAACAACTATTATAATATATAAAAATGAAGCCCGTACCGATTGAAACAATCAGATTTGGCCCCACAAAGGAACAACATTTTTGTACGCAATTTCCATCGTTTACATTATTTACAGAGGGTTTTAAGTGTTTGTCTCACCATTTCCGTTGTACTTACTTTCTATTATATTGAAAAGAGCTGTAAAGGAGATATTTGTGGAAACAAATTGTTCTTTATTTATGTGTTAAATGAATATATATTCTTTCAAACAAAATATGAGAAAAGTGAAAGGAAAAGGCTATTGTTCCCATTTTAAAAAGGAACAAAACATTTGATAAATTGGAGTTCCAAATTTAAAGGACACTAAATATTTACTCTGTTATCGAAACAACTATTATAATATATCAAAATGAAGCCCGTACCGATTGAAACAATCTGATTTGGCCCCACAAAGGAACCACATTTTTGTACGCAAATTCCACAGTTTACATTATTTACCGTGGGTTTTAAGTGTTTGTCTCACCATTTCCGTTGTACTTACTTTCTATTATATTGAAAAGAGCCATAAAGGAGATATTTGTCCAAACAAATTGATATTTATTTAATTTGTAAAATCAATATATATTCCTCAAAAAAAAATATGAGAAAAGTGAAAGGAAAAGGCTATTGTTCCCATTTTAAAAAGGAACAAAACATTTGATAAATCGGAGTTCCAACTTTAAAGGACACTTAATATTTACTCTGTTATCAAAACAACTATTATAATATATAAAAATGAAGCCCGTACCGATTGAAACAATCAGATTTGGCCCCACAAAGGAACAACATTTTTGTACGCAATTTCCATTGTTTACATTATTTACAGAGGGTTTTAAGTGTTTGTCTCACCATTTCTGTTGTTCTTACTTTCTATTATATTGAAAAGAGCCGTAAAGGAGATATATGTCCAAACAAATTGATCTTTATTTATGTGTTAAGTCAATATATATTCTTCCAAACAAAATATGAGGAAAGTGAAATGAAAAGGCTATTGTTCCCATTTTAAAAAGGAACAAAACATTTGATAAATCGGAGTTACAACTTTAAAGGACACTAAATATTTACTCTGTTATCGAAACAACTATTATAATATATCAAAATGAAGCCCGTACCGATTGAAACAATCTGATTTGGCCCCACAAAGGAACCACATTTTTGTTCGCAAATTCCATAGTTTACATCATTTACCGTGGGTTTTAAGTGTTTGTCTCACCATTTCCGTTGTACTTACTTTCTATTATATTGAAAAGAGCCATAAAGGAGATATTTGTCCAAACATATTGATTTTTATTTATGTGTAAAATCAATATATATTCTTCAAAAAAAATATATGAGAAAAGTGAAAGGAAAAGGCTATTGTTCCCATTTTAAAAAGGAACAAAACATTTGATAAATCGGAGTTCCAACTTTAAAGGACACTAAATATTTACTCTGTTATCAAAACAACTATTATAATATATCAAAATGAAGCCCGTACCGATTGAAACAATCTGATTTGGCCCCACAAAGGAACAACATTTTTGTACGCAATTTCCATCGTTTACATTATTTACAGAGGGTTTTAAGTGTTTGTCTCACCATTTCCGTTGTACTTACTTTCTATTATATTGAAAAGAGCCGTAAAGGAGATATTTGTGGAAACAAATTGTTCTTTATTTATGTGTTAAATGAATATATATTCTTTCAAACAAAATATGAGAAAAGTGAAAGGAAAAGGCTATTGTTCCAATTTTAAAAAGGAACAAAACATTTGATAAATTGGAGTTCCAAATTTAAAGGACACTAAATATTTACTCAGTTATCGAAACAACTATTATAATATATCAAAATGAAGCCCGTACCGATTGAAACAATCTGATTTGGCCCCACAAAGGAACCACATTTTTGTACGCAAATTCCATCCTTTACATCATTACAGAGGGTTTTAAGTGTTTGTCTCACCATTTCCTTTGGACTTACTTTCTATTTTATTCAAAAGAGCCATAAAGGAGATATTGGTGCAAACAAAGGGTTCTTTATTTATGCGTTCAATCAATATCTATGCTTCCAAAAAAAAATAAGGGAAGAGAAAAAGAAAGGAGTTACTGTTCACATTTTAAAAAAGAATAAAACATTTGATAAATCACAATTTCAACTTTAAAAGATGATAACTTTTGACTAGGGTATTGAAACGACTATATTATTATATGAAATCGAAGCTCGTAGCGATTTACACAATATGAGATGGCTATAAATTTGGAATATCATATTTTGTACCAAAATTTCATCATTTACCTCATTTATTGAGGGTTTTTAGTTTTTTGCACACCATTTCCATTGTACTTACTTTCGATTTTATTCAAAAGAGCCGTAAAGGAGATATTGGTGCAAAGAAAGGTTTCTTTATTTATGTGCTCAATACATATATATTCTTCCAAAAAATATGAGTAAAGAAAAAGGAAAACGCTATTGTTCCCATTTATAAAAGGAACAAAACATTTGATAAATCGGAGTTCCAACTTTAAACGATGATAAAATTTTACTTGCATATCAAGACAACTATTATAATATATCAAAATGAAGCTGTTACCCATTCAAACAATCTGATTTGGCCCCATAGAGGAACCACATTTTTGTTCGCAAATTCCATAGTTTACATCATTTACCGTGGGTTTTAAGTGTTTGTCTCACCATTTCCGTTGTTCTTACTTTCTATTATATTGAAAAGAGCCATAAAGGAGATATTTGTCCAAACAAATTGATCTTTATTTATGTGTTAAATCAATATATATTTTTCAAAAAAATATATGAAAAAAGTGAAAGGAAAAGGCTATTGTTCCCATTTTAAAAAGGAACAAAATATTTGATAAATCGGATTTCCAACATTAAAGGACACTAAATATTTACTCTGTTATCAAAACAACTATTATAATATATCCAAATGAAGCCCGTACCGATTGAAACAATCTGATTTGGCCCCATAGAGGAACCACATTTTTGTCCGCAAATTCCATAGTTTACATCATTTACCGTGGGTTTTAAGTGTTTGTCTCACCATTTCCGTTGTACTTACTTTCTATTATATTGAAAAGAGACATAAAGGAGATATTTGTCCAAACAAATTGATCTTTATTTATGTGTTAAATCAATATATATTTTTCAAAAAAATATATGAAAAAAGTGAAAGGAAAAGGCTATTGTTCCCATTTTAAAAAGGAACAAAATATTTGATAAATCGGATTTCCAACATTAAAGGACACTAAATATTTACTCTGTTATCAAAACAACTATTATAATATAAAAAAATGAAGCCCGTACCGATTGAAACAATCTGATTTGGCCCCACAAAGGAACAACATTTTTGTACGCAATTTCCATCGTTTACATTAATTACAGAGGGTTTTAAGTGTTTGTCTCACCATTTCCGTTGTACTTACTTTCTATTATATTGAAAAGAGCCGTAAAAGAGATATTTGTCCAAACAAATTGTTCTTTATTTATGTGTTAAATCAATATATATTCTTTCAAACAAAATATGAGAAAAGTGAAAGGAAAAGGCTATTGTTCCCATTTTAAAAAGGAACAAAACATTTGATAAATCGGAGTTCCAACTTTAAAGGACACTAAATATTTACTCTGTTATCGAAACAACTATTATAATATATCAAAATGAAGCCCGTACTGATTGAAACAATCTGATTTGGCCCCAAAAAGGAACCACATTTTTGTACGCAAATTCCATCGTTTATATCATTTACAGAGGGTTTTAAGTGTTTGTCTAACCATTTCCCTTGTAATTACTTTCTATTTTATTCAAAAGAGTCGTAAAGGAGATATTGGTGCAAACAAAGGGTTCTTTACTTATGCGTTCAATCAATATCTATGCTTCCAAAAAAAATAAGGGAAGAGAAAAAGAAAGGAGTTACTGTTCACATTTTAAAAAAGAATAAAACATTTGATAAATCACAATTTCAACTTTAAAAGAAGATAACTTTTGATCGGGTATTGAAAGGACTATATTATTATATGAAATCGAAGCTCGTAGCGATTCACACAATATGAGATGGCCTCAAATTTGGAAAATCATTTTTGTACCTAAATTTCATCATTTACATCATTTATAGAGGGTTTTTAGTTTTTTGCCCACCATTTCTGTTGTATTTACTTTCGATTTTATTGAAAAGAGCCGTAAAGGAGATATTGGTGCAAACAAAGGGTTCTTTATTTATGTTTTCAATCCATATATATTCTTAGAAAAAAATATGAGTAAAGAAAAAGGAAAAAGCTACTGTTCCCATTTAAAAAATGAACAAATATTTGATAACTCGTAGTTCCAACTTTAAACGACGATAAAAATTTACTTGCATATCGAGACAACTATTATAATATATCAAATTGAAGCTCTTACCCATTCAAACAATCTGATTTGGCCCCATACAGGAACCACATTTTTGTCCGCAAATTCCATAGTTTACATTATTTACCGTGGGTTTTAAGTGTTTGTCTCACCATTTCCGTCGTACTTCCTTCCTATTATATTGAAAATAGCCGTAAAGGAGATATTTGTCCAAACAAATTGATCTTTATTTATGTGTTAAATCAATATATATTCTTCCAAACAAAATATGTGGAAAGTGAAATGAAAAGGCTATTGTTCCCATTTTAAAAAGGAACAAAACATTTGATAAATCGGAGTTCCAACTATAAAGGATGAGAAATTTTTACTCTGTTAACAAAACAACTATTATAATATATCAAAATGAAGTCCGTACCGATTGAAATAATCTATTTTGGCCCCACAAAGGAACCATATTTTTGTACGCAAATTCTATCGTTTACATCATTAACAGAGGGTTTTAAGTGATTGTCTCACCATTTCCCTTGTACTTACTTTCTATTTTATTCAAAAGAGCCGTAAAGGAGATATTTGTCCAAACAAATTGTTCTTTATTTATGTGTTAAATCAATATATATTCTTTCAAACAAAATATGAGAAAAGTGAAAGGAAAAGGCTATTGTTCCCATTTTAAAAAGGAACAAAACATTTGATAAATCGGAGTTCCAACTTTAAAGGACACTAAATATTTACTCTGTTATCGAAACAACTATTATAATATATCAAAATGAAGCCCGGACTGATTGAAACAATCTGATTTGGCCCCAAAAAAGAACCACATTTTTGTACGCAAATTCCATCGTTTATATCATTTACAGAGGGTTTTAAGTGTTTGTCTAACCATTTCCCTTGTAATTACTTTCTATTTTATTCAAAAGAGTCGTAAAGGAGATATTGGTGCAAACAAAGGGTTCTATATTTATGCGTTCAATCAATATCTATGCTTCCAAAAAAAAATAAGTGAAGAGAAAAAGAAAGGAGTTACTGTTCACATTTTAAAAAAGAATAAAACATTTGATAAATCACAATTTCATCTTTAAAAGATGATAACTTTTGACTCGGGTATTGAAAGGAGTATATTATTATATGAAATCGAAGCTCGTAGCGATTCACACAATATGAGATGGCCATAAATTTGGAATATCATATTTTGTACCAAAATTTCATCATTTACCTCATTTATTGAGGGTTTTTAGTTTTTTGCACACCATTTCCATTTTACTTACTTTCGATTTTATTCAAAAGAGCCGTAAAGGACATATTGGTGCAGACAAAGGGTTCTTTATTTATGTGTTCAATCCATATATATTCTTCCAAAAAATATGAGTAAAGAAAAAGGAAAACGCTATTGTTCCTATTTAAAAAAGGAACAAAACATTTGATAAATCGGAGTTCCAACTTTAAACGACGATAAAATTTTACTTGCATATCAAGACAACTATTATAATATATCAAATTGAAGCTCTTACCCATTCAAACAATCTGATTTGGCCCCATAGAGGAACCACATTTTTGTTCGCAAATTCCATAGTTTAAATCATTTACCGTGGGTTTTAAGTGTTTGTCTCACCATTTCCGTTGTTCTTACTTTCTATTATATTGAAAAGAGCCGTAAAGGAGATATTTGTCCAAAAAAATTGACCTTTATTTATGTGTTAAATCAATATATATTCTTCCAAAAAAATAGGAGAAAAGTGAAAGGAAAAGGCTATTGTTCCCATTTTAAAAAGGAACAAAACATTTGATAAATCGGAGTTCCAACTTTAAAGGACACTAAATATTTACTCTGTTATCGAAACAACTATTATAATATATCAAAATGAAGCCCGTACCGATTGAAACAATCTGATTTGGCCCCATAGAGGAACCACATTTTTGTCCGCAAATTCCATATTTTACATCATTTACCGTGGGGTTTAAGTGTTTGTCTCACCATTTCCGTTGTACTTACTTTCTATTATATTGAAAAGAGCCATAAAGGAGATATTTGTCCAAATAAAGGGTTCTTTATTTATGCGTTCGATCAACATCTATTCTTCCAAAAAAAAATAAGGGAAGGGAAAATGAAAGGACTATTGTTCACATTTTAAAACAGAATAAAACATTTGATAAATCACAATTTCACCTTTAAAAGATTATAACTTTTAACTCGGGTATTGAAACGACTATATTATTATATGAAATCGAAGCTCGTAGCAATTCACACAATATGAGATGGCCTCAAATTTGGAAAATCATTTTTGTACCTAAATTTCATCATTTACATCATTTATAGAGGGTTTTTAGTTTTTTGCCCACCATTTCCGTTGTACTTACTTTCGATTTTATTCAAAATAGCCGTAAAGGAGATATTGGTGCAAACAAAGGGTTCTTTATTTATGTGCTCAATCCATATATATTCTTCCAAAAAATATGAGTAAAGAAAAAGGAAAACGCTACTGTTCCCATTTAAAAAAAGAACAAAACATTTGATAAATCGGAGTTCCAACTTTAAACGACGATAAAGTTTTACTTGCATATCAAGACAACTATTATAATATATCAAATTGAAGCTCTTACCCATTCAAACAATCTATTTTGGCCCCATAGAGGAACCACATTTTTGTCCGCAAATTCCATAGTTTACATCATTTACCGTGGGTTTTCAGTGTTTGTCTCACCATTTCCGTTGTACTTACTTTCTATTATATTGAAAAGAGCGGTAAAGGAGATATTGGTCCAAACAAATTGATCTTTATTTTTGTGTTAAATCAATATATATTCCTAAAAAAAATATGAGAAAAGTGAAAGGAAAAGGATAATGTTCCCATTTTAAAAAGGAACAAAACATTAGATAAATTGGTGTTCCAACTTTAAAGGACACTAAATATTTACTCTGTTATCAAAACAACTATTATAATATATCAACATGAAGCCCGTACCGATTGAAACAATTTGATTTGGCTCCACAAAGGAACCACATTTTTGTACGCAAATTCCATCGTTTAGATTATTTACAGAGGGTTTTAAGTGTTTGTCTCACCATTTCCGTTGTACTTACTTTCTATTATATTGAAAAGAGACGAAAAGGAGATATTTGTCCAAACAAATTTTTCTTTATTTATGTGTTAAATCAATATATATTCTTCCAAAAAAATAGGAGAAAAGTGAAAGGAAAAGGCTATTTTTCCCATTTTAAAAAGGAACAAAACATTTGATATTTCGGAGTTCCAACTATAAAGGACGAGAAATTTTTACTCTGTTATCAAAACAACTATTATAATATATCAAAATGAAGCCCATACCGATTCAAATAATCTGATTTGGCAACACAAAGGAACCATATTTTTGTACGCAAATTTTATCGTTTACCTCATTTACAGAGGGATTTTAGTGATTGTCTCACCATTTCCCTTGTACTTACTTTCTATTTTATTCAAAAGAGCCGTAAAGGAGATATTGGTGCAAACAAAGGGTTCTTTATTTATGTGTTCAATCAATATCTATGCTTCCAAAAAAAATAAGGGAAGGGAAAAAGAAAGGAGTTACTGTTCACATTTTAAAAAAGAATAAAACATTTGATAAATCACAATTTCATCTTTAAAAGATGATAACTTTTGGATCGGGTATTGAAAGGACTATATTATTATATGAAATCGAAGCTCGTAGCGATTCACACAATATGAGATGGCCTCAAATTTGGAAAATCATTTTTGTACCCAAATTTCATCATTTACATCATTTATTGAGGGTTTTTAGTTTTTTCCCAACCATTTCTGTTGTACTTACTTTCGATTTTATTCCAAGAAGAGCCGTAAAGGAGATATTGGTGCAAACAAAGGGTTCTTTATTTATGTGCTCAATCCATATATATTCTTCCAAAAAATATGATTAAAGAAAAAGGAAAACGCTACTGTTCCCATTTAAAAAATGAACAAAACATTTGATAAATCGGAGTTCCAACTTTAAACGACGATAAAATTTTACTTGCATATCAAGACAACTATTATAATATATCAAATTGAAGCTCTTACCCATTCAAACAATCTGATTTGGCCTCATAGAGGAACTACATTTTTGTCCGCAAATTCCATAGTTTACATCATTTACCGTGGGTTTTAAGTGTTTGTCTCACCATTTCCGTTTTACTTACTTTCTATTATATTGAAAAGAGCCGTAAAGGAGATATTTGTCCAAACAAATTGATCTTTATTTATGTGTTAAATCAATATATATTCTTCCAAACAAAATATGAGGAAAGTGAAAGGAAAAGGCTATTGTTCCCATTTTAAAAAGGAACAAAACATTTGATAAATCGGAGTTCCAACTTTAAAGGACACTAAATATTTACTCTATTATCGAAACAACTATTATAATATATCAAAATGAAGCCCGTACCGATTGAAACAATTTGATTTGGCCCCACAAAGGAACCATATTTTTGTACGCAAATTTTATCGTTTACCTCATTTACAGAGGGGTTTTAGTGTTTGTCTCACCATTTCCCTTGTACTTACTTTCTATTCTATTCAAAAGAGCCGTAAAGGAGATATTGGTGCAAACAAAGGGTTCTTTATTTATGCGTTCAATCAATATATATGCTTCCAAAAAAAATAAATGAAGAGAAAAAGAAAGGAGTTACTGTTCACATTTTAAAAAAGAATAAAACATTTGATAAATCAAAATTTCATCTTTAAAAGATGATAAATTTTCACTCGGGTATTGAAAGGACTATATTATTATATGAAATCGAAGCTCGTAGCGATTCACACAATATGAGATGGCCATAAATTTGGAATATCATATTTTGTACCAAAATTTCATCATTTACCTCATTTATTGAGGGTTTTTAGTTTTTTGCACACCATTTCCATTGTACTTACTTTCGATTTTATTCAAAAGAGCCGTAAAGGACATATTGGTGCAGACAAAGGGTTCTTTATTTATGTGTTCAATCCATATATATTCTTCCAAAAAATATGAGTAAAGAAAAAGGAAAACGCTATTGTTCCCATTTATAAAAGGAAGAAAACATTTGATAAATCGGAGTTCCAACTTTAAACGACGATAAAATTATACTTGCATATCAAGACAACTATTATAATATATCAAATTGAAGCTCTTACCCATTCAAACAATCTGATTTGCCCCCATAGAGGAACCACATTTGTGTCCACAAATTCCATAGTTTACATCATTTACCGTGGGTTTTAAGTTTTGTCTCACCATTTCCGTTGTTCTTAGTTTCTATTATATTGAAAAGAGCCGTAAAGGAGATATTTGTCCAAACAAATTGATCTTTATTTATGTGTTAAATCAATATATATTCTTCCAAACAAAATATGAAAAAAGTGAAAGGAAAAGGCTATTGTTCCCATTTTAAAAAGGAACAAAACATTTGATAAATCGGTGTTCCAACTTTAAAGGACACTAAATATTTACTCTGTTATCGAAACAACTATTATAATATATCAAAATGAAGCCCGTACCGATTGAAACAATCTGATTTGGCCCCATAGAGGAACCATATTTTTGTACGCAAATTTTATCGTTTACCTCATTTACAGAGGGGTTTTAGTTTTTGTCTCACCATTTCCCTTGTACTTACTTTCTATTTTATTCAAAAGAGCCGTAAAGGAGATATTGGTGCAAACAAAGGGTTCTTTATTTATGCGTTCAAACAATATCTATGCTTAAAAAAAAATAAGTAAAGAGAAAAAGAAAGGAGTTACTGTTCACATTTTAAAAAAGAATAAAACATTTGATAAATCACAATTTCATCTTTAAAAGATGATAACTTTTGATCGGGTATTGAAAGGACTATATTATTATATGAAATTGAAGCTCGTAGCGATTCACACAATATGAGATGGCCTCAAATTTGGAAAATCATTTTTGTACCTAAATTTCATCATTTACATCATTTATAGAGGGTTTTTAGTTTTTTGCCCACCATTTCTGTTGTATTTACTTTCGATTTTATTCAAAAGAGCCGTAAAGGAGATATTGGTGCAAACAAAGGGTTCTTTATTTATGTTTTCAATCCATATATATTCTTCGAAAAAAATATGAGTAAAGAAAAAGGAAAAAGCTACTGTTCCCATTTAAAAAATGAACAAATATTTGATAACTCGTAGTTCCAACTTTAAACGACGATAAAAATTTACTTGCATATCGAGACAACTATTATAATATATCAAATTGAAGCTCTTACCCATTCAAACAATCTGATTTGGCCCCATACAGGAACCACATTTTTGTCCGTAAATTCCATAGTTTACATCATTTACCGTGGGTTTTAAGTGTTTGTCTCACCATTTCCGTCGTACTTCCTTCCTATTATATTGAAAAGAGCCGTAAAGGAGATATTTGTTCAAAAAAATTGATCTTTATTTATGTGTTAAATCAATATATATTCTTCCAAACAAAATATGAGGAAAGTGAATGGAAAAGGCTATTGTTCCGATTTTAAAAGTCCGTACCGATTGAAATAATCTATTTTGGCCCCACAAAGGAACCATATTTTTGTACGCAAATTCTATCGTTTACATCATTTACAGAGGGTTTTAAGTGATTGTCTCACCATTTCCCTTGAACTTACTTTCTATTTTATTCAAAAGAGCCGTAAAGGAGATATTGGTGCAAACAAAGGGTTCTATATTTATGCGTTCAATCAATATCTATGCTTCCAAAAAAAATAAGGGAAGAGAAAAAGAAAGGAGTTACTATTCACATTTTAAAAAAGAATAAAACATTTGATAAATCACAATTTCAACTTTAAAAGATGATAACTTTTGACTCGGGTATTGAAACGACTATATTATTATATGAAATCGAAGCTCGTAGCGATTCATACAATATGAGATGTCCATAAATTTGGAATATCATATTTTGTACCTAAATTTCATCATTTACCTCATTTATTGAGGGTTTTTAGTTTTTTGCACACCATTTCCATTGTACTTACTTTCGATTTTATTCAAAAGAGCCGTAAAGGAGATATTGGTGCAAACAAAGGGTTCTTTATTTATTTGCTCAATCCATATATATTCTTCCAAAAAATATAAGTAAAGAAAAAGGAAAACGCTACTATTCCCATTTAAAAAAGGAACAAAACATTTGATAAATCGGATTTGCAACTTTAAACGACGATAAAATTTTACTTGCATATCAAGACAACTATTATAATATATCAAATTGAAGCTCTTACCCATTCAAACAATATGATTTGGCCCCATAAAGGAACCACATTTTTGTCCGCAAATTCCATAGTTTACATCATTTACAGAGGGTTTTAAGTACTTGTCTCACCATTTCCGTTGTACTTACTTTCTATTATATTGAAAAGAGCCGTAAAAGAGATATTTGGCCAAACAAATTGTTCTTTATTTATGTGTTAAATCATTATATATTCTTCCAAACAAAATATGAGGAAAGTGAAAGGAAAAGGCTATTGTTCCCATTTTAAAAAGGAACAAAACATTTGATAAATCGGAGTTCCAACTTTAAAGGACACTAAATATTTACTCTGTTATCGAAACAACTATTATAATATATCAAAATGAAGCCCGTACCGATTGAAACAATCTGATTTGGCCCCACAAAGGAACCACATTTTTGTAGGCAAATTCCATCGTTTACATCATTTACAGAGGGTTTTAAGTGTTTGTCTCACCATTTCTGTTGTACTTACTTTCTATTTTATTCAAAAGAGTCGTAAAAGAGATATTGGTGCAAACAAAGGGTTCTTTATTTATGCGTTCAATCAACATCTATTCTTCCAAAAAAAAATAAGGGAAGAGAAAAAGAAAGGAGCTATTGTTCACATTTTAAATCAGAATAAAAAATTTGATAAATCACAATTTCAACTTTAAAAGATGATAACTTTTAACTCGGGTATTGAAAGGACTATATTATTATATGAAATCGAAGCTCGTAGCGATTCACACAATATGAGATGGCCTCAAATTTGGAAAATCATTTTTGTACCTAAATTTCATCATTTACATCATTTATAGAGGGTTTTTAGTTTTTTGCCCACCATTTCCGTTGTACTTACTTTCGATTTTATTCAAAAGAGCCGTAAAGGAGATATTGGTGCAAACAAAGGGTTCTTTATTTATGTGCTCAATCCATATATATTCTTCCAAAAAATATGATTAAAGAAAAAGGAAAACGCTACTGTTCCCATTTAAAAAAGGAACAAAACATTTGATAAATCGGAGTTCCAACTTTAAACGACGATAAAATTTTACTTGCATATCAAGACAACTATTATAATATATCAAATTGAAGCTCTTACCCATTCAAACAATCTGTTTTGGCCCCATAGAGGAACCACATTTTTGTCCGCAAATTCCATAGTTTACATCATTTACCGTGGGTTTTCAGTGTTTGTCTCACCATTTCCGTTGTACTTACTTTCTATTATATTGAAAAGAGCCGTAAAGGAGATATTGGTCCAAACAAATTGATCTTTATTTTTGTGTTAAATCAATATATATTCCTAAAAAAAAATATGAGAAAAGTGAAAGGAAAAGGCTATTGTTCCCATTTTAAAAAGGAACAAAACATTAGATAAATTGGTGTTCCAACTTTAAAGGACACTAAATATTTACTCTGTTATCAAAACAACTATTATAATATATCAAAATGAAGCCCGTACCGATTGAAACAATCTGATTTGGCTCCACAAAGGAACCACATTTTTGTACGCAAATTCCATCGTTTAGATTATTTACAGACGGTTTTAAGTGTTTGTCTCACCATTTCCGTTGTACTTACTTTCTATTATATTGAAAAGAGCCGTAAAGGAGATATTTGCCCAAACAAATTGACCTTTATTTATGTGTTAAATCAATATATATTCTTCCAAAAAAATAGGAGAAAAGTGAAAGGAAAAGGCTATTGTTCCCATTTTAAAAAGGAACAAAACATTTTATAAATCGGAGTTCCAACTTTAAAGGACACTAAATATTTACTCTGTTATCGAAACAACTATTATAATATATCAAAATGAAGCCCGTACCGATTGAAACAATCTGATTTGGCCCCATAGAGGAACCACATTTTTGTCCGCAAATTCCATATTTTACATCATTTACCGTGGGGTTTAAGTGTTTGTCTCACCATTTCCGTTGTACTTACTTTCTATTATATTGAAAAGAGCCATAAAGGAGATATTTGTCCAAATAAAGGGTTCTTTATTTATGCGTTCGATCAACATCTATTCTTCCAAAAAAAATAAGGGAAGGGAAAAAGAAAGGACTATTGTTCACATTTTAAAACAGAATAAAACATTTAATAAATCACAATTTCACCTTTAAAAGATTATAACTTTTAACTCGGGTATTGAAACGACTATATTATTATATGAAATCGAAGCTCGTAGCAATTCACACAATATGAGATGGCCTCAAATTTGGAAAATCATTTTTGTACCTAAATTTCATCATTTACATCATTTATAGAGGGTTTTTAGTTTTTTGCCCACCATTTCCGTTGTACTTACTTTCGATTTTATTCAAAAGAGACGTAAAGGAGATATTGGTGCAAACAAAGGGTTCTTTATTTATGTGCTCAATCCATATATATTCTTCCAAAAAATATGAGTAAAGAAAAAGGAAAACGCTACTGTTCCCATTTAAAAAAAGAACAAAACATTTGATAAATCGGAGTTCCAACTTTAAACGACGATAAAATTTTACTTGCATATCAAGACAACTATTATAATATATCAAATTGAAGCTCTTACCCATTCAAACAATCTGATTTGGCCCCATAGAGGAACCACATTTTTGTCCACCAATTCCATAGTTTACATCATTTACCGTGGGTTTTCAGTGTTTGTCTCACCATTTCCGTTGTACTTACTTTCTATTATATTGAAAAGAGCCATAAAGGAGATATTGGTCCAAACAAATTGATCTTTATTTATGTGTTAAATCAATATATATTCCTAAAAAAAATATGAGAAAAGTGAAAGGAAAAGGCTATTGTTCCCATTTTAAAAAGGAACAAAACATTAGATAAATTGGTGTTCCAACTTTAAAGGACACTAAATATTTACTCTGTTATCAAAACAACTATTATAATATATCAAAATGAAGCCCGTACCGATTGAAACAATCTGATTTGGCTCCACAAAGGAACCACATTTTTGTACGCAAATTCCATCCTTTAGATTATTTACAGAGGGTTTTAAGTGTTTGTCTCACCATTTCCGTTGTACTTACTTTCTATTATATTGAAAAGAGACGAAAAGGAGATATTTGTCCAAACAAATTTTTCTTTATTTATGTGTTAAATCAATATATATTCTTCCAAAAAAATAGGAGAAAAGTGAAAGGAAAAGGCTATTTTTCACATTTTAAAAAGGAACAAAACATTTGATATTTCGGAGTTCCAACTATAAAGGACGAGAAATTTTTACTCTGTTATCAGAACAACTATTATAATATATCAAAATGAAGCCCATACCGATTCAAATAATCTGATTTGGCAACACAAAGGAACCATATTTTTGTACGCAAATTTTATCATTTACCTCATTTACAGAGGGATTTTAGTGATTGTCTCACCATTTCCCTTGTACTTACTTTCTATTTTATTCAAAAGAGCCGTAAAGGAGATATTGGTGCAAACAAAGGGTTCTTTATTTATGTGTTCAATCAATCTCTATGCTTCCAAAAAAAATAAGGGAAGAGAAAAAGAAAGGAGTTACTGTTCACATTTTAAAAAAGAATAAAACATTTGATAAATCACAATTTCATCTTTAAAAGATGAAAGCTTTTGACTCGGGTATTGAAAGGACTATATTATTATTTGAAATCGAAGCTCGTAGCGATTCACACAATATGAGATGGCCATAAATTTGGAATATCATATTTTGTACCAAAATTTTATCATTTACCTCATTTATTGAGTGTTTTTAGTTTTTTGCACACCATTTCCATTGTACTTACTTTCGATTTTATTCCAAAAAGAGCCGTAAAGGAGATATTGGTGCAAAGAAAGGGTTCTTTATTTATGTGCTCAATCCATATATATTCTTCCAAAAAATATGATTAAAGAAAAAGGAAAACGCTACTGTTCCCATTTAAAAAAGGAACAAAACATTTGATAAATCGGAGTTCCAACTTTAAACGACGATAAAATATTAGTTGCATATCAAGACAACTATTATAATATATCAAATTGAAGCTCTTACCCATTCAAACAATCTGATTTGGCCCCATAGAGGAACCACATTTTTGTCCGCAAATTCCATAGTTTACATCATTTACCGTGGGTTTTAAGTGTTTGTCTCACCATTTCCGTTGTACTTACTTTCTATTATATTGAAAAGAGCCGTAAAGGAGATATTTGTCCAAACAAATTGATCTTTATTTATGTGTTAAATCAATATATATTCTTCCAAACAAAATATGAGGAAAGTGAAAGGAAAAGGCTATTGTTCCCATTTTAAAAAGGAACAAAACATTTGATAAATCGGAGTTCCAACTTTAAAGGACACTAAATATTTACTGTATTATCGAAACAACTATTATAATATATCAAAATGAAGCCCGTACCGATTGAAACAATCTGATTTGGCCCCACAAAGGAACCATATTTTTGTACGCAAATTTTATCGTTTACCTCATTTACAGAGGGGTTTTAGTGTTTGTCTCACCATTTCCCTTGTACTTACTTTCTATTTTATTCAAAAGAGCCGTAAAGGAGATATTGGTGCAAACAAAGGGTTCTGTATTTATGCGTTCAATCAATATCTATGCTTCCAAAAAAAAATAAGTGAAGAGAAAAAGAAAGGAGTTACTGTTCACATTTTAAAAAAGAATAAAACATTTGATAAATCACAATTTCATCTTTAAAAGATGATAACTTTTGACTCGGGTATTGAAAGGACTATATTATTATATGAAATCGAAGCTCGTAGCGATTCACACAATATGAGATGGCCATAAATTTGGAATATCATATTTTGTACCAAAATTTCATCATTTACCTCATTTATTGAGGGTTTTTAGTTTTTTGCACACCATTTCCATTGTACTTACTTTCGATTTTATTCAAAAGAGTCGTAAAGGACATATTTGTGCAGACAAAGGTTTCTTTATTTATGTGTTCAATCCATATATATTCTTCCAAAAAATATGAGTAAAGAAAAAGGAAAACGCTATTGTTCCCATTTATAAAAGGAAGAAAACATTTGATAAATCGGAGTTCCAACTTTAAACGACGATAAAATTTTACTTGCATATCAAGACAACTATTATAATATATCAAATTGAAGCTCTTACCCATTCAAACAATCTGATTTGGCCCCATAGAGGAACCACATTTGTGTCCGCAAATTCCATAGTTTACATCATTTACCGTGGGTTTTAAGTTTTGTCTCACCATTTCCGTTGTTCTTACTTTCTATTATATTGAAAAGAGCCGTAAAGGAGATATTTGTCCAAAAAAATTGATCTTTATTTATGTGTTAAATCAATATATATTCTTCCAAACAAAATATGAGAAAAGTGAAAGGAAAAGGCTATTGTTCCCATTTTAAAAAGGAACAAAACATTTGATAAATCGGTGTTCCAACTTTAAAGGACACTAAATATTTACTCTGTTATCGAAACAACTATTATAATATATCAAAATGAAGCCCGTACCGATTGAAACAATCTGATTTGGCCCCATAGAGGAACCACATTTTTGTCCGCAAATTCCATAGTTTACATCATTTACCGTGAGGTTTAAGTGTTTGTCTCACCATTTCCGTTGTACTTACTTTCTATTATATTGAAAAGAGCCATAAAGGAGATATTTGTCGAAATAAAAGGTTCTTTATTTATGCGTTCCATCAACATCTATTCTTCCAAAAAAAATAAGGGAAGGGAAAAAGAAAGGACTATTGTTCACATTTTAAAACAGAATAAAACATTTGATAAATCACAATTTCAACTTTAAAAGAAGATAACTTTTAACTCGGGTATTGAAATGACTATATTATTATATGAAATCGAAGCTCGTAGTAATTCACACAATATGAGATGGCCTCAAATTTGGAAAATCATTTTTGTACCTAAATTTCATCATTTACATCATTTATAGAGGGTTTTTAGTTTTTTGCCCACCATTTCCGTTGTACTTACTTTCGATTTTATTCAAAAGAGCCGTAAAGAAGATATTGGTGCAAACAAAGGGTTCTTTATTTATGTGCTCAATCCATATATATTCTACCAAAAAATATGAGTAAAGAAAAAGGAAAACGCTACTGTTCCCATTTAAAAAAGGAACAAAACATTTGATAAATCGGAGTTCCAACTTTAAACGACGATAAAATTTTACTTGCATATCAAGACAACTATTATAATATATCAAATTGAAGCTCTTACCCATTCAAACAATCTGATTTGGCCCCATAGAGGAACCACATTTTTGTCCGCAAATTCCATAGTTTACATCATTTATCGTTGGTTTTAAGTGTTTGTCTCACCATTTCCGTCGTACTTGCTTTCTATTATATTGAAAAGAGCCGTAAAGGAGATATTTGTCCAAAAAATTTGATCTTTATTTATGTGTTAAATCAATATATATTCTTCCAAACAAAATATGAGGAAAGTGAACGGAAAAGGCTATTGTTCCCATTTTAAAAAGGAACAAAACATTTGATAAATCGGAGTTCCAACTATAAAGGATGAGAAATTTTTACTCTGTTAACAAAACAATTATTACAATATATCAAAATGAAGCCCGTACCGATTGAAACAATCTGATTTGGCCCCACAAAGGAACAACATTTTTGTACGCAAATTCCATCGTTTACATCATTTACAGAGGGTTTTAAGTGTTTGTCTCACCATTTCCGTTGTACTTACTTTCTATTATATTGAAAAGAGCCGAAAAGGAGATATATGTCCAAACAAATTTTTCTTTATTTATGTGTTAAATCAATACATATTCTTCCAAAAAAATAGGAGAAAAGTGAAAGGAAAAGGCTATTGTTCCAATTTTAAAAAGGAACAAAACATTTGATATTTCGTAGTTCCAACTATAAAGGACGAGAAATTTTTACTCTGTTTTCAAAACAACTCTTATAATATATCAAAATGAAGCCCATACCGATTGAAATAATCTGATTTGGCCCCACAAAGGAACCATATTTTTGTACGCAAATTTTATCGTTTACCTCATTTATAAAGGGATTTTAGTGATTGTCTCACCATTTCCCTTGTACTTACTTTCTATTTTATTCAAAAGAGCCGTAAAGGAGATATTGGTGCAAACAAAGGGTTCTTTATTTATGTGTTCAATCAATATCTATGCTTCCAAAAAAAAATAAGGGAAGAGAAAAAGAAAGGAGTTACTGTTCACATTTTAAAAAAGAATAAAACATTTGATAAATCACAATTTCAACTTTAAAAGATGATAACTTTTGATCGGGTATTGAAAGGACTATATTATTATATGAAATCGAAGCTCGTAGAGATTCACACAATATGAGATGGCCTCAAATTTGGAAAATCATTTTTGTACCTAAATTTCATCATTTACATCATTTATAGAGGGTTTTTAGTTTTTTGCCCACCATTTCCGTTGTACTTACTTTCGATTTTATTCAAAAGAGCCGTAAAGAAGATATTGGTGCAAACAAAGGGTTCTTTATTTATGTGCTCAATCCATATATATTCTTCCAAAAAATATGATTAAAGAAAAAGGAAAACGCTACTGTTCCCATTTAAAAAAGGAACAAAACATTTGATAAATCGGAGTTCCAACTTTAAACGACGATAAAATTTTACTTGCATATCAAGACAACTATTATAATATATCAAATTGAAGCTCTTACCCATTCAAACAATCTGATTTGGCCCCATAGAGGAACCACATTTTTGTCCGAAAATTCCATAGTTTACATCATTTACCGTGGGTTTTAAGTGTTTGTCTCACCATTTCCGTTGTACTTACTTTCTATTATATTGAAAAGAGCCGTAAAGGAGATATTTGTCCAAACAAATTGATCTTTATTTATGTGTTAAATCAATATATATTCTTCCAAACAAAATATGAGGAAAGTGAAAGGAAAAGGCTATTGTTCCCATTTTAAAAAGGAACAAAACATTTGATAAATCGGAGTTCTAACTTTAAAGGACACTAAATATTTACTCTATTATCGAAACAACTATTATAATATATCAAAATTAAGCCCGTACCGATTGAAACAATCTGATTTGGCCCCACAAAGGAACCATATTTTTGTACGCAAATTTTATCGTTTACCTCATTTACAGAGGGGTTTTAGTGTTTGTCTCACCATTTCCCTTGTACTTACTTTCTATTTTATTCAAAAGAGCCGTAAAGGAGATATTGGTGCAAACAAAGGGTTCTTTATTTATGCGTTCAATCAATATCTATGCTTCCAAAAACAAAATAAGTGAAGAGAAAAAGAAAGGAGTTACTGTTCACATTTTAAAAAAGAATAAAACATTTGATAAATCACAATTTCATCTTTAAAAGATGATAACTTTTAACTCGGGTATTGAAACGACTATATTATTATATGAAATCGAAGCTCGTAGCAATTCACACCATATGAGATGGCCTCAAATTTGGAAAATCATTTTTATACCTAAATTTCATCATTGACATCATTTATAGAGGGTTTTGAGTTTTTTGCCCAACATTTCCGTTGTACTTACTTTCGATTTTATTCAAAAGAGCCGTAAAGGAGATATTGGTGCAAACAAAGGGTTTTTTATTTATGTGCTCAATCCATATATATTCTTCCAAAAAATATGAGTAAAGAAAAAGGAAAACGCTACTGTTCCCATTTAAAAAAGGAACAAAACATTTGATAAATCGGAGTTCCAACTTTAAACGACGATAAAATTTTACTTGCATATCAAGACAACTATTATAATATATCAAATTGAAGCTCTTACCCATTCAAACAATCTGATTTGGCCCAATAGAGGAACCACATTTTTGTCCGCAAATTCCATAGTTTACATCATTTACCGTTGGTTTTAAGTGTTTGTCTCACCATTTCCGTTGTACTTACTTTCTATTATATTGAAAAGAGCCGTAAAGGAGATATTTGTCCAAACAAATTGATCTTTACTTATGTGTTAAATCAATATATATTCCTCCAAACAAAATATGAGGAAAGTGAAAGGAAAAGGCTATTGTTCCCATTTTAAAAAGGAACAAAACATTTGATAAATCGGAGTTCCAACTATAAAGGATGAGAAATTTTTACTCTGTTAACAAAACAACTATTACAATATATCAAAATGAAGCCCGTACCGATTGAAACAATCTGATTTGGCCCCACAAAGGAACAACATTTTTGTACGCAAATTCCATCATTTAGATTATTTCTAGAGGGTTTTAAGTGTTTGTTTCACCATTTCCGTTGTACTTACTTTCTATTATATTGAAAAGAGCCGAAAAGGAGATATTTGTCCAAACAATTTTTTCTTTATTTATGTGTTAAATCAATATATATTCTTCCAAAAAAATAGGAGAAAAGTGAAAGTAAAAGGCTATTGTTCCCATTTTAAAAAGGAACAAAACATTTGATATTTCAGAGTTCCAACTATAAAGGACGAGAAATTTTTACTCTGTTTCAAAACAACTATTATAATATATCAAAATGAAGCCCATACCGATTGAAATAATCTGATTTGGCCCCACAAAGGAACCATATTTTTGTACGCAAATTTTATCGTTTACCTCATTTATAGAGGGATTTTAGTGATTGTCTCACCATTTCCCTTGTACTTACTTTCTATTTTATTCAAAAGATCCGTAAAGGAGATATTGGTGCAAACAAAGGGTTCTTTATTTATGTGTTCAATCAATATCTATGCTTCCAAAAAAAAATAAGGGAAGAGAAAAAGAAAGGAGTTACTGTTCACATTTTAAAAAAGAATAAAACATTTGATAAATCACAATTTCATCTTTAAAAGATGATAACTTTTGACTCGGGTATTGAAAGGACTATATTATTATATGAAATCGAAGCTCGTAGCGATTCACACAATATGAGATGGCCTCAAATTTGGAAAATCATTTTTGTACCCAAATTTCATAATTTACATCATTTATTGAGGGTTTTTAGTTTTTTCCCAACCATTTCTGTTGTACTTACTTTCGATTTTATTCCAAGAAGAGCCGTAAAGGAGATATTGGTGCAAAGAAAGGGTTCTTTATTTATGTGCTCAATCCATATATATTCTTCCAAAAAATATGATTAAAGAAAAAGGAAAACGCTACTGTTCCCATTTAAAAAAGGAACAAAACATTTGATAAATCGGAGTTCCAACTTTAAACGACGATAAAATTTTACTTGCATATCAAGACAACTATTATAATATATCAAATTGAAGCTCTTACCCATTCAAACAATCTGATTTGGCCTCATAGAGGAACCACATTTTTGTCCGCAAATTCCATAGTTTACATCATTTACCGTGGGTTTTAAGTGTTTGTCTCACCATTTCCGTTGTACTTACTTTCTATTATATTGAAAAGAGCCGAAAAGGAGATATTTGTCCAAACAAATTTTTCTTTATTTATGTGTTAAATCAATATATATTCTTCCAAAAAAATAGGAGAAAAGTGAAAGGAAAAGGCTATTGTTTCCATTTTAAAAAGGAACAAAACATTTGATATTTCGGAGTTCCAACTATAAAGGACGAGAAATTTTTACTCTGTTATCAAAACAACTATTATAATATATAAAAATGAAGCCCATACCGATTGAAATAATCTGATTTGGCCCCACAAAGGAACCATATTTTTGTACGCAAATTTTATCGTTTACCTCATTTACAGAGGGTTTTTAGTGTTTCTCTCATCATTTCCCTTGTTCTTACTTTCTATTTTATTCAAAAGAGCCATAAAGGAGATATTGGTGCAAACAAAGGGTTCTTTATTTATGCGTTCAATCAATATCTATGCTTCCAAAAAAAAATAAGGGAAGAGAAAAAGAAAGGAGTTACTGTTCATATTTTAAAAAAGAATAAAACATTTGATAAATCACAATTTCAACTTTAAAAGATGATAACTTTTGACTCGGGTATTGAAACGACTATATTATTATATGAAATCGAAGTTCGTAGCGATTCACACAATATGAGATGGCCATAAATTTGGAATATCATATTTTGTACCTAAATTTCATCATTTACCTCATTTATTGAGGGTTTTTAGTTTTTTGCACACCATTTCCATTGTACTTACTTTCGATTTTATTCAAAAGAGTCGTAAAGGAGATATTGGTGCAAAGAAAGGGTTCTTTATTTATGTGCTCAATCCATATATATTCTTCCAAAAAATATGATTAAAGAAAAAGGAAAACGCTACTGTTCCCATTTAAAAAAAGGAACAAAACATTTGATAAATCGGAGTTCCAACTTTAAACGACGATAAAAGTTTACATGCATATCAAGACAACTATTATAATATATCAAATTGAAGCTCTTACCCATTCAAACAATCTGATTTGGCCCCATAGAGGAACCACATTTTTTTCCGCAAATTCCATAGTTTACATCATTTACTGTGGGTTTTAAGTGTTTGTCTCACCATTTCCGTGGTACTTACTTTCTATTATATTGAAAAGAGCCGTAAAGGAGATATTTGTCCAAACAAATTGATCTTTATTTATGTGTTAAATGAATATATATTCTTCCAAAAAAAATATGAGAAAAGTGAAAGGAAAAGGCTAATGTTCCCATTTTAATAAGGAACAAAACAAATGATAAATCGGAGTTCCAACTTTAAAGGACACTAAACATTTACTCTCTTATCAAAACAACTATTATAATATATCAAAATGAAGCCCGTACCGATTGAAACAATCTGATTTGGCCCCACAAAGGAACAATATTTTTGTACGCAAATTCTATCGTTTACATTATTTACAGAGGGTTTTAAGTGTTTGTCTCACCATTTCCGTTGTACTTACTTTCTATTATATTGAAAAGACCCGTAAAGGAGATATTTGTCCAAACAAATTGTTCTTTATTTATGTGTTAAATCAATATATATTCTTCCAAACAAAATATGAGAAAAGTGAAAGGAAAAGGCTATTGTTCCCATTTTAAAAAGGAACAAAACATTTGATAAATCGGAGTTCGAACTTTAAAGGACACTAAATATTTACTCTGTTATCGAAACAACTATTATAATATATCAAAATAAAGCCCGTACCGATTGAAAAAATCTGATTTGGCCCCACAAAGGAACCACATTTTTGTACGCAAATTCCATCGTTTACATCATTTACAGAGGGTTTTAAGTGTTTGTCTCACCATTTCCCTTGTACTTACTTTCTATTTTATTCAAAAGAGCCGTAAAGGAGATATTGGTGCAAACAAAGGGTTCTTTATTTATGCGTTCAATCAATATCTATGCTTCCAAAAACAAAATAAGGGAAGAGAAAAAGAAAGGAGTTACTGTTCACATTTTAAAAAAGAATAAAACATTTGATAAATCACAATTTCAACTTTAAAAGATGATAACTTTTGTTCGGGTATTGAAAGGACTATATTATTATATGAAATCGAAGCTCGTAGCGATTCACACAATATGAGATGGCCTCAAATTTAGAAAATCATGTTTGTACCTAAATTTCATCATTTACATCATTTATAGAGGGTTTTTAGTTTTTTGCCCACCATTTCCGTTGTACTTACTTACGATTTTATTCAAAAGAGCCGTAAAGGAGATATTGGTGCAAACAAAGGGTTCTTTATTTATGTGTTCAATCCATATATATTCTTCGAAAAAAATATGAGTAAAGAAAAAGGAAAAAGCTACTTTTCCCATTTAAAAAATGAACAAAACATTTGATAACTCGGAGTTCCAACTTTAAACGACGATAAAAATTTACTTGCATATCAAGACAACTATTATAATATATCAAATTGAAGCTCTTACCCATTCAAACAATCTAATTTGGCCCCATACAGGAACCACATTTTTGTCCGCAAATTCCATAGTTTACATAATTTACCGTGGGTTTTAAGTGTTTGTCTCACCATTTCCGTCGTACTTCCTTTCTATTATATTGAAAAGAGCCGTAAAGGAGATATTTGTCCAAAAAAATTGATCTTTATTTATGTGTTAAATGAATATATATTCTTCCAAACAAAATATGAGGAAAGTGAAAGGAAAAGGCTATTGTTCCCATTTTAAAAAGGAACAAAACATTTGATAAATCGGAGTTCCAACTTTAAAGGACACAAAATATTTACTCTGTTATCGAAACAACTATTATAATATATCAAAATGAAGCCCGTACCGATTGAAACAATCTGATTTGGCCCCACAAAGGAACAACATTTTTGTACGCAAATTCCATCGTTTAGATTATTTACAGAGGGTTTTAAGTGTTTGTCTCACCATTTATGTTGTACTTACTTTCTATTATATTGAAAACAACCGAAAAGGAGATATTTGTCCAAACAAATTTTTCTTTATTTATGTGTTAAATCAATATATATTCTTCCAAAAAAATAGGAGAAAAGTGAAAGGAAAAGGCTATTGTTCCCATTTTAAAAAGGAACAAAACATTTGATATTTCGGAGTTCCAACTTTAAAGGACAAGAAATTTTTACTCTGTTATCAAAACAACTATTATAATATATCAAAATGAAGCCCATACCGATTGAAATAATCTGATTTGGCCCCCCAAAGGAACCATATTTTTGTACGCAAATTTTATCGTTTACCTCATTTACAGAGGGTTTTTAGTGTTTGTCTCACCATTTCCCTTGTACTTACTTTCTATTTTATTTAAAAGAGCCGTAAAGGAGATATTGGTGCAAACAAAGGGTTCTTTATTTATGCGTTCAATCAATATCTATGCTTCCAAAAACAAAATAAGGGAAGAGAAAAAGAAAGGAGTTACTGTTCACATTTTAAAAAAGAATAAAACATTTTATAAATCACAATTTCAACATTAAAAGATGATAACTTTTGACTCGGGTATTGAAACGACTATATTATTATATGAAATCGAAGCTCGTAGCTCGTAGCGATTCACACAATATGAGATGGCCATAAATTTGGAATATCATATTTTGTACCTAAATTTCATCATTTACCTCATTTATTTAGGGTTTTTAGTTTTTTGCACACCATTCCCATTGTACTTACTTTCGATTTTATTCAAAAGAGCCGTAAAGGAGATATTGGTGCAAAGAAAGGGTTCTTTATTTATGTGCTCAATCCATATATTTTCTTCCAAAAAATATGATTAAAGAAAAAGGAAAACGCTACTGTTCCCATTTAAAAAAGGAACAACACATTTGATAAATCGGAGTTCTAGCTTTAAACGACGATAAAATTTTACTTGCATATCAAGACAACTATTAGAATATATCAAATTGAAGCTCTTACCCATTCAAACAATCTGATTGGCCCCATAGAGGAACCATATTTTTGTCCGCAAATTCCATAGTTTACATCATTTACCGTGGGTTTTAAGTGTTTGTCTCCCCATTTCCGTTGTACTTAATTTCTATTATATTGAAAAGAGCCATAAAGAAGATATTTGTTCAAACAAATTGATCTTTATTTATGTGTTAAATCAATATATATTCTTCAAAACAAAATATGAGAAAAGTGAAAGGAAAAAACTATTGTTCCCATTTTAAAAAGGAACAAAACATTTGATAAATCGGAGTTCCAACTTTAAAGGACACTAAATATTTACTCTGTTATCAAAACAACTATTATAATATATCAAAATGAAGCCCGTACCGATTGAAACAATCTGATTTGGCCCCACAAAGGAACAACATTTTTGTACGCAAATTCCATCATTTACATCATTTACAGAGGGTTTGAAGTGTTTGTCTCACCATTTCCGTTGTACTTACTTTCTATTATATTGAAAAGAACCGTAAAGGAGATATTTGTCCTAACAACTTGTTCTTTATTTATGTGTTAAATCAATATATATTCTTCCAAACAAAATATGAGAAAAGTGAAAGGAAAAGGCTATTGTTCCCATTTTAAAAAGGAACAAAACATTTGATAAATCGGAGTTCGAACTTTAAAGGACACTAAATATTTACTCTGTTATCGAAACAACTATTATAATATATCAAAATGAAGCCCGTACTGATTGAAACAATCTGATTTGGCCCCACAAAGGAACCACATTTTTGTACGCAAATTCCATCATTTACATCATTTACAGAGGGTTTTAAGTATTTGTCTCACCATTTCCCTTGTACTTACTTTCGATTTTATTCAAAAGAGCCATAAAGGAGATATTGGTGCAAACAAAGGGTTCTTTATTTATGCGTTCAATCAATATCTATGCTTCCAAAAACAAAATAAGGGAAGAGAAAAAGAAAGGAGTTACTGTTCACATTTTAAAAAAGAATAAAACATTTGATAAATCACAATTTCAACATTAAAAGATGATAACTTTTGATCGGGTATTGAAACGGCTATATTATTACATGAAATCGAAGCTCGTAGAGATTCACACAATATGAGATGGCCTCAAATTTGGAAAATCATTTTTGTACCTAAATTTCATCATTTACATCATTTATAGAGGGTTTTTAGTTTTTTGCCCACCATTTCCGTTGTACTTACTTACGATTTTATTCAAAAGAGCCGTAAAGGAGATATTGGTGCAAACAAAGGGTTCTTTATTTATGCGTTCAATCAATATCTATGCTTCCAAAAACAAAATAAGGGAAGAGAAAAAGAAAGGAGTTACTGTTCACATTTTAAAAAAGAATAAAACATTTGATAAATCACAATTTCAACTTTAAAAGATGATAACTTTTGACTCGGGTATTGAAACGACTATATTATTATATGAAATCGAAGCTCGTAGCGATTCACACAATATGAGAGGGCCATAAATTTGGAATATCATATTTTGTACCTAAATTTCATCATTTACCTCATTTATTTAGGGTTTTTAGTTTTTTGCACACCATTCCCATTGTACTTACTTTCGATTTTATTCAAAAGAGCCGTAAAGGAGATATTGGTGCAAAGAAAGGGTTCTTTATTTATGTGCTCAATCCATATATTTTCTTCCAAAAAATATGATTAAAGAAAAAGGAAAACGCTACTGTTCCCATTTAAAAAAGGAACAACACATTTGATAAATCGGAGTTCTAGGTTTAAACGACGATAAAATTTTACTTGCATATCAAGACAACTATTAGAATATATCAAATTGAAGCTCTTACCCATTCGAACAATCTGATTGGCCCCATAGAGGAACCATATTTTTGTCCGCAAATTCCATAGTTTACATCATTTACCGTGGGTTTTAAGTGTTTGTCTCCCCATTTCCGTTGTACTTACTTTCTATTATATTGGAAAGAGCCGTAAAGGAGATATTTGTCCAAACAAATTGATCTTTATTTATGTGTTAAATCAATATATATTCTTCCAAACAAAATATGCGGAAAGTGAAAGGAAAAGGCTATTGTTCCCATTTTAAAAAGGAACAAAACATTTGATAAATCGGAGTTCCAACTTTAAAGGACACTAAATATTTACTCTGTTATCGAAACAACTATTATAATATATCAAAATGAAGCCCGTACCGATTGAAACAATCTGATTTGGCCCCACAAAGGAACCCGATTTTTGTACGCAAATTCCTTCGTTTACATCATTTACAGAGGGTTTTAAGTGTTTGTCTCACCATTTCCGTTGTACTTAATTTCTATTATATTGAAAAGAGCCATAAAGAAGATATTTGTTCAAACAAATTGATCTTTATTTATGTGTTAAATCAATATATATTCTTCAAAAAAAAATATGAGAAAAGTGAAAGGAAAAGGCTATTGTTCCCATTTTAATAAGGAACAAAACAATTGATAAATCGGAGTTCCAACTTTAAAGGACACTAAATATTTACTCTCTTATCAAAACAACTATTATAATATATCAAAATGAAGCCCGTACCGATTGAAACAATCTGATTTGGCCCCACAAAGGAAAAACATTTTTGTACGCAAATTCCATCGTTTACATTATTTACAGAGGGTTTTAAGTGTTTGTCTCACCATTTCCGTTGTACTTACTTTCTATTATATTGAAAAGAGCCGTAAAGGAGATATTTGTCCAAACAAATTGTTCTTTATTTATGTGTTAAATCAATATATATTCTTCCAAACAAAATATGAGAAAAGTGAAAGGAAAAGGCTATTGTTCCCATTTTAAAAAGGAACAAAACATTTGATAAATCGGAGTTCGAACTTTAAAGGACACTAAATATTTACTCTGTTATCGAAACAACTATTATAATATATCAAAATGAAGCCCGTACCGATTGAAAAAATCTGATTTGGCCCCACAAAGGAACCATATTTTTGTACGCAAATTCCATCATTTACATCATTTACAGAGGGTTTTAAGTGTTTGTCTCACCATTTCCCTTGTACTTACTTTCTATTTTATTCAAAAGAGCCGTAAAGGAGATATTGGTGCAAACAAAGGGTTCTTTATTTATGCGTTCAATCAATATCTATGCTTCCAAAAACAAAATAAGGGAAGAGAAAAAGAAAGGAGTTACTGTTCACATTTTAAAAAAGAATAAAACATTTGATAAATCACAATTTCAACTTTAAAAGATGATAACTTTTGACTCGGGTATTGAAATGACTATATTATTATATGAAATCGAAGCTCGTAGCGATTCACACAATATGAGATGGCCATAAATTTGGAATATCATATTTTGTACCTAAATATCATCATTTACCTCATTTATTGAGGGTTTTTAGTTTTTTGCACACCATTTCCATTGTACTTACTTTCGATTTTATTCAAAAGAGCCGTAAAGGAGATATTGGTGCAAACAAAGGGTTCTTTATTTATGTGCTCCATCCATATATATTCTTCCAAAAAATATGAGTAAAGAAAAAGGAAAACGTTATTGTTCCCATTTAAAAAAGGAACAAAACATTTGATAAATCCGAGTTCCAACTTTAAACGACGATAAAAGTTTCCTTGCATATCAAGACAACTATTATAATATATCAAATTGAAGCTCTTACCCATTCAAACAATCTGATTTGGCCCCATAGAGGAACCACATTTTTGTCCGCAAATTCCATAGTTTACATCATTTACCGTGGGTTTTAAGTGTTTGTCTCACCATTTTCGTTGTACTTACTTTCTATTATATTGAAAAGAGCCGTAAAGGAGATATTTGTCCAAACAAATTGATCTTTATTTATGTGTTAAATCAATATATATTCTTCCAAACAAAATATGAGGAAAGTGAAAGGAAAAGGCTATTTTTCCCATTTTAAAAAGGAACAAAACATTTGATAAATCGGAGTTAAAACTTTAAAGGACACTAAATATTTACTCTGTTATCGAAACAACTATTATAATATATCAAAATGAAGCCCGTACCGATTGAAACAATCTGATTTGGCCCCACAAAGGAACCACATTTGTGTACGCAATTTCCATCGTTTACATCATTTACAAAGGGTTTTAAGTGTTTGTCTCACCATTTCCGTTGTACTTACTTTCTATTATATTGAAAAGAGCCATAAAGGAGATATTTGTCCAAACAAATTGATCTTTATTTATGTGTTAAATCAATATATATTCTTCAAAAAAAAATATGAGAAAAGTGAAAGGAAAAGGCTTTTGTTCCCATTTTAAAAAAGAACAAAACATTTGATAAATCGGAGTTCCAACTTTAAAGGACACTAAATATTTACTCTGTTATCAAAACAACTATTATAATATATCAAAATGAATTCCGTACCGATTGAAACAATCTGATTTGACCCCACAAAGGCACAACATTTTTGTACACAAATTCCATCGTTTACATTATTTACAGAGGGTTTTAAGTGTTTGTCTCACCATTTCCGTTGTACTTACTTTCTATTATATTGAAAAGAGCCGTAAAGGGGATATTTGTCCAAACAAATTGTTCTTTATTTATGTGTTAAATCAATATATATTCTTCCAAACAAAATATGAGAAAAGTGAATGGAAAAGGCTATTGTTCCAATTTTAAAAAGGAACAAAACATTTGATAAATCGGAGTTCCAACTTTAAAGGACACTAAATATTTACTCTGTTATCGAAAAAACTATTATAATATATCAAAATGAAGCCCGTACCGATTGAAACAATCTGATTTTGCCCCACAAAGGAACCACATTTTTGTACGCAAATTCCATCGTTTACATCATTTACAGAGGGTTTTAAGTGTTTGTCTCACCATTTCCCTTGTACTTACTTTCGATTTTATTCAAAAGAGCCGTAAAGGAGATATTTGTGCAAACAAAGGGTTCTTTATTTATGCGTTCAATCAATATCTATGCTTCCAAAAACAAAATAAGGGAAGAGAAAAAGAAAGGAGTTACTGTTCACATTTTAAAAAAGAATAAAACATTTTATAAATCACAATTTCAACATTAAAAGATGATAACTTTTGATCGGGTATTGAAAGGACTGTATTATTATATGAAATCGAAGCTCGTAGCGATTCACACAATATGAGATGGCCATAAATTTGGAATATCATATTTTGTTCCTAAATTTCATCATTTACCTCTTTTATTTAGGGTTTTTAGTTTTTTGCACACCATTTCCATTGTACTTACTTTCGATTTTATTCAAAAGAGCCGTAAAGGAGATATTGGTGCAAACAAAGGGTTCTTTATTTATGTGTTCAATCCATATATATTCTTCGAAAAAAATATGAGTAAAGAAAAAGGAAAAAGCTACTCCTCCCATTTAAAAAAGGAACAAAACATTTGATAAATCGGAGTTCCAACTTTAAACGACGATAAAATTTTACTTGCATATCAAGACAACTATTATAATATATCAAATTGAAGCTCTTACCCATTCAAACAATCTGATTTGGCCCCATAGAGGAAGCACATTTTTGTCCGCAAATTCCATAGTTTACATCATTTACTGTGGGTTTTAAGTGTTTGTCTCACCATTTCCGTGGTACTTACTTTCTATTATATTGAAAAGAGCCGTAAAGGAGATATTTGTCCAAACAAATTGTTCTTTATTTATGTGTTAAATCAATATATATTCTTCCAAAAAAATAGGAGAAAAGTTAAAGGAAAAGGCTATTGTTCCCATTTTAAAAAGGAACAAAACATTTGATATTTCAGAGTTCCAACTATAAAGGACGAGAAATTTTTACTCTGTTATTAAAACAACTATTATAATATATCAAAATGAAGCCCATACCGATTGAAATAATCTGATTTGGCCCCACAAAGGAACCATATTTTT
Organism: Hippophae tibetana; assembly: GCA_037013495.1. Classification (NCBI taxonomy): domain Eukaryota; kingdom Viridiplantae; phylum Streptophyta; class Magnoliopsida; order Rosales; family Elaeagnaceae; genus Hippophae; species Hippophae tibetana. The sequence goes on from CM072810.1 coordinate 48,817,404, forward strand.
TACGCATATTTTATTGTTTACCTCATTTACAGAGGGTTTTAAGTGTTTGTCTCACCATTTCCCTTGTACTTACTTTCTATTTTATTCAAAAGAGTCATAAAGGAGATATTGGTGCAAACAAAGGGTTCTTTATTTATGCGTTCAATCAATATCTATGCTTCCAAAAACAAAATAAGGGAAGAGAAAAAGAAAGGAGTTACTGTTCACATTTTAAAAAAGAATAAAACATTTGATAAATCACAATTTCAACTTTAAAAGATGATAAATTTTGACTCAGGTATTGAAACGACTATATTATTATATGAAATCGAAGCTCGTAGTGATTCACACAATATGGGATGGCCATAAATTTGGAATATCATATTTTGTACCTAAATTTCATCATTTACATCATTTATAGAGGGTTTTTAGTTTTTTGCCCACCATTTCCGTTGTACTTACTTTCGATTTTATTCAAAAGAGCCGTAAAGGACATATTGGTGCAGACAAAGGGTTATTTATTTATGTGTTCAATCCATATATATTCTTCCAAAAAATATGAGTAAAGAAAAAGGAAAACGCTACTGTTCCAATTTAAAAAAGGAACAAAACATTTGATAAATCGGAGTTCCAACTTTAAACGACGATAAAATTTTACTTGCATATCAAGACAACTATTATAATATATCAAATTGAAGCTCTTACCCATTTAAACAATCTGATTTGGCCCCATAGAGGAACCACATTTTTCTCCGCAAATTCCATAGTTTACATCATTTACCGTGGGTTTTAAGTGTTTGTCTCACCATTTCCGTCGTACTTCCTTTCTATTATATTGAAAAGAGCCGTAAACGAGATATTTGTCCAAAAAAATTGATCTTTATTTATGTGTTAAATCAATATATATTCTTCCAAACAAAATATGAGAAAAATGAAAGGAAAAGGCTATTGTTCCCATTTTAAAAAGGAACAAAACATTTGATAAATCGGAGTTCCAACTTTAAAGGACACAAAATATTTATTCTGTTATCGAGACAACTATTATAATATATCAAATTGAACGTCATACCGATGCAAACAATCTGATTTGGCCCAATAGAGGAACCACATTTTTGTACGCAAATTCCATCGTTTACATCATTTACCGTGGGTTTTAAATGTTTGTCTCACCATTTCCGTTGTACTTACTTTCTATTATATTGAAAAGTGCCATAAAGGAGATATTTGTCCAAACAAATTGATCTTTATTTATGTGTTAAATCAATATATATTCTTCAAAACAAAATATGAGAAAAGTGAAAGGAAAAAACTATTGTTCCCATTTTAAAAAGGAACAAAACATTTGATAAATCGGAGTTCCAACTTTAAAGGACACTAAATATTTACTCTGTTATCAAAACAACTATTATAATATATCAAAATGAAGCCCGTACCGATTGAAACAATCTGATTTGGCCCCACAAAGGAACAACATTTTTGTACGCAAATTCCATCATTTACATCATTTACAGAGGGTTTGAAGTGTTTGTCTCACCATTTCCGTTGTACTTACTTTCTATTATATTGAAAAGAACCGTAAAGGAGATATTTGTCCTAACAACTTGTTCTTTATTTATGTGTTAAATCAATATATATTCTTCCAAACAAAATATGAGAAAAGTGAAAGGAAAAGGCTATTGTTCCCATTTTAAAAAGGAACAAAACATTTGATAAATCGGAGTTCGAACTTTAAAGGACACTAAATATTTACTCTGTTATCGAAACAACTATTATAATATATCAAAATGAAGCCCGTACTGATTGAAACAATCTGATTTGGCCCCACAAAGGAACCACATTTTTGTACGCAAATTCCATCATTTACATCATTTACAGAGGGTTTTAAGTGTTTGTCTCACCATTTCCCTTGTACTTACTTTCGATTTTATTCAAAAGAGCCATAAAGGAGATATTGGTGCAAACAAAGGGTTCTTTATTTATGCGTTCAATCAATATCTATGCTTCCAAAAACAAAATAAGGGAAGAGAAAAAGAAAGGAGTTACTGTTCACATTTTAAAAAAGAATAAAACATTTGATAAATCACAATTTCAACATTAAAAGATGATAACTTTTGATCGGGTATTGAAACGGCTATATTATTACATGAAATCGAAGCTCGTAGAGATTCACACAATATGAGATGGCCTCAAATTTGGAAAATCATTTTTGTACCTAAATTTCATCATTTACATCATTTATAGAGGGTTTTTAGTTTTTTGCCCACCATTTCCGTTGTACTTACTTACGATTTTATTCAAAAGAGCCGTAAAGGAGATATTGGTGCAAACAAAGGGTTCTTTATTTATGCGTTCAATCAATATCTATGCTTCCAAAAACAAAATAAGGGAAGAGAAAAAGAAAGGAGTTACTGTTCACATTTTAAAAAAGAATAAAACATTTGATAAATCACAATTTCAACTTTAAAAGATGATAACTTTTGACTCGGGTATTGAAACGACTATATTATTATATGAAATCGAAGCTCGTAGCGATTCACACAATATGAGATGGCCATAAATTTGGAATATCATATTTTGTACCTAAATTTCATCATTTACCTCATTTATTTAGGGTTTTTAGTTTTTTGCACACCATTCCCATTGTACTTACTTTCGATTTTATTCAAAAGAGCCGTAAAGGAGATATTGGTGCAAAGAAAGGGTTCTTTATTTATGTGCTCAATCCATATATTTTCTTCCAAAAAATATGATTAAAGAAAAAGGAAAACGCTACTGTTCCCATTTAAAAAAGGAACAACACATTTGATAAATCGGAGTTCTAGGTTTAAACGACGATAAAATTTTACTTGCATATCAAGACAACTATTAGAATATATCAAATTGAAGCTCTTACCCATTCGAACAATCTGATTGGCCCCATAGAGGAACCATATTTTTGTCCGCAAATTCCATAGTTTACATCATTTACCGTGGGTTTTAAGTGTTTGTCTCCCCATTTCCGTTGTACTTACTTTCTATTATATTGGAAAGAGCCGTAAAGGAGATATTTGTCCAAACAAATTGATCTTTATTTATGTGTTAAATCAATATATATTCTTCCAAACAAAATATGCGGAAAGTGAAAGGAAAAGGCTATTGTTCCCATTTTAAAAAGGAACAAAACATTTGATAAATCGGAGTTCCAACTTTAAAGGACACTAAATATTTACTCTGTTATCGAAACAACTATTATAATATATCAAAATGAAGCCCGTACCGATTGAAACAATCTGATTTGGCCCCACAAAGGAACCCGATTTTTGTACGCAAATTCCTTCGTTTACATCATTTACAGAGGGTTTTAAGTGTTTGTCTCACCATTTCCGTTGTACTTAATTTCTATTATATTGAAAAGAGCCATAAAGAAGATATTTGTTCAAACAAATTGATCTTTATTTATGTGTTAAATCAATATATATTCTTCAAAAAAAAAATATGAGAAAAGTGAAAGGAAAAGGCTATTGTTCCCATTTTAATAAGGAACAAAACAATTGATAAATCGGAGTTCCAACTTTAAAGGACACTAAATATTTACTCTCTTATCAAAACAACTATTATAATATATCAAAATGAAGCCCGTACCGATTGAAACAATCTGATTTGGCCCCACAAAGGAAAAACATTTTTGTACGCAAATTCCATCGTTTACATTATTTACAGAGGGTTTTAAGTGTTTGTCTCACCATTTCCGTTGTACTTACTTTCTATTATATTGAAAAGAGCCGTAAAGGAGATATTTGTCCAAACAAATTGTTCTTTATTTATGTGTTAAATCAATATATATTCTTCCAAACAAAATATGAGAAAAGTGAAAGGAAAAGGCTATTGTTCCCATTTTAAAAAGGAACAAAACATTTGATAAATCGGAGTTCGAACTTTAAAGGACACTAAATATTTACTCTGTTATCGAAACAACTATTATAATATATCAAAATGAAGCCCGTACCGATTGAAAAAATCTGATTTGGCCCCACAAAGGAACCATATTTTTGTACGCAAATTCCATCATTTACATCATTTACAGAGGGTTTTAAGTGTTTGTCTCACCATTTCCCTTGTACTTACTTTCTATTTTATTCAAAAGAGCCGTAAAGGAGATATTGGTGCAAACAAAGGGTTCTTTATTTATGCGTTCAATCAATATCTATGCTTCCAAAAACAAAATAAGGGAAGAGAAAAAGAAAGGAGTTACTGTTCACATTTTAAAAAAGAATAAAACATTTGATAAATCACAATTTCAACTTTAAAAGATGATAACTTTTGTTCGGGTATTGAAAGGACTATATTATTATATGAAATCGAAGCTCGTAGCGATTCACACAATATGAGATGGCCTCAAATTTAGAAAATCATGTTTGTACCTAAATTTCATCATTTACATCATTTATAGAGGGTTTTTAGTTTTTTGCCCACCATTTCCGTTGTACTTACTTACGATTTTATTCAAAAGAGCCGTAAAGGAGATATTGGTGCAAACAAAGGGTTCTTTATTTATGTGTTCAATCCATATATATTCTTCGAAAAAAATATGAGTAAAGAAAAAGGAAAAAGCTACTTTTCCCATTTAAAAAATGAACAAAACATTTGATAACTCGGAGTTCCAACTTTAAACGACGATAAAAATTTACTTGCATATCGAGACAACTATTATAATATATCAAATTGAAGCTCTTACCCATTCAAACAATCTAATTTGGCCCCATACAGGAACCACATTTTTGTCCGCAAATTACATAGTTTACATCATTTACCGTGGGTTTTAAGTGTTTGTCTCACCATTTCCGTCGTACTTCCTTTCTATTATATTGAAAAGAGCCGTAAAGGATATATTTGTCCAAAAAAATTGATCTTTATTTATGTGTTAAATGAATATATATTCTTCCAAACAAAATATGAGGAAAGTGAAAGGAAAAGGCTATTGTTCCCATTTGAAAAAGGAACAAAACATTTGATATTTCAGAGTTCCAACTACAAAGGACGAGAAATTTTTACTCTGTTATCAAAACAACTAATATAATATATCAAAATGAAGCCCATACCCATTGAAATAATCTGATTTGGCCCCACAAAGGAACCATATTTTTGTACGCAAATTTTATCGTTTACCTCATTTACAGAGGGTTTTAAGTGTTTGTCTCACCATTTCCCTTGTACTTACTTTCTATTTTATTGAAAAGAGCCGTAAAGGAGATATTGGTGCAAATAAAGGCTTCTTTATTTATGCGTTCAATCAATATCTATGCTTCCAAAAAAAAATAAGGGAAGAGAAAAAGAAAGGAGTTACTGTTCACATTTTAAAAAAGAATAAAACATTTGATAAATCACAATTTCAACTTTAAAAGATAATAACTTTTGACTCGGGTATTGAAATGACTATATTATTATATGAAATCGAAGCTCGTAGCGATTCACACAATATGAGATGGCCATAAATTTGGAATATCATATTTTGTACCTAAATATCATCATTTACCTCATTTATTGAGGGTTTTTAGTTTTTTGCACACCATTTCCATTGTACTTACTTTCGATTTTATTCAAAAGAGCCGTAAAGGAGATATTGGTGCAAACAAAGGGTTCTTTATTTATGTGCTCCATCCATATATATTCTTCCAAAAAATATGAGTAAAGAAAAAGGAAAACGTTATTGTTCCCATTTAAAAAAGGAACAAAACATTTGATAAATCCGAGTTCCAACTTTAAACGACGATAAAAGTTTCCTTGCATATCAAGACAACTATTATAATATATCAAATTGAAGCTCTTACCCATTCAAACAATCTGATTTGGCCCCATAGAGGAACCACATTTTTGTCCGCAAATTCCATAGTTTACATCATTTACCGTGGGTTTTAAGTGTTTGTCTCACCATTTTCGTTGTACTTACTTTCTATTATATTGAAAAGAGCCGTAAAGGAGATATTTGTCCAAACAAATTGATCTTTATTTATGTGTTAAATCAATATATATTCTTCCAAACAAAATATGAGGAAAGTGAAAGGAAAAGGCTATTTTTCCCATTTTAAAAAGGAACAAAACATTTGATAAATCGGAGTTAAAACTTTAAAGGACACTAAATATTTACTCTGTTATCGAAACAACTATTATAATATATCAAAATGAAGCCCGTACCGATTGAAACAATCTGATTTGGCCCCACAAAGGAACCACATTTGTGTACGCAATTTCCATCGTTTACATCATTTACAAAGGGTTTTAAGTGTTTGTCTCACCATTTCCGTTGTACTTACTTTCTATTATATTGAAAAGAGCCATAAAGGAGATATTTGTCCAAACAAATTGATCTTTATTTATGTGTTAAATCAATATATATTCTTCAAAAAAAAATATGAGAAAAGTGAAAGGAAAAGGCTTTTGTTCCCATTTTAAAAAAGAACAAAACATTTGATAAATCGGAGTTCCAACTTTAAAGGACACTAAATATTTACTCTGTTATCAAAACAACTATTATAATATATCAAAATGAATTCCGTACCGATTGAAACAATCTGATTTGACCCCACAAAGGCACAACATTTTTGTACACAAATTCCATCGTTTACATTATTTACAGAGGGTTTTAAGTGTTTGTCTCACCATTTCCGTTGTACTTACTTTCTATTATATTGAAAAGAGCCGTAAAGGGGATATTTGTCCAAACAAATTGTTCTTTATTTATGTGTTAAATCAATATATATTCTTCCAAACAAAATATGAGAAAAGTGAATGGAAAAGGCTATTGTTCCCATTTTAAAAAGGAACAAAACATTTGATAAATCGGAGTTCCAACTTTAAAGGACACTAAATATTTACTCTGTTATCGAAAAAACTATTATAATATATCAAAATGAAGCCCGTACCGATTGAAACAATCTGATTTTGCCCCACAAAGGAACCACATTTTTGTACGCAAATTCCATCGTTTACATCATTTACAGAGGGTTTTAAGTGTTTGTCTCACCATTTCCCTTGTACTTACTTTCGATTTTATTCAAAAGAGCCGTAAAGGAGATATTGGTGCAAACAAAGGGTTCTTTATTTATGCGTTCAATCAATATCTATGCTTCCAAAAACAAAATAAGGGAAGAGAAAAAGAAAGGAGTTACTGTTCACATTTTAAAAAAGAATAAAACATTTTATAAATCACAATTTCAACATTAAAAGATGATAACTTTTGATCGGGTATTGAAAGGACTGTATTATTATATGAAATCGAAGCTCGTAGCGATTCACACAATATGAGATGGCCATAAATTTGGAATATCATATTTTGTACCTAAATTTCATCATTTACCTCTTTTATTTAGGGTTTTTAGTTTTTTGCACACCATTTCCATTGTACTTACTTTCGATTTTATTCAAAAGAGCCGTAAAGGAGATATTGGTGCAAACAAAGGGTTCTTTATTTATGTGTTCAATCCATATATATTCTTCGAAAAAAATATGAGTAAAGAAAAAGGAAAAAGCTACTCCTCCCATTTAAAAAAGGAACAAAACATTTGATAAATCGGAGTTCCAACTTTAAACGACGATAAAATTTTACTTGCATATCAAGACAACTATTATAATATATCAAATTGAAGCTCTTACCCATTCAAACAATCTGATTTGGCCCCATAGAGGAAGCACATTTTTGTCCGCAAATTCCATAGTTTACATCATTTACTGTGGGTTTTAAGTGTTTGTCTCACCATTTCCGTGGTACTTACTTTCTATTATATTGAAAAGAGCCGTAAAGGAGATATTTGTCCAAACAAATTGTTCTTTATTTATGTGTTAAATCAATATATATTCTTCCAAAAAAATAGGAGAAAAGTTAAAGGAAAAGGTTATTGTTCCCATTTTAAAAAGGAACAAAACATTTGATATTTCAGAGTTCCAACTATAAAGGACGAGAAATTTTTACTCTGTTATTAAAACAACTATTATAATATATCAAAATGAAGCCCATACCGATTGAAATAATCTGATTTGGCCCCACAAAGGAACCATATTTTTTACGCAAATTTTATTGTTTACCTCATTTACAGAGGGTTTTAAGTGTTTGTCTCACCATTTCCCTTGTACTTACTTTCTATTTTATTCAAAAGAGTCATAAAGGAGATATTGGTGCAAACAAAGGGTTCTTTATTTATGCGTTCAATCAATATCTATGCTTCCAAAAACAAAATAAGGGAAGAGAAAAAGAAAGGAGTTACTGTTCACATTTTAAAAAAGAATAAAACATTTGATAAATCACAATTTCAACTTTAAAAGATGATAAATTTTGACTCAGGTATTGAAACGACTATATTATTATATGAAATCGAAGCTCGTAGTGATTCACACAATATGGGATGGCCATAAATTTGGAATATCATATTTTGTACCTAAATTTCATCATTTACATCATTTATAGAGGGTTTTTAGTTTTTTGCCCACCATTTCCGTTGTACTTACTTTCGATTTTATTCAAAAGAGCCGTAAAGGACATATTGGTGCAGACAAAGGGTTATTTATTTATGTGTTCAATCCATATATATTCTTCCAAAAAATATGAGTAAAGAAAAAGGAAAACGCTACTGTTCCAATTTAAAAAAGGAACAAAACATTTGATAAATCGGAGTTCCAACTTTAAACGACGATAAAATTTTACTTGCATATCAAGACAACTATTATAATATATCAAATTGAAGCTCTTACCCATTCAAACAATCTGATTTGGCCCCATAGAGGAACCACATTTTTCTCCGCAAATTCCATAGTTTACATCATTTACCGTGGGTTTTAAGTGTTTGTCTCACCATTTCCGTCGTACTTCCTTTCTATTATATTGAAAAGAGCCGTAAACGAGATATTTGTCCAAAAAAATTGATCTTTATTTATGTGTTAAATCAATATATATTCTTCCAAACAAAATATGAGAAAAATGAAAGGAAAAGGCTATTGTTCCCATTTTAAAAAGGAACAAAACATTTGATAAATCGGAGTTCCAACTTTAAAGGACACAAAATATTTATTCTGTTATCGAGACAACTATTATAATATATCAAATTGAACGTCATACCGATGCAAACAATCTGATTTGGCCCAATAGAGGAACCACATTTTTGTACGCAAATTCCATCGTTTACATCATTTACCGTGGGTTTTAAATGTTTGTCTCACCATTTCCGTTGTACTTACTTTCTATTATATTGAAAAGTGCCATAAAGGAGATATTTGTCCAAACAAATTGATCTTTATTTATGTGTTAAATCAATATATATTCTTCAAAACAAAATATGAGAAAAGTGAAAGGAAAAAACTATTGTTCCCATTTTAAAAAGGAACAAAACATTTGATAAATCGGAGTTCCAACTTTAAAGGACACTAAATATTTACTCTGTTATCAAAACAACTATTATAATATATCAAAATGAAGCCCGTACCGATTGAAACAATCTAATTTGGCCCCACAAAGGAACAACATTTTTGTACGCAAATTCCATCATTTACATCATTTACAGAGGGTTTGAAGTGTTTGTCTCACCATTTCCGTTGTACTTACTTTCTATTATATTGAAAAGAACCGTAAAGGAGATATTTGTCCTAACAACTTGTTCTTTATTTATGTGTTAAATCAATATATATTCTTCCAAACAAAATATGAGAAAAGTGAAAGGAAAAGGCTATTGTTCCCATTTTAAAAAGGAACAAAACATTTGATAAATCGGAGTTCGAACTTTAAAGGACACTAAATATTTACTCTGTTATCGAAACAACTATTATAATATATCAAAATGAAGCCCGTACCGATTGAAACAATCTGATTTGGCCCCACAAAGGAACCACATTTTTGTACGCAAATTCCATCATTTACATCATTTACAGAGGGTTTTAAGTGTTTGTCTCACCATTTCCCTTGTACTTACTTTCGATTTTATTCAAAAGAGCCATAAAGGAGATATTGGTGCAAACAAAGGGTTCTTTATTTATGCGTTCAATCAATATCTATGCTTCCAAAAACAAAATAAGGGAAGAGAAAAAGAAAGGAGTTACTGTTCACATTTTAAAAAAGAATAAAACATTTGATAAATCACAATTTCAACATTAAAAGATGATAACTTTTGATCGGGTATTGAAACGGCTATATTATTACATGAAATCGAAGCTCGTAGAGATTCACACAATATGAGATGGCCTCAAATTTGGAAAATCATTTTTGTACCTAAATTTCATCATTTACATCATTTATAGAGGGTTTTTAGTTTTTTGCCCACCATTTCCGTTGTACTTACTTTCGATTTTATTCAAAAGAGCCGTAAAGGACATATTGGTGCAGACAAAGGGTTATTTATTTATGTGTTCAATCCATATATATTCTTCCAAAAAATATGAGTAAAGAAAAAGGAAAACGCTACTGTTCCCATTTAAAAAAGGAACAAAACATTTGATAAATCGGAGTTCCAACTTTAAACGACGATAAAAATTTACTTGCATATCGAGACAACTATTATAATATATCAAATTGAAGCTCTTACCCATTCAAACAATCTGATTTGGCCCCATACAGGAACCACATTTTTGTCCGCAAATTCCATAGTTTACATCATTTACCGTGGGTTTTAAGTTTTTGTCTCACCATTTCCGTCGTACTTCCTTTCTATTATATTGAAAAGAGCCGTAAAGGAGATATTTGTCCAAACAAATTGTTCTTTATTTATGTGTTAAATCAATATATATTCTTCCAAAAAAATAGGAGAAAAGTTAAAGGAAAAGGCTATTGTTCCCATTTTAAAAAGGAACAAAACATTTGATATTTCGGAGTTCCAACTATAAAGGACGAGAAATTTTTACTCTGTTATTAAAACAACTATTATAATATATCAAAATGAAGCCCATACCGATTGAAATAATCTGATTTGGCCCCACAAAGGAACCATATTTTTTACGCAAATTTTATTGTTTACCTCATTTACAGAGGGTTTTAAGTGTTTGTCTCACCATTTCCCTTGTACTTACTTTCTATTTTATTCAAAAGAGTCATAAAGGAGATATTGGTGCAAACAAAGGGTTCTTTATTAATGCGTTCAATCAATATCTATGCTTCCAAAAACAAAATAAGGGAAGAGAAAAAGAAAGGAGTTACTGTTCACATTTTAAAAAAGAATAAAACATTTGATAAATCACAATTTCAACATTAAAAGATGATAACTTTTGATCGGGTATTGAAAGGACTATATTATTATATGAAATCGAAGCTCGTAGAGATTGACACAATATGAGATGGCCTCAAATTTGGAAAATCATTTTTGTACCTAAATTTCATCATTTACATCATTTATAGAGGGTTTTTAGTTTTTTGCCCACCATTTCCGTTGTACTTACTTTCGATTTTATTCAAAAGAGCCGTAAAGGAGATATTGGTGCAAACAAAGGGTTCTTTATTTATTTGCTCAATCCATATATATTCTTCCAAAAAATATAAGTAAAGAAAAAGGAAAACGCTACTGTTCCCATTTAAAAAAGGAACAAAACATTTGATAAATCGGAGTTCCAACTTTAAACGACGATAAAATTTTACTTGCATATCAAGACAACTATTATAATATATCAAATTGAAGCTCTTACCCATTCAAACAATCTGATTTGGCCCCATAGAGGAACCACATTTTTGTCCGCAAATTCCATAGTTTACATCATTTACCGTGGGTTTTAAGTGTTTGTCTCACCATTTCCGTCGTACTTCCTTTCTATTATATTGAAAAGAGCCGTAAACGAGATATTTGTCCAAACAAATTGATCTTTATTTATGTGTTAAATCAATATATATTCTTCCAAACAAAATATGAGAAAAGTGAAAGGAAAAGGCTATTGTTCCCATTTTAAAAAGGAACAAAACATTTGATAAATCGGAGTTCCAACTTTAAAGGACACTAAATATTTAATCTGTTATCGAGAGAACTATTATAATATATCAAATTGAACGTCATACCGATTCAAACAATCTGATTTGGCCCAATAGAGGAACCACATTTTTGTACGCAAATTCCATCGTTTACATCATTTACCGTGGGTTTTAAGTGTTTGTCTCACCATTTCCGTTGTACTTACTTTCTATTATATTGAAAAGTGCCATAAAGGAGATATTTGTCCAAACAAATTGATCTTTATTTATGTGTTAAATCAATATATATTCTTCAAAACAAAATATGAGAAAAGTGAAAGGAAAAGGCTATTATTCCCATTTTAAAAAGGAACAAAACATTTGATAAATCGGAGTTCCAACTTTAAAGGACACTAAATATTTACTCTGTTATCAAAACAACTATTATAATATATCAAAATGAAGCCCGTACCGATTGAAACAATCTGATTTGGCCCCACAAAGGAACAACATTTTTGTACGCAAATTCCATCGTTTACATTATTTACAGAGGGTTTTAAGTGTTTGTCTCACCATTTCCGTTGTACTTACTTTCTATTATATTGAAAAGAACCGTAAAGGAGATATTTGTCCTAACAACTTGTTCTTTATTTATGTGTTAAATCAATATATATTCTTCCAAACAAAATATGAGAAAAGTGAAAGGAAAAGGCTATTGTTCCCATTTTAAAAAGGAACAAAACATTTGATAAATCGGAGTTCGAACTTTAAAGGACAATAAATATTTACTCTGTTATCGAAACAACTATTATAATATATCAAAATGAAGCCCGTACCGATTGAAACAATCTGATTTGGCCCCACAAAGGAACCACATTTTTGTACGCAAATTCCATCGTTTACATCATTTACCGTGGGTTTTAAGTGTTTGTCTCCCCATTTCCGTTGTACTTACTTTCTATTATATTGGAAAGAGCCGTAAAGGAGATATTTGTCCAAACAAATTGATCTTTATTTATGTGTTAAATCAATATATATTCTTCCAAACAAAATATGCGGAAAGTGAAAGGAAAAGGCTATTGTTCCCATTTTAAAAAGGAACAAAACATTTGATAAATCGGAGTTCCAACTTTAAAGGACACTAAATATTTACTCTGTTATCGAAACAACTATTATAATATATCAAAATGAAGCCCGTACCGATTGAAACAATCTGATTTGGCCCCACAAAGGAACCACATTTTTGTACGCAAATTCCATCTTTTACATCATTTACAGAGGGTTTTAAGTGTTTGTCTCACCATTTCCGTTGTACTTACTTTCTATTTTATTGAAAAGAGCCGTAAAGGAGATATTGGTGCAAACAAATGGTTCTTTATTTATGCGTTTAAGAAATATCTATGCTTCAAAAAAAAAATAAGGGAAGAGAAAAAGAAAGGAGTTACTATTCACATTTTAAAAAAGAATAAAACATTTGATAAATCACAATTTCAACTTTAAAAGATGATAACTTTTGATCGGGTATTGAAAGGACTATATTATTATATGAAATCGAAGCTCGTAGAGATTCACACAATATGAGATGGCCTCAAATTTGGAAAATCATTTTTGTACCTAAATTTCATCATTTACATCATTTATAGAGGGTTTTTAGTTTTTTGCCCACCATTTCCGTTGTACTTACTTTCGATTTTATTCAAAAGAGCCGTAAAGGACATATTGGTGCAGACAAAGGGTTATTTATTTATGTGTTCAATCCATATATATTCTTCCAAAAAATATGAGTAAAGAATAAGGAAAACGCTACTGTTCCCATTTAAAAAAGGAACAAAACATTTGATAAATCGGAGTTCCAACTTTAAACGACGATAAAAATTTACTTGCATATCGAGACAATTATTATAATATATCAAATTGAAGCTCTTACCCATTCAAACAATCTGATTTGGCCCCATAGAGGAACCACATTTTTGTCCGCAAATTCCATAGTTTACATCATTTACCGTGGGTTTTAAGTGTTTGTCTCACCATTTCCGTTGTAGTTACTTTCTATTATATTGAAAAGAGCCGTAAAGGAGATATTTGTCCAAACAAATTGATTTTATTTATGTGTTAAATCAATATATATTCTTCCAATCAAAATATGAGGAAAGTGAAAGGAAAAGGCTATTGTTCCCATTTTAAAAAGGAACAAAACATTTGATAAATCGGAGTTCCAACTTTAAACGACGATAAACATTTACTTGCATATCGAGACAATTATTATAATATATCAAATTGAAGCTCTTACCCATTCAAACAATCTGATTTGGCCCCATAGAGGAACCACATTTTTGTCCGCAAATTCCATAGTTTACATCATTTACCGTGGGTTTTAAGTGTTTGTCTCACCATTTCCGTTGTACTTACTTTCTATTATATTGAAAAGAGCCGTAAAGGAGATATTTGTCCTAACAACTTGTTCTTTATTTATGTGTTAAATCAATATATATTCTTCCAAACAAAATATGAGAAAAGTGAAAGGAAAAGGCTATTGTTCCCATTTTAAAAAGGAACAAAACATTTGATAAATCGGAGTTCGAACTTTAAAGGACACTAAATATTTACTCTGTTATCGAAACAACTATTATAATATATCAAAATGAAGCCCGTACCGATTGAAACAATCTGATTTGGCCCCACAAAGGAAAAACATTTTTGTACGCAAATTCCATCGTTTACATCATTTACAGAGGGTTTTAAGTGTTTGTCTCACCATTTCCGTTGTACTTACTTTCTATTTTATTGAAAAGAGCCGTAAAGGAGATATTGGTGCAAACAAAGGGTTCTTTATTTATGCGTTTAAGCAATATCTATGCTTCAAAAAAAAATAAGGGAAGAGAAAAAGAAAGGAGTTACTATTCACATTTTAAAAAAGAATAAAACATTTGATAAATCACAATTTCAACTTTAAAAGATGATAACTTTTGATCGGGTATTGAAAGGACTATATTATTATATGAAATCGAAGCTCGTAGAGATTCACACAATATGAGATGGCCTCAAATTTGGAAAATCATTTTTGTACCTAAATTTCATCATTTACATCATTTATAGAGGGTTTTTAGTTTTTTGCCCACCATTTCCGTTGTACTTACTTTCGATTTTATTCAAAAGAGCCGTAAAGGACATATTGGTGCAGACAAAGGGTTATTTATTTATGTGTTCAATCCATATATATTCTTCGAAAAAAATATGAGTAAAGAAAAAGGAAAAAGCTACTGTTCCCATTTAAAAAATGAACAAAACATTTGATAACTCGGTGTTCCAACTTTAAACGACGATAAAATTTTACTTGCATATCGAGACAACTATTATAATATATCAAATTGAAGCTCTTACCCATTCAAACAATCTGATTTGGCCCCATACAGGAACCACATTTTTGTCCGCAAATTCCATAGTTTACATCATTTACCGTGGGTTTTAAGTTTTTGTCTCACCATTTCCGTCGTACTTCCTTTCTATTATATTGAAAAGAGCCGTAAAGGAGATATTTGTCCAAACAAATTGTTCTTTATTTATGTGTTAAATCAATATATATTCTTCCAAAAAAATAGGAGAAAAGGTAAAGGAAAAGGCTATTGTTCCCATTTTAAAAAGGAACAAAACATTTGATATTTCGGAGTTCCAACTATAAAGGACGAGAAATTTTTACTCTGTTATTAAAACAACTATTATAATATATCAAAATGAAGCCCATACCGATTGAAATAATCTGATTTGGCCCCACAAAGGAACCATATTTTTTACGCAAATTTTATTGTTTACCTCATTTACAGAGGGTTTCAAGTGTTTGTCTCACCATTTCCCTTGTACTTACTTTCTATTTTATTCAAAAGATTCATAAAGGAGATATTGGTGCAAACAAAGGGTTCTTTATTTATGCGTTCAATCAATATCTATGCTTCCAAAAACAAAATAAGGGAAGAGAAAAAGAAAGGAGTTACTGTTCACATTTTAAAAAAGAATAACACATTTGATAAATCACAATTTCAACATTAAAAGATGATAACTTTTGATCGGGTATTGAAAGGACTATATTATTATATGAAATCGAAGCTCGTAGAGATTGACACAATATGAGATGGCCTCAAATTTGGAAAATCATTTTTGTACCTAAATTTCATCATTTACATCATTTATAGAGGGTTTTTAGTTTTTTGCCCACCATTTCCGTTGTACTTACTTTCGATTTTATTCAAAAGAGCCGTAAAGGACATATTGGTGCAGACAAAGGGTTATTTATTTATGTGTTCAATCCATATATATTCTTCCAAAAAATATGAGTAAAGAAAAAGGAAAACGCTACTGTTCCCATTTAAAAAAGGAACAAAACATTTGATAAATCGGAGTTGTAACTTTAAACGACGATAAAAATTTACTTGCATATCGAGACAACTATTATAATATATCAAATTGAAGCTCTTACCCATTCAAACAATCTGATTTGGCACCATACAGGAACCACATTTTTGTCCGCAAATTCCATAGTTTACATCATTTACCGTGGGTTTTAAGTTTTTGTCTCACCATTTCCGTCGTACTTCCTTTCTATTATATTGAAAAGAGCCGTAAAGGAGATATTTGTCCAAACAAATTGTTCTTTATTTATGTGTTAAATCAATATATATTCTTCCAAAAAAATAGGAGAAAAGTTAAAGGAAAAGGCTATTGTTCCCATTTTAAAAAGGAACAAAACATTTGATATTTCGGAGTTCCAACTATAAAGGACGAGAAATTTTTACTCTGTTATTAAAACAACTATTATAATATATCAAAATGAAGCCCATACCGATGGAAATAATCTGATTTGGCCCCACAAAGGAACCATATTTTTTACGCAAATTTTATTGTTTACCTCATTTACAGAGGGTTTTAAGTGTTTGTCTCACCGTTTCACTTGTACTTACTTTCTATTTTATTCAAAAGAGTCATAAAGGAGATATTGGTGCAAACAAAGGGTTCTTTATTTATGCGTTCAATCAATATCTATGCTTCCAAAAACAAAATAAGGGAAGAGAAAAAGAAAGGAGTTACTGTTCACATTTTAAAAAAGAATAAAACATTTGATAAATCACAATTTCAACATTAAAAGATGATAACTTTTGATCGGGTATTGAAAGGACTATATTATTATATGAAATCGAAGCTCGTAGAGATTGACACAATATGAGATGGCCTCAAATTTGGAAAATCATTTTTGTACCTAAATTTCATCATTTACATCATTTATAGAGGGTTTTTAGTTTTTTGCCCACCATTTCCGTTGTACTTACTTTCGATTTTATTCAAAAGAGCCGTAAAGGAGATATTGGTGCAAACAAAGGGTTCTTTATTTATTTGCTCAATCCATATATATTCTTCCAAAAAATATAAGTAAAGAAAAAGGAAAACGCTACTGTTCCCATTTAAAAAAGGAAAAAAACATTTGATAAATCGGAGTTCCAACTTTAAACGACGATAAAATTTTACTTGCATATCAAGACAACTATTATAATATATCAAATTGAAGCTCTTACCCATTCAAACAATCTGATTTGGCCCCATAGAGGAACCACATTTTTGTCCGCAAATTCCATAGTTTACATCATTTACCGTGGGTTTTAAGTTTTTGTCTCACCATTTCCGTCGTACTTCCTTTCTATTATATTGAAAAGAGCCGTAAACGAGATATTTGTCCAAACAAATTGATCTTTATTTATGTGTTAAATCAATATATATTCTTCCAAACAAAATATGAGAAAAGTGAAAGGAAAAGGCTATTGTTCCCATTTTAAAAAGGAACAAAACATTTGATAAATCGGAGTTCCAACTTTAAAGGACACTAAATATTTAATCTGTTATCGAGACAACTATTATAATATATCAAATTGAACGTCATACCGATTCAAACAATCTGATTTGGCCCCACAAAGGAACCACATTTTTGTACGCAAATTCCATCTTTTACATCATTACAGAGGGTTTTAAGTGTTTGTCTCACCATTTCCGTTGTACTTACTTTCTATTTTATTGAAAAGAGCCGTAAAGGAGATATTGGTGCAAACAAAGGGTTCTTTATTTATGCGTTTAAGCAATATCTATGCTTCAAAAAAAAAATAAGGGAAGAGAAAAAGAAAGGAGTTACTATTCACATTTTAAAAAAGAATAAAACATTTGATAAATCACAATTTCAACTTTAAAAGATGATAACTTTTGATCGGGTATTGAAAGGACTATATTATTATATGAAATCGAAGCTCGTAGAGATTCACACAATATGAGATGGCCTCAAATTTGGAAAATCATTTTTGTACCTAAATTTCATCATTTACATCATTTATAGAGGGTTTTTAGTTTTTTGCCCACCATTTCCGTTGTACTTACTTTCGATTTTATTCAAAAGAGCCGTAAAGGACATATTGGTGCAGACAAAGGGTTATTTATTTATGTGTTCAATCCATATATATTCTTCCAAAAAATATGAGTAAAGAATAAGGAAAACGCTACTGTTCCCATTTAAAAAAGGAACAAAACATTTGATAAATCGGAGTTCCAACTTTAAACGACGATAAAAATTTACTTGCATATCGAGACAATTATTATAATATATCAAATTGAAGCTCTTACCCATTCAAACAATCTGATTTGGCCCCATAGAGGAACCACATTTTTGTCCGCAAATTCCATAGTTTACATCATTTACCGTGGGTTTTAAGTGTTTGTCTAACCATTTCCGTTGTACTTACTTTCTATTATATTGAAAAGAGCCGTAGAGGAGATATTTGTCCAAACAAATTGATCTTTATTTATGTGTTAAATCAATATATATTCTTCCAATCAAAATATGAGGAAAGTGAAAGGAAAAGGCTATTGTTCCCATTTTAAAAAGGAACAAAACATTTGATAAATCGGAGTTCCAACTTTAAAGGACACTAAATATTTACTCTGTTATCAAAACAACTATTATAATATATCAAAATGAAGCCCGTACCGATTGAAACAATCTGATTTGGCCCCACAAAGGAACCACATTTTTGTACGCAAATTCCATCGTTTACATCATTTACAGAGGGTTTTAAGTGTTTGTCTCACCATTTCCCTTGTACTTACTTTCGATTTTATTCAAAAGAGCCGTAAAGGAGATATTGGTGCAAACAAAGGGTTCTTTATTTATGCGTTCAATCAATATCTATGCTTCCAAAAACAAAATAAGGGAAGAGAAAAAGAAAGGAGTTACTGTTCACATTTTAAAAAAGAATAAAACATTTGATAAATCACAATTTCAACTTTAAAAGATGATAACTTTTGATCGGGTATTGAAAGGACTATATTATTATATGAAATCGAAGCTCGTAGAGATTCACACAATATCAGATGGCCTCAAATTTGGAAAATCATTTTTGTACCTAAATTTCATCATTTACATCATTTATAGAGGGATTTTAGTTTTTTGCCCACCATTTCCGTTGTACTTACTTTCGATTTTATTCAAAAGAGCCGTAAAGGAGATATTGGTGCAAACAAAGGGTTCTTTATTTATGTGTTCAATCCATATATATTCTTCCAAAAAATATGAGTAAAGAATAAGGAAAACGCTACTGTTCCCATTTAAAAAAGGAACAAAACATTTGATAAATCGGAGTTCCAACTTTAAACGACGATAAAAATTTACTTGCATATCGAGACAATTATTATAATATATCAAATTGAAGCTCTTACCCATTCAAACAATCTGATTTGGCCCCATAGAGGAACCACATTTTTGTCCGCAAATTCCATAGTTTACATCATTTACCGTGGGTTTTAAGTGTTTGTCTCACCATTTCCGTTGTACTTACTTTCTATTATATTGAAAAGAGCCGTAAAGGAGATATTTGTCCAAACAAATTGATTTTATTTATGTGTTAAATCAATATATATTCTTCCAATCAAAATATGAGGAAAGTGAAAGGAAAAGGCTATTGTTCCCATTTTAAAAAGGAACAAAACATTTGATAAATCGGAGTTCCAACTTTAAACGACGATAAACATTTACTTGCATATCGAGACAATTATTATAATATATCAAATTGAAGCTCTTACCCATTCAAACAATCTGATTTGGCCCCATAGAGGAACCACATTTTTGTCCGCAAATTCCATAGTTTACATCATTTACCGTGGGTTTTAAGTGTTTGTCTCACCATTTCCGTTGTACTTACTTTCTATTATATTGAAAAGAGCCGTAAAGGAGATATTTGTCCTAACAACTTGTTCTTTATTTATGTGTTAAATCAATATATATTCTTCCAAACAAAATATGAGAAAAGTGAAAGGAAAAGGCTATTGTTCCCATTTTAAAAAGGAACAAAACATTTGATAAATCGGAGTTCGAACTTTAAAGGACACTAAATATTTACTCTGTTATCGAAACAACTATTATAATATATCAAAATGAAGCCCGTACCGATTGAAACAATCTGATTTGGCCCCACAAAGGAACCACATTTTTGTACGCAAATTCCATCGTTTACATCATTTACAGAGGGTTTTAAGTGTTTGTCTCACCATTTCCCTTGTACTTACTTTCGATTTTATTCAAAAGAGCCGTAAAGGAGATATTGGTGCAAACAAAGGGTTCTTTATTTATGCGTTCAATCAATATCTATGCTTCCAAAAACAAAATAAGGGAAGAGAAAAAGAAAGGAGTTACTGTTCACATTTTAAAAAAGAATAAAACATTTGATAAATCACAATTTCAACTTTAAAAGATGATAACTTTTGATCGGGTATTGAAAGGACTATATTATTATATGAAATCGAAGCTCGTAGAGATTGACACAATATGAGATGGCCTCAAATTTGGAAAATCATTTTTGTACCTAAATTTCATCATTTACATCATTTATAGAGGGATTTTAGTTTTTTGCCCACCATTTCCGTTGTACTTACTTTCGATTTTATTCAAAAGAGACGTAAAGGAGATATTGGTGCAAAAAAAGGGTTCTTTATTTATGTGTTCAATCCATATATATTCTTCGAAAAAAATATGAGTAAAGAAAAAGGAAAAAGCTACTGTTCCCATTTAAAAAATGAACAAAACATTTGATAACTCGGAGTTCCAACTTTAAACGACGATAAAAATTTACTTGCATATCGAGACAACTATTATAATATATCAAATGGAAGCTCTTACCCATTCAAACAATCTGATTTGGCCCCATACAGGAACCACATTTTTGTCCGCAAATTCCAAAGTTTACATCATTTACCGTGGGTTTTAAGTTTTTGTCTCACCATTTCCGTCGTACTTCCTTTCTATTATATTGAAAAGAGCCGTAAAGGAGATATTTGTCCAAACAAATTGATCTTTATTTATGTGTTAAATCAATATATATTCTTCCAAACAAAATATGCGGAAAGTGAAAGGAAAAGGCTATTGTTCCCATTTTAAAAAGGAACAAAACATTTGATAAATCGGAGTTCCAACTATAAAGGATGAGAAATTTTTACTCCGTTAACAAAACAACTATTATAATATATCAAAATAAAGCCCGTACCGATTGAAATAATCTGATTTGGCCCCACAAAGGAACCACATTTTTGTACGCAAATTCTATCTTTTACATTATTTACAGAGGGTTTTAAGTGTTTGTCTCACCATTTCCGTTGTACTTACTTTCTATTTTATTGAAAAGAGCCGTAAAAGAGATATTGGTGCAAACAAAGGGTTCTTTATTTATGCGTTTAAGCAATATCTATGCTTCAAAAAAAAAATAAGGGAAGAGAAAAAGAAAGGAGTTACTATTCACATTTTAAAAAAGAATAAAACATTTGATAAATCACAATTTCAACTTTAAAAGATGATAACTTTTGATCGGGTATTGGAAGGACTATATTATTATATGAAATCGAAGCTCGTAGAGATTCACACAATATGAGATGGCCTCAAATTTGGAAAATCATTTTTGTACCTAAATTTCATCATTTACATCATTTATAGAGGGTTTTTAGTTTTTTTCCCACCATTTCCGTTGTACTTACTTTCGATTTTATTCAAAAGAGCCGTAAAGGACATATTGGTGCAGACAAAGGGTTATTTATTTATGTGTTCAATCCATATATATTCTTCGAAAAAAATATGAGTAAAGAAAAAGGAAAAAGCTACTGTTCCCATTTAAAAAATGAACAAAACATTTGATAACTCGGTGTTCCAACTTTAAACGACGATAAAATTTTACTTGCATATCGAGACAACTATTATAATATATCAAATTGAAGCTCTTACCCATTCAAACAATCTGATTTGGCCCCATACAGGAACCACATTTTTGTCCGCAAATTCCATAGTTTACATCATTTACCGTGGGTTTTAAGTTTTTGTCTCACCATTTCCGTCGTACTTCCTTTCTATTATATTGAAAAGAGCCGTAAAGGAGATATTTGTCCAAACAAATTGTTCTTTATTTATGTGTTAAATCAATATATATTCTTCCAAAAAAATAGGAGAAAAGGTAAAGGAAAAGGCTATTGTTCCCATTTTAAAAAGGAACAAAACATTTGATATTTCGGAGTTCCAACTATAAAGGACGAGAAATTTTTACTCTGTTATTAAAAGAACTATTATAATATATCAAAATGAAGCCCATACCGATTGAAATAATCTGATTTGGCCCCACAAAGGAACCATATTTTTTACGCAAATTTTATTGTTTACCTCATTTACAGAGGGTTTCAAGTGTTTGTCTCACCATTTCCCTTGTACTTACATTCTATTTTATTCAAAAGAGTCATAAAGGAGATATTGGTGCAAACAAAGGGTTCTTTATTTATGCGTTCAATCAATATCTATGCTTCCAAAAACAAAATAAGGGAAGAGAAAAAGAAAGGAGTTACTGTTCACATTTTAAAAAAGAATAACACATTTGATAAATCACAATTTCAACATTAAAAGATGATAACTTTTGATCGGGTATTGAAAGGACTATATTATTATATGAAATCGAAGCTCGTAGAGATTGACACAATATGAGATGGCCTCAAATTTGGAAAATCATTTTTGTACCTAAATTTCATCATTTACATCATTTATAGAGGGTTTTTAGTTTTTTGCCCACCATTTCCGTTGTACTTACTTTCGATTTTATTCAAAAGAGCCGTAAAGGACATATTGGTGCAGACAAAGGGTTATTTATTTATGTGTTCAATCCATATATATTCTTCCAAAAAATATGAGTAAAGAAAAAGGAAAACGCTACTGTTCCCATTTAAAAAAGGAACAAAACATTTGATAAATCGGAGTTGTAACTTTAAACGACGATAAAAATTTACTTGCATATCGAGACAACTATTATAATATATCAAATTGAAGCTCTTACCCATTCAAACAATCTGATTTGGCACCATACAGGAACCACATTTTTGTCCGCAAATTCCATAGTTTACATCATTTACCGTGGGTTTTAAGTTTTTGTCTCACCATTTCCGTCGTACTTCCTTTCTATTATATTGAAAAGAGCCGTAAAGGAGATATTTGTCCAAACAAATTGTTCTTTATTTATGTGTTAAATCAATATATATTCTTCCAAAAAAATAGGAGAAAAGTTAAAGGAAAAGGCTATTGTTCCCATTTTAAAAAGGAACAAAACATTTGATATTTCGGAGTTCCAACTATAAAGGACGAGAAATTTTTACTCTGTTATTAAAACAACTATTATAATATATCAAAATGAAGCCCATACCGATGGAAATAATCTGATTTGGCCCCACAAAGGAACCATATTTTTTACGCAAATTTTATTGTTTACCTCATTTACAGAGGGTTTTAAGTGTTTGTCTCACCGTTTCACTTGTACTTACTTTCTATTTTATTCAAAAGAGTCATAAAGGAGATATTGGTGCAAACAAAGGGTTCTTTATTTATGCGTTCAATCAATATCTATGCTTCCAAAAACAAAATAAGGGAAGAGAAAAAGAAAGGAGTTACTGTTCACATTTTAAAAAAGAATAAAACATTTGATAAATCACAATTTCAACATTAAAAGATGATAACTTTTGATCGGGTATTGAAAGGACTATATTATTATATGAAATCGAAGCTCGTAGAGATTGACACAATATGAGATGGCCTCAAATTTGGAAAATCATTTTTGTACCTAAATTTCATCATTTACATCATTTATAGAGGGTTTTTAGTTTTTTGCCCACCATTTCCGTTGTACTTACTTTCGATTTTATTCAAAAGAGCCGTAAAGGAGATATTGGTGCAAACAAAGGGTTCTTTATTTATTTGCTCAATCCATATATATTCTTCCAAAAAATATAAGTAAAGAAAAAGGAAAACGCTACTGTTCCCATTTAAAAAAGGAAAAAAACATTTGATAAATCGGAGTTCCAACTTTAAACGACGATAAAATTTTACTTGCATATCAAGACAACTATTATAATATATCAAATTGAAGCTCTTACCCATTCAAACAATCTGATTTGGCCCCATAGAGGAACCACATTTTTGTCCGCAAATTCCATAGTTTACATCATTTACCGTGGGTTTTAAGTGTTTGTCTCACCATTTCCGTCGTACTTCCTTTCTATTATATTGAAAAGAGCCGTAAACGAGATATTTGTCCAAACAAATTGATCTTTATTTATGTGTTAAATCAATATATATTCTTCCAAACAAAATATGAGAAAAGTGAAAGGAAAAGGCTATTGTTCCCATTTTAAAAAGGAACAAAACATTTGATAAATCGGAGTTCCAACTTTAAAGGACACTAAATATTTAATCTGTTATCGAGACAACTATTATAATATATCAAATTGAACGTCATACCGATTCAAACAATCTGATTTGGCCCCACAAAGGAACCACATTTTTGTACGCAAATTCCATCTTTTACATCATTACAGAGGGTTTTAAGTGTTTGTCTCACCATTTCCGTTGTACTTACTTTCTATTTTATTGAAAAGAGCCGTAAAGGAGATATTGGTGCAAACAAAGGGTTCTTTATTTATGCGTTTAAGCAATATCTATGCTTCAAAAAAAAAATAAGGGAAGAGAAAAAGAAAGGAGTTACTATTCACATTTTAAAAAAGAATAAAACATTTGATAAATCACAATTTCAACTTTAAAAGATGATAACTTTTGATCGGGTATTGAAAGGACTATATTATTATATGAAATCGAAGCTCGTAGAGATTAACACAATATGAGATGGCCTCAAATTTGGAAAATCATTTTTGTACCTAAATTTCATCATTTACATCATTTATAGAGGGTTTTTAGTTTTTTGCCCACCATTTCCGTTGTACTTACTTTCGATTTTATTCAAAAGAGCCGTAAAGGACATATTGGTGCAGACAAAGGGTTATTTATTTATGTGTTCAATCCATATATATTCTTCCAAAAAATATGAGTAAAGAATAAGGAAAACGCTACTGTTCCCATTTAAAAAAGGAACAAAACATTTGATAAATCGGAGTTCCAACTTTAAACGACGATAAAAATTTACTTGCATATCGAGACAATTATTATAATATATCAAATTGAAGCTCTTACCCATTCAAACAATCTGATTTGGCCCCATAGAGGAACCACATTTTTGTCCGCAAATTCCATAGTTTACATCATTTACCGTGGGTTTTAAGTGTTTGTCTAACCATTTCCGTTGTACTTACTTTCTATTATATTGAAAAGAGCCGTAGAGGAGATATTTGTCCAAACAAATTGATCTTTATTTATGTGTTAAATCAATATATATTCTTCCAATCAAAATATGAGGAAAGTGAAAGGAAAAGGCTATTGTTCCCATTTTAAAAAGGAACAAAACATTTGATAAATCGGAGTTCCAACTTTAAAGGACACTAAATATTTACTCTGTTATCAAAACAACTATTATAATATATCAAAATGAAGCCCGTACCGATTGAAACAATCTGATTTGGCCCCACAAAGGAACAACATTTTTGTACGCAAATTCCATCGTTTACATTATTTACAGAGGGTTTTAAGTGTTTGTCTCACCATTTCCGTTGTACTTACTTTCTATTATATTGAAAAGAACCGTAAAGGAGATATTTGTCCTAACAACTTGTTCTTTATTTATGTGTTAAATCAATATATATTCTTCCAAACAAAATATGAGAAAAGTGAAAGGAAAAGGCTATTGTTCCCATTTTAAAAAGGAACAAAACATTTGATAAATCGGAGTTCGAACTTTAAAGGACACTAAATATTTACTCTGTTATCGAAACAACTATTATAATATATCAAAATGAAGCCCGTACCGATTGAAACAATCTGATTTGGCCCCACAAAGGAACCACATTTTTGTACGCAAATTCCATCGTTTACATCATTTACAGAGGGTTTTAAGTGTTTGTCTCACCATTTCCCTTGTACTTACTTTCGATTTTATTCAAAAGAGCCGTAAAGGAGATATTGGTGCAAACAAAGGGTTCTTTATTTATGCGTTCAATCAATATCTATGCTTCCAAAAACAAAATAAGGGAAGAGAAAAAGAAAGGAGTTACTGTTCACATTTTAAAAAAGAATAAAACATTTGATAAATCACAATTTCAACTTTAAAAGATGATAACTTTTGATCGGGTATTGAAAGGACTATATTATTATATGAAATCGAAGCTCGTAGAGATTCACACAATATCAGATGGCCTCAAATTTGGAAAATCATTTTTGTACCTAAATTTCATCATTTACATCATTTATAGAGGGATTTTAGTTTTTTGCCCACCATTTCCGTTGTACTTACTTTCGATTTTATTCAAAAGAGCCGTAAAGGAGATATTGGTGCAAACAAAGGGTTCTTTATTTATGTGTTCAATCCATATATATTCTTCCAAAAAATATGAGTAAAGAATAAGGAAAACGCTACTGTTCCCATTTAAAAAAGGAACAAAACATTTGATAAATCGGAGTTCCAACTTTAAACGACGATAAAAATTTACTTGCATATCGAGACAATTATTATAATATATCAAATTGAAGCTCTTACCCATTCAAACAATCTGATTTGGCCCCATAGAGGAACCACATTTTTGTCCGCAAATTCCATAGTTTACATCATTTACCGTGGGTTTTAAGTGTTTGTCTAACCATTTCCGTTGTACTTACTTTCTATTATATTGAAAAGAGCCGTAGAGGAGATATTTGTCCAAACAAATTGATCTTTATTTATGTGTTAAATCAATATATATTCTTCCAATCAAAATATGAGGAAAGTGAAAGGAAAAGGCTATTGTTCCCATTTTAAAAAGGAACAAAACATTTGATAAATCGGAGTTCCAACTTTAAAGGACACTAAATATTTACTCTGTTATCAAAACAACTATTATAATATATCAAAATGAAGCCCGTACCGATTGAAACAATCTGATTTGGCCCCACATAGGAACAACATTTTTGTACGCAAATTCCATCGTTTACATTATTTACAGAGGGTTTTAAGTGTTTGTCTCACCATTTCCGTTGTACTTACTTTCTATTATATTGAAAAGAACCGTAAAGGAGATATTTGTCCTAACAACTTGTTCTTTATTTATGTGTTAAATCAATATATATTCTTCCAAACAAAATATGAGAAAAGTGAAAGGAAAAGGCTATTGTTCCCATTTTAAAAAGGAACAAAACATTTGATAAATCGGAGTTCGAACTTTAAAGGACACTAAATATTTACTCTGTTATCGAAACAACTATTATAATATATCAAAATGAAGCCCGTACCGATTAAAACAATCTGATTTGGCCCCACAAAGGAACCACATTTTTGTACGCAAATTCCATCGTTTACATCATTTACAGAGGGTTTTAAGTGTTTGTCTCACCATTTCCCTTGTACTTACTTTCGATTTTATTCAAAAGAGCCGTAAAGGAGATATTGGTGCAAACAAAGGGTTCTTTATTTATGTGTTCAATCCATATATATTCTTCGAAAAAAATATGAGTAAAGAAAAAGGAAAAAGCTACTGTTCCCATTTAAAAAATGAACAAAACATTTGATAACTCGGAGTTCCAACTTTAAACGACGATAAAAATTTACTTGCATATCGAGACAACTATTATAATATATCAAATTGAAGCTCTTACCCATTCAAACAATCTGATTTGGCCCCATACCGGAACCACATTTTTGTCCGCAAATTCCATAGTTTACATCATTTACCGTGGGTTTTAAGTTTTTGTCTCACCATTTCCGTCGTACTTCCTTTCTATTATATTGAAAAGAGCCGTAAAGGAGATATTTGTCCAAACAAATTGTTCTTTATTTATGTGTTAAATCAATATATATTATTCCAAACAAATTATGAGGAAAGTGAAAGGAAAAGGCTATTGTTCCCATTTTAAAAAGGAACAAAACATTTGATAAATCGGAGTTCCAACTATAAAGGATGAGATATTTTTACTCTGTTAACAAAACAACTATTATAATATATCAAAATAAAGCCCGTACCGATTGAAATAATCTGATTTGGCCCCACAAAGGAACCACATTTTTGTACGCAAATTCCATCTTTTACATCATTTACAGAGGGTTTTAAGTGTTTGTCTCACCATTTCCGTTGTACTTACTTTCTATTTTATTGAAAAGAGACGTAAAAGAGATATTGGTGCAAACAAAGGGTTCTTTATTTATGCGTTTAAGCAATATCTATGCTTCAAAAAAAAATAAGGGAAGAGAAAAAGAAAGGAGTTACTATTCACATTTTAAAAAAGAATAAAACATTTGATAAATCACAATTTCAACTTTAAAAGATGATAACTTTTGATCGGGTATTGAAAGGACTATATTATTATATGAAATCGAAGCTCGTAGAGATTCACACAATATGAGATGGCCTCAAATTTGGAAAATCATTTTTGTACCTAAATTTCATCATTTACATCATTTATAGAGGGTTTTTAGTTTTTTTCCCACCATTTCCGTTGTACTTACTTTCGATTTTATTCAAAAGAGCCGTAAAGGACATATTGGTGCAGACAAAGGGTTATTTATTTATGTGTTCAATCCATATATATTCTTCGAAAAAAATATGAGTAAAGAAAAAGGAAAAAGCTACTGTTCCCATTTAAAAAATGAACAAAACATTTGATAACTCGGTGTTCCAACTTTAAACGACGATAAAATTTTACTTGCATATCGAGACAACTATTATAATATATCAAATTGAAGCTCTTACCCATTCAAACAATCTGATTTGGCCCCATACAGGAACCACATTTTTGTCCGCAAATTCCATAGTTTACATCATTTACCGTGGGTTTTAAGTTTTTGTCTCACCATTTCCGTCGTACTTCCTTTCTATTATATTGAAAAGAGCCGTAAAGGAGATATTTGTCCAAACAAATTGTTCTTTATTTATGTGTTAAATCAATATATATTCTTCCAAAAAAATAGGAGAAAAGGTAAAGGAAAAGGCTATTGTTCCCATTTTAAAAAGGAACAAAACATTTGATATTTCGGAGTTCCAACTATAAAGAACGAGAAATTTTTACTCTGTTATTAAAACAACTATTATAATATATCAAAATGAAGCCCATACCGATTGAAATAATCTGATTTGGCCCCACAAAGGAACCATATTTTTTACGCAAACTTTATTGTTTACCTCATTTACAGAGGGTTTTAAGTGTTTGTCTCACCATTTCCCTTGTACTTACTTCTTATTTTATTCAAAAGAGTCATAAAGGAGATATTGGTGCAAACAAAGGGTTCTTTATTTATGCGTTCAATCAATATCTATGCTTCCAAAAACAAAATAAGGGAAGAGAAAAAGAAAGGAGTTACTGTTCACATTTTAAAAAAGAATAACACATTTGATAAATCACAATTTCAACATTAAAAGATGATAACTTTTGATCGGGTATTGAAAGGACTATATTATTATATGAAATCGAAGCTCGTAGAGATTGACACAATATGAGATGGCCTCAAATTTGGAAAATCATTTTTGTACCTAAATTTCATCATTTACATCATTTATAGAGGGTTTTTAGTTTTTTGCCCACCATTTCCGTTGTACTTACTTTCAATTTTATTCAAAAGAGCCGTAAAGGACATATTGGTGCAGACAAAGGGTTATTTATTTATGTGTTCAATCCATATATATTCTTCCAAAAAATATGAGTAAAGAAAAAGGAAAACGCTACTGTTCCCATTTAAAAAAGGAACAAAACATTTGATAAATCGGAGTTGTAACTTTAAACGACGATAAAAATTTACTTGCATATCGAGACAACTATTATAATATATCAAATTGAAGCTCTTACCCATTCAAACAATCTGATTTGGCACCATACAGGAACCATATTTTTGTCCGCAAATTCCATAGTTTACATCATTTACCGTGGGTTTTAAGTTTTTGTCTCACCATTTCCGTCGTACTTCCTTTCTATTATATTGAAAAGAGCCGTAAAGGAGATATTTGTCCAAACAAATTGTTCTTTATTTATGTGTTAAATCAATATATATTCTTCCAAAAAAATAGGAGAAAAGTTAAAGGAAAAGGCTATTGTTCCCATTTTAAAAAGGAACAAAACATTTGATATTTCGGAGTTCCAACTATAAAGGACGAGAAATTTTTACTCTGTTATTAAAACAACTAATATAATATATCAAAATGAAGCCCATACCGATGGAAATAATCTGATTTGGCCCCACAAAGGAACCATATTTTTTATGCAAATTTTATTGTTTACCTCATTTACAGAGGGTTTTAAGTGTTTGTCTCACCGTTTCACTTGTACTTACTTTCTATTTTATTCAAAAGAGTCATAAAGGAGATATTGGTGCAAACAAAGGGTTCTTTATTTATGCGTTCAATCAATATCTATGCTTCCAAAAACAAAATAAGGGAAGAGAAAAAGAAAGGAGTTACTGTTCACATTTTAAAAAAGAATAAAACATTTGATAAATCACAATTTCAACATTAAAAGATGATAACTTTTGATCGGGTATTGAAAGGACTATATTATTATATGAAATCGAAGCTCGTAGAGATTGACACAATATGAGATGGCCTCAAATTTGGAAAATCATTTTTGTACCTAAATTTCATCATTTACATCATTTATAGAGGGTTTTTAGTTTTTTGCCCACCATTTCCGTTGTACTTACTTTCGATTTTATTCAAAAGAGCCGTAAAGGAGATATTGGTGCAAACAAAGGGTTCTTTATTTATTTGCTCAATCCATATATATTCTTCCAAAAAATATAAGTAAAGAAAAAGGAAAACGCTACTGTTCCCATTTAAAAAAGGAACAAAACATTTGATAAATCGGAGTTCCAACTTTAAACGACGATAAAATTTTACTTGCATATCAAGACAACTATTATAATATATCAAATTGAAGCTCTTACCCATTCAAACAATCTGATTTGGCCCCATAGAGGAACCACATTTTTGTCCGCAAATTCCATAGTTTACATCATTTACCGTGGGTTTTAAGTGTTTGTCTCACCATTTCCGTCGTACTTCCTATCTATTATATTGAAAAGAGCCGTAAACGAGATATTTGTCCAAACAAATTGATCTTTATTTATGTGTTAAATCAATATATATTCTTCCAAACAAAATATGAGAAAAGTGAAAGGAAAAGGCTATTGTTCCCATTTTAAAAAGGAACAAAACATTTGATAAATCGGAGTTCCAACTTTAAAGGACACTAAATATTTAATCTGTTATCGAGACAACTATTATAATATATCAAATTGAACGTCATACCGATTCAAACAATCTGATTTGGCCCAATAGAGGAACCACATTTTTGTACGCAAATTCCATCGTTTACATCATTTACCGTGGGTTTTAAGTGTTTGTCTCACCATTTCCGTTGTACTTACTTTCTATTATATTGAAAAGTGCCATAAAGGAGATATTTGTCCAAACAAATTGATCTTTATTTATGTGTTAAATCAATATATATTCTTCAAAACAAAATATGAGAAAAGTGAAAGGAAAAGGCTATTGTTCCCATTTTAAAAAGGAACAAAACATTTGATAAATCGGAGTTCCAACTTTAAAGGACACTAAATATTTACTCTGTTATCAAAACAACTATTATAATATATCAAAATGTAGCCCGTACCGATTGAAACAATCTGATTTGGCCCCACAAAGGAACAACATTTTTGTACGCAAATTCCATCGTTTACATTATTTATAGAGGGTTTTAAGTGTTTGTCTCACCATTTCCGTTGTACTTACTTTCTATTATATTGAAAAGAACCGTAAAGGAGATATTTGTCCTAACAACTTGTTCTTTATTTATGTGTTAAATCAATATATATTCTTCCAAACAAAATATGAGAAAAGTGAAAGGAAAAGGCTATTGTTCCCATTTTAAAAAGGAACAAAACATTTGATAAATCGGAGTTCGAACTTTAAAGGACACTAAATATTTACTCTGTTATCGAAACAACTATTATAATATATCAAAATGAAGCCCGTACCGATTGAAACAATCTGATTTGGCCCCACAAAGGAACCACATTTTTGTACGCAAATTCCATCGTTTACATCATTTACAGAGGGTTTTAAGTGTTTGTCTCATCATTTCCCTTGTACTTACTTTCGATTTTATTCAAAAGAGCCGTAAAGGAGATATTGGTGCAAACAAAGGGTTCTTTATTTATGCGTTCAATCAATATCTATGCTTCCAAAAACAAAATAAGGGAAGAGAAAAAGAAAGGAGTTACTGTTCACATTTTAAAAAAGAATAAAACATTTGATAAATCACAATTTCAACTTTAAAAGATGATAACTTTTGATCGGGTATTGAAAGGACTATATTATTATATGAAATCGAAGCTCGTAGAGATTCACACAATATGAGATGGCCTCAAATTTGGAAAATCATTTTTGTACCTAAATTTCATCATTTACATCATTTATAGAGGGATTTTAGTTTTTTGCCCACCATTTCCGTTGTACTTACTTTCGATTTTATTCAAAAGAGCCGTAAAGGAGATATTGGTGCAAACAAAGGGTTCTTTATTTATGTGTTCAATCCATATATATTCTTCGAAAAAAATATGAGTAAAGAAAAAGGAAAAAGCTACTGTTCCCATTTAAAAAATGAACAAAACATTTGATAACTCGGAGTTCCAACTTTAAACGACTATAAAAATTTACTTGCATATCGAGACAACTATTATAATATATCAAATTGAAGCTCTTACCCATTCAAACAATCTGATTTGGCCCCATACAGGAACCACATTTTTGTCCGCAAATTCCATAGTTTACATCATTTACCGTGGGTTTTAAGTGTTTGTCTCACCATTTCCGTCGTACATCCTTTCTATTATATTGAAAAGAGCGGTAAAGGAGATATTTGTCCAAACAAATTGTTCTTTATTTATGTGTTAAATCAATATATATTCTTCCAAACAAATTATGAGGAAAGTGAAAGGAAAAGGCTATTGTTCCCATTTTAAAAAGGAACAAAACATTTGATAAATCGGAGTTCCAACTATAAAGGATGAGAAATTTTTACTCTGTTAACAAAACAACTATTATAATATATCAAAATAAAGCCCGTACCGATTGAAATAATCTGATTTGGCCCCACAAAGGAACCACATTTTTGTACGCAAATTCCATCTTTTACATCATTTACAGAGGGTTTTAAGTGTTTGTCTCACCATTTCCGTTGTACTTACTTTCTATTTTATTGAAAAGAGCCGTAAAGGAGATATTGGTGCAAACAAAGGGTTCTTTATTTATGCGTTTAAGCAATATCTATGCTTCAAAAAAAAATAAGGGAAGAGAAAAAGAAAGGAGTTACTATTCACATTTTAAAAAAGAATAAAACATTTGATAAATCACAATTTCAACTTTAAAAGATGATAACTTTTGATCGGGTATTGAAAGGACTATATTATTATATGAAATCGAAGCTCGTAGAGATTCACACAATATGAGATGGCCTCAAATTTGGAAAATCATTTTTGTACCTAAATTTCATCATTTACATCATTTATAGAGGGTTTTTAGTTTTTTGCCCACCATTTCCGTTGTACTTACTTTCGATTTTATTCAAAAGAGCCGTAAAGGACATATTGGTGCAGACAAAGGGTTATTTATTTATGTGTTCAATTCATATATATTCTTCGAAAAAAATATGAGTAAAGAAAAAGGAAAAAGCAACTCTTCCCATTTAAAAAATGAACAAAACATTTGATAACTCGGTGTTCCAACTTTAAACGACTATAAAAATTTACTTGCATATCGAGACAACTATTATAATATATCAAATTGAAGCTCTTACCCATTCAAACAATCTGATTTGGCCCCATACAGGAACCACATTTTTGTCCGCAAATTCCATAGTTTACATCATTTACCGTGGGTTTTAAGTGTTTGTCTCACCATTTCCGTCGTACATCCTTTCTATTATATTGAAAAGAGCGGTAAAGGAGATATTTGTCCAAACAAATTGTTCTTTATTTGATGTGTTAAATCAATATATATTCTTCCAAACAAATTATGAGGAAAGTGAAAGGAAAAGGCTATTGTTCCCATTTTAAAAAGGAACAAAACATTTGATAAATCGGAGTTCCAACTATAAAGGATGAGAAATTTTTACTCTGTTAACAAAACAACTATTATAATATATCAAAATAAAGCCCGTACCGATTGAAATAATCTGATTTGGCCCCACAAAGGAACCACATTTTTGTACGCAAATTCCATCTTTTACATCATTTACAGAGGGTTTTAAGGGTTTGTCTCACCATTTCCGTTGTACTTACTTTCTATTTTATTGAAAAGAGCCGTAAAGGAGATATTGGTGCAAACAAAGGGTTCTTTATTTATGCGTTTAAGCAATATCTATGCTTCAAAAAAAAATAAGGGAAGAGAAAAAGAAAGGAGTTACTATTCACATTTTAAAAAAGAATAAAACATTTGATAAATCACAATTTCAACTTTAAAAGATGATAACTTTTGATCGGGTATTGAAAAGACTATATTATTATATGAAATCGAAGCTCGTAGAGATTCACACAATATGAGATGGCCTCAAATTTGGAAAATCATTTTTGTACCTAAATTTCATCATTTACATCATTTATAGAGGGTTTTTAGTTTTTTGCCCACCATTTCCGTTGTACTTACTTTCGATTTTATTCAAAAGAGCCGTAAAGGACATATTGGTGCAGACAAAGGGTTATTTATTTATGTGTTCAATCCATATATATTCTTCGAAAAAAATATGAGTAAAGAAAAAGGAAAAAGCTACTGTTCCCATTTAAAAAATGAACAAAACATTTGATAACTCGGTGTTCCAACTTTAAACGACGATAAAATTTTACTTGCATATCGAGACAACTATTATAATATATCAAATTGAAGCTCTTACCCATTCAAACAATCTGATTTGGCCCCATACAGGAACCACATTTTTGTCGGCAAATTCCATAGTTTACATCATTTACCGTGGGTTTTAAGTTTTTGTCTCACCATTTCCGTCGTACTTCCTTTCTATTATATTGAAAAGAGCCGTAAAGGAGATATTTGTCCTAACAACTTGTTCTTTATTTATGTGTTAAATCAATATATATTCTTCCAAAAAAATAGGAGAAAAGTTAAAGGAAAAGGCTATTGTTCCCATTTTAAAAAGGAACAAAACATTTGATATTTCGGAGTTCCAACTATAAAGGACGAGAAATTTTTACTCTGTTATTAAAACAACTATTATAATATATCAAAATGAAGCCCATACCGATTGAAATAATCTGATTTGGCCCCACAAAGGAACCATATTTTTTACGCAAATTTTATTGTTTACCTCATTTGCAGAGGGTTTTAAGTGTTTGTCTCACCATTTCCCTTGTACTTACTTTCTATTTTATTCAAAAGAGTCATAAAGGAGATATTGGTGCAAACAAAGGGTTCTTTATTTATGCATTCAATCAATATCTATGCTTCCAAAAAAAAATAAAGGAAGAGAAAAAGAAAGGAGTTACTGTTCACATTTTAAAAAAGAATAAAACATTTGATAAATCACAATTTCAACTTTAAAAGATGATAAATTTTGATCGGGTATTGAAAGGACTATATTATTATATGAAATCGAAGCTCGTAGAGATTCACACAATATGAGATGGCCTCAAATTTGGAAAATCATTTTTGTACCTAAATTTCATCATTTACATCATTTATAGAGGGATTTTAGTTTTTTGCCCACCATTTCCGTTGTACTTACTTTCGATTTTATTCAAAAGAGCCGTAAAGGAGATATTGGTGCAAACAAAGGGTTCTTTATTTATGTGTTCAATCCATATATATTCTTCGAAAAAAATATGAGTAAAGAAAAAGGAAAAAGCTACTGTTCCCATTTAAAAAATGAACAAAACATTTGATAACTCGGAGTTCCAACTTTAAACGACTATAAAAATTTACTTGCATATCGAGACAACTATTATAATATATCAAATTGAAGCTCTTACCCATTCAAACAATCTGATTTGGCCCCATACAGGAACCACATTTTTGTCCGCAAATTCCATAGTTTACATCATTTACCGTGGGTTTTAAGTGTTTGTCTCACCATTTCCGTCGTACATCCTTTCTATTATATTGAAAAGAGCGGTAAAGGAGATATTTGTCCAAACAAATTGTTCTTTATTTATGTGTTAAATCAATATATATTCTTCCAAACAAATTATGAGGAAAGTGAAAGGAAAAGGCTATTGTTCCCATTTTAAAAAGGAACAAAACATTTGATAAATCGGAGTTCCAACTATAAAGGATGAGAAATTTTTACTCTGTTAACAAAACAACTATTATAATATATCAAAATAAAGCCCGTACCGATTGAAATAATCTGATTTGGCCCCACAAAGGAACCACATTTTTGTACGCAAATTCCATCTTTTACATCATTTACAGAGGGTTTTAAGTGTTTGTCTCACCATTTCCGTTGTACTTACTTTCTATTTTATTGAAAAGAGCCGTAAAGGAGATATTGGTGCAAACAAAGGGTTCTTTATTTATGCGTTTAAGCAATATCTATGCTTCAAAAAAAAAATAAGGGAAGAGAAAAAGAAAGGAGTTACTATTCACATTTTAAAAAAGAATAAAACATTTGATAAATCACAATTTCAACTTTAAAAGATGATAACTTTTGATCGGGTATTGAAAGGACTATATTATTATATGAAATCGAAGCTCGTAGAGATTCACACAATATGAGATGGCCTCAAATTTGGAAAATCATTTTTGTACCTAAATTTCATCATTTACATCATTTATAGAGGGTTTTTAGTTTTTTGCCCACCATTTCCGTTGTACTTACTTTCGATTTTATTCAAAAGAGCCGTAAAGGACATATTGGTGCAGACAAAGGGTTATTTATTTATGTGTTCAATTCATATATATTCTTCGAAAAAAATATGAGTAAAGAAAAAGGAAAAAGCAACTCTTCCCATTTAAAAAATGAACAAAACATTTGATAACTCGGTGTTCCAACTTTAAACGACTATAAAAATTTACTTGCATATCGAGACAACTATTATAATATATCAAATTGAAGCTCTTACCCATTCAAACAATCTGATTTGGCCCCATACAGGAACCACATTTTTGTCCGCAAATTCCATAGTTTACATCATTTACCGTGGGTTTTAAGTGTTTGTCTCACCATTTCCGTCGTACATCCTTTCTATTATATTGAAAAGAGCGGTAAAGGAGATATTTGTCCAAACAAATTGTTCTTTATTTATGTGTTAAATCAATATATATTCTTCCAAACAAATTATGAGGAAAGTGAAAGGAAAAGGGTATTGTTCCCATTTTAAAAAGGAACAAAACATTTGATAAATCGGAGTTCCAACTATAAAGGATGAGAAATTTTTACTCTGTTAACAAAACAACTATTATAATATATCAAAATAAAGCCCGTACCGATTGAAATAATCTGATTTGGCCCCACAAAGGAACCACATTTTTGTACGCAAATTCCATCTTTTACATCATTTACAGAGGGTTTTAAGGGTTTGTCTCACCATTTCGTTGTACTTACTTTCTATTTTATTGAAAAGAGCCGTAAAGGAGATATTGGTGCAAACAAAGGGTTCTTTATTTATGCGTTTAAGCAATATCTATGCTTCAAAAAAAAAATAAGGGAAGAGAAAAAGAAAGGAGTTACTATTCACATTTTAAAAAAGAATAAAACATTTGATAAATCACAATTTCAACTTTAAAAGATGATAACTTTTGATCGGGTATTGAAAAGACTATATTATTATATGAAATCGAAGCTCGTAGAGATTCACACAATATGAGATGGCCTCAAATTTGGAAAATCATTTTTGTACCTAAATTTCATCATTTACATCATTTATAGAGGGTTTTTAGTTTTTTGCCCACCATTTCCGTTGTACTTACTTTCGATTTTATTCAAAAGAGCCGTAAAGGACATATTGGTGCAGACAAAGGGTTATTTATTTATGTGTTCAATCCATATATATTCTTCGAAAAAAATATGAGTAAAGAAAAAGGAAAAAGCTACTGTTCCCATTTTAAAAATGAACAAAACATTTGATAACTCGGTGTTCCAACTTTAAACGACGATAAAATTTTACTTGCATATCGAGACAACTATTATAATATATCAAATTGAAGCTCTTACCCATTCAAACAATCTGATTTGGCCCCATACAGGAACCACATTTTTGTCCGCAAATTCCATAGTTTACATCATTTACCGTGGGTTTTAAGTTTTTGTCTCACCATTTCCGTCGTACTTCCTTTCTATTATATTGAAAAGAGCCGTAAAGGAGATATTTGTCCTAACAACTTGTTCTTTATTTATGTGTTAAATCAATATATATTCTTCCAAAAAAATAGGAGAAAAGTTAAAGGAAAAGGCTATTGTTCCCATTTTAAAAAGGAACAAAACATTTGATATTTCGGAGTTCCAACT
Organism: Hippophae tibetana; assembly: GCA_037013495.1. Classification (NCBI taxonomy): domain Eukaryota; kingdom Viridiplantae; phylum Streptophyta; class Magnoliopsida; order Rosales; family Elaeagnaceae; genus Hippophae; species Hippophae tibetana. Next base: position 48,856,220 of record CM072810.1, read on the forward strand.
ATAAAGGACGAGAAATTTTTACTCTGTTATTAAAACAACTATTATAATATATCAAAATGAAGCCCATACCGATTGAAATAATCTGATTTGGCCCCACAAAGGAACCATATTTTTTACGCAAATTTTATTGTTTACCTCATTTGCAGAGGGTTTTAAGTGTTTGTCTCACCATTTCCCTTGTACTTACTTTCTATTTTATTCAAAAGAGTCATAAAGGAGATATTGGTGCAAACAAAGGGTTCTTTATTTATGCATTCAATCAATATCTATGCTTCCAAAAAAAAAATAAAGGAAGAGAAAAAGAAAGGAGTTACTGTTCACATTTTAAAAAAGAATAAAACATTTGATAAATCACAATTTCAACTTTAAAAGATGATAAATTTTGACTCAGGTATTGAAACGACTATATTATTATATGAAATCGAAGCTCGTAGCGATTCACACAATATGGGATGGCCATAAATTTGGAATATCATATTTTGTACCTAAATTTCATCATTTACATCATTTATAGAGGGTTTTTAGTTTTTTGCCCACCATTTCCGTTGTACTTACTTTCGATTTTATTCAAAAGAGCCGTAAAGGACTTATTGGTGCAGACAAAGGGTTATTTATTTATGTGTTCAATCCATATATATTCTTCCAAAAAATATGAGTAAAGAAAAAGGAAAACGCTACTCTTCCCATTTAAAAAAGGAACAAAACATTTGATAAATCGGAGTTCCAACTTTAAACGACGATAAAAATTTACTTGCATATCGAGATAACTATTATAATATATCAAATTGAAGCTCTTACCCATTCAAACAATCTGATTTGGCCCCATACAGGAACCACATTTTTGTCCGCAAATTCCATAGTTTACGTCATTTACCGTGGGTTTTAAGTTTTTGTCTCACCATTTCCGTCGTACTTCCTTTCTATTATATTGAAAAGAGCCGTAAAGGAGATATTTGTCCAAACAAATTGTTCTTTATTTATGTGTTAAATCAATATATATTCTTCCAAAAAAATAGGAGAAAAGTTAAAGGAAAAGGCTAATGTTCCCATTTTAAAAAGGAACAAAACATTTGATATTTCGGAGTTCCAACTATAAAGGACGAGAAATTTTTACTCTGTTATTAAAACAACTATTATAATATATCAAAATGAAGCCCATACCGATTGAAATAATCTGATTTGGCCCCACAAAGGAACCATATTTTTTACGCAAATTTTATTGTTTACCTCATTTACAGAGGGTTTTAAGTGTTTGTCTCACCATTTCCCTTGTACTTACTTTCTATTTTATTCAAAAGAGTCATAAAGGAGATATTGGTGCAAACAAAGGGTTCTTTATTAATGCGTTCAATCAATATCTATGCTTCCAAAAACAAAATAAGGGAAGAGAAAAAGAAAGGAGTTACTGTTCACATTTTAAAAAACAATAAAACATTTGATAAATCACAATTTCAACATTAAAAGATGATAACTTTTGATCGGGTATTGAAAGGACTATATTATTATATGAAATCGAAGCTCGTATAGATTGACACAATATGAGATGGCCTCAAATTTGGAAAATCATTTTTGTACCTAAATTTCATCATTTACATCATTTATAGAGGGTTTTTAGTTTTTTGCCCACCATTTCCGTTGTAAACAAAGGGTTCTTTATTTATTTGCTCAATCCATATATATTATTCCAAAAAATATAAGTAAAGAAAAAGGAAAACGCTACTGTTCCCATTTAAAAAAGGAACAAAACATTTGATAAATCGGAGTTCCAACTTTAAACGACGATAAAATTTTACTTGCATATCAAGACAACTATTATAATATATCAAATTGAAGCTCTTACCCATTCAAACAATCTGATTTGGCCCCATAGATGAACCACATTTTTGTCCGCAAATTCCATAGTTTACATCATTTACCGTGGGTTTTAAGTGTTTGTCTCACCATTTCCGTCGTACTTCCTTTCTATTATATTGAAAAGAGCCGTAAACGAGATATTTGTCCAAACAAATTGATCTTTATTTATATGTTAAATCAATATATATTCTTCCAAACAAAATATGAGAAAAGTGAAAGGAAAAGGCTATTGTTCCCATTTTAAAAAGGAACAAAACATTTGATAAATCGGAGTTCCAACTTTAAAGGACACTAAATATTTAATCTGTTATCGAGACAACTATTATAATATATCAAATTGAACGTCATACCGATTCAAACAATCTGATTTGGCCCAATAGAGGAACCACATTTTTGTACGCAAATTCCATCGTTTACATCATTTACCGTGGGTTTTAAGGGATTGTCTCACCATTTCCGTTGTACTTACTTTCTATTATATTGAAAAGTGCCATAAAGGAGATATTTGTCCAAACAAATTGATCTTTATTTATGTGTTAAATCAATATATATTCTTCAAAACAAAATATGAGAAAAGTGAAAGGAAAAGGCTATTGTTCCCATTTTAAAAAGGAACAAAACATTTGATAAATCGGAGTTCCAACTTTAAAGGACACTAAATATTTACTCTGTTATCAAAACAACTATTATAATATATCAAAATGAAGCCCGTACCGATTGAAACAATCTGATTTGGCCCCACAAAGGAACAACATTTTTGTACGCAAATTCCATCGTTTACATTATTTACAGAGGGTTTTAAGTGTTTGTCTCACCATTTCCGTTGTACTTACTTTCTATTATATTGAAAAGAGCCGTAAAGGAGATATTTGTGAAAACAAATTGTTCTTTATTAATGTGTTAAATCAATATATATTCTTCCAAACAAAATATGAGAAAAGTGAAAGGAAAACGCTACTCTTCCCATTTAAAAAAGGAACAAAACATTTGATAAATCGGAGTTCCAACTTTAAACGACGATAAAAATTTAGTTGCATATAGAGACAATTATTATAATATATCAAATTGAAGCTCTTACCCATTCAAACAATCTGATTTGGCCCCATAGAGGAACCACATTTTTGTCCGCAAATTCCATAGTTTACATCATTTACCGTGGGTTTTAAGTGTTTGTCTCACCATTTCCGTTGTACTTACTTTCTATTATATTGAAAAGAGCCGTAAAGGAGATATTTTTCCAAACAAATTGATCTTTATTTATGTGTTAAATCAATATATATTCTTCCAAACAAAATATGAGGAAAGTGAAAGGAAAAGGCTATTGTTCCCATTTTAAAAAGGAACAAAACATTTGATAAATCGAAGTTCCAACATTAAAGGACACTAAATATTAATCTGTTATCAAAACAACTATTATAATATATCAAAATGAAGCCCGTACCGATTGAAACAATCTGATTTGGCCCCACAAAGGAACAACATTTTTGTACGCAAATTCCATCGTTTACATTATTTACAGAGGGTTTTAAGTGTTTGTCTCACCATTTCCGTTGTACTTACTTTCTATTATATTGAAAAGAGCCGTAAAGGAGATATTTGTGAAAACAAATTGTTCTTTATTAATGTGTTAAATCAATATATATTCTTCCAAACAAAATATGAGAAAAGTGAAAGGAAAAGGCTATTGTTCCCATTTTAAAAAGGAACAAAACATTTGATAAATCAGCGTTCCAACTTTAAAGGACACTAAATATTTACTCTGTTATCGAAACAACTATTATAATATATCAAAATGAATCCCGTACCGATTGAAACAATCTGATTTGGCTCCACAAAGGAACCACATTTTTGTACGCAAATTCCATCGTTTACATCATTTACAGAGGGTTTTAAGTGATTGTCTCACCATTTCACTTGTACTTACTTTCTATTTTATTCAAAAGAACCGTAAAGGAGATATTGGTGCAAACAAAGGGTTCTTTATTTATGCGTTTAATCAATATCTATGCTTCGAAAAAAAAATAAGGGAAAAGAAAAAGAAAGGAGTTACTATTCACATTTTAAAAAAGAATAAAACATTTGATAAATCACAATTTCAACTTTAAAAGATGATAACTTTTGACTCGTGTATTGAAACGACTATATTATTATATGAAATCGAAGCTCGTAGCGATTCACACAATATGAGATGGCCATATATTTGGAATATCATATTTTGTACCTAAATATCATCATTTACCTCATTTATTGAGGGTTTTTTGTTTTTTGCACACCATTTCCATTGTACTTACTTTCGATTTTATTCAAAAGAGCCGTAAAGGAGGTATTGGTGCAAACAAAGGGTGCTTTATTTATTTTCTCAATCCATATATATTCTTCCAAAAAATATGAGTAAAGAAAAAGGAAAATGCTACTGTTCCCATTTAAAAAAGGAATAAAACATTTGATAAATCGGAGTTCCAACTTTAAACGACGATAAAATTTTACTTGCATATCAAGACAACTATTATAATATATCAAATTGAAGCTCTTACCTATTCAAACAATCTGATTTGGCCCCATAGAGGTACCACATTTTTGTCCGCAAATTCCATAGTTTACATCATTTACCGTGGGTTTTAAGTGTTTGTCTCACCATTTCCGTTGTACTTACTTTCTATTATATTGAAAAGAGCCATAAAGGAGATATTTGTCCAAACAAATTGATCTTTATTTATGTGTTAAATCAATATATATTCTTCCAAACAAAATATGAGGAAAGTGAAAGGAAAAGGCTATTGTTCCCATTTTAAAAAGGAACAAAACATTTGATAAATCGGAGTTCCAACATTAAAGGACACTAAATATTAATCTGTTATCAAAACAACTATTATAATATATCAAAATGAAGCCCGTACCGATTGAAACAATCTGATTTGGCCCCGCAAAGGAACAACATTTTTGTACGCAAATTCCATCGTTTACATTATTTACAGAGGGTTTTAAGTGTTTGTCTCACCATTTTCGTTGTACTTACTTTCTATTATATTGAAAAGAGCCGTAAAGGAGATATTTGTGCAAACAAATTGTTCTTTATTTATGTGTTAAATCAATATATATTCTTCCAAACAAAATATGAGAAAAGTGAAAGGAAAAGGCTATTGTTCCCATTTTAAAAAGGAACAAAACATTTGATAAATCGGAGTTCCAACTTTAAAGGACACTAAATATTTACTCTGTTATCGAAACAACTATTATAATATATCAAAATGAAGCCCGTACCGATTCAAACAATCTGATTTGGCCCCACAAAGGAACCACATTTTTGTACGCAAATTCCATCTTTTACATCATTTACAGATGGTTTTAAGTGTTTGTCTCACCATTTCCGTTGTACTTACTTTCTATTTTATTGAAAAGAGCCGTAAAGGAGATATTGGTGCAGACAAAGGGTTCTTTATTTATGCGTTCAATCAATATCTACTTCCAAAAAAAAATAAAGGAAGAGAAAAAGAATGGAGTTACTGTTCAAATTTTAAAAAAGAATAAAACATTTGATAAATCACAATTTCAACTTTATAAGATGATAACTTTTGACTCGGGTATTGAAACGACTATATTATTATATGAAATCGAAGCTCGTAGCGATTCGCACAATATGAGATGGCCTCAAATTTGGAATATCATTTTTGTACCTAAATTTCATCATTTACATCATTTATTGAGGGTTTTTAGTTTTCTGGACACCATTTCCGTTGTACTTACTTTCGATTTTATTCAAAACAGCCGTAAAGGACATATTGGTGCAAACAAAGGGTTCTTTATTTATGTGTTCAATCCATATATATTCTTCGAAAAAAATATGAGTAAAGAAAAAGTAAAAAGCTACTGTTCCCATTTAAAAAAGGCACAAAATATTTGATAAATCGAAGTTCTAACTTTAAACGATGATAAACCTTTACTTGCATATCGAGACAACTATTATAATATATCAAATTGAAGCTCGTACCGATTCAAACAATCTGATTTGTCCCCATAGAGGAACCACATATTTGTACCCAAATTCCATAGTTTACATCATTTACCGAGAGTTTTAAGTGTTTGTCTCACCATTTCCGTTGTACTTACTTTCTAATTTATTCAAAAAAGCCGTAAAGGAGATATTGGTGCAAACAAAGGGTTGTTTATTTATGTGTTCAATCAATATCTATGCTTCCAAAAAAAATAAAGAAAGAGAAAAAGAATGGAGTTACTGTTCACATTTTAAAAAAGAATAAAACATTTGATAAATCAAAATTTCAACTTTATAAGATGATAATATTTGACTCGGGTATTGAAACGACTATATTATTATAGGAAATCGAAGCTCGTAGCGATTCACACAATATGAGATGGCCTCAAATTTGGAATATCATTTTTGTACCTAAATTTCATCATTTACATCATTTATTAAGGGTTTTTAGTTTTTTGCACACCATTTCCGTTGTACTTTCTTTCGTTTTATTCAAAAGAGCCGTAAAGGACATATTGGTGCAAACAAAAGGTTCTTTATTTATGTGTTCAATCCATATATATTTTTCGAAATAAATATGAGTAAAGAAAAAGGAAAAAGCTACTGTTCCAATTTAAAAAAGAACAAAATATTTGATAAATCGGAGTTCTAACTTTAAACGACGATAAACTTTTACTTGCATATCGAGACAACTATTATAATATATCAAATTGAAGCTCGTACCGATTCAAACAATCTGATTTGGCCCTAGAGAGGAACCATAATTTTGTACCCAAATTCCATAGTTTACATCATTTACCGTGGTTTTAAGTGTTTGTCTCACCATTTCCGTTGTACTTACTTTCTATTATATTGAAAAGAGCCATAAAGGAGATATTTGTCCAAAAAAATTGATCTTTATTTATGTGTTAAATCAATATATATTCTTCCAAAAAAAAATGAGAAAATTGAAAGGAAAAGGCTATTGTTCCCATTTTAAAAAGGAATAAAACATTTGATAAATCGGAGTTCCAACTTTAAAGGACAATAAATATTTACTCTGTTATCGAAACTACTATTATAATATATCAAAATGAACCCCGTACCGATTCAAACAATCTGATTTCACCCCACAAAGGAACCACATTTTTGTACGCAAATTCCATCGTTTACATCATTTACAGAGGGTTTTAAGTGTTTTTCTCACCATTTCTGTTGTACTTACTTTCTATTTTATTCAAAAGAGCCGTAAAGGAGATATTGGTGCAAACAAAGGGTTCTTTATTTATGCGTTCAATCAATATATATTCTTCCAAAAAAAAAAATAAGGGAAGAGAAAAAGAAAGCAGCTATTGTTCACATTTTAAAAAAGAATAAATTATTTGATAAATCACAAAATCAACTATAAAAGATGATAACTTTTGACTCGGGTATTGAATCTACTATATTATTATATGAAAACGAAGCTAGTTGCGATTTGCACAATATGAGATGACCTCAAATTTGGAATATCATTTTTGTACCTAAATTTCATCATTTACATCATTTATTGAGGGTTTTTAGTTTTTTGCCCACCATTTCCGTTGTACTTACTTTCGATTTTGTTCAAAAGAGCTGTAAAGGAGATATTGGTGCAAGCAAAGGGTTCTTTATTTATGTGTTCAATCCCTATATATTCTTCCAAAAAATATGACCAAAGAAAAAGGAAAAGGCTACGGTTCCCCTTTAAAAAAGAACAAAATATTTGATAAATCAGAGTTCTAACTTTAAACGACGATAAACTTTTACATGAACATCGAGACAACTATTATAATATATCAAATTGAAGCTCGTACCGATTCAAACAATCTGATTTGTCCCCATAGAGGAACCACATATTTGTACGCAAATTCCACCGTTTACATCATTTACCGAGAGTTTTAAGTGTTTGTCTCACCATTTCCGTTGTACTTACTTTCTATTATATTGAAAAGAGCCGTAAAGGAGATATTTGTCCAAAAATATTGATCTTTATTTATGTGTTAAATCAATATAAATTCTTCCAAAAAAAATATGAGAAAAGTGAAAGGTAAAGGCTATTGGTCCTATTTTAAAAAGGAAGAAAACATTTGATTAATCGGAGTTCCAACTTTAAAGGACAATACATATTTACTCTGTTATCGAAACAACTATTATAATATATGAAAATGAAGCCCGTACCAATTCAAACAATCTGGTTTGGCCCCACAAAGGAACCACATTTTTGTACGCAAATTCCATCGTTTACATCATTTACCGAGGGTTTTAAGTGTTTGTCTCACCATTGCCGTTGTACTTACTTTCTATTTTATTCAAAAGAGCCGTAAAGGAGATATTGCTGCAAACAAAGGGTCCTTTATTTATGCGTTCAATCAATATCTATTTTTCCAAAACAAAAATAAGGGAAGAGAAAAAGAAAGGAGCTACTGTTCACATTTTAAAAAAGAATAAAACATTTGATAAATCGCAATTGCAACTTTAAAAGATTATAACTTTTGACTCGGGTATTAAAACGACTATATTATTATATGAAACCGAAGCTCGTAGCGATTCGCACAATATGAGATGGGCTCAAATTTGGAATATCATTTTTGTACCTAAATTTCATCATTTACATCATTTATTGAGGGTTTTTAGTATTTTTCCCACCATTTTCCTTTGTACTTATTTTCGATTTTAAACAAAAGAGCCGTAAAGGAGATATTGGTGCAAACAAAGGGTTCTTTATTTATGTGTTCAATCCATATATATTCTTCGAAAAAAATATGAGTAAAGAAAAAGGAAAACGCTACTGTTCATATTTAAAAAAGGAACAAAACATTTGATAACTCGGAGTTCCAACTTTAAACGATGATATAATTTTACTTGTATATCGAGACAACTATTATAATATATCAAAATGAAGCCCGTACCGATTCAAACAATCTGATTTGGCCCCACAAAGGAACCATATTTTTGTAACCAAATTCCATCGTTTACATCATTTACCGACGGTTTTAAGTGTTTGTCTCACCATTTACGTTGTACTTACTTTCTATTTTATTAAAAAGAGCCGTATAGGAGATATTGGTGCAAACAAAGGGTTCTTTATTTATGCGTTCAATCAATATCTATGCTTCCAAAAAAAATATGGGAAGAGAAATAGAAAGGAGGTACTGTTCACATTTTAAAAAAGAATAAAACATTGGATAAATCGCAATTTCAACTATAAAAGATGATAACTTTTGACTCGGGTATTGAAACGACTATATTATTTTATGAAACGGAAGCTTGTAGCGATTCGCACAATATGAGATGGCCTCAAATTTGGAATATCATTTTTGTACCTAAATTTCATCATTTACATCATTTATTGAGGGATTTTAGTGTTTTGCCAACAATTTCCGTTGTAGTTACTTTCGATTTTATTCAAAAGAACTGTAAAGGAGATATTGGTGCAAGCAAAGGGTTCTTTATTTATGTGTTCAATCCATATATATTCTTCGAAAAAAAAAGAGTAAAGAAAAAGGAAAAAGCTACGGTTCCCCTTTAAAAAAGGAACAAAATATTTGATAAATCGGAGTTCTAACTTTAAACGACGATAAACTTTTACTTGCATATCGAGACAACTATTATAATATATCAAATTGAAGCTCGTACCGATTCAAACAATCTGATTTGTCCCCATAGAGGAACCACATATTTGTACCCAAATTCCATAGTTTACATCATTTACCGAGAGTTTTAAGTGTTTGTCTCACCATTTCCGTTGTACTTACTTTCTATTATATTGAAAAGAGCCGTAAAGGAGATATTTGTCCAAAAAAATTGATCTTTATTTATGTGTTAAATCAATATATATTCTTCCAAACAAATATGAGAAAAGTGAAAGGAAAAGGCTATTGGTCCCATTTTAAAAAGGAAGAAAACATTTGATTAATCGGAGTTCCAACTATAAAGGACGAGAAATATTTACTCTGTTATCAAAACAACTATTATAATATATCAAAATGAAGGCCGTACCGATTCAAACAATCTGATTTTGCCCCACAAAGGAACCTTATTTTTGTACGCAAATTCCATCGTTTACATCATTTACAGTGGGTTTTAAGTGTTTGTCTCACCATTTCCGTTGTACTTACTTTCTATTTTATTCAAAAGAGCCGTAAAGGAGATATTGGTGCAAACAAAGGGTTCTTTATTTATGCGTTCAATCAATATCTATGCTTCCAAAAAAAATAAAGGAAGAGAAAAAGAATGGAGTTACTGTTCACATTTTAAAAAAGAATAAAACATTTGATAAATCAAAATTTCAACTTTATAAGATGATAATATTTGACTCGGGTATTGAAACGACTATATTATTATATGAAATCGAAGCTCGTAGCGATTCACACAATATGAGATGGCCTCAAATTTGGAATATCATTTTTGTACCTAAATTTCATCATTTACATCATTTATTAAGGGTTTTTAGTTTTTTGCACACCATTTCCGTTGTACTTTATTTCGTTTTATTCAAAAGAGCCGTAAAGGACATATTGGTGCAAAAAAAAGGTTCTTTATTTATGTGTTCAATCCATATATATTCTTCGAAATAAATATGAGTAAAGAAAAAGGAAAAAGCTACTGTTCCAATTTAAAAAAAGAAGAAAATATTTGATAAATCGGAGTTCTAACTTTAAACGACGATAAACTTTTACTTGCATATCGAGACAACTATTATAATATATCAAATTGAAGCTCGTACCGATTCAAACAATCTGATTTGGCCCCAGAGAGGAACCACATTTTTGTACCCAAATTCCATAGTTTACATCATTTACCGTGGGTTTTAAGTGTTTGTCTCACCATTTCCGTTGTACTTACTTTCTATTATATTGAAAAGAGCCGTAAAGGAGATATTTGTCCAAAAAAATTGATCTTTATTTATGTGTTAAATCAATATATATTCTTCCAAAAAAAATGAGAAAATTGAAAGGAAAAGGCTATTGTTCCCATTTTAAAAAGAAATAAAACATTTGATAAATCAGAGTTCCAACTTTAAAGGACAATAAATATTTACTCTGTTATCGAAACTACTATTATAATATATCAAAATGAAGCCCGTACCGATTCAAACAATCTGATTTCGCCCCACAAAGGAACCACATTTTTGTACGCAAATTCCATCGTTTACATCATTTACAGAGGGTTTTAAGTGTTTGTCTCACCGTTTCTGTTGTACTTACTTTCTATTTTATTCAAAAGAGTCGTAAAGGAGATATTGGTGCAAACAAAGGGTTCTTTATTTATGCGTTCAATCAATATATATTCTTCCAAAAAAAATAAGGGAAGAGAAAAAGAAAGGAGCTATTGTTCACATTTTAAAACAGAATAAATTATTTGATAAATCACAAAATCAACTATAAAAGATGATAACTTTTGACTCGGGTATTGAATCTTCAATATTATTATATGAAAACGAAGCTCGTTGCGATTTGCACAATATGAGATGACCTCAAATTTGGAATATCATTTTTATACATAAATTTCATCATTTACATCATTTATTGAGGGTTTTTAGTTTTTTGCCCACCATTTCCGTTGTACTTACTTTCGATTTTGTTCAAAAGAGTTGTAAAGGAGATATTGGTGCAAGCAAAGGGTTCTTTATTTATGTGTTCAATCCCTATATATTCTTCCAAAAAATATGAGTAAAGAAAAAGGAAAAGGCTACGGTTCCCCTTTAAAAAAGAACAAAATATTTGATAAATCGGAGTTCTAACTTTAAACGACGATAAAGTTTTACTTCAACATCGAGACAACTATTATAATATATCAAATTGAAGCTCGTACCGATTCAAACAATATGATTTGTCCCCATAGAGGAACCACATATTTGTACGCAAATTCCACCGTTTACATCATTTACCGAGAGTTTTAAGTGTTTGTCTCACCATTTCCGTTGTACTTACTTTCTATTATATTGAAAAGAGCCGTAAAGGAGATATTTGTCCAAACAAAGTGATCTTTATTTATGTGTTAAATCAATATATATTCTTCCAAAAAAAATATGAGAAAAGTGAAAGGTAAAGGCTATTGGTCCCATTTTAAAAAGCAATAAAACATTTGATTAATCGGAGTTCCAACTTTAAAGGACAATACATATTTACTCTGTTATCGAAACAACTATTATAATATATGAAAATGAAGCCCGTACCAATTCAAACAATCTGATTTGGCCCCACAAAGGAACCACATTTTTGTAAGCAAATTCCATCGTTTACATCATTTACCGAGAGTTTTAATTGTTTGTCTCACCATTGCCGTTGTACTTACATTTTATTTTATTCAAAAGAGCCGTAAAGGAGATATTGCTGTAAATAAAGGGTCCCTTATTTATGTGTTCAATCAATATCTATTTTTCCAAAAAAAAAAATAAGGGAAGAGAAAAAGAAAGGAGTTATTGTTCACATTTTAAAAAAGAATAAAACATTTGATAAATCACAATTTCAACTATAAAAGATGATAACTTTTGACTCGGGTATTAAAACGACTATATTATTATATGAAACCGAAGCTCGTAGCGATTCGCACAATATGAGATGGGCTCAAATTTGGAATATCATTTTTGTACCTAAATTTCATCATTTACATCATTTATTGAGGGTTTTTATTTTTTTTCCCACCATTTTCCTTTGTACTTATTTTCGATTTTATACAAAAGAGTCGTAAAGGAGATATTGGTGCAAACAAAGGGTTCTTTATTTATGTGTTCAATCCATATATATTCTTCCAAAAAAAATATGAGAAAAGTGAAAGGAAAATGCTATTGTTCCCATTTGAAAAAGGAACAAAACATTTGATAAATCGGAGTTCCAACTTTAAAGGACAATAAATATTTACTCAGTTATCGAAACAACTATTATAATATATCAAAATGAAGCTCGTACCGATTCAAACAATCTGATTTGGCCCCACAAAGGAACCACATTTTTGTAACCAAATTCCATCGTTTACATCATTTACCGAGGATTTTAAGTGTTTGTCTCACCATTTACGTTGTACTTACTTTCTATTTTATTCAAAAGAGTCGTAAAGGAGATATTTATCCAAAAAAATTGATCTTTATTTATGTGTTAAATCAATATATATTCTTCCAAACAAATATGAGAAAAGTGAAAGGAAAAGGCTATTGTTCCCATTTTAAAAAGGAACAAAACATTTGATATTTCTGAGTTCCAACTATAAAGGACGAGAAATATTTACTCGGTTATCAAAACAACTATTATAATATATCAAAATGAAGGCCGTAACGATTCAAACAATCTGATTTTGCCCCACAAAGGAACCATATTTTTGTACGCAAATTCCATCGTTTACATCATTTACAGAGGGTTTTAAGTGTTTGTCTCACCATTTCCGTTGTACTTACTTTCTATTTTATTCAAAAGAGTCGTAAAGGAGATATTGGTGCAAACAAAGGGTTCTTTATTTATGCGTTCAATCAATATCTATTCTTCCAAAAAACAATAAGGGAAGAGAAAAAGAATGGAGTTACTATTCACATTTTGAAAAAGAATAAAACATTTGATAAATCACAATTTCAACTTTATAAGATGATAACTTTGGGCTCGGGTATTGAAACGACTATATTATTATTTGAAATCGAAGCTCGTAGCGATTCGCACAATATGAGATGGCCTAAAATTTGGAATATCATTTTTGTACCTAAATTTCATCATTTACATCATTTATTGAGGATTTTTAGTTTTTTGCCCACCATTTCCATTGTACTTACTTTCGATTTTATTCAAAAGAGCTATAAAGGAGATATTGGTGCAAGCAAAGGGTTCTTTATTTATGTGTTCAATCCATATATATTCTTCGAAAAATATATGAGTAAAGAAAAAGGAAAATGCTACTATTCCCATTTAAAAAAGGAACAAAATATTTGATAAATCGGAGTTCTAACTTTAAAGGACGATAAACTTTTACTTGCATATCGAGACAACTATTATAATATATCAAATTAAAGCTCGTACCGATTCAAACAATCTGATTTGGCCCCATAGACAAACCATATTTTTGTACCCAAATTCCATAGTTTACATCATTTACCGTGGGTTTTAAGTGTTTGTCTCACCATTTCTGTTGTACTTACTTTCCATTATATTGAAAAGAGCCGTAAAGGAGATATTTATCCAAAAAAATTGATCTTTATTTACGTGTTAAATCAGTATATATTCTTCCAAACAAATATGAGAAAAGTGAAAGGAAAAGGCTATTGTTCCCATTTTAAAAAGGAACAAAACATTTGATATTTCGGAGTTCCAACTATAAAGGACGAGAAATATTTACTCTGTTATCAAAACAACTATTATAATATATCAAAATGAAGGCCGTACCGATTCAAACAATCTGATTTGGCCCCACAAAGGAACCACATTTTTCTATGCAAATTCCATCGTTTACATCATTTATAGAGGGTTTTAAGTGTTTATCTCACCATTTCCGTTGTACTTACTTTCTATTTTATTCAAAAGAGCCGTAAAGGAGATATTGGTGCAAACAAAGGGTTCTTTATTTATGCGTTCAATCAATATCTATGCTTCCAAAACAAAAAATAAAGGAAGAGAAAAAGAATGGAGTTACTCTTCAAATTTTGAAAAAGAATAAAACATTTGATAAATCACAATTTCAACTTTATAAGATGATAACTTTTAACTCGGGTATTGAAACGACTATATTATTATATGAAATCGAAGCTCGTAGCGATTCACACAATATGAGAAGGCCTAAAATTTCGAATATCATTTTTGAACATATATTTCATCATTTACATCATTTCTAAGGATTTTTAGTTTTTTGCCCACCATTTCCATTGTACTTACTTTCGATTTTATTCAAAAGAGCTATAAAGGAGATATTGGTGCAAGCAAAGGGTTCTTTATTTATGTGTTCAGTCCATATATATTCTTCGAAAAAAATATGAGTAAAGAAAAAGGAAAAGGCTACTGTTCCCATTTAAAAAAGGAACAAAATATTTGATAAATCGGAGTTCTAACTTTAAACGACGATAAACTTTTACTTGCATATCGAGACAACTATTATAATATATCAAATTGAAGCTCGTACCGATTCAAACAATCTGATTTGGCCCCATAGAGGAACCACATTTTTGTACCCAAATTCCATAGTTTACATCATTTACCGTGGATTTTAAGTGTTTGTCTCTCCATTTCTGTTGTACTTACTTTCTATTATATTGAAAAGAGCCTTAAAGGAGATATTTGTCCAAAAAAATTGATCTTTATTTATGTGTTAAATCAATATATATTCTTCCAAAAAAATATGAGAAAATTGAAAGGAAAAGGCTATTGTGCCCATTTTAAAAAGGAACAAAACATTTGATAAATCGGAGTACCAACTTTAAAGGACAATAAATATTTACTCTGTTATCGAAACAACTATTATAATATATCAAAATGAAGCCCGTACCGATTCAAACAATCTGATTTGGCCCCACAAAGGAACAACATTTTTGTACGCAAATTCCATCGTTTACATCATTTACCGAGGGTTTTAAGTGTTTGTCTCACCATTGCGGTTGTACTTGCTTTCTATTTTATTCAAAAGAGCCATAAAGGAGATATTGGTGCAAACAAAGGGTTCTTTATTTATGCGTTCAATCAATATCTATTCTTCCAAAAAACAATAAGGGAAGAGAAAAAGAATGGAGTTACTATTCACATTTTGAAAAAGAATAAAACATTTGATAAATCACAATTTCAACTTTATAAGATGATAACTTTGGGCTCGGGTATTGAAACGACTATATTATTATTTGAAATCGAAGCTCGTAGCGATTCGCACAATATGAGATGGCCTAAAATTTGGAATATCATTTTTGTACCTAAATTTCATCATTTACATCATTTATTGAGGATTTTTAGTTTTTTGCCCACCATTTCCATTGTACTTACTTTCGATTTTATTCAAAAGAGCTATAAAGGAGATATTGGTGCAAGCAAAGGGTTCTTTATTTATGTGTTCAATCCATATATATTCTTCGAAAAATATATGAGTAAAGAAAAAGGAAAATGCTACTCTTCCCATTTAAAAAAGGAACAAAATATTTGATAAATCGGAGTTCTAACTTTAAACGACGATAAACTTTTACTTGCATATCGAGACAACTATTATAATATATCAAATTAAAGCTCGTACCGATTCAAACAATCTGATTTGGCCCCATAGACAAACCATATTTTTGTACCCAAATTCCATAGTTTACATCATTTACCGTGGGTTTTAAGTGTTTGTCTCACCATTTCTGTTGTACTTACTTTCTATTATATTGAAAAGAGCCGTAAAGGAGATATTTATCCAAAAAAATTGATCTTTATTTACGTGTTAAATCAGTATATATTCTTCCAAACAAATATGAGAAAAGTGAAAGGAAAAGGCTATTGTTCCCATTTTAAAAAGGAACAAAACATTTGATATTTCGGAGTTCCAACTATAAAGGACGAGAAATATTTACTCTGTTATCAAAACAACTATTATAATATATCAAAATGAAGGCCGTACCGATTCAAACAATCTGATTTGGCCCCACAAAGGAACCACATTTTTCTACGCAAATTCCATCGTTTACATCATTTATAGAGGGTTTTAAGTGTTTATCTCACCATTTCCGTTGTACTTACTTTCTATTTTATTCAAAAGAGCCGTAAAGGAGATATTGGTGCAAACAAAGGGTTCTTTATTTATGCGTTCAATCAATATCTATGCTTCCAAAACAAAAAATAAAGGAAGAGAAAAAGAATGGAGTTACTCTTCAAATTTTGAAAAAGAATAAAACATTTGATAAATCACAATTTCAACTTTATAAGATGATAACTTTTAACTCGGGTATTGAAACGACTATATTATTATATGAAATTGAAGCTCGTAGCGATTCACACAATATGAGAAGGCCTAAAATTTCGAATATCATTTTTGAACCTATATTTCATCATTTACATCATTTATTAAGGATTTTTAGTTTTTTGCCCACCATTTCCATTGTACTTACTTTCGATTTTATTCAAAAGAGCTATAAAGGAGATATTGGTGCAAGCAAAGGGTTCTTTATTTATGTGTTCAGTCCATATATATTCTTTGAAAAAAATATGAGTAAAGAAAAAGGAAAAGGCTACTGTTCCCATTTAAAAAAGGAACAAAATATTTGATAAATCGGAGTTCTAACTTTAAACGACGATAAACGTTTACTTGCATATCGAGACAACTATTATAATATATCAAATTGAAGCTCGTACCGATTCAAACAATCTGATTTGGCCCCATAGAGGAACCACATTTTTGTACCCAAATTCCATAGTTTACATCATTTACCGTGGATTTTAAGTGTTTGTCTCTCCATTTCTGTTGTACTTACTTTCTATTATATTGAAAAGAGCCTTAAAGGAGATATTTGTCCAAAAAAATTGATCTTTATTTATGTGTTAAATCAATATATATTCTTCCAAAAAAATATGAGAAAATTGAAAGGAAAAGGCTATTGTGCCCATTTTAAAAAGGAACAAAACATTTGATAAATCGGAGTACCAACTTTAAAGGACAATAAATATTTACTTTGTTATCGAAACAACTATTATAATATATCAAAATGAAGCTCGTACCGATTCAAACAATCTGATTTGGCCCCACAAAGGAACAACATTTTTGTACGCAAATTCCATCGTTTACATCATTTACCGAGGGTTTTAAGTGTTTGTCTCACCATTGCGGTTGTACTTGCTTTCTATTTTATTCAAAAGAGCCATAAAGGAGATATTGGTGCAAAGGAAGGGTCCTTTATTTATGCGTTCAATCAATATCTATTCTTCCAAAAAAAAATAAGGGAAGAGAAAAAGAAAGGATTTATTGTTCACATTTTAAAAAAGAATAAAACACTTGATAAATCACAATTTCAACTATAAAAGATGATAACTTTTGACTCGGGTATTGAAACGACTATATTATTATATGAAACCGAAGCTCGTAGCGATTCACACAATATGAGATGGCCTCAAATTTGGAATATCATTTTTGTACCTAAATTTCATCATTTACATCATTTATTGAGGGTTTTTAGTTTTTTGCCCACCATTTTCCTTTGTACTTATTTTCGATTTTATTCAAAAGAGCTATAAAGGAGATATTGGTGCAAGCAAAGGGTTCTTTATTTATGTGTTCAATCCATATATATTCTTCGAAAAAAATATGAGTAAAGAAAAAGGAAAAAACTACTTTTCCCATTTAAAAAAGGAACAAAACATTTGATAAATCCCAGTTCTAAATTTAAACGACGATAAACTCTTACTTGCATATCGAGACAACTATTATAATATATCAAATTGAAGCTCGTACCGATTCAAACAATCTGATTTGGCCCCATAGAGGAACCACATTTTTGTACCCAAATTCCATAATTTACATCATTTACCGTGGGTTTTAAGTGTTTGTCTCACCATTTCTGTTGTACTTACTTTCTATTATATTGAAAAGAGCCTTAAAAGAGATATTTGTCCAAAAAAATTGATCTTTATTTATGTGTTAAATCAATATATATTCTTCCAAAAAAAATAAGAGAAAAGTGAAAGGAAAAGGCTATTGTTCCCATTTTAAAAAGGAACAAAACATTTGATAAATCGGAGTTCCAACTTTAAAGGACAATAAATATTTACTCTGTTATCGAAACAACTATTATAATATATCAAAATGAATCCCGTACCGATTCAAACAATCTGATTTGGCCCCTCAAAGGAACCACATTTTTGTACGCAAATTCCATCGTTTACATAATTTACAGAGGGTTTTAAGTGTTTGTCTCACCATTTCCGTTGTACTTACTTTCTATTTTATTCAAAAGATCCGTAAAGGGGATATTGGTGCAAAAAAAGGGTTCTTTATGTAAGCGTTCAATCAATATCTATGCTTCGAAAAAAACAAATAAAGGAAGAGAAAAAGAATGGAGTTACTATTCACATTTGGAAAAAGAATAAAACATTTGATAAATCACAATTTCAACTTTATAGGATGATAACTTTTAACTCGTGTACTGAAACGACTATATTATTATATGAAATCGAAGCTCGTAGCGATTCACACAATATGAGATGGCCTCAAATTTGGAATATCATTTTTGTACCCAAATTCCATCTTTTACATCATTTATCGAGGGTTTTAAGTGTTTGTCTCACCATTTCCGTTGTACTTACTTTCGATTTTATTCAAAAGAGCCGTAAAGGAGATATTGGTGCAAGCAAAGGGTTCTTGATTTATGTGTTCAATCTATATATATTCTTCCAAAAATATTAGTAAAGAAAAAGGAAAAGTCTATTGTTCTCATTTAAAAAAGGAACAAAACATTTGATAAATCGGAGTTCCAACTTTAAACGACAATATATTTTACTTGCATATCGAGACAACTATTATAATATATCAAAATGAAGCCCGTACCGTTTCAAAAAATCTGATTTGGCCCCACAAAGGAACCATATTTTTGTAACCAAATTCCATCGTTTACATCATTTACCGAGGGTTTTAAGTGTTTGTCTCACCATTTCCGTTGTACTTACTTTCTATTTTATTAAAAAGAGCCATATAGGAGATATTGGTGCAAACAAAGGGTTCTTTATTTATGCGTTCAATCAATATCTATGCTTCCAAAAAAAAATAAGGGAAGAGAAAGAGAAAGGAGCTACTGTTCACATTTTAAAAAAGAATAAAACATTGGATAAATCGCAATTTCATCTATAAAAGATGATAACTTTTTACTCGGGTATAGAAACGACTATATTATTATATGAACCGGAAGCTCGTAGCGATTCACACAATATGAGAAGGCCTCAAATTTGGAATATCATTTTTGTACCTAAATTTCATCATTTACATCATTTATTGAGGGTTTTTAGTTTTTTGCCCACCATTTCCGTTGTACTTACTTTCGATTTTATTCAAAAGAGCTGTGAAGGAGATATTGGTGCAAGCAAAGGGTTCTTTATTTATGTGTTCAATCCCTATATATTCTTCCAAAAAATATTAGTAAAGAAAAAGGAAAAGGCTACTCTTCCCAATTAAAAAAGGAACAAAACATTTGATAAATCGGAGTTCCAACTTTAAACGACGATAAATTTTACTTGCATATCGAGACAACTATTATAATATATCAAAATGAAGCTCGTACCGATTCAAACAATCTGATTTGGCCCCATAGAGAACCAAATTTTTGTACCCAATTTCCACCGTTTACATCATTTACCAAGAGTTTTAAGTGTTTGTCTCACCATTTCCGTTGTACTTACTTTCTATTATATTGAAAAGAGCCGTAAAGGAGATATTTGTCCACACAAATTGTTCTTTATTTATGTGTTAAATCAATATATATTCTTCCAAACAAATATGAGAAAAGTGAAAGGAAAAGGCTATTGTTCCCATTTTAAAAAGGAACAAAACATTTGATAAATCGGAGTTCCAACTTTAAAGGACGAGAAATATTTACTCTGTTATCGAAACAACTATTATAATATATCAAAATGAAGCCCCTACCGATTCAAATAATCTGATTTGGCCCCACAAAGGAACCATATTTTTGTACGCAAATTCTATGGTTTACATCATTTACAGAGGGTTTTAAGTGTTTGTCTAACCATTTCCGTTGTACTTACTTTCTATTTTATTCAAAAGAGCCGTAAAGGAGATATTGGTGCAAAAAAAGGGTTGTTTATATATGCGTTCAATCAATATCTATGCTTCGAAAAAAAAAATAAAGGAAGAGAAAATGAATAGAGTTACTGTTCACATTTTAAAAAAGAATAAAACATTTGATAAATCACAATTTCAACTTTATAAGATTATAACTTTTGACTCGGGTATTGAAAAGACTATATTATTATATGAAATCGAAGCTCGTAGCGATTCACACAATATGAGATGGCCTCAAATTTGGAATATCATTTTTGTACCTAAATTTCATCATTTACATCATTTATTAAGGGTTTTTAGTTTTTTGCACACCATTTCCCTTGTACTTACTTTCGTTTTATTCAAAAGAGCTATAAAGGAGATATTAGTGCAAGCAAAGGGTTCTTTATTTATGTGTTAAATCCATATATATTCTTCGAAATAAATATGGGTAAAGAAAAAGGAAAAAGCTACTGTTCCCATTTGAAAAAGGAACAAAACATTTGATATATCGGAGTTCCAACTTTAAAAGACGATAAACTTTTACTTGCATATCGAGACAACTATTATAATATATCAAATTGAAGATTGTACAGATTCAAACAATCTGATTTGGCCTCATAGAGGAACCACATTTTTGTACCCAAATTCCATCATTTACATCATTTATCGTGGGTTTTAAGTGTTTGTCTCACCATTTCTGTTGTACTTACTTTCTATTATATTGAAAAGAGCCGTAAAGGAGATATTTGTCCAAAAAAATTGATCTTTATTTATGTGTTAAATGAATATATATTCTTCCAAAAAAAATATGAGAAAAGTGAAAGGAAAAGGCTATTGTTCCCATTTTAAAAAGGAACAAAACATTTGATAAATCAGAGTTCCAACTTTAAAGGACAATAAATATTTACTCTGTTATCGAAACAACTATTATAATATATCAAAATGTAGCCTGTACCGATTTAAACAATCTGATTTGGCCACACAAAGGAACCACATTTTTGTACGCAAATTCCATCGTTTACATCATTTACAGAGGGTTTTAAGTGTTTGTCTCACCATTTCCGTTGTACTTACTTTCTATTTTATTCAAAAGAGTCGTAAAGGAGATATTGGTGCAAACAAAGGGTTCTTTATTTATGCGTTCAATCAATATCTATTCTTCCAAAAAAAAATAAGGGAAGAGAAAAAGAAAGGAGATATTGTTCACATTTTAAAAAAGAATAAAACATTTGATAAATCGCAATTTCAACTATAAAAGATGATAACTTTTGACTCGGGTATTGAAACGACTATATTATTTTATGAAACGGAAGCTTGTAGCGATTCGCACAATATGAGATGGCCTCAAATTTGGAATATCATTTTTGTACCTAAATTTCATCATTTACATCATTTATTGAGGGATTTTAGTGTTTTGCCAACCATTTCCGTTGTAGTTACTTTCGATTTTATTCAAAAGAGCTGTAAAGGAGATATTGGTGCAAGCAAAGGGTTCTTTATTTATGTGTTCAATCCATATATATTCTTCGAAAAAAAAAGAGTAAAGAAAAAGGAAAAAGCTACGGTTCCCCTTTAAAAAAGGAACAAAATATTTGATAAATCGGAGTTCTAACTTTAAACGACGATAAACTTTTACTTGCATATCGAGACAACTATTATAATATATCAAATTAAAGCTCGTACCGATTCAAACAATCTGATTTGTCCCCATAGAGGAACCACATATTTGTACCCAAATTCCATAGTTTACATCATTTACCGAGAGTTTTAAGTGTTTGTCTCACCATTTCCGTTGTACTTACTTTCTATTATATTGAAAAGAGCCGTAAAGGAGATATTTGTCCAAAAAAATTGATCTTTATTTATGTGTTAAATCAATATATATTCTTCCAAACAAATATGAGAAAAGTGAAAGGAAAACGCTATTGGTCCCATTTTAAAAAGGAAGAAAACATTTGATTAATCGGAGTTCCAACTATAAAGGACGAGAAATATTTACTCTGTTATCAAAACAACTATTATAATATATCAAAATGAAGGCCGTACCGATTCAAACAATCTGATTTTGCCCCACAAAGGAACCTTATTTTTGTACGCAAATTCCATCGTTTACATCATTTATAGTGGGTTTTAAGTGTTTGTCTCACCATTTCCGTTGTACTTACTTTCTATTTTATTCAAAAGAGCCGTAAAGGAGATATTAGTGCAAACAAAGGGTTCTTTATTTATGCGTTCAATCAATATCTATGCTTCCAAAAAAAATAAAGGAAGAGAAAAAGAATGGAGTTACTGTTCACATTTTAAAAAAGAATAAAACATTTGATAAATCAAAATTTCAACTTTATAAGATGATAATATTTGACTCGGGTATTGAAACGACTATATTATTATATGAAATCGAAGCTCGTAGCGATTCACACAATATGAGATGTCCTCAAATTTGGAATATCATTTTTGTACCTAAATTTCATCATTTACATCATTTATTAAGGGTTTTTAGTTTTTTGCACACCATTTCCGTTGTACTTTCTTTCGTTTTATTCAAAAGAGCCGTAAAGGACATATTGGTGCAAACAAAAGGTTCTTTATTTATGTGTTCAATCCATATATATTCTTCGAAATAAATATGAGTAAAGAAAAAGGAAAAAGCTACTGTTCCAATTTAAAAAAAGAAGAAAATATTTGATAAATCGAAGTTCTAACTTTAAACGACGATAAACTTTTACTTGCATATCGAGACAACTATTATAATATATCAAATTGAAGCTCGTACCGATTCAAACAATCTGATTTGGCCCCAGAGAGGAACCACATTTTTGTACCCAAATTCCATAGTTTACATCATTTACCGTGGGTTTTAAGTGTTTGTCTCACCATTTCCGTTGTACTTACTTTCTATTATATTGAAAAGAGCCGTAAAGGAGATATTTGTCCAAAAAAATTGATCTTTATTTATGTGTTAAATCAATATATATTCTTCCAAAAAAAATGAGAAAATTGAAAGGAAAAGGCTATTGTTCCCATTTTAAAAAGAAATAAAACATTTGATAAATCGGAGTTCCAACTTTAAAGGACAATAAATATTTACTCTGTTATCGAAACTACTATTATAATATATCAAAATGAAGCCCGTACCGATTCAAACAATCTGATTTCGCCCCACAAATGAACCACATTTTTGTACGCAAATTCCATCGTTTACATCATTTACAGAGGGTTTTAAGTGTTTGTCTCACCGTTTCTGTTGTACTTACTTTCTATTTTATTCAAAAGAGCCATAAAGGAGATATTGGTGCAAACAAAGGGTTCTTTATTTATGCGTTCAATCAATATATATTCTTCCAAAAAAAAATAAGGGAAGAGAAAAAGAAAGGAGCTATTGTTCACATTTTAAAACAGAATAAATTATTTGATAAATCACAATTTCAACTATAAAAGATGATAACTTTTGACTCGGGTATTGAATCTATAATATTATTATATGAAAACGAAGCTCGTTGCGATTTGCACAATATGAGATGACCTCAAATTTGGAATATCATTTTTGTACCTAAATTTCATCATTTACATCATTTATTGAGGGTTTTTAGTTTTTTGCCCACCATTTCCGTTGTACTTACTTTCGATTTTGTTCAAAAGAGCTGTAAAGGAGATATTGGTGCAAGCAAAGGGTTCTTTATTTATGTGTTCAATCCCTATATATTCTTCCAAAAAATATGAGTAAAGAAAAAGGAAAAGGCTACGGTTCCCCTTTAAAAAAGAACAAAATATTTGATAAATCGGAGTTCTAACTTTAAACGACGATAAAGTTTTACTTCAACATCGAGACAACTATTATAATATATCAAATTGAAGCTCGTACCGATTCAAACAATATGATTTGTCCCCATAGAGGAACCACATATTTGTACGCAAATTCCACCGTTTACATCATTTACCGAGAGTTTTAAGTGTTTGTCTCACCATTTCCGTTGTACTTACTTTCTATTATATTGAAAAGAGCCGTAAAGGAGATATTTGTCCAAACAAAGTGATCTTTATTTATGTGTTAAATCAATATATATTCTTCCAAAAAAAATATGAGAAAAGTGAAAGGTAAAGGCTATTGGTCCCATTTTAAAAAGCAATAAAACATTTGATTAATCGGAGTTCCAACTTTAAAGGACAATACATATTTACTCTGTTATCAAAACAACTATTATAATATATGAAAATGAAGCCCGTACCAATTCAAACAATCTGATTTGGCCCCACAAAGGAACCACATTTTTGTAAGCAAATTCCATCGTTTACATCATTTACCGAGGGTTTTAATTGTTTGTCTCACCATTGCCGTTGTACTTACATTTTATTTTATTCAAAAGAGCCGTAAAGGAGATATTGCTGTAAATAAAGGGTCCTTTATTTATGCGTTCAATCAATATCTATTTTTCCAAAAAAAAAATAAGGGAAGAGAAAAAGAAAGGAGTTATTGTTCACATTTTAAAAAAGAATAAAACATTTGATAAATCACAATTTCAACTATAAAAGATGATAACTTTTGACTCGGGTATTAAAACGACTATATTATTATATGAAACCGAAGCTCGTAGCGATTCGCACAATATGAGATGGGCTCAAATTTGGAATATCATTTTTGTACCTAAATTTCATCATTTACATCATTTATTGAGGGTTTTTATTTTTTTTCCCACCATTTTCCTTTGTACTTATTTTCGATTTTATACAAAAGAGTCGTAAAGGAGATATTGGTGCAAACAAAGGGTTCTTTTATTTATGTGTTCAATCCATATATATTCTTCCAAAAAAAATATGAGAAAAGTGAAAGGAAAATGCTATTGTTCCCATTTGAAAAAGGAACAAAACATTTGATAAATCGGAGTTCCAACTTTAAAGGACAATAAATATTTACTCAGTTATCGAAACAACTATTATAATATATCAAAATGAAGCTCGTACCGATTCAAACAATCTGATTTGGTCCCACAAAGGAACCACATTTTTGTAACCAAATTCCATCGTTTACATCATTTACCGAGGGTTTTAAGTGTTTGTCTCACCATTTACGTAGTACTTACTTTCTATTTTATTCAAAAGAGTCGTAAATGAGATATTTATCCAAAAAAATTGATCT
This sequence comes from Hippophae tibetana, assembly GCA_037013495.1. Lineage (NCBI taxonomy): Eukaryota > Viridiplantae > Streptophyta > Magnoliopsida > Rosales > Elaeagnaceae > Hippophae > Hippophae tibetana. The sequence continues at coordinate 48,881,893 of CM072810.1, forward strand.
TTATTTATGTGTTAAATCAATATATATTCTTCCCAACAAATATGAGAAAAGTGAAAGGAAAAGGCTATTGTTCCCATTTTAAAAAGGAACAAAACATTTGATATTTCTGAGTTCCAACTATAAAGGACGAGAAATATTTACTCGGTTATCAAAACAACTATTATAATATATCAAAATGAAGGCCGTACCGATTCAAACAATCTGATTTTGCCCCACAAAGGAACCATATTTTTGTACGCAAATTCCATCGTTTACATCATTTACAGAGGGTTTTAAGTGTTTGTCTCACCATTTCCGTTGTACTTACTTTCTATTTTATTCAAAAGAGTCGTAGAGGAGATATTGGTGCAAACAAAGGGTTCTTTATTTATGCGTTCAATCAATATCTATTCTTCCAAAAAAAATAAGGGAAGAGAAAAAGAATGGAGTTACTATTCACATTTTGAAAAAGAATAAAACATTTGATAAATCACAATTTCAACTTTATAAGATGATAACTTTGGGCTCGGGTATTGAAACGACTATATTATTATTTGAAATCGAAGCTCGTAGCGATTCGCACAATATGAGATGGCCTAAAATTTGGAATATCATTTTTGTACCTAAATTTCATCATTTACATCATTTATTGAGGGTTTTTAGTTTTTTGCCCACCATTTCCATTGTACTTACTTTCGATTTTATTCAAAAGAGCTATAAAGGAGATATTGGTGCAAGAAAAGGGTTCTTTATTTATGTGTTCAATCCATATATATTCTTCGAAAAATATATGAGTAAAGAAAAAGGAAAATGCTACTATTCCCATTTAAAAAAGGAACAAAATATTTGATAAATCGGAGTTCTAACTTTAAACGACGATAAACTTTTACTTGCATATCGAGACAACTATTATAATATATCAAATTAAAGCTCGTACCGATTCAAACAATCTGATTTGGCCCCATAGACAAACCATATTTTTGTACCCAAATTCCATAGTTTACATCATTTACCGTGGGTTTTAAGTGTTTGTCTCACCATTTCTGTTGTACTTACTTTCTATTATATTGAAAAGTGCCGTAAAGGAGATATTTATCCAAAAAAATTGATCTTTATTTACGTGTTAAATCAGTATATATTCTTCCAAACAAATATGAGAAAAGTGAAAGGAAAAGGCTATTGTTCCCATTTTAAAAAGGAACAAAACATTTGATATTTCGGAGTTCCAACTATAAAGGACGAGAAATATTTACTCTGTTATCAAAACAACTATTATAATATATCAAAATGAAGGCCGTACCGATTCAAACAATCTGATTTGGCCCCACAAAGGAACCACATTTTTCTACGCAAATTCCATCGTTTACATCATTTATAGAGGGTTTTAAGTGTTTATCTCACCATTTCCGTTGTACTTACTTTCTATTTTATTCAAAAGAGCCGTAAAGGAGATATTGGTGCAAACAAAGGGTTCTTTATTTATGCGTTCAATCAATATCTATGCTTCCAAAACAAAAAATAAAGGAAGAGAAAAAGAATGGAGTTACTCTTCAAATTTTGAAAAAGAATAAAACATTTGATAAATCACAATTTCAACTTTATAAGATGATAACTTTTAACTCGGGTATTGAAACGACTATATTATTATATGAAATCGAAGCTCGTAGCGATTCACACAATATGAGAAGGCCTAAAATTTCGAATATCATTTTTGAACCTATATTTCATCATTTACATCATTTATTAAGGATTTTTAGTTTTTTGCCCACCATTTCCATTGTACTTACTTTCGATTTTATTCAAAAGAGCTATAAAGGAGATATTGGTGCAAGGAAAGGGTTCTTTATTTATGTGTTCAGTCCATATATATTCTTCGAAAAAAATATGAGTAAAGAAAAAGGAAGAGGCTACTATTCCCATTTAAAAAAGGAACAAAATATTTGATAAATCGGAGTTCTAACTTTAAACGACGATAAACTTTTACTTGCATATCGAGACAACTATTATAATATATCAAATTGAAGCTCGTACCGATTCAAACAATCTGATTTGGCCCCATAGAGGAACCACATTTTTGTACCCAAATTCCATAGTTTACATCATTTACCGTGGATTTTAAGTGTTTGTCTCTCCATTTCTGTTGTACTTACTTTCTATTATATTGAAAAGAGCCTTAAAGGAGATATTTGTCCAAAAAAATTGATCTTTATTTATGTGTTAAATCAATATATATTCTTCCAAAAAAATATGAGAAAATTGAAAGGAAAAGGCTATTGTGCCCATTTTAAAAAGGAACAAAACATTTGATAAATCGGAGTACCAACTTTAAAGGACAATAAATATTTACTCTGTTATCGAAACAACTATTATAATATATCAAAATGAAGCCCGTACCGATTCAAAAATATCTGATTTGGCCCCACAAAGGAACAACATTTTTGTACGCCAATTCCATCGTTTACATCATTTACCGAGGGTTTTAAGTGTTTGTCTCACCATTGCGGTTGTACTTGCTTTCTATTTTATTCAAAAGAGCCATAAAGGAGATATTGGTGCAAAGGAAGGGTCCTTTATTTATGCGTTCAATCAATATCTATTCTTCCAAAAAAAAATAAGGGAAGAGAAAAAGAAAGGAGTTATTGTTCACATTTTAAAAAAGAATAAACACTTGATAAATCACAATTTCAACTATAAAAGATGATAACTTTTGACTCGGGTATTGAAACGACTATATTATTATATGAAACCGAAGCTCGTAGCGATTCACACAATATGAGATGGCCTCAAATTTGGAATATCATTTTTGTACCTAAATTTCATCATTTACATCATTTATTGAGGGTTTTTAGTTTTTTGCCCACCATTTTCCTTTGTACTTATTTTCGATTTTATTCAAAAGAGCTATAAAGGAGATATTGGTGCAAGCAAAGGGTTCTTTATTTATGTGTTCAATCCATATATATTCTTCGAAAAAAATATGAGTAAAGAAAAAGGAAAAGGCTACTGTTCCCATTTAAAAAAGGAACAAAACATTTGATAAATCCCAGTTCTAAATTTAAACAACGATAAACTCTTACTTGCATATCGAGACAACTATTATAATATATCAAATTGAAGCTCGTACCGATTCAAACAATCTGATTTGGCCCCATAGAGGAACCACATTTTTGTACCCAAATTCCATAATTTACATCATTTACCGTGGGTTTTAAGTGTTTGTCTCACCATTTCTGTTGTACTTACTTTCTATTATATTGAAAAGAGCCTTATAAGAGATATTTGTCCAAAAAAATTGATCTTTATTTATGTGTTAAATCAATATATATTCTTCCAAAAAAAATAAGAGAAAAGTGAAAGGAAAAGGCTATTGTTCCCATTTTAAAAAGGAACAAAACATTTGATAAATCGGAGTTCCAACTTTAAAGGACAATAAATATTTACTCTGTTATCGAAACAACTATTATAATATATCAAAATGAATCCCGTACCGATTCAAACAATCTGATTTGGCCCCTCAAAGGAACCACATTTTTGTACGCAAATTCCATCGTTTACATAATTTACAGAGGGTTTTAAGTGTTTGTCTCACCATTTCCGTTGTACTTACTTTCTATTTTATTCAAAAGATCCGTAAAGGGGATATTGGTGCAAAAAAAGGGTTCTTTATATAAGCGTTCAATCAATATCTATGCTTCGAAAAAAACAAATAAAGGAAAAGAAAAAGAATGGAGTTACTATTCACATTTGGAAAAAGAATAAAACATTTGATAAATCACAATTTCAACTTTATAGGATGATAACTTTTAACTCGTGTACTGAAACGACTATATTATTATATGAAATCGAAGCTCGTTGCGATTCACACAATATGAGATGGCCTCAAATTTGGAATATCATTTTTGTACCCAAATTCCATCTTTTACATCATTTATCGAGGGTTTTAAGTGTTTGTCTCACCATTTCCGTTGTACTTACTTTCGATTTTATTCAAAAGAGCCGTAAAGGAGATATTGGTGCAAGCAAAGGGTTCTTGATTTATGTGTTCAATCTATATATATTCTTCCAAAAAATATTAGTAAAGAAAAAGGAAAAGTCTATTGTTCTCATTTAAAAAAGGAACAAAACATTTGATAAATCGGAGTTCCAACTTTAAACGACAATATATTTTACTTGCATATCGAGACAACTATTATAATATATCAAAATGAAGCCCGTACCGTTTCAAAAAATCTGATTTGGCCCCACAAAGGAACCATATTTTTGTAACCAAATTCCATCGTTTACATCATTTACCGAGGGTTTTAAGTGTTTGTCTCACCATTTCCGTTGTACTTACTTTCTATTTTATTAAAAAGATCCGTATAGGAGATATTGGTGCAAACAAAGGGTTCTTTATTTATGCGTTCAATCAATATCTATGCTTCCAAAAAAAAATAAGGGAAGAGAAAAAGAAAGGAGCTACTGTTCACATTTTAAAAAAGAATAAAACATTGGATAAATCGCAATTTCATCTATAAAAGATGATAACTTTTTACTCGGGTATAGAAACGACTATATTATTATATGAACCGGAAGCTCGTAGCGATTCACACAATATGAGAAGGACTCAAATTTGGAATATCATTTTTGTACCTAAATTTCATCATTTACATCATTTATTGAGGGTTTTTAGTTTTTTGCCCACCATTTCCGTTGTACTTACTTTCGATTTTATTCAAAAGAGCTGTGAAGGAGATATTGGTGCAAGCAAAGGGTTCTTTATTTATGTGTTCAATCCCTATATATTCTTCCAAAAAATATTAGTAAAGAAAAAGGAAAAGGCTACTCTTCCTATTTAAAAAAGGAACAAAACATTTGATAAATCGGAGTTCCAACTTTAAACGACGATAAATTTTACTTGCATATCGAGACAACTATTATAATATATCAAAATGAAGCTCGTACCGATTCAAACAATCTGATTTGGCCCCATAGAGAACCAAATTTTTGTACCCAATTTCCACCGTTTACATCATTTACCGAGAGTTTTAAGTGTTTGTCTCACCATTTCCGTTGTACTTACTTTCTATTATATTGAAAAGAGCCGTAAAGGAGATATTTGTCCACACAAATTGTTCTTTATTTATGTGTTAAATCAATATATATTCTTCCAAACAAATATGAGAAAAGTGAAAGGAAAAGGCTATTGTTCCCATTTTAAAAAGGAACAAAACATTTGATAAATCGGAGTTCCAACTTTAAAGGACGAGAAATATTTACTCTGTTATCGAAACAACTATTATAATATATCAAAATGAAGCCCCTACAGATTCAAATAATCTGATTTGGCCCCACAAAGGAACCATATTTTTGTACGCAAATTCTATGGTTTACATCATTTACAGAGGGTTTTAAGTGTTTGTCTAACCATTTCCGTTGTACTTACTTTCTATTTTATTCAAAAGAGCCGTAAAGGAGATATTGGTGCAAAAAAAGGGTTGTTTATATATGCGTTCAATCAATATCTATGCTTCGAAAAAAAAAATAAAGGAAGAGAAAATGAATGGAGTTACTGTTCACATTTTAAAAAAGAATAAAACATTTGATAAATCACAATTTCAACTTTATAAGATTATAACTTTAGACTCGGGTATTGAAAAGACTATATTATTATATGAAATCGAAGCTCGTAGCGATTCACACAATATGAGATGGCCTCAAATTTGGAATATCATTTTTGTACCTAAATTTCATCATTTACATCATTTATTAAGGATTTTTAGTTTTTTGCACACCATTTCCCTTGTACTTACTTTCGTTTTATTCAAAAGAGCTATAAAGGAGATATTAGTGCAAGCAAAGGGTTCTTTATTTATGTGTTCAATCCATATATATTCTTCGAAATAAATATGAGTAAAGAAAAAGGAAAAAGCTACTGTTCCCATTTGAAAAAGGAACAAAACATTTGATATATCGGAGTTCCAACTTTAAAAGACGATAAACTTTTACTTGCATATCGAGACAACTATTATAATATATCAAATTGAAGATTGTACAGATTCAAACAATCTGATTTGGCCTCATAGAGGAACCACATTTTTGTACCCAAATTCCATCATTTACATCATTTATCGTGGGTTTTAAGTGTTTGTCTCACCATTTCTGTTGTACTTAATTTCTATTATATTGAAAAGAGCCGTAAAGGAGATATTTGTCCAAAAAAATTGATCTTTATTTATGTGTTAAATGAATATATATTCTTCCAAAAAAAATATGAGAAAAGTGAAAGGAAAAGGCTATTGTTCCCATTTTAAAAAGGAACAAAACATTTGATAAATCAGAGTTCCAACTTTAAAGGACAATAAATATTTACTCTATTATCGAAACAACTATTATAATATATCAAAATGAAGCCCGTACCGATTTAAACAATCTGATTTGGCCCCACAAAGGAACCACATTTTTGTACGCAAATTCCATCGTTTACATCATTTACAGAGGGTTTTAAGTGTTTGTCTCACCATTTCCGTTGTACTTACTTTCTATTTTATTCAAAAGAGTCGTAAAGGAGATATTGGTGCAAACAAAGGGTTCTTTATTTATGCGTTCAATCAATATCTATTCCTCCAAAAAAAAATAAGGGAAGAGAAAAAGAAAGGAGATATTGTTCACATTTTAAAAAAGAATAAAACATTTGATAAATCAAATTTCAACTATAAAAGATGATAACTTTTGACTCGGGTATTGAATCGACTATATTATTATATGAAAACGAAGCGCGTCCCGATTCGCACAATATGAGATGGCCTCAAATTTGGAATATCATTTTTGTACCTAAATTTCATCATTTACATCATTTATTGAGGGTTTTTAGTTTTTTGCCCACCATTTCCGTTGTACTTACTTTTGATTTTGTCCAAAAGAGCTGTAAAGGAGATATTGGTGCAAGCAAAGAGTTCTTTATGTATGTGTTCAATCCCTATATATTCTTCCAAAAAATATGAGTAAAGAAAAAGGAAAAGGCTATTGTTCCCCTTTAAAAAAGAACAAAATATTTGATAAATCGGAGTTCTAACTTTAAACGACGATAAACTTTTACTTGCATATCGAGACAACTATTATAATATATCAAATTGAAGCTCGTACCGATTCAAACAATCTGATTTGTCCCGATAGAGGAACCACATTTTTGTACCCAAATTCAATAGTTTACATCATTTACCGTGGGTTTTAAGTGTTTGTCTCTGCATTTCCGTTGTACTTACTTTCTATTATATTGAAAAGAGCCGTAAAGGAGATATTTGTCCAAAAAAATTGATCTTTATTTATGTGTTAAATCAATATATATTCTTCCAAAAAAAATATGAGAAAAGTTAAAGGAAAAGGCTATTGTTCCCATTTTAAAAAGGAACAAAACATTTGATAAATAGGAGTTCCAACTTTAAAGGACAATAAATATTTACTCTATTATCGAAACAACTATTATAATATATCAAAATGAAGCCCGTACCGATTCAAACAATCTGATTTGGCCCCTCAAAAGAACCACATTTTTCTACGCAAATTCCATCGTTTACATCATTTATAGAGGGTTTTAAGTGTTTATCTCACCATTTCCGTTGTACTTACTTTCTATTTTATTCAAAAGAGCCGTAAAGGAGATATTGGTGCAAACAAAGGGTTCTTTATTTATGCGTTCAATCAATATCTATGCTTCCAAAACAAAAAATAAAGGAAGAGAAAAAGAATGGAGTTACTTTTCACATTTTGAAAAAGAATAAAACATTTGATAAATCACAATTTCAACTTTATAAGATGATAACTTTTGACTCGGGTATTGAAACGACTATATTATTATATGAAATCGAAGCTCGTAGCGATTAACACAATATGAGATGGCCTCAAATTTGGAATATCATTTTTGAAGCTAAATTTCATCATTTATTGAGGGTTTTTAGTTTTTTGACCATAATTTCCGTTGTACTTACTTTCGATTTTATTCAAAAGAGCTGCAAAGGAGATATTGGTGCAAGCAAAGGGTTCTTTATTTATGTGTTCAATCCATATATATTCTTCAAAAAAAATATGAGTAAAGAAAAAGGGAAAGGCTATTGTTCCCCTTTAAAAAAGAACAAAATATTTGATAAATCGGAGTTCTAACTTTAAACGACGATAAACTTTTACTTGCATATCGAGACAACTATTATAATATATCAAATTGAAGCTCGTACCGATTCAAACAATCTGGTTTGTCCCGATAGAGGAACCACATTTTTGTACCCAAATTCCATAGTTTACATCATTTACCGTGGGTTTTAAGTGTTTGTCTCTACATTTCCGTTGTACTTACTTTCTATTATATTGAAAAGAGCCGAAAAGGAGATATTTGTCCAAAAAAATTGATCTTTATTTATGTGTTAAATCAATATATATTCTTCCAATAAAAATATGAGAAAAGTGAAAGGAAAAGGCTATTGTTCCCATTTTAAAAAGGAACAAAACATTTGATAAATCGGAGTTCCAACTTTAAAGGACGAGAAATATTTACTTGCATATCGAGAAAACTATTATAATATATGAAATTGAAGATCGTACAGATTCAAACAATCTGATTTGGCCCCATAGAGGAACCACATTTTTGTATGCAAATTCCATCATTTACATCATTTACCGAGGGTTTCAAGTGTTTGTCTCACCATTTCCGTTGTACTTTCTCTCTATTTTATTCAAAAGAGCCGTAAAGGAGATATTGGTGCAAAAAAAAGGGTTCTTTATATATGCCTTCAATCAATATCTATGCTTCCAAACAAAAAATAAAGGAAGAGAAAAAGAATGGAGTTACTTTTCACATTTTGAAAAAGAATAAAACATTTGATAAATCACAATTTCAACTTTATAAGATGATAACTTTTGACTCGGGTATTGAAACGACTATATTATTATATGAAATCGAAGCTCGTAGCGATTCACACAATATGAGATGGCCATTAATTTGGAATATCATTTTTGTACCAAAATTTCATCATTTACATCATTTATTGAGGGTTTTTAGTTCTTTGCCCACCATTTCCATTGTACTTACTTTCGATTTTATTCAAAAGAGCTATAAAGGAGATATTGGTGCAAGCAAAGGGTTCTTTATTTATGTGTTCAATCCATATATATTCTTCGAAAAAAATATGAGTAAAGAAAAAGGAAAAGGCTACTATTCCCATTTAAAAAAGGAACAAAACATTTGATAAATCCAAGTTCTAACTTTAAACGACGATAAACTTTTACTTGCATATCGAGACAACTATTAATATATATCAAATTGAAGCTCGTACCGATTCAAACAATCTGATTTGGTCCCATAGAGGAACCACATATTTGTACCCAAATTCCATAGTTTACATCATTTACCGTGGGTTTTATGTGTTTGTCTCACCAATTCTGTTGTACTTACTTTCTAATATATTGAAAAGAGCCATAAAGGAGATATTTGTCCAAAAAAATTGGTCTTTATTTATGTGTTAAATCAATATATATTCTTCCAAAAAAAATGAGAAAAGTGAAAGGAAAATGCTATTGTTCCCATTTGAAAAAGGAACAAAACATTTGATAAATCGGAATTCCAACTTTAAAGGACAATAAATATTTACTCAGTTATCGAATCAACTATTATAATATATCAAAATGAAGCCCGTACCGATTCAAACAATCTGATTTGGCCCCACAAAGGAACCACGTTTTTGTACGCAAATTCCATCCTTTACATCATTTACCGAGGGTTTTAAGTGTTTGTATCACCATTGCCGTTGTACTTACTTTCTATTTTATTCAAAAGAGCCGTAAAGGAGATATTGGTGCAAACAAAGGGTCATTTATTTATGCGTTCAATCAATATCTATTCTTCCAAAAAAAATAAGGCAAGAGAAAAAGAAAGGAGCTATTGTTCACATTTTAAAAAAGAATAAAACATTTGATAAATCACTATTTCCACTATAAAAGATGATAACTTTTGACTCGGGTATTGAAACGACTATATTATTATATGAAACCGAAGCTCGTAGCGATTCGCACAATATGAGATGGCCTCAAATTTGGAATATCATTTTTGTACCTAAATTTCATCATTTACATCATTTATTGAGGGTTTTTAGTTTTTTGCCCACCATTTTCCTTTGTACTTATTTTCGATTTTATTCAAAAGAGCTATAAAGGAGATATTGGTGCAAGCAAAGGGTTCTTTATTTATGTGTTCAATCCATATATATTCTTCAAAAAAAATATGAGTAAAGAAAAAGGGAAAGGCTATTGTTCCCCTTTAAAAAAGAACAAAATATTTGATAAATCGGAGTTCTAACTTTAAACGACGATAAACTTTTACTTGCATATCGAGACAACTATTATAATATATCAAATTGAAGCTCGTACCGATTCAAACAATCTGGTTTGTCCCGATAGAGGAACCACATTTTTGTACCCAAATTCCATAGTTTACATCATTTACCGTGGGTTTTAAGTGTTTGTCTCTACATTTCCGTTGTACTTACTTTCTATTATATTGAAAAGAGCCGAAAAGGAGATATTTGTCCAAAAAAATTGATCTTTATTTATGTGTTAAATCAATATATATTCTTCCAATAAAAATATGAGAAAAGTGAAAGGAAAAGGCTATTGTTCCCATTTTAAAAAGGAACAAAACATTTGATAAATCGGAGTTCCAACTTTAAAGGACGAGAAATATTTACTTGCATATCGAGAAAACTATTATAATATATGAAATTGAAGATCGTACAGATTCAAACAATCTGATTTGGCCCCATAGAGGAACCACATTTTTGTATGCAAATTCCATCATTTACATCATTTACCGAGGGTTTCAAGTGTTTGTCTCACCATTTCCGTTGTACTTTCTCTCTATTTTATTCAAAAGAGCCGTAAAGGAGATATTGGTGCAAAAAAAAGGGTTCTTTATATATGCCTTCAATCAATATCTATGCTTCCAAACAAAAAATAAAGGAAGAGAAAAAGAATGGAGTTACTGTTCACATTTTGAAAAAGAATAAAACATTTGATAAATCACAATTTCAACTTTATAAGATGATAACTTTTGATTCGGGTATTGAAACGACTATATTATTATATGAAATCGAAGCTCATAGCGATTCACACAATATGAGATGGCCATTAATTTGGAATATCATTTTTGTACCAAAATTTCATCATTTACATCATTTATTGAGGGTTTTTAGTTCTTTGCCCACCATTTCCATTGTACTTACTTTCGATTTTATTCAAAAGAGCTATAAAGGAGATATTGGTGCAAGCAAAGGGTTCTTTATTTATGTGTTCAATCCATATATATTCTTCGAAAAAAATATGAGTAAAGAAAAAGGAAAAGGCTACTATTCCCATTTAAAAAAGGAACAAAACATTTGATAAATCCAAGTTCTAACTTTAAACGACGATAAACTTTTACTTGCATATCGAGACAACTATTAATATATATCAAATTGAAGCTCGTACCGATTCAAACAATCTGATTTGGCCCCATAGAGGAACCACATATTTGTACCCAAATTCCATAGTTTACATCATTTACCGTGGGTTTTATGTGTTTGTCTCACCAATTCTGTTGTACTTACTTTCTAATATATTGAAAAGAGCCATAAAGGAGATATTTGTCCAAAAAAATTGGTCTTTATTTATGTGTTAAATCAATATATATTCTTCCAAAAAAAATGAGAAAAGTGAAAGGAAAATGCTATTGTTCCCATTTGAAAAAGGAACAAAACATTTGATAAATCGGAATTCCAACTTTAAAGGACAATAAATATTTACTCAGTTATCGAATCAACTATTATAATATATCAAAATGAAGCCCGTACCGATTCAAACAATCTGATTTGGCCCCACAAAGGAACCACGTTTTTGTACGCAAATTCCATCGTTTACATCATTTACCGAGGGTTTTAAGTGTTTGTATCACCATTGCCGTTGTACTTACTTTCTATTTTATTCAAAAGAGCCGTAAAGGAGATATTGGTGCAAACAAAGGGTCATTTATTTATGCGTTCAATCAATATCTATTCTTCCAAAAAACAATAAGGGAAGAGAAAAAGAAAGGAGCTATTGTTCACATTTTAAAAAAGAATAAAACATTTGATAAATCACTATTTCCACTATAAAAGATGATAACTTTTGACTCGGGTATTGAAACGACTATATTATTATATGAAACCGAAGCTCGTAGCGATTCGCACAATATGAGATGGCCTCAAATTTGGAATATCATTTTTGTACCTAAATTTCATCATTTACATCATTTATTGAGGGTTTTTAGTTTTTTGCCCATCATTTCCGTTGTACTTACTTTCGATTTTATACAAAAGAGCTGCAAAGGAGATATTGGTGCAAGCAAAGGGTTCTTTATTTATGTGTTCAATCCCTATATATTCTTCCAAAAAATATGAGTAAAGAAAAAGGAAAAGGCTATTGTTCCCCTTTAAAAAAGAACAAAATATTTGATAAATCGGAGTTCCAACTTTAAACGACGATAAACTTTTACTTGCATATCGAGACAACTATTATAATATATCAAATTGAAGCTCGTACCGATTCAAACAATCTGATTTGTCACGATAGAGGAACCACATTTTTGTACCCAAATTCCATAGTTTACATCATTTACCGTGGGTTTTAAGTGTTTGTCTCTACATTTCTGTTGTACTTACTTTCTATTATATTGAAAAGAGCCATAAAGGAGATATTTGTCCAAACAAATTGATCTTTATTTATGTATTAAATCAATATATATTCTTCCAAAAAAAATATGAGAAAAGTTAAAGGAAAAGGCTATTGTTCCCATTTTAAAAAGGAACAAAACATTTGATAAATCGGAGTTCCAACTTTAAAGGACAATAAATATTTACTCTGTTATCGAAACAACTATTATAATATATCAAAATGAAGCCCGTACCGATTCAAACAATCTGATTTGTCCCCATGAAGGAACCACATTTTTGTACCCAAATTCCAACGTTTACATCATTTACCGAGGGTTTTAAGTGTTTGTCTCACCATTGCCGTTGTACTTACTTTCTATTTTATTCAAAAGAGCTGTAAAGGAGATATTGGTGCAAACAAAGGGTCCTTTATTTATGCGTTCAATCAAATTCTATTCTTTCAAAAAAAAAGGGGAGAGAAAAAGAAAGGAGATACTGTTCACATTTTAAAAAACAAGAAAACATTTGATAAATCGCAATTTCAACTTTAAAGATGATAACTTTTGACTCGGGTATTGAAATGATTATATTATTATATGAAACCAAAGCTCGAAGCGATGCACACAATATGAGATGGCCTCAAATTTGGAATATCATTTTTGTACCTAAATTTCAGCATTTACATCATTTATTGAGGGTTTTTAGTTTTTTGCCCACAATTTCCGTTGTACTTACTTTCGATTTTATTCAAAAGATCCGTAAAGGAGATATTGGTGCAAACAAAGGGTACTTTATTTATGTGTTCAATCTCTATATATTCTTCCAAAAAAATGAGTAAAGAAAAAGGAAAAGGATACTATTCCCATTTAAAAAAGGAACAAAACATTTGATAAATCGGAGTTCCAACTTTAAAAGACGATAAACTTTTACTTGCATATCGAGACAACTATTATAATATATCCAATTGAAGATTGTACAGATTCAGACAATCTGATTTGGCCTCATAGAGGAACCACATTTTTGTACCCAAATTCCATCATTTACATCATTTACCGAGTGTTTTAAGTGTTTGTCTCACCATTTCCGTTGTACTTCTTTACTATTATATTGAAAAGAGCCGTAAAGGAGATATTTGTCCAAAACAATTGTTCTTTATTTATGTGTTCAATCAATATATATTCTTCCAAAAAAATATGAGAAAAGTGAAAGGAAAAGGCTATTGTTCCCATTTTAAAAAGGAACAAAACATTTGATAAATCGGAGGTCCAACTTTAAACGACGATAAACTTTTACTTGCATATCGAGACAACTATTATAATATATCAAATTGAAGCTCATACCGATTCAAACAATCTGATTCGGCCCCATAGAGGAACCACATTTTTGTATTCAAATTCCATCGTTTACATCATTTACCGAGGGTTTTAAGTGTTAGTCTCACCATTCCCGTTGTACTTACTCTCTATTTTATTCAAAAGAGCCGTAAAGGCGATATAGGTGCAAACAAATGGTTCTTTATTTATGAGTTCAATCAATATCAATGCTTCCAAAAAACAAATAAGGGAAGAGAAAAAGAAAGGAGCTATTGTTCACATTTTAAAAAAGAATAAAACATTTGATAAATCGCAATTTGAACTTTAAAAGATGATTACTTTTGACTCGGGTATTGAAACGACTATATTATTATATGAAACCAAAGCTCTTAGAGATTCACAAAATATGAGATGGCCTCAAATTTGGAATATCATTTTTGTACCTAAATTTCATCATTTACATCATTTAGTGAGGGTTTTTAGTTTTTTGCCCACCATTTCCGTTGTACTTACTTTCGATTTTATTCAAAAGATCCGTAAAGGAGATATTGGTGCAAACAAAGGGTTCTTTATTTATGTGTTCAATCCATATATATTGTTCAAAAAAAAAGAGTAAATAAAAAGAAAAAGGCTATTGTTCCCATTTAAAAAAGGAACAAAACATTTGACAAATCGGAGTTCCAACTTTAAACGACGATAAATTTTTACTTGCATATCAAGACAACTATTATAATATATCAGAATGATGCCTGTACCGATTCAAAAAATCTGATTTGGCCCCACAAAGGAATCACATTTTTGTACCCAAATTCCATTGGTTACATCATTTATCGAGCGTTTTAAGTGTTTGTTTTACCATTTCCGCTGTACTTACTTTCGATTTTATTCAAAAGAGCCGTAAAGGAGATATTGGTGCAAACAAAGGGTTATTTATTTCTGTGTTCGATCCCTATATATTCTTCCAAAAAAAATGAGTAAAGAAAAAGGAAAAAAATGTTTGATAAATCGGAGCTCCAACTTTAAACGACGATAAAATTTTACTTGCATATCAAGTCAACAATTATAATATATCAAATTAAAGATCGTACCGATTCAAACAATCTGATTTGGCCCCATAGAGGAACCACATTTTTGTACGCAATTTCCATCCTTTACATCTTTTACCGAGGGTTTTAAGTGTTTGTCTCACTATTTCCGTTGTACTTACTTTCTATTATATTCACAAGAGCCGTAAAGGAGATATTTGTCCGAACAAATTGTTCTTTATTTATGTGTTAAATCAATATATATTCTTCCAAAAAAAATATGAGAAAAGTGAAAGGAAAAGGATATGGTTCCCATTTTAAAAGGGAACAAAACATTTGATAAATCGGAGTTCCAACTTTAAACGACGATAAACTTTTACTTGCATATCAGGACAACTATTATAATATATCAAAATGAAGCCCGTACCGATTCAAAAAATCTGATAAGGCCACACAAAGGAACCACATTTTTGTACCCAAATTTCATCGTTTACATCATTTACCGAGGGATTTAAGTGTTTGTCTCACCATTTCAGTTGTACTTACTTTGTATTTTATTCAAAAGTGCCGTAAAGGAGATATTGGTGCAAACAAAGGGTTCTTCATTTATGCGTTCAATCAATATCTATTCTTTCAAAAAAAAATAAGGGAAGGGAAAAAGAAAGGAGCTACTGTTCACATTATAAAAAAGAAGAAAACATTTGATAAATCGCAATTTCAACTTTAAGGATGATAACTTTTGACTCGGGTATTGAAGCAATTTTATTATTATTTGAAACCGAAGCTCGTAGCGATTCACACAATATGAGATGGCCTCAAATTTGGAATATCATTTTTGTACCTAAATTTCATCATTTACATCTTTTATTGAGAGTTTTTAGTTTTTTGCCCGCCATTTCCGTTGTACTTACTTTCGATTTTTTTCAAAAGATCCAAAAAGGAGATATTGATGCAAACAAAGGGTTCTTCATTTATGTGTTGAATACATATATATTCTTCCAAAAACAAATGAGTAAAGAAAAAGGAAAAGGCTACAATTCCCATTTAAAAAAGGAAAAAAACATTTGATAAATCGGAGTTCCACCTTTAAACGACGATAAAATTTTACTTGCATATCGAGACAACTATTATAATATATCAAATTGAAGATCGTACCGATTCAAACCATCTGATTTGGCCCCATAGAGGAACCACATTTTTGTATGAAAATTCTATCGTTTACATAATTTACCGAGGGTTTTAAGTGTTTGTCTCACCATTTCCGTTGTACTTACTCTCTATTTTATTCAAAAGAGCCGTAAAGAAGATATTGGTGCAAACAAAGGGTTCTTTATTTATGCGTTCAATCAATATCAATGGTTCCAAACAAAAATAATGGTAGAGAAAAAGAAAGGAGCTACTGTTCACATTATAAAAAAGAAGAAAACATTTGATAAATCGCAATTACAACTTTAAAAATGATAACTTTTGACTCGGGTATTGAAACGACTATATAATTATTTGAAACCGAAGCTCGAGCGATTCACACAATATGAGATGGCCTCAAATTTGGAATATCATTTTTGTACCTAAATTTCATCATTTACATCTTTTATTGAGGGTTTTTAATTTTTTGCCCACCATTTTCGTTGTACTTACTTTCTATTTTATTCAAAAGATCCGTAAAGGAGATATTGGTGCAAACAAAGGGTCCTTTATTTATGTGTTCAATCCATATATATTCTACCAAAATAAATGAGTAAAGAAAAAGGAAAAGGCTAATGTTCCCATTTAAAAAAGGAACAAAACATTTGATAAATCGGAGTTCCAACTTTAAACGACGATAAACTCTTACTTGCATATCGAGACAACTATTATAATATATCAAATTGAAGATCGTACCGATTCAAACAATCTGATTTGGCCCCATAGAGGAACCACATTTTTGTACCCAAATTCCATAGTTTACATTATTTACCGAGGGTTTTAAGTGTTTGTCTCACGATTTCAGTTGTAATTACTCTCAATTTTATTCAAAAGAGCCGTAAAGGGTATATTGGTACAAACAAAGGGTTCTTTATTTATGCGTTCCATCAATATCAATGCTTCCAAACAAAAATAAGGGTAGAGAAAAGGAAAGGAGATACTGTTCACATTTTAAAAAAGAATAAAACTTTTGAAAAATCGCAATTTTAACTTTAAATGATGATAAATTTTGACTCGGGTATTGAAACGGCTATATTATTATATGAAACCGAAGCTCGTAGCGATTCTTACAATATGACATGGCCTCAAATTTGGAATATCAATTTTGTACCTAAATTTCATCATTTACATCTTTTATTGAGGGTTTTTAGTTTTTTGCCCAAGATTTCCGTTGTACTTACTTTCGATTTTATTCAAAAGAGCCGTAAAGGAGATATTGGTGCAAAAAAAGGCTTCTTTATTTATGTGTTCAATCCATATATATTATTCCAAAAAACAATGAGTAACTAAAAAGGAAAAGGCTATTGTTCCCATTTAAAAAAGGAAGAAAACATTTGATAAATCGGAGTTCCAACTTTAAACGACGATAAAAGTTTACTTGCATATCGAGACAACTATTATAATATATCAAAATGAAGCCCGTACCGATTCAAAAAATATGATTTGGCCCCACAAGGGAACCACATTTTTGTACCCAAATTCCATCGTTTATATTATTTACCGAGGGTTTTAAGTGTTTGTCTCACCATTTCCGTTGTACTTAATTTCTATTTTATTCAAAAGTTCCGTAAAGGAGATATTGGTACAAACAAAGGGTTCCTTATTTATGCGTTCAACAATCTCTATTCTTCCAAAAAAAATGAGGGAAGAGAAAGAGAAAGGAGCTACTGTTCACATTTTAAAAAAGAATAAAACATTTGATAAATCGCAATTACTACTTTAAAAGATGATAACTTTTGACTCGGGTATTGAAACGACTATATTATTATATGAAACCGAAGCTCGTAGCGATTCACACAATATGAGATGGCCTCAAATTTGGAATATCATTTTTGTACCAAAATTTCAACATTTACATCATTTATTGAGGATTTTTATTTTTTTGCCAACCATTTCCGTTGAACTTACTTTCGATTTTATTCAAAATAGCAGTAAAGGAGATATTGGTGCAAACAAAGGGTACTTTATTTATGTGTTCAATCTCTATATATTCTTCCAAAAAAATGAGTAAAGAAAAAGGAAAAGGTTACCGTTCCCATTTAAAAAAGGAACAAAACATTTGATAAATCGGAGTTCCAACTTTGAAAGACGATAAACGTTTACTTGCATATCGAGACAACTATTATAATATATCAAATTGAAGATCGTATATATTCAAACAATCTGATTTGGCCTCATAGAGGAACCACATTTTTGTATCCAAATTCCATCGTTTACATCATTTACCGAGTGTTTTAAGTGTTTGTCTCACCATTTCCGTTGTACTTCCTTACTATTATATTGAAAGGAGCCGTAAAGGAGATATTTGTCCAAAACAATTGTTCTTTATTTTTGTGTTAAATCAATATATATTCTTCCAAAATAATATGTGAAAAGTGAAAGGAAAACGCTATTGTTCCCATTTTAAAAAGGAACAAAACATTTGATAAATCTGAGGTCCAACTTTAAACGACGATAAACTTCTACTTGCATATCGAGACAACTATTATAATATATCAAATTGAAGCTCGTACCGATTCAAACAATCTGATTCGGCCCCATAGAGGAACCCCATTTTTGTATGCAAATTCCATCGTTTACATCATTTACCGAGGGTTTTAAGTGTTTGTCTCACCATTTCCGTTGTACTTACTCTCTATTTTATTCAAAAGAGCCGTAAAGGCGATATACGTGCAAACAAATGGTTCTTTATTTATGCGTTCAATCAATATCAATGCTTCCAAAAAACAAATAAGGGAAGAGAAAAAGAAAGGAGCTACTGTTCACATTTTAAAAGAGAATAAAATATTTGATAAATAGCAATTTGAACTTTAAAAGATGATTACTTTTGACTTGGGTATTGAAACGACTACATTATTATATCAAACCAAAGCTGTTAGAGATTCACACAATATGAGATGGCCTCAAATTTGGAATATCATTTTTGTACCTAAATTTCATCATTTACATCATTTATTGAGGGTTTTTTGTTTTTTGACCAACATTTCCGTTGTACTTACTTTCGATTTTATTCAAAAGATCCGTAAAGGAGATATTGGTGCAAACAAAGGGTTCTTTATTTATGTATTCAATCCATATATATTCTTCCAAAATAAATGAGTAAAGAAAAAGAAAAAGGCTATTGTTCCCATTTAAAAAAGGAACAAAACATTTGACAAATCGGAGTTCCAACTTTAAACGACGATAAAATTTTACTTGCATATCGAGACAACTATTATAATATATCAAATTAAAGATCGTACCGATTCAAACAATCTGATTTGGCCCCATAGAGGAACCACATTTTTGTACGCAAATTCCATCCTTTACATCATTTACCGAGGGTTTTAAGTGGTTGTCTCACCATTTCTGTTGTACTTACTCTCTATTATATTCAAAAGAGTCGTAAAGGAGATATTTGTCCAAACAAATTGTTCTTTATTTATGTGTTCAATC
Source organism: Hippophae tibetana (assembly GCA_037013495.1). Classification (NCBI taxonomy): domain Eukaryota; kingdom Viridiplantae; phylum Streptophyta; class Magnoliopsida; order Rosales; family Elaeagnaceae; genus Hippophae; species Hippophae tibetana. The sequence continues at coordinate 48,901,519 of CM072810.1, forward strand.
AATATATATTCTTCCAAAAAAATATGAGAAAAGTGAAAGGAAAAGGCTATTGTTCCCATTTTAAAAAGGAACAAAACATTTGATAAATCGGAGTTCCAACTTTAAAGGACACTAAATATTTACTCTGTTATCGAAACAACTATTATAATATATCAAAATGAAGCCCGTACTAATTCAAAAAATCTGATAGGGCCCCACAAAGGAACCACATTTTTGTACCCAAATTTCATCGTTCACATCATTTACCGAGGGTTTAAAGTGTTTGTCTCACCATTTCCTTTGTACTTACTCTCAATTTTATTCAAAAGAGCCGTAAAGGCGATATTGGTGCAAACAAAGGGTTCTTTATTTATGCGTTCAATCAATATCTATTCTTTCAAAAACAAAATAAGGGAAGAGAAAAAGAAATGAGCTACTCTTCACATTATAAAAAAGAAGAAAACATTTGATAAATCGCAATTTCAACTTTAAAGATGATAACTTTTGACTCGGGTATTGATGCGATTATATTATTATATGAAACCGATGCTCGTAGTGATTCACACAATATGAGATGGCCTCAAATTTGGAATATCATTTTTGTACCTAAATTTCATCATTTACATTATTTATTGAGAGTTTTTAGTTTTTTGCCCACCATTTCCGTTCTACTTACTTTCGATTTTATTTAAAGATCTGTAAAGGAGATATTGGTGCAAACAAAGGGTCCTTTATTTATGTGTTCAATCCCTATATATTCTTCCAAAAAAATGAGTAAAGAAAAAGAAAAAGGCAAATGTTCCCATTTAAAAAAGGAACAAAACATTTGATAAATCGGAGTTCCAACTTTAAACGACGATAAACTTTTACTTGCATATCGAGACAACTATTATAATATATCAAATTGAACATCTTACCGATTCAAATAATCTGATTTCGCCCCATAGAGAAACCACAGTTTTGTACCCAATTTCCAACGTTTACATCATTTACCGAGGGTTTTATTTGTTTGTCTCACCATTTCCGTTGTACTTACTCTCTATTTTATTCAAAAGAGCCGTAAAGGAGATATTGGTGCAAACAAAGGGTTCCTTATTTATGCGTTCAATCAATATCTATTCTTTCAAAAAAAATAAGGGAAGAGAAAAAGAAATGAGCTACTGCTCACATTATAAAAAAGAAGAAAACATTTGATAAATCGCAATTTCAACTTTAAAGATGATAACTTTTGACTCGGGTATTGATGCGATTATATTATTATATGAAACCGATGCTCGTAGTGATTCACACAATATGAGATGGCCTCAAATTTGTAATATCATTTTTGTACCTAAATTTCATCATTTACATTATTTATTGAGAGTTTTTAGTTTTTTGCCCACCATTTTCGTTCTACTTACTTTCGATTTTATTTAAAGATCTGTAAAGGAGATATTGGTGCAAACAAAGGGTCCTTTATTTATGTGTTCAATCCCTATATATTTTTCCAAAAAAATGAGTAAAGAAAAAGGAAAAGGCTAATGTTCCCATTTAAAAAATGAACAAAACATTTGATAAATCGGAGTTCCAACTTTAAACGACGATAAACTTTTACTTGCATATCGAGACTACTATTATAATATATCAAATTGAAAATCTTACCGATTCAAATAATCTGATTTCGCCCCATAGAGAAACCACAGTTTTGTACGCAAATTCCATCGTTTACATCATTTACCGAGGGTTTTATGTGTTTGTCTCACCATTTCCGTTATACTTACTTTCTATTATATTGAAAAGAGCCGTAAAGGAGATATTTGTCCAAACAAATTGTTCTTTATTTAGGTGTTAAATCAATATATAATCTTCTAAAAAATATATGAGAAAAGGGAAAGGAAAAGGCTATTGTTCCCATTTTAAAAAGGAACAAAACATTTGATAAATCGGAGTTCCAACTTTAAACGACGATAAAATTTTACTTGCATATCAGGACAACTATTATAATATATCAAAATGAAGCCCGAACCGATTCAAAAAATCTGATTTGGCCCCACAAAGGAACCATATTTTTGTACCCAAATTTCATCGTTCACCATTTCCGTTGTAATTACTCTCAATTTTATTCAAAAGAGCCGTAAAGGATATATTGGAACAAACAAAGGGTTCTTTATTTATGCGTTCCATCAATATCAATGCTTCCAAACAAAAATAAGGGTAGAGAAAAGGAAAGGAGCTACTGTTCACATTTTAAAAAAGAATAAAACATTTGATAAATCACAATTTCAAATTTAAAAGATGATTAATTTTTACTCGGGTATTGAAACCGCTATATTATTATTTGAAACCGAAGCTCGTAGTGATTCTTACAATATGACATGGCCTCAAATTTGGAATATCACTTTTGTACATAAATTTCATCATTTACATCATTTATTGAGGGTTTTTAGTTTTTTGCCACCATTTCCGTTGTACTTACTTTCGATGTTATTCAAAAGAGCCGTAAAGGAGATATTGGTGCAAAAAAAGGGTTCTTTATTTATGTGTTCAATCCATATATATTTTTCCAAAAAACAATGAATAAAGAAAAAGGAAAAGGCTATTGTTCCCATTTAAAAAAAGGAACAAAACATTTGATAAATCGGAGTTCCAACTTTAAACGACGATAAAATTTTGCTTGCATATTGAGACAACTATTATAATATATCAAATTGAAGCCCGTACCGATTCAAAAAATCTGATTTGGCCCCACAAAGGAACCACATTTTTGTACCCAAATTCCATCGTTTACATCATTACCGAGGGTTTTAAGTGTTTGTCTCACCATTTCCGTTGTACTTAATTTCTATTTTATTCAAAAGTGCCATAAAGGAGATATTGGTACAAACAAAGGGTTCCTTATTTATGCGTTCAATCAATATCTATTCTTCCAAAAAAAATAAGGGAAGAGAAAAAGAAAGGAGCTATTGTTCACATTTTAAAAAAGAATAAAACATTTGATAAATCACAATTTCAACTTTAAAAGATGATAACTTTTGACTCGGGTATTGAAACGACTATATTATTATATGAAACCGAAGCTCGAAGAGATTCACACAATATGAGATGGCCTCAAATTTGGAATATCATTTTTGTACCAAAATTTCAACATTTACATCATTTATTGAGGGTTTTTAGTTTTTTCCCAACCATTTCTGTTGTACTTACTTTCGATTTTATTCAAAAGCGCCGTAAAGGAGATATTGGTGCTAACAAATGGTCCTTTATTTATGTGTTCAATTCCTATATATTCTTCCAAAACAAATGAGTAAAGAAAAAGGAAAAGGCTATTTTTCCCATTTAAAAAAGGAACAAAACATTTGATAAATGGGAGTTCCAACTTTAAAGGACAATAAAAGTTTACTTGTATATCGAGCTACTATTATAATATATCAAAATGAAGCCCGTACCGATTCAAAAAATCTGATTTGGCCCCACAAAGGAACCACATTTTTGTACCCAAATTCCATCGTTTACATCATTTACCGAGGGTTTTAAGTGTTTGTCTCACCATTTCTGTTTTACTTACTTTGTATTTTATTCAAAAGTGCCGTAAAGGAGATATTGTTTCAAACAAAGGTTTCTTTATTTATGCGTTCAATCAATATCTATTCTTCCAAAAAAAATAAGGGAAGAGAAAGAGAAAGGAGCTACTGTTCACATTTTAAAAAAGAATAAAACATTTGATAAATCGCAATTTCAACTTTAAAAGATGATAACTTTTGACTCGGTTATTGAATCGACTATATTATTATATGAAACCGAAGCTCGAAGCAATTCACACAATATGAGATGGCCTCAAATTTGGAATATCATTTTTGTACCAAAATTTCAACATTTACATCATTTATTGAGGGTTTTTAGTTTTTTGCCAACCATTTCTATTGTACTTACTTTTGATTTTATTCAAAAGAGCCGTAAAGGAGATATTGATGCAAACAAAGGGTTCTTTATTTATGTGTTAAATCCCTATATATTCGTCCAAAAAAATGAGTAAAGAAAAAGGAAAAGGCTACTCTTCCCATTTAAATAAAGAACAAAACATTTGATAAATTGGAGTTCCGAATTTAAACGAAGATAATATTTTGCTTGCATATCGAGACAACAAATATAATATATCAAATTAAAGATCGTACCGATTCAAATAATCTGCTTTGGCCCCATAGTGGAACCACATTTTTGTACACAATTTCCATCCTTTACATCATTTACCGAGGGTTTTAAGTGTTTGTCTCACCATTTCCGTTGTACTTACTTTCTATTATATTTAAAAAAGCCGTAATGGAGATATTTGTCCGAACAAAGGGTTCTTTATTTATGTGTTCCATAAATATCAATGCTTCCAAACAAAAATAAGGGTAGAGAAAAGGAAAGGAGCTATTGTTCACATTTTAAAAAAGAATAAAACATTTGACAAATCGCAATTTCAACTTTAAAAGATGATAACTTTTGACTCGGGTATTGAAACGACTATATCATTATATGAAACCGAAGCTCGTAGTAATTCACACAATATGAGATGGCCTCAAATTTGGAATATCATTTTTGTACCTAAATTTCATCAGTTACATCATTTTTTGAGGGTTTTAAGTTTTTTGGCCACCATTTCCATTGTACTTACTCTCGATTTAATTCAAAAGAGTCGTAAAGGAGATATTGGTGCAAACAAATGGTTCTTTATTTATGTGTTCAATCCCTATATATTCTTCCAAAAAAATGAGTAAAGAAAAAGGAAAAGGCTATTGTTCCCATTTAAAAAAGGAACAAAACATTTGATAAATCGGAGTTCCAACTTTAAACGACGATAAAATTTTGCTTGCATATTGAGACAACTATTATAATATATCAAATTGAAGCCCGTACCGATTCAAAAAATCTGATTTGGCCCCACAAAGGAACCACATTTTTGTACCCAAATTCCATCGTTTACATAATTTACCGAGGGTTTTAAGTGTTTCTGTCACCATTTCCGTTGTACTTACTTTGTATTTGATTGAAAAGTGCCATAAAGGAGATATTGGTGCAAACAAAGGGTTCTTTATTTATGCGTTTAATCAATATCTATTCTTCCAAAAAAAATAAGGGAAGAGAAAAAGAAAGGAGCTATTGTTCACATTTTAAAAAAGAATAAAACATTTGATAAATCGCAATTTCAACTTTAAACGATGATAAATTTTGACTCGTGTATTGAAACGACTATATTATTATATGAAACCGAAGCTCGAAGCGATTCACACAATATGAGATGGCCTCAAATTTGGAATATCATTTTTGTACCAAAATTTCAACATTTACAACATTTATTGAGGGTTTTTAGTTTTTTCCCAACCATTTCTGTTGTACTTACTGTCGATTTTATTCAAAAGCGTCGTAAAGGAGACATTGGTGCTAACAAATGGTTCTTTATTTATATGTTCAATTCCGATCTATTCTTCCAAAAAAAATGAGTAAAGAAAAAGGGAAACGCTATTGTTCCCATTTAAAAAAGGAACAAAACATTTGATAAATCAGAGTTCCAACTTTAAACGACAATAAAATTTTACTTGCATATCGAGCAACTATTATAATATATCAAAATGAAGCCCGTACCGATTTTAAAAATCTGATTTGGCCCCACAATTGAACCACATTTTTGTACCCATATTCCCTCGTTTACATCATTTACTGAGGGTATTAAGTGTTTGTCTCACCATTTCTGTTGTACTTACTTTGTATTTTATTCAAAAGTGCCGTAAAGGAGATATTGGTGCAAACAAAGGGTTCTTTATTTATGCGTTCAATCAATATCTATTCTTCCAAAAAACATAAGGGAAGAGAAAAAGAAAGGAGCTATTGTTCACATTTTAAAAAAGAATAAAAGATTTGATAAATCGCAATTTCAACTTTAAAAGATGATAACTTTTGACTCGGGTATTGAAACGACTATATTATTATATGAAACCGAAGCTCGAAGCGATTCACACAATATGAGATGGCCTCAAATTTGGAATATCATTTTTGTACCAAAATTTCAACATTTACAACATTTATTGAAGGTTTTTAGTTTTTTCCCAACCATTTCTGTTGTACTTACTTTCGATTTTATTCAAAAGTGCCGTAAAGGAGATATTGGTGCTAACAAATGGTTCTTTATTTATATGTTCAATTCCTATATATTCTTCCAAAAAAAATGAGTAAAGAAAAAGGGAAAGGCTATTGTTCCCATTTAAAAAAGGAACAAAACATTTGATAAATCGGAGTTCCAACTTTAAACGACAATAAAATTTTACTTGCATATCGAGCAACTATTATCATATATCAAAATGAAGCCCGTACCGATTTTAAAAATCTGATTTGGCCCCACAATTGAACCACATTTTTGTACCCATATACCATCGTTTACATCATTTACCGAGGGTTTTAAGTGTTTGTCTCACCATTTCCGTTGTACTTACTTTGTATTTTATTCAAAAGTGCCGTAAAGGAGATATTGGTGCAAACAAAGGGTTCTTTATTTATGTGTTCAATCAATATCTATTCTTCGAAAAAAAATAAGGGAAGAGAAAAAGAAAGGAGCTATTGTTCAAATTTTAAAAAAGAATAAAACATTTGATAAATCACAATTTCAACTTTAAAAGATGATAACTTTGGACTCGGGTATTGAAACGGCTATATTATTATATGAAACCGAAGCTCGTAGCGATTCTTACAATATGACATGGCCTCAAATTTGGAATATCACTTTTGTACATAAATTTCATCATTTACATCATTTATTGAGGGTTTTTAGTTTTTTGCACACAATTTCCGTTGTACTTACTTTCGATTTTATTCAAAAGAGCCGTAAAGGAGATATTGGTGCAAAAAAAGGGTTCTTTATTTATGTGTTCAATCTATATATATTCTTCCAAAAAACAATGAGTAAAGAAAAAGGAAAAGGCTATTGTTCCCATTTAAAAAAGGAACAAAACATTTGATAAATCGGAGTTCCCACTTTAAACGACGATAAAATTTTGCTCGCATATTGAGACAACTATTATAATATATCAAATTGAAGCCCGTACCGATTCAAAAAATCTGATTTGGCCCCACAAAAGAACCACATTTTTGTACCCAAATTCCATCGTTTACATCAATTACCGAGGGTTTTAAGTGTTTGTCTCACCATTTCCGTTGTACTTACTTTGTATTTGATTCAAAAGTGCCTTAAAGGAGATATTGGTGCAAACAAACGGTTCTTTATTTATGCGTTCAATCAATATCTATTCTTCCAAAAAAAATAAGGGAAGAGAAAAAGAAAGGAGCTATTGTTCACATTTTAAAAAAGAATAAAACATTTGATAAATCGCAATTTCAACTTTAAACGATGATAAATTTTGACTCGGGTATTGAAACGACTATATTATTATATGAAACCGAAGCTCGAAGCAATTCACACAATATGAGATGGCCTCAAATTTGGAATATCATTTTTGTACCAAAATTTCAACATTTACATCATTTATTGAGGGTTTTTAGTTTTTTCCCAACCATTTCTTTTGTACTTACTTTCGATTTTATTCAAAAGCGCCGTAAAGGAGATATTGGTGCTAACGTATGGTTCTTTATTTATATGTTCAATTCCTATATATTCTTCCAAAAAAAATGAGTAAAGAAAAAGGGAAAGGCTATTGTTCCCATTTAAAAAAGGAACAAAACATTTGATAAATCGGAGTTCCAACTTTAAACGACAATAAAATTTTACTTGCATATCGAGCAACTATTATAATATATCAAAATGAAGCCCCTACCGATTTTAAAAATCTGATTTGGCCCCACAATTGAACCACACTTTTGTACCCATATTCCATCGTTTACATCATTTACTGAGGGTATTAAGTGTTTGTCTCACCATTTATGTTGTACTTACTTTGTATTTGATTCAAAAGTTCCATAAAGGAGATATTGGTGCAAACAAAGGGTTCTTTATTTATGCGTTCAATCAATATCTATTCTTCCAAAAAAAATAAGGGAAGAGAAAAAGAAAGGAGCTATTGTTCACATTTTAAAAAAGAATAAAACATTTGATAAATCGCAATTTCAACTTTAAACGATGATAAATTTTGACTCGGGTATTGAAACGACTATATTATTATATGAAACCGAAGCTCGAAGCGATTCACACAATATGAGATGGCCTCAAATTTGGAATATCATTTTTGTACCAAAATTTCAACATTTACAACATTTATTGAAGGTTTTTAGTTTTTTCCCAACCATTTCTGTTGTACTTACTTTCGATTTTATTCAAAAGCGCCGTAAAGGAGATATTGGTGCTAACAAATGGTTCTTTATTTATATGTTCAATTCCTATATATTCTTCCAAAAAAAATGAGTAAAGAAAAAGGGAAAGGCTATTGTTCCCATTTAAAAAAGGAACAAAACATTTGATAAATCGGAGTTCCAACTTTAAACGACAATAAAATTTTACTTGCATATCGAGCAACTATTATAATATATCAAAATGAAGCCCGTACCGATTTTAAAAATCTGATTTGGCCCCACAATTGAACCACATTTTTGTACCCATATTCCCTCGTTTACATCATTTACTGAGGGTATTAAGTGTTTGTCTCACCATTTCTGTTGTACTTACTTTGTATTTTATTCAAAAGTGCCGTAAAGGAGATATTGGTGCAAACAAAGGGTTCTTTATTTATGCGTTCAATCAATATCTATTCTTCCAAAAAAAAATAAGGGAAGAGAAAAAGAAAGGAGCTATTGTTCACATTTTAAAAAAGAATAAAAGATTTGATAAATCGCAATTTCAACTTTAAAAGATGATAACTTTTGACTCGGGTATTGAAACGGCTATATTATTATATGAAACCGAAGCACGTAGCGATTCTTACAATATGACATGGCCTCAAATTTGGAATATCACTTTTGTACCTAAATTTCATCAGTTACATCATTTATTGAGGGTTTTTAGTTTTTTGGCCACCATTTCCATTGTACTTACTTTCGATTTTATTCAAAAGAGCCGTAAAGGAGATATTGGTGCAAAAAAATGGTTCTTTATTTATGTGTTCAATCCCTATATATTCTTCCAAAAAAATGAGTAAAGAAAAAGGAAAAGGCTGCTCTTCCATTTAAAAGTGGAACAAAAGATTTGATAAATCGGAGTTCAAACTTTAAACGACGATAAAAGTTTACATGCATATCGAGACAATTATTATAATATATCAAATTGAAGCCCGTACCGATTCAAAAAATCTGATTTTTCCCCACAAAAGAACCAAATTTTTGTACACAATTTCCATCCTTTACATCAATTACCGAGGGTTTTAAGTGTTTGTCTCACCATTTCCGTTGTACTTACTTTCTATTATATTCAAAAGAGCCGTAATGGAGATATTTGTCCGAACAAAGGGTTCTTTATTTATGTGTTCCATAAATATCAATGCTTCCAAACAAAAATAAGGGTAGAGAAAAGGAAAGGAGCTACTGTTCACATTTTAAAAAAGAATAAAACATTTGATAAATCGCAATTTCAACTTTAAAAGATGATAACTTTTGACTCGGGTATTGAAACGACTATATCATTATATGAAACCGAAGCTCGTAGTGATTCACACAATATGAGATGGCCTCAAATTTGGAATATCACTTTTGTACCTAAATTTCATCAGTTCCATCATTTATTGAGGGTTTTTAGTTTTTTGGCCACCATTTCCATTGTACTTACTCTCTATTTAATTCAAAAGAGTCGTAAAGGAGATATTGGTGCAAACAAATGGTTCTTTATTTATGTGTTCAATCTATATATATTCTTCCAAAAAACAATGAGTAAAGAAAAAGGAAAAGGCTATTGTTCCCATTTAAAAAAGGAACAAAACATTTGATAAATCGGAGTTCCCACTTTAAACGACGATAAAATTTTGCTTGCATATTGAGACAACTATTATAATATATCAAATTGAAGCCCGTACCGATTCAAAAAATCTGATTTGGCCCCACAAAAGAACCACATTTTTGTACCCAAATTCCATCGTTTACATCATTTACCGAGGGTTTTAAGTGTTTGTCTCACCATTTCCGTTGTACTTACTTTGTATTTGATTCAAAAGTGCCATAAAGGAGATATTGGTGCAAACAAACGGTTCTTTATTTATGCGTTCAATCAATATCTATTCTTCCAAAAAACATAAGGGAAGAGAAAAAGAAAGGAGCTATTGTTCACATTTTAAAAAAGAATAAAAGATTTGATAAATCGCAATTTCAACTTTAAAAGATGATAACTTTTGACTCGGGTATTGAAACGGCTATATTATTATATGAAAACGAAGCTCGTAGCGATTCTTACAATATGACATGTTCTCAAATTTGGAATATCACTTTTGTACCTAAATTTCATCAGTTACATCATTTATTGAGGGTTTTTAGTTTTTTGGCCACCATTTCCATTGTACTTACTTTCGATTTTATTCAAAAGAGCCGTAAAGGAGATATTGGTGAAAAAAAATTATTTTTTATTTATGTGTTCAATCCCTATATATTCTTCCAAAAAATTGAGTAAAGAAAAAGGAAAAGGCTGCTCTTCCCATTTAAAAGTGGAACAAAAGATTTGATAATATATCAAATTGAAGCCCGTACCGATTCAAAAAATCTGATTTGTCCCCACAAAAGAACCACATTTTTGTACACAATTTCCATCCTTTACATCAATTACCGAGGGTTTTAAGTGTTTGTCTCACCATTTCCGTTGTACTTACTTTCTATTATATTCAAAAGAGCCGTAATGGAGATATTTGTCCGAACAAAGGGTTCTTTATTTATGCGTTCAATCAATATCAATGCTTCCAAACAAAAATAAGGGTAGAGAAAAGGAAAGGAGCTACTTTTCACATTTTAAAAAAGAATAAAACATTTGATAAATCGCAATTTCAACTTTAAACGATGATAACTTTTGACTCGGGTATTGAAACGACTATATTATTATATGAAACCGAAGCTCGAAGCGATTCACACAATATGAGATGGCCTCAAATTTGGAATATCATTTTTGTACCAAAATTTCAATATTTACATCATTTATTGAGGGTTTTTAGTTTTTTCCCAACCATTTCTTTTGTACTTACTTTCGATTTTATTCAAAAGCGCCGTAAAGGAGATATTGGTGCTAACAAATGGTTCTTTATTTATATGTTCAATTCCTATATATTCTTCCAAAAAAAATGAGTAAAGAAAAAGGGAAAGGCTATTGTTCCCATTTAAAAAAGGAACAAAACATTTGATAAATCGGAGTTCCAACTTTAAACGACAATAAAATTTTACTTGCATATCGAGCAACTATTATCATATATCAAAATGAAGCCCGTACCGATTTTAAAAATCTGATTTGGCCCCACAATTGAACCACATTGTTGTACCCATATTCCATCGTTTACATCATTTACCGAGGGTTTTACGTGTTTGTCTCACCATTTCCGTTGTACTTACTTTGTATTTTATTCAAAAGTGCCGTAAAGGAGATATTGGTGCAAACAAAGGGTTCTTTATTTATGTGTTCAATCAATATCTATTCTTCGAAAAAAAAATAAGGGAAGAGAAAAAGAAAGGAGCTATTGTTCAAATTTTAAAAAAGAATAAAACATTTGATAAATCACAATTTCAACTTTAAAAGATGATAACTTTGGACTCGGGTATTGAAACGGCTATATTATTATATGAAACCGAAGCTCGTAGCGATTCTTACAATATGACATGGCCTCAAATTTGGAATATCACTTTTGTACATAAATTTCATCATTTACATCATTTATTGAGGGTTTTTAGTTTTTTGCACACAATTTCCGTTGTACTTACTTTCGATTTTATTCAAAAGAGCCGTAAAGGAGATATTGGTGCAAAAAAAGGGTTCTTTATTTATGTGTTCAATCTATATATATTCTTCCAAAAAACAATGAGTAAAGAAAAAGGAAAAGGCTATTGTTCCCATTTAAAAAAGGAACAAAACATTTGATAAATCGGAGTTCCCACTTTAAACGACGATAAAATTTTGCTCGCATATTGAGACAACTATTATAATATATCAAATTGAAGCCCGTACCGATTCAAAAAATCTGATTTGGCCCCACAAAAGAACCACATTTTTGTACCCAAATTCCATCGTTTACATCAATTACCGAGGGTTTTAAGTGTTTGTCTCACCATTTCCGTTGTACTTACTTTGTATTTGATTCAAAAGTGCCTTAAAGGAGATATTGGTGCAAACAAACGGTTCTTTATTTATGCGTTCAATCAATATCTATTCTTCCAAAAAAAATAAGGGAAGAGAAAAAGAAAGGAGCTATTGTTCACATTTTAAAAAAGAATAAAACATTTGATAAATCGCAATTTCAACTTTAAACGATGATAAATTTTGACTCGGGTATTGAAACGACTATATTATTATATGAAACCGAAGCTCGAAGCAATTCACACAATATGAGATGGCCTCAAATTTGGAATATCATTTTTGTACCAAAATTTCAACATTTACATCATTTATTGAGGGTTTTTAGTTTTTTCCCAACCATTTCTTTTGTACTTACTTTCGATTTTATTCAAAAGCGCCGTAAAGGAGATATTGGTGCTAACAAATGGTTCTTTATTTATATGTTCAATTCCTATATATTCTTCCAAAAAAAATGAGTAAAGAAAAAGGGAAAGGCTATTGTTCCCATTTAAAAAAGGAACAAAACATTTGATAAATCGGAGTTCCAACTTTAAACGACAATAAAATTTTACTTGCATATCGAGCAACTATTATAATATATCAAAATGAAGCCCGTACCGATTTTCAAAATCTGATTTGGCCCCACAATTGAACCACATTTTTGTACCCATATTCCATCGTTTACATCATTTACCGAGGGTTTTAAGTGTTTGTCTCACCATTTCCGTTGTACTTACTTTGTATTTTATTCAAAAGTGCCGTAAAGGAGATATTGGTGCAAACAAAGGGTTCTTTATTTATGTGTTCAATCAATATCTATTCTTCCAAAAAAAAAATAAGGGAAGAGAAAAAGAAAGGAGCTATTGTTCAAATTTTAAAAAAGAATAAAACATTTGATAAATCACAATTTCAACTTTAAAAGATGATAACTTTTGACTCGGGTATTGAAACGGCTATATTATTATATGAAACCGAAGCTCGTAGCGATTCTTACAATATGATATGGCCTCAAATTTGGAATATCACTTTTGTACCTAAATTTCATCAGTTACATCATTTATTGAGGGTTTTAGTTTTTTGGCCACCATTTCCATTGTACTTACTCTCGATTTAATTCAAAAGAGTCGTAAAGGAGATATTGGTGCAAACAAATGGTTCTTTATTGATGTGTTCAATCCCTATATATTCTTCCAAAAAAATGAGTAAAGAAAAAGGAAAAGGCTATTGTTCCCATTTAAAAAAGGAACAAAACATTTGATAAATCGGAGTTCCAACTTTAAACGACAATAAATTTTTACTTGCATATCGAGCAACTATTATAATATATCAAAATGAAGCCCGTACCGATTTTAAAAATCTGATTTGGCCCCACAATTGAACCACACTTTTGTACCCATATTCCATCGTTTACATCATTTACTGAGGGTATTAAGTGTTTGTCTCACCATTTCTGTTGTACTTACTTTGTATTTGATTCAAAAGTTCCATAAAGGAGATATTGGTGCAAACAAAGGGTTCTTTATTTATGCGTTCAATCAATATCTATTCTTCCAAAAAAAATAAGGGAAGAGAAAAAGAAAGGAGCTATTGTTCACATTTTAAAAAAGAATAAAACATTTGATAAATCGCAATTTCAACTTTAAACGATGATAAATTTTGACTCGGGTATTGAAACGACTATATTATTATATGAAACCGAAGCTCGAAGCGATTCACACAATATGAGATGGCCTCAAATTTGGAATATCATTTTTGTACCAAAATTTCAACATTTACAACATTTATTGAAGGTTTTTAGTTTTTTCCCAACCATTTCTGTTGTACTTACTTTCGATTTTATTCAAAAGTGCCGTAAAGGAGATATTGGTGCTAACAAATGGTTCTTTATTTATATGTTCAATTCCTATATATTCTTCCAAAAAAAATGAGTAAAGAAAAAGGGAAAGGCTATTGTTCCCATTTAAAAAAGGAACAAAACATTTGATAAATCGGAGTTCCAACTTTAAACGACAATAAAATTTTACTTGCATATCGAGCAACTATTATCATATATCAAAATGAAGCCCGTACCGATTTTAAAAATCTGATTTGGCCCCACAATTGAACCACATTTTTGTACCCATATACCATCGTTTACATCATTTACCGAGGGTTTTAAGTGTTTGTCTCACCATTTCCGTTGTACTTACTTTGTATTTTATTCAAAAGTGCCGTAAAGGAGATATTGGTGCAAACAAAGGGTTCTTTATTTATGTGTTCAATCAATATCTATTCTTCGAAAAAAAATAAGGGAAGAGAAAAAGAAAGGAGCTATTGTTCAAATTTTAAAAAAGAATAAAACATTTGATAAATCACAATTTCAACTTTAAAAGATGATAACTTTGGACTCGGGTATTGAAACGGCTATATTATTATATGAAACCGAAGCTCGTAGCGATTCTTACAATATGACATGGCCTCAAATTTGGAATATCACTTTTGTACATAAATTTCATCATTTACATCATTTATTGAGGGTTTTTAGTTTTTTGCACACAATTTCCGTTGTACTTACTTTCGATTTTATTCAAAAGAGCCGTAAAGGAGATATTGGTGCAAAAAAAGCGTTCTTTATTTATGTGTTCAATCTATATATATTCTTCCAAAAAACAATGAGTAAAGAAAAAGGAAAAGGCTATTGTTCCCATTTAAAAAAGGAACAAAACATTTGATAAATCGGAGTTCCCACTTTAAACGACGATAAAATTTTGCTCGCATATTGAGACAACTATTATAATATATCAAATTGAAGCCCGTACCGATTCAAAAAATCTGATTTGGCCCCACAAAAGAACCACATTTTTGTACCCAAATTCCATCGTTTACATCAATTACCGAGGGTTTTAAGTGTTTGTCTCACCATTTCCGTTGTACTTACTTTGTATTTGATTCAAAAGTGCCTTAAAGGAGATATTGGTGCAAACAAACGGTTCTTTATTTATGCGTTCAATCAATATCTATTCTTCCAAAAAAAATAAGGGAAGAGAAAAAGAAAGGAGCTATTGTTCACATTTTAAAAAAGAATAAAACATTTGATAAATCGCAATTTCAACTTTAAACGATGATAAATTTTGACTCGGGTATTGAAACGACTATATTATTATATGAAACCGAAGCTCGAAGCAATTCACACAATATGAGATGGCCTCAAATTTGGAATATCATTTTTGTACCAAAATTTCAACATTTACATCATTTATTGAGGGTTTTTAGTTTTTTCCCAACCATTTCTTTTGTACTTACTTTCGATTTTATTCAAAAGCGCCGTAAAGGAGATATTGGTGCTAACGTATGGTTCTTTATTTATATGTTCAATTCCTATATATTCTTCCAAAAAAAATGAGTAAAGAAAAAGGGAAAGGCTATTGTTCCCATTTAAAAAAGGAACAAAACATTTGATAAATCGGAGTTCCAACTTTAAACGACAATAAAATTTTACTTGCATATCGAGCAACTATTATAATATATCAAAATGAAGCCCGTACCGATTTTCAAAATCTGATTTGGCCCCACAATTGAACCACATTTTTGTACCCATATTCCATCGTTTACATCATTTACCGAGGGTTTTAAGTGTTTGTCTCACCATTTCCGTTGTACTTACTTTGTATTTTATTCAAAAGTGCCGTAAAGGAGATATTGGTGCAAACAAAGGGTTCTTTATTTATGTGTTCAATCAATATCTATTCTTCCAAAAAAAAAATAAGGGAAGAGAAAAAGAAAGGAGCTATTGTTCAAATTTTAAAAAAGAATAAAACATTTGATAAATCACAATTTCAACTTTAAAAGATGATAACTTTTGACTCGGGTATTGAAACGGCTATATTATTATATGAAACCGAAGCTCGTAGCGATTCTTACAATATGATATGGCCTCAAATTTGGAATATCACTTTTGTACCTAAATTTCATCAGTTACATCATTTATTGAGGGTTTTAGTTTTTTGGCCACCATTTCCATTGTACTTACTCTCGATTTAATTCAAAAGAGTCGTAAAGGAGATATTGGTGCAAACAAATGGTTCTTTATTGATGTGTTCAATCCCTATATATTCTTCCAAAAAAATGAGTAAAGAAAAAGGAAAAGGCTATTGTTCCCATTTAAAAAAGGAACAAAACATTTGATAAATCGGAGTTCCAACTTTAAACGACAATAAAATTTTACTTGCATATCGAGCAACTATTATAATATATCAAAATGAAGCCCCTACCGATTTTAAAAATCTGATTTGGCCCCACAATTGAACCACACTTTTGTACCCATATTCCATCGTTTACATCATTTACTGAGGGTATTAAGTGTTTGTCTCACCATTTATGTTGTACTTACTTTGTATTTGATTCAAAAGTTCCATAAAGGAGATATTGGTGCAAACAAAGGGTTCTTTATTTATGCGTTCAATCAATATCTATTCTTCCAAAAAAAATAAGGGAAGAGAAAAAGAAAGGAGCTATTGTTCACATTTTAAAAAAGAATAAAACATTTGATAAATCGCAATTTCAACTTTAAACGATGATAAATTTTGACTCGGGTATTGAAACGACTATATTATTATATGAAACCGAAGCTCGAAGCGATTCACACAATATGAGATGGCCTCAAATTTGGAATATCATTTTTGTACCAAAATTTCAACATTTACAACATTTATTGAAGGTTTTTAGTTTTTTCCCAACCATTTCTGTTGTACTTACTTTCGATTTTATTCAAAAGCGCCGTAAAGGAGATATTGGTGCTAACAAATGGTTCTTTATTTATATGTTCAATTCCTATATATTCTTCCAAAAAAAATGAGTAAAGAAAAAGGGAAAGGCTATTGTTCCCATTTAAAAAAGGAACAAAACATTTGATAAATCGGAGTTCCAACTTTAAACGACAATAAAATTTTACTTGCATATCGAGCAACTATTATAATATATCAAAATGAAGCCCGTACCGATTTTAAAAATCTGATTTGGCCCCACAATTGAACCACATTTTTGTACCCATATTCCCTCGTTTACATCATTTACTGAGGGTATTAAGTGTTTGTCTCACCATTTCTGTTGTACTTACTTTGTATTTTATTCAAAAGTGCCGTAAAGGAGATATTGGTGCAAACAAAGGGTTCTTTATTTATGCGTTCAATCAATATCTATTCTTCCAAAAAAAAATAAGGGAAGAGAAAAAGAAAGGAGCTATTGTTCACATTTTAAAAAAGAATAAAAGATTTGATAAATCGCAATTTCAACTTTAAAAGATGATAACTTTTGACTCGGGTATTGAAACGGCTATATTATTATATGAAACCGAAGCACGTAGCGATTCTTACAATATGACATGGCCTCAAATTTGGAATATCACTTTTGTACCTAAATTTCATCAGTTACATCATTTATTGAGGGTTTTTAGTTTTTTGGCCACCATTTCCATTGTACTTACTTTCGATTTTATTCAAAAGAGCCGTAAAGGAGATATTGGTGCAAAAAAATGGTTCTTTATTTATGTGTTCAATCCCTATATATTCTTCCAAAAAAATGAGTAAAGAAAAAGGAAAAGGCTGCTCTTCCATTTAAAAGTGGAACAAAAGATTTGATAAATCGGAGTTCAAACTTTAAACGACGATAAAAGTTTACATGCATATCGAGACAATTATTATAATATATCAAATTGAAGCCCGTACCGATTCAAAAAATCTGATTTTTCCCCACAAAAGAACCAAATTTTTGTACACAATTTCCATCCTTTACATCAATTACCGAGGGTTTTAAGTGTTTGTCTCACCATTTCCGTTGTACTTACTTTCTATTATATTCAAAAGAGCCGTAATGGAGATATTTGTCCGAACAAAGGGTTCTTTATTTATGTGTTCCATAAATATCAATGCTTCCAAACAAAAATAAGGGTAGAGAAAAGGAAAGGAGCTACTGTTCACATTTTAAAAAAGAATAAAACATTTGATAAATCGCAATTTCAACTTTAAAAGATGATAACTTTTGACTCGGGTATTGAAACGACTATATCATTATATGAAACCGAAGCTCGTAGTGATTCACACAATATGAGATGGCCTCAAATTTGGAATATCACTTTTGTACCTAAATTTCATCAGTTCCATCATTTATTGAGGGTTTTTAGTTTTTTGGCCACCATTTCCATTGTACTTACTCTCTATTTAATTCAAAAGAGTCGTAAAGGAGATATTGGTGCAAACAAATGGTTCTTTATTTATGTGTTCAATCTATATATATTCTTCCAAAAAACAATGAGTAAAGAAAAAGGAAAAGGCTATTGTTCCCATTTAAAAAAGGAACAAAACATTTGATAAATCGGAGTTCCCACTTTAAACGACGATAAAATTTTGCTTGCATATTGAGACAACTATTATAATATATCAAATTGAAGCCCGTACCGATTCAAAAAATCTGATTTGGCCCCACAAAAGAACCACATTTTTGTACCCAAATTCCATCGTTTACATCATTTACCGAGGGTTTTAAGTGTTTGTCTCACCATTTCCGTTGTACTTACTTTGTATTTGATTCAAAAGTGCCATAAAGGAGATATTGGTGCAAACAAACGGTTCTTTATTTATGCGTTCAATCAATATCTATTCTTCCAAAAAACATAAGGGAAGAGAAAAAGAAAGGAGCTATTGTTCACATTTTAAAAAAGAATAAAAGATTTGATAAATCGCAATTTCAACTTTAAAAGATGATAACTTTTGACTCGGGTATTGAAACGGCTATATTATTATATGAAAACGAAGCTCGTAGCGATTCTTACAATATGACATGTTCTCAAATTTGGAATATCACTTTTGTACCTAAATTTCATCAGTTACATCATTTATTGAGGGTTTTTAGTTTTTTGGCCACCATTTCCATTGTACTTACTTTCGATTTTATTCAAAAGAGCCGTAAAGGAGATATTGGTGAAAAAAAATTGTTTTTTATTTATGTGTTCAATCCCTATATATTCTTCCAAAAAATTGAGTAAAGAAAAAGGAAAAGGCTGCTCTTCCCATTTAAAAGTGGAACAAAAGATTTGATAATATATCAAATTGAAGCCCGTACCGATTCAAAAAATCTGATTTGTCCCCACAAAAGAACCACATTTTTGTACACAATTTCCATCCTTTACATCAATTACCGAGGGTTTTAAGTGTTTGTCTCACCATTTCCGTTGTACTTACTTTCTATTATATTCAAAAGAGCCGTAATGGAGATATTTGTCCGAACAAAGGGTTCTTTATTTATGCGTTCAATCAATATCAATGCTTCCAAACAAAAATAAGGGTAGAGAAAAGGAAAGGAGCTACTTTTCACATTTTAAAAAAGAATAAAACATTTGATAAATCGCAATTTCAACTTTAAACGATGATAACTTTTGACTCGGGTATTGAAACGACTATATTATTATATGAAACCGAAGCTCGAAGCGATTCACACAATATGAGATGGCCTCAAATTTGGAATATCATTTTTGTACCAAAATTTCAATATTTACATCATTTATTGAGGGTTTTTAGTTTTTTCCCAACCATTTCTTTTGTACTTACTTTCGATTTTATTCAAAAGCGCCGTAAAGGAGATATTGGTGCTAACAAATGGTTCTTTATTTATATGTTCAATTCCTATATATTCTTCCAAAAAAAATGAGTAAAGAAAAAGGGAAAGGCTATTGTTCCCATTTAAAAAAGGAACAAAACATTTGATAAATCGGAGTTCCAACTTTAAACGACAATAAAATTTTACTTGCATATCGAGCAACTATTATCATATATCAAAATGAAGCCCGTACCGATTTTAAAAATCTGATTTGGCCCCACAATTGAACCACATTTTTGTACCCATATACCATCGTTTACATCATTTACCGAGGGTTTTAAGTGTTTGTCTCACCATTTCCGTTGTACTTACTTTGTATTTTATTCAAAAGTGCCGTAAAGGAGATATTGGTGCAAACAAAGGGTTCTTTATTTATGTGTTCAATCAATATCTATTCTTCGAAAAAAAAATAAGGGAAGAGAAAAAGAAAGGAGCTATTGTTCAAATTTTAAAAAAGAATAAAACATTTGATAAATCACAATTTCAACTTTAAAAGATGATAACTTTGGACTCGGGTATTGAAACGGCTATATTATTATATGAAACCGAAGCTCGTAGCGATTCTTACAATATGACATGGCCTCAAATTTGGAATATCACTTTTGTACATAAATTTCATCATTTACATCATTTATTGAGGGTTTTTAGTTTTTTGCACACAATTTCCGTTGTACTTACTTTCGATTTTATTCAAAAGAGCCGTAAAGGAGATATTGGTGCAAAAAAAGGGTTCTTTATTTATGTGTTCAATCTATATATATTCTTCCAAAAAACAATGAGTAAAGAAAAAGGAAAAGGCTATTGTTCCCATTTAAAAAAGGAACAAAACATTTGATAAATCGGAGTTCCCACTTTAAACGACGATAAAATTTTGCTCGCATATTGAGACAACTATTATAATATATCAAATTGAAGCCCGTACCGATTCAAAAAATCTGATTTGGCCCCACAAAAGAACCACATTTTTGTACCCAAATTCCATCGTTTACATCAATTACCGAGGGTTTTAAGTGTTTGTCTCACCATTTCCGTTGTACTTACTTTGTATTTGATTCAAAAGTGCCTTAAAGGAGATATTGGTGCAAACAAACGGTTCTTTATTTATGCGTTCAATCAATATCTATTCTTCCAAAAAAAATAAGGGAAGAGAAAAAGAAAGGAGCTATTGTTCACATTTTAAAAAAGAATAAAACATTTGATAAATCGCAATTTCAACTTTAAACGATGATAAATTTTGACTCGGGTATTGAAACGACTATATTATTATATGAAACCGAAGCTCGAAGCAATTCACACAATATGAGATGGCCTCAAATTTGGAATATCATTTTTGTACCAAAATTTCAACATTTACATCATTTATTGAGGGTTTTTAGTTTTTTCCCAACCATTTCTTTTGTACTTACTTTCGATTTTATTCAAAAGCGCCGTAAAGGAGATATTGGTGCTAACAAATGGTTCTTTATTTATATGTTCAATTCCTATATATTCTTCCAAAAAAAATGAGTAAAGAAAAAGGGAAAGGCTATTGTTCCCATTTAAAAAAGGAACAAAACATTTGATAAATCGGAGTTCCAACTTTAAACGACAATAAAATTTTACTTGCATATCGAGCAACTATTATAATATATCAAAATGAAGCCCGTACCGATTTTCAAAATCTGATTTGGCCCCACAATTGAACCACATTTTTGTACCCATATTCCATCGTTTACATCATTTACCGAGGGTTTTAAGTGTTTGTCTCACCATTTCCGTTGTACTTACTTTGTATTTTATTCAAAAGTGCCGTAAAGGAGATATTGGTGCAAACAAAGGGTTCTTTATTTATGTGTTCAATCAATATCTATTCTTCCAAAAAAAAAATAAGGGAAGAGAAAAAGAAAGGAGCTATTGTTCAAATTTTAAAAAAGAATAAAACATTTGATAAATCACAATTTCAACTTTAAAAGATGATAACTTTTGACTCGGGTATTGAAACGGCTATATTATTATATGAAACCGAAGCTCGTAGCGATTCTTACAATATGATATGGCCTCAAATTTGGAATATCACTTTTGTACCTAAATTTCATCAGTTACATCATTTATTGAGGGTTTTAGTTTTTTGGCCACCATTTCCATTGTACTTACTCTCGATTTAATTCAAAAGAGTCGTAAAGGAGATATTGGTGCAAACAAATGGTTCTTTATTGATGTGTTCAATCCCTATATATTCTTCCAAAAAAATGAGTAAAGAAAAAGGAAAAGGCTATTGTTCCCATTTAAAAAAGGAACAAAACATTTGATAAATCGGAGTTCCAACTTTAAACGACAATAAAATTTTACTTGCATATCGAGCAACTATTATAATATATCAAAATGAAGCCCCTACCGATTTTAAAAATCTGATTTGGCCCCACAATTGAACCACACTTTTGTACCCATATTCCATCGTTTACATCATTTACTGAGGGTATTAAGTGTTTGTCTCACCATTTCTGTTGTACTTACTTTGTATTTGATTCAAAAGTTCCATAAAGGAGATATTGGTGCAAACAAAGGGTTCTTTATTTATGCGTTCAATCAATATCTATTCTTCCAAAAAAAATAAGGGAAGAGAAAAAGAAAGGAGCTATTGTTCACATTTTAAAAAAGAATAAAACATTTGATAAATCGCAATTTCAACTTTAAACGATGATAAATTTTGACTCGGGTATTGAAACGACTATATTATTATATGAAACCGAAGCTCGAAGCGATTCACACAATATGAGATGGCCTCAAATTTGGAATATCATTTTTGTACCAAAATTTCAACATTTACAACATTTATTGAAGGTTTTTAGTTTTTTCCCAACCATTTCTGTTGTACTTACTTTCGATTTTATTCAAAAGCGCCGTAAAGGAGATATTGGTGCTAACAAATGGTTCTTTATTTATATGTTCAATTCCTATATATTCTTCCAAAAAAAATGAGTAAAGAAAAAGGGAAAGCCTATTGTTCCCATTTAAAAAAGGAACAAAACATTTGATAAATCGGAGTTCCAACTTTAAACGACAATAAAATTTTACTTGCATATCGAGCAACTATTATAATATATCAAAATGAAGCCCGTACCGATTTTAAAAATCTGATTTGGCCCCACAATTGAACCACATTTTTGTACCCATATTCCCTCGTTTACATCATTTACTGAGGGTATTAAGTGTTTGTCTCACCATTTCTGTTGTACTTACTTTGTATTTTATTCAAAAGTGCCGTAAAGGAGATATTGGTGCAAACAAAGGGTTCTTTATTTATGCGTTCAATCAATATCAATTCTTCCAAAAAAAAATAAGGGAAGAGAAAAAGAAAGGAGCTATTGTTCACATTTTAAAAAAGAATAAAAGATTTGATAAATCGCAATTTCAACTTTAAAAGATGATAACTTTTGACTCGGGTATTGAAACGGCTATATTATTATATGAAACCGAAGCACGTAGCGATTCTTACAATATGACATGGCCTCAAATTTGGAATATCACTTTTGTACCTAAATTTCATCAGTTACATCATTTATTGAGGGTTTTTAGTTTTTTGGCCACCATTTCCATTGTACTTACTTTCGATTTTATTCAAAAGAGCCGTAAAGGAGATATTGGTGCAAAAAAATGGTTCTTTATTTATGTGTTCAATCCCTATATATTCTTCCAAAAAAATGAGTAAAGAAAAAGGAAAAGGCTGCTCTTCCCATTTAAAAGTGGAACAAAAGATTTGATAAATCGGAGTTCAAACTTTAAACGACGATAAAAGTTTACATGCATGTCGAGACAATTATTATAATATATCAAATTGAAGCCCGTACCGATTCAAAAAATCTGATTTTTCCCCACAAAAGAACCAAATTTTTGTACACAATTTCCATCCTTTACATCAATTACCGAGGGTTTTAAGTGTTTGTCTCACCATTTCCGTTGTACTTACTTTCTATTATATTCAAAAGAGCCGTAATGGAGATATTTGTCCGAACAAAGGGTTCTTTATTTATGTGTTCCATAAATATCAATGCTTCCAAACAAAAATAAGGGTAGAGAAAAGGAAAGGAGCTACTGTTCACATTTTAAAAAAGAATAAAACATTTGATAAATCGCAATTTCAACTTTAAAAGATGATAACTTTTGACTCGGGTATTGAAACGACTATATCATTATATGAAACCGAAGCTCGTAGTGATTCACACAATATGAGATGGCCTCAAATTTGGAATATCACTTTTGTACCTAAATTTCATCAGTTCCATCATTTATTGAGGGTTTTTAGTTTTTTGGCCACCATTTCCATTGTACTTACTCTCTATTTAATTCAAAAGAGTCGTAAAGGAGATATTGGTGCAAACAAATGGTTCTTTATTTATGTGTTCAATCCCTATATATTCTTCCAAAAAAATGAGTAAAGAAAAAGGAAAAGGCTATTGTTCCCATTTAAAAAAGGAACAAAACATTTGATAAATCGGAGTTCCAACTTTAAACGACGATAAAATTTTGCTTGCATATTGAGACAACTATTATAATATATCAAATTGAAGCCCGTACCGATTCAAAAAATCTGATTTGGCCCCACAAAGGAACCACATTTTTGTACCCAAATTCCATCGTTTACATAATTTACCGAGGGTTTTAAGTGTTTCTGTCACCATTTCCGTTGTACTTACTTTGTATTTGATTCAAAAGTGCCATAAAGGAGATATTGGTGCAAACAAAGGGTTCTTTATTTATGCGTTTAATCAATATCTATTCTTTCAAAAAAAATAAGGGAAGAGAAAAAGAAAGGAGCTATTGTTCACATTTTAAAAAAGAATAAAACATTTGATAAATCGCAATTTCAACTTTAAAAGATGATAACTTTTGACTCGGGTATTGAAACGGCTATATTATTATATGAAACCGAAGCACGTAGCGATTCTTACAATATGACATGGCCTCAAATTTGGAATATCATTTTTGTACCAAATTTCAACATTTACAACATTTATTGAGGGTTTTTAGTTTTTTCCCAACCATTTCTGTTGTACTTACTTTCGATTTTATTCAAAAGCGTCGTAAAGGAGACATTGGTGCTAACAAATGGTTCTTTATTTATATGTTCAATTCCGATATATTCTTCCAAAAAAAATGAGTAAAGAAAAAGGGAAACGCTATTGTTCCCATTTAAAAAAGGAACAAAACATTTGATAAATCAGAGTTCCAACTTTAAACGACAATAAAATTTTACTTGCATATCGAGCAACTATTATAATATATCAAAATGAAGCCCGTACCGATTTTAAAAATCTGATTTGGCCCCACAATTGAACCACATTTTTGTACCCATATTCCCTCGTTTACATCATTTACTGAGGGTATTAAGTGTTTGTCTCACCATTTCTGTTGTACTTACTTTGTATTTTATTCAAAAGTGCCGTAAAGGAGATATTGGTGCAAACAAAGGGTTCTTTATTTATGCGTTCAATCAATATCTATTCTTCCAAAAAAAAATAAGGGAAGAGAAAAAGAAAGGAGCTATTGTTCACATTTTAAAAAAGAATAAAAGATTTGATAAATCGCAATTTCAACTTTAAAAGATGATAACTTTTGACTCGGGTATTGAAACGGCTATATTATTATATGAAACCGAAGCACGTAGCGATTCTTACAATATGACATGGCCTCAAATTTGGAATATCACTTTTGTACCTAAATTTCATCAGTTACATCATTTATTGAGGGTTTTTAGTTTTTTGGCCACCATTTCCATTGTACTTACTTTCGATTTTATTCAAAAGAGCCGTAAAGGAGATATTGGTGCAAAAAAATGGTTCTTTATTTATGTGTTCAATCCCTATATATTCTTCCAAAAAAATGAGTAAAGAAAAAGGAAAAGGCTCCTCTTCCCATTTAAAAGTGGAACAAAAGATTTGATAAATCGGAGTTCAAACTTTAAACGACGATAAAAGTTTACATGCATATCGAGACAATTATTATAATATATCAAATTGAAGCCCGTACCGATTCAAAAAATCTGATTTTTCCCCACAAAAGAACCAAATTTTTGTACACAATTTCCATCCTTTACATCAATTACCGAGGGTTTTAAGTGTTTGTCTCACCATTTCCGTTGTACTTACTTTCTATTATATTCAAAAGAGCCGTAATGGAGATATTTGTCCGAACAAAGGGTTCTTTATTTATGTGTTCCATAAATATCAATGCTTCCAAACAAAAATAAGGGTAGAGAAAAGGAAAGGAGCTACTGTTCACATTTTAAAAAAGAATAAAACATTTGATAAATCGCAATTTCAACTTTAAAAGATGATAACTTTTGACTCGGGTATTGAAACGACTATATCATTATATGAAACCGAAGCTCGTAGTGATTCACACAATATGAGATGGCCTCAAATTTGGAATATCACTTTTGTACCTAAATTTCATCAGTTCCATCATTTATTGAGGGTTTTTAGTTTTTTGGCCACCATTTCCATTGTACTTACTCTCTATTTAATTCAAAAGAGTCGTAAAGGAGATATTGGTGCAAACAAATGGTTCTTTATTTATGTGTTCAATCCCTATATATTCTTCCAAAAAAATGAGTAAAGAAAAAGGAAAAGGCTATTGTTCCCATTTAAAAAAGGAACAAAACATTTGATAAATCGGAGTTCCAACTTTAAACGACGATAAAATTTTGCTTGCATATTGAGACAACTATTATAATATATCAAATTGAAGCCCGTACCGATTCCAAAAATCTGATTTGGCCCCACAAAGGAACCACATTTTTGTACCCAAATTCCATCGTTTACATAATTTACCGAGGGTTTTAAGTGTTTCTGTCACCATTTCTGTTGTACTTACTTTGTATTTGATTCAAAAGTGCCATAAAGGAGATATTGGTGCAAACAAAGGGTTCTTTATTTATGCGTTTAATCAATATCTATTCTTCCAAAAAAAATAAGGGAAGAGAAAAAGAAAGGAGTTATTGTTCACATTTTAAAAAAGAATAAAACATTTGATAAATCGCAATTTCAACTTTAAACGATGATAAATTTTGACTCGGGTATTGAAACGACTATATTATTATATGAAACCGAAGCTCGAAGCGATTCACACAATATGAGATGGCCTCAAATTTGAAATATCATTTTTGTACCAAAATTTCAACATTTACAACATTTGTTGAGGGTTTTTAGTTTTTTCCCAACCATTTCTGTTGTACTTACTTTCGATTTTATTCAAAAGCGTCGTAAAGGAGACATTGGTGCTAACAAATGGTTCTTTATTTATATGTTCAATTCCGATATATTCTTCCAAAAAAAATGAGTAAAGAAAAAGGGAAACGCTATTGTTCCCATTTAAAAAAGGAACAAAACATTTGATAAATCGGAGTTCCAACTTTAAACGACAATAAAATTTTACTTGCATATCGAGCAACTATTATAATATATCAAAATGAAGCCCGTACCGATTTTAAAGATCTGATTTGGCCCCACAATTGAACCACATTTTTGTACTCATATTCCATCGTTTACATCATTTACCGAGGGTTTTAAGTGTTTGTCTCACCATTTCCGTTGTACTTACTTTCTATTATATTCAAAAGAGCCGTAATGGAGATATTTGTCCGAACAAAGGGTTCTTTATTTATGTGTTCCATAAATATTAATGCTTCCAAACAAAAATAAGGGTAGAGAAAACGAAAGGAGCTACTGTTCACATTTTAAAAAAGAATAAAACATTTGACAAATCGCAATTTCAACTTTAAAAGATGATAACTTTTGACTCGGGTATTGAAACGACTATATCATTATATGAAACCGAAGCTCGTAGTGATTCACACAATATAAGATGGCCTCAAATTTGGAATATCATTTTTGTACCTAAATTTCATCAGTTACATCATTTATTGAGGGTTTTTAGTTTTTTGGCCACCATTTCCATTGTACTTACTCTCGATTTAATTCAAAAGAGTCGTAAAGGAGATATTGGTGCAAAGAAATGGTTCTTTATTTATGTGTTCAATTCCTATATATTCTTCCAAAAAAATGAGTAAAGAAAAAGGAAAAGGCTATTGTTCCCAATTAAAAAAGGAACAAAACATTTGATAAATCGGAGTTCCAACTTTAAACGACGATAAAATTTTGCTTGCATATTGAGACAACTATTATAATATATCAAATTGAAGCCCGTACCGATTCAAAAAATCTGATTTGGCCCTACAAAATAACCACATTTTTGTACCCAAATTCCATCGTTTACATCATTTACCGAGGGTTTTAAGTGTTTGTCTCACCATTTCCGTTGTACTTACTTTGTATTTGATTCAAAAGTGCCATAAAGGAGATATTGGTGCAAACAAAGGGTTCTTTATTTATGCGTTCAATCAATATCTATTCTTCCAAAAAAAATAAGGGAAGAGAAAAAGAAAGGAGCTATTGTTCACATATTAAAAAAGAATAAAACAATTGATAAATCGCAATTGCAACTTTAAACGATGATAAATTTTGACTCGGGTATTGAAACGACTATATTATTATATGAAACCGAAGCTCGAAGCGATTCACACAATATGAGATGGCCTCAAATTTGGAATATCATTTTTGTACCAAAATTTCAACATTTACATCATTTATTGAGGGTTTTTAGTTTTTTCCCAACCATTTCTGTTGTACTTACTTTCTATTTTATTCAAAAGCGCCGTAAAGGAGATATTGGTGCTAACAAATGGTTCTTTATTTATATGTTCAATTCCTATATATTCTTTCAAAAAAAATGAGTAAAGAAAAAGGGAAAGGCTATTGTTCCCATTTAAAAAAGGAACAAAACATTTGATAAATCGGAGTTCCATCTTTAAACGACAATAAAAATTTACTTGCATATCGGGCAACTATTATAATATATCAAAATGAAGCCCGTACCGATTTTAAAGATCTGATTTGGCCCCACAATTGAACCACATTTTTGTACCCATATTCCATCGTTTACATCTTTTACCGAGGGTTTTAAGTGTTTGTCTCACCATTTCCGTTGCACTTACTTTGTATTTTATTCAAAAGTGCCGTAAAGGAGATATTGGTGCAAACAAAGGGTTCTTTATTTATGCGTTCAATCAATATCTATTCTTCCAAAAAAAAAATAAGGGAAGAGAAAAAGAAAGGAGCTATTGTTCACATTTTAAAAAAGAATAAAAGATTTGATAAATCGCAATTTCAACTTTAAAAGATGATAACTTTTGACTCGGGTATTGAAACGGCTATATTATTATATGAAACCGAAGCTCGTAGCGATTCTTACAATATGACATGGCCTCAAATTTGGAATATCACTTTTGTACCTAAATTTCATCAGTTACATCATTTATTGAGGGTGTTTAGTTTTTTGGCCACCATTTCCATTGTACTTACTTTCGATTTTATTCAAAAGAGCCGTAAAGGAGATATTGCTGCAAAAAAATGGTTCTTTATTTATGTGTTCAATCCCTATATATTCTTCCAAAAAAATGAGTAAAGAAAAAGGAAAAGGCTCCTCTTCCCATTTAAAAATGGAACAAAAGATTTGATAAATCGGAGTTCCAACTTTAAACGACGATAAAAGTTTACATGCATATCGAGACAACTATTATAATATATCAAATTGAAGCCCGTACCGATTCAAAAAATCTGATTTGGCCCCACAAAAGACCACATTTTTGTACACAATTTCCATCCTTTACATCATTTACCGAGGGTTTTAAGTGTTTGTCTCACCATTTCCGTTGTACTTACTTTCTATTATATTCAAAAGAGCCATAATGGAGATATTTGTCCGAACAAAGGGTTCTTTATTTATGTGTTCCGTAAATATCAATGCTTCCAAACAAAAATAAGGGTAGAGAAAAGGAAAGGAGCTACTGTTCACATTTTAAAAAAGAATAAAACATTTGATAAATCGCAATTTCAACTTTAAAAGATGATAACTTTTGACTCGGGTATTGAAACGACTATATCATTATATGAAACCGAAGCTCGTAGTGATTCACACAATATGAGATGGCCTCAAATTTGGAATATCATTTTTGTACCTAAATTTCATCAGTTACATCATTTATTGAGGGTTTTTAGTTTTTTGGCCACCATTTCCCTTGTACTTACTCTCGATTTAATTCAAAAGAGTCATAAAGGAGATATTGGTGCAAACAAATGGTTCTTTATTTACGTGTTCAATCCCTATATATTCTTCCAAAAAAATGAGTAAAGAAAAAGGAAAAGGCTATTGTTCCCATTTAAAAAAGGAACAAAACATTTGATAAATCGGAGTTCCAACTTTAAACGACGATAAAATTTTGCTTGCATATTGAGACAACTATTATAATATATCAAATTGAAGCCCGTACCGATTCAAAAAATCTGATTTTGCCCCACAAAGGAACCACATTTTTGTACCCAAATTCCATCATTTACATCATTTACCGAGGGTTTTAAGTGTTTGTCTCACCATTTCCGTTGTACTTACTTTATATTTGATTCAAAAGTTCCATAAAGGAGATATTGGTGCAAACAAAGGGTTCTTTATTTATGCGTTCAATCCATATCTATTCTTCCAAAAAAAAATAAGGGAAGAGAAAAAGATAGGAGCTATTGTTCACATTTTAAAAAAGAATAAAACATTTGATAAATCGCAATTTCAACTTTATACGATGATAAATTTTGACTCGGGTATTGAAATGACTATATTATTATATGAAACCGAAGCTCGAAGCGATTCACACAATATGAGATGGCCTCAAATTTGGAATATCATTTTTGTACCAAAATTTCAACATTTACATCATTTATTGAGGGTTTTTAGTTTTTTCCCAACCATTTCTGTTGTACTTACTTTCGATTTTATTCAAAAGCGCCGTAAAGGAGATATTGGTGCAAACAAATGGTTCTTTATTTATATGTTCAATTCCTATATATTCTTCCAAAAAAAATGAGTAAAGAAAAAGGGAAAGGCTATTGTTCCCATTTAAAAAAGGAACAAAACATTTGATAAATCGGAGTTCCCACTTTAAACGACAATAAAATTTTTCTTGCATATCGAGCAACTATTATAATATATCAAAATGAAGCCCGTACCGATTTTAAAAATCTGATTTGGCCCCACAATTGAACCACATTTTTGTACCCATATTAAATCGTTTACATCATTTACCGAGGGTTTTAAGTGTTTGTCTCACCATTTCCGTTGTACTTACTTTGTATTTTATTCAAAAGTGCCGTAAAGGAGATATTGGTGCAAACAAAGGGTTCTTTATTTATGCGTTCAATCCATATCTATTCTTCCAAAAAAAATAAGGGAAGAGAAAAAGAAAGGAGCTATTGTTCACATTTTAAAAAAGAATAAAAGATTTGATAAATCGCAATTTCAACTTTAAAAGATGATAACTTTTGACTCGGGTATTGAAACGGCTATATTATTATATGAAACCGAAGCTCGTAGCGATTCTTACAATATGACATGGCCTCAAATTTGGAATATCACTTTTGTACCTAAATTTCATCAGTTACATCATTTATTGAGGGTTTTTAGTTTTTTGGCCACCATTTCCATTGTACTTACTTTCGATTTTATTCAAAAGAGCCGTAAAGGAGATATTGGTGCAAAAAAATTGTTCTTTATTTATGTG
This sequence comes from Hippophae tibetana, assembly GCA_037013495.1. Classification (NCBI taxonomy): domain Eukaryota; kingdom Viridiplantae; phylum Streptophyta; class Magnoliopsida; order Rosales; family Elaeagnaceae; genus Hippophae; species Hippophae tibetana. Next base: position 48,932,964 of record CM072810.1, read on the forward strand.
TTCAATCCCTATATATTCTTCCAAAAAATTGAGTAAAGAAAAACGAAAAGGCTGCTCTTCCCATTTAAAAGTGGAACAAAAGATTTGATAAATCGGAGTTCCAACTTTAAACGACGATAAAAGTTTACATGCATATCGAGACAACTATTATAATATATCAAATTGAAGCCCGTACCGATTCAAAAAATCTGATTTGTCCCCACAAAAGAACCACATTTTTGTACATAATTTCCATCCTTTACATCAATTACCGAGGGTTTTGAGTGTTTGTCTCACCATTTCCGTTGTACTTACTTTCTATTATATTCAAAAGATCCGTAATGGAGATATTTGTCCGAACAAAGGGTTCTTTATTTATGTGTTCCATAAATATCAATGCTTCCAAACAAAAATAAGGGTAGAGAAAAGGAAAGGAGCTACTGTTCACATTTTAAAAAAGAATAAAACATTTGATAAATCGCAATTTCAACTTTAAAAGATGATAACTTTTGACTCGGGTATTGAAACGACTATATCATTATATGAAACCGAATCTCGTAGCGATTCTTACAATATGACATGGCCTCAAATTTGGAATATCACTTTTGTACCTAAATTTCATCAGTTACATCATTTATTGAGGGTTTTTAGTTTTTTGGCCACCATTTCCATTGTACTTACTCTCTATTTAATTCAAAAGAGTTGTAAAGGAGATATTGGTGCAAACAAATGGTTCTTTATTTATGTGTTCAATCCCTATATATTCTTCCAAAAAAATGAGTAAAGAAAAAGGAAAAGGCTATTGTTCCCATTTAAAAAAGGAACAAAACATTTGATAAATCGGAGTTCCAACTTTAAACGACGATAAAATTTTGCTTGCATATTGAGACAACTATTATAATATATCAAATTGAAGCCCGTACCAATTCAAAAAATCTGATTTGGCCCCACAAAGGAACCACATTTTTGTACCCAAATTCCATCGTTTACATCATTTACCGAGGGTTTTAAGTGTTTGTCTCACCATTTCCGTTGTACTTACTTTGTATTTGATTCAAAAGTTCCATAAAGGAGATATTGGTGCAAACAAAGGGTTCTTTATTTATGCGTTCAATCAATATCTATTCTTCCAAAAAAAATAAGGGAAGAGAAAAAGAAAGGAGTTATTGTTCACATTTTAAAAAAGAATAAAACATTTGATAAATCGCAATTTCAACTTTAAACGATGATAAATTTTGACTCGGGTATTGAAACGACTATATTATTATATGAAACCGAAGCTCGAAGCGATTCACACAATATGAGATGGCCTCAAATATGGAATATCATTTTTGTACCAAAATTTCAACATTTACATCATTTATTGAGGGTTTTTAGTTTTTTCCCAACCATTTCTGTTGTACTTACTTTCGATTTTATTCAAAAGCGCCGTAAAGGAGATATTGGTGCTAACAAATGGTTCTTTATTTATATGTTCAATTCCTATATATTCTTCCAAAAAAAATGAGTAAAGAAAAAGGGAAAGGCTATTGTTCCCATTTAAAAAAGGAACAAAACATTTGATAAATCGGAGTTCCAAATTTAAACGACAATAACATTTTACTTGCATATCGAGCAACTATTATAATATATCAAAATGAAGCCCGTACCGATTTTAAAAATCTGATTTGGCCCCACAATAGAACCACATTTTTGTACCCATATTCCATCGTTTACATCATTTACTGAGGGTATTAAGTGTTTGTCTCACCATTTCTGTTGTACTTACTTTGTATTTTATTCAAAAGTGCCGTAAAGGAGATATTGGTGCAAACAAAGGGTTCTTTATTTATGCGTTAAATCAATATCTATTCTTCCAAAAAAAAAATAAGGGAAGAGAAAAAGAAAGGAGCTATTGTTCACATTTTAAAAAAGAATAAAAGATTTGATAAATCGCAATTTCAACTTTAAAAGATGATAACTTTTGACTCGGGTATTGAAACGGCTATATTATTATATGAAACCGAAGCTCGTAGCGATTCTTACAATATGACATGGCCTCAAATTTGGAATATCACTTTTGTACCTAAATTTCATCAGTTACATCATTTATTGAGGGTTTTTAGTTTTTTGGCCACCATTTCCATTGTACTTACTTTCGATTTTATTCAAAAGAGCCGTAAAGGAGATATTGCTGCAAAAAAATGGTTCTTTATTTATGTGTTCAATCCCTATATATTCTTCCAAAAAAATGAGTAAAGAAAAAGGAAAAGGCTGCTCTTCCCATTTAAAAATGGAACAAAAGATTTGATAAATCGGAGTTCCAACTTTAAACGACGATAAAAGTTTACATGCATATCGAGACAACTATTATAATATATCAAATTGAACCCCGTACCGATTCAAAAAATCTGATTTGGCCCCACAAAAGAACCACATTTTTGTACACAATTTCCATCCTTTACATCATTTACCGAGGGTTTTAAGTGTTTGTCTCACCATTTCCGTTGTACTTACTTTCAATTATATTCAAAAGAGCCGTAATGGAGATATTTGTCCGAACAAAGGGTTCTTTATTTATGTGTTCCATAAATATCAATGCTTCCAAACAAAAATAAGGGTAGAGAAAACGAAAGGAGCTACTGTTCACATTTTAAAAAAGAATAAAACATTTGACAAATCGCAATTTCAACTTTAAAAGATGATAACTTTTGACTCGGGTATTTAAACGACTATATCATTATATGAAACGGAAGCTCGTAGTGGTTCACACAATATGAGATGGCCTCAAATTTGGAATATCATTTTTGTACCTAAATTTCATCAGTTACATCATTTATTGAGGGTTTTTAGTTTTTTGGCCACCATTTCCATTGTACTTACTCTCGATTTAATTCAAAAGAGTCGTAAAGGAGATATTGGTGCAAAGAAATGGTTCTTTATTTATGTGTTCAATCCCTATATATTCTTCCAAAAAAATGAGTAAAGAAAAAGGAAAAGGCTATTGTTCCCATTTAAAAAAGGAACAAAACATTTGATAAATCGGAGTTCCAACTTTAAACGACGATAAAATTTTGCTTGCATATTGAGACAACTATTATAATATATCAAATTGAAGCCCGTACCGATTCAAAAAATCTGATTTGGCCCTACAAAGGAACCACATTTTTGTACCCAAATTCCATCGTTTACATCATTTACCGAGGGTTTTAAGTGTTTGTCTCACCATTTCCGTTGCACTTACTATGTATTTGATTCAAAAGTGCCATAAAGGAGATATTGGTGCAAACAAAGGGTTCTTTATTTATGCGTTCAATCAATATCTATTCTTCCAAAAAAAATAAGGGAAGAGAAAAAGAAAGGAGCTATTGTTCACATATTAAAAAAGAATAAAACAATTGATAAATCACAATTGCAACTTTAAACGATGATAAATTTTGACTCGGGTATTGAAATGACTATATTATTATATGAAACCGAAGCTCGAAACGATTCACACAATATGAGATGGCCTCAAATTTGGAATATCATTTTTGTACCAAAATTTCAACAATTACATCATTTATTGAGGGTTTTTAGTTTTTTCCCAACCATTTCTGTTGTACTTACTTTCGATTTTATTCAAAAGCGCCGTAAAGGAGATATTGGTGCTAACAAATGGTTCTTTATATATATGTTCAATTCCTATATATTCTTCCAAAAAAAATGAGTAAAGAAAAAGGAAAAGGCTATTGTTCCCATTTAAAAAAGGAACAAAACATTTGATAAATCGGAGTTCCATCTTTAAACGACAATAAAATTTTACTTGCATATCGAGCAACTATTATAATATATCAAAATGAAGCCCGTACCGATTTTAAAAATCTGATTTGGCCCCACAATTGAACCACATTTTTGTACCCATATTCCATCGTTTACATCATTTACCGAGGGTTTTACGTGTTTGTCTCACCATTTCCGTTGTACTTACTTTGTATTTTATTCAAAAGAGCCATAAAGGAGATATTGGTGCAAAAAAGTGGTTCTTTATTTATGTGTTCAATCCCTATATATTCTTCCAAAAAAATGAAAAAAGAAAAAGGAAAAGGCTGCTCTTCCCATTTAAAAATGGAACAAAATATTTGATAAATCGGAGTTCCAACTTTAAACGACGATAAAAGTTTACATGCATATCGAGACAACTATTATAATATATCAAATTGAAGCCCGTACCAATTCAAAAAATCTGATTTGGCCCCACAATAGAACCACATTTTTGTACACAATTGCCATCCTTTACATCATTTACCGAGGGTTTTAAGTGTTTGTCTCACCATTTCCGTTGTACTTACTTTCTATTATATTCAAAAGAGCCGTAATGGAGATATTTGTCCGAACAAAGGGTACTTTATTTATGTGTTCCATAAATATCAATGCTTCCAAACAAAAATAAGGGTAGAGAAAAGGAAAGGAGCTACTGTTCACATTTTAAAAAAGAATAAAACATTTGATAAATCGCAATTTCAACTTTAAAAGATGATAACTTTTGACTCGGGTATTGGAACGACTATATCATTATATGAAACCGAAGCTCGTAGTGATTCACACAATATGAGATGGCCTCAAATTTGGAATATCATTTTTGTACCTAAATTTCATTAGTTACATCATTTATTGAGGGTTTTTAGTTTTTTGGCCACCATTTCCATTGTACTTACTCTCGATTTAATTCAAAAGAGTCGTAAAGGAGATATTAGTGCAAAGAAATGGTTCTTTATTTATGTGTTCAATCCCTATATATTCTTCCAAAAAAATGAGTAAAGAAAAAGGAAAAGGCTATTTTTCCCATTTAAAAAAGGAACAAAACATTTGATAAATCGGAGTTCCAACTTTAAACGACGATAAAACTTTGCTTGCATATTGAGACAACTATTATAATATATCAAATTGAAGCCCGTACCGATTCAAAAAATCTGATTTGGCCGCACAAAGGAACCACATTTTTGTTCCCAAATTCCATCGTTTACATCATTTACCGAGGGTTTTATGTGTTTGTCTCACCATTTCCGTTGTACTTACTTTTGATTTGATTCAAAAGTTCCATAAAGGAGATATTGGTGCAAACAAAGGGTTCTTTATTTATGCTTTCAATCAATATCTATTCTTCCAAAAAAAATAAGGGAAGAGAAAAAGAAAGGGGCTATTGTTCACATTTTAAAAAAGAATAAAACATTTGATAAATCGCAATTTCAACTTTAAACGATGATAAATTTTGACTCGGGTATTGAAACGACTATATTATTATATGAAACCGAAGCTCGAAGCGATTCACACTATATGAGATGGCCTTAAATTTGGAATATCATTTTTGTACCAAAATTTCAACATTTACATCATTTATTGAGGGTTTCTAGTTTTTTCCCAACCATTTCTGTTGTACTTACTTTCGATTTTATTCAAAAGCGCCGTAAAGGAGATATTGGTGCTAACAAATGGTTCTTTATTTATATGTTCAATTCCTATATATTCTTCCAAAAAAATTGAGTAAAGAAAAAGGGAAAGGCTATTGTTCCCATTTAAAAAAGGAACAAAACATTTGATAAATCGGAGTTCCCACTTTAAACGACAATAAAAATTTACTTGCATATCGAGCAACTATTATAATATATCAAAATGAAGCCCGTACCGATTTTAAAAATCTGATTTGGCCCCACAATTGAACCACATTTTTGTACCCATATTCCATCGTTTACATCATTTACCGAGGGTTTTAAGTGTTTGTCTCACCATTTCCGTTGTACTTACTTTGTATTTTATTCAAAAGTGCCGTAAAGGAGATATTGGTGCAAACAAAGGGTTCTTTATTTATGCGTTCAATCAATATCTATTCTTCCAAAAAAAAATAAGGGAAGAGAAAAAGAAAGGAGCTATTGTTCACATTTTAAAAAAGAATAAAACATTTGATAAATCGCAATTTCAACTTTAAAAGATGATAACTTTTGACTCGGGTATTGAAACGGCTATATTATTATATGACACCGAAGCTCGTAGCGATTCTTACAATATGACATGGCCTCAAATTTGGAATATCACTTTTGTACCTAAATTTCATCAGTTACATCATTTATTGAGGGTTTTTAGTTTTTTGGCCACCATTTCCATTGTACTTATTTTCGATTTTATTCAAAAGAGCCGTAAAGGAGATATTGCTGCAAAAAAATGGTTCTTTATTTATGTGTTCAATCCCTATTTATTCTTCCAAAAAAATGAGTAAAGAAAAAGGAAAAGGCTCCTCTTCCCATTTAAAAATGGAACAAAAGATTTGATAAATCGGAGTTCCAACTTTAAACGACGATAAAAGTTTACATGCATATCGAGACAACTATTATAATATATCAAATTGAAGCCCGTACCGATTCAAAAAATCTGATTTGGCCCCACAAAAGACCACATTTTTGTACACAATTTCCATCCTTTACATCATTTACCGAGGGTTTTAAGTGTTTGTCTCACCATTTCCGTTGTACTTACTTTCTATTATATTCAAAAGAGCCGTAATGGAGATATTTGTCCGAACAAAGGGTTCTTTATTTATGTGTTCCGTAAATATCAATGCTTCCAAACAAAAATAAGGGTAGAGAAAACGAAAGGAGCTACTGTTCACATTTTAAAAAAGAATAAAACATTTGATAAATCGCAATTTCAACTTTAAAAGATGATAACTTTTGACTCGGGTATTGGAACGACTATATCATTATATGAAACCGAAGCTCGTAGTGATTCACACAATATGAGATGGCCTCAAATTTGGAATATCATTTTTGTACCTAAATTTCATTAGTTACATCATTTATTGAGGGTTTTTAGTTTTTTGGCCACCATTTCCATTGTACTTACTCTCGATTTAATTCAAAAGAGTCGTAAAGGAGATATTAGTGCAAAGAAATGGTTCTTTATTTATGTGTTCAATCCCTATATATTCTTCCAAAAAAATGAGTAAAGAAAAAGGAAAAGGCTATTTTTCCCATTTAAAAAAGGAACAAAACATTTGATAAATCGGAGTTCCAACTTTAAACGACGATAAAACTTTGCTTGCATATTGAGACAACTATTATAATATATCAAATTGAAGCCCGTACCGATTCAAAAAATCTGATTTGGCCTCACAAAGGAACCACATTTTTGTTCCCAAATTCCATCGTTTACATCATTTACCGAGGGTTTTAAGTGTTTGTCTCACCATTTCCGTTGTACTTACTTTGTATTTGATTCAAAAGTTCCATAAAGGAGATATTGGTGCAAACAAAGGGTTCTTTATTTATGCTTTCAATCAATATCTATTCTTCCAAAAAAAATAAGGGAAGAGAAAAAGAAAGGGGCTATTGTTCACATTTTAAAAAAGAATAAAACATTTGATAAATCGCAATTTCAACTTTAAACGATGATAAATTTTGACTCGGGTATTGAAACGACTATATTATTATATGAAACCGAAGCTCGAAGCGATTCACACTATATGAGATGGCCTTAAATTTGGAATATCATTTTTGTACCAAAATTTCAACATTTACATCATTTATTGATGGTTTCTAGTTTCTTCCCAACCATTTCTGTTGTACTTACTTTCGATTTTATTCAAAAGCGCCGTAAAGGAGATATTGGTGCTAACAAATGGTTCTTTATTTATATGTTCAATTCCTATATATTCTTCCAAAAAAATTGAGTAAAGAAAAAGGGAAAGGCTATTGTTCCCATTTAAAAAAGGAACAAAACATTTGATAAATCGGAGTTCCCACTTTAAACGACAATAAAAATTTACTTGCATATCGAGCAACTATTATAATATATCAAAATGAAGCCCGTACCGATTTTAAAAATCTGATTTGGCCCCACAATTGAACCACATTTTTGTACCCATATTCCATCGTTTACATCATTTACCGAGGGTTTTAAGTGTTTGTCTCACCATTTCCGTTGTACTTACTTTGTATTTTATTCAAAAGTGCCGTAAAGGAGATATTGGTGCAAACAAAGGGTTCTTTATTTATGCTTTCAATCAATATCTATTCTTCCAAAAAAAAAATAAGGGAAGAGAAAAAGAAAGGAGCTATTGTTCACATTTTAAAAAAGAATAAAACATTTGATAAATCGCAATTTCAACTTTAAAAGATGATAACTTTTGACTCGGGTATTGAAACGGCTATATTATTATATGACACCGAAGCTCGTAGCGATTCTTACAATATGACATGGCCTCAAATTTGGAATATCACTTTTGTACCTAAATTTCATCAGTTACATCATTTATTGAGGGTTTTTAGTTTTTTGGCCACCATTTCCATTGTACTTATTTTCGATTTTATTCAAAAGAGCCGTAAAGGAGATATTGCTGCAAAAAAATGGTTCTTTATTTATGTGTTCAATCCCTATTTATTCTTCCAAAAAAATGAGTAAAGAAAAAGGAAAAGGCTCCTCTTCCCATTTAAAAATGGAACAAAAGATTTGATAAATCGGAGTTCCAACTTTAAACGACGATAAAAGTTTACATGCATATCGAGACAACTATTATAATATATCAAATTGAAGCCCGTACCGATTCAAAAAATCTGATTTGGCCCCACAAAAGACCACATTTTTGTACACAATTTCCATCCTTTACATCATTTACCGAGGGTTTTAAGTGTTTGTCTCACCATTTCCGTTGTACTTACTTTCTATTATATTCAAAAGAGCCGTAATGGAGATATTTGTCCGAACAAAGGGTTCTTTATTTATGTGTTCCGTAAATATCAATGCTTCCAAAGAAAAATAAGGGTAGAGAAAAGGAAAGGAGCTACTGTTCACATTTTAAAAAAGAATAAAACATTTGATAAATCGCAATTTCAACTTTAAAAGATGATAACTTTTGACTCGGGTATTGAAACGACTATATCATTATATGAAACCGAAGCTCGTAGTGATTCACACAATATGAGATGGCCTCAAATTTGGAATATCATTTTTGTACCTAAATTTCATCAGTTACATCATTTATTGAGGGTTTTTAGTTTTTTGGCCACCATTTCCCTTGTACTTACTCTCGATTTAATTCAAAAGAGTCGTAAAGGAGATATTGGTGCAAACAAATGGTTCTTTATTTATGTGTTCAATCCCTATATATTCTTCCAAAAAAATGAGTAAAGAAAAAGGAAAAGGCTATTGTTCCCATTTAAAAAAGGAACAAAACATTTGATAAATCGGAGTTCCAACTTTAAACGACGATAAAATTTTGCTTGCATATTGAGACAACTATTATAATATATCAAATTGAAGCCCGTACCGATTCAAAAAATCTGATTTGGCCCCACAAAGGAACCACATTTTTGTACCCAAATTCCATCGTTTACATAATTTACCGAGGGTTTTAAGTGTTTCTGTCACCATTTCCGTTGTACTTACTTTGTATTTGTTTCAAAAGTGCCATAAAGGAGATATTGGTGCAAACAAAGGGTTCTTTATTTATGCGTTCAATCAATATCTATTCTTCCAAAAAAAATAAGGGAAGAGAAAAAGAAAGGAGTTATTGTTCACATTTTAAAAAAGAATAAAACATTTGATAAATCGCAATTTCAACTTTAAACGATGATAAATTTTGACTCGGGTATTGAAACGACTATATTATTATATGAAACCGAAGCTCGCAGCGATTCACACAATATGAGATGGCCTCAAATTTGGAATATCATTTTTGTACCAAAATTTCAACATTTACAACATTTATTGAGGGTTTTTAGTTTTTTCCCAACCATTTCTGTTGTACTTACTTTCGATTTTATTCAAAAGCGCCGTAAAGGAGACATTGGTGCTAACAAATGGTTCTTTATTTATATGTTCAATTCCGATATATTCTTCCAAAAAAAATGAGTAAAGAAAAAGGGAAACGCTATTGTTCCCATTTAAAAAAGGAACAAAACATTTGATAAATCGGAGTTCCAACTTTAAACGACAATAAAATTTTACTTGCATATCGAGCAACTATTATAATATATCAAAATGAAGCCCGTACCGATTTTAAAGATCTGATTTGGCGCCACAATTGTACCACATTTTTGTACTCATATTCCATCGTTTACATCATTTACCGAGGGTTTTAAGTGTTTGTCTCACCATTTCCGTTGTACTTACTTTCTATTATATTCAAAAGAGCCGTAATGGAGATATTTGTCCGAACAAAGGGTTCTTTATTTATGTGTTCCATAAATATCAATGCTTCCAAACAAAAATAAGGGTAGAGAAAACGAAAGGAGCTACTGTTCACATTTTAAAAAAGAATAAAACATTTGACAAATCGCAATTTCAACTTTAAAAGATGATAACTTTTGACTCGGGTATTTAAACGACTATATCATTATATGAAACCGAAGCTCATAGTGATTCACACAATATGAGATGGCCTCAAATTTGGAATATCATTTTTGTACCTAAATTTCATCAGTTACATCATTTATTGAGGGTTTTTAGTTTTTTGGCCACCATTTCCATTGTACTTACTCTCGATTTAATTCAAAAGAGTCGTAAAGGAGATATTGGTGCAAAGAAATGGTTCTTTATTTATGTGTTCAATCCCTATATATTCTTCCAAAAAAATGAGTAAAGAAAAAGGAAAAGGCTATTGTTCCCATTTAAAAAAGGAACAAAACATTTGATAAATCGGAGTTCCAACTTTAAACGACGATAAAATTTTGCTTGCATATTGAGACAACTATTATAATATATCAAATTGAAGCCCGTACCGATTCAAAAAATCTGATTTGGCCCTACAAAGGAACCACATTTTTGTACCCAAATTCCATCGTTTACATCATTTACCGAGGGTTTTAAGTTTTGTCTCACCATTTCCGTTGTACTTACTTTGTATTTGATTCAAAAGTGCCATAAAGGAGATATTGGTGCAAACAAAGGGTTCTTTATTTATGCATTCAATCAATATCTATTCTTCCAAAAAAAAATAAGGGAAGAGAAAAAGAAAGGAGCTATTGTTCACATATTAAAAAAGAATAAAACAATTGATAAATCACAATTGCAACTTTAAACGATGATAAATTTTGACTCGGGTATTGAAACGACTATATTATTATATGAAACCGAAGCTCGAATCGATTCACACAATATGAGATGGCCTCAAATTTGGAATATCATTTTTGTACCAAAATTTCAACAATTACATCATTTATTGAGGGTTTTTAGTTTTTTCCCAACCATTTCTGTAGTACTTACTTTCGATTTTATTCAAAAGCGCCGTAAAGGAGATATTGGTGCTAACAAATGGTTCTTTATTTATATGTTCAATTCCTATATATTCTTCCAAAAAAAATGAGTAAAGAAAAAGGAAAAGGCTATTGTTCCCATTTAAAAAAGGAACAAAACATTTGATAAATCAAAGTTCCATCTTTAAACGACAATAAAATTTTACTTGCATATCGAGTAACTATTATAATATATCAAAATGAAGCCCGTACCGATTTTAAAAATCTGATTTGGCCCCACAATTGAACCACATTGTTGTACCCATATTCCATCGTTTACATCATTTACCGAGGGTTTTACGTGTTTGTCTCACCATTTCCGTTGTACTTACTTTGTATTTTATTCAAAAGTGCCGTAAAGGAGATATTGGTGCAAACAAAGGATTCTTTATTTATGCGTTCAATCAATATCTATTCTTCCATAAAAAAAATAAGGGAAGAGAAAAAGAAAGGAGCTATTATTCACATTTTAAAAAAGAATAAAAGATTTGATAAATCGCAATTTCAACTTTAAAAGATGATAACTTTTGACTCGGGTATTGAAACGGCTATATTATTATATGAAACCGAAGCTCGTAGCGATTCTTACAATATGACATGGCCTCAAATTTGGAATATCACTTTTGTACCTAAATTTCATCAGTTACATCATTTATTGAGGGTTTTTAGTTTTTTGGCCACCATTTCTATTGTACTTACTTTCGATTTTATTCAAAAGAGCCGTAAAGGAGATATTGGTGCAAAAAAGTGGTTCTTTATTTATGTGTTCAATCCCTATATATTCTTCCAAAAAAATGAAAAAAGAAAAAGGAAAAGGCTGCTCTTCCCATTTAAAAATGGAACAAAATATTTGATAAATCGGAGTTCCAACTTTAAACGACGATAAAAGTTTACATGCATATCGAGACAACTATTATAATATATCAAATTGAAGCCCGTACCGATTCAAAAAATCTGATTTGGCCCCACAAAAGAACCACATTTTTGTACACAATTGCCATCCTTTACATCATTTACCGAGGGTTTTAAGTGTTTGTCTCACCATTTCCGTTGTACTTACTTTCTATTATATTCAAAAGAGCCGTAATGGAGATATTTGTCCGAACAAAGGGTACTTTATTTATGTGTTCCATAAATATCAATGCTTACAAACAAAAATAAGGGTAGAGAAAAGGAAACGAGCTACTGTTCACATTTTAAAAAAGAATAAAACATTTTGATATATCGCAATTTCAACTTTAAAAGATGATAACTTTTGACTCGGGTATTGAAACGACTATATCATTATATGAACCCGAAGCTCGTAGTGATTCACACAATATGAGATGGCCTCAAATTTGGAATATCATTTTTGTACCTAAATTTCATTAGTTACATCATTTATTGAGGGTTTTTAGTTTTTTGGCCACCATTTCCATTGTACTTACTCTCGATTTAATTCAAAAGTGTCGTAAAGGAGATATTAGTGCAAACAAATGGTTCTTTATTTATGTGTTCAATCCCTATATATTCTTCCAAAAAAATGAGTAAAGAAAAAGGAAAAGGCTATTGTTCCCATTTAAAAAAGGAACAAAACATTTGATAAATCGGAGTTCCAACTTTAAACGACGATAAAATTTTGCTTGCATATTGAGACAACTATTATAATATATCAAATTGAAGCCCGTACCGATTTTAAAAATCTGATTTGGCCCCACAATTGAACCACATTTTTGTACCCATATTCCATCGTTTACATCATTTACTGAGGGTATTAAGTGTTTGTCTCACCATTTCTGTTGTACTTACTTTGTATTTTATTCAAAAGTGCCGTAAAGGAGATATTGGTGCAAACAAAGGGTTCTTTATTTATGCGTTAAATCAATATCTATTCTTCCAAAAAAAAAATAAGGGAAGAGAAAAAGAAAGGAGCTATTGTTCACATTTTAAAAAAGAATAAAAGATTTGATAAATCGCAATTTCAACTTTAAAAGATGATAACTTTTGACTCGGGTATTGAAATGGCTATATTATTATATGAAACCGAAGCTCGTAGCGATTCTTACAATATGACATGGCCTCAAATTTGGAATATCACTTTTGTACCTAAATTTCATCAGTTACATCATTTATTGAGGGTTTTTAGTTTTTTGGCCACCATTTCCATTGTACTTACTTTCGATTTTATTCAAAAGAGCCGTAAAGGAGATATTGCTGCAAAAAAATGGTTCTTTATTTATGTGTTCAATCCCTATATATTCTTCCAAAAAAATGAGTAAAGAAAAAGGAAAAGGCTGCTCTTCCCATTTAAAAATGGAACAAAAGATTTGATAAATCGGAGTTCCAACTTTAAACGACGATAAAAGTTTACATGCATATCGAGACAACTATTATAATATATCAAATTGAACCCCGTACCGATTCAAAAAATCTGATTTGGCCCCACAAAAGAACCACATTTTTGTACACAATTTCCATCCTTTACATCATTTACCGAGGGTTTTAAGTGTTTGTCTCACCATTTCCGTTGTACTTACTTTCTATTATATTCAAAAGAGCCGTAATGGAGATATTTGTCCGAACAAAGGGTTCTTTATTTATGTGTTCCATAAATATCAATGCTTCCAAACAAAAATAAGGGTAGAGAAAACGAAAGGAGCTACTGTTCACATTTTAAAAAAGAATAAAACATTTGACAAATCGCAATTTCAACTTTAAAAGATGATAACTTTTGACTCGGGTATTTAAACGACTATATCATTATATGAAACGGAAGCTCGTAGTGATTCACACAATATGAGATGGCCTCAAATTTGGAATATCATTTTTGTACCTAAATTTCATCAGTTACATCATTTATTGAGGGTTTTTAGTTTTTTGGCCACCATTTCCATTGTACTTACTCTCGATTTAATTCAAAAGAGTCGTAAAGGAGATATTGGTGCAAAGAAATGGTTCTTTATTTATGTGTTCAATCCCTATATATTCTTCCAAAAAAATGAGTAAAGAAAAAGGAAAAGGCTATTGTTCCCATTTAAAAAAGGAACAAAACATTTGATAAATCGGAGTTCCAACTTTAAACGACGATAAATTTTTGCTTGCATATTGAGACAACTATTATAATATATCAAATTGAAGCCCGTACCGATTCAAAAAATCTGATTTGGCCCTACAAAGGAACCACATTTTTGTACCCAAATTCCATCGTTTACATCATTTACCGAGGGTTTTAAGTGTTTGTCTCACCATTTCCGTTGTACTTACTTTGTATTTGATTCAAAAGTGCCATAAAGGAGATATTGGTGCAAACGAAGGGTTCTTTATTTATGCGTTCAATCAATATCTATTCTTCCAAAAAAAATAAGGGAAGAGAAAAAGAAAGGAGCTATTGTTCACATATTAAAAAAGAATAAAACAATTGATAAATCGCAATTGCAACTTTAAACGATGATAAATTTTGACTCGGGTATTGAAATGACTATATTATTATATGAAACCGAAGCTCGAAGCGATTCACACAATATGAGATGGCCTCAAATTTGGAATATCATTTTTGTACCAAAATTTCAACAATTACATCATTTATTGAGGGTTTTTAGTTTTTTCCCAACCATTTCTGTTGTACTTACTTTCGATTTTATTCAAAAGCGCCGTAAAGGAGATATTGGTGCTAACAAATGGTTCTTTATATATATGTTCAATTCCTATATATTCTTCCAAAAAAAATGAGTAAAGAAAAAGCAAAAGGCTATTGTTCCCATTTAAAAAAGGAACAAAACATTTGATAAATCGGAGTTCCATCTTTAAACGACAATAAAATTTTACTTGCATATCGAGCAACTATTATAATATATCAAAATGAAGCCCGTACCGATTTTAAAAATCTGATTTGGCCCCACAATTGAACCACATTTTTGTACCCATATTCCATCGTTTACATCATTTACCGAGGGTTTTACGTGTTTGTCTCACCATTTCCGTTGTACTTACTTTGTATTTTATTCAAAAGTGCCGTAAAGGAGATATTGGTGCAAACAAAGGATTCTTTATTTATGCGTTCAATCAATATCTATTCTTCCATAAAAAAAATAAGGGAAGAGAAAAAGAAAGGAGCTATTATTCACATTTTAAAAAAGAATAAAAGATTTGATAAATCGCAATTTCAACTTTAAAAGATGATAACTTTTGACTCGGGTATTGAAAGGCTATATTATTATATGAAACCGAAGCTCGTAGCGATTCTTACAATATGACATGGCCTCAAATTTGGAATATCACTTTTGTACCTAAATTTCATCAGTTACATCATTTATTGAGGGTTTTTAGTTTTTTGGCCACCATTTCCATTGTACTTACTTTCGATTTTATTCAAAAGAGCCGTAAAGGAGATATTGGTGCAAAAAAGTGGTTCTTTATTTATGTGTTCAATCCCTATATATTCTTCCAAAAAAATGAAAAAAGAAAAAGGAAAAGGCTGCTCTTCCCATTTAAAAATGGAACAAAATATTTGATAAATCGGAGTTCCAACTTTAAACGACGATAAAAGTTTACATGCATATCGAGACAACTATTATAATATATCAAATTGAAGCCCGTACCGATTCAAAAAATCTGATTTGGCCCCACAAAAGAACCACATTTTTGTACACAATTGCCATCCTTTACATCATTTACCGAGGGTTTTAAGTGTTTGTCTCACCATTTCCGTTGTACTTACTTTCTATTATATTCAAAAGAGCCGTAATGGAGATATTTGTCCGAACAAAGGGTACTTTATTTATGTGTTCCATAAATATCAATGCTTCCAAACAAAAATAAGGGTAGAGAAAAGGAAAGGAGCTACTGTTCACATTTTAAAAAAGAATAAAACATTTGATAAATCGCAATTTCAACTTTAAAAGATGATAACTTTTGACTGGGGTATTAGAACGACTATATCAATATATGAAACCGAAGCTCGTAGTGATTCACACAATATGAGATGGCCTCAAATTTGGAATATCATTTTTGTACCTAAATTTCATTAGTTACATCATTTATTGAGGGTTTTTAGTTTTTTGGCCACCATTTCCATTGTACTTACTCTCGATTTAATTCAAAAGAGTCGTAAAGGAGATATTAGTGCAAAGAAATGGTTCTTTATTTATGTGTTCAATCGCTATATATTCTTCCAAAAAAATGAGTAAAGAAAGAGGAAAAGGCTATTTTTCCCATTTAAAAAAGGAACAAAACATTTGATAAATCGGAGTTCCAACTTTAAACGACGATAAAACTTTGCTTGCATATTGAGACAACTATTATAATATATCAAATTGAAGCCCGTACCGATTCAAAAAATCTGATTTGGCCCCACAAAGGAACCACATTTTTGTTCCCAAATTCCATCGTTTACATCATTTACCGAGAGTTTTAAGTGTTTGTCTCACCATTTCCGTTGTACTTACTTTGTATTTGATTCAAAAGTTCCATAAAGGAGATATTGGTGCAAACAAAGGGTTCTTTATTTATGCTTTCAATCAATATCTATTCTTCCAAAAAAAATAAGGGAAGAGAAAAAGAAAGGGGCTATTGTTCACATTTTAAAAAAGAATAAAACATTTGATAAATCGCAATTTCAACTTTAAACGATGATAAATTTTGACTCGGGTATTGAAACGACTATATTATTATATGAAACCGAAGCTCGAAGCGATTCACACTATATGAGATGGCCTTAAATTTGGAATATCATTTTTGTACCAAAATTTCAACATTTACATCATTTATTGAGGGTTTCTAGTTTTTTCCCAACCATTTCTGTTGTACTTACTTTCGATTTTATTCAAAAGCGCCGTAAAGGAGATATTGGTGCTAACAAATGGTTCTTTATTTATATGTTCAATTCCTATATATTCTTCCAAAAAAATTGAGTAAAGAAAAAGGGAAAGGCTATTGTTCCCATTTAAAAAAGGAACAAAACATTTGATAAATCGGAGTTCCCACTTTAAACGACAATAAAAATTTACTTGCATATCGAGCAACTATTATAATATATCAAAATGAAGCCCGTACCGATTTTAAAAATTTGATTTGGCCCCACAATTGAACCACATTTTTGTACCCAAATTCCATCGTTTACATCATTTACCGAGGGTTTTAAGTGTTTGTCTCACCATTTCCGTTGTACTTACTTTGTATTTTATTCAAAAGTGCCGTAAAGGAGATATTGGTGCAAACAAAGGGTTCTTTATTTATGCGTTCAATCAATATCTATTCTTCCAAAAAAAAATAAGGGAAGAGAAAAAGAAAGGAGCTATTGTTCACATTTTAAAAAAGAATAAAACATTTGATAAATCACAATTTCAACTTTAAAAGATGATAACTTTTGACTCAGGTATTGAAACGGCTATATTATTATATGACACCGAAGCTCGTAGCGATTCTTACAATATGACATGGCCTCAAATTTGGAATATCACTTTTGTACCT
This sequence comes from Hippophae tibetana, assembly GCA_037013495.1. Lineage (NCBI taxonomy): Eukaryota > Viridiplantae > Streptophyta > Magnoliopsida > Rosales > Elaeagnaceae > Hippophae > Hippophae tibetana. The sequence continues at coordinate 48,950,633 of CM072810.1, forward strand.
AAATTTCATCAGTTACATCATTTATTGAGGGTTTTTAGTTTTTTGGCCACCATTTCCATTGTACTTATTTTCGATTTTATTCAAAAGAGCCGTAAAGGAGATATTGCTGCAAAAAAATGGTTCTTTATTTATGTGTTCAATCCCTATTTATTCTTCCAAAAAAATGAGTAAAGAAAAAGGAAAAGGCTCCTCTTCCCATTTAAAAATGGAACAAAAGATTTGATAAATCGGAGTTCCAACTTTAAACGACGATAAAAGTTTACATGCATATCGAGACAACTATTATAATATATCAAATTGAAGCCCGTACCGATTCAAAAAATCTGATTTGGCCCCACAAAAGACCACATTTTTGTACACAATTTCCATCCTTTACATCATTTACCGAGGGTTTTAAGTGTTTGTCTCACCATTTCCGTTGTACTTACTTTCTATTATATTCAAAAGAGCCGTAATGGAGATATTTGTCCGAACAAAGGGTTCTTTATTTATGTGTTCCGTAAATATCAATGCTTCCAAAGAAAAATAAGGGTAGAGAAAAGGAAAGGAGCTACTGTTCACATTTTAAAAAAGAATAAAACATTTGATAAATCGCAATTTCAACTTTAAAAGATGATAACTTTTGACTCGGGTATTGAAACGACTATATCATTATATGAAACCGAAGCTCGTAGTGATTCACACAATATGAGATGGCCTCAAATTTGGAATATCATTTTTGTACCTAAATTTCATCAGTTACATCATTTATTGAGGGTTTTTAGTTTTTTGGCCACCATTTCCCTTGTACTTACTCTCGATTTAATTCAAAAGAGTCGTAAAGGAGATATTGGTGCAAACAAATGGTTCTTTATTTATGTGTTCAATCCCTATATATTCTTCCAAAAAAATGAGTAAAGAAAAAGGAAAAGGCTATTGTTCCCATTTAAAAAAGGAACAAAACATTTGATAAATCGGAGTTCCAACTTTAAACGACGATAAAATTTTGCTTGCATATTGAGACAACTATTATAATATATCAAATTGAAGCCCGTACCGATTCAAAAAATCTGATTTGGCCCCACAAAGGAACCACATTTTTGTACCCAAATTCCATCGTTTACATAATTTACCGAGGGTTTTAAGTGTTTCTGTCACCATTTCCGTTGTACTTACTTTGTATTTGATTCAAAAGTGCCATAAAGGAGATATTGGTGCAAACAAAGGGTTCTTTATTTATGCGTTCAATCAATATCTATTCTTCCAAAAAAAATAAGGGAAGAGAAAAAGAAAGGAGCTATTGTTCACATTTTAAAAAAGAATAAAACATTTGATAAATCGCAATTTCAACTTTAAACGATGATAAATTTTGACTCGGGTATTGAAACGACTATATTATTATATGAAACCGAAGCTCGAAGCGATTCACACAATATGAGATGGCCTCAAATTTGGAATATCATTTTTGTACCAAAATTTCAACATTTACAACATTTATTGAGGGTTTTTAGTTTTTTCCCAACCATTTCTGTTGTACTTACTTTCGATTTTATTCAAAAGCGCCGTAAAGGAGACATTGGTGCTAACAAATGGTTCTTTATTTATATGTTCAATTCCGATATATTCTTCCAAAAAAAATGAGTAAAGAAAAAGGGAAACGCTATTGTTCCCATTTAAAAAAGGAACAAAACATTTGATAAATCGGAGTTCCAACTTTAAACGACAATAAAATTTTACTTGCATATCGAGCAACTATTATAATATATCAAAATGAAGCCCGTACCGATTTTAAAGATCTGATTTGGCGCCACAATTGAACCACATTTTTGTACTCATATTCCATCGTTTACATCATTTACCGAGGGTTTTAAGTGTTTGTCTCACCATTTCCGTTGTACTTACTTTCTATTATATTCAAAAGAGCCGTAATGGAGATATTTGTCCGAACAAAGGGTTCTTTATTTATGTGTTCCATAAATATCAATGCTTCCAAACAAAAATAAGGGTAGAGAAAACGAAAGGAGCTACTGTTCACATTTTAAAAAAGAATAAAACATTTGACAAATCGCAATTTCAACTTTAAAAGATGATAACTTTTGACTCGGGTATTTAAACGACTATATCATTATATGAAACCGAAGCTCATAGTGATTCACACAATATGAGATGGCCTCAAATTTGGAATATCATTTTTGTACCTAAATTTCATCAGTTACATCATTTATTGAGGGTTTTTAGTTTTTTGGCCACCATTTCCATTGTACTTACTCTCGATTTAATTCAAAAGAGTCGTAAAGGAGATATTGGTGCAAAGAAATGGTTCTTTATTTATGTGTTCAATCCCTATATATTCTTCCAAAAAAATGAGTAAAGAAAAAGGAAAAGGCTATTGTTCCCATTTAAAAAAGGAACAAAACATTTGATAAATCGGAGTTCCAACTTTAAACGACGATAAAAGTTTGCTTGCATATTGAGACAACTATTATAATATATCAAATTGAAGCCCGTACCGATTCAAAAAATCTGATTTGGCCCTACAAAGGAACCACATTTTTGTACCCAAATTCCATCGTTTACATCATTTACCGAGGGTTTTAAGTGTTTGTCTCACCATTTCCGTTGTACTTACTTTGTATTTGATTCAAAAGTGCCATAAAGGAGATATTGGTGCAAACAAAGGGTTCTTTATTTATGCATTCAATCAATATCTATTCTTCCAAAAAAAAATAAGGGAAGAGAAAAAGAAAGGAGCTATTGTTCACATATTAAAAAAGAATAAAACAATTGATAAATCACAATTGCAACTTTAAACGATGATAAATTTTGACTCGGGTATTGAAACGACTATATTATTATATGAAACCGAAGCTCGAATCGATTCACACAATATGAGATGGCCTCAAATTTGGAATATCATTTTTGTACCAAAATTTCAACAATTACATCATTTATTGAGGGTTTTTAGTTTTTTCCCAACCATTTCTGTTGTACTTACTTTCGATTTTATTCAAAAGCGCCGTAAAGGAGATATTGGTGCTAACAAATGGTTCTTTATTTATATGTTCAATTCCTATATATTCTTCCAAAAAAAATGAGTAAAGAAAAAGGAAAAGGCTATTGTTCCAATTTAAAAAAGGAACAAAACATTTGATAAATCAAAGTTCCATCTTTAAACGACAATAAAATTTTACTTGCATATCGAGCAACTATTATAATATATCAAAATGAAGCCCGTACCGATTTTAAAAATCTGATTTGGCCCCACAATTGAACCACATTTTTGTACCCATATTCCATCGTTTACATCATTTACCGAGGGTTTTACGTGTTTGTCTCACCATTTCCGTTGTACTTACTTTGTATTTTATTCAAAAGTGCCGTAAATGAGATATTGGTGCAAACAAAGGATTCTTTATTTATGCGTTCAATCAATATCTATTCTTCCATAAAAAAAATAAGGGAAGAGAAAAAGAAAGGAGCTATTATTCACATTTTAAAAAAGAATAAAAGATTTGATAAATCGCAATTTCAACTTTAAAAGATGATAACTTTTGACTCGGGTATTGAAACGGCTATATTATTATATGAAACCGAAGCTCGTAGCGATTCTTACAATATGACATGGCCTCAAATTTGGAATATCACTTTTGTACCTAAATTTCATCAGTTACATCATTTATTGAGGGTTTTTAGTTTTTTGGCCACCATTTCCATTGTACTTACTTTCGATTTTATTCAAAAGAGCCGTAAAGGAGATATTGCTGCAAAAAAATGGTTCTTTATTTATGTGTTCAATCCCTATTTATTCTTCCAAAAAAATGAGTAAAGAAAAAGGAAAAGGCTCCTCTTCCCATTTAAAAATGGAACAAAAGATTTGATAAATCGGAGTTCCAACTTTAAACGACGATAAAAGTTTACATGCATATCGAGACAACTATTATAATATATCAAATTGAAGCCCGTACCGATTCAAAAAATCTGATTTGGCCCCACAAAAGACCACATTTTTGTACACAATTTCCATCCTTTACATCATTTACCGAGGGTTTTAAGTGTTTGTCTCACCATTTCCGTTGTACTTACTTTCTATTATATTCAAAAGAGCCGTAATGGAGATATTTGTCCGAACAAAGGGTTCTTTATTTATGTGTTCCGTAAATATCAATGCTTCCAAAGAAAAATAAGGGTAGAGAAAAGGAAAGGAGCTACTGTTCACATTTTAAAAAAGAATAAAACATTTGATAAATCGCAATTTCAACTTTAAAAGATGATAACTTTTGACTCGGGTATTGAAACGACTATATCATTATATGAAACCGAAGCTCGTAGTGATTCACACAATATGAGATGGCCTCAAATTTGGAATATCATTTTTGTACCTAAATTTCATCAGTTACATCATTTATTGAGGGTTTTTAGTTTTTTGGCCACCATTTCCCTTGTACTTACTCTCGATTTAATTCAAAAGAGTCGTAAAGGAGATATTGGTGCAAACAAATGGTTCTTTATTTATGTGTTCAATCCCTATATATTCTTCCAAAAAAATGAGTAAAGAAAAAGGAAAAGGCTATTGTTCCCATTTAAAAAAGGAACAAAACATTTGATAAATCGGAGTTCCCACTTTAAACGACGATAAAATTTTGCTTGCATATTGAGACAACTATTATAATATATCAAATTGAAGCGCGTACCGATTCAAAAAATCTGATTTTGCCCCACAAAGGAACCACATTTTTGTACCCAAATTCCATCGTTTACATCATTTACCGAGGGTTTTAAGTGTTTGTCTCACCATTTCCGTTGTACTTACTTTATATTTGATTCAAAAGTTCCATAAAGGAGATATTGGTGCAAACAAAGGGTTCTTTATTTATGCGTTCAATCAATATCTATTCTTCCAAAAAAAATAAGGGAAGAGAAAAAGAAAGGAGCTATTGTTCACATTTTAAAAAAGAATAAAACATTTGATAAATCGCAATTTCAACTTTAAACGATGATAAATTTTGACTCGGGTATTGAAACGACTATATTATTATATGAAACCGAAGCTCGAAGCGATTCACACAATATGAGATGGCCTCAAATTTGGAATATCATTTTTGTACCAAATTTCAACATTTACATCATTTATTGAGGGTTTCTAGTTTTTTCCCAACCATTTCTGTTGTACTTACTTTCGATTTTATTCAAAAGCGCCGTAAAGGAGATATTGGTGCTAACAAATGGTTCTTTATTTATATGTTCAATTCCTATATATTCTTCCAAAAAAAATGAGTAAAGAAAAAGGGAAAGGCTATTGTTCCCATTTAAAAAAGGAACAAAACATTTGATAAATCGGAGTTCCAACTTTAAACGACAATAAAATTTTACTTGCATATCGAGCAACTATTATAATATATCAAAATGAAGCCCGTACCGATTTTAAAAATCTGATTTGGCCCCACAATTGAACCACATTTTTGTACCCATATTCCCTCGTTTACATCATTTACTGAGGGTATTAAGTGTTTGTCTCACCATTTCTGTTGTACTTACTTTGTATTTTATTCAAAAGTGCCGTAAAGGAGATATTGGTGCAAACAAAGGGTTCTTTATTTATGCGTTCAATCAATATCTATTCTTCCAAAAAAAAATAAGGGAAGAGAAAAAGAAAGGAGCTATTGTTCACATTTTAAAAAAGAATAAAAGATTTGATAAATCGCAATTTCAACTTTAAAAGATGATAACTTTTGACTCGGGTATTGAAACGGCTATATTATTATATGAAACCGAAGCACGTAGCGATTCTTACAATATGACATGGCCTCAAATTTGGAATATCACTTTTGTACCTAAATTTCATCAGTTACATCATTTATTGAGGGTTTTTAGTTTTTTGGCCACCATTTCCATTGTACTTACTTTCGATTTTATTCAAAAGAGCCGTAAAGGAGATATTGGTGCAAAAAAATGGTTCTTTATTTATGTGTTCAATCCCTATATATTCTTCCAAAAAAATGGGTAAAGAAAAAGGAAAAGGCTGCTCTTCCCATTTAAAAGTGGAACAAAAGATTTGATAAATCGGAGTTCAAACTTTAAACGACGATAAAAGTTTACATGCATGTCGAGACAATTATTATAATATATCAAATTGAAGCCCGTACCGATTCAAAAAATCTGATTTTTCCCCACAAAAGAACCAAATTTTTGTACACAATTTCCATCCTTTACATCAATTACCGAGGGTTTTAAGTGTTTGTCTCACCATTTCCGTTGTACTTACTTTCTATTATATTCAAAAGAGCCGTAATGGAGATATTTGTCCGAACAAAGGGTTCTTTATTTATGTGTTCCATAAATATCAATGCTTCCAAACAAAAATAAGGGTAGAGAAAAGGAAAGGAGCTACTGTTCACATTTTAAAAAAGAATAAAACATTTGATAAATCGCAATTTCAACTTTAAAAGATGATAACTTTTGACTCGGGTATTGAAACGACTATATCATTATATGAAACCGAAGCTCGTAGTGATTCACACAATATGAGATGGCCTCAAATTTGGAATATCACTTTTGTACCTAAATTTCATCAGTTCCATCATTTATTGAGGGTTTTTAGTTTTTTGGCCACCATTTCCATTGTACTTACTCTCTATTTAATTCAAAAGAGTCGTAAAGGAGATATTGGTGCAAACAAATGGTTCTTTATTTATGTGTTCAATCCCTATATATTCTTCCAAAAAAATGAGTAAAGAAAAAGGAAAAGGCTATTGTTCCCATTTAAAAAAGGAACAAAACATTTGATAAATCGGAGTTCCAACTTTAAACGACGATAAAATTTTGCTTGCATATTGAGACAACTATTATAATATATCAAATTGAAGCCCGTACCGATTCAAAAAATCTGATTTGGCCCCACAAAGGAACCACATTTTTGTACCCAAATTCCATCGTTTACATAATTTACCGAGGGTTTTAAGTGTTTCTGTCACCATTTCCGTTGTACTTACTTTGTATTTGATTCAAAAGTGCCATAAAGGAGATATTGGTGCAAACAAAGGGTTCTTTATTTATGCGTTTAATCAATATCTATTCTTCCAAAAAAAATAAGGGAAGAGAAAAAGAAAGGAGCTATTGTTCACATTTTAAAAAAGAATAAAACATTTGATAAATCGCAATTTCAACTTTAAACGATGATAAATTTTGACTCGGGTATTGAAACGACTATATTATTATATGAAACCGAAGCTCGAAGCGATTCACACAATATGAGATGGCCTCAAATTTGGAATATCATTTTTGTACCAAATTTCAACATTTACAACATTTATTGAGGGTTTTTAGTTTTTTCCCAACCATTTCTGTTGTACTTACTTTCGATTTTATTCAAAAGCGTCGTAAAGGAGACATTAGTGCTAACAAATGGTTCTTTTTTTATATGTTCAATTCCGATATATTCTTCCAAAAAAAATGAGTAAAGAAAAAGGGAAACGCTATTGTTCCCATTTAAAAAAGGAACAAAACATTTGATAAATCAGAGTTCCAACTTTAAACGACAATAAAATTTTACTTGCATATCGAGCAACTATTATAATATATCAAAATGAAGCCCGTACCGATTTTAAAAATCTGATTTGGCCCCACAATTGAACCACATTTTTGTACCCATATTAAATCGTTTACATCATTTACCGAGGGTTTTACGTGTTTGTCTCACCATTTCCGTTGTACTTACTTTGTATTTTATTCAAAAGTGCCGTAAAGGAGATATTGGTGCAAACAAAGGGTTCTTTATTTATGCGTTCAATCAATATCTATTCTTCCAAAAAAAAATAAGGGAAGAGAAAAAGAAAGGAGCTATTGTTCACATTCTAAAAAAGAATAAAAGATTTGATAAATCGCAATTTCAACTTTAAAAGATGATAACTTTTGACTCGGGTATTGAAACGGCTATATTATTATATGAAACCGAAGCTCGTAGCGATTCTTACAATATGACATGGCCTCAAATTTGGAATATCACTTTTGTACCTAAATTTCATCAGTTACATCATTTATTGAGGGTTTTTAGTTTTTTGGCCACCATTTCCATTGTACTTACTTTCGATTTTATTCAAAAGAGCCGTAAAGGAGATATTGGTGCAAAAAAATGGTTCTTTATTTATGTGTTCAATCCCTATATATTCTTCCAAAAAAATGAGTAAAGAAAAAGGAAAAGGCTGCTCTTCCCATTTAAAAATGGAACAAAAGATTTGATAAATCGGAGGTCCAACTTTAAACGACGATAAAAGTTTACATGCATATCGAGACAACTATTATAATATATTAAATTGAAGCCCGTACCGATTCAAAATATCTGATTTGGCCCCACAAAAGAACCACATTTTTGTACACAATTTAGATCCTTTACATCATTTACCGAGGGTTTTAAGTGTTTGTCTCACCATTTCCGTTGTACTTACTTTCTATTATATTCAAAAGAGCCGTAATGGAGATATTTGTCCGAACAAAGGGTTCTTTATTTATGTGTTCCATAAATATCAATGCTTCCAAACAAAAATAAGGGTAGAGAAAAGGAAAGGAGCTACTGTTCACATTTTAAAAAAGAATAAAACATTTGATAAATCGCAATTTCAACTTTAAAAGATGATAACTTTTGACTCGGGTATTGAAACGACTATATCATTATATGAAACCGAAGCTCGTAGTGATTCACACAATATGAGATGGCCTCAAATTTGGAATATCATTTTTGTACCTAAATTTCATCAGTTACATCATTTATTGAGGTTTTTAGTTTTTTGGCCACCATTTCCATTGTACTTACTCTCGATTTAATTCAAAAGAGTCGTAAAGGAGATATTGGTGCACAAAAATGGTTCTTTATTTATGTGTTCAATCGCTATATATTCTTCCAAAAAAATGAGTAAAGAAAAAGGAAAAGGCTATTGTTCCCATGTAAAAAAGGAACAAAACATTTGATAAATCGGAGTTCCAACTTTAAACGACGATAAAATTTTGCTTGCATATTGAGACAACTATTATAATATATCAAATTGAAGCCCGTACCGATTCAAAAAATCTGATTTGGCCCCACAAAGGAACCACATTTTTGTACCCAAATTCCATCGTTTACATCATTTACCGAGGGTTTTAAGTGTTTGTCTCACCATTTCCGTTGTACTTACTTTGTATTTGATTCAAAATTTCCATAAAGGAGATATTGGTGCAACCAAAGGGTTCTTTATTTATGCGTTCAATCAATATCTATTCTTCCAAAAAAAATAAGGGAAGAGAAAAAGAAAGGAGCTATTGTTCACATTTTAAAAAAGAATAAAACATTTGATAAATCGCAATTTCAACTTTAAACGATGATAAATTTTGACTCGGGTATTGAAACGACTATATTATTATATGAAACCGAAGCTCGAAGCGATTCACACAATATGAGATGGCCTCAAATTTGGAATATCATTTTTGTACCAAATTTCAACATTTACATCATTTATTGAGGGTTTCTAGTTTTTTCCCAACCATTTCTGTTGTACTTACTTTCGATTTTATTCAAAAGCGCCGTAAAGGAGATATTGGTGCTAACAAATGGTTCTTTATTTATATGTTCAATTCCTATATATTCTTCCAAAAAAAATGAGTAAAGAAAAAGGGAAAGGCTATTGTTCCCATTTAAAAAAGGAACAAAACATTTGATAAATCGGAGTTCCAACTTTAAACGACAATAAAATTTTACTTGCATATCGAGCAACTATTATAATATATCAAAATGAAGCCCGTACCGATTTTAAAAATCTGATTTGGCCCCACAATTGAACCACATTTTTGTACCCATATTCCCTCGTTTACATCATTTACTGAGGGTATTAAGTGTTTGTCTCACCATTTCTGTTGTACTTACTTTGTATTTTATTCAAAAGTGCCGTAAAGGAGATATTGGTGCAAACAAAGGGTTCTTTATTTATGCGTTCAATCAATATCTATTCTTCCAAAAAAAAATAAGGGAAGAGAAAAAGAAAGGAGCTATTGTTCACATTTTAAAAAAGAATAAAAGATTTGATAAATCGCAATTTCAACTTTAAAAGATGATAACTTTTGACTCGGGTATTGAAACGGCTATATTATTATATGAAACCGAAGCACGTAGCGATTCTTACAATATGACATGGCCTCAAATTTGGAATATCACTTTTGTACCTAAATTTCATCAGTTACATCATTTATTGAGGGTTTTTAGTTTTTTGGCCACCATTTCCATTGTACTTACTTTCGATTTTATTCAAAAGAGCCGTAAAGGAGATATTGGTGCAAAAAAATGGTTCTTTATTTATGTGTTCAATCCCTATATATTCTTCCAAAAAAATGGGTAAAGAAAAAGGAAAAGGCTGCTCTTCCCATTTAAAAGTGGAACAAAAGATTTGATAAATCGGAGTTCAAACTTTAAACGACGATAAAAGTTTACATGCATGTCGAGACAATTATTATAATATATCAAATTGAAGCCCGTACCGATTCAAAAAATCTGATTTTTCCCCACAAAAGAACCAAATTTTTGTACACAATTTCCATCCTTTACATCAATTACCGAGGGTTTTAAGTGTTTGTCTCACCATTTCCGTTGTACTTACTTTCTATTATATTCAAAAGAGCCGTAATGGAGATATTTGTCCGAACAAAGGGTTCTTTATTTATGTGTTCCATAAATATCAATGCTTCCAAACAAAAATAAGGGTAGAGAAAAGGAAAGGAGCTACTGTTCACATTTTAAAAAAGAATAAAACATTTGATAAATCGCAATTTCAACTTTAAAAGATGATAACTTTTGACTCGGGTATTGAAACGACTATATCATTATATGAAACCGAAGCTCGTAGTGATTCACACAATATGAGATGGCCTCAAATTTGGAATATCACTTTTGTACCTAAATTTCATCAGTTCCATCATTTATTGAGGGTTTTTAGTTTTTTGGCCACCATTTCCATTGTACTTACTCTCTATTTAATTCAAAAGAGTCGTAAAGGAGATATTGGTGCAAACAAATGGTTCTTTATTTATGTGTTCAATCCCTATATATTCTTCCAAAAAAATGAGTAAAGAAAAAGGAAAAGGCTATTGTTCCCATTTAAAAAAGGAACAAAACATTTGATAAATCGGAGTTCCAACTTTAAACGACGATAAAATTTTGCTTGCATATTGAGACAACTATTATAATATATCAAATTGAAGCCCGTACCGATTCAAAAAATCTGATTTGGCCCCACAAAGGAACCACATTTTTGTACCCAAATTCCATCGTTTACATAATTTACCGAGGGTTTTAAGTGTTTCTGTCACCATTTCCGTTGTACTTACTTTGTATTTGATTCAAAAGTGCCATAAAGGAGATATTGGTGCAAACAAAGGGTTCTTTATTTATGCGTTTAATCAATATCTATTCTTCCAAAAAAAATAAGGGAAGAGAAAAAGAAAGGAGCTATTGTTCACATTTTAAAAAAGAATAAAACATTTGATAAATCGCAATTTCAACTTTAAACGATGATAAATTTTGACTCGGGTATTGAAACGACTATATTATTATATGAAACCGAAGCTCGAAGCGATTCACACAATATGAGATGGCCTCAAATTTGGAATATCATTTTTGTACCAAATTTCAACATTTACAACATTTATTGAGGGTTTTTAGTTTTTTCCCAACCATTTCTGTTGTACTTACTTTCGATTTTATTCAAAAGCGTCGTAAAGGAGACATTGGTGCTAACAAATGGTTCTTTTTTTATATGTTCAATTCCGATATATTCTTCCAAAAAAAATGAGTAAAGAAAAAGGGAAACGCTATTGTTCCCATTTAAAAAAGGAACAAAACATTTGATAAATCAGAGTTCCAACTTTAAACGACAATAAAATTTTACTTGCATATCGAGCAACTATTATAATATATCAAAATGAAGCCCGTACCGATTTTAAAAATCTGATTTGGCCCCACAATTGAACCACATTTTTGTACCCATATTAAATCGTTTACATCATTTACCGAGGGTTTTACGTGTTTGTCTCACCATTTCCGTTGTACTTACTTTGTATTTTATTCAAAAGTGCCGTAAAGGAGATATTGGTGCAAACAAAGGGTTCTTTATTTATGCGTTCAATCAATATCTATTCTTCCAAAAAAAAATAAGGGAAGAGAAAAAGAAAGGAGCTATTGTTCACATTCTAAAAAAGAATAAAAGATTTGATAAATCGCAATTTCAACTTTAAAAGATGATAACTTTTGACTCGGGTATTGAAACGGCTATATTATTATATGAAACCGAAGCTCGTAGCGATTCTTACAATATGACATGGCCTCAAATTTGGAATATCACTTTTGTACCTAAATTTCATCAGTTACATCATTTATTGAGGGTTTTTAGTTTTTTGGCCACCATTTCCATTGTACTTACTTTCGATTTTATTCAAAAGAGCCGTAAAGGAGATATTGGTGCAAAAAAATGGTTCTTTATTTATGTGTTCAATCCCTATATATTCTTCCAAAAAAATGAGTAAAGGAAAAGGAAAAGGCTGCTCTTCCCATTTAAAAATGGAACAAAAGATTTGATAAATCGGAGGTCCAACTTTAAACGACGATAAAAGTTTACATGCATATCGAGACAACTATTATAATATATTAAATTGAAGCCCGTACCGATTCAAAATATCTGATTTGGCCCCACAAAAGAACCACATTTTTGTACACAATTTAGATCCTTTACATCATTTACCGAGGGTTTTAAGTGTTTGTCTCACCATTTCCGTTGTACTTACTTTCTATTATATTCAAAAGAGCCGTAATGGAGATATTTGTCCGAACAAAGGGTTCTTTATTTATGTGTTCCATAAATATCAATGCTTCCAAACAAAAATAAGGGTAGAGAAAAGGAAAGGAGCTACTGTTCACATTTTAAAAAAGAATAAAACATTTGATAAATCGCAATTTCAACTTTAAAAGATGATAACTTTTGACTCGGGTATTGAAACGACTATATCATTATATGAAACCGAAGCTCGTAGTGATTCACACAATATGAGATGGCCTCAAATTTGGAATATCATTTTTGTACCTAAATTTCATCAGTTACATCATTTATTGAGGTTTTTAGTTTTTTGGCCACCATTTCCATTGTACTTACTCTCGATTTAATTCAAAAGAGTCGTAAAGGAGATATTGGTGCACAAAAATGGTTCTTTATTTATGTGTTCAATCGCTATATATTCTTCCAAAAAAATGAGTAAAGAAAAAGGAAAAGGCTATTGTTCCCATGTAAAAAAGGAACAAAACATTTGATAAATCGGAGTTCCAACTTTAAACGACGATAAAATTTTGCTTGCATATTGAGACAACTATTATAATATATCAAATTGAAGCCCGTACCGATTCAAAAAATCTGATTTGGCCCCACAAAGGAACCACATTTTTGTACCCAAATTCCATCGTTTACATCATTTACCGAGGGTTTTAAGTGTTTGTCTCACCATTTCCGTTGTACTTACTTTGTATTTGATTCAAAATTTCCATAAAGGAGATATTGGTGCAACCAAAGGGTTCTTTATTTATGCGTTCAATCAATATCTATTCTTCCAAAAAAAATAAGGGAAGAGAAAAAGAAAGGAGCTATTGTTCACATTTTAAAAAAGAATAAAACATTTGATAAATCGCAATTTCAACTTTAAACGATGATAAATTTTGACTCGGGTATTGAAACGACTATATTATTATATGAAACCGAAGCTCGAAGCGATTCACACAATATGAGATGGCCTCAAATTTGGAATATCATTTTTGTACCAAAATTTCAACATTTACATCACTTATTGAGGGTTTTTAGTTTTTTCCCAACCATTTCTGTTGTACTTACTTTCGATTTTATTCAAAAGCGCCGTAAAGGAGATATTGGTGCTAACAAATGGTTCTTTATTTATATTTTCAATTCCTATATATTCTTCCAAAAAAAATGAGTAAAGAAAAAGGGAAAGGCTATTGTTCCCATTTAAAAAAGTAACAAAACATTTGATAAATCGGAGTTCCCACTTTAAACGACAATAAACTTTTACTTGCATTTCGAGCAACTATTATAATATATCAAAATGAAGCCCATACCGATTTTAAAAATCTGATTTGGCCCCACAATTGAACCACATTTTTGTACCCATATTCCATCGTTTACATCATTTACCGAGGGTTTTAAGTGTTTGTCTCACCATTTCCGTTGTACTTACTTTGTATTTTATTCAAAAGTGCCGTAAAGGAGATATTGGTGCAAACAAAGGGTTCTTTATTTATGCGTTCAATCAATATCTATTCTTCCAAAAAAAATAAGGGAAGAGAAAAAGAAAGGAGCTATTGTTCACATTTTAAAAAAGAATAAAAGATTTGATAAATCGCAATTTCAACTTTAAAAGATGATAACTTTTGACTCGGGTATTGAAACGGCTATATTATTATATGAAACCGAAGCTCGTAGCGATTCTTACAATATGACATCGCCTCAAATTTGGAATATCACTTTTGTACCTAAATTTCATCAATTACATCATTTATTGAGGGTTTTTAGTTTTTTGGCCACCATTTCCATTGTACTTACTTTCGATTTTATTCAAAAGAGCCGTAAAGGAGATATTGGTGCAAAAAAATGGTTCTTTATTTATGTGTTCAATCCCTATATATTCTTCCAAAAAAATGAGTAAAGAAAAAGGAAAAGGCTGCTCTTCCCATTTAAAAATGGAACAAAAGATTTGATAAATCGGAGTTCCAACTTTAAACGACGATAAAAGTTTACATGCATATCGAGACAACTATTATAATATATCAAATTGAAGCCCGTACCGATTCAAAAAATCTGATTTGGCCCCACAAAAGAACCACATTTTTGTACACAATTTCCATCCTTTACATCATTTACCGAGGGTTTTAAGTGTTTGTCTCACCATTTCCGTTGTACTTACTTTCTATTATATTCAAAAGAGCCCTAATGGAGATATTTGTCCGAACAAAGGGTTCTTTATTTATGTGTTCCATAAATATCAATGCTTCCAAACAAAAATAAGGGTAGAGAAAAGGAAAGGAGCTACTGTTCACATTTTAAAAAAGAATAAAACATTTGATAAATCGCAATTTCAACTTTAAAAGATGATAACTTTTGACTCGGGTATTGAAACGACTATATCATTATATGAAACCGAAGCTCGTAGTGATTCACACAATATGAGATGGCCTCAAATTTGGAATATCATATTTGTACCTAAATTTCATCAGTTACATCATTTATTGAGGGTTTTTAGTTTTTTGGCCACCATTTCCATTGTACTTACTCTCGATTTAATTCAAAAGAGTCGTAAAGGAGATATTGGTGCAAACAAATGGTTCTTTATTTATGTGTTCAATCCCTATATATTCTTCCAAAAAAATGAGTAAAGAAAAAGGAAAAGGCTATTGTTCCCATTTAAAAAAGGAACAAAACATTTGATAAATCGGAGTTCGAACTTTAAACGACGATAAAATTTTGCTTGCATATTGAGACAACTATTATAATATATCAAATTGAAGCCCGTACCGATTCAAAAAATCTGATTTGGCCCCACAAAGGAACCACATTTTTGTACCCAAATTCCATCGTTTACATCATTTACCGAGGGTTTTAAGTGTTTGTCTCACCATTTCCGTTGTACTTACTTTGTATTTGATTCAAAAGTTCTATAAAGGAGATATTGGTGCAAACAAAGGGTTCTTTATTTATGCGTTCAATCAATATCTATTCTTCCAAAAACAATAAGGGAAGAGAGAAAGAAAGGAGCTATTGTTCACATTTTAAAAAAGAATAAAACATTTGATAAATCGCAATTTCAACTTTAAACGATGATAAATTTTGACTCGGGTATTGAAACGACTATATTATTATATGAAACCGAAGCTCGAATCGATTCACACAATATGAGATGGCCTCAAATTTGGAATATCATTTTTGTACCAAAATTTCAACATTTACATCATTTATTGAGGGTTTTTAGTTTTTTGCCAACCATTTCTGTTGTACTTACTTTCGATTTTATTCAAAAGCGCCGTAAAGGAGATATTGGTGCTAACAAATGGTTCTTTATTTATATGTTCAATTCCTATATATTCTTCCAAAAAAAATGAGTAAAGAAAAAGGGAAAGGCTATTGTTCCCATTTAAAAAAGGAACAAAACATTTGAAAAATCGGAGTTCCCACTTTAAATGACAATAAAAGTTTACTTGCATATCGAGCAACTATTATAATATATCAAAATGAAGCCCGTACCGATTTTAAAAATCAGATTTGGCCCCACAATTGAACCACATTTTTCTACCCATATTCCATCGTT
This sequence comes from Hippophae tibetana, assembly GCA_037013495.1. NCBI lineage: Eukaryota > Viridiplantae > Streptophyta > Magnoliopsida > Rosales > Elaeagnaceae > Hippophae > Hippophae tibetana. The sequence goes on from CM072810.1 coordinate 48,966,986, forward strand.
TACATCATTTACCGAGGGTTTTAGGTGTTTGTCTCACCATTTCCGTTGTACTTACTTTGTATTTTATTCAAAAGTGCCGTAAAGGAGATATTGGTGCAAACAAAGGGTTCTTTATTTATGCGTTCAATCAATATCTATTCTTCCAAAAAAAAAATAAGGGAAGAGAAAAAGTAAGGAGCTATTGTTCACATTTTAAAAAAGAACAAAAGATTTGATAAATCGCAATTTCAACTTTAAAAGATGATAACTTTTGACTCGGGTATTGAAACGGCTATATTATTATATGAAACCGAAGCTCGTAGCGATTCTTACAATATGTCATGGCCTCCAATTTGGAATATCACTTTTGTACCTAAATTTCATCAGTTACATCATTTATTGAGGGTTTTTAGTTTTTTGGCCACCATTTCCATTGTACTTACTTTCGATTTTATTCAAAAGAGCCGTAAAGGAGATATTGGTGCAAAAAAATGGTTCTTTATTTATGTGTTCAATCCCTATATAATCTTCCAAAAAAATGAATAAAGAAAAAGGAAAAGGCTGCTCTTTGATGAGTGCTCAAAAAGCACTAAAATAACCATGATTTTATGTACCTTAATTGATTAAAAATACATATATTTATATGTTTTATCATATATTTATATAAATTTGTCTTTTTCGGAATCACGGGTATTTTTATTGTTTTTCAGGTATTTTGTCTTAAAAACGCAATGTAAAGACTCAAAGAGGAATATTTGAAGCAATACATCACAAATATATCAATAAATAAGTGAGAAAAGGTTAACAAACATGGAAAAATCGGACGAAATGGATCGAAAAGGGCAAAAATGTCAAAAAGACGGAAATCGCGCGCCGCAGCCCAGCCGTGCGCGCAGCCCAGCGCCCAGCCGCGCGTGCCCCAGCGCCCCACTCCGCGTGCGCTGGCACTGTTCACGCGCGCCGAGCTGCGCGCAGCGACAGCCCCAGCGCGCGCGCGCAGCGCCCCAGCAGCCCCCCTCCGCGCGCCCAACGCGTTTTCGCCCCATTTTTCACGTGCAGCCGCCCCTGTGACGTCATGCTGACGTCATTGATGACATCAGCAATTCCAATACGCGTTTTTACATTTTTTTAATATTTTTTTTACATTTTTTTACTCATTTTTTCTCTCCATCCTCACCTATAAATACCCCCCTTCCCTTCACTTCAAATCACACCTTCAAAACTCACTTCTCTCTTCTTTCTTTCTCTCATTTCTTAGTTTTTAGTTTCTCTTAGTTTCTTTCTAAGTTTCTAAGCTTTTCTTAGTTTTTCTCTTAGTTTTTAGTTCAATTCTCTTAGGTTTAGTGTTCTTCTCTTTTTGAGAGGAACTTGTAATGTTTTTGTAATAATTTAGATTTTTGATTCAATATATGGAAGTGCAAATTCCGCTCGGAGGTTTTCTAGCAACGGGAATAGCGTCGAAGTTCTGTAAGGATTTTATTTTCTTTACAGTTATTTTTATGCTTTATTCTTACATGTTATATTCAACTTGTCTGTGGTTAAATTTAACTATGCTAGCTGTTTAGTAAAAATGATGTAATAACGACGTTGTTATGCTTGCGAAATATTAAATAGGTAAAAATCTTTAAAATGAATTGATTTTGTTTTTATTCAAGATTTTATATTAAGAATGTTAGAGAGAAATATATTATTTTTCATTACAAACTTAAACCCGAAAATTAGATTTTAAGGTTTAGTTATCCGGTCTAATTTAGAGTAGTGCTCTTTTATTTGTTGGTACAATCGCCCGGTAGTTAGAGTGAAACTCTATTTCAAAAGTTTTTATAAGAATTATTATGTGAAAATGTATTGACAACATGTTTTCAATAGTGGTTTTAAAACTTGAAAGTTAGTACTCGGATAATTAAATTCTTAAGTTTAATTTGGACACCTTGAATAATGTTTAAATTGTCTAACCCACCAAAGGTGGCATTTAAATGGTTCATTTTCAATCTCTTAGAAAAAGGAATTAATTTAATTAAGCATATTAGTTATCAACCCCACCCATAGGTGTTAATTGATTTGTTTAGTTAACAAAGAATATCTAACCCCACCAAAGGTGGTATTTATATAAAAAAGAGAGAATCAATAAAATATCAATTTATATCTTTAATAACCTAGTTAATATGAGCAAGCATAATTAATTTAGTTATTATATCCATAAATACTCCGCTAATATAAATGATAAAAATTTGCATGAATATTTATTGAATCCGTATATATGTTTATTTTTAGATAATTATTTATTGAATTTGTATCTATGTTTATTTTTATGTTATTAGATTATATTTAATTAATCTGTATATATGTTTATTTTATGTTATTAGATTAGGAACACAAAAAAACCAAACTATCGTGACAGGATGTTTAGGATTTAATTTCGTTTTTAAAAGTTTGAATAATAAATTAAAAACCACATACATTCCTTCCTTAGATCGACCTTGGGAGTATACTTATCATTTTCTTCGAAATGATTCGTGCACTTGCGAGAGTTTTATAAATATTAAAACCAAAGTATTTGCGGCAATCGGCGATGCCGGTTTTCGTTCATCACTCTTCCCATTTAAAAATTGAACAAAAGATTTGATAAATCGGAGTTCAAACTTTAAACGACGATAAAAGTTTACATGCATATCGAGACAACTATTATAATATATCAAATTGAAGCCCGTACCGATTCAAAAAATCTGATTTGGCCCCACAAAAAAACCACATTTTTGTACACAATTTCCATCCTTTACATCATAAACGAGGGTTTTAAGTGTTTGTCTCACCATTTCCGTTGTACTTACTTTCTATTATATTCAAAAGAGCCGTAATGGAGATATTTATCCGAACAAAGGGTTCTTTATTTATGTGTTCCATAAATATCAATGCTTCTAAACAAAAATAAGGGTAGAAAAAAGTAAAGGAGCTACTGTTCACATTTAAAAGATGATAAATTTTGACTCGGGTATTGAAACGACAATATCATTATATGAAACCGAAGCTCGTAGTGATTCACACAATATGAGATGGCCTCAAATTTGGAATATCATTTTTGTACCTAAATTTCATCAATTACATCATTTATTGAGGGTTTTTAGTTTTTTGGCCACCATTTCCATTGTACTTACTCTCGATTTAATTCAAAAGAGTCGTAAAGGAGATATTGGTGCAAACAAATGGGTCTTTATTTATGTGTTCAATCCCTATATATTCTTCCAAAAAAATGAGTAAAGAAAAACGAAAAGGCTGCTCTTCCCATTTAAAAATGGAACAAAGGATTTGATAAATCGGAGTTCCAACTTTAAACGACGATAAAAGTTTACATGCATATCGAGACAACTATTATAATATATCAAATTGAAGCCCGTACCGATTCAAAAAATCTGATTTGGCCCCACAAAAGAACCACATTTTTGTACACAATTTCCATCCTTTACATCATTTACCGAGGGTTTTAAGTGTTTGTCTCACCATTTCCGTTGTACTTACTTTCTATTATATTCAAAAGAGCCGTAATGGAGATATTTGTCCAAACAAAGGGTTCTTTATTTATGTGTTCCATAAATATCAATGCTTCCAAACAAAAATAAGGGTAGAGAAAAGGAAAGGAGCTACTGTTCACATTTTAAAAAAGAATAAAACATTTGATAAATCCCAATTTCAACTTTAAAAGATGATAACTTTTGACTCGGGTATTGAAACGACTATATCATTATATGAAACCGAAGCTCTTAGTGATTCACACAATATGAGATGGCCTCAAATTTGGAATATCATTTTTGTACCTAAATTTCATCAGTTACATCATTTATTGAGGGTTTTTAGTTTTTTGGCCACCATTTCCATTGTACTTACTCTCGATTTAATTCAAAAGAGTCGTAAAGGAGATATTGGTGCAAACAAATGGTTCTTTATTTATGTGTTCAATCCCTATATATTCTTCCAAAAAAATGAGTAAAGAAAAAGGAAAAGGCTATAGTTCCCATTTAAAAAAGGAACAAAACATTTGATAAATCGGAGTTCCAACTTTAAACGACGATAAAATTTTGCTTGCATATTGAGACAACTATTATAATATATCAAATTGAAGCCCATACTGATTCAAAAAATCTGATTTGGCCCCACAAAGGAACCACATTTTTGTACCCAAATTCCATCGTTTACATCATTTACCGAGGGATTTAAGTGTTTGTCTCACCATTTCCGTTGTACTTACTTTGTATTTGATTCAAAAGTTCCATAAAGGAGATATTGGTGCAAACAAAGGGTTCTTTATTTATGCGTTCAATCAATATCTATTCTTCCAAAAAAAATAAGGGAAGAGAAAAAGAAAGGAGCTATTGTTCACATTTTAAAAAAGAATAAAAGATTTGATAAATCGCAATTTCAACTTTAAACGGTGATACATTTTGACTCGGGTATTGAAACGACTATATTATTATATGAAACCGAAGCTCGAAGCGATTCACACAATATGAGATGGCCTCAAATTTGGAATATCATTTTTGTACCAAAATTTCAACATTTACATCATTTATTGAGGGTTTCTAGTTTTTTGGCCACCATTTCCATTGTACTTACTCTCGATTTAATTCAAAAGAGTCGTAAAGGAGATATTGGTGCTAACAAATGGTTCTTTATTTATATGTTCAATTCCTATATATTCTTCCAAAAAAAATGAGTAAAGAAAAAGGGAAAGGCTATTGTTCCCATTTAAAAAAGGAACAAAACATTTGATAAATCGGAGTTCCCACTTTAAACGACAATAAAACTTTACTTGCATATCGAGCAACTATTATAATATATCAAAATGAAGCCCGTACCGATTTTAAAAATCTGATTTGGCCCCACAATTGAACCACATTTTTGTACCCATATTCCATCGTTTACATCATTTACCGAGGGTTTTAAGTGTTTGTCTCACCATTTCCGTTGTACTTACTTTGTATTTTATTCAAAAGTGCCGTAAAGGAGATATTGGTGCAAACAAAGGGTTCTTTATTTATGCGTTCAATCAATATCTATTCTTCCAAAAAAAATAAGGGAAGAGAAAAAGAAAAGAGCTATTGTTCACATTTTAAAAAAGAATAAAACATTTGATAAATCGCAATTTCAACTTTAAACGATGATAAATTTTGACTCGGGTATTGAAACGACTATATTATTATATGAAACCGAAGCTCGAATCGATTCACACAATATGAGATGGCCTCAAATTTGGAATATCATTTTTGTACCAAAATTTCAACATTTACATCATTTATTGAGGGTTTTTAGTTTTTTCCCAACCATTTCTGTTGTACTTACTTTCGATTTTATTCAAAAGCGCCATAAAGGAGATATTGGTGCTAACAAATGGTTCTTTATTTATATGTTCAATTCCTATATATTCTTCCAAAAAAATGAGTAAAGAAAAAGGGAAAGGCTATTGTTCCCATTTAAAAAAGGAACAAAACATTTGATAAATCGGAGTTCCCACTTTAAACGACAATAAAATTTTACTTGCATATCGAGCAACTATTATAATATATCAAAATGAAGCCCGTACCGATTTTAAAAATCTGATTTGGCCCCACAATTGAACCACATTTTTGTACCCAAATTCCATCGTTTACATCATTTACCGAGGGTTTTAAGTGTTTGTCTCACCAGTTCCGTTGTACTTACTTTGTATTTGATTCAAAAGTTCCATAAAAGAGATATTGGTGCAAACAAAGGGTTCTTTATTTATGCGTTCAATCAATATCTATTCTTTCAAAAAAAAGAAGGGAAGAGAAAAAGAAAGGAGCTATTGTTCACATCTTAAAAAAGAATAAAACATTTGATAAATCGCAATTTCAACTTTAAACGATGATAAATTTTGACTCGGGTATTGAAACGACTATATTATTATATGAAACCGAAGCTCGAATCGATTCACACAATATGAGATGGCCTCAAATTTGGAATATCATTTTTGTACCAAAATTTCAACATTTACATCATTTATTGAGGGTTTTTAGTTTTTTGCCAACCATTTCTGTTGTACTTACTTTCGATTTTATTCAAAAGCGCCGTAAAGGAGATATTGGTGCTAACAAATGGTTCTTTATTTATATGTTCAATTCCTATATATTCTTCCAAAAAAAATGAGTAAAGAAAAAGGGAAAGGCTATTGTTCCCATTTAAAAAAGGAACAAAACATTTGATAAATCGGAGTTCCCACTTTAAACGACAATAAAAGTTTACTTGCATATCGAGCAACTATTATAATATATCAAAATGAAGCCCGTACCGATTTTAAAAATCTGATTTGGCCCCACAATTGAACCACATTTTTGTACCCATATTCCATCGTTTACATCATTTACCGAGGGTTTTAGGTGTTTGTCTCACCATTTCCGTTGTACTTACTTTGTATTTTATTCAAAAGTGCCGTAAAGGAGATACTGGTGCAAACAAAGGGTTCTTTATTTATGCGTTCAATCAATATCTATTCTTCCAAAAAAAAAAATAAGGGAAGAGAAAAAGAAAGGAGCTATTGTTCACATTTTAAAAAAGAATAAAAGATTTGATAAATCGCAATTTCAACTTTAAAAGATGATAACTTTTGACTCGGGTATTGAAACGGCTATATTATTATATGAAACCGAAGCTCGTAGCGATTCTTACAATATGACATGGCCTCCAATTTGGAATATCACTTTTGTACCTAAATTTCATCAGTTACATAATTTATTGAGGGTTTTTAGTTTTTTGGCCACCATTTCCATTGTACTTACTTTCGATTTTATTCAAAATAGCCGTAAAGGAGATATTGGTGCAAAAAAATGGTTCTTTATTTATGTGTTCAATCCCTATATATTCTTCCAAAAAAATGAATAAAGAAAAAGGAAAAGGCTGCCCTTCCCATTTAAAAATTGAACAAAAGATTTGATAAATCGGAGTTCAAACTTTAAACGACGATAAAAGTTTACATGCATATCGAGACAACTATTATAATATATCAAATTGAAGCCCGTACCGATTCAAAAAATCTGATTTGGCCCCACAAAAGAACCACATTTTTGTACACAATTTCCATCCTTTACATCATTTACGGAGGGTTTTAAGTGTTTGTCTCACCATTTCCGTTGTACTTACTTTCTATTATATTCAAAAGAGCCGTAATGGAGATATTTATCCGAACAAAGGGTTCTTTATTTATGTGTTCCATAAATATCAATGCTTCCAAACAAAAATAAGGGTAGAAAAAAGTAAAGGAGCTACTGTTCACATTTAAAAGATGATAAATTTTGACTCGGGTATTGAAACGACTATATCATTATATGAAACCGAAGCTCGTAGTGATTCACACAATATGAGATGGCCTCAAATTTGGAATATCATTTTTGTACCTAAATTTCATCAATTACATCATTTATTGAGGGTTTTTAGTTTTTTGGCCACCATTTCCATTGTACTTACTCTCGATTTAATTCGAAAGAGTCGTAAAGGAGATATTGGTGCAAACAAATGGGTCTTTATTTATGTGTTCAATCCCTATATATTCTTCCAAAAAAATGAGTAAAGAAAAACGAAAAGGCTGCTCTTCCCATTTAAAAATGGAACAAAGGATTTGATAAATCGGAGTTCCAACTTTAAACGACGATAAAAGTTTACATGCATATCGAGACAACTATTATAATATATCAAATTGAAGCCCGTACCGATTCAAAAAATCTGATTTGGCCCCACAAAAGAACCACATTTTTGTACACAATTTCCATCCTTTACATCATAAACGGAGGGTTTTAAGTGTTTGTCTCACCATTTCCGTTGTACTTACTTTCTATTATATTCAAAAGAGCCGTAATGGAGATATTTGTCCAAACAAAGGGTTCTTTATTTATGTGTTCCATAAATATCAATGCTTCCAAACAAAAATAAGGGTAGAGAAAAGGAAAGGAGCTACTGTTCACATTTTAAAAAAGAATAAAACATTTGATAAATCCCAATTTCAACTTTAAAAGATGATAACTTTTGACTCAGGTATTGAAACGACTATATCATTATATGAAACCGAAGCTCGTAGTGATTCACACAATATGAGATGGCCTCAAATTTGGAATATCATTTTTGTACCTAAATTTCATCAGTTACATCATTTATTGAGGGTTTTTAGTTGTTTGGCCACCATTTCCATTGTACTTACTCTCGATTTAATTCAAAAGAGTCGTAAAGGAGATATTGGTGCAAACAAATGGTTCTTTATTTATGTGTTCAATCCCTATATATTCTTCCAAAAAAATGAGTAAAGAAAAAGGAAAAGGCTATAGTTCCCATTTAAAAAAGGAACAAAACATTTGATAAATCGGAGTTCCAACTTTAAACGACGATAAAATTTTGCTTGCATATTGAGACAACTATTATAATATATCAAATTGAAGCCCATACCGATTCAAAAAATCTGATTTGGCCAAACAAAGGAACCACATTTTTGTACCCAAATTCCATCGTTTACATCATTTACCGAGGGTTTTAAGTGTTTGTCTCACCATTTCCGTTGTACTTACTTTGTATTTGATTCAAAAGTTCCATAAAGGAGATATTGGTGCAAACAAAGGGTTCTTTATTTATGCGTTCAATCAATATCTATTCTTCCAAAAAAAATAAGGGAAGAGAAAAAGAAAGGAGCTATTGTTCACATTTTAAAAAAGAATAAAACATTTGATAAATCGCAATTTCAACTTTAAACGATGATAAATTTTGACTCGGGTATTGAAACGACTATATTATTATATGAAACCGAAGCTCGAAACGATTCACACAATATGAGATGGCCTCAAATTTGGAATATCATTTTTGTACCAAAATTTCAACATTTACATCATTTATTGAGGGTTTTTAGTTTTTTCCCAACCATTTCTGTTGTACTTACTTTCGATTTTATTCAAAAGCGCCATAAAGGAGATATTGGTGCTAACAAATGGTTCTTTATTTATATGTTCAATTCCTATATATTCTTCCAAAAAAAATGAGTAAAGAAAAAGGGAAAGGCTATTGTTCCCATTTAAAAAAGGAACAAAACATTTGATAAATCGGAGTTCCCACTTTAAACGACAATAAAATTTTACTTGCATATCGAGCAACTATTATAATATATCAAAATGAAGCCCGTACCGATTTTAAAAATCTGATTTGGCCCCACAATTGAACCACATTTTTGTACCCAAATTCCATCGTTTACATCATTTACCGAGGGTTTTAAGTGTTTGTCTCACCATTTCCGTTGTACTTACTTTGTATTTGATTCAAAAGTTCCATAAAGGAGATATTGGTGCAAACAAAGGGTTCTTTATTTATGCGTTCAATCAATATCTATTCTTCCAAAAAAAAGAAGGGAAGAGAAAAAGAAAGGAGCTATTGTTCACATTTTAAAAAAGAATAAAACATTTGATAAATCGCAATTTCAACTTTAAACGATGATAAATTTTGACTCGGGTATTGAAACGACTATATTATTATATGAAACCGAAGCTCGAATCGATTCACACAATATGAGATGGCCTCAAATTTGGAATATCATTTTTGTACCAAAATTTCAACATTTACATCATTTATTGAGGGTTTTTAGTTTTTTGCCAACCATTTCTGTTGTACTTACTTTCGATTTTATTCAAAAGGGCCGTAAAGGAGATATTGGTGCTAACAAATGGTTCTTTATTTATATGTTCAATTCCTATATATTCTTCCAAAAAAAATGAGTAAAGAAAAAGGGAAAGGCTATTGTTCCCATTTAAAAAAGGAACAAAACATTTGATAAATCGGAGTTCCCACTTTAAACGACAATAAAAGTTTACTTGCATATCGAGCAACTATTATAATATATCAAAATGAAGCCCGTACCGATTTTAAAAATCTGATTTGGCCCCACAATTGAACCACATTTTTGTACCCATATTCCATCGTTTACATCATTGACCGAGGGTTTTAAGTGCTTGTCTCACCATTTCCGTTGTACTTACTTTGTATTTTATTCAAAAGTGCCGTAAAGGAGATATTGGTGCAAACAAAGGGTTCTTTATTTATGCGTTCAATCAATATCTATTCTTCCAAAAAAAAATAAGGGAAGAGAAAAAGAAAGGAGCTATTGTTCACATTTTAAAACAGAATAAAAGATTTGATAAATCGCAATTTCAACTTTAAAAGATGATAACTTTTGACTCGGGTATTGAAACGGCTATATTATTATATGAAACCGAAGCTCGTAGCGATTCTTACAATATGACATGGCCTCCAATTTGGAATATCACTTTTGTACCTAAATTTCATCAGTTACATAATTTATTGAGGGTTTTTAGTTTTTTGGCCACCATTTCCATTGTACTTACTTTCGATTTTATTCAAAATAGCCGTAAAGGAGATATTGGTGCAAAAAAATGGTTCTTTATTTATGTGTTCAATCCCTATATATTCTTCCAAAAAAATGAATAAAGAAAAAGGAAAAGGCTGCCCTTCCCATTTAAAAATTGAACAAAAGATTTGATAAATCGGAGTTCAAACTTTAAACGACGATAAAAGTTTACATGCATATCGAGACAACTATTATAATTTATCAAATTGAAGCCCGTACCGATTCAAAAAATCTGATTTGGCCCCACAAAAGAACCACATTTTTGTACACAATTTCCATCCTTTACATCATAAACGGAGGGTTTTAAGTGTTTGTCTCACCATTTCCGTTGTACTTACTTTCTATTATATTCAAAAGAGCCGTAATGGAGATATTTGTCCAAACAAAGGGTTCTTTATTTATGTGTTCCATAAATATCAATGCTTCCAAACAAAAATAAGGGTAGAGAAAAGGAAAGGAGCTACTGTTCACATTTTAAAAAAGAATAAAACATTTGATAAATCCCAATTTCAACTTTAAAAGATGATAACTTTTGACTCAGGTATTGAAACGACTATATCATTATATGAAACCGAAGCTCGTAGTGATTCACACAATATGAGATGGCCTCAAATTTGGAATATCATTTTTGTACCTAAATTTCATCAGTTACATCATTTATTGAGGGTTTTTAGTTTTTTGGCCACCATTTCCATTGTACTTACTCTCGATTTAATTCAAAAGAGTCGTAAAGGAGATATTGGTGCAAACAAATGGTTCTTTATTTATGTGTTCAATCCCTATATATTCTTCCAAAAAAATGAGTAAAGAAAAAGGAAAAGGCTATAGTTCCCATTTAAAAAAGGAACAAAACATTTGATAAATCGGAGTTCCAACTTTAAACGACGATAAAATTTTGCTTGCATATTGAGACAACTATTATAATATATCAAAATGAAGCCCGTACGGATTTTAAAAATCTGATTTGGCCCCACAATTGAACCACATTTTTGTACCCATATTCCATCGTTTACATCATTTTCCGAGGGTTTTAAGTGTTTGTCTCACCATTTCCGTTGTACTTACTTTGTATTTTATTCAAAAGTGCCGTAAAGGAGATATTGGTGCAAACAAAGGGTTCTTTATTTATGCGTTCAATCAATATCTATTCTTCCAAAAAAAATAAGGGAAGAGAAAAAGAAAGGAGCTATTGTTCACATTTTAAAAAAGAATAAAACATTTGATAAATCGCAATTTCAACTTTAAACGATGATAAATTTTGACTCGGGTATTGAAACGACTATATTATTATATGAAACCGAAGCTCGAATCGATTCACACAATATGAGATGGCCTCAAATTTGGAATATCATTTTTGTACCAAAATTTCAACATTTACATCATTTATTGAGGGTTTTTAGTTTTTTCCCAACCATTTCTGTTGTACTTACTTTCGATTTTATTCAAAAGCGCCATAAAGGAGATATTGGTGCTAACAAATGGTTCTTTATTTATATGTTCAATTCCTATATATTCTTCCAAAAAAAATGAGTAAAGAAAAAGGGAAAGGCTATTGTTCCCATTTAAAAAAGGAACAAAACATTTGATAAATCGGAGTTCCCACTTTAAACGACAATAAAATTTTACTTGCATATCGAGCAACTATTATAATATATCAAAATGAAGCCCGTACCGATTTTAAAAATCTGATTTGGCCCCACAATTGAACCACATTTTTGTACCCAAATTCCATCGTTTACATCATTTACCGAGGGTTTTAAGTGTTTGTCTCACCAGTTCCGTTGTACTTACTTTGTATTTGATTCAAAAGTGCCGTAAAGGAGATATTGGTGCAAACAAAGGGTTCTTTATTTATGCGTTCAATCAATATCTATTCTTCCAAAAAAAAAATAAGGGAAGAGAAAAAGAAAGGAGCTATTGTTCACATCTTAAAAAAGAATAAAACATTTGATAAATCGCAATTTCAACTTTAAACGATGATAACTTTTGACTCGGGTATTGAAACGACTATATTATTATATGAAACCGAAGCTCGTAGCGATTCTTACAATATGACATGGCCTCCAATTTGGAATATCACTTTTGTACCTAAATTTCATCAGTTACATAATTTATTGAGGGTTTTTAGTTTTTTGGCCACCATTTCCATTGTACTTACTTTCGATTTTATTCAAAATAGCCGTAAAGGAGATATTGGTGCAAAAAAATGGTTCTTTATTTATGTGTTCAATCCCTATATATTCTTCCAAAAAAATGAATAAAGAAAAAGGAAAAGGCTATTGTTCCCATTTAAAAAAGGAACAAAACATTTGATAAATCGGAGTTCCCACTTTAAACGACAATAAAAGTTTACTTGCATATCGAGCAACTATTATAATATATCAAAATGAAGCCCGTACCGATTTTAAAAATCTGATTTGGCCCCACAATTGAACCACATTTTTGTACCCATATTCCATCGTTTACATCATTTACCGAGGGTTTTAGGTGTTTGTCTCACCATTTCCGTTGTACTTACTTTGTATTTTATTCAAAAGTGCCGTAAAGGAGATACTGGTGCAAACAAAGGGTTCTTTATTTATGCGTTCAATCAATATCTATTCTTCCAAAAAAAAAATAAGGGAAGAGAAAAAGAAAGGAGCTATTGTTCAAATTTTAAAAAAGAATAAAAGATTTGATAAATCGCAATTTCAACTTTAAAAGATGATAACTTTTGACTCGGGTATTGAAACGGCTATATTATTATATGAAACCGAAGCTCGTAGCGATTCTTACAATATGACATGGCCTCAAATTTGGAATATCACTTTTGTACATAAATTTCATCATTTACATCATTTATTGAGGGTTTTTAGTTTTTTGCCCACCATTTCCGTTGTACTTACTTTCGATTTTATTCAAAAGAGCCCTAAAGGAGATATTGGTGCAAAAAAAGGGTTCTTTATTTATGTGTTCAATCCATATATATTCTTCCAAAAAACAATGAGTAAAGAAAAAGGAAAAGGCTATTGTTCCCATTTAAAAAAGGAACAAAACATTTGATAAATCGGAGTTCCCACTTTAAACGACGATAAAATTTTGCTTGCATATTGAGACAACTATTATAATATATCAAATTGAAGCCCGTACCGATTTTAAAAATCTGATTTGGCCTCACAATTGAACCACATTTTTGTACCCATATTCCATCGTTTACATCATTTACCGAGGGTTTTAAGTGTTTGTCTCACCATTTCTGTTGTACTTACATTGTATTTTATTCAAAAGTGCCGTAAAGGAGATATTGGTGCAAACAAAGGGTTCTTTATTTATGTGTTCAATCAATATCTATTCTTCCAAAAAAAAAATAAGGGAAGAGAAAAAGAAAGGAGCTATTGTTCACATTTTAAAAAAGAATAAAAGATTTGATAAATCGCAATTTCAACTTTAAAAGATGATAACTTTTGACTCGGTTATTGAAATGGCTATATTATTATATGAAACCGAAGCTCGTAGCGATTCTTACAATATGACATGGCCTCAAATTTGGAATATCACTTTTGTACCTAAATTTCATCAGTTACATCATTTATTGGGGGTTTTTAGTTTTTTGGCCACCATTTCCATTGTACTTACTTTCGATTTTATTCAAAAGAGCCATAAAGGAGATATTGGTGCAAAAAAATGGTTCTTTATTTATGTGTTCAATCCCTATATATTCTTCCAAAAAACAATGAGTAAAGAAAAAGGAAAAGGCTATTGTTCCCATTTAAAAAAGGAACAAAACATTTGATAAATCGGAGTTCCCACTTTAAACGACGATAAAATTTTGCTTGCATATTGAGACAACTATTATAATATATCAAATTGAAGCCCGTACCGATTTTAAAAATCTGATTTGGCCTCACAATTGAACCACATTTTTGTACCCATATTCCATCGTTTACATCATTTACCGAGGGTTTTAAGTGTTTGTCTCACCATTTCCGTTGTACTTACATTGTATTTTATTCAAAAGTGCCGTAAAGGAGATATTGGTGCAAACAAAGGGTTCTTTATTTATGTGTTCAATCAATATCTATTCTTCCAAAAAAAAATAAGGGAAGAGAAAAAGAAAGGAGCTATTGTTCACATTTTAAAAAAGAATAAAAGATTTGATAAATCGCAATTTCAACTTTAAAAGATGATAACTTTTGACTCGGTTATTGAAATGGCTATATTATTATATGAAACCGAAGCTCGTAGCGATTCTTACAATATGACATGGCCTCAAATTTGGAATATCACTTTTGTACCTAAATTTCATCAGTTACATCATTTATTGGGGGTTTTTAGTTTTTTGGCCACCATTTCCATTGTACTTACTTTCGATTTTATTCAAAAGAGCCATAAAGGAGATATTGGTGCAAAAAAATGGTTCTTTATTTATGTGTTCAATCCCTATATATTCTTCCAAAAAAATGAGTAAAGAAAAAGGAAAAGGCTGCTCTTCCCATTTAAAAATGGAACAAAAGATTTGATAAATCGGAGTTTCAACTTTAAACGACAATAAAAGTTTACATGCATATCGAGACAACTATTATAATATATCAAATTGAAGCCCGTACCGATTCAAAAAATCTGATTTGGCCCCGCAAAAGAAACACATTTTTCTATGCAAATTCCATCGTTTACATCATTTACCGAGGGTTTTAAGTGTTTGTCTCACCATTTCCGTTGTACTTACTCCCAATTTTATTCAAAAGAGCCATAATGGAGATATTGGTACAAACAAAGGGTTCTTTATTTATGCGTTCCATCAATATCAATGCTTCAAAACAAAAATAAGGGTAGAGAAATGGAAAGGAGCTACTGTTCACATTTAAAAAAAGAATAAAACATTTGATAAATCGGAGTTCCAAATTTAAACGATGATAAAATTTTACTTGCATATCGAGACCACTATTATAATATATCAAATTGAAGCTCGTACCGATTCAAACAAACTGATTTGGCCCCATAGAGGAACCACATTTTTTTACCCAAATTCCATCGTTTACATCATTTACCGAGGGTTTTAAGTGTTTGTCTCACCATTTCCGTTGAACTTACTTTCTATTTTATTCAAAATTTCCATAAAGGAGATATTGGTGCAAACAAAGGGTTCTTTATTTATGCATTCAATCAATATCTATTCTTTCAAAAAAAATAAGGGAAGAGCAAAAGAAAGGAGCTATTGTTCACATTTTAAAAAAGAATAAAACATTTGATAAATCACAATTTCAAATTTAAACGACGATAAAATTTTACTTGCATATCGAGACAACTATTATAATATATCAAATTGAAGCTCGTACCGATTCAAATAATCTGATTTGGCCCCATAGAGGAACCACAATTTTGTACCCAAATTCCATCGTTTACATCATTTATCGAAGGTTTTATGTGTTTGTCTCACCATTTCCGTTATACTTACTTTCTATTATATTGAAAAGAGCCGTAAAAGAGATATTTGTCCAAGAAATTGTTCTTTATTTATGTGTTAAATCAATATATATTCTTCTAAAAAAATATGAGAAAAGGGAAAGGAAAAGGCTATTGTTCCCATTTTAAAAAGGAACAAAACATTTGATAAATCGAAATTCCAACTTTAAACGACGATAAAATTTTACTTGCATATCGAGACAACTATTATAATATATCAAAATGAAGCCCATACCGATTCAAAAAACCTGACTTGGCCCCACAAAGGAACCACATTTTTGTACCCAAATTTCATCGTTTACATCATTTACCGAGGGTTTTAACTGTTTGTCTCACCATTTCCATTGTAATTACTCTCAATTTTATTCAAAAGAGTCGTAAAGGATATATTGGTACAAACAAATGGTTCTATATTTATGCATTCCATCAATATCAATGCTTCCAAACAAAAATAAGGGTAGAGAAAAGGAAAGGAGCTACTGTTCACATTTAAAAAAAGAATAAAACATTTGATAAATCAGAGTTCCAAATTTAAACGACGATAAAATTTGACTTGCATATCGAGACAACTATTATAATATATCAAATTGAAGCTCGTACCGATTCAAACAATCTGATTTGGCCCCATAGTGGAACCACATTTTTGTACCCAAATCCCATCATTTACATCATTTACCGAGGGTTTTAAGTGTTTGTCTCACCATTTCCGTTGTACTTACTTTGTATTTGATTCAAAAGTTCCATAAAGGAGATATTGGTGCAAACAAAGGGTTCTTTATTTATGCGTTCAATCCATATCTATTCTTCCAAAAAAAATAAGGGAAGAGAAAAAGAAAGGAGCTATTGTTCACATTTTAAAAAAGAATAAAGCATTTGATAAATCGCAATTTCAACTTTAAACGATGATAAATTTTGACTCGGGTATTGAAACGACTATATTATTATATGAAACCGAAGCTCGAAGCGATTCACACAATATGAGATGGCCTCAAATTTGGAATATCATTTTTGTACCAAAATTTCAACATTTACATCATTTATTGAGGGTTTTTAGTTTTTTCCCAACCATTTCTGTTGTACTTACTTTCGATTTTATTCAAAAGCGCCGTAAAGGAGATATTGGTGCTAACAAATGGTTCTTTATTTATATGTTCAATTCCTATATATTCTTCCAAAAAAAATGAGTAAAGAAAAAGGTAAAGGCTATTGTTCCCATTTAAAAAAGGAACAAAACATTTGGTAAATCGGAGTTCCGAATTTAAACGACGATAAAATTTTGCTTGCATATTGAGCAACTATTATAATATATCAAAATGATGCCCGTACCGATTTTAGAAATCTGATTTGGCCCCACAATTGAACCACATTTTTGTACACATATTCCATCGTTTACATCATTTACCGAGGTTTTTAAGTGTTTGTCTCACCATTTCCGTTGTACTTACTTTGTATTTTATTCAAAAGTGCCGTAAAGGAGATATTGGTGCAAACAAAGGGTTCTTTATTTATGTGTTCAATCAATATCTATTATTCCAAAAAAAAAATAAGGGAAGAGAAAAAGCAAGGAGCTATTGTTCAAATTTTAAAAAAGAATAAAACATTTGATAAATCACAATTTCAACTTTAAAAGAGGATAACTTTTGACTCGGGTATTGAAACGGCTATATTATTATATGAAACCGAAGCTCGTAGCGATTCTTACAATATGACATGGCCTCAAATTTGGAATATCACTTTTGTACATAAATTTCATCATTTACATCATTTATTGAGGGTTTTTAGTTTTTTACCCACCATTTCCGTTGTACTTACTTTCGATTTTATTCAAAAGAGCCGTAAAGGAGATATTGGTGCAAAAAAAGGGTTCTTTATTTATGTGTTCAATCCATATATATTCTTCCAAAAAACAATGAGTAAATAAAAAGGAAAAAACTATTGTTCCCATTTAAAAAAGGAACAAAACATTTGATAAATCGGAGTTCCCACTTTAAACGACGAAAAAATTTTGCTTGCATATTGAGACAACTATTATAATATATCAAATTGAAGCCCGTACCGATTCAAAAAATCTGATTTGGCCCCACAAAAGAACCACATTTTTGTACCCAAATTTCATCGTTTACATCATTTACCGAGGGTTTTAACTGTTTGTCTCACCATTTCCGTTGTAATTACTCTCAATTTTATTCAAAAGAGCCATAATGGAGATATTGGTGCAAACAAAGGGTTCTTTATTTATGCGTTCCATCAATATCAATGCTTCAAAACAAAAATAAGGGTAGAGATAAGGAAAGGAGCTACTGTTCACATTTAAAAAAAGAATAAAACATTTGATAAATCAGAGTTCCAAATTTAAACGACGATAAAATTTGACTTGCATATCGAGACAACTATTATAATATATCAAATTGAAGCTCGTACCGATTCAAACAATCTGATTTGGCCTCATAGTGGTACCACATTTTTGTACCCAAATCCCATCATTTACATCATTTACCGAGGGTTTTAAGTGTTTGTCTCACCATTTCCATTGTACTTACTTTGTATTTGATTCAAAAGTGCCATAAATGAGATATTGGTGCAAACAAAGGGTTCTTTATTTATGCGTTCAATCAATATCTATTCTTCCAAAAAAAATAAGGGAAGAGAAAAAGAAAGGAGCTATTGTTCACATTTTAAAAAAGAATAAAACATTTGATAAATCGCAATTTCAACTTTAAACGATGATAAATTTTGACTTGGGTATTGAAACGACTATATTATTATACGAAACTGAAGCTCGAAGCGATTCACACAATATGAGATGGCCTCAAATTTGGAATATCACTTTTGTACATAAATTTCATCATTTACATCATTTATTGAGGGTTTTTAGTTTTTTGCCCACCATTTCCGTTGTACTTACTTTTGATTTTATTCAAAAGAGCCGTAAAGGAGATATTGGTGCAAAAAAAGGGTTCTTTATTTATGTATTCAATCCATATATATTCTTCCAAAAAACAATGAGTAAAGAAAAAGGAAAAGGCTATTGTTCCCATTTAAAAAAGGAACAAAACATTTGATAAATCGGAGTTCCCACTTTAAACGACGATAAAATTTTGCTTGCATATTGAGACAACTATTATAATATATCAAATTGAAGCCCGTACCGATTCAAAAAATCTGATTTGGCCCCACAAAGGAACCACATTTTTGTACCTCAATTCCATCGTTTACATCATTTACCGAGGGTTTTAAGTGTTTGTCTCACCATTTCCGTTGTACTTACTTTGTATTTGATTCAAAAGTTCCATAAAGGAGATATTGGTGCAAACAAAGGGTTCTTTATTTATGCGTTCAATCCATATCTATTCTTCCAAAAAAAATAAGGGAAGAGAAAAAGAAAGGAGCTATTGTTCACATTTTAAAAAAGAATAAAGCATTTGATAAATCAGAGTTCCAAATTTAAACGACGATAAAATTTGACTTGCATATCGAGACAACTATTATAATATATCAAATTGAAGCTCGTACCGATTCAAACAATCTGATTTGGCCCCATAGTGGAACCACATTTTTGCACCCAAATCCCATCATTTACATCATTTACCGAGGGTTTTAAGTGTTTGTCTCACCATTTCCGTTGTACTTACTTTGTATTTGATTCAAAAGTTCCATAAAGGAGATATTGGTGCAAACAAAGGGTTCTTTATTTATGCGTTCAATCAATATCTATTCTTTCAAAAAAAATAAGCGAAGAGAAAAAGAAAGGAGCTACTGTTCACATTTTTAAAAAGAATAAAACATTTGATAAATCACAATTTCAAATTTAAACAACGATAAAATTTTACTTGCATATCGAGACAACTATTATAATATATCAAATTGAAGCTCGTACCGATTCAAACAATCTGATATGGCCCCATAGAGTAACCACATTTTTGTACCCAAATTCCATCGTTTACATCATTTACCGAGGGTTTTAAGTGTTTCTGTCACCATTTCCGTTGTACTTACTCTCAATTTTATTCAAAAGAGCCATAATGGAGATATTGGTGCAAACAAAGGGTTCTTTATTTATGCGTTCCATCAATATCAATGCTTCAAAACAAAAATAAGGGTAGAGATAAGGAAAGGAGCTACTGTTCACATTTAAAAAAAGAATAAAACATTTGATAAATCAGAGTTCCAAATTTAAACGACGATAAAATTTGACTTGCATATCGAGACAACTATTATAATATATCAAATTGAAGCTCGTACCGATTCAAACAATCTGATTTGGCCCCATAGTGGTACCACATTTTTGTACCCAAATCCCATCATTTACATCATTTACCGAGGGTTTTAAGTGTTTGTCTCACCATTTCCATTGTACTTACTTTGTATTTGATTCAAAAGTGCCATAAAAGAGATATTTGTGCAAACAAAGGGTTCTTTATTTATGCGTTCAATCAATATCTATTCTTCCAAAAAAAAAATAAGGGAAGAGAAAAAGAAAGGAGCTATTGTTCACATTTTAAAAAAGAATAAAACATTTGATAAATCGCAATTTCAACTTTAAACGATGATAAATTTTGACTTGGGTATTGAAACGACTATATTATTATACGAAACTGAAGCTCGAAGCGATTCACACAATATGAGATGGCCTCAAATTTGGAATATCACTTTTGTACATAAATTTCATCATTTACATCATTTATTGAGGGTTTTTAGTTTTTTGCCCACCATTTCCGTTGTACTTACTTTCGATTTTATTCAAAAGAGCCGTAAAGGAGATATTGGTGCAAAAAAAGGGTTCTTTATTTATGTGTTCAATCCATATATATTCTTCCAAAAAACAATGAGTAAAGAAAAAGGAAAAGGCTATTGTTCCCATTTAAAAAATGAACAAAACATTTGATAAATCGGAGTTCCCACTTTAAACGACGATAAAATTTTGCTTGCATATTGAGACAACTATTATAATATATCAAATTGAAGCCTGTACCGATTCAAAAAATCTGATTTGGCCCCACAAAGGAACCACATTTTTGTACCCAAATTCCATCGTTTACATCATTTACCGAGGGTTTTAAGTGTTTGTCTCACCATTTCCGTTGTACTTACTTTGTATTTGATTCAAAAGTGCCGTAAAGGAGATATTGGTGCAAACAAAGGGTTCTTTATTTATGCGTTCAATCAATATCTATTCTTCCAAAAAAAAATAAGGGAAGAGAAAAAGAAAGGAGCTATTGTTCACATTTTAAAAAAGAATAAAACATTTGATAAATCGCAATTTCAACTTTAAAAGATGATAACTTTTGACTTGGGTATTGAAACGGCTATATTATTATTTGAAACCGAAGCTAGTAGCGATTCTTACAATATGAAATGGCCTCAAATTTGGAATATCACTTTTGTACCTAAATTTCATCATTTACATCTTTTATTGAGGGTTTTTAGTTTTTTGCCCACCATTTCCGTTGTACTTACTTTCGATTTTATTCAAAAGAGCCGTAAAGGAGATATTGGTGCAAAAAAATGGTTCTTTATTTATGTGTTCAATCCCTATATATTCTTCCAAAAAAAATGAGTAAAGAAAAAGGGAAACGCTACTGTTCCCATTTAAAAATGGGACAAAAGATTTGATAAATCGGAGTTCCAACTTTAAACGACGATAAAAGTTTACTTGCATATCGAGACAACTATTATAATATATCAAATTGAAGCCCGTACCGATTCAAATAATCTGATTTGGCCCCATAGAGGAACCACAATTTTGTACCCAAATTCCATCGTTTACATCATTTATCGAAGGTTTTATGTGTTTGTCTCACCATTTCC
Organism: Hippophae tibetana; assembly: GCA_037013495.1. Classification (NCBI taxonomy): domain Eukaryota; kingdom Viridiplantae; phylum Streptophyta; class Magnoliopsida; order Rosales; family Elaeagnaceae; genus Hippophae; species Hippophae tibetana. The sequence continues at coordinate 48,988,617 of CM072810.1, forward strand.
GTTATACTTACTTTCTATTATATTGAAAAGAGCCGTAAAGGAGATATTTGTCCAAGAAATTGTTCTTTATTTATGTGTTAAATCAATATATATTCTTCTAAAAAAATATGAGAAAAGGGAAAGGAAAAGGCTATTGTTCCCATTTTAAAAAGGAACAAAACATTTGATAAATCGAAGTTCCAACTTGAAACGACGATAAAATTTTACTTGCATATCGAGACAACTATTATAATATATCAAAATGAAGCCCATACCGATTCAAAAAACCTGATTTGGCCCCACAGAGGAACCACATTTTTGTACCCAAATTTCATCGTTTACATCATTTACCGAGGGTTTTAACTGTTTGTCTCACCATTTCCATTGTAATTACTCTCAATTTTATTCAAAAGAGCCGTAAAGGATATATTGGTACAAACAAATGGTTCTATATTTATGCATTCCATCAATATCAATGCTTCCAAACAAAAATAAGGGTAGAGAAAAGGAAAGGAGCTACTGTTCACATTTAAAAAAAGAATAAAACATTTGATAAATCAGAGTTCCAAATTTAAACGACGATAAAATTTGACTTGCATATCGAGACAACTATTATAATATATCAAATTGAAGCTCGTACCGATTCAAACAATCTGATTTGGCCCCATAGTGGAACCACATTTTTGTACCCAAATCCCATCATTTACATCATTTACCGAGGGTTTTAAGTGTTTGTCTCACCATTTCCGTTGTACTTACTTTGTATTTGATTCAAAAGTTCCATAAAGGAGATATTGGTGCAAACAAAGGGTTCTTTATTTATGCGTTCAATCCATATCTATTCTTCCAAAAAAAATAAGGGAAGAGAAAAAGAAAGGAGCTATTGTTCACATTTTAAAAAAGAATAAAGCATTTGATAAATCGCAATTTCAACTTTAAACGATGATAAATTTTGACTCGGGTATTGAAACGACTATATTATTATATGAAACCGAAGCTCGAAGCGATTCACACAATATGAGATGGCCTCAAATTTGGAATATCATTTTTGTACCAAAATTTCAACATTTACATCATTTATTGAGGGTTTTTAGTTTTTTGCCAACCATTTCTGTTGTACTTACTTTCGATTTTACTCAAAAGCGCCATAAAGGAGATATTGGTGCTAACAAATGGTTCTTTATTTATATGTTCAATTCCTATATATTCTTCCAAAAAAATGAGTAAAGAAAAAGGGAAAGGCTATTGTTCCCATTTAAAAAAGGAACAAAACATTTGATAAATCGGAGTTCCGAATTTAAACGACGATAAAATTTTGCTTGCATATTGAGCAACTATTATAATATATCAAAATGAAGCCCGTACCAATTTTAAAAATCTGATTTGGCCCCACAATTGAACCACATTTTTTTACACATATTCCATCGTTTACATCATTTACCGAGGTTTTTAAGTGTTTGTCTCACCATTTCCGTTGTACTTACTTTGTATTTTATTCAAAAGTGCCGTAAAGGAGATATTGGTGCAAACAAAGGGTTCTTTATTTATGTGTTCAATCAATATCTATTATTCCAAAAAAAAATAAGGGAAGAGAAAAAGCAAGGAGCTATTGTTCAAATTTTAAAAAAGAATAAAACATTTGATAAATCACAATTTCAACTTTAAAAGAGGATAACTTTTGACTCGGGTATTGAAATGGCTATATTATTATATGAAACCGAAGCTCGTAGCGATTCTTACAATATGACATGGCCTCAAATTTGGAATATCACTTTTGTACATAAATTTCATCATTTACATCATTTATTGAGGGTTTTTAGTTTTTTGCCCACCATTTCCGTTGTACTTACTTTCGATTTTATTCAAAAGAGCCGTAAAGGAGATATTGGTGCAAAAAAAGGGTTCTTTATTTATGTGTTCAATCCATATATATTCTTCCAAAAAACAATGAGTAAAGAAAAAGGAAAAGGCTATTGTTCCCATTTAAAAAAGGAACAAAACATTTGATAAATCGGAGTTCCCACTTTAAACGACGATAAAATTTTGCTTGCATATTGAGACAACTATTATAATATATCAAATTGAAGCCCGTACCGATTCAAAAAATCTGATTTGGCCCCACAAAAGAACCACATTTTTGTACCCAAATTCCATCGTTTACATCATTAACCGAGGGTTTTAAGTGTTTGTCTCACCATTTCCGTTGTACTTACTTTGTATTTGATTCAAAAGTTCCATAAAGGTGATATTGGTGCAAACAAACGGTTCTTTATTTATGCGGTCAAACAATATCTATTCATCCAAAAAAAATAAGGGAAGAGAAAAAGAAAGGAGCTATTGTTCACATTTTAAAAAAGAATAAAACATTTAATAAATCGCAATTTCAACTTTAAACGATGATAAATTTTGACTCGGGTATTGAAATGACTATATTATTATATGAAACCGAAGCTCGAAGCGATTCACACAATATGAGATGGCCTCAAATTTGGAATATCATTTTTGTACCAAAATTTCAACATTTACATCATTTATTGAGGGTTTTTAGTTTTTTCCCAACCATTTCTTTTGTACTTACTTTCGATTTTATTCAAAAGCGCCGTAAAGGAGATATTGGTGCTAACAAATGGTTCTTTATTTATATGTTCAATTCCTATATATTCTTCCAAAAAAAATGAGTAAAGAAAAAGGGAAAGGCTATTGTTCCCATTTAAAAAAGGAACAAAACATTTGATAAATCGGAGTTCCAACTTTAAACGACAATAAAATTTTACTTGCATATCGAGCAACTATTATCATATATCAAAATGAAGCCCGTACCGATTTTAAAAATCTGATTTGGCCCCACAATTGAACCACATTTTTGTACCCATATTCCATCGTTTACATCATTTACCGAGGGTTTTAAGTGTTTGTCTCACCATTTCCGTTGTACTTACTTTGTATTTTATTCAAAAGTGTCGTAAAGGAGATATTGGTGCAAACAAAGGGTTCTTAATTTATGCATTCAATCAATATCTATTCTTCCAAAAAAAATAAGGGAAGAGAAAAAGAAAGGAGCTATTGTTCACATTTTAAAAAAGAATAGAAGATTTGATAAATCGCAATTTCAACTTTAAAAGATGATAACTTTTGACTCGGGTATTGAAACGGCTATAATATTATATGAAACCGAAGCTCGTAGCGATTCTTACAATATGACATGGCCTCAAATTTGGAATATCACTTTTGTACCTAAATTTCATCAGTTACATCATTTATTGAGGGTTTTTAGATTTTTGTCCACCATTTCCATTGTACTTACTTTCGATTTTATTCAAAAGAGCCGTAAAGGAGATATTGCTGCAAAAAAATGGTTCTTTATTTATGTGTTCAATCCCTATATATTCTTCCAAAAAAATGAGTAAAGAAAAAGGAAAAGGCTGCTCTTCCCATTTAAAAATGGAACAAAAGATTTGATAAATCGGAGTTCCAACTTTAAACGACGATAAAAGTTTACATGCATATCGAGACAACTCTTATAATATATCAAATTGAAGCCCGTACCGATTCAAAAAATCTGATTTGGCCCCACAAAAGAACCACATTTTTGTACCCAAATTTTATCGTTTACATTATTTACCGAGGGTTTTAACTGTTTGTCTCACCATTTCCGTTGTAATTACTCTCAATTTTATTCAAAAGAGCCATAATGGAGATATTGGTCCAAACAAAGGGTTCTTTATTTATGCGTTCCATCAATATCAATGCTTCAAAACAAAAATAAGGGTAGAGATAAGGAAAGGAGCTACTGTTCACATTTAAAAAAAGAATAAAACATTTGATAAATCAGAGTTTCAAATTTAAACGACGATAAAATTTGACTTGCATATCGAGACAACTATTATAATATATCAAATTGAAGCTCGTACCGATTCAAACAATCTGATTTGGCCCCATAGTGGTACCACATTTTTGTACCCAAATCCCATCATTTACATCATTTACCGAGGGTTTTAAATTTTTGTCTCACCATTTCCATTGTACTTACTTTGTATTTGATTCAAAAGTTCCATAAAGGAGATATTGGTGCAAACAAAGGGTTCTTTATTTATGCGTTCAATCAATATCTATTCTTCCAAAAAAAAATAACGGAAGAGAAAAAGAAAGGAGCTATTGTTCACATTTTAAAAAAGAATAAAACATTTGATAAATCGCAATTTCAACTTTAAAAGATGATAACTTTTGACTTGGGTATTGAAACGGCTATATTATTATTTGAAACCGAAGCTAGTAGCGATTCTTACAATATGAAATGGCCTCAAATTTGGAATATCACTTTTGTACCTAAATTTCATCATTTACATCTTTTATTGAGGGTTTTTAGTTTTTTGCCCACCATTTCCGTTGTACTTACTTTCGATTTTATTCAAAAGAGCCGTAAAGGAGATATTGGTGCAAAAATATGGTTCTTTATTTATGTGTTCAATCCCTATATATTCTTCCAAAAAGAATGAGTAAAGAAAAAGGAAAAGGCTACTGTTCCCATTTAAAAATGGGATAAAAGATTTGATAAATCGGAGTTCCAACTTTAAACGACGATAAAAGTTTACTTGCATATCGAGACAACTATTATAATATATCAAATTGAAGCCCGTACCGATTCAAAAAATCTGATTTGGACCCACAAAGGAACCACATTTTTGTACCCAAATTCCATCGTTTACATCATTTACCGAGGGTTTTAAGTGTTTGTCTCACCATTTCCGTTGTACTTACTTTGTATTTGATTCAAAAGTGCCGTAAAGGGGATATTGGTGCAAACAAAGGGTTCTTTATTTATGCGTTCAATCAATATCTATTCTTCCAAAAAAAATAAGGGAAGAGAAAAAGAAAGGAGCTATTGTTCACATTTTAAAAAAGAATAAAACATTTGATAAATCGCAATTTCAACTTTAAAAGATGATAACTTTTGACTTGGGTATTGAAACGGCTATATTATTATTTGAAACCGAAGCTAGTAGCGATTCTTACAATATGAAATGGCCTCAAATTTGGAATATCACTTTTGTACCTAAATTTCATCATTTACATCTTTTATTGAGGGTTTTTAGTTTTTTGCCCACCATTTCCGTTGTACTTACTTTCGATTTTATTCAAAAGAGCCGTAAAGGAGATATTGGTGCAAAAATATGGTTCTTTATTTATGTGTTCAATCCCTATATATTCTTCCAAAAAGAATGAGTAAAGAAAAAGGAAAAGGCTACTGTTCCCATTTAAAAATGGGATAAAAGATTTGATAAATCGGAGTTCCAACTTTAAACGACGATAAAAGTTTACTTGCATATCGAGACAACTATTATAATATATCAAATTGAAGCCCGTACCGATTCAAAAAATCTGATTTGGACCCACAAAGGAACCACATTTTTGTACCCAAATTCCATCGTTTACATCATTTACCGAGGGTTTTAAGTGTTTGTCTCACCATTTCCGTTGTACTTACTTTGTATTTGATTCAAAAGTGCCGTAAAGGGGATATTGGTGCAAACAAAGGGTTCTTTATTTATGCGTTCAATCAATATCTATTCTTCCAAAAAAAAATAAGGGAAGAGAAAAAGAAAGGAGCTATTGTTCACATTTTAAAAAAGAATAAAACATTTGATAAATCGCAATTTCAACTTTAAAAGATGATAACTTTTGACTTGGGTATTGAAACGGCTATATTATTATTTGAAACCGAAGCTAGTAGCGATTCTTACAATATGAAATGGCCTCAAATTTGGAATATCACTTTTGTACCTAAATTTCATCATTTACATCTTTTATTGAGGGTTTTTAGTTTTTTGCCCACCATTTCCGTTGTACTTACTTTCGATTTTATTCAAAAGAGCCGTAAAGGAGATATTGGTGCAAAAATATGGTTCTTTATTTATGTGTTCAATCCCTATATATTCTTCCAAAAAGAATGAGTAAAGAAAAAGGAAAAGGCTACTGTTCCCATTTAAAAATGGGATAAAAGATTTGATAAATCGGAGTTCCAACTTTAAACGACGATAAAAGTTTACTTGCATATCGAGACAACTATTATAATATATCAAATTGAAGCCCGTACCGATTCAAAAAATCTGATTTAGACCCACAAAGGAACCACATTTTTGTACCCAAATTCCATCGTTTACATCATTTACCGAGGGTTTTAAGTGTTTGTCTCACCATTTCCGTTGTACTTACTCCTAATTTTATTCAAAAGAGGCGTAATGGATATATTGGTGCAAACAAAGGGTTCTTTATTTATGCGTTCCATCAATATCAATGCTTCAAAACAAAAATAAGGGTAGAGAAAAGGAAAGGAGCTACTGTTCACATTTAAAAAAAGAATAAAACATTTGATAAATCGGACTTCCAAATTTAAAAGATGATAAAATTTTACTTGCATATCGAGAAAACAATTATAATATATCAAATTGAAACTCGTACCGATTTAAACAATCTGATTTGGCCCCATAGAGGAACCACATTTTTGTACCCAAATTACATCGTTTACATCATTTACCGAGGGTTTTAAGTGTTTGTCTCACCATTTCCGTTGAACTTACTTTCTATTTTATTCAAAATTTCCATAAAGGAGATATTGGTGCAAACAAAGGGTTCTTTATTTATGCGTTCAATCAATATCTATTCTTTCCAAAAAAATAAGGGAAGAGAAAAAGAAAGGAGCTATTGTTCACATTTTAAAAAAGAATAAAACATTTGATAAATCACAATTTTAAATTTAAACGACGATAAAATTTTACTTGCATATCGAGACAACTATTATAATATATCAAATTGAAGCTCGTATCGATTCAAATAATCTGATTTGGCCCCATAGAGGAACCACAATTTTGTACCCAAATTCCATCATTTACATCATTTATCGAAGGTTTTATGTGTTTGTCTCACCATTTCCGTTATACTTACTTTCTATTATATTAAAAAGAGCCGTAAAGGAGATATTTGTCCAAGAAATTGTTCTTTATTTATGTGTTAAATCAATATATATTCTTCTAAAAAAATATGAGAAAAGGGAAAGGAAAAGGCTATTGTTCCCATTTTAAAAAGGAACAAAACATTTGATAAATCGGAGTTCCAACTTTAAATGACGATAAAATTTTACTTGCATATCGAGACAACTATTATAATATATCAAAATGAAACCCATACCGATTCAAAAAATCTGATTTGGCCCCACAAAGGAACCACATTTTTGTACCCAAATTTCATCGTTTACATCATTTACCGAGGGTTTTAACTGTTTGTCTCACCATTTCCATTGTAATTACTCTCAATTTTATTCAAAAGAGCCGTAAAGGATATATTGGTACAAACAAATGGTTCTATATTTATGCGTTCCATCAATATCAATGCTTCCAAACAAAAATAAGGGTAAAGAAAAGGAAAGGAGCTACTGTTCACATTTAAAAAAAGAATAAAACATTTGATAAATCAGAGTTCCAAATTTAAACGACGATAAAATTTGACTTGCATATCGAGACAACTATTATAATATATCAAATTGAAGCCCGTACCGATTCAAACAATCTGATTTGGCCCCATAGTGGAACCACATTTTTGTACCCAAATCCCATCATTTACATCATTTACCGAGGGTTTTAAGTGTTTGTCTCACCATTTCCGTTGTACTTACTTTGTATTTGACTCAAAAGTTCCATAAAGGAGATATTGGTGCAAACAAAGGGTTCTTTATTTATGCGTTCAATCTATATCTATTCTTCCAAAAAAAATAAGGGAAGAGAAAAAGAAAGGAGCTATTGTTCACATTTTAAAAAAGAATAAAACATTTCATAAATCGCAATTTCAACTTTAAACGAATATAAATTTTGACTCGGGTATTGAAACGACTATATTATTATATGAAACCGAAGCTCGAAGCGATTCACACAATATGAGATGGCCTCAAATTTGGAATATCATTTTTGTACCAAAATTTCAACATTTACATCATTTATTGAGGGTTTTTAGTGTTTTCCCAAACATTTCTGTTGTACTTACTTTCGATTTTATTCCAAAGCGCCGTAAAGGAGATATTGGTGCTAACAAATGGTTCTTTATTTATATGTTCAATTCCTATATATTCTTCTAAAAAAAATGAGTAAAGAAAAAGGGAAAGGCTACTGTTCCCATTTAAAAAAGGAACAAAACATTTGATAAATCGAAGTTCCAACTTTAAACGACGATAAAATTTTATTTGCATATCGAGACAACTATTATAATATATCAAAATGAAGCCCATACCGATTCAAAAAACCTGATTTGGCCCCACAAAGGAACCACATTTTTGTACCCAAATTTCATCGTTTACATCATTTACCGAGGGTTTTAACTGTTTGTCTCACCATTTCCATTGTAATTACTCTCAATTTTATTCAAAAGAGCCGTAAAGGATATATTGGTACAAACAAATGGTTCTATATTTATGCATTCCATCAATATCAATGCTTCCAAACAAAAATAAGGGTAGAGAAAAGGAAAGGAGCTACTGTTCACATTTAAAAAAAGAATAAAACATTTGATAAATCAGAGTTCCAAATTTAAACGACGATAAAATTTGACTTGCATATCGAGACAACTATTATAATATATCAAATTGAAGCTCGTACCGATTCAAACAATCTGATTTGGCCCCATAGTGGAACCACATTTTTGTACCCAAATCCCATCATTTACATCATTTACCAAGGGTTTTAAGTGTTTGTCTCACCATTTCTGTTGTACTTACTTTGTATTTGATTCAAAAGTTCCATAAAGGAGATATTGGTGCAAACAAAGGGTTCTTTATTTATGCGTTCAATCCATATCTATTCTTCCAAAAAAAATAAGGGAAGAGAAAAAGAAAGGAGCTATTGTTCACATTTTAAAAAAGAATAAAGCATTTGATAAATCGCAATTTCAACTTTAAACGATGATAAATTTTGACTCGGGTATTGAAACGACTATATTATTATATGAAACCGAAGCTCGAAGCGATTCACACAATATGAGATGGCCTCAAATTTGGAATATCATTTTTGTACCAAAGTTTCAACATTTACATCATTTATTGAGGGTTTTTAGTTTTTTGCCAACCATTTCTGTTGTACTTACTTTCGATTTTACTCAAAAGCGCCATAAAGGAGATATTGGTGCTAACAAATGGTTCTTTATTTATATGTTCAATTCCTATATATTCTTCCAAAAAAATGAGTAAAGAAAAAGGGAAAGGCTATTGTTCCCATTTAAAAAAGGAACAAAACATTTGCTAAATCGGAGTTCCGAATTTAAACGACGATAAAATTTTGCTTGCATATTGAGCAACTATTATAATATATCAAAATGAAGCCCGTACCAATTTTAAAAATCTGATTTGGCCCCACAATTGAACCACATTTTTTTACACATATTCCATCGTTTTCATCATTTACCAAGGTTTTTAAGTGTTTGTCTCACCATTTCCGTTGTACTTACTTTGTATTTTATTCAAAAGTGCCGTAAAGGAGATATTGGTGCAAACAAAGGGTTCTTTATTTATGTGTTCAATCAATATCTATTATTCCAAAAAAAAATAAGGGAAGAGAAAAAGCAAGGAGCTATTGTTCAAATTTTAAAAAAGAATAAAACATTTGATAAATCACAATTTCAACTTTAAAAGAGGATAACTTTTGACTCGGGTATTGAAATGGCTATATTATTATATGAAACCGAAGCTCGTAGCGATTCTTACAATATGACATGGCCTCAAATTTGGAATATCACTTTTGTACATAAATTTCATCATTTACATCATTTATTGAGGGTTTTTAGTTTTTTGCCCACCATTTCCGTTGTACTTACTTTCGATTTTATTCAAAAGAGCCGTAAAGGAGATATTGGTGCAAAAAAAGGGTTCTTTATTTATGTGTTCAATCCATATATATTCTTCCAAAAAACAATGAGTAAAGAAAAAGGAAAAGGCTATTGTTCCCATTTAAAAAAGGAACAAAACATTTGATAAATCGGAGTTCCCACTTTAAACGACGATAAAATTTTGCTTGCATATTGAGACAACTATTATAATATATCAAATTGAAGCCCGTACCGATTCAAAAAATCTGATTTGGCCCCACAAAAGAACCACATTTTTGTACCCAAATTCCATCGTTTACATCATTTACCGAGGGTTTTAAGTGTTTGTCTCACCATTTCCGTTGTACTTACTTTGTATTTGATTCAAAAGTTCCATAAAGGTGATATTGGTGCAAACAAACGGTTCTTTATTTATGCGGTCAAACAATATCTATTCATCCAAAAAAAATAAGGGAAGAGAAAAAGAAAGGAGCTATTGTTCACATTTTAAAAAAGAATAAAACATTTCATAAATCGCAATTTCAACTTTAAACGATGATAAATTTTGACTCGGGTATTGAAATGACTATATTATTATATGAAACCGAAGCTCGAAGCGATTCACACAATATGAGATGGCCTCAAATTTGGAATATCATTTTTGTACCAAAATTTCAACATTTACATCATTTATTGAGGGTTTTTAGTTTTTTCCCAACCATTTCTTTTGTACTTACTTTCGATTTTATTCAAAAGCGCCGTAAAGGAGATATTGGTGCTAACAAATGGTTCTTTATTTATATGTTCAATTCCTATATATTCTTCCAAAAAAAATGAGTAAAGAAAAAGGGAAAGGCTATTGTTCCCATTTAAAAAAGGAACAAAACATTTGATAAATCGGAGTTCCAACTTTAAACGACAATAAAATTTTACTTGCATATCGAGCAACTATTATCATATATCAAAATGAAGCCCGTACCGATTTTAAAAATCTGATTTGTCCCCACAATTGAACCACATTTTTGTACCCATATTCCATCGTTTACATCATTTACCGAGGGTTTTAAGTGTTTGTCTCACCATTTCCGTTGTACTTACTTTGTATTTTATTCAAAAGTGCCGTAAAGGAGATATTGGTGCAAACAAAGGGTTCTTTATTTATGTGTTCAATTAATATCTATTCTTCCAAAAAAAAAATAAGGGAAGAGAAAAAGAAAGGAGCTATTGTTCAAATTTTAAAAAAGAATAAAACATTTGATAAATCACAATTTCAACTTTAAAAGATGATAACTTTTGACTCGGGTATTCAAACGGCTATATTATTATATGAAACCGAAGCTCGTAGCGATTCTTACAATATGACATGGCCTCAAATTTGGAATATCACTTTTGTACATAAATTTCATCATTTACATCATTTATTGAGGGTTTTTAGTTTTTTGCCCACCATTTCCGTTGTACTTACTTTCGATTTTATTCAAAAGAGCCGTAAAGGAGATATTGGTGCAAAAAAAGGGTTCTTTATTTATGTGTTCAATCCATATATATTCTTCCAAAAAACAATGAGTAAAGAAAAAGGAAAAAACTATTGTTCCCATTTAAAAAAGGAACAAAACATTTGATAAATCGGAGTTCCCACTTTAAACGACGATAAAATTTTGCTTGCATATTGAGACAACTATTATAATATATCAAATTGAAGCCCATACCGATTCAAAAAATCTGATTTGGCCCCACAAAGGAACCACATTTTTGTACCCAAATTCCATCGTTTACATCATTTACCGAGGGTTTTAAGTGTTTGTCTCAACATTTCCGTTGTACTTACTTTGTATTTGATTCAAAAGTGCCATAAAGGAGATATTGGTGCAAACAAACGGTTCTTTATTTATGCGTTCAATCAATATCTATTCTTCCAAAAAAAATAAGGGAAGAGAAAAAGAATGGAGCTATTGTTCACATTTTAAAAAAGAATAAAACATTTCATAAATCGCAATTTCAACTTTAAACGATGATAAATTTTGACTCGGGTATTGAAACGACTATATTATTATATGAAACCGAAGCTCGAAGCGATTCACACAATTTGAGATGGCCTCAAATTTGGAATATCATTTTTGTACCAAAATTTCAACATTTACATCATTTATTGAGGGTTTTTAGTTTTTTCCAACCATTTCTGTTGTACTTACTTTCGATTTTATTCAAAAGCGTCGTAAAGGAGATATTGGTACTAACATATGGTTCTTTATTTATATGTTCAATTCCTATATATTCTTCCAAAAAAAATGAGTAAAGAAAAAGGGAAAGGCTATTGTTCCCATTTAAAAAAGGAACAAAACATTTGATAAATCGGAGTTCCAACTTTAAACGACAATAAAATTTTACTTGCATATCGAGCAACTATTATCATATATCAAAATGAAGCCCGTACCGATTTTAAAAATCTGATTTGGCTCCACAATTGAACCACATTTTTGTACCCATATTCCATCGTTTACATCATTTACCGAGGGTTTTAAGTGTTTGTCTCACCATTTCCGTTGTACTTACTTTGTATTTTATTCAAAAGTGCCGTAAAGGAGATATTGGTGCAAACAAAGGGTTCTTAATTTATGCATTCAATCAATATCTATTCTTCCAAAAAAAATAAGGGAAGAGAAAAAGAAAGGAGCCATTGTTCACATTTTAAAAAAGAATAGAAGATTTGATAAATCGCAATTTCAACTTTAAAAGATGATAACTTTTGACTCGGGTATTGAAACGGCTATAATTTTATATGAAACCGAAGCTCGTAGCGATTCTTACAATATGACATGGCCTCAAATTTGGAATATCACTTTTGTACCTAAATTTCATCAGTTACATCATTTATTGAGGGTTTTTAGATTTTTGTCCACCATTTCCATTGTACTTACTTTCGATTTTATTCAAAAGAGCCGTAAAGGAGATATTGCTGCAAAAAAATGGTTCTTTATTTATGTGTTCAATCCCTATATATTCTTCCAAAAAAATGAGTAAAGAAAAAGGAAAAGGCTGCTCTTCCCATTTAAAAATGGAACAAAAGATTTGATAAATCGGAGTTCCAACTTTAAACGACGATAAAAGTTTACATGCATATCGAGACAACTCTTATAATATATCAAATTGAAGCCCGTACCGATTCAAAAAATCTGATTTGGCCCCACAAAAGAACCACATTTTTGTACCCAAATTTTATCGTTTACATTATTTACCGAGGGTTTTAACTGTTTGTCTCACCATTTCCGTTGTAATTACTCTCAATTTTATTCAAAAGAGCCATAATGGAGATATTGGTCCAAACAAAGGGTTCTTTATTTATGCGTTCCATCAATATCAATGCTTCAAAACAAAAATAAGGGTAGAGATAAGGAAAGGAGCTACTGTTCACATTTAAAAAAAGAATAAAACATTTGATAAATCAGAGTTTCAAATTTAAACGACGATAAAATTTGACTTGCATATCGAGACAACTATTATAATATATCAAATTGAAGCTCGTACCGATTCAAACAATCTGATTTGGCCCCATAGTGGTACCACATTTTTGTACCCAAATCCCATCATTTACATCATTTACCGAGGGTTTTAAATTTTTGTCTCACCATTTCCATTGTACTTACTTTGTATTTGATTCAAAAGTTCCATAAAGGAGATATTGGTGCAAACAAAGGGTTCTTTATTTATGCGTTCAATCAATATCTATTCTTCCAAAAAAAAATAACGGAAGAGAAAAAGAAAGGAGCTATTGTTCACATTTTAAAAAAGAATAAAACATTTGATAAATCGCAATTTCAACTTTAAAAGATGATAACTTTTGACTCGGGTATTGAAACGGCTATATTATTATTTGAATTCCGAAGCTAGTAGCGATTCTTACAATATGAAATGGCCTCAAATTTGGAATATCACTTTTGTACCTAAATTTAATCATTTACATCTTTTATTGAGGGTTTTTAGTTTTTTGCCCACCATTTCCGTTGTACTTACTTTCGATTTTATTCAAAAGAGCCGTAAAGGAGATATTGGTGAAAAAAAATGGTTCTTTATTTATGTGTTCAATCCCTATATATTCTTGCAAAAAAAATGAGTATAGAAAAAGGAAAAGGCTACTGTTCCCATTTAAAAATGGGACAAAAGATTTGATAAATCGGAGTTCCAACTTTAAACGACGATAAAAGTTTACTTGAATATCGAGACAACTATTATAATATATCAAATTGAAGCCCGTACCGATTCAAAAAATCTGATTTGGACCCACAAAGGAACCACATTTTTGTACCCAAATTCCATCGTTTACATCATTTACCGAGGGTTTTAAGTGTTTGTCTCACCATTTCCGTTGAACTTACTTTCTATTTTATTCAAAAGTTCCATAAAGGAGATATTGGTGCAAACAAAGGGTTCTTTATTTATGCGTTCAATCAATATCTATTCTTTCAAAAAAAATAAGGGAAGAGAAAAAGAAAGGAGCTACTGTTCACATTTTAAAAAAGAATAAAACATTTGATAAATCACAATTTCAAATTTAAACGACGATAAAATTTTACTTGCATATCGAGACAACTATTATAATATATCAAATTGAAGCTCGTACCGATTCAAACAATCTGATATGGCCCCATAGAGTAACCACATTTTTGTACCCAAATTCCATCGTTTACATCATTTACCGAGGGTTTTAAGTGTTTCTGTCACCATTTCCGTTGTACTTACTTTGTATTTGATTCAAAAGTGCCATAAATGAGATATTGGTGCAAACAAAGGGTTCTTTATTTATGCGTTCAATCAATATCTATTCTTCCAAAAAACAATAAGGGAACAGAAAAAGAAAGGAGCTATTGTTCACATTTTAAAAAAGAATAAAACATTTGATAAATCGCAATTTCAACTTTAAACGATGATAAATTTTGACTTGGGTATTGAAACGACTATATTATTATACGAAACTGAAGCTCGAAGCGATTCACACAATATGAGATGGCCTCAAATTTGGAATATCACTTTTGTACATAAATTTCATCATTTACATCATTTATTGAGGGTTTTTAGTTTTTTGCCCACAATTTCTGTTGTACTTACTTTCGATTTTATTCAAAAGAGCCGTAAAGGAGATATTGGTGCAAAAAAAGGGTTCTTTATTTATGTGTTCAATCCATATATATTCTTCCAAAAAACAATGAGTAAAGCAAAAGGAAAAGGCTATTGTTCCCATTTAAAAAAGGAACAAAACATTTGATAAATCGGAGTTCCCACTTTAAACGACGATAAAATTTTACTTGCATATTGAGACAACTATTATAATATATCAAATTGAAGCCCGTACCGATTCAAAAAATCTGATTTGGCCCCACAAAGGAACCACATTTTTGTACCCAAATTCCATCGTTTACATCATTTACCGAGGGTTTTAAGTGTTTGTCTCACCATTTCCGTTGTACTTACTTTGTATTTGATTCAAAAGTGCCGTAAAGGGGATATTGGTGCAAACAAAGGGTTCTTTATTTATGCGTTCAATCAATATCTATTCTTCCAAAAAAAAATAAGGGAAGAGAAAAAGAAAGGAGCTATTGTTCACATTTTAAAAAAGAATAAAACATTTGATAAATCGCAATTTCAACTTTAAAAGATGATAACTTTTGACTTGGGTATTGAAACGGCTATATTATTATTTGAAACCGAAGCTAGTAGCGATTCTTACAATATGAAATGGCCTCAAATTTGGAATATCCCTTTTGTACCTAAATTTCATCATTTACATCTTTTATTGAGGGTTTTTAGTTTTTTGCCCACCATTTCCGTTGTACTTACTTTCGATTTTATTCAAAAGAGCCGTAAAGGAGATATTGGTGCAAAAATATGGTTCTTTATTTATGTGTTCAATCCCTATATATTCTTCCAAAAAGAATGAGTAAAGAAAAAGGAAAAGGCTACTGTTCCCATTTAAAAATGGGATAAAAGATTTGATAAATCGGAGTTCCAACTTTAAACGACGATAAAAGTTTACTTGCATATCGAGACAACTATTATAATATATCAAATTGAAGCCCGTACCGATTCAAAAAATCGGATTTGGACCCACAAAGGAACCACATTTTTGTACCCAAATTCCATCGTTTACATCATTTACCGAGGGTTTTAAGTGTTTGTCTCACCATTTCCGTTGTACTTACTCCTAATTTTATTCAAAAGAGGCGTAATGGAGATATTGGTGCAAACAAAGGGTTCTTTATTTATGCGTTCCATCAATATCAATGCTTCAAAACAAAAATAAGGGTAGAGAAAAGGAAAGGAGCTACTGTTCACATTTAAAAAAAGAATAAAACATTTGATAAATCGGACTTCCAAATTTAAAAGATGATAAAATTTTACTTGCATATCGAGAAAACTATTATAATATATCAAATTGAAGCTCGTACCGATTTAAACAATCTGATTTGGCCCCATAGAGGAACCACATTTTTGTACCCAAATTACATCGTTTACATCATTTACCGAGGGTTTTAAGTGTTTGTCTCACCATTTCCGTTGAACTTACTTTCTATTTTATTCAAAATTTCCATAAAGGAGATATTGGTGCAAACAAAGGGTTCTTTATTTATGCGTTCAATCAATATCTATTCTTTCCAAAAAAATAAGGGAAGAGAAAAAGAAAGGAGCTATTGTTCACATTTTAAAAAAGAATAAAACATTTGATAAATCACAATTTCAAATTTAAACGACGATAAAATTTTACTTGCATATCGAGACAACTATTATAATATATCAAATTGAAGCTCGTATCGATTCAAATAATCTGATTTGGCCCCATAGAGGAACCACAATTTTGTACCCAAATTCCATCATTTACATCATTTATCGAAGGTTTTATGTGTTTGTCTCACCATTTCCGTTATACTTACTTTCTATTATATTGAAAAGAGCCGTAAAGGAGATATTTGTCCAAGAAATTGTTCTTTATTTATGTGTTAAATCAATATATATTCTTCTAAAACAATATGAGAAAAGGGAAAGGAAAAGGCTATTGTTCCCATTTTAAAAAGGAACAAAACATTTGATAAATCGGAGTTCCAACTTTAAATGACGATAAAATTTTACTTGCATATCGAGACAACTATTATAATATATCAAAATGAAACCCATACCGATTCAAAAAATCTGATTTGGCCCCACAAAGGAACCACATTTTTGTACCCAAATTTCATCGTTTACATCATTTACCGAGGGTTTTAACTGTTTGTCTCACCATTTCCATTGTAATTACTCTCAATTTTATTCAAAAGAGCCGTAAAGGATATATTGGTACAAACAAATGGTTCTATATTTATGCGTTCCATCAATATCAATGCTTCCAAACAAAAATAAGGGTAGAGAAAAGGAAAGGAGCTACTGTGCACATTTAAAAAAAGAATAAAACATTTGATAAATCAGAGTTCCAAATTTAAACGACGATAAAATTTGACTTGCATATCGAGACAACTATTATAATATATCAAATTGAAGCCCGTACCGATTCAAACAATCTGATTTGGCCCCATAGTGGAACCACATTTTTGTACCCAAATCCCATCATTTACATCATTTACCGAGGGTTTTAAGTGTTTGTCTCACCATTTCCGTTGTACTTACTTTGTATTTGACTCAAAAGTTCCATAAAGGAGATATTGGTGCAAACAAAGGGTTCTTTATTTATGCGTTCAATCTATATCTATTCTTCCAAAAAAAATAAGGGAAGAGAAAAAGAAAGGAGCTATTGTTCACATTTTAAAAAAGAATAAAACATTTCATAAATCGCAATTTCAACTTTAAACGATGATAAATTTTGACTCGGGTATTGAAACGACTATATTATTATATGAAACCGAAGCTCGAAGCGATTCACACAATATGAGATGGCCTCAAATTTGGAATATCATTTTTGTACCAAAATTTCAACATTTACATCATTTATTGAGGGTTTTTAGTGTTTTCCCAAACATTTCTGTTGTACTTACTTTCGATTTTATTCCAAAGCGCCGTAAAGGAGATATTGGTGCTAACAAATGGTTCTTTATTTATATGTTCAATTCCTATATATTCTTCTAAAAAAATGAGTAAAGAAAAAGGGAAAGGCTACTGTTCCCATTTAAAAAAGGAACAAAACATTTGATAAATCGGAGTTCCGAATTTAAACGACGATAAAATTTTGCTTGCATATTGAGCAACTATTATAATATATCAAAATGAAGCCCGTGCCGATTTTAAAAATCTGATTTGGCCCCACAATTGAACCACATTTTTTTAAACATATTCCATCGTTTACATCATTTACCGAGGTTTTTAAGTGTTTGTCTCACCATTTCCATTGTACTTAATTTGTATTTTATTCAAAAGTGCCGTAAAGGAGATATTGGTGCAAACAAAGGGTTCTTTATTTATGTGTTCAATCAATATCTATTATTCGAAAAAAAAAATAAGGGAAGAGAAAAACAAGGAGCTATTGTTCAAATTTTAAAAAAGAATAAAACATTTGATAAATCACAATTTCAACTTTAAAAGAGGATAACTTTTGACTCGGGTATTGAAATGGCTATATTATTATATGAAACCGAAGCTCGTAGCGATTCTTACAATATGACATGGCCTCAAATTTGGAATATCACTTTTGTACATAAATTTCATCATTTACATCATTTATTGAGGGTTTTTAGTTTTTTGCCCACCATTTCCGTTGTACTTACTTTCGATTTTATTCAAAAGAGCCGTAAAGAAGATATTGGTGCAAAAAAAGGGTTCTTTATTTATGTGTTCAATCCATATATTTTCTTCCAAAAAACAACGAGTAAAGAAAAAGGAAAAGGCTGCTCTTCCCATTTAAAAAAGGAACAAAACATTTGATAAATCGGAGTTCCCACTTTAAACGACGATAAAATTTTGCTTGCATATTGAGACAACTATTATAATATATCAAATTGAAGCCCGTACCGATTCAAAAAATCTGATTTGGCCCCACAAAGGAACCACATTTTTGTACCCAAATTCCATCGTTTACATAATTTACCGAGGGTTTTAAGTGTTTGTCTCACCATTTCCGTTGTACTTACTTTGTATTTGATTCAAAAGTGCCATAAAGGAGATATTGGTGCAAACAAACGGTTCTTTATTTATGCGTTCAATCAATATCTATTCTTCCAAAAAAAATAAGGGAAGAGAAAAAGAAAGGAGCTATTGTTCACATTTTAAAAAAGAATAAAACATTTCATAAATCGCAATTTCAACTTTAAACGATGATAAATTTTGACTCGGGTATTGAAACGACTATATTATTATATCAAACCGAAGCTCGAAGCGATTCACACAATATGAGATGGCCTCAAATTTGGAATATCATTTTTGTACAAAAATTTCAACATTTACATCATTTATTGAGGGTTTTTAGTTTTTTCCCAACCATTTCTGTTGTACTTACTTTCGATTTTATTCAAAAGCGCCGTAAAGGAGATATTGGTGCTAACAAATGGTTCTTTATTTATATGTTCAATTCCTATATATTCTTCCAAAAAAAATGAGTAAAGAAAAAGGGAAAGGCTATTGTTCCCATTTAAAAAAGGAACAAAACATTTGATAAATCGGAGTTCCGAATTTAAACGACGATAAAAGTTTGCTTGCATATTGAGCAACTATTATAATATAATAAAATGAAGCCCGTACCGATTTTAAAAATCTGATTTGGCCCCACAATTGAACCACATTTTTTTAAACATATTCCATCGTTTACATCATTTACCGAGGTTTTTAAGTGTTTGTCTCACCATTTCCGTTGTACTTAATTTGTATTTTATTCAAAAGTGCCGTAAAGGAGATATTGGTGCAAACAAATGGTTCTTTATTTATGTGTTCAATCAATATCTATTATTCCAAAAAAAAAATAAGGGAAGAGAAAAAGCAAGGAGCTATTGTTCAAATTTTAAAAAAGAATAAAACATTTGATAAATCACAATTTCAACTTTAAAAGAGGATAACTTTTGACTCGGGTATTGAAATGGCTATATTATTATATGAAACAGAAGCTCGTAGCGATTCTTACAATATGACATGGCCTCAAATTTGGAATATCACTTTTGTACATAAATTTCATCATTTACATCATTTATTGAGGGTTTTTAGTTTTTTGCCCACCATTTCCGTTGTACTTACTTTCGATTTTATTCAAAAGAGCCGTAAAGGAGATATTGGTGCAAAAAAAGGGTTCTTTATTTATGTGTTCAATCCATATATATTCTTCCAAAAAACAACGAGTAAAGAAAAAGGAAAAAACTATTGTTCCCATTTAAAAAAGGAACAAAACATTTGATTAATCGGAGTTCCCACTTTAAACAACGATAAAAGTTTGCTTCCATATTGAGACAACTATTATAATATATCAAATTGAAGCCCGTACCGATTCAAAAAATCTGATTTGGCCCCACAAAGGAACCACATTTTTGTACCCAAATTCCATCGTTTACATCATTTACCGAGGGTTTTAAGTGTTTGTCTCACCATTTCCGTTGTACTTACTTTGTATTTGATTCAAAAGTGCCATAAAGGAGATATTGGTGCAAACAAAGGGTTCTTTATTTATGCGTTCAATCAATATCTATTCTTACAAAAAAAATAAGGGAAGAGAAAAAGAAAGGAGCTATTGTTCACATTTTAAAAAAGAATAAAACATTTCATAAATCGCAATTTCAACTTTAAACGATGATAAATTTTGACTCGGGTATTGAAACGACTATATTATTATATGAAACCGAAGCTCGAAGCGATTCACACAATATGAGATGGCCTCAAATTTGGAATATCATTTTTGTACCAAAATTTCAACATTTACATCATTTATTGAGGGTTTTTAGTGTTTTCCCAAACATTTCTGTTGTACTTACTTTCGATTTTATTCCAAAGCGCCGTAAAGGAGATATTGGTGCTAACAAATGGTTCTTTATTTATATGTTCAATTCCTATATATTCTTCTAAAAAAAATGAGTAAAGAAAAAGGGAAAGGCTACTGTTCCCATTTAAAAAAGGAACAAAACATTCGATAAATCGGAGTTCCGAATTTAAACGACGATAAAATTTTGCTTGCATATTGAGCAACTATTATAATATATCAAAATGAAGCCCGTACCGATTTTAAAAATCTGATTTGGCCCCACAATTGAACCACATTTTTTTAAACATATTCCATCGTTTACATCATTTACCGAGGTTTTTAAGTACTTGTCTCACCATTTCCGTTGTACTTAATTTGTATTTTATTTAAAAGTGTCGTAAAGGAGATATTGGAGCAAACAAAGGGTTCTTTATTTATGTGTTCAATCAATATCTATTATTCCAAAAAAAAATAAGGGAAGAGAAAAAGCAAGGAGCTATTGTTCAAATTTTAAAAAAGAATAAAACATTTGATAAATCACAATTTCAACTTTAAAAGAGGATAACTTTTGACTCGGGTATTGAAATGGCTATATTATTATATGAAACCGAAGCTCGTAGCGATTCTTACAATATGACATGGCCTCAAATTTGGAATATCACTTTTGTACATAAATTTCATCATTTACATCATTTATTGAGGGTTTTTAGTTTTTTGCCCACCATTTCCGTTGTACTTACTTTCGATTTTATTCAAAAGAGCCGTAAAGGAGATATTGGTGCAAAAAAAGGGTTCTTTATTTATGTGTTCAATCCATATATATTCTTCCAAAAAACAACGAGTAAAGAAAAAGGAAAAAACTATTGTTCCCATTTAAAAAAGGAACAAAACATTTGATAAATCGGAGTTCCCACTTTAAACGACGATAAAAATTTGCTTGCATATTGAGACAACTATTATAATATATCAAATTGAAGCCCGTACCGATTCAAAAAATCTGATTTGGCCCCACAAAGGAACCACATTTTTGTACCCAAATTCCATCGTTTACATCATTTACCGAGGGTTTTAAGTGTTTGTCTCACCATTTCCGTTGTACTTACTTTGTATTTGATTCAAAAGTGCCATAAAGGAGATATTGGTGCAAACAAAGGGTTCTTTATTTATGCGTTCAATCAATATCTATTCTTCCAAAAAAAATAAGGGAAGAGAAAAAGAAAGGAGCTATTGTTCACATTTTAAAAAAGAATAAAACATTTCATAAATCGCAATTTCAACTTTAAACGATGATAAATTTAGACTCGGGTATTGAAACGACTATATTATTATATGAAACCGAAGCTCGAAGCGATTCACACAATATGAGATGGCCTCAAATTTGGAATATCATTTTTGTACCAAAATTTCAACATTTACATCATTTATTGAGGGTTTTTAGTGTTCTCCCAAACATTTCTATTGTACTTACTTTCGATTTTATTCAAAAGTGCCGTAAAGGAGATATTGGTGCTAACAAATGGTTCTTTATTTATATGTTCAATTCCTATATATTCTTCTAAAAAAAATGAGTAAAGAAAAAGGGAAAGGCTACTGTTCCCATTTAAAAAAGGAACAAAACATTCGATAAATCGGAGTTCCGAATTTAAACGACGATAAAATTTTGCTTGCATATTGAGCAACTATTATAATATATCAAAATGAAGCCCGTACCGATTTTAAAAATCTGATTTGGCCCCACAATTGAACCACATTTTTTTAAACATATTCCATCGTTTACATCATTTACCGAGGTTTTTAAGTGTTTGTCTCGCCATTTCCGTTGTACTTAATTTGTATTTTATTCAAAAGTGCCGTAAAGGAGATATTGGTGCAAACAAAGGGTTCTTTATTTATGTGTTCAATCAATATCTATTATTCCAAAAAAAAATAAGGGAAGAGAAAAAGCAAGGAGCTATTGTTCAAATTTTAAAAAAGAATAAAACATTTGATAAATCACAATTTCAACTTTAAAAGAGGATAACTTTTGACTCGGGTATTGGAACGGCTATATTATTATATGAAACCGAAGCTCGTAGCGATTCTTACAATATGACATGGCCTCAAATTTGGAATATCACTTTTGTACATAAATTTCATCATTTACATAATTTATTGAGGGTTTTTAGTTTTTGGCCCACCATTTCCGTTGTACATACTTTCGATTTTATTCAAAAGAGCCGTAAAGGAGATATTGGACAAAAAAAGGGTTCTTTATTTATGTGTTCAATCCATATATATTCTTCCAAAAAACAATGAGTAAAGAAAAAGGAAAAAACTATTGTTCCCATTTAAAAAAGGAACAAAACATTTGATAAATCGGAGTTCCCACTTTAAACGACGATAAAAATTTGCTTGCATATTGAGACAACTATTATAATATATCAAATTGAAGCCCGTACCGATTCAAAAAATCTGATTTGGCCCCACAAAGGAACCACATTTTTGTACCCAAATTCCATCGTTTACATCATTTACCGAGGGTTTTAAGTGTTTGTCTCACCATTTCCGTTGTACTTACTTTGTATTTGATTCAAAAGTGCCATAAAGGAGATATTGGTGCAAACAAAGGGTTCTTTATTTATGCGTTCAATCAATATCTATTCTTCCAAAAAAAATAAGGGAAGAGAAAAAGAAAGGAGCTATTGTTCACATTTTAAAAAAGAATAAAACATTTCATAAATCGCAATTTCAACTTTAAACGATGATAAATTTTGACTCGGGTATTGAAACGACTATATTATTATATGAAACCGAAGCTCGAAGCGATTCACACAATTTGAGATGGCCTCAAATTTAGAATATCATTTTTGTACCAAAATTTCAACATTTACATCATTTATTGAGGGTTTTTAGTTTTTTCCAACCATTTCTGTTGTACTTACTTTCGATTTTATTCAAAAGCGTCGTAAAGGAGATATTGGTACTAACATATGGTTCTTTATTTATATGTTCAATTCCTATATATTCTTCCAAAAAAAATGAGTAAAGAAAAAGGGAAAGGCTATTGTTCCCATTTAAAAAAGGAACAAAACATTTGATAAATCGGAGTTCCAACTTTAAACGACAATAAAATTTTACTTGCATATCGAGCAACTATTATCATATATCAAAATGAAGCCCGTACCGATTTTAAAAATCTGATTTGGCTCCACAATTGAACCACATTTTTGTACCCATATTCCATCGTTTACATCATTTACCGAGGGTTTTAAGTGTTTGTCTCACCATTTCCGTTGTACTTACTTTGTATTTTATTCAAAAGTGCCGTAAAGGAGATATTGGTGCAAACAAAGGGTTCTTAATTTATGCATTCAATCAATATCTATTCTTCCAAAAAAAATAAGGGAAGAGAAAAAGAAAGGAGCTATTGTTCACATTTTAAAAAAGAATAAAAGATTTGATAAATCACAATTTCAACTTTAAAAGAGGATAACTTTTGACTCGGGTATTGAAACGGCTATAATATTATATGAAACCGAAGCTCGTAGCGATTCTTACAATATGACATGGCCTCAAATTTGGAATATCACTTTTGTACATAAATTTCATCATTTACATCATTTATTGAGGGTTTTTAGTTTTTTGCCCACCATTTCCGTTGTACTTACTTTCGATTTTATTCAAAAGAGCCGTAAAGGAGATATTGCTGCAAAAAAATGGTTCTTTATTTATGTGTTCAATCCATATATATTCTTCCAAAAAACAACGAGTAAAGAAAAAGGAAAAAACTATTGTTCCCATTTAAAAAAGGAACAAAACATTTGATAAATCGGAGTTCCCACTTTAAACGACGATAAAAATTTGCTTGCATATTGAGACAACTATTATAATATATCAAATTGAAGCCCGTACCGATTCAAAAAATCTGATTTGGCCCCACAAAGGAACCACATTTTTGTACCCAAATTCCATCGTTTACATCATTTACCGAGGGTTTTAAGTGTTTGTCTCACCATTTCCGTTGTACTTACTTTGTATTTGATTCAAAAGTGCCATAAAGGAGATATTGGTGCAAACAAAGGGTTCTTTATTTATGCGTTCAATCAATATCTATTCTTCCAAAAAAAATAAGGGAAGAGAAAAAGAAAGGAGCTATTGTTCACATTTTAAAAAAGAATAATACATTTCATAAATCGCAATTTCAACTTTAAACGATGATAAATTTAGACTCGGGTATTGAAACGACTATATTATTATATGAAACCGAAGCTCGAAGCGATTCACACAATATGAGATGGCCTCAAATTTGGAATATCATTTTTGTACCAAAATTTCAACATTTACATCATTTATTGAGGGTTTTTAGTTTTTTGCCAACCATTTCTGTTGTACTTACTTTCGATTTTATTCAAAAGCGCCGTAAAGGAGATATTGGTGCTAACAAATGGTTCTTTATTTATATGTTCATTTCCTATATATTCTTAGAAAAAAAATGAGTAAAGAAAAAGGGAAAGGCTATTGTTCCCATTTAAAAAACGAACAAAACATTCGATAAATTGGAGTTCCGAATTTAAACGACGATAAAATTTTGCTTGCATATTGAGCAACTATTTTAATATATAAAAATGAAGCCCGTACCGATTTTAGAAATCTGATTTGGCCCCAAAATTGAACCACATTTTTGTACACATATTCCATCGTTTACATCATTTCCGAGGTTTTTAAGTGTTTGTCTCACCATTTCCGTTGTACTTACTTTGTATTTTATTCAAAAGTGCCGTAAAGGAGATATTGGTGCAAACAAAGGGTTCTTTATTTATGTGTTCAATCAATATCTCTTATTCCAAAAAAAAAATAAGGGAAGAGAAAAAGCAAGGAGCTATTGTTCAAATTTTAAAAAAGAATAAAACATTTGATAAATCACAATTTCAACTTTAAAAGAGGATAACTTTTGACTCGGGTATTGAAACGGCTATATTATTATATGAAACCGAAGCTCGTAGCGATTCTTACAATATGACATGGCCTCAAATTTGGAATATCACTTTTGTACATAAATTTCATAATTTACATCATTTATTGAGGGTTTTTAGTTTTTTGCCCACCATTTCCATTGTACTTACTTTCGATTTTATTCAAAAGAGTCGTAAAGGAAATATTGGTGCAAAAAAAGGGTTCTTTATTTATGTGTTCAATCTATATATATTCTTCCAAAAAACAATGAGTAAAGAAAAAGGAAAAGGCTATTGTTCCCATTTTAAAAAGGAACAAAACATTTGATAAATCGGAGTTCCCACTTTTAACGACGATAAAATTTTGCTTGCATATTGAGACAACTATTATAATAATACAAATTGAAGCCCGTACCGATTCAAAAAATCTGATTTGGCCCCACAAAGGAACCACATTTTTGTACCCAAATTCCATCGTTTACATCATTTACCGAGGGTTTTAAGTGTTTGTCTCACCATTTCCGTTGTACTTACTTTGTATTTGATTCAAAAGTGCCATAAAGGAGATATTGGTGCAAACAAAGGGTTCTTTATTTATGCGTTCAATCAATATCTATTCTTCCAAAAAAAATAAGGGAAGAGAAAAAGAAAGGAGCTATTGTTCACATTTTAAAAAAGAATAATACATTTCATAAATCGCAATTTCAACTTTAAACGATGATAAATTTAGACTCGGGTATTGAAACGACTATATTATTATATGAAACCGAAGCTCGAAGCGATTCACACAATATGAGATGGCCTCAAATTTGGAATATCATTTTTGTACCAAAATTTCAACATTTACATCATTTATTGAGGGTTTTTAGTGTTCTCCCAAACATTTCTATTGTACTTACTTTCCATTTTATTCAAAAGCGCCGTAAAGGAGATATTGGTGCTAACAAATGGTTCTTTATTTATATGTTCAATTCCTATATATTCTTCCAAAAAAAATGAGTAAAGAAAAAGGGAAAGGCTATTGTTCCCATTTAAAAAAGGAACAAAACATTCGATAAATTGGAGTTCCGAATTTAAACGACGATAAAATTTTGCTTGCATATTGAGCAACTATTATAATATATAAAAATGAAGCCCGTACCGATTTTAGAAATCTGATTTGGCCCCACAATTGAACCACATTTTTGTACACATATTCCATCGTTTACATCATTTACCGAGGTTTTTAAGTGTTTGTCTCACCATTTCCGTTGTACTTACTTTGTATTTTATTCAAAAGTGCCGTAAAGGAGATATTGGTGCAAACAAAGGGTTCTTTATTTATGTGTTCAATCAATATCTATTATTCCAAAAAAAAATAAGGGAAGAGAAAAAGCAAGGAGCTATTGTTCAAATTTTAAAAAAGAATAAAACATTTGATAAATCACAATTTCAACTTTAAAAGAGGATAACTTTTGACTCGGGTATTGAAATGGCTATATTATTATATGAAACCGAAGCTCGTAGCGATTCTTACAATATGACATGGCCTCAAATTTGGAATATCACTTTTGTACATAAATTTCATCATTTACATCATTTATTGAGGGTTTTTAGTTTTTTGCCCACCATTTCCGTTGTACTTACTTTCGATTTTATTCAAAAGAGCCGTAAAGGAGATATTGGTGCAAAAAAAGGGTTCTTTATTTATGTGTTCAATCCATATATATTCTTCCAAAAAACAATGAGTAAAGAAAAAGGAAAAAACTATTGTTCCCATTTAAAAAAGGAACAAAACATTTGATAAATCGGAGTTCCCACTTTAAACGACGATAAAATTTTGCTTGCATATTGAGACAACTATTATAATATATCAAATTGAAGCCCGTACCGATTCAAAAAATCTGATTTGGCCCCACAAAGGAACCACATTTTTGTACCCAAATTGCATCGTTTACATCATTTACCGAGGGTTTTAAGTGTTTGTCTCACCATTTCCGTTGTACATACTTTGTATTTGATTCAAAAGTGCCATAAAGGAGATATTGGTGCAAACAAAGGGTTCTTTATTTATGCGTTCAATCAATATCTATTCTTCCAAAAAAAATAAGGGAAGAGAAAAAGAAAGGAGCTATTGTTCACATTTTAAAAAAGAATAAAACATTTCATAAATCGCAATTTCAACTTTAAACGATGATAAATTTTGACTCGGGTATTGAAACGACTATATTATTATATGAAACCGAAGCTCGAAGCGATTCACACAATATGAGATGGCCTCAAATTTGGAATATCATTTTTGTACCAAAATTTCAACATTTACATCATTTATTGAGGGTTTTTAGTTTTTTGCCAACCATTTCTGTTGTACTTACTTTCCATTTTATTCAAAAGCGCCTTAAAGGAGATATTGGTGCTAACAAATGGTTCTTTATTTATATGTTCAATTCCTATATATTCTTCCAAAAAAAATGAGTAAAGAAAAAGGGAAAGGCTATTGTTCCCATTTAAAAAAGGAACAAAACATTTGATAAATCGGAGTTCCGAATTTAAACGACGATAAAATTTTGCTTGCATATTGAGCAACTATTATAATATATAAAAATGAAGCCCGTACCGATTTTAGAAATCTGATTTGGCCCCACAATTGAACCACATTTTTGTACACATATTCCATCGTTTACATCATTTACCGAGGTTTTTAAGTGTTTGTCTCACCATTTCCGTTGTACTTACTTTGTATTTTATTCAAAAGTGCCGTAAAGGAGATATTGGTGCAAACAAAGGGTTCTTTATTTATGTGTTCAATCAATATCTATTATTCCAAAAAAAAATAAGGGAAGAGAAAAAGCAAGGAGCTATTGTTCAAATTTTAAAAAAGAATAAAACATTTGATAAATCACAATTTCAACTTTAAAAGAGGATAACTTTTGACTCGGGTATTGAAATGGCTATATTATTATATGAAACCGAAGCTCGTAGCGATTCTTACAATATGACATGGCCTCAAATTTGGAATATCACTTTTGTACATAAATTTCATCATTTACATCATTTATTGAGGGTTTTTAGTTTTTTGCCCACCATTTCCGTTGTACTTACTTTCGATTTTATTCAAAAGTGCCGTAAAGGAGATATTGGTGCAAACAAAGGGTCATTTATTTATGCGTTCAATCAATATCTATTCTTCCAAAAAACAATAAGGGAAGAGAAAAAGAAAGGAGCTATTGTTCACATTTTAAAAAAGAATAAAACATTTGATAAATCACTATTTCCACTATAAAAGATGATAACTTTTGACTCGGGTATTGAAACGACTATATTATTATATGAAACCGAAGCTCGTAGCGATTCGCACAATATGAGATGGCCTCAAATTTGGAATATCATTTTTGTACCTAAATTTCATCATTTACATCATTTATTGAGGGTTTTTAGTTTTTTGCCCACCATTTCCGTTGTACTTACTTTCGATTTTATTCAAAAGAGCCGTAAAGGAGATATTGGTGCAAAAAAAGGGTTCTTTATTTATGTGTTCAATCCATATATATTCTTCCAAAAAACAATGAGTAAAGAAAAAGGAAAAAACTATTGTTCCCATTTAAAAAAGGAACAAAACATTTGATAAATCGGAGTTCCAACTTTAAACGACGATAAAATTTTGCTTGCATATTGAGACAACTATTATAATATATCAAATTGAAGCCCGTACCGATTCAAAAAATCTGATTTGGCCCCACAAAGGAACCACATTTTTGTACCCAAATTGCATCGTTTACATCATTTACCGAGGGTTTTAAGTGTTTGTCTCACCATTTCCGTTGTACTTACATTGTATTTGATTCAAAAGTGCCATAAAGGAGATATTGGTGCAAACAAAGGGTTCTTTATTTATGCGTTCAATCAATATCTATTCTTCCAAAAAAAATAAGGGAAGAGAAAAAGAAAGGAGCTATTGTTCACATTTTAAAAAAGAATAAAACATTTCATAAATCGCAATTTCAACTTTAAACGATGATAAATTTTGACTCGGGTATTGAAACGACTATATTATTATATGAAACCGAAGCTCGAAGCGATTCACACAATATGAGATGGCCTCAAATTTGGAATATCATTTTTGTACCAAAATTTCAACATTTACATCATTTATTGAGGGTTTTTAGTTTTTTGCCAACCATTTCTGTTGTACTTACTTTCGATTTTATTCAAAAGCGCCGTAAAGGAGATATTGGTGCTAACAAATGGTTCTTTATTTATATGTTCAATTCCTATATATTCTTAGAAAAAAAATGAGTAAAGAAAAAGGGAAAGGCTATTGTTCCCATTTAAAAAAGGAACAAAACATTCGATAAATCGGAGTTCCGAATTTAAACGACGATAAAATTTTGCTTGCATATTGAGCAACTATTTTAATATATAAAAATGAAGCCCGTACCGATTTTAGAAATCTGATTTGGCCCCAAAATTGAACCACATTTTTGTACACATATTCCATCGTTTACATCATTTCCGAGGTTTTTAAGTGTTTGTCTCACCATTTCCGTTGTACTTTGTATTTTATTCAAAAGTGCCGTAAAGGAGATATTGGTGCAAACAAAGGGTTCTTTATTTATGTGTTCAATCAATATCTCTTATTCCAAAAAAAAAATAAGGGAAGAGAAAAAGCAAGGAGCTATTGTTCAAATTTTAAAAAAGAATAAAACATTTGATAAATCACAATTTCAACTTTAAAAGAGGATAACTTTTGACTCGGGTATTGAAACGGCTATATTATTATATGAAACCGAAGCTCGTAGCGATTCTTACAATATGACATGGCCTCAAATTTGGAATATCACTTTTGTACATAAATTTCATAATTTACATCATTTATTGAGGGTTTTTAGTTTTTTGCCCACCATTTCCATTGTACTTACTTTCGATTTTATTCAAAAGAGTCGTAAAGGAAATATTGGTGCAAAAAAAGGGTTCTTTATTTATGTGTTCAATCTATATATATTCTTCCAAAAAACAATGAGTAAAGAAAAAGGAAAAGGCTATTGTTCCCATTTTAAAAAGGAACAAAACATTTGATAAATCGGAGTTCCCACTTTTAACGACGATAAAATTTTGCTTGCATATTGAGACAACTATTATAATATATCAAATTGAAGCCCGTACCGATTCAAAAAATCTGATTTGGCCCCACAAAGGAACCACATTTTTGTACCCAAATTCCATCGTTTACATCATTTACCGGGGGTTTTAACTGTTTGTCTCACCATTTCCGTTGTACTTACTTTGTATTTGATTCAAAAGTGCCATAAAGGAGATATTGGTGCAAACAAAGGGTTCTTTATTTATGCGTTCAATCAATATCTATTCTTCCAAAAAAAATAAGGGAAGAGAAAAAGAAAGGAGCTATTGTTCACATTTTAAAAAAGAATAAAACATTTCATAAATCGCAATTTCAACTTTAAACGATGATAAATTTTGACTCGGGTATTGAAACGACTATATTATTATATGAAACCGAAGCTCGAAGCGATTCACACAATATGAGATGGCCTCAAATTTGGAATATCATTTTTGTACCAAAATTTCAACATTTACATCATTTATTGAGGGTTTTTAGTTTTTTCCCAACTGTTGTACTTACTTTCGATTTTATTCAAAAGCGCCGTAAAGGAGATATTGGTGCTAACAAATGGTTCTTTATTTATATGTTCAATTCCTATATATTCTTCTAAAAAAATGAGTAAAGAAAAAGGGAAAGGCTATTGTTCCCATTTAAAAAAGGAACAAAACATTTGATAAATCGGAGTTCCGAATTTAAACGACGATAAAATTTTGCTTGCATATTGAGCAACTATTATAATATATCAAAATGAAGCCCGTACCGATTTTAAAAATCTGATTTGGCCCCACAATTGAACCACATTGTTTTACACATATTCCATCGTTTACATCATTTACCGAGGTTTTTAAGTGTTTGTCTCACCATTTCCGTTGTACTTACTTTGTATTTTATTCAAAAGTGCCGTAGAAGAGATATTGGTGCAAACAAAGGGTTCTTTATTTATGTGTTCAATCAATATCTATTATTCCAAAAAAAAAATAAGGGAAGAGAAAAAGCAAGGAGCTATTGGTCAAATTTTAAAGAAGAATAAAACATTTGATAAATCACAATTTCAACTTTAAAAAAGGATAACTTTTGACTCGGGTATTGAAATGGCTATATTATTATATGAAACCGAAGCTCGTAGCGATTCTTACAATATGACATGGCCTCAAATTTGGAATATCACTTTTGTACATAAATTTCATCATTTACATCATTTATTGAGGGTTTTTAGTTTTTTGCCCGCCATTTCCGTTGTACATACTTTCGATTTTATTCAAAAGAGCCGTAAAGGAGATATTGGTGCAAAAAAAGGGTTCTTTATTTATGTGTTCAATCCATATATATTCTTCCAAAAAACAATGAGTAAAGAAAAAGGAAAAAACTATTGTTCCCATTTTAAAAAGGAACAAAACATTTGATAAGACGGAGTTCCCACTTTAAACGACGATAAAATTTTGCTTGCATATTGAGACAACTATTATAATATATCAAATTGAAGCCCGTACCGATTCAAAAAGTCTGATTTGGCCTCACAAAGGAACCACATTTTTGTACCCAAATTCCATCGTTTACATCATTTACCGAGGGTTTTAAGTGTTTGTCTCACCATTTCTGTTGTACTTACTTTGTATTTGATTCAAAAGTGCCATAAGGAGATATTGGTGCAAACAAAGGGTTCTTTATTTATGCGTTCAATCAATATCTATTCTTCCAAAAAAAATAAGGGAAGAGAAAAAGAAAGGAGCTATTGTTCACATTTTAAAAAAGAATAAAACATTTCATAAATCGCAATTTCAACTTTAAACGATGATAAATTTTGACTCGGGTATTGAAACGACTATATTATTATATGAAACCGAAGCTCGAAGCGATTCACACAATATGAGATGGCCTCAAATTTGGAATATCATTTTTGTACCAAAATTTCAACATTTACATCATTTATTGAGTGTTTTTAGTTTTTTGCCAACCATTTCTGTTGTACTTACTTTCGATTTTATTCAAAAGCGCCGTAAAGGAGATATTGGTGCTAACAAATGGTTCTTTATTTATATGTTCAATTCCTATATATTCTTCCAAAAAAAATGAGTAAAGAAAAAGGGAAAGGCTATTGTTCCCATTTAAAAAAGGAACAAAACATTTGATAAATCGGAGTTCCGAATTTAAACGACGATAAAATTTTGCTTGCATATTGAGCAACTATTATAATATATAAAAATGAAGCCCGTACCGATTTTAGAAATCTGATTTGGCCCCACAATTGAACCACATTTTTGTACACATATTCCATCGTTTACATCATTTACCGAGGTTTTTAAGTGTTTGTCTCACCATTTCCGTTGTACTTACTTTGTATTTTATTCAAAAGTGCCGTAAAGGAGATATTGGTGCAAACAAAGGGTTCTTTATTTATGTGTTCAATCAATATCTATTATTCCAAAAAAAAATAAGGGAAGAGAAAAAGCAAGGAGCTATTGTTCAAATTTTAAAAAAGAATAAAACATTTGATAAATCACAATTTCAACTTTAAAAGAGGATAACTTTTGACTCGGGTATTGAAATGGCTATATTATTATATGAAACCGAAGCTCGTAGCGATTCTTACAATATGACATGGCCTCAAATTTGGAATATCACTTTTGTACATAAATTTCATCATTTACATCATTTATTGAGGGTTTTTAGTTTTTTGCCCACCATTTCCGTTGTACTTACTTTCGATTTTATTCAAAAGAGCCGTAAAGGAGATATTGGTGCAAAAAAAGGGTTCTTTATTTATGTGTTCAATCTATATATATTCTTCCAAAAAACAATGAGTAAAGAAAAAGGAAAAGGCTATTGTTCCCATTTAAAAAAGGAACAAAACATTTGATAAATCGGAGTTCCAACTTTAAACGACGATAAAATTTTGCTTGCATATTGAGACAACTATTATAATATATCAAATTGAAGCCCGTACCGATTCAAAAAATCTGATTTTGCCATACAAAGGAACCACATTTTTGTACCCAAATTCCATCGTTTACATCATTTACCGAGGGTTTTAAGTGTTTGTCTCACCATTTCCGTTGTACTTACTTTATATTTGATTCAAAAGTTCCATAAAGGAGATATTGGTGCAAACAAAGGGTTCTTTGTTTATGCGTTCAATCAATATCTATTCTTCCAAAAAAAATAAGGGAAGAGAAAAAGAAAGGAGCTATTGTTCACATTTTAAAAAAGAATAAAACATTTCATAAATCGCAATTTCAACTTTAAACGATGATAAATTTTGACTCGGGTATTGAAACGACTATATTATTATATGAAACCGAAGCTCGAAGCGATTCACACAATATGAGATGGCCTCAAATTTGGAATATCATTTTTGTACCCAAATTTCAACATTTACATCATTTATTGAGGGTTTTTAGTTTTTTCCCAACCATTTCTGTTGTACTTACTTTCGATTTTAATCAAAAGCGTCGTAAAGGAGATATTGGTGCTAACAAATGGTTCTTTATTTATATGTTCAATTCCTATATATTCTTCCAAAAAAAATGAGTAAAGAAAAAGGGAAAGGCTATTGTTCCCATTTAAAAAAGGAACAAAACATTTGATAAATCGGAGTTCCAACTTTAAACGATAATAAAATTTTACTTGCATATCGAGCAACTATTATCATATATCAAAATGAAGCCCGTACCGATTTTAAAAATCTGATTTGGCCCCACAATTGAACCACATTTTTGTACCCATATTCCATCGTTTACATCATTTACCGAGGGTTTTAAGTGTTTGTCTCACCATTTCCGTTGTACTTACTTTGTATTTTATTCAAAAGTGCCGTAAAGGAGATATTGGTGCAAACAAAGGGTTCTTTATTTATGCGTTCAATCAATATCTATTCTTCCAAAAAAAATAAGGGAAGAGAAAAAGAAAGGAGCTATTGTTCACATTTTAAAAAAGAATAAAAGATTTGATAAATCGCAATTTCAACTTTAAAAGATGATAACTTTTGACTCGGGTATTGAAACGGCTATAATATTATATGAAACCGAAGCTCGTAGCGATTCTTACAATATGACATGGCCTCAAATTTGGAATATCACTTTTGTACCTAAATTTCATCAGTTACATCATTTATTGAGGGTTTTTAGTTTTTTGTCCACCATTTCCATTGTACTTACTTTCGATTTTATTCAAAAAAGCCGTAAAGGAGATATTGCTGCAAAAAAATGGTTCTTTATTTATGTGTTCAATCCCTATATATTCTTCCAAAAAAATGAGTAAAGAAAAAGGAAAAGGCTGCTCTTCCCATTTAAAAATGGAACAAAAGATTTGATAAATCGGAGTTCCAACTTTAAACGACGATAAAAATTTGCTTGCATATTGAGACAACTATTATAATATATCAAATTGAAGCCCGTACCGATTCAAAAAATCTGATTTGGCCCCACAAAGGAACCACATTTTTGTACCCAAATTCCATCGTTTACATTATTTACCGAGGGTTTTAACTGTTTGTCTCACCATTTCCGTTGTACTTACTTTGTATTTGATTCAAAAGTGCCATAAAGGAGATATTGGTGCAAACAAAGGGTTCTTTATTTATGCGTTCAATCAATATCTATTCTTCCAAAAAAAATAAGGGAAGAGAAAAAGAAAGGAGCTATTGTTCACATTTTAAAAAAGAATAAAACATTTCATAAATCGCAATTTCAACTTTAAACGATGATAAATTTTGACTCGGGTATTGAAACGACTATATTATTATATCAAAACCGAAGCTCGAAGCGATTCACACAATATGAGATGGCCTCAAATTTGGAATATCATTTTTGTACCAAAATTTCAACATTTACATCATTTATTGAGGGTTTTTAGTTTTTTGCCAACCATTTCTGTTGTACTTACTTTCGATTTTATTCAAAAGCGCCTTAAAGGAGATATTGGTGCTAACAAATGGTTCTTTATTTATATGTTCAATTCCTATATATTCTTCCAAAAAAAATGAGTAAAGAAAAAGGGAAAGGCTATTGTTCCCATTTAAAAAAGGAACAAAACATTTGATAAATCGGAGTTCCGAATTTAAACGACGATAAAATTTTGCTTGCATATTGAGCAACTATTATAATATATAAAAATGAAGCCCGTACCGATTTTAGAAATCTGATTTGGCCCCACAATTGAACCACATTTTTGTACACATATTCCATCGTTTACATCATTTACCGAGGTTTTTAAGTGTTTGTCTCACCATTTCCGTTGTACTTACTTTGTATTTTATTCAAAAGTGCCGTAAAGGAGATATTGGTGCAAACAAAGGGTTCTTTATTTATGTGTTCAATCAATATCTATTATTCCAAAAAAAAATAAGGGAAGAGAAAAAGCAAGGAGCTATTGTTCAAATTTTAAAAAAGAATAAAACATTTGATAAATCACAATTTCAACTTTAAAAGAGGATAACTTTTGACTCGGGTATTGAAATGGCTATATTATTATATGAAACCGAAGCTCGTAGCGATTCTTACAATATGACATGGCCTCAAATTTGGAATATCACTTTTGTACATAAATTTCATCATTTACATCATTTATTGAGGGTTTTTAGTTTTTTGCCCACCATTTCCGTTGTACTTACTTTCGATTTTATTCAAAAGAGCCGTAAAGGAGATATTGGTGCAAAAAAAGGGTTCTTTATTTATGTGTTCAATCCATATATATTCTTCCAAAAAACAATGAGTAAAGAAAAAGGAAAAAACTATTGTTCCCATTTAAAAAAGGAACAAAACATTTGATAAATCGGAGTTCCCACTTTAAACGACGATAAAATTTTGCTTGCATATTGAGACAACTATTATAATATATCAAATTGAAGCCCGTACCGATTCAAAAAATCTGATTTGGCCCCACAAAGGAACCACATTTTTGTACCCAAATTGCATCGTTTACATCATTTACCGAGGGTTTTAAGTGTTTGTCTCACCATTTCCGTTGTACTTACTTTGTATTTGATTCAAAAGTGCCATAAAGGAGATATTGGTGCAAACAAAGGGTTCTTTATTTATGCGTTCAATCAATATCTATTCTTCCAAAAAAAATAAGGGAAGAGAAAAAGAAAGGAGCTATTGTTCACATTTTAAAAAAGAATAAAACATTTCATAAATCGCAATTTCAACTTTAAACGATGATAAATTTTGACTCGGGTATTGAAACGACTATATTATTATATGAAACCGAAGCTCGAAGCGATTCACACAATATGAGATGGCCTCAAATTTGGAATATCATTTTTGTACCAAAATTTCAACATTTACATCATTTATTGAGGGTTTTTAGTTTTTTGCCAACCATTTCTGTTGTACTTACTTTCGATTTTATTCAAAAGCGCCGTAAAGGAGATATTGGTGCTAACAAATGGTTCTTTATTTATATGTTCAATTCCTATATATTCTTAGAAAAAAAATGAGTAAAGAAAAAGGGAAAGGCTATTGTTCCCATTTAAAAAAGGAACAAAACATTCGATAAATCGGAGTTCCGAATTTAAACGACGATAAAAATTTGCTTGCATATTGAGACAACTATTATAATATATCAAATTGAAGCCCGTACCGATTCAAAAAATCTGATTTGGCCCCACAAAGGAACCACATTTTTGTACCCAAATTCCATCGTTTACATTATTTACCGAGGGTTTTAACTGTTTGTCTCACCATTTCCGTTGTACTTACTTTGTATTTGATTCAAAAGTGCCATAAAGGAGATATTGGTGCAAACAAAGTGTTCTTTATTTATGCGTTCAATCAATATCTATTCTTCCAAAAAAAATAAGGGAAGAGAAAAAGAAAGGAGCTATTGTTCACATTTTAAAAAAGAATAAAACATTTCA
Source organism: Hippophae tibetana (assembly GCA_037013495.1). Classification (NCBI taxonomy): domain Eukaryota; kingdom Viridiplantae; phylum Streptophyta; class Magnoliopsida; order Rosales; family Elaeagnaceae; genus Hippophae; species Hippophae tibetana. The sequence goes on from CM072810.1 coordinate 49,026,239, forward strand.
TAAATCGCAATTTCAACTTTAAACGATGATAAATTTTGACTCGGGTATTGAAACGACTATATTATTATATGAAACCGAAGCTCGAAGCGATTCACACAATATGAGATGGCCTCAAATTTGGAATATCATTTTTGTACCAAAATTTCAACATTTACATCATTTATTGAGGGTTTTTAGTTTTTTGCCAACCATTTCTGTTGTACTTACTTTCGATTTTATTCAAAAGCGCCGTAAAGGAGATATTGGTGCTAACAAATGGTTCTTTATTTATGTGTTCAATCTATATATATTCTTCCAAAAAACAATGAGTAAAGAAAAAGGAAAAAACTATTGTTCCCATTTAAAAAAGGAACAAAACATTTGATAAATCGGAGTTCCCACTTTAAACGACGATAAAATTTTGCTTGCATATTGAGACAACTATTATAATATATCAAATTGAAGCCCGTACCGATTCAAAAAATCGGATTTGGCCCCACAAAGGAACCACATTTTTGTACCCAAATTGCATCGTTTACATCATTTACCGAGGGTTTTAAGTGTTTGTCTCACCATTTCCGTTGTACTTACTTTGTATTTGATTCAAAAGTGCCATAAAGGAGATATTGGTGCAAACAAAGGGTTCTTTATTTATGCGTTCAATCAATATCTATTCTTCCAAAAAAAATAAGGGAAGAGAAAAAGAAAGGAGCTATTGTTCACATTTTAAAAAAGAATAAAACATTTCATAAATCGCAATTTCAACTTTAAACGATGATAAATTTTGACTCGGGTATTGAAACGACTATATTATTATATGAAACCGAAGCTCGAAGCGATTCACACAATATGAGATGGCCTCAAATTTGGAATATCATTTTTGTACCAAAATTTCAACATTTACATCATTTATTGAGGGTTTTTAGTTTTTTGCCAACCATTTCTGTTGTACTTACTTTCGATTTTATTCAAAAGCGCCGTAAAGGAGATATTGGTGCTAACAAATGGTTCTTTATTTATATGTTCAATTCCTATATATTCTTAGAAAAAAATGAGTAAAGAAAAAGGGAAAGGCTATTGTTCCCATTTAAAAAAGGAACAAAACATTCGATAAATCGGAGTTCCGAATTTAAACGACGATAAAATTTTGCTTGCATATTGAGCAACTATTTTAATATATAAAAATGAAGCCCGTATCGATTTTAGAAATCTGATTTGGCCCCACAATTGAACCACATTTTTGTACACATATTCCATCGTTTACATCATTTACCGAGGTTTTTAAGTGTTTGTCTCACCATTTCCGTTGTACTTACTTTGTATTTTATTCAAAAGTGCCGTAAGGGAGATATTGGTGCAAACAAAGGGTTCTTTATTTATGTGTTCAATCAATATCTATTATTCCAAAAAAAAATAAGGGAAGAGAAAAAGCAAGGAGCTATTGTTCAAATTTTAAAAAAGAATAAAACATTTGATAAATCACAATTTCAACTTTAAAAGAGGATAACTTTTGACTCGGGTATTGAAACGGCTATATTATTATATGAAACCGAAGCTCGTAGCGATTCTTACAATATGACATGGCCTCAAATTTGGAATATCACTTTTGTACATAAATTTCATCATTTACATCATTTATTGAGGGTTTTTAGTTTTTTGCCCACCATTTCCATTGTACTTACTTTCGATTTTATTCAAAAGAATCGTAAAGGAGATATTGGTGCAAAAAAAGGGTTCTTTATTTATGTGTTCAATCTATATATATTCTTCCAAAAACCAATGAGTAAAGAAAAAGGAAAAGGCTATTGTTCCCATTTAAAAAAGGAACAAAACATTTGATAAATCGGAGTTCCCACTTTTAACGACGATAAAATTTTGCTTGCATATTGAGACAACTATTATAATATATCAAATTGAAGCCCGTACCGATTCAAAAAATCTGATTTGGCGCCACAAAGGAACCACATTTTTGTACCCAAATTCCATCGTTTACATCATTTACCGAGGGTTTTAACTGTTTGTCTCACCATTTCCGTTGTACTTACTTTGTATTTGATTCAAAAGTGCCATAAAGGAGATATTGGTGCAAACAAAGGGTTCTTTATTTATGCGTTCAATCAATATCTATTCTTCCAAAAACAATAAGGGAAGAGAAAAAGAAAGGAGCTATTGTTCACATTTTAAAAAAGAATAAAACATTTCATAAATCGCAATTTCAACTTTAAACGATGATAAATTTTGACTCGGGTATTGAAACGACTATATTATTATATGAAACCGAAGTTCGAAGCGATTCACACAATATGAGATGGCCTCAAATTTGGAATATCATTTTTGTACCAAAATTTCAACATTTACATCCTTTATTGAGGGTTTTTAGTTTTTTGCCAACCATTTCTGTTGTACTTACTTTCGATTTTATTCAAAAGCGCCGTATGGAGATATTGGTGCTAACAAATGGTTCTTTATTTATATGTTCAATTCCTATATATTCTTCCAAAAAAAATGAGTAAAGAAAAAGGGAAAGGCTATTGTTCCCATTTAAAAAAGGAACAAAACATTTGATAAATCGGAGTTCCGAATTTAAACGACGATAAAATCTTGCTTGCATATTGAGCAACTATTATAATATATAAAAATGAAGCCCGTATCGATTTTAGAAATCTGATTTGGCCCCACAATTGAACCACATTTTTTTACACATATTCCATCGTTTACATCATTTACCGAGGTTTTTAAGTGTTTGTCTCACCATTTCCGTTGTACTTACTTTGTATTTTATTCAAAAGTGCCGTAAAGGAGATATTGGTGCAAACAAAGGGTTCTTTATTTATGCGTTCAATCAATATCTATTCTTCCAAAAAAAATAAGGGAAGAGAAAAAGAAAGGAGCTATTGTTCACATTTTAAAAAAGAATAAAACATTTCATAAATCGCAATTTCAACTTTAAACGATGATAAATTTTGACTCGGGTATTGAAACGACTATATTATTATATGAAACCGAAGCTCGAAGCGATTCACACAATATGAGATGGCCTCAAATTTGGAATATCATTTTTGTACCAAAATTTCAACATTTACATCATTTATTGAGTGTTTTTAGTTTTTTGCCAACCATTTCTGTTGTACTTACTTTCGATTTTATTCAAAAGCGCCGTAAAGGAGATATTGGTGCTAACAAATGGTTCTTTATTTATATGTTCAATTCCTATATATTCTTCCAAAAAAAATGAGTAAAGAAAAAGGGAAAGGCTATTGTTCCCATTTAAAAAAGGAACAAAACATTTGATAAATCGGAGTTCCGAATTTAAACGACGATAAAATTTTGCTTGCATATTGAGCAACTATTATAATATAAAAAAATGAAGCCCGTATCGATTTTAGAAATCTGATTTGGCCCCACAATTGAACCACATTTTTTTACACATATTCCATCGTTTACATCATTTACCGAGGTTTTTAAGTGTTTGTCTCACCATTTCCGTTGTACTTACTTTGTATTTTATTCAAAAGTGCCGTAAAGGAGATATTGGTGCAAACAAAGGGTTCTTTATTTATGTGTTCAATCAATATCTATTATTCCAAAAAAAAAATAAGGGAAGAGAAAAAGCAAGGAGCTATTGTTCAAATTTTAAAAAAGAATAAAACATTTGATAAATCACAATTTCAACTTTAAAAGAGGATAACTTTTGACTCGGGTATTGAAACGGCTATATTATTATATGAAACCGAAGCTCGTAGCGATTCTTACAATATGACATGGCCTCAAATTTGGAATATCACTTTTGTACATAAATTTCATCATTTACATCATTTATTGAGGGTTTTTAGTTTTTTGCCCACCATTTCCGTTGTACTTACTTTCGATTTTATTCAAAAGAGCCGTAAAGGAGATATTGGTGCAAAAAAAGGGTTCTTTATTTATGTGTTCAATCTATATATATTCTTCCAAAAAACAATGAGTAAAGAAAAAGGAAAAGGCTATTGTTCCCATTTAAAAAAGGAACAAAACATTTGATAAATCGGAGTTCCAACTTTAAACGACGATAAAATTTTGCTTGCATATTGAGACAACTATTATAATATATCAAATTGAAGCCCGTACCGATTCAAAAAATCTGATTTTGCCATACAAAGGAACCACATTTTTGTACCCAAATTCCATCGTTTACATCATTTACCGAGGGTTTTAAGTGTTTGTCTCACCATTTCCGTTGTACTTACTTTATATTTGATTCAAAAGTGCCATAAAGGAGATATTGGTGCAAACAAAAGGTTCTTTGTTTATGCGTTCAATCAATATCTATTCTTCCAAAAAAAATAAGGGAAGAGAAAAAGAAAGGAGCTATTGTTCACATTTTAAAAAAGAATAAAACATTTGATAAATCGCAATTTCAACTTTAAACGATGATAAATTTTGACTCGGGTATTGAAACGACTATATTATTATATGAAACCGAAGCTCGAAGCGATTCACACAATATGAGATGGCCTCAAATTTGGAATATCATTTTTGTACCCAAATTTCAACATTTACATCATTTATTGAGGGTTTTTAGTTTTTTCCCAACCATTTCTGTTGTATTTACTTTCGATTTTATTCAAAAGCGTCGTAAAGGAGATATTGGTGCTAACAAATGGTTCTTTATTTATATGTTCAATTCCTATATATTCTTCCAAAAAAAATGAGTAAAGAAAAAGGGAAAGGCTATTGTTCCCATTTAAAAAAGGAACAAAACATTTGATAAATCGGAGTTCCAACTTTAAACGACAATAAAATTTTACTTGCATATCGAGCAACTATTATCATATATCAAAATGAAGCCGTACCGATTTTAAAAATCTGATTTGGCCCCACAATTGAACCACATTTTTGTACCCATATTCCATCGTTTACATCATTTACCGAGGGTTTTAAGTGTTTGTCTCACCATTTCCGTTGTACTTACTTTTTATTTTATTCAAAAGTGCCGTAAAGGAGATATTGGTGCAAACAAAGGGTTCTTTATTTATGCGTTCAATCAATATCTATTCTTCCAAAAAAAAATAAGGGAAGAGAAAAAGAAAGGAGCTATTGTTCACATTTTTAAAAAGAATAAAAGATTTGATAAATCGCAATTTCAACTTTAAAAGATGATAACTTTTGACTCGGGTATTGAAACGGCTATATTATTATATGAAACCGAAGCTCGTAGCGATTCTTACAATATGACATGGCCTCAAATTTGGAATATCACTTTTGTACCTAAATTTCATCAGTTACATCATTTAGTGAGGGTTTTTAGTTTTTTGTCCACCATTTCCATTGTACTTACTTTCGATTTTATTCAAAATAGCCGTAAAGGAGATATTGGTGCAAAAAAATGGTTCTTTATTTATGTGTTCAATCCCTATATATTCTTCCAAAAAAATGAGTAAAGAAAAAGGAAAAGGCTGCTCTTCCCATTTAAAAATGGAACAAAAGATTTGATAAATCGGAGTTCCAACTTTAAACGACGATAAAAGTTTACATGCATATCGAGACAACTCTTATAATATATCAAATTGAAGCCCGTACCGATTCAAAAAATCTGATTTGGCCCCACAAAAGAACCACATTTTTGTACCCAAATTTCATCGTTTACATCATTTACCGAGGGTTTTAACTGTTTGTCTCACCATTTCCGTTGTAATTACTCTCAATTTTATTCAAAAGAGCCATAATGGGGATATTGGTGCAAACAAAGGGTTCTTTATTTATACGTTCCATCAATATCAATGCTTCAAAACAAAAATAAGGGTAGAGATAAGGAAAGGAGCTACTGTTCACATTTAAAAAAAGAATAAAACATTTGATAAATCAGAGTTCCAAATTTAAACGACGATAAAATTTGACTTGCATATCGAGACAACTATTATAATATATCAAATTGAAGCTCGTACCGATTCAAACAATCTGATTTTGCCCCATAGTGGTACCACATTTTTGTACCCAAATCCCATCATTTACATCATTTACCGAGGGTTTTAAGTGTTTGTCTCACCATTTCCATTGTACTCACTTTGTATTTGATTCAAAAGTTCCATAAAGGAGATATTGGTGCAAACAAAGGGTTCTTTATTTATGCGTTCAATCAATATCTATTCTTCCAACAAAAAATAAGGGAAGAGAAAAAGAAAGGAGCTATTGTTCACATTTTAAAAAAGAATAAAACATTTGATAAATCGCAATTTCAACTTTAAAAGATGATAACTTTTGACTCGGGTATTGAAACGGCTATATTATTATTTGAAACCGAACCTAGTAGCGATTCTTACAATATGAAATGGCCTCAAATTTGGAATATCACTTTTGTACCTAAATTTCATCATTTACATCTTTTATTGAGGGTTTTTAGTTTTTTGCCCACCATTTCCGTTGTACTTACTTTCGATTTTATTCAAAAGAGCCGTAAATTAGATATTGGTGCAAAAAAATGGTTCTTTATTTATGTGTTCAATCCCTATATATTCTTCCAAAAAAATGAGTAAAGAAAAAGAAAAAGGCTACTGTTCCCATTTAAAAATGGGACAAAGGATTTAATAAATCGGAGTTCCAACTTTAAACGACGATAAAAGTTTACTTGAATATCGAGACAACTATTATAATATATCAAATTGAAGCGCGTACCGATTCAAAAAATCTGATTTGGACCCACAAAGGAACCACATTTTTCTACCCAAATTCCATCGTTTACATCATTTACCGAGGGTTTTAAGTGTTTGTCTCACCATTTCCGTTGAACTTACTTTCTATTTTATTCAAAAGTTCCATAAAGGAGATATTGGTGCAGACGAAGGGTTCTTTATTTATGCGTTCAATCAATATCTATTCTTTCAAAAAAAATAAGGGAAGAGAAAAAGAAAGGAGCTACTGTTCACATTTTAAAAAAGAATAAAACATTTGATAAATCACAATTTCAAATTTAAACGACGATAAAATTTTACTTGCATATCGAGACAACTATTATAATATATCAAATTGAAGCTCGTACCGATTCAAACAATCTGATATGGCCCCATAGAGTAACCACATTTTTGTACCCAAATTCCATCGTTTACATCATTTACCGAGGGTTTTAAGTGTTTCTATCACCATTTCCGTTGTACTTACTTTGTATTTGATTCAAAAGTGCCATAAATGAGATATTGGTGCAAACAAAGGGTTCTTTATTTATGCGTTCAATCAATATCTATTCTTCCAAAAAAAATAAGGGAAGAGAAAAAGAAAGGAGCTATTGTTCACATTTTAAAAAAGAATAAAACATTTGATAAATCGCAATTTCAACTTTAAACGATGATAAATTTTGACTTGGGTATTGAAACGACTATATTATTATACGAAAATGAAGCTCGAAGCGATTCACAAAATATGAGATGGCCTCAAATTTGGAATATCACTTTTGTACATAAATTTCATCATTTACATCATTTATTGAGGGTTTTTAGTTTTTTGCCCACCATTTCCGTTGTACTTACTTTCGATTTTATTCAAAAGAGCCGTAAAGGAGATATTGGTGCAAAAAAAGGGTTCTTTATTTATGTGTTCAATCCATATATATTCTTCCAAAAAACAATGAGTAAAGAAAAAGGAAAATGCTACTATTCACATTTAAAAAAATAAATAAAACATTTGATAAATCAGAGTTCCAAATTTAAACGACGATAAAATTTGACTTGCATATCGAGACAACTATTATAATATATCAAATTGAAGCTCGTACCGATTCAAACAATCTGATTTGGCCCCATAGTGGTACCACATTTTTGTACCCAAATCCCATCATTTACATCATTTACCGAGGGTTTTAAGTGTTTGTCTCACCATTTCCATTGTACTCACTTTGTATTTGATTCAAAAGTTCCATAAAGGAGATATTGGTGCAAACAAAGGGTTCTTTATTTATGCGTTCAATCAATATCTATTCTTCCAAAAAAAATAAGGGAAGAGAAAAAGAAAGGAGCTATTGTTCACATTTTAAAAAAGAATAAAACATTTGATAAATCACAATTTCAACTTTAAAAGATGATAACTTTTGACTCGGGTATTGAAACGGCTATATTATTATTTGAAACCGAAGCTAGTAGCGATTCTTACAATATGAAATGGCCTCAAATTTGGAATATCACTTTTGTACCTAAATTTCATCATTTACATCTTTTATTGAGGGTTTTTAGTTTTTTGCCCACCATTTCCGTTGTACTTACTTTCGATTTTATTCAAAAGAGCCGTAAATTAGATATTGGTGCAAAAAAATGGTTCTTTATTTATGTGTTCAATCCCTATATATTCTTCCAAAAAAAATGAGTAAAGAAAAAGGAAAAGGCTACTGTTCCCATTTAAAAATGGGACAAAGGATTTGATAAATCGGAGTTCCAACTTTAAACGACGATAAAAGTTTACTTGAATATCGAGACAACTATTATAATATATCAAATTGAAGCGCGTACCGATTCAAAAAATCTGATTTGGACCCACAAAGGAACCACATTTTTCTACCCAAATTCCATCGTTTACATCATTTACCGAGGGTTTTAAGTGTTTGTCTCACCATTTCCGTTGAACTTACTTTCTATTTTATTCAAAAGTTCCATAAAGGAGATATTGGTGCAGACGAAGGGTTCTTTATTTATGCGTTCAATCAATATCTATTCTTTCAAAAAAAATAAGGGAAGAGAAAAAGAAAGGAGCTACTGTTCACATTTTAAAAAAGAATAAAACATTTGATAAATCACAATTTCAAATTTAAACGACGATAAAATTTTACTTGCATATCGAGACAACTATTATAATATATCAAATTGAAGCTCGTACCGATTCAAACAATCTGATATGGCCCCATAGAGTAACCACATTTTTGTACCCAAATTCCATCGTTTACATCATTTACCGAGGGTTTTAAGTGTTTCTATCACCATTTCCGTTGTACTTACTTTGTATTTGATTCAAAAGTGCCATAAATGAGATATTGGTGCAAACAAAGGGTTCTTTATTTATGCGTTCAATCAATATCTATTCTTCCAAAAAAAATAAGGGAAGAGAAAAAGAAAGGAGCTATTGTTCACATTTTAAAAAAGAATAAAACATTTGATAAATCGCAATTTCAACTTTAAACGATGATAAATTTTGACTTGGGTATTGAAACGACTATATTATTATACGAAAATGAAGCTCGAAGCGATTCACAAAATATGAGATGGCCTCAAATTTGGAATATCACTTTTGTACATAAATTTCATCATTTACATCATTTATTGAGGGTTTTTAGTTTTTTGCCCACCATTTCCGTTGTACTTACTTTCGATTTTATTCAAAAGAGCCGTAAAGGAGATATTGGTGCAAAAAAAGGGTTCTTTATTTATGTGTTCAATCCATATATATTCTTCCAAAAAACAATGAGTAAAGAAAAAGGAAAATGCTACTATTCACATTTAAAAAAATAAATAAAACATTTGATAAATCAGAGTTCCAAATTTAAACGACGATAAAATTTGACTTGCATATCGAGACAACTATTATAATATATCAAATTGAAGCTCGTACCGATTCAAACAATCTGATTTGGCCCCATAGTGGTACCACATTTTTGTACCCAAATCCCATCATTTACATCATTTACCGAGGGTTTTAAGTGTTTGTCTCACCATTTCCATTGTACTCACTTTGTATTTGATTCAAAAGTTCCATAAAGGAGATATTGGTGCAAACAAAGGGTTCTTTATTTATGCGTTCAATCAATATCTATTCTTCCAAAAAAAATAAGGGAAGAGAAAAAGAAAGGAGCTATTGTTCACATTTTAAAAAAGAATAAAACATTTGATAAATCACAATTTCAACTTTAAAAGATGATAACTTTTGACTCGGGTATTGAAACGGCTATATTATTATTTGAAACCGAAGCTAGTAGCGATTCTTACAATATGAAATGGCCTCAAATTTGGAATATCACTTTTGTACCTAAATTTCATCATTTACATCTTTTATTGAGGGTTTTTAGTTTTTTGCCCACCATTTCCGTTGTACTTACTTTCGATTTTATTCAAAAGAGCCGTAAATTAGATATTGGTGCAAAAAAATGGTTCTTTATTTATGTGTTCAATCCCTATATATTCTTCCAAAAAAAATGAGTAAAGAAAAAGGAAAAGGCTACTGTTCCCATTTAAAAATGGGACAAAGGATTTGATAAATCGGAGTTCCAACTTTAAACGACGATAAAAGTTTACTTGAATATCGAGACAACTATTATAATATATCAAATTGAAGCGCGTACCGATTCAAAAAATCTGATTTGGACCCACAAAGGAACCACATTTTTCTACCCAAATTCCATCGTTTACATCATTTACCGAGGGTTTTAAGTGTTTGTCTCACCATTTCCGTTGAACTTACTTTCTATTTTATTCAAAAGTTCCATAAAGGAGATATTGGTGCAGACGAAGGGTTCTTTATTTATGCGTTCAATCAATATCTATTCTTTCAAAAAAAATAAGGGAAGAGAAAAAGAAAGGAGCTACTGTTCACATTTTAAAAAAGAATAAAACATTTGATAAATCACAATTTCAAATTTAAACGACGATAAAATTTTACTTGCATATCGAGACAACTATTATAATATATCAAATTGAAGCTCGTACCGATTCAAACAATCTGATATGGCCCCATAGAGTAACCACATTTTTGTACCCAAATTCCATCGTTTACATCATTTACCGAGGGTTTTAAGTGTTTCTATCACCATTTCCGTTGTACTTACTTTGTATTTGATTCAAAAGTGCCATAAATGAGATATTGGTGCAAACAAAGGGTTCTTTATTTATGCGTTCAATCAATATCTATTCTTCCAAAAAAAATAAGGGAAGAGAAAAAGAAAGGAGCTATTGTTCACATTTTAAAAAAGAATAAAACATTTGATAAATCGCAATTTCAACTTTAAACGATGATAAATTTTGACTTGGGTATTGAAACGACTATATTATTATACGAAAATGAAGCTCGAAGCGATTCACAAAATATGAGATGGCCTCAAATTTGGAATATCACTTTTGTACATAAATTTCATCATTTACATCATTTATTGAGGGTTTTTAGTTTTTTGCCCACCATTTCCGTTGTACTTACTTTCGATTTTATTCAAAAGAGCCGTAAAGGAGATATTGGTGCAAAAAAAGGGTTCTTTATTTATGTGTTCAATCCATATATATTCTTCCAAAAAACAATGAGTAAAGAAAAAGGAAAATGCTACTATTCACATTTAAAAAAATAAATAAAACATTTGATAAATCAGAGTTCCAAATTTAAACGACGATAAAATTTGACTTGCATATCGAGACAACTATTATAATATATCAAATTGAAGCTCGTACCGATTCAAACAATCTGATTTGGCCCCATAGTGGTACCACATTTTTGTACCCAAATCCCATCATTTACATCATTTACCGAGGGTTTTAAGTGTTTGTCTCACCATTTCCATTGTACTCACTTTGTATTTGATTCAAAAGTTCCATAAAGGAGATATTGGTGCAAACAAAGGGTTCTTTATTTATGCGTTCAATCAATATCTATTCTTCCAAAAAAAATAAGGGAAGAGAAAAAGAAAGGAGCTATTGTTCACATTTTAAAAAAGAATAAAACATTTGATAAATCACAATTTCAACTTTAAAAGATGATAACTTTTGACTCGGGTATTGAAACGGCTATATTATTATTTGAAACCGAAGCTAGTAGCGATTCTTACAATATGAAATGGCCTCAAATTTGGAATATCACTTTTGTACCTAAATTTCATCATTTACATCTTTTATTGAGGGTTTTTAGTTTTTTGCCCACCATTTCCGTTGTACTTACTTTCGATTTTATTCAAAAGAGCCGTAAATTAGATATTGGTGCAAAAAAATGGTTCTTTATTTATGTGTTCAATCCCTATATATTCTTCCAAAAAAAATGAGTAAAGAAAAAGGAAAAGGCTACTGTTCCCATTTAAAAATGGGACAAAGGATTTGATAAATCGGAGTTCCAACTTTAAACGACGATAAAAGTTTACTTGAATATCGAGACAACTATTATAATATATCAAATTGAAGCGCGTACCGATTCAAAAAATCTGATTTGGACCCACAAAGGAACCACATTTTTCTACCCAAATTCCATCGTTTACATCATTTACCGAGGGTTTTAAGTGTTTGTCTCACCATTTCCGTTGAACTTACTCTCTATTTTATTCAAAAGTTCCATAAAGGAGATATTGGTGCAGACGAAGGGTTCTTTATTTATGCGTTCAATCAATATCTATTCTTTCAAAAAAAATAAGGGAAGAGAAAAAGAAAGGAGCTACTGTTCACATTTTAAAAAAGAATAAAACATTTGATAAATCACAATTTCAAATTTAAACGACGATAAAATTTTACTTGCATATCGAGACAACTATTATAATATATCAAATTGAAGCTCGTACCGATTCAAACAATCTGATATGGCCCCATAGAGTAACCACATTTTTGTACCCAAATTCCATCGTTTACATCATTTACCGAGGGTTTTAAGTGTTTGTCTCACCATTTCCGTTGTACTTACTTTGTATTTGATTCAAAAGTTCCATAAATGAGATATTGGTGCAAACAAAGGGTTCTTTATTTATGCGTTCAATCAATATCTATTCTTCCAAAAAAAATAAGGGAAGAGAAAAAGAAAGGAACTATTGTTCACATTTTAAAAAAGAATAAAACATTTGATAAATCGCAATTTCAACTTTAAACGATGATAACTTTTGACTCGGGTATTGAAACGACTATATTATTATACGAAAATGAAGCTCGAAGTGATTCACACAATATGAGATGGCCTCAAATTTGGAATATCACTTTTGTACATAAATTTCATCATTTACATCATTTATTGAGGGTTTTTAGTTTTTTGCCCACCATTTCCGTTGTACTTACTTTCGATTTTATTCAAAAGAGCCGTAAAGGAGATATTGGTGCAAAAAAAGGGTTCTTTATTTATGTGTTCAATCCATATATATTCTTCCAAAAAACAATGAGTAAAGAAAAAGGAAAAGGCTATTGTTCCCATTTAAAAAAGGAACAAAACATTTGATAAATCGGAGTTCCCACTTTAAACGACGATAAAATTTTGCTTGCATATTGAGACAACTATTATAATATATCAAATTGAAGCCCGTACCGATTCAAAAAATCTGATTTGGCCCCACAAAGGAACCACATTTTTGTACCCAAATTCCATCGTTTACATCATTTACCGAGGGTTTTAGGTGTTTGTCTCACCATTTTCGTTGTACTTACTTTGTATTTGATTCAAAAATGTGGTAAAGGAGATATTGGTGCAAACAAAGGGTTCTTTATTTATGCGTTCAATCAATATCTATTCTTCCAAAAAAAAAATAAGGGAAGAGAAAAAGAAAGGAGCTATTGTTCACATTTTAAAAAAGAATAAAACATTTGATAAATCGCAATTTCAACTTTAAAAGATGATAACTTTTGACTTGGGTATTGAAACGGCTATATTATTATTTGAAACCGAAGCTAGTAGCGATTTTTACAATATGAAATGGCCTCAAATTTGGAATATCACTTTTGTACCTAAATTTCATCATTTACATCTTTTATTGAAGGTTTTTAGTTTTTTGCCCACCATTTCCATTGTACTTACTTTCGATTTTATTCAAAAGAGCCGTAAAGGAGATATTGGTGCAAAAAAATGGTTCTTTATTTATGTGTTCAATCCCTATATATTCTTCCAAAAAAAATGAGTAAAGAAAAAGGAAAAGGCTAATGTTCCCATTTAAAAATGGGACAAAAGATTTGATAAATCGGAGTTCCAACTTTAAACGACGATAAAAGTTTACTTGCATATCGAGACAACTATTATAATATATCAAATTGAAGCCCGTACCGATTCAAAAAATCTGATTTGGACCCACAAAGGAACCACATTTTTGTACCCAAATTCCATCGTTTACATCATTTACCGAGGGTTTTTAAGTGTTTGTCTCACCATTTCCGTTGAACTTACTTTCTGTTTTATTCAAAAGTTCCATAAAGGAGATATTGGTGCAAACAAGGGGTTCTTTATTTATGCGTTCAATCAATATCTATTCTTTCAAAAAAAATAAGGGAAGAGAAAAAGAAAGGAGCTACTGTTCACATTTTAAAAAAGAATAAAACATTTGATAAATCACAATTTCAAATTTAAACGACGATAAAATTTTACTTGCATATCAAGACAGCTATTATAATATATCAAATTGAAGCTCGTACCGATTCAAACTATCTGATTTGGCCCCAAATAAGAACCACATTTTTTAATCCAAATTCCATCGTTTACATCATTTACCGAGGGTTTTAAGTGTTTGTCTCACCATTTCCGTTTTACTTAATTTCTATTTGATTCAAAAGTGCCATAAAGGAGATATTGGTGCAAACAAAGGGTTCTTTATTTATGCGTTCAATCAATATCTATTCGTCCAAAATAAATAAGGGAAGAGGAAGAGAAAGGAGCTACTGTTCACATTTTAAAAAAGAATAAAACATTTGATAAATCGCAATTTCTACTTTAAAAGATGATAACTTTTGACTCGGGTATTGAAACGACTATATTATTATATGAAACTAAAGCTCGTAGCGATTCACACAATATGAGATGGCCTCAAATTTGGAATATCATTTTTGTACCAAAATTTCAACATTTACATCATTTATTGAGGGTTTTTATTTTTTTGCCAACCATTTCCGTTGTACTTACTTTCGATTTTATTCAAAATAGTCGTAAAGGAGATATTGGTGCTAACAAATGGTTCTTTATTTATGTGTTCAATTCCTATATATTCTTCCAAAACAAATGAGTGAAGAAAAAATAAAAGGCTATTGTTCCCATTTAAAAAAGGAACAAAACATTTGATAAATGGGAGTTCCAACTTTAAACGACAATAAAATTTTACTTGCATATCGAGCTACTACTATAATATATGAAAATGAAGCCCGTACCGATTCAACAAATCTGATTTGGCCCCACAAAGGAACCACATTTTTGTACCCAAATTCCATCGTTTACATCATTTACCGAGGGTTTTAAGTGTTTGTCTCACCATTTCTGTTGTACTTACTTTGTATTTTATTCAAAAGTGCCGTAAAGGAGATATTAGTTCAAACAAAGGTATATTTATTTATGCGTTCTATCAATATCTATTCTTCCAAAAAAAATAAGGGAAGAGAAAGAGAAATGAGCTACTGTTCACATTTTAAAAAAGAATAAAACATTTGATAAATCGCAATTCCAACTTTAAAAGATGATAACTTTTGACTCGGGTATTGAAACGACTATATTATTATATGAAACCGAAGCTCGAAGCGATTCACACAATATGAGATGGCCTCAAATTTGGAATATCATTTTTGTACCAAAATTTCAACATTTACATCATTTATTGAGGGTTTTTAGTTTTTTTCCAACCATTTTTGTTGTACTTACTTTTGATTTTATTCAAAAGAGCCGTAAAGGAGATATTGGTGCTAACAAATGGTTCTTTATTTATATGTTCAATCCCTATATATTCTTCCATAAATATGAGTAAAGAAAAAATAAAAGGCAACTGTTCCCATTTAAAAATGAAACAAAACATTTGATAAATCGGAGTTCCAACTTTAAACGACGATAAAAGTTTACTTGTATATCGAGACAACTATTATAATATATCAAATTGAAGACTGCACCGATTCAAAAAATCTGATTTGGCCCCATAAAGGAACCACATTATTGTACCCAAATTCCATCGTTTACATCATTTACCGAAGGTTTTAAGTGTTTGCCTCACCATTTCCGTTGTACTTACTCCCAATTTGTTTCAAAAGTTCCGTAAAGGAGATATTGGTATAAACAAAGGGTTCCTTATTTATGCGTTCAATCAATATCTATTCGTCCAAAATAAATAAGGGAAGAGAAAGAGAAAGGAGCTACTGTTCACATTTTAAAAAAGAATAAAACATTTGATAAATCGCAATTTCTACTTAAAAAGATGATAACTTTTGACACGGGTATTGAAACGACTATATTATTATATGAAACTAAAGCTCGTAACGATTCACATAATATGAGATGGCCTCAAATTTGGAATATCATTTTTGTACCTAAATTTCATCATTTACATCATTTATTTGGGGTTTCTAGTTTTTTTACCACCATTTCCATTGTACTTACTTTTGATTTTATTCAAAAGAGCCGTAAAGGAGATATTGGTGCAAACAAATGGTTCTTTATTTATGTATTCAATCCATATATATTCTTCCAAAAAACAATGAGTAAAGAAAAAGGAAAAGGCTATTGTTCCCATTTAAAAAAGGAACAAAACATTTGATAAATCGGAGTTCCAACTTTAAACGACGATAAAAGTTTACTTGTATATCGAGACAACTATTATAATATATCAAAATGAAGCCCGTACAGATTCAAAAAATCTGATTTGGCCCCACAAAGGAACCACATTTTTGTATCCAAATTCTATCGTTTACATCATTTACCGAGAGTTTTAAGTGTTTGTCTCACCATTTCCGTTGTACTTAATTTCTATTTTATTCAAAAGTTCCGTAAAGGAGATATTGGTACAAACAAAGGGTTCCTTATTTATTTGTTAAATCAATATCTATTCTTCCAAAATAAATAAGGGAAGAGAAAGAGAAAGGAGCTACTGTTCACATTTTAAAAAAGAATAAAACATTTGATAAATCACAATTTCAACTTTAAAAGATGATAACTTTTGACTCGGGTATTGAAACGACTATATTATTATATGAAACTAAAGCTCGAAGCGATTCACACAATATGAGATGGCCTCAAATTTGGAATATCATTTTTGTACCAAAATTTCAACATTTACCACATTTATTGAGGGTTTTTAGTTTTTTGCCAACCATTTCCGTTATACTTACTTTCGATTTTATTCAAAATAGCTGTAAAGGAGATATTGGTGCAAACAAATGGTTCTTTATTTATGTGTTCAATCCATATATATTCTTCCAAAAAACAACGAGTAAAGAAAAAGGAAAAGGCTATTGTTCCCATTTAAAAAAGGAACAAAACATTTGATAGATCGGAGTTCCAACTTTAAACGACGATAAAAGTTTACTTGTATATCGAGACAACTATTATAATATATCAAAATGAAGCCCGTACAGATTCAAAAAATCTGATTTGTCCCCACAAAGGAACCACATTTTTGTATCCAAATTCTATCGTTTACATCATTTACCGAGAGTTTTAAGTGTTTGTCTCACCATTTCCGTTGTACTTACTTTGTATTTTATTCAAAAGTGCCGTAAAGGAGATATTGGTTCAAACAAAGGGTTCTTTATTTCTGCGTTCAATCAAATTCTATTCTTCCAAAAAAAATAAGGGAAGAGAAAGAGAAAGGAGCTACTGTTCACATTTTAAAAAAGAATAAAACATTTGATAAATCACCATTTCAACTTTAAAAGATGATAACTTTTGACTCGGGTATTGAAACGACTATATTATTATAAGAAACTAAAGCTCGAAGCGATTCACACAATATGAGATGGCCTCAAATTTGGAATATCATTTTTGTACAAAAATTTCAACATTTACATCATTTATTGAGGGTTTTTAGTTTTTTGCAAATCATTTCTGTTGTACTTACTTTTGAGTTTATTCAAAAGAGCCGTAAAGGAGATATTGGTGCTAACAAATGGTTCTTTATTTATGTGTTCAATCCCTATATATTCTTCCAAAAAAATGAGTAAAGAAAAAGGAAAAGGCTTGTGTTCCCATTTAAAAATGGAACAAAACATTTGATAAATCAGAGTTCCAACTTTAAACGACGATAAAAGTTTACTTGCATATCGAGAAATCTATTATAATATATCAAATTGAAGCACGTACCGATTCAAACAATCTGATATGGCCCCATAGAGGAACCATATTTTTGTACCCAAATTCCATCGTTTACATCATTTACCGAGGGTTTTAAGTGTTTCTCTCACCATTTCCGTTGTACTTACTTTGTATTTGATTCAAAAGTGCCATAAAGGAGATATTGGTGCAAACAAAGGGTTCTTTATTTATGCGTTCAATCAATATCTATTCGTCCAAAATAAATAAGGGAAGAGAAAGAGAAAGGAGCTACTGTTCACATTTTAAAAAAGAATAAAACATTTGATAAATCGCAATTTCTACTTTAAAAGATGATAACTTTTGACTCGGGTATTGAAACGACTATATTATTATATGAAACTAAAGCTCGTAGCAATTCACACAATATGAGATGGCCTCAAATTTGGAATATCATTTTTGTACCAAAATTTCAACATTTACATCATTTATTGAGGGTTTTTATTTTTTTGCCAACCATTTCCTTTGTACTTACTTTCGATTTTATTCAAAATAGCCGTAAAGGAGATATTGGTGCTAACAAATGGTTCTTTATTTATGTGTTCAATTCCTATATATTCTTCCAAAACAAATGAGTAAAGAAAAAATAAAAGGCTATTGTTCCCATTTAAAAAAGGAACAAAACATTTGATAAATGGGAGTTCCAACTTTAAACGACAATAAAAGTTTACTTGCATATCGAGCTACTACTATAATATATGAAAATGAAGCCCGTACCGATTCAAAAAATCTGATTTGGCCCCACAAAGGAACCACATTTTTGTACCCAAATTCCATAGTTTACATCATTTACCGAGGGTTTTATGTGTTTGTCTCACCATTTCTGTTGTACTTACTTTGTATTTTATTCAAAAGTGCCGTAAAGGAGATATTGGTTCAAACAAAGGGTTATTTATTTATGCGTTCTATCAATATCTATTCTTCCAAAAAAAATAAGGGAAGAGAAAGAGAAATGAGCTACTGTTTACATTTTAAAAAAGAATAAAACATTTGATAAATCGCAATTCCAACTTTAATAGATGATAACTTTTGACTCGGGTATTGAAACGACTATATTATTATATGAAACCGATGCTCGAAGCGATTAACACAATATGAGATGGCCTCAAATTTGGAATATCATTTTTGTACCAAAATTTCAACATTTACATCATTTATTGAGGGTTTTTAGTTTTTTTCCAACCATTTTTGTTGTACTTGCTTTTGATTTTATTCAAAAGAGCCGTAAAGGAGATATTGGTGCTAACAAATGGTTCTTTATTTATATGTTCAATCCCTATATATTCTTCCATAAATATGAGTAAAGAAAAAATAAAAGGCAACTGTTCCCATTTAAAAATGAAACAAAACATTTGATAAATCGGAGTTCCAACTTTAAACGACAATAAAAGTTTACTTGTATATCGAGACAACTATTATAATATATCAAATTGAAGACTGCACCGATTCAAAAAATCTGATTTGGCCCCATAAAGGAACCACATTATTGTACCCAAATTCCATCGTTTCCATCATTTACCGAAGGTTTTAAGTGTTTGCCTCACCATTTCCGTTGTACTTACTCCCAATTTGTTTCAAAAGTTCCGTAAAGGAGATATTGGTATAAACAAAGGGTTCCTTATTTATGCGTTCAATCAATATCTATTCGTCCAAAATAAATAAGGGAAGAGAAAGAGAAAGGAGCTACTGTTCACATTTTAAAAAAGAATAAAACATTTGATAAATCGCAATTTCTACTTTAAAAGATGATAACTTTTGACTCGGGTATTGAAACGACTATATTATTATATGAAACTAAAGCTCGTAACGATTCACATAATATGAGATGGCCTCAAATTTGGAATATCATTTTTGTACCTAAATTTCATCATTTACATCATTTATTGAGGGTTTTTAGTTTTTTTACCACCATTTCCATTGTACTTACTTTTGATTTTATTCAAAAGAGCCGTAAAGGAGATATTGGTGCAATCAAATGGTTCTTTATTTATGTGTTCAATCCATATATATTCTTCCAAAAAACAAGGAGTAAAGAAAAAGGAAAAGGCTATTGTTCCCATTTAAAAAAGGAACAAAAGATTTGATAAATCGGAGTTCCAACTTTAAACGATGATAAAAGTTTACTTGTATATCGAGACAACTATTATAATATATCAAAATGAAGGCCGTACCGATTCAAAAAATCTGATTTGGCCCCACAAAGGAACCACATTTTTGTATCCAAATTCTATCGTTTACATCATTTACCGAGAGTTTTAAGTGTTTGTCTCACCATTTCCGTTGTACTTAATTTCTATTTTATTCAAAAGTTCCGTAAAGGAGATATTGGTACAAACAAAGGGTTCCTTATTTATTTGTTCAATCAATATCTATTCTTCCAAAATAAATAAGGGAAGAGAAAGAGAAAGGAGCTACTGTTCACATTTTAAAAAAGAATAAAACATTTGATAAATCACCATTTCAACTTTAAAAGATGATAACTTTTGACTCGGGTATTGAAACGACTATATTATTATATGAAACTAAAGCTCGAAGCGATTCACACAATATGAGATGGCCTCAAATTTGGAATATCATTTTTGTACCAAAATTTCAACATTTACATCATTTATTGAGGTTTTTAGTTTTTTGCCAACCATTTCCGTTATACTTACTTTCGATTATATTCAAAATAGCTGTAAAGGAGATATTGGTGCAAACAAATGGTTCTTTATTTATGTGTTCAATCCATATATATTCTTCCAAAAAACAATGAGTAAAAAAAAAGGAAAAGGCTATTGTTCCCATTTAAAAAAGGAACAAAACATTTGATAAATCGGAGTTCCAACTTTAAACGACGATAAACGTTTACTTGCATATCGAGAAATGTATTATAATATATCAAATTGAAGCCCGTACAGATTCAAAAAATCTGATTTGGCCCCACAAAGGAACCACATTTTTGTATCCAAATTCTATCGTTTACATCATTTACCGAGAGTTTTAAGTGTTTGTCTCACCATTTCCGTTGTACTTAATTTCTATTTTATTCAAAAGTTCCGTAAAGGAGATATTGGTACAAACAAAGGGTTCCTTATTTATTTGTTAAATCAATATCTATTCTTCCAAAATAAATAAGGGAAGAGAAAGAGAAAGGAGCTACTGTTCACATTTTAAAAAAGAATAAAACATTTGATAAATCATAATTTCAACTTTAAAAGATGATAACTTTTGACTCGGGTATTGAAACGACTATATTATTATATGAAACTAAAGCTCGAAGCGATTCACACAATATGAGATGGCCTCAAATTTGGAATATCATTTTTGTACCAAAATTTCAACATTTACCACATTTATTGAGGGTTTTTAGTTTTTTGCCAACCATTTCCGTTATACTTACTTTCGATTTTATTCAAAATAGCTGTAAAGGAGATATTGGTGCAAACAAATGGTTCTTTATTTATGTGTTCAATCCATATATATTCTTCCAAAAAACAACGAGTAAAGAAAAAGGAAAAGGCTATTGTTCCCATTTAAAAAAGGAACAAAACATTTGATAGATCGGAGTTCCAACTTTAAACGACGATAAAAGTTTACTTGTATATCGAGACAACTATTATAATATATCAAAATGAAGCCCGTACAGATTCAAAAAATCTGATTTGTCCCCACAAAGGAACCACATTTTTGTATCCAAATTCTATCGTTTACATCATTTACCGAGAGTTTTAAGTGTTTGTCTCACCATTTCCGTTGTACTTACTTTGTATTTTATTCAAAAGTGCCGTAAAGGAGATATTGGTTCAAACAAAGGGTTCTTTATTTCTGCGTTCAATCAATATCTATTCTTCCAAAAAAAATAAGGGAAGAGAAAGAGAAAGGAGCTACTGTTCACATTTTAAAAAAGAATAAAACATTTGATAAATCACCATTTCAACTTTAAAAGATGATAACTTTTGACTCGGGTATTGAAACGACTATATTATTATAAGAAACTAAAGCTCGAAGCGATTCACACAATATGAGATGGCCTCAAATTTGGAATATCATTTTTGTACAAAAATTTCAACATTTACATCATTTATTGAGGGTTTTTAGTTTTTTGCAAATCATTTCTGTTGTACTTACTTTTGAGTTTATTCAAAAGAGCCGTAAAGGAGATATTGGTGCTAACAAATGGTTCTTTATTTATGTGTTCAATCCCTATATATTCTTCCAAAAAAATGAGTAAAGAAAAAGGAAAAGGCTTGTGTTCCCATTTAAAAATGGAACAAAACATTTGATAAATCAGAGTTCCAACTTTAAACGACGATAAAAGTTTACTTGTATATCGAGACAACTATTATAATATATCAAAATGAAGCCCGTACAGATTCAAAAAATCTGATTTGGCCCCACAAAGGAACCACATTTTTGTATCCAAATTCTATCGTTTACATCATTTACCGAGAGTTTTAAGTGTTTGTCTCACCATTTCCGTTGTACTTACTTTGTATTTTATTCAAAAGTTCCGTAAAGGAGATATTGGTACAAACAAAGGGTTCCTTATTTATTTGTTCAATCAATATCTATTCTTCCAAAATAAATAAGGGAAGAGAAAGAGAAAGGAGCTACTGTTCACATTTTAAAAAAGAATAAAACATTTTATAAATCGCAATTTCTACTTTAAAAGATGATAACTTTTGACTCGGGTATTGAAACGACTATATTATTATATGAAACTAAAGCTCGTAGAAATTCACACAATATGAGATGGCCTCAAATTTGGAATATCATTTTTGTACCAAAATTTCAACATTTACATCATTTATTGAGGGTTTTTAGTTTTTTGCAAATCATTTCTGTTGTACTTACTTTTGAGTTTATTCAAAAGAGCCGTAAAGGAGATATTGGTGCTAACAAATGGTTCTTTATTTATGTGTTCAATCCCTATATATTCTTCCAAAAAAATGAGTAAAGAAAAAGGAAAAGGCTTGTGTTCCCATTTAAAAATGGAACAAAACATTTGATAAATCAGAGTTCCAACTTTAAACGACGATAAAAGTTTACTTGCATATCGAGAAATCTATTATAATATATCAAATTGAAGCACGTACCGATTCAAACAATCTGATATGGCCCCATAGAGGAACCATATTTTTGTACCCAAATTCCATCGTTTACATCATTTACCGAGGGTTTGAAGTGTTTCTCTCACCATTTCCGTTGTACTTACTTTGTATTTGATTCAAAAGTGCCATAAAGGAGATATTGGTGCAAACAAAGGGTTCTTTATTTATGCGTTCAATCAATATCTATTCGTCCAAAATAAATAAGGGAAGAGAAAGAGAAAGGAGCTACTGTTCACATTTTAAAAAAGAATAAAACATTTGATAAATCGCAATTTCTACTTTAAAAGATGATAACTTTTGACTCGGGTATTGAAACGACTATATTATTATATGAAACTAAAGCTCGTAGCAATTCACACAATATGAGATGGCCTCAAATTTGGAATATCAATTTTGTACCAAAATTTCAACATTTACATCATTTATTGAGGGTTTTTATTTTTTTGCCAACCATTTCCTTTGTACTTACTTTCGATTTTATTCAAAATAGCCGTAAAGGAGATATTGGTGCTAACAAATGGTTCTTTATTTATGTGTTCAATTCCTATATATTCTTCCAAAACAAATGAGTAAAGAAAAAATAAAAGGCTATTGTTCCCATTTAAAAAAGGAACAAAACATTTGATAAATGGGAGTTCCAACTTTAAACGACAATAAAAGTTTACTTGCATATCGAGCTACTACTATAATATATGAAAATGAAGCCCGTACCGATTCAAAAAATCCGATTTGGCCCCACAAAGGAACCACATTTTTGTACCCAAATTCCATAGTTTACATCATTTACCGAGGGTTTTATGTGTTTGTCTCACCATTTCTGTTGTACTTACTTTGTATTTTATTCAAAAGTGCCGTAAAGGAGATATTGGTTCAAACAAAGGGTTATTTATTTATGCATTCTATCAATATCTATTCTTCCAAAAAAAATAAGGGAAGAGAAAGTGAAATGAGCTACTGTTCACATTTTAAAAAAGAATAAAACATTTGATAAATCGCAATTCCAACTTTAAAAGATGATAACTTTTGACTCGGGTATTGAAACGACTATATTATTATATGAAACCGAAGCTCGAAGCGATTAACACAATATGAGATGGCCTCAAATTTGGAATATCATTTTTGTACCAAAATTTCAACATTTACATCATTTATTGAGGGTTTTTAGTTTTTTTCCAACCATTTTTGTTGTACTTGCTTTTGATTTTATTCAAAAGAGCCGTAAAGGAGATATTGGTGCTAACAAATGGTTCTTTATTTATATGTTCAATCCCTATATATTCTTCCATAAATATGAGTAAAGAAAAAATAAAAGGCAACTGTTCCCATTTAAAAATGAAACAAAACATTTGATAAATCGGAGTTCCAACTTTAAACGACAATAAAAGTTTACTTGTATATCGAGACAACTATTATAATATATCAAATTGAAGACTGCACCGATTCAAAAAATCTGATTTGGCCCCATAAAGGAACCACATTATTGTACCCAAATTCCATCGTTTCCATCATTTACCGAAGGTTTTAAGTGTTCGCCTCACCATTTCCGTTGTACTTACTCCCAATTTGTTTCAAAAGTTCCGTAAAGGAGATATTGGTATAAACAAAGGGTTCCTTATTTATGCGTTCAATCAATATCTATTCGTCCAAAATAAATAAGGGAAGAGAAAGAGAAAGGAGCTACTGTTCACATTTTAAAAAAGAATAAAACATTTGATAAATCGCAATTTCTACTTTAAAAGATGATAACTTTTGACTCGGGTATTGAAACGACTATATTATTATATGAAACTAAAGCTCGTAACGATTCACATAATATGAGATGGCCTCAAATTTGGAATATCATTTTTGTACCTAAATTTCATCATTTACATCATTTATTGAGGGTTTTTAGTTTTTTTACCACCATTTCCATTGTACTTACTTTTGATTTTATTCAAAAGAGCCGTAAAGGAGATATTGGTGCAATCAAATGGTTCTTTATTTATGTGTTCAATCCATATATATTCTTCCAAAAAACAAGGAGTAAAGAAAAAGGAAAAGGCTATTGTTCCCATTTAAAAAAGGAACAAAAGATTTGATAAATCGGAGTTCCAACTTTAAACGATGATAAAAGTTTACTTGTATATCGAGACAACTATTATAATATATCAAAATGAAGCCCGTACCGATTCAAAAAATCTGATTTGGCCCCATAAAGGAACCACATTTTTGTATCCAAATTCTATCGTTTACATCATTTACCGAGAGTTTTAAGTGTTTGTCTCACCATTTCCGTTGTACTTAATTTCTATTTTATTCAAAAGTTCCGTAAAGGAGATATTGGTACAAACAAAGGGTTCCTTATTTATTTGTTCAATCAATATCTATTCTTCCAAAATAAATAAGGGAAGAGAAAGAGAAAGGAGCTACTGTTCACATTTTAAAAAAGAATAAAACATTTGATAAATCACCATTTCAACTTTAAAAGATGATAACTTTTGACTCGGGTATTGAAACGACTATATTATTATATGCAACTAAAGCTCGAAGCGATTCACACAATATGAGATGGGCTCAAATTTGGAATATCATTTTTGTACAAAAATTTCAACATTTACATCATTTATTGAGGGTTTTTAGTTTTTTGCAAATCATTTCTGTTGTACTTACTTTTGAGTTTATTCAAAAGAGCCGTAAAGGAGATATTGGTGCTAACAAATGGTTCTTTATTTATGTGTTCAATCCCTATATATTCTTCCAAAAAAATGAGTAAAGAAAAAGGAAAAGGCTTGTGTTCCCATTTAAAAATGGAACAAAACATTTGATAAATCAGAGTTCCAACTTTAAACGACGATAAAAGTTTACTTGCATATCGAGAAATCTATTATAATATATCAAATTGAAGCACGTACCGATTCAAACAATCTGATATGGCCCCATAGAGGAACCATATTTTTGTACCCAAATTCCATCGTTTACATCATTTACCGAGGGTTTTAAGTGTTTCTCTCACCATTTCCGTTGTACTTACTTTGTATTTGATTCAAAAGTGCCATAAAGGAGATATTGGTGCAAACAAAGGGTTCTTTATTTATGCGTTCAATCAATATCTATTCGTCCAAAATAAATAAGGGAAGAGAAAGAGAAAGGAGCTACTGTTCACATTTTAAAAAAGAATAAAACATTTGATAAATCGCAATTTCTACTTTAAAAGATGATAACTTTTGACTCGGGTATTGAAACGACTATATTATTATATGAAACTAAAGCTCGTAGCAATTCACACAATATGAGATGGCCTCAAATTTGGAATATCATTTTTGTACCAAAATTTCAACATTTACATCATTTATTGAGGGTTTTTATTTTTTTGCCAACCATTTCCTTTGTACTTACTTTCGATTTTATTCAAAATAGCCGTAAAGGAGATATTGGTGCTAACAAATGGTTCTTTATTTATGTGTTCAATTCCTATATATTCTTCCAAAACAAATGAGTAAAGAAAAAATAAAAGGCTATTGTTCCCATTTAAAAAAGGAACAAAACATTTGATAAATGGGAGTTCCAACTTTAAACGACAATAAAAGTTTACTTGCATATCGAGCTACTACTATAATATATGAAAATGAAGCCCGTACCGATTCAAAAAATCTGATTTGGCCCCACAAAGGAACCACATTTTTGTACCCAAATTCCATAGTTTACATCATTTACCGAGGGTTTTATGTGTTTGTCTCACCATTTCTGTTGTACTTACTTTGTATTTTATTCAAAAGTGCCGTAAAGGAGATATTGGTTCAAACAAAGGGTTATTTATTTATGCGTTCTATCAATATCTATTCTTCCAAAAAAAATAAGGGAAGAGAAAGAGAAATGAGCTACTGTTTACATTTTAAAAAAGAATAAAACATTTGATAAATCGCAATTCCAACTTTAATAGATGATAACTTTTGACTCGGGTATTGAAACGACTATATTATTATATGAAACCGAAGCTCGAAGCGATTAACACAATATGAGATGGCCTCAAATTTGGAATATCATTTTTGTACCAAAATTTCAACATTTACATCATTTATTGAGGGTTTTTAGTTTTTTTCCAACCATTTTTGTTGTACTTGCTTTTGATTTTATTCAAAAGAGCCGTAAAGGAGATATTGGTGCTAACAAATGGTTCTTTATTTATATGTTCAATCCCTATATATTCTTCCATAAATATGAGTAAAGAAAAAATAAAAGGCAACTGTTCCCATTTAAAAATGAAACAAAACATTTGATAAATCGGAGTTCCAACTTTAAACGACAATAAAAGTTTACTTGTATATCGAGACAACTATTATAATATATCAAATTGAAGACTGCACCGATTCAAAAAATCTGATTTGGCCCCATAAAGGAACCACATTATTGTACCCAAATTCCATCGTTTCCATCATTTACCGAAGGTTTTAAGTGTTTGCCTCACCATTTCCGTTGTACTTACTCCCAATTTGTTTCAAAAGTTCCGTAAAGGAGATATTGGTATAAACAAAGGGTTCCTTATTTATGCGTTCAATCAATATCTATTCGTCCAAAATAAATAAGGGAAGAGAAAGAGAAAGGAGCTACTGTTCACATTTTAAAAAAGAATAAAACATTTGATAAATCGCAATTTCTACTTTAAAAGATGATAACTTTTGACTCGGGTATTGAAACGACTATATTATTATATGAAACTAAAGCTCGTAACGATTCACATAATATGAGATGGCCTCAAATTTGGAATATCATTTTTGTACCTAAATTTCAACATTTACATCATTTATTGAGGGTTTTTAGTTTTTTTTCCAACCATTTTTGTTGTACTTACTTTTGATTTTATTCAAAAAAGCCGTAAAGGAGATATTGGTGCTAACAAATGGTTCTTTATTTATGTGTTCAATCCATATATATTCTTCCAAAAAACAAGGAGTAAAGAAAAAGGAAAAGGCTATTGTTCCCATTTAAAAAAGGAACAAAACATTTGATAAATCGGAGTTCTAACTTTAAACGACGATAAAAGTTTACTTGTATATCGAGACAACTATTATAATATATCAAAATGAAGCCCGTACCGATTCAAAAAATCTGATTTGGCCCCACA
This sequence comes from Hippophae tibetana, assembly GCA_037013495.1. Taxonomy (NCBI): domain Eukaryota; kingdom Viridiplantae; phylum Streptophyta; class Magnoliopsida; order Rosales; family Elaeagnaceae; genus Hippophae; species Hippophae tibetana. Next base: position 49,054,352 of record CM072810.1, read on the forward strand.
AAGGAACCACATTTTTGTATCCAAATTCTATCGTTTACATCATTTACCGAGAGTTTTAAGTGTTTGTCTCACCATTTCCGTTGTACTTAATTTCTATTTTATTCAAAAGTTCCGTAAAGGAGATATTGGTACAAACAAAGGGTTCCTTATTTATTTGTTCAATCAATATCTATTCTTCCAAAATAAATAAGGGAAGAGAAAGAGAAAGGAGCTACTGTTCACATTTTAAAAAAGAATAAAACATTTGATAAATCACCATTTCAACTTTAAAAGATGATAACTTTTGACTCGGGTATTGAAACGACTATATTATTATATGAAACTAAAGCTCGAAGCGATTCACACAATATGAGATGGCCTCAAATTTGGAATATCATTTTTGTACAAAAATTTCAACATTTACATCATTTATTGAGGGTTTTTAGTTTTTTGCAAATCATTTCTGTTGTACTTACTTTTGAGTTTATTCAAAAGAGCCGTAAAGGAGATATTGGTGCTAACAAATGGTTCTTTATTTATGTGTTCAATCCCTATATATTCTTCCAAAAAAATGAGTAAAGAAAAAGGAAAAGGCTTGTGTTCCCATTTAAAAATGGAACAAAACATTTGATAAATCAGAGTTCCAACTTTAAACGACGATAAAAGTTTACTTGCATATCGAGAAATCTATTATAATATATCAAATTGAAGCACGTACCGATTCAAACAATCTGATATGGCCCCATAGAGGAACCATATTTTTGTACCCAAATTCCATCGTTTACATCATTTACCGAGGGTTTTAAGTGTTTCTCTCACCATTTCCGTTGTACTTACTTTGTATTTGATTCAAAAGTGCCATAAAGGAGATATTGGTGCAAACAAAGGGTTCTTTATTTATGCGTTCAATCAATATCTATTCGTCCAAAATAAATAAGGGAAGAGAAAGAGAAAGGAGCTACTGTTCACATTTTAAAAAAGAATAAAACATTTGATAAATCGCAATTTCTACTTTAAAAGATGATAACTTTTGACTCGGGTATTGAAACGACTATATTATTATATGAAACTAAAGCTCGTAGCAATTCACACAATATGAGATGGCCTCAAATTTGGAATATCATTTTTGTACCAAAATTTCAACATTTACATCATTTATTGAGGGTTTTTATTTTTTTGCCAACCATTTCCTTTGTACTTACTTTCGATTTTATTCAAAATAGCCGTAAAGGAGATATTGGTGCTAACAAATGGTTCTTTATTTATGTGTTCAATTCCTATATATTCTTCCAAAACAAATGAGTAAAGAAAAAATAAAAGGCTATTGTTCCCATTTAAAAAAGGAACAAAACATTTGATAAATGGGAGTTCCAACTTTAAACGACAATAAAAGTTTACTTGCATATCGAGCTACTACTATAATATATGAAAATGAAGCCCGTACCGATTCAAAAAATCTGATTTGGCCCCACAAAGGAACCACATTTTTGTACCCAAATTCCATAGTTTACATCATTTACCGAGGGTTTTATGTGTTTGTCTCACCATTTCTGTTGTACTTACTTTGTATTTTATTCAAAAGTGCCGTAAAGGAGATATTGGTTCAAACAAAGGGTTATTTATTTATGCGTTCTATCAATATCTATTCTTCCAAAAAAAATAAGGGAAGAGAAAGAGAAATGAGCTACTGTTTACATTTTAAAAAAGAATAAAACATTTGATAAATCGCAATTCCAACTTTAATAGATGATAACTTTTGACTCGGGTATTGAAACGACTATATTATTATATGAAACCGAAGCTCGAAGCGATTAACACAATATGAGATGGCCTCAAATTTGGAATATCATTTTTGTACCAAAATTTCAACATTTACATCATTTATTGAGGGTTTTTAGTTTTTTTCCAACCATTTTTGTTGTACTTGCTTTTGATTTTATTCAAAAGAGCCGTAAAGGAGATATTGGTGCTAACAAATGGTTCTTTATTTATATGTTCAATCCCTATATATTCTTCCATAAATATGAGTAAAGAAAAAATAAAAGGCAACTGTTCCCATTTAAAAATGAAACAAAACATTTGATAAATCGGAGTTCCAACTTTAAACGACAATAAAAGTTTACTTGTATATCGAGACAACTATTATAATATATCAAATTGAAGACTGCACCGATTCAAAAAATCTGATTTGGCCCCATAAAGGAACCACATTATTGTACCCAAATTCCATCGTTTCCATCATTTACCGAAGGTTTTAAGTGTTTGCCTCACCATTTCCGTTGTACTTACTCCCAATTTGTTTCAAAAGTTCCGTAAAGGAGATATTGGTATAAACAAAGGGTTCCTTATTTATGCGTTCAATCAATATCTATTCGTCCAAAATAAATAAGGGAAGAGAAAGAGAAAGGAGCTACTGTTCACATTTTAAAAAAGAATAAAACATTTGATAAATCGCAATTTCTACTTTAAAAGATGATAACTTTTGACTCGGGTATTGAAACGACTATATTATTATATGAAACTAAAGCTCGTAACGATTCACATAATATGAGATGGCCTCAAATTTGGAATATCATTTTTGTACCTAAATTTCAACATTTACATCATTTATTGAGGGTTTTTAGTTTTTTTTCCAACCATTTTTGTTGTACTTACTTTTGATTTTATTCAAAAAAGCCGTAAAGGAGATATTGGTGCTAACAAATGGTTCTTTATTTATGTGTTCAATCCATATATATTCTTCCAAAAAACAAGGAGTAAAGAAAAAGGAAAAGGCTATTGTTCCCATTTAAAAAAGGAACAAAACATTTGATAAATCGGAGTTCTAACTTTAAACGACGATAAAAGTTTACTTGTATATCGAGACAACTATTATAATATATCAAAATGAAGCCCGTACCGATTCAAAAAATCTGATTTGGCCCCACAAAGGAACCACATTTTTGTATCCAAATTCTATCGTTTACATCATTTACCGAGAGTTTTAAGTGTTTGTCTCACCATTTCCGTTGTACTTAATTTCTATTTTATTCAAAAGTTCCGTAAAGGAGATATTGGTACAAACAAAGGGTTCCTTATTTATTTGTTCAATCAATATCTATTCTTCCAAAATAAATAAGGGAAGAGAAAGAGAAAGGAGCTACTATTCACATTTTAAAAAAGAATAAAACATTTGATAAATCACCATTTCAACTTTAAAAGATGATAACTTTTGACTCGGGTATTGAAACGACTATATTATTATATGAAACTAAAGCTCGAAGCGATTCACACAATATGAGATGGCCTCAAATTTGGAATATCATTTTTGTACCAAAATTTCAACATTTACATCATTTAATGAGGGTTTTTATTTTTTTGCCAACCATTTCCTTTGTACTTACTTTCGATTTTATTCAAAATAGCCGTAAAGGAGATATTGGTGCTAACAAATGGTTCTTTATTTATGTGTTCAATTCCTATATATTCTTCCAAAACAAATGAGTAAAGAAAAAATAAAAGGCTATTGTTCCCATTTAAAAAAGGAACAAAACATTTGATAAATAGGAGTTCCAACTTTAAACGACAATAAAAGTTTACTTGCATATCGAGCTACTACTATAATATATGAAAATGAAGCCCGTACCGATTCAAAAAATCTGATTTGGCCCCACAAAGGAACCACATTTTTGTACCCAAATTCCATAGTTTACATCATTTACCGAGGGTTTTAAGTGTTTGTCTCACCATTTCTGTTGTACTTACTTTGTATTTTATTCAAAAGTGCCGTAAAGGAGATATTGGTTCAAACAAAGGGTTATTTATTTATGCGTTCTATCAATATCTATTCTTCCAAAAAAAATAAGGGAAGAGAAAGAGAAATGAGCTACTGTTCACATTTTAAAAAAGAATAAAACATTTGATAAATCGCAATTCCAACTTTAAAAGATGATAACTTTTGACTCGGGTATTGAAACGACTATATTATTATATGAAACCGAAGCTCGAAGCGATTCACACAATATGAGATGGCCTCAAATTTGGAATATCATTTTTGTACCAAAATTTCAACATTTACATCATTTATTGAGGGTTTTTAGTTTTTTTCCAACCATTTTTGTTGTACTTACTTTTGATTTTATTCAAAAGAGCCGTAAAGGAGATATTGGTGCTAACAAATGGTTCTTTATTTATATGTTCAATCCCTATATATTGTTCCATAAATATGAGTAAAGAAAAAATAAAAGGCAACTGTTCCCATTTAAAAATGAAACAAAACATTTGATAAATCGGAGTTCCAACTTTAAACGACAATAAAAGTTTACTTGTATATCGAGACAACTATTATAATATATCAAATTGAAGACTGCACCGATTCAAAAAATCTGATTTGGCCCCATAAAGGAACCACATTATTGTACCCAAATTCCATCGTTTCCATCATTTACCGAAGGTTTTAAGTGTTTGCCTCACCATTTCCGTTGTACTTACTCCCAATTTGTTTCAAAAGTTCCGTAAAGGAGATATTGGTATAAACAAAGGGTTCCTTATTTATGCGTTCAATCAATATCTATTCGTCCAAAATAAATAAGGGAAGAGAAAGAGAAAGGAGCTACTGTTCACATTTTAAAAAAGAATAAAACATTTGATAAATCGCAATTTCTACTTTAAAAGATGATAACTTTTGACTCGGGTATTGAAACGACTATATTATTATATGAAACTAAAGCTCGTAACGATTCACATAATATGAGATGGCCTCAAATTTGGAATATCATTTTTGTACCTAAATTTCAACATTTACATCATTTATTGAGGGTTTTTAGTTTTTTTTCCAACCATTTTTGTTGTACTTACTTTTGATTTTATTCAAAAAAGCCGTAAAGGAGATATTGGTGCTAACAAATGGTTCTTTATTTATGTGTTCAATCCATATATATTCTTCCAAAAAACAAGGAGTAAAGAAAAAGGAAAAGGCTATTGTTCCCATTTAAAAAAGGAACAAAACATTTGATAAATCGGAGTTCCAACTTTAAACGACGATAAAAGTTTACTTGTATATCGAGACAACTATTATAATATATCAAAATGAAGCCCGTACCGATTCAAAAAATCTGATTTGGCCCCACAAAGGAACCACATTTTTGTATCCAAATTCTATCGTTTACATCATTTACCGAGAGTTTTAAGTGTTTGTCTCACCATTTCCGTTGTACTTAATTTCTATTTTATTCAAAAGTTTCGTAAAGGAGATATTGGTACAAACAAAGGGTTCCTTATTTATTTGTTCAATCAATATCTATTCTTCCAAAATAAATAAGGGAAGAGAAAGAGAAAGGAGCTACTATTCACATTTTAAAAAAGAATAAAACATTTGATAAATCACCATTTCAACTTTAAAAGATGATAACTTTTGACTCGGGTATTGAAACGACTATATTATTATATGAAACTAAAGCTCGAAGCGATTCACACAATATGAGATGGCCTCAAATTTGGAATATCATTTTTGTACCAAAATTTCAACATTTACATCATTTATTGAGGGTTTTTATTTTTTTGCCAACCATTTCCTTTGTACTTACTTTCGATTTTATTCAAAATAGCCGTAAAGGAGATATTGGTGCTAACAAATGGTTCTTTATTTATGTGTTCAATTCCTATATATTCTTCCAAAACAAATGAGTAAAGAAAAAATAAAAGGCTATTGTTCCCATTTAAAAAAGGAACAAAACATTTGATAAATAGGAGTTCCAACTTTAAACGACAATAAAAGTTTACTTGCATATCGAGCTACTACTATAATATATGAAAATGAAGCCCGTACCGATTCAAAAAATCTGATTTGGCCCCACAAAGGAACCACATTTTTGTACCCAAATTCCATAGTTTACATCATTTACCGAGGGTTTTAAGTGTTTGTCTCACCATTTCTGTTGTACTTACTTTGTATTTTATTCAAAAGTGCCGTAAAGGAGATATTGGTTCAAACAAAGGGTTATTTATTTATGCGTTCTATCAATATCTATTCTTCCAAAAAAAATAAGGGAAGAGAAAGAGAAATGAGCTACTGTTCACATTTTAAAAAAGAATAAAACATTTGATAAATCGCAATTCCAACTTTAAAAGATGATAACTTTTGACTCGGGTATTGAAACGACTATATTATTATATGAAACCGAAGCTCGAAGCGATTCACACAATATGAGATGGCCTCAAATTTGGAATATCATTTTTGTACCAAAATTTCAACATTTACATCATTTATTGAGGGTTTTTAGTTTTTTTCCAACCATTTTTGTTGTACTTACTTTTGATTTTATTCAAAAGAGCCGTAAAGGAGATATTGGTGCTAACAAATGGTTCTTTATTTATATGTTCAATCCCTATATATTCTTCCATAAATATGAGTAAAGAAAAAATAAAAGGCAACTGTTCCCATTTAAAAATGAAACAAAACATTTGATAAATCGGAGTTCCAACTTTAAACGACAATAAAAGTTTACTTGTATATCGAGACAACTATTATAATATATCAAATTGAAGACTGCACCGATTCAAAAAATCTGATTTGGCCCCATAAAGGAACCACATTATTGTACCCAAATTCCATCGTTTCCATCATTTACCGAAGGTTTTAAGTGTTTGCCTCACCATTTCCGTTGTACTTACTCCCAATTTGTTTCAAAAGTTCCGTAAAGGAGATATTGGTATAAACAAAGGGTTCCTTATTTATGCGTTCAATCAATATCTATTCGTCCAAAATAAATAAGGGAAGAGAAAGAGAAAGGAGCTACTGTTCACATTTTAAAAAAGAATAAAACATTTGATAAATCGCAATTTCTACTTTAAAAGATGATAACTTTTGACTCGGGTATTGAAACGACTATATTATTATATGAAACTAAAGCTCGTAACGATTCACATAATATGAGATGGCCTCAAATTTGGAATATCATTTTTGTACCTAAATTTCAACATTTACATCATTTATTGAGGGTTTTTAGTTTTTTTTCCAACCATTTTTGTTGTACTTACTTTTGATTTTATTCAAAAAAGCCGTAAAGGAGATATTGGTGCTAACAAATGGTTCTTTATTTATGTGTTCAATCCATATATATTCTTCCAAAAAACAAGGAGTAAAGAAAAAGGAAAAGGCTATTGTTCCCATTTAAAAAAGGAACAAAACATTTGATAAATCGGAGTTCCAACTTTAAACGACGATAAAAGTTTACTTGTATATCGAGACAACTATTATAATATATCAAAATGAAGCCCGTACCGATTCAAAAAATCTGATTTGGCCCCACAAAGGAACCACATTTTTGTATCCAAATTCTATCGTTTACATCATTTACCGAGAGTTTTAAGTGTTTGTCTCACCATTTCCGTTGTACTTAATTTCTATTTTATTCAAAAGTTCCGTAAAGGAGATATTGGTACAAACAAAGGGTTCCTTATTTATACGTTCAATCAATATCTATTCTTCCAAAATAAATAAGGGAACAGAAAGAGAAAGGAGCTACTTTTCACATTTTAAAAAAGAATAAAAAATTTGATAAATCACAATTTCAACTTTAAAAGATGATAACTTTTGACTCGGGTATTGAAACGACTATATTATTATATGAAACCGAAGCGCTTAGCGATGCACACAATATGAGATGGCCTCAAATTTGGAATATCATTTTTGTACCTAAATTTCATCATTTACATCATTTATTGAGGGTTTTTAGTTTTTTGGCCACCATTTCCGTTGTACTTGCTTTCGATTTTATTCAAAAGAGCCGTAAAGGATATATTGGTGCAAACTAATGGTTCTTTATTTATGTGTTCAATCCCTATATATTCTTCCATAAATATGAGTAAAGAAAAAATAAAAGGCAACTGTTCCCATTTAAAAATGGAACAAAACATTTGATAAATCGGAGTTCCAACTTTAAACGACGATAAAAGTTTACTTGCATATCGAGAAATCTATTATAATATATGAAAATGAAGCCCGTACCGATTCAAAAAATCTGATTTGGCCCCACAAAGGAACCACATTTTTGTACCGAAATTCCATCGTTTACATCATTTACCGAGGGTTTTAAGTGTTTGTCTCACCATTTCTTTGTACTTACTCCCAATATTATTCAAAAGAGCCGTAAAGGAGATATTGGTGCTAACAAATGGTTCTTTATTTATATGTTCAATCCCTATATATTCTTCCATAAATATGAGTAAAGAAAAAGGAAAAGGCTATTGTTCCCATTTAAAAAAGGAACAAAACATTTGATAAATCGGAGTTCCAACTTTAAACGACGATAAAAGTTTACTTGCATATCGAGAAATCTATTATAATATATGAAAATGAAGCCCGTACCGATTCAAAAAATCTGATTTGGCCCCACAAAGGAACCACATTTTTGTACCGAAATTCCATCGTTTACATCATTTACCGAGGGTTTTAAGTGTTTGTCTCACCATTTCTTTGTACTTACTCCCAATTTTATTCAAAAGTGCCGTAAAGGAGATATTGGTTCAAACAAAGGGTTATTTATTTATGCGTTCAATCAATATCTATTCTTGCAAAAAAAAAAATAAGGGAAGAGAAAGAGAAAGGAGCAACTCTTCACATTTTAAAAAAGAATAAAACATTTGATAAATCGCAATTTCAACTTTAAAAGATGATAACTTTTGACTCGGGTATTGAAACGACTATATTATTATATGAAACCGAAGCTCGAATCGATTCACACAATATGAGATGGCCTCAAATTTGGAATATCATTTTTGTACCAAAATTTCAACATTTACATCATTTATTGAGGGTTTTTAGTTTTTTTCCAACCATTTCTGTTGTACTTACTTTTGATTTTATTAAAAAGAGCCGTAAAGGAGATATTGGTGCTAACAAATGGTTCTTTATTTATATGTTCAATCCCTATATATTCTTCCATAAATATGAGTAAAGAAAAAATAAAAGGCAACTGTTCCCATTTAAAAACGGAACAAAACATTTGATAAATCGGAGTTCCAACTTTAAACGACGATAAAAGTTTACTTGTATATCGAGACAACTATTATAATATATCAAATTGAAGACTGCACCGATTCAAAAAATCTGATTTGGCCCCATAAAGGAACCAAATTATTGTACCCAAATTCCATCGTTTACATCATTTACCGAAGGTTTTAAGTGTTTGCCTCACCATTTCCGTTGTACTCACTCCCAATTTGTTTCAAAAGTACCGTAAAGGAGATATTGGTACAAAAAAAGGGTTCCTTATTTATGCGTTCAATCAATATCTATTCCTCCAAAATAAATAAGGGAAGAGAAAGAGAAAGGAGCTACTGTTCACATTTTAAAAAAGAATAACACATTTGATAAATCGCAATTTCTACTTTAAAAGATGATAACTTTTGACTCGGGGATTGAAACGACTATATTATTATATGAAACTAAAGCTCATAACGATTCACACAATATGAGATGGCCTAAAATTTGGAATATCATTTTTGTACCTAAATTTCATCATTTACATCATTTATTGAGGGTTTTTAGTTTTTTGGCCACCATTTCCATTGTACTTACTTTCGATTTTATTCAAAAGAGCCGTAAAGGAGATATTGGAGCAACCAAATGGTTCTTTATTTATGTGTTCAATCCATATATATTCTTCCGAAAAACAATGTGTAAAGAAAAAGGAAAAGGCTATTGTTCCCATTTAAAAAAGGAACAAAACATTTGATAAATCGGAGTTCCTACTTTAAACGACGATAAAAGTTTACTTGTATATCGAGACAACTATTATAATATATCAAAATGAAGCCCGTACCGATTCAAAAAATCTGATTTGGCCCCACAAAGGAACCACATTTTTGTATCCAAATTCTATCGTTTACATCATTTACCGAGAGTTTTAAGTGTTTGTCTCACCATTTCCGTTGTACTTAATTTCTATTTTATTCAAAAGTTCCGTAAAGGAGATATTGGTACAAACAAAGGGTTCCTTATTTATTCGTTCAATCAATATCTATTCTTCCAAAATAAATAAGGGAAGAGAAAGAGAAAGGAGCTACTGTTCACATTTTAAAAAAGAATAAAACATTTGATAAATCGCAATTTCAACTTTAAAAGATGATAACTTTTGACTCGGGTATTGAAACGACTATATTATTATATGAAACCAAAGCTCGAAGCGATTCACACAATATGAGATGGCCTCAAATTTGGAATATCATTTTTGTACCAAAATTTCAACATTTACATCATTTATTGAGGGTTTTTAGTTTTTTGCCAACCATTTCCGTTATACTTACTTTCGATTTTATTCAAAATAGCTGTAAAGGAGATATTGGTGCTAACAAATGGTTCTTTATTTATGTGTTCAATTCCTATATATTCTTCCAAAACAAATGAGTAAAGAAAAAGGAAATGGCTATTGTTCCCATTTAAAAAAGGAACAAAACATTTGATAAATGGAAGTTCCAACTTTAAACGACAATAAAATTTTACTTCCATATCGAGCTACTATTATAATATATGAAAATGAAGCCCGTACCGATTCAAAAAATCTGATTTGGCCCCACAAAGGAACCACATTTTTGTACCGAAATTCCATCGTTTACATCATTTACCGAGGGTTTTAAGTGTTTGTCTCACCATTTCTTTGTACTTACTTTGTATTTTATTCAAAAGTGCCGTAAAGGAGATATTGGTTCAAACAAAGGGTTATTTATTTATGCGTTCAATCAATATCTATTCTTGCAAAAAAAATAAGGGAAGAGAAAGGGAAAGGAGCTACTGCTCACATTTTAAAAAAGAATAAAACATTTTATAAATCGCAATTTCAACTTTAAAAGATGATAACTTTTGACTCGGGTATTGAAACGACTATATTATTATATGAAACCAAAGCTCGAAGCGATTCACACAATATGAGATGGCCTCAAATTTGGAATATCATTTTTGTACCAAAATTTCAACATTTACATCATTTATTGAGGGTTTTTAATTTTTTGCCAATCATTTCTGTTGTACTTACTTTGATTTTATTCAAAAGAGCCGTAAAGGAGAAATTGGTGCTAACAAATGGTTCTTTATTTATATGTTCAATCCCTATATATTCTTCCATAATATGAGTAAAGAAAAAGGAAAAGGCTACTGTTCCCATTTAAAAATGGAACAAAACATTTGATAAATCAGAGTTCCAACTTTAAACGACGATAAAAGTTTACTTGTATATCGAGACAACTATTATAATATATCAAATTGAAGACTGCACCGATTCAAAAAATCTGATTTGGTCCCACAAAGGAACCACATTATTGTACCCAAATTCCATCATTTACATCATTTACCGAGGGTTTTAAGTGTTTGCCTCACCATTTCCGTTGTACTTACTCCCAATTTGTTTCAAAAGTTCCGTAAAGGAGATATTGGTACAAACAAAGGGTTCCTTATTTATGTGTTCAATCAATATCTATTCGTCCAAAATAAATAAGGGAAGAGAAAGAGAAAGGAGCTACTGTTCACATTTTAAAAAAGAATAAAACATTTGATAAATCGCAATTTCTACTTTAAAAGATGATAACTTTTGACTCGGGTATTGAAACGACTATATTATTATATGAAACTAAAGCTCGTAGCGATTCACACAATATGACATGGGCTCAAATTTGGAATATCATTTTTGTACCAAAATTTCAACATTTACATCATTTATTGAGGGTTTTTAGTTTTTTTGCAAATCATTTCTGTTGTACTTACTTTTGAGATTATTCAAAAGAGCCGTAAAGGAGATATTGGTGCTAACAAATGGTTCTTTATTTATATGTTCAATCCCTATATATTCTTCCATAAATATGAGTAAATAAAAAGGAAAAGGCTATTATTCCCATTTAAAAAAGGAACAAAACATTTGATAAAAGGGAGTTCCAACTTTAAACGACAATAAAATTTTACTTGCATATCGAGCTACTACTATAATATATGAAAATGAAGCCCGTACCGATTCAAAAAATCTGATTTGGCCCCACAAAGGAACCACATTTTTGTACCCAAATTCCATCGTTTACATCATTTACCGAGGGTTTTAAGTGTTTGTCTCACCATTTTTGTTGTACTTACTTTGTATTTTATTCAAAAGTGCCGTAAAGGAGATATTGGTTCAAACAAAGTGTTATTTATTTATGCGTTCTATCAATATCTATTCTTCCAAAAAAAAATAAGGGAAGAGAAAGAGAAAGGAGCTACTGTTCACATTTTAAAAAAGAATAAAACATTTGATAAATCGCAATTTCAACTTTAAAAGATGATAACTTTTGACTCGGGTATTGAAACGACTATATTATTATATGAAACTAAAGCTCGAAGCGATTCACACAATATGAGATGGCCTCAAATTTGGAATATCATTTTTGTACCAAAATTTCAACATTTACATCATTTATTGAGGGTTTTTAGTTTTTTGCCAATCATTTCTGTTGTACTTACTTTTGATTTTATTCAAAAGAGCCGTAAAGGAGATATTGGTGCTAACAAATGGTTCTTTATTTATATGTTCAATCCCTATATATACTTCCATAATATGAGTAAAGAAAAAGGGAAAGGCTACTGTTCCCATTTAAAAATGGAACAAAACATTTGATAAATCAGAGTTCCAACTTTAAACGACGATAAAAGTTTACTTGTATATCGAGACAACTATTATAATATATCAAATTGAAGACTGCACCGATTCAAAAAATCTGATTTGGTCCCACAAAGGAACCACAATATTGTACCCAAATTCCATCGTTTACATCATTTACCGAGGGTTTTAAGTGTTTGCCTCACCATTTCCGTTGTACTTACTCCCAATTTGTTTCAAAAGTTCCGTAAAGGAGATATTGGTATAAACAAAGGGTTCCTTATTTATGCGTTCAATCAATATCTATTCGTCCAAAATAAATAAGGGAAGAGAAAGAGAAAGGAGCTACTGTTCACATTTTAAAAAAGAATAAAACATTTGATAAATCGCAATTTCTACTTTAAAAGATGATAACTTTTGACTCGGGTATTGAAACGACTATATTATTATATGAAACCAAAGCTCGAAGCGATTCACACAATATGAGATGGCCTCAAATTTGGAATATCATTTTTGTACCAAAATTTCAACATTTACATCATTTATTGAGGGTTTTTAATTTTTTGCCAATCATTTCTGTTGTACTTACTTTGATTTTATTCAAAAGAGCCGTAAAGGAGAAATTGGTGCTAACAAATGGTTCTTTATTTATATGTTCAATCCCTATATATTCTTCCATAATATGAGTAAAGAAAAAGGAAAAGGCTACTGTTCCCATTTAAAAATGGAACAAAACATTTGATAAATCAGAGTTCCAACTTTAAACGACGATAAAAGTTTACTTGTATATCGAGACAACTATTATAATATATCAAATTGAAGACTGCACCGATTCAAAAAATCTGATTTGGTCCCACAAAGGAACCACATTATTGTACCCAAATTCCATCATTTACATCATTTACCGAGGGTTTTAAGTGTTTGCCTCACCATTTCCGTTGTACTTACTCCCAATTTGTTTCAAAAGTTCCGTAAAGGAGATATTGGTACAAACAAAGGGTTCCTTATTTATGTGTTCAATCAATATCTATTCGTCCAAAATAAATAAGGGAAGAGAAAGAGAAAGGAGCTACTGTTCACATTTTAAAAAAGAATAAAACATTTGATAAATCGCAATTTCTACTTTAAAAGATGATAACTTTTGACTCGGGTATTGAAACGACTATATTATTATATGAAACTAAAGCTCGTAGCGATTCACACAATATGACATGGGCTCAAATTTGGAATATCATTTTTGTACCAAAATTTCAACATTTACATCATTTATTGAGGGTTTTTAGTTTTTTTGCAAATCATTTCTGTTGTACTTACTTTTGAGTTTATTCAAAAGAGCCGTAAAGGAGATATTGGTGCTAACAAATGGTTCTTTATTTATATGTTCAATCCCTATATATTCTTCCATAAATATGAGTAAATAAAAAGGAAAAGGCTATTATTCCCATTTAAAAAAGGAACAAAACATTTGATAAAAGGGAGTTCCAACTTTAAACGACAATAAAATTTTACTTGCATATCGAGCTACTACTATAATATATGAAAATGAAGCCCGTACCGATTCAAAAAATCTGATTTGGCCCCACAAAGGAACCACATTTTTGTACCCAAATTCCATCGTTTACATCATTTACCGAGGGTTTTAAGTGTTTGTCTCACCATTTCTGTTGTACTTACTTTGTATTTTATTCAAAAGTGCCGTAAAGGAGATATTGGTTCAAACAAAGGGTTATTTATTTATGCGTTCTATCAATATCTATTCTTCCAAAAAAAATAAGGGAAGAGAAAGAGAAAGGAGCTACTGTTCACATTTTAAAAAAGAATAAAACATTTGATAAATCGCAATTTCAACTTTAAAAGATGATAACTTTTGACTCGGGTATTGAAACGACTATATTATTATATGAAACCGAAGCTCGAAGCGATTCACACAATATGAGATGGCCTCAAATTTGGAATATCATTTTTGTACCTAAATTTCATCATTTACATCATTTATTGAGGGTTTTTAGTTTTTTGGCCACCATTTCCATTGTACTTACTTTCGATTTTATTCAAAAGAGCCGTAAAGGAGATATTGGTGCAAACAAATGGTTCTTTATTTATGTGTTCAATCCATATATATTCTTCCAAAAAACAATGAGTAAAGAAAAAGGAAAAGGCTATTGTTCCCATTTAAAAAAGGAACAAAACATTTGATAAATCGGAGTTCCAACTTTAAACGACGATAAAAGTTTACTTGTATATCGAGACAACTATTATAATATATCAAAATGAAGCCCGTACCGATTCAAAAAATCTGATTTGGCCCCACAAAGGAACCACATTTTTGTATCCAAATTCTATCGTTTACATCATTTACCGAGAGTTTTAAGTGTTTGTCTCACCATTTCCGTTGTACTTAATTTCTATTTTATTCAAAAGTTCCGTAAAGGAGATATTGGTACAAGCAAAGGGTTCCTTATTTATTCGTTCAATCAATATCTATTCTTCCAAAATAAATAAGGGAAGAGAAAGAGAAAGGAGCTACTGTTCACATTTTAAAAAAGAATAAAACATTTGATAAATCACAATTTCAACTTTAAAAGATGATAACTTTTGACTCGGGTATTGAAACGACTATATTATTATATGAAACTAAAGCTCGAAGCGATTCACACAATATGAGATGGCCTCAAATTTGGAATATCATTTTTGTACCAAAATTTCAACATTTACATCATTTATTGAGGGTTTTTAGTTTTTTGCCAACCATTTCTGTTATACTTACTTTCGATTTTATTCAAAATAGCTGTAAAGGAGATATTGGTGCTAACAAATGGTTCTTTATTTATGTGTTCAATTCCTATATATTC
The DNA here is from genome assembly GCA_037013495.1 of Hippophae tibetana. Classification (NCBI taxonomy): domain Eukaryota; kingdom Viridiplantae; phylum Streptophyta; class Magnoliopsida; order Rosales; family Elaeagnaceae; genus Hippophae; species Hippophae tibetana. The sequence continues at coordinate 49,069,782 of CM072810.1, forward strand.
TTCCAAAACAAATGAGTAAAGAAAAAGGAAATGGCTATTGTTCCCATTTAAAAAAGGAACAAAACATTTGATAAATGTGAGTTCCAACTTTAAACGACAATAAAATTTTACTTCCATATCGAGCTACTATTATAATATATGAAAATGAAGCCCGTACCGATTCAAAAAATCTGATTTGGCCCCACAAAGGAACCACATTTTTGTACCGAAATTCCATCGTTTACATCATTTACCGAGGGTTTTAAGTGTTTGTCTCACCATTTCTTTGTACTTACTTTGTATTTTATTCAAAAGTGCCGTAAAGGAGATATTGGTTCAAACAAAGGGTTATTTATTTATGCGTTCAATCAATATCTATTCTTGCAAAAATAATAAGGGAAGAGAAAGAGAAAGGAGCTACTGTTCACATTTTAAAAAAGAATAAAACATTTGATAAATCGCAATTTCAACTTTAAAAGATGATAACTTTTGACTCGGGTATTGAAACGACTATATTATTATATGAAACGAAAGCTCGAAGCGATTCACACAATATGAGATGGCCTCAAATTTGGAATATCTTTTTGTACCAAAATTTCAACATTTACATCATTTATTGAGGGTTTTTAGTTTTTTGCCAATCAATTCTGTTGTACTTACTTTTGATTTTATTCAAAAGAGCCGTAAAGGAGATATTGGTTCTAACAAATGGTTCTTTATTTATATGTTCAATCCCTATATATTCTTCCATAATATGAGTAAAGAAAAAGGAAAAGGCTACTGTTCTCATTTAAAAATGGAACAAAACATTTGATAAATCAGAGTTCCAACTTTAAACGACGATAAAAGTTTACTTGTATATCGAGACAACTATTATAATATATCAAATTGAAGACTGCACCGATTCAAAAAATCTGATTTGGTCTCACAAAGGAACCACGTTATTGTACCCAAATTCCATCGTTTACATCATTTACCGAGGGTTTTAAGTGTTTGCCTCACCATTTCCGTTGTACTTACTCCCAATTTGTTTCAAAAGTTCCATAAAGGAGATATTGGTGCAAACAAAGGGTTCTTTATTTATGCGTTCAATCAATATCTATTCTTCCAAAAAAAATAAGGGAAGAGAAAAAGAAAGGAGCTATTGTTCACATTTTAAAAAAGAATAAAACATTTGATAAATCGCAATTTCTACTTTAAAAGATGATAACTTTTGACTCGGGTATTGAAACGATTATATTATTATATGAAACTAAAGCTCGTAACGATTCACATAATATGAGATGGCCTCAAATTTGGAATATCATTTTTGTACCTAAATTTCATCATTTACATCATTTATTGAGGGTTTTTAGTTTTTTGCAAATCATTTCTGTTGTACTTACTTTTGAGTTTATTGAAAAGAGCCGTAAAGGAGATATTGGTGCTAACAAATGGTTCTTTATTTATATGTTCAATCCCTATATATTCTTCCATAAATATGAGTCATGAAAATGGAAAAGGCTATTGTTCCCATTTAAAAAAGGAACAAAACATTTGATAAATGGGAGTTCCAACTTTCAACGACAATAAAATTTTACTTGCATATCGAGCTACTACTATAATATATGAAAATGTAGACCGTACCGATTCAAAAAATCGGATTTGGCCCCACAAAGGAACCACATTTTTGTACCCAAATTCCATCGTTTACATCATTTACCGAGGGTTTTAAGTGTTTGTCTCACCATTTCTGTTGTACTTACTTTGTATTTTATTCAAAAGTGCCGTAAAGGAGATATTGGTTCAAACAAAGGGTTATTTATTTATGCGTTCTATCAATATCTATTCTTCCAAAAAAAATAAGGGAAGAGAAAGAGAAAGGAGCTACTGTTCACATTTTAAAAAAGAATAAAACATTTGATAAATCGCAATTTCAACTTTAAAAGATGATAACTTTTGACTCGGGTATTGAAACGACTATATTATTATATGAAACCGAAGCTCGTAGCGATTCACACAATATGAGATGGCCTCAAATTTGGAATATCATTTTTGTACCTAAATTTCATCATTTACATCATTTATTGAGGGTTTTTAGTTTTTTGGCCACCATTTCCATTGTACTTACTTTCAATTTTATTCAAAAGAGCCGTAAAGGAGATATTGGTGCAAACAAATGGTTCTTTATTTATGTGTTCAATCCATATATATTCTTCCAAAAAACAATGAGTAAATAAAAAGGAAAAGGCTATTGTTCCCATTTAAAAATGGAACAAAACATTTGATAAATCGGAGTTCCAACTTTAAACGACGATAAACGTTTACTTGTATATCGAGACAACTATTATAATATATCAAATTGAAGACTGCACCGATTCAAAAAATCTGATTTGGCCCCATAAAGGAACCACATTATTGTACCCAAATTCCATCGTTTACATCATTTACCGAAGGTTTTAAGTGTTTGCCTCACCATTTCCGTTGTACTTACTCCCAATTTGTTTCAAAAGTTCCGTAAAGGAGATATTGGTACAAACAAAGGGTTCCTTATTTATGCATTCAATCAATATCTATTCCTCCAAAATAAATAAGGGAAGAGAAAGAGAAAGGAGCTACTGTTCACATTTTAAAAAAGAATAAAACATTTGATAAATCGCAATTTCTACTTTAAAAGATGATAACTTTTGAATCGGGTATTGAAACGACTATATTATTATATGAAACTAAAGCTCGTAACGATTCACACAATATGAGATGGCCTCAAATTTGGAATATCATTTTTGTACCTAAATTTCATCATTTACATCATTTATTGAGGGTTTTTAGTTTTTTAGCCACCATTTCCATTGTACTTACTTTCGATTTTATTCAAAAGAGCCGTAAAGGAGATATTGGTGCAAACAAATGGTTCTTTATTTATGTGTTCAATCCATATATATTCTTCCAAAAAACAATGAGTAAAGAAAAAGGAAAATGCCATTGTTCCCATTTAAAAAAGGAACAAAACATTTGATAAATCGGAGTTCCAACTTTGAACGACGATAAAAGTTTACCTGTATATCGAGACAACTATTATAATATATCAAAATGAAGCCCGTACCGATTCAAAAAATCTGATTTGGCCCCACAAAGGAACCACATTTTTGTATCCAAATTCTACCGTTTACATCATTTACCGAGAGTTTTAAGTGTTTGTCTCACCATTTCCGTTGTACTTAATTTCTATTTTATTCAAAAGTTCCGTAAAGGAGATATTGGTACAAACAAAGTGTTCGTTATTTATTCGTTCAATCAATATCTATTCTTCCAAAATAAATAAGGGAAGAGAAAGAGAAAGGAGCTACTGTTCACATTTTAAAAAAGAATAAAACATTTGATAAATAACAATTTCTACTTTAAAAGATGATAACTTTTGACTCGGGTATTGAAACGACTATATTATTATATGAAACTAAAGCTCGTAGCGATTCACACAATATGAGATGACCTCAAATTTGGAATATCATTTTTGTACCAAAATTTCAACATTTACATCATTTATTGAGGGTTTTTAGTTTTTTGCAAATCATTTCTGTTGCACTTAATTTTGAGTTTACTCAAAAGAGCCGTAAAGGAGATATTGGTGCTAACAAATGGTTCTTTATTTATATGTTCAATCCCTATATATTCTTCCATAAATATGAGTAAAGAAAATGGAAAAGGCTATTGTTCCCATTTAAAAAAGGAACAAAACATTTGATAAATGGGAGTTCCAACTTTAAACGACAATAACATTTTACTTGCATATCGAGCTACTACTATAATATATGAAAATGAAGCCCGTACCGATTCAAAAAATCTGATTTGGCCCCACAAAGGAACCACATTTTTGTACCCAAATTCCATCGTTTACATCATTTACCGAGGGTTTTAAGTGTTTGTCTCACCATTTCTGTTGTACTTACTTTGTATTTTATTCAAAAGTGCCGTAAAGGGGATATTGGTTCAAACAAAGGGTTATTTATTTATGCGTTCTATCAATATCTATTCTTCCAAAAAAAATAAGGGAAGAGAAAGAGAAAGGAGCTACTGTTCACATTTTAAAAAAGAATAAAACATTTGATAAATCGCAATTTCAACTTTAAAAGATGATAACTTTTGACTCGGGTATTGAAACGACTATATTATTATATGAAACCGAAGCTCGTAGCGATTCAAACAATATGAGATGGCCTCAAATTTGGAATATCATTTTTGTACCTAAATTTCATCATTTACATCATTTATTGAGGGTTTTTAGTTTATTGGCTACCATTTCCATTGTACTTACTTTCGATTTTATTCAAAAGAGCCGTAAAGGAGATATTGGTGCAAACAAATGGTTCTTTATTTATGTGTTCAATCCATATATATTCTTCCAAAAAACAATGAGTAAATAAAAAGGAAAAGGCTATTGTTCCCATTTAAAAATGGAACAAAACATTTGATAAATCAGAGTTCCAACTTTAAACGACGATAAAAGTTTACTTGTATATCGAGACAACTATTATAATATATCAAATTGAAGACTGGACCGATTCAAAAAATCTGATTTGGCCCCATAAAGGAACCACATTATTGTACCCAAATTCCATCGTTTACATCATTTACCGAAGGTTTTAAGTGTTTGCCTCACCATTTCCGTTGTACTTACTCCCAATTTGTTTCAAAAGTTCCATAAAGGAGATATTGGTACAAACAAAGGGTTCCTTATTTATGCGTTCAATCAATATCTATTCCTCCAAAATAAATAAGGGAAGAGAAAGAGAAAGGAGCTACTGTTCACATTTTAAAAAAGAATAAAACATTTGATAAATCGCAATTTCTACTTTAAAAGATGATAACTTTTGACTCGGGTATTCAAACGACTATATTATTATATGAAACCAAAGCTCGTAACGATTCACACAATATGAGATGGCCTCAAATTTGGAATATCATTTTTGTACCTAAATTTCATCATTTACATCATTTATTGAGGGTTTTTAGTTTTTTGGCCACCATTTCCATTGTACTTACTTTCGATTTTATTCAAAAGAGCCGTAAAGGAGATATTGGTGCAAACAAATGGTTCTTTATTTATGTGTTCAATCCATATATATTCTTCCAAAAAACAATGAGTAAAGAAAAAGGAAAAGGCTATTGTTCCCATTTAAAAAAGGAACAAAACATTTGATAAATCGGAGTTCCAACTTTAAACGACAATAAAAGTTTACTTGTATATCGAGACAACTATTATAATATATCAAAATGAAGCCCGTACCGATTCAAAAAATCTGATTTGGCCCCACAAAGGAACCACATTTTTGTATCCAAATTCTATCGTTTACATCATTTACCGAGAGTTTTAAGTGTTTGTCTCACCATTTCCGTTGTACTTAATTTCTATTTTATTCAAAAGTTCCGTAAAGGAGATATTGGTACAAGCAAAGGGTTCCTTATTTATTCGTTCAATCAATATCTATTCTTCCAAAATAAATAAGGGAAGAGAAAGAGAAAGGAGCTACTGTTCACATTTTAAAAAAGAATAAAACATTTGATAAATCACAATTTCAACTTTAAAAGATGATAACTTTTGACTCGGGTATTGAAACGACTATATTATTATATGAAACTAAAGCTCGAAGCGATTCACACAATATGAGATGGCCTCAAATTTGGAATATCATTTTTGTACCAAAATTTCAACATTTACATCATTTATTGAGGGTTTTTAGTTTTTTGCCAACCATTTCTGTTATACTTACTTTCGATTTTATTCAAAATAGCTGTAAAGGAGATATTGGTGCTAACAAATGGTTCTTTATTTATGTGTTCAATTCCTATATATTCTTCCAAAACAAATGAGTAAAGAAAAAGGAAATGGCTATTGTTCCCATTTAAAAAAGGAACAAAACATTTGATAAATGGGAGTTCCAACTTTAAACGACAATAAAATTTTACTTCCATATCGAGCTACTATTATAATATATGAAAATGAAGCCCGTACCGATTCAAAAAATCTGATTTGGCCCCACAAAGGAACCACATTTTTGTACCGAAATTCCATCGTTTACATCATTTACCGAGGGTTTTAAGTGTTTGTCTCACCATTTCTTTGTACTTACTTTGTATTTTATTCAAAAGTGCCGTAAAGGAGATATTGGTTCAAACAAAGGGTTATTTATTTATGCGTTCAATCAATATCTATTCTTGCAAAAAAAATAAGGGAAGAGAAAGAGAAAGGAGCTACTGTTCACATTTTAAAAAAGAATAAAACATTTGATAAATCGCAATTTCAACTTTAAAAGATGATAACTTTTGACTCGGGTATTGAAACGACTATATTATTATATGAAACGAAAGCTCGAAGCGATTCACACAATATGAGATGGCCTCAAATTTGGAATATCTTTTTGTACCAAAATTTCAACATTTACATCATTTATTGAGGGTTTTTAGTTTTTTGCCAATCAATTCTGTTGTACTTACTTTTGATTTTATTCAAAAGAGCCGTAAAGGAGATATTGGTTCTAACAAATGGTTCTTTATTTATATGTTCAATCCCTATATATTCTTCCATAATATGAGTAAAGAAAAAGGAAAAGGCTACTGTTCTCATTTAAAAATGGAACAAAACATTTGATAAATCAGAGTTCCAACTTTAAACGACGATAAAAGTTTACTTGTATATCGAGACAACTATTATAATATATCAAATTGAAGACTGCACCGATTCAAAAAATCTGATTTGGTCTCACAAAGGAACCACGTTATTGTACCCAAATTCCATCGTTTACATCATTTACCGAGGGTTTTAAGTGTTTGCCTCACCATTTCCGTTGTACTTACTCCCAATTTGTTTCAAAAGTTCCATAAAGGAGATATTGGTGCAAACAAAGGGTTCTTTATTTATGCGTTCAATCAATATCTATTCTTCCAAAAAAAATAAGGGAAGAGAAAAAGAAAGGAGCTATTGTTCACATTTTAAAAAAGAATAAAACATTTGATAAATCGCAATTTCTACTTTAAAAGATGATAACTTTTGACTCGGGTATTGAAACGATTATATTATTATATGAAACTAAAGCTCGTAACGATTCACATAATATGAGATGGCCTCAAATTTTGAATATCATTTTTGAACCTAAATTTCATCATTTACATCATTTATTGAGGGTTTTTAGTTTTTTGCAAATCATTTCTGTTGTACTTACTTTTGAGTTTATTCAAAAGAGCCGTAAAGGAGATATTGGTGCTAACAAATGGTTCTTTATTTATATGTTCAATCCCTATATATTCTTCCATAAATATGAGTCATGAAAATGGAAAAGGCTATTGTTCCCATTTAAAAAAGGAACAAAACATTTGATAAATGGGAGTTCCAACTTTCAACGACAATAAAATTTTACTTGCATATCGAGCTACTACTATAATATATGAAAATGTAGCCCGTACCGATTCAAAAAATCGGATTTGGCCCCACAAAGGAACCACATTTTTGTACCCAAATTCCATCGTTTACATCATTTACCGAGGGTTTTAAGTGTTTGTCTCACCATTTCTGTTGTACTTACTTTGTATTTTATTCAAAAGTGCCGTAAAGGAGATATTGGTTCAAACAAAGGGTTATTTATTTATGCGTTCTATCAATATCTATTCTTCCAAAAAAAATAAGGGAAGAGAAAGAGAAAGGAGCTACTGTTCACATTTTAAAAAAGAATAAAACATTTGATAAATCGCAATTTCAACTTTAAAAGATGATAACTTTTGACTCGGGTATTGAAACACCTATATTATTATATGAAACCGAAGCTCGTAGCGATTCACACAATATGAGATGGCCTCAAATTTGGAATATCATTTTTGTACCTAAATTTCATCATTTACATCATTTATTGAGGGTTTTTAGTTTTTTGGCCACCATTTCCATTGTACTTACTTTCAATTTTATTCAAAAGAGCCGTAAAGGAGATATTGGTGCAAACAAATGGTTCTTTATTTATGTCTTCAATCCATATATATTCTTCCAAAAAACAATGAGTAAATAAAAAGGAAAAGGCTATTGTTCCCATTTAAAAATGGAACAAAACATTTGATAAATCGGAGTTCCAACTTTAAACGACGATAAACGTTTACTTGTATATCGAGACAACTATTATAATATATCAAATTGAAGACTGCACCGATTCAAAAAATCTGATTTGGCCCCATAAAGGAACCACATTATTGTACCCAAATTCCATCGTTTACATCATTTACCGAAGGTTTTAAGTGTTTGCCTCACCATTTCCGTTGTACTTACTCCCAATTTGTTTCAAAAGTTCCGTAAAGGAGATATTGGTACAAACAAAGGGTTCCTTATTTATGCGTTCAATCAATATCTATTCCTCCAAAATAAATAAGGGAAGAGAAAGAGAAAGGAGCTACTGTTCACATTTTAAAAAAGAATAAAACATTTGATAAATCGCAATTTCTACTTTAAAAGATGATAACTTTTGAATCGGGTATTGAAACGACTATATTATTATATGAAACTAAAGCTCGTAACGATTCACACAATATGAGATGGCCTCAAATTTGGAATATCATTTTTGTACCTAAATTTCATCATTTACATCATTTATTGAGGGTTTTTAGTTTTTTGGCCACCATTTCCATTGTACTTACTTTCGATTTTATTCAAAAGAGCCGTAAAGGAGATATTGGTGCAAACAAATGGTTCTTTATTTATGTGTTCAATCCATATATATTCTTCCAAAAAACAATGAGTAAAGAAAAAGGAAAATGCCATTGTTCCCATTTAAAAAAGGAACAAAACATTTGATAAATCGGAGTTCCAACTTTGAACGACGATAAAAGTTTACCTGTATATCGAGACAACTATTATAATATATCAAAATGAAGCCCGTACCGATTCAAAAAATCTGATTTGGCCCCACAAAGGAACCACATTTTTGTATCCAAATTCTACCGTTTACATCATTTACCGAGAGTTTTAAGTGTTTGTCTCACCATTTCCGTTGTACTTAATTTCTATTTTATTCAAAAGTTCCGTAAAGGAGATATTGGTACAAACAAAGTGTTCGTTATTTATTCGTTCAATCAATATCTATTCTTCCAAAATAAATAAGGGAAGAGAAAGAGAAAGGAGCTACTGTTCACATTTTAAAAAAGAATAAAACATTTGATAAATAACAATTTCTACTTTAAAAGATGATAACTTTTGACTCGGGTATTGAAACGACTATATTATTATATGAAACTAAAGCTCGTAGCGATTCACACAATATGAGATGACCTCAAATTTGGAATATCATTTTTGTACCAAAATTTCAACATTTACATCATTTATTGAGGGTTTTTAGTTTTTTGCAAATCATTTCTGTTGCACTTAATTTTGAGTTTACTCAAAAGAGCCGTAAAGGAGATATTGGTGCTAACAAATGGTTCTTTATTTATATGTTCAATCCCTATATATTCTTCCATAAATATGAGTAAAGAAAATGGAAAAGGCTATTGTTCCCATTTAAAAAAGGAACAAAACATTTGATAAATGGGAGTTCCAACTTTAAACGACAATAAAATTTTACTTGCATATCGAGCTACTACTATAATATATGAAAATGAAGCCCGTACCGATTCAAAAAATCTGATTTGGCCCCACAAAGGAACCACATTTTTGTACCCAAATTCCATCGTTTACATCATTTACCGAGGGTTTTAAGTGTTTGTCTCACCATTTCTGTTGTACTTACTTTGTATTTTATTCAAAAGTGCCGTAAAGGGGATATTGGTTCAAACAAAGGGTTATTTATTTATGCGTTCTATCAATATCTATTCTTCCAAAAAAAATAAGGGAAGAGAAAGAGAAAGGAGCTACTGTTCACATTTTAAAAAAGAATAAAACATTTGATAAATCGCAATTTCAACTTTAAAAGATGATAACTTTTGACTCGGGTATTGAAACGACTATATTATTATATGAAACCGAAGCTCGTAGCGATTCAAACAATATGAGATGGCCTCAAATTTGGAATATCATTTTTGTACCTAAATTTCATCATTTACATCATTTATTGAGGGTTTTTAGTTTATTGGCTACCATTTCCATTGTACTTACTTTCGATTTTATTCAAAAGAGCCGTAAAGGAGATATTGGTGCAAACAAATGGTTCTTTATTTATGTGTTCAATCCATATATATTCTTCCAAAAAACAATGAGTAAATAAAAAGGAAAAGGCTATTGTTCCCATTTAAAAATGGAACAAAACATTTGATAAATCAGAGTTCCAACTTTAAACGACGATAAAAGTTTACTTGTATATCGAGACAACTATTATAATATATCAAATTGAAGACTGGACCGATTCAAAAAATCTGATTTGGCCCCATAAAGGAACCACATTATTGTACCCAAATTCCATCGTTTACATCATTTACCGAAGGTTTTAAGTGTTTGCCTCACCATTTCCGTTGTACTTACTCCCAATTTGTTTCAAAAGTTCCGTAAAGGAGATATTGGTACAAACAAAGGGTTCCTTATTTATGCGTTCAATCAATATCTATTCCTCCAAAATAAATAAGGGAAGAGAAAGAGAAAGGAGCTACTGTTCACATTTTAAAAAAGAATAAAACATTTGATAAATCGCAATTTCTACTTTAAAAGATGATAACTTTTGACTCGGGTATTCAAACGACTATATTATTATATGAAACCAAAGCTCGTAACGATTCACACAATATGAGATGGCCTCAAATTTGGAATATCATTTTTGTACCTAAATTTCATCATTTACATCATTTATTGAGGGTTTTTAGTTTTTTGGCCACCATTTCCATTGTACTTACTTTCGATTTTATTCAAAAGAGCCGTAAAGGAGATATTGGTGCAAACAAATGGTTCTTTATTTATGTGTTCAATCCATATATATTCTTCCAAAAAACAATGAGTAAAGAAAAAGGAAAAGGCTATTGTTCCCATTTAAAAAAGGGACAAAACATTTGATAAATCGGAGTTCCAACTTTGAACGACGATAAAAGTTTACCTGTATATCGAGACAACTATTATAATATATCAAAATGAAGCCCGTACCGATTCAAAAAATCTGATTTGGCCCCACAAAGGAACCACATTTTTGTATCCAAATTCTATCGTTTACATCATTTACCGAGAGTTTTAAGTGTTTGTCTCACCATTTCCGTTGTACTTAATTTCTATTTTATTAAAAAGTTCCGTAAAGGAGATATTGGTACAAACAAAGGGTTCGTTATTTATTCGTTCAATCAATATCTATTCTTCCAAAATAAATAAGGGAAGAGAAAGAGAAAGGAGCTACTGTTCACATTTTAAAAAAGAATAAAACATTTGATAAATAACAATTTCAACTTTAAAAGATGATAACTTTTGACTCGGGTATTGAAACGACTATATTATTATATGAAACTAAAGCTCGAAGTGATTCACACAATATGAGATGGCCTCAAATTTGGAATATCATTTTTGTACCAAAATTTCAACATTTACATCATTTATTGAGGGTTTTTAGTTTTTTGCCAACCATTTCTGTTATACTTACTTTCGATTTTATTCAAAATAGCTGTAAAGGAGATATTGGTGCTAACAAATGGTTCTTTATTTATGTGTTCAATTCCTATATATTCTTCCAAAACAAATGAGTAAAGAAAAAGGAAATGGCTATTTTTCCCATTTAAAAAAGGAACAAAACATTTGATAAATGGGAGTTCCAACTTTAAACGACAATAAAATTTTACTTCCATATCGAGCTAATATTATAATATATGAAAATGAACCCCTACCGATTCAAAAAATCTGATTTGGCCCCACAAAGGAACCACATTTTTGTACCGAAATTCCATAGTTTACATCATTTACCGAGGGTTTTAAGTGTTTGTCTCACCATTTCTTTGTACTTACTTTGTATTTTATTGAAAAGTGCCGTAAAGGAGATATTGGTTCAAACAAAGGGTTATTTATTTATGCGTTCAATGAATATCTATTCTCGCAAAATAAATAAGGGAAGAGAAAGAGAAAGGAGCTACTGTTGACATTTTAAAAAAGAATAAAACATTTGATAAATCGCAATTTCTATTTTTAAAAGATGATAACTTTTGACTCGGGTATTCAAACGACTATATTATTATATGAAACTAAAGCTCTTAGCGATTCACACAATATGAGATGGGCTCAAATTTGGAATATCATTTTTGTACCAAAATTTCAACATTTACATCATTTATTGAGGGTTTTTAGTTTTTTGCAAATCATTTCTGTTGTACTTACTTTTGAGTTTATTCAAAAGAGCCGTAAAGGAGATATTGGTCCTAACAAATGGTTCTTTATTTATATGTTCAATCCCTATATATTCTTCCATAAATATGAGTAAAGAAAAAGGAAAAGGCTACTGTTCCCATTTAAAAATGGAAAAAAACATTTGATAAATCGGAGTTCCAACTTTAAACGACGATAAAAGTTTACTTGTATATCGAGACAACTATTATAATATATCAAATTGAAGACTGCACCGATTCAAAAAATCTGATTTGGTCCCACAAAGGAACCACATTATTGTACCCAAATTCCATCGTTTACATCAATTACCGAGGATTTTAAGTGTTTGCCTCACCATTTCCGTTGTACTTACTCCCAATTTGTTTCAAAAGTTCTGTAAAAGAGATATTGGTACAAACAAAGGGTTCCTTATTTATGTGTTCAATCAATATCTATTCCTCCAAAATAAATAAGGGAAGAGAAAGAGAAAGGAGCTACTGTTCACATTTTAAAAAAGAATAAAACATTTGATAAATCGCAATTTCAACTTTAAAAGATGATAACTTTTGACTCGGGTATTGAAACGACTATATTATTATATGAAACCAAAGCTCGAAGCGATTCACACAATATGAGATGGCCTCAAATTTGGAATATCATTTTTGTACCAAAATTTCAACATTTACATCATTTATTGAGGGTTTTTAGTTTTTTGCCAATCATTTCTGTTGTACTTACTTTTGATTTTATTCAAAAGAGCCGTAAAGGAGATATTGGTGCTAACAAATGGTTCTTTATTTATATGTTCAATCCCTATATATTCTTCCATAATATGAGTAAAGAAAAAGGAAAAGGCTACTGTTCCCATTTAAAACTGGAACAAAACATTTTATAAATCAGAGTTCCAACTATAAACGACGATAAAAGTTTACTTGTATATCGTGACAACTATTATAATATATCAAATTGAAGACTGCACCGATTCAAAAAATCTGATTTGGTCCCACAAAGGAACCACATTATTGTACCCAAATTCCATCGTTTACATCAATTACCGAGGATTTTAAGTGTTTGCCTCACCATTTCCGTTGTACTTACTCCCAATTTGTTTCAAAAGTTCGGTAAAGGAGATATTGGTACAAACAAAGGGTTCCTTATTTATGTGTTCAATCAATATCTATTCCTCCAAAATAAATAAGGGAAGAGAAAGAGAAAGGAGCTACTGTTCACATTTTAAAAAAGAATAAAACATTTGATAAATCGCAATTTCTACTTTAAAAGATGATAACTTTTGACTCGGGTATTGAAACGACTATATTATTATATGAAACTAAAGCTCGTAGCGATTCACACAATATGAGATGGGCTCAAATTTGGAATATCATTTTTGTACCAAAATTTCAACATTTACATCATTTATTGAGGGTTTTTATTTTATTGCCAACCATTTTCGTTGTACTTACTTTCGATTTTATTCAAAATAGCCGTAAAGGAGATATTGGTGCTAACAAATGGTTCTTTATTTATGTGTTCAATTCCTATATATTCTTCCAAAACAAATGAGTAAAGAAAAAATAAAAGGCTATTGTTCCCATTTAAAAAAGGAACAAAACATTTGATAAATGGGAGTTCCAAATTTAAACGACGATAAAATTTTACTTGCATATCGAGACAACTATTATAATATATCAAAATGAAACTCGTACCGATTCAAAAAATCTGATTTGGCCCCACAAAGGAACCACATTTTTGTACCCAAATTCCATCGTTTAGATCATTTACCGAGGGTTTTAAGTGTTTGTCTCACCATTTCGGTTGTACTTACTTTGTGTTTTATTCAAAAGTGCCGTAAAGGAGATATTGATTCAAACAAAGGGTTCTTTATTTATGCGTTCTATCAATATCTATTCTTCCAAAAAAATAAGGGAAGAGAAAGAGAAAGGAGCTACTGTTCAAATTTTAAAAAAGAATAAAACATTTGATAAATCGCAATTTCAACTTTAAAAGATGATAACTTTTGACTAGGGTATTGAACCGACTATATTATTATATGAAACCGAAGCTCGAAGCGATTAACACAATGTGAGATGGCCTCAAATTTGGAATATCCTTTTTGTACCAAAATTTTAACATTTACATCATTTATTGAGGGTTTTTAGTTTTTTCCCAACAATTTCTGTTGTACTCACTTTTGATTTTATTCAAAAGAGCCGTAAAAGAGATATTGGTGCTAACAAATGGTTCTTTATTTATATGTTCAATCCCTTTATATTCTTCCATAAATATGAGTAAAGAAAAAGGAAAAGGCTACTGTTCCCATTTAATAATAGAACAAAACATTTGATAAATCGGAGTTCCAACTTTAAACGACGATAAAAGTTTACTTGTATATCGAGACAACTATTATAATATATCAAATTGAAGACTGCACCGATTCAAAAAATCGGATTTGGCCCCACAAAGGAACCACATTATTGTACCCAAATTCCATCGTTTACATCATTTACCGAGAGTTTTAAGTGTTTGCCTCACCATTTCCGTTGTACTTACTCCCAATTTGTTTCAAAAGAGCCGTAATGGAGATTTTGGTGCAAAAAAAGGGTTCTTTATTTATGTGTTCCATAAATATCAATGCTTCCAAATAAAAATAAGGGTAGAGAAAATTAAAGGAGCTACTGTTCACATTTTAAAAAAGAATAAAACATTTGATAAATCGCAATTTCAACTTTAAAAGATGATAACATTTGACTCGGGTATTGAAACGACTATATTATTATATGAAACCGAAGCTCGTAGCGATTCACACAATATGAGATGGCCTGAAATTTGGAATATCTTTTTTGTACCAAAATTTCATCATTTACATCATTTATTGAGGGTTTTTAGTTTTTTGGCCACCATTTCCATTGTACTTACTTTCGATTTTATTCAAAAGAGCCGTAAAGGAGATATTGGTGCAAACAAATGGTTCTTTATTTATGTGTTCAATCCATATATATTCTTCCAAAAAACAATGAGTAAAGAAAAAGGAAAAGGCTATTGTTCCCATTTAAAAAAGGAACAAAACATTTGATAAATCGGAGTTCCAACTTTAAACGACGATAAAAGTTTACCTGTATATCGAGACAACTATTATAATATATCAAAATGAAGCCCGTACCGATTCAAAAAATCTGATTTGGCCCCACAAAGGAACCACATTTTTGTATCCAAATTCTACCATTTACATCATTTACCGAGAGTTTTAAGTGTTTGTCTCACCATTTCCGTTGTACTTAATTTCTATTTTATTCAAAAGTTCCGTAAAGGAGATATTGGTACAAACAAAGGGTTCCTTATTTATTCGTTCAATCAATATCTATTCTTCCAAAATAAATAAGGGAAGAGAAAGAGAAAGGAGCTACTGTTCACATTTTAAAAAAGAATAAAACATTTGATAAATCGCAATTTCAACTTTAAAAGATGATAACTTTTGACTCGGGTATTGAAACGACTATATTATTATATGAAACCAAAGCTCGAAGCGATTCACACAATATGAGATGGCCTCAAATTTGGAATATTATTTTTGTACCAAAATTTCAACATTTACATCATTTATTGAGGGTTTTTAGTTTTTTGCCAATCATTTCTGTTGTACTTACTTTTGATTTTATTCAAAAGAGCCGTAAAGGAGATATTGGTGCTAACAAATGGTTCTTTATTTATATGTTCAATCCCTATATATTCTTCCATAATATGAGTAAAGAAAAAGGAAAAGGCTACTGTTCCCATTTAAAACTGGAACAAAACATTTTATAAATCAGAGTTCCAACTATAAACGACGATAAAAGTTTACTTGTATATCGTGACAACTATTATAATATATCAAATTGAAGACTGCACCGATTCAAAAAATCTGATTTGGTCCCACAAAGGAACCACATTATTGTACCCAAATTCCATCGTTTACATCAATTACCGAGGATTTTAAGTGTTTGCCTCACCATTTCCGTTGTACTTACTCCCAATTTGTTTCAAAAGTTCGGTAAAGGAGATATTGGTACAAACAAAGGGTTCCTTATTTATGTGTTCAATCAATATCTATTCCTCCAAAATAAATAAGGGAAGAGAAAGAGAAAGGAGCTACTGTTCACATTTTAAAAAAGAATAAAACATTTGATAAATCGCAATTTCTACTTTAAAAGATGATAACTTTTGACTCGTGTATTGAAACGACTATATTATTATATGAAACTAAAGCTCGTAGCGATTCACACAATATGAGATGGGCTCAAATTTGGAATATCATTTTTGTACCAAAATTTCAACATTTACATCATTTATTGAGGGTTTTTATTTTATTGCCAACCATTTTCGTTGTACTTACTTTCGATTTTATTCAAAATAGCCGTAAAGGAGATATTGGTGCTAACAAATGGTTCTTTATTTATGTGTTCAATTCCTATATATTCTTCCAAAACAAATGAATAAAGAAAAAATAAAAGGCTATTGTTCCCATTTAAAAAAGGAACAAAACATTTGATAAATGGGAGTTCCAAATTTAAACGACGATAAAATTTTACTTGCATATCGAGACAACTATTATAATATATCAAAATGAAACTCGTACCGATTCAAAAAATCTGATTTGGCCCCACAAAGGAACCACATTTTTGTACCCAAATTCCATCGTTTAGATCATTTACCGAGGGTTTTAAGTGTTTGTCTCACCATTTCGGTTGTACTTACTTTGTGTTTTATTCAAAAGTGCCGTAAAGGAGATATTGATTCAAACAAAGGGTTCTTTATTTATGCGTTCTATCAATATCTATTCTTCCAAAAAAATAAGGGAAGAGAAAGAGAAAGGAGCTACTGTTCAAATTTTAAAAAAGAATAAAACATTTGATAAATCGCAATTTCAACTTTAAAAGATGATAACTTTTGACTAGGGTATTGAAACGACTATATTATTATATGAAACCGAAGCTCGAAGCGATTAACACAATGTGAGATGGCCTCAAATTTGGAATATCCTTTTTGTACCAAAATTTCAACATTTACATCATTTATTGAGGGTTTTTAGTTTTTTCCCAACAATTTCTGTTGTACTCACTTTTGATTTTATTCAAAAGAGCCGTAAAAGAGATATTGGTGCTAACAAATGGTTCTTTATTTATATGTTCAATCCCTTTATATTCTTCCATAAATATGAGTAAAGAAAAAGGAAAAGGCTACTGTTCCCATTTAATAATAGAACAAAACATTTGATAAATCGGAGTTCCAACTTTAAACGACGATAAAAGTTTACTTGTATATCGAGACAACTATTATAATATATCAAATTGAAGACTGCACCGATTCAAAAAATCGGATTTGGCCCCACAAAGGAACCACATTATTGTACCCAAATTCCATCGTTTACATCATTTACCGAGAGTTTTAAGTGTTTGCCTCACCATTTCCGTTGTACTTACTCCCAATTTGTTTCAAAAGAGCCGTAATGGAGATTTTGGTGCAAAAAAAGGGTTCTTTATTTATGTGTTCCATAAATATCAATGCTTCCAAATAAAAATAAGGGTAGAGAAAATTAAAGGAGCTACTGTTCACATTTTAAAAAAGAATAAAACATTTGATAAATCGCAATTTCAACTTTAAAAGATGATAACATTTGACTCGGGTATTGAAACGACTATATTATTATATGAAACCGAAGCTCGTAGCGATTCACACAATATGAGATGGCCTGAAATTTGGAATATCTTTTTTGTACCAAAATTTCATCATTTACATCATTTATTGAGGGTTTTTAGTTTTTTGGCCACCATTTCCATTGTACTTACTTTCGATTTTATTCAAAAGAGCCGTAAAGGAGATATTGGTACAAACAAAGGGTTCCTTATTTATTCGTTCAATCAATATCTATTCTTCCAAAATAAATAAGGGAAGAGAAAGAGAAAGGAGCTACTGTTCACATTTTAAAAAAGAATAAAACATTTGATAAATCGCAATTTCAACTTTAAAAGATGATAACTTTTGACTCGGGTATTGAAACGACTATATTATTATATGAAACCAAAGCTCGAAGCGATTCACACAATATGAGATGGCCTCAAATTTGGAATATCATTTTTGTACCAAAATTTCAACATTTACATCATTTATTGAGGGTTTTTAGTTTTTTGCCAATCATTTCTGTTGTACTTACTTTTGATTTTATTCAAAAGAGCCGTAAAGGAGATATTGGTGCTAACAAATGGTTCTTTATTTATATGTTTAATCCCTATATATTCTTCCATAATATGAGTAAAGAAAAAGGAAAAGGCTACTGTTCCCATTTAAAACTGGAACAAAACATTTTATAAATCAGAGTTCCAACTATAAACGACGATAAAAGTTTACTTGTATATCGTGACAACTATTATAATATATCAAATTGAAGACTGCACCGATTCAAAAAATCTGATTTGGTCCCACAAAGGAACCACATTATTGTACCCAAATTCCATCGTTTACATCAATTACCGAGGATTTTAAGTGTTTGCCTCACCATTTCCGTTGTACTTACTCCCAATTTGTTTCAAAAGTTCGGTAAAGGAGATATTGGTACAAACAAAGGGTTCCTTATTTATGTGTTCAATCAATATCTATTCCTCCAAAATAAATAAGGGAAGAGAAAGAGAAAGGAGCTACTGTTCACATTTTAAAAAAGAATAAAACATTTGATAAATCGCAATTTCTACTTTAAAAGATGATAACTTTTGACTCGGGTATTGAAACGACTATATTATTATATGAAACTAAAGCTCGTAGCGATTCACACAATATGAGATGGGCTCAAATTTGGAATATCATTTTTGTACCAAAATTTCAACATTTACATCATTTATTGAGGGTTTTTATTTTATTGCCAACCATTTTCGTTGTACTTACTTTCGATTTTATTCAAAATAGCCGTAAAGGAGATATTGGTGCTAACAAATGGTTCTTTATTTATGTGTTCAATTCCTATATATTCTTCCAAAACAAATGAGTAAAGAAAAAATAAAAGGCTATTGTTCCCATTTAAAAAAGGAACAAAACATTTGATAAATGGGAGTTCCAAATTTAAACGACGATAAAATTTTACTTGCATATCGAGACAACTATTATAATATATCAAAATGAAACTCGTACCGATTCAAAAAATCTGATTTGGCCCTACAAAGGAACCACATTTTTGTACCCAAATTCCATCGTTTAGATCATTTACCGAGGGTTTTAAGTGTTTGTCTCACCATTTCGGTTGTACTTACTTTGTGTTTTATTCAAAAGTGCCGTAAAGGAGATATTGATTCAAACAAAGGGTTCTTTATTTATGCGTTCTATCAATATCTATTCTTCCAAAAAAATAAGGGAAGAGAAAGAGAAAGGAGCTACTGTTCAAATTTTAAAAAAGAATAAAACATTTGATAAATCGCAATTTCAACTTTGAAAGATGATAACTTTTGACTAGGGTATTGAAACGACTATATTATTATATGAAACCGAAGCTCGAAGCGATTAACACAATGTGAGATGGCCTCAAATTTGGAATATCCTTTTTGTACCAAAATTTCAACATTTACATCATTTATTGAGGGTTTTTAGTTTTTTCCCAACAATTTCTGTTGTACTCACTTTTGATTTTATTCAAAAGAGCCGTAAAAGAGATATTGGTGCTAACAAATGGTTCTTTATTTATATGTTCAATCCCTTTATATTCTTCCATAAATATGAGTAAAGAAAAAGGAAAAGGCTACTGTTCCCATTTAATAATAGAACAAAACATTTGATAAATCGGAGTTCCAACTTTAAACGACGATAAAAGTTTACTTGTATATCGAGACAACTATTATAATATATCAAATTGAAGACTGCACCGATTCAAAAAATCGGATTTGGCCCCACAAAGGAACCACATTATTGTACCCAAATTCCATCGTTTACATCATTTACCGAGAGTTTTAAGTGTTTGCCTCACCATTTCCGTTGTACTTACTCCCAATTTGTTTCAAAAGAGCCGTAATGGAGATTTTGGTGCAAAAAAAGGGTTCTTTATTTATGTGTTCCATAAATATCAATGCTTCCAAATAAAAATAAGGGTAGAGAAAATTAAAGGAGCTACTGTTCACATTTTAAAAAAGAATAAAACATTTGATAAATCGCAATTTCAACTTTAAAAGATGATAACATTTGACTCGGGTATTGAAACGACTATATTATTATATGAAACCGAAGCTCGTAGCGATTCACACAATATGAGATGGCCTGAAATTTGGAATATCTTTTTTGTACCAAAATTTCATCATTTACATCATTTATTGAGGGTTTTTAGTTTTTTGGCCACCATTTCCATTGTACTTACTTTCGATTTTATTCAAAAGAGCCGTAAAGGAGATATTGGTGCAAACAAATGGTTCTTTATTTATGTGTTCAATCCATATATATTCTTCCAAAAAACAATGAGTAAAGAAAAAGGAAAAGGCTATTGTTCCCATTTAAAAAAGGAACAAAACATTTGATAAATCGGAGTTCCAACTTTAAACGACGATAAAAGTTTACCTGTATATCGAGACAACTATTATAATATATCAAAATGAAGCCCGTACCGATTCCAAAAATCTGATTTGGCCCCACAAAGGAACCACATTTTTGTATCCAAATTCTACCATTTACATCATTTACCGAGAGTTTTAAGTGTTTGTCTCACCATTTCCGTTGTACTTAATTTCTATTTTATTCAAAAGTTCCGTAAAGGAGATATTGGTACAAACAAAGGGTTCCTTATTTATTCGTTCAATCAATATCTATTCTTCCAAAATAAATAAGGGAAGAGAAAGAGAAAGGAGCTACTGTTCACATTTTAAAAAAGAATAAAACATTTGATAAATCGCAATTTCTACTTTAAAAGATGATAACTTTTGACTCGGGTATTGAAACGACTATATTATTATATGAAACTAAAGCTCGTAGCGATTCACACAATATGAGATGGGCTCAAATTTGGAATATCATTTTTGTACCAAAATTTCAACATTTACATCATTTATTGAGGGTTTTTATTTTATTGCCAACCATTTTCGTTGTACTTACTTTCGATTTTATTCAAAATAGCCGTAAAGGAGATATTGGTGCTAACAAATGGTTCTTTATTTATGTGTTCAATTCCTATATATTCTTCCAAAACAAATGAGTAAAGAAAAAATAAAAGGCTATTGTTCCCATTTAAAAAAGGAACAAAACATTTGATAAATGGGAGTTCCAAATTTAAACGACGATAAAATTTTACTTGCATATCGAGACAACTATTATAATATATCAAAATGAAACTCGTACCGATTCAAAAAATCTGATTTGGCCCCACAAAGGAACCACATTTTTGTACCCAAATTCCATCGTTTAGATCATTTACCGAGGGTTTTAAGTGTTTGTCTCACCATTTCGGTTGTACTTACTTTGTGTTTTATTCAAAAGTGCCGTAAAGGAGATATTGATTCAAACAAAGGGTTCTTTATTTATGCGTTCTATCAATATCTATTCTTCCAAAAAAATAAGGGAAGAGAAAGAGAAAGGAGCTACTGTTCAAATTTTAAAAAAGAATAAAACATTTGATAAATCGCAATTTCAACTTTAAAAGATGATAACTTTTGACTAGGGTATTGAAACGACTATATTATTATATGAAACCGAAGCTCGAAGCGATTAACACAATGTGAGATGGCCTCAAATTTGGAATATCCTTTTTGTACCAAAATTTCAACATTTACATCATTTATTGAGGGTTTTTAGTTTTTTCCCAACAATTTCTGTTGTACTCACTTTTGATTTTATTCAAAAGAGCCGTAAAAGAGATATTGGTGCTAACAAATGGTTCTTTATTTATATGTTCAATCCCTTTATATTCTTCCATAAATATGAGTAAAGAAAAAGGAAAAGGCTACTGTTCCCATTTAATAATAGAACAAAACATTTGATAAATCGGAGTTCCAACTTTAAACGACGATAAAAGTTTACTTGTATATCGAGACAACTATTATAATATATCAAATTGAAGACTGCACCGATTCAAAAAATCGGATTTGGCCCCACAAAGGAACCACATTATTGTACCCAAATTCCATCGTTTACATCATTTACCGAGAGTTTTAAGTGTTTGCCTCACCATTTCCGTTGTACTTACTCCCAATTTGTTTCAAAAGAGCCGTAATGGAGATTTTGGTGCAAACAAATGGTTCTTTATTTATGTGTTCAATCCATATATATTCTTCCAAAAAACAATGAGTAAAGAAAAAGGAAAAGGCTATTGTTCCCATTTAAAAAAGGAACAAAACATTTGATAAATCGGAGTTCCAACTTTAAACGACGATAAAAGTTTACCTGTATATCGAGACAACTATTATAATATATCAAAATGAAGCCCGTACCGATTCAAAAAATCTGATTTGGCCCCACAAAGGAACCACATTTTTGTATCCAAATTCTACCGTTTACATCATTTACCGAGAGTTTTAAGTGTTTGTCTCACCATTTCCGTTGTACTTAATTTCTATTTTATTCAAAAGTTCCGTAAAGGAGATATTGGTACAAACAAAGGGTTCCTTATTTATTCGTTCAATCAATATCTATTCTTCCAAAATAAATAAGGGAAGAGAAAGAGAAAGGAGCTACTGTTCACATTTTAAAAAATAATAAAACATTTGATAAATCGCAATTTCAACTTTAAAAGATTATAACTTTTGACTCGGGTATTGAAACGACTATATTATTATATGAAACCAAAGCTCGAAGCGATTCACACAATATGAGATGGCCTCAAATTTGGAATATCATTTTTGTACCAAAATTTCAACATTTACATCATTTATTGAGGGTTTTTAGTTTTTTGCCAATCATTTCTGTTGTACTTACTTTTGATTTTATTCAAAAGAGCCGTAAAGGAGATATTGGTGCTAACAAATGGTTCTTAATTTATATGTTCAATCCCTATATATTCTTCCATAATATGAGTAAAGAAAAAGGAAAAGGCTACTGTTCCCATTTAAAACTGGAACAAAACATTTTATAAATCAGAGTTCCAACTATAAACGACGATAAAAGTTTACTTGTATATCGTGACAACTATTATAATATATCAAATTGAAGACTGGACCGATTCAAAAAATCTGATTTGGTCCCACAAAGGAACCACATTATTGTACCCAAATTCCATCGTTTACATCATTTACCGAGGGTTTTAAGTGTTTGCCTCACCATTTCCGTTGTACTTACTCCCAATTTGTTTCAAAAGTTCCGTAAAGGAGATATTGGTACAAACAAAGGGTTCCTTATTTATGTGTTCAATCAATATCTATTCGTCCAAAATAAATAAGGGAAGAGAAAGAGAAAGGAGCTACTGTTCACATTTTAAAAAAGAATAAAACATTTGATAAATCGCAATTTCTACTTTAAAAGATGATAACTTTTGACTCGGGTATTCAAACGACTATATTATTATATGAAACTAAAGCTCTTAGCGATTCACACAATATGAGATGGGCTCAAATTTGGAATATCATTTTTGTACCAAAATTTCAACATTTACATCATTTATTGAGGGTTTTTAGTTTTTTGCAAATCATTTCTGTTGTACTTACTTTTGAGTTTATTCAAAAGAGCCGTAAAGGAGATATTGGTGCTAACAAATGGTTCTTTATTTATATGTTCAATCCCTATATATTCTTCCATAAATATGAGTAAAGAAAAAGGAAAAGGCTACTGTTCCCATTTAAAAATGGAACAAAACATTTGATAAATCGGAGTTCCAATTTTAAACGACGATAAAAGTTTACTTGTATATCGAGACAACTATTATAATATATCAAATTGAAGGCTGCACTGATTCAAAAAATCTGATTTGGTCCCACAAAGTAACCACATTATTGTACCCAAATTCCATCGTTTACATCAATTACTGAGGGTTTTAAGTGTTTGCCTCACCATTTCCGTTGTACTTACTCCCAATTTGTTTCAAAACTTCCGTAAAGGAGATATTGGTACAAACAAAGGGTTCCTTATTTATGTGTTCAATCAATATCTATTCGTCTAAAATAAATAAGGGAAGAGAAAGAGAAAGGAGCTACTGTTCACATTTTAAAAAAGAATAAAACATTTGATAAATCGCAATTTCTACTTTAAAAGATGATAACTTTTGACTCGGGTATTCAAACGACTATATTATTATATGAAACTAAAGCTCTTAGCGATTCACACAATATGAGATGGCCTCAAATTTGGAATATCATTTTTGTACCAAAATTTCAACATTTACATCATTTATTGAGGGTTTTTATTTTTTTGCCAACCATTTTCGTTGTACTTACTTTCGATTTTATTCAAAAGAGCCGTAAAGGAGATATTGGTGCTAACAAATGGTTCTTTATTTATGTGTTCAATTCCTATATATTCTTCCAAAACAAATGAGTAAAGAAAAAATAAAAGGCTATTGTTCCCATTTAAAAAAGGAACAAAACATTTGATAAATGGGAGTTCCAACTTTAAACGACAATAAAATTTTACTTGCATATCGAGCTACTATTATAATATATGAAAATGAAGCCCGTACCGAATCAAAAAATCTGATTTGGCCCCACAAAGGAACCACATTTTTGTACCCAAATTGCATCGTTTACATCATTTACCGAGGGTTTTAAGTGTTTGTCTCACCATTTCTGTTGTACTTACTTTGTATTTTATTCAAAAGTGTCGTAAAGGAGATATTGGTTCAAACAAAGGGTTCTTTATTTATGCGTTCAATCAATATCTATTCATCCAAAAAAAATAAGGGAAGAGAAAGAGAAAGGAGCTACTGTTCACATTTTAAAAAAGAATAAAACATTTGATAAATCGCAATTTCAAATTTAAAAGATGATAACTTTTGACTCGGGTATTGAAACGACTATATTATTATATGAAACCGAAGCTCGAAGCGATTCACACAATATGAGATGGCCTCAAATTTGGAATATCATTTTTGTACCAAAATTTCAACATTTACATCATTTATTGAGGGGTTTTAGTTTTTTGCCAACCATTTCTGTTGTACTTACTTTTGATTTTATTCAAAAGAGCCGTAAAGGAGATATTGGTGCTAAAAAATGGTTCTTTATTTATATGTTCAATCCCTATATATTCTTCCATAAATATGAGTAATGAAAAAATAAAAGGCAACTGTTCCCATTTAAAAATGGAACAAAACATTTGATAAATCGGAGTTCCAACTTTAAACGACGATAAAAGTTTACTTGTATATCGAGACAACTATTATTATATATCAAATTGAAGACTGCACCGATTCAAAAAATCTGATTTGGCCCCATAAAGGAACAACATTATTGTACCCAAATTCCATCGTTTACATCATTTACCGAAGGTTTTAAGTGTTTGCCTCACCATTTCCGTTGTACTTACTCCCAATTTGTTTCAAAAGTTCCGTAAAGGAGATATTGGTACAAACAAATGGTTCCTTATTTATGCGTTCAATCAATATCTATTCGTCCAAAATAAATAAGGGAAGAGAAAGAGAAAGGAGCTACTGTTCACATTTTAAAAAAGAATAATACATTTGATAAATCGCAATTTCTACTTTAAAAGATGATAACTTTTGACTCGGGTATTGAAACGACTATATTATTATATGAAACTAAAGCTCGTAACGATTCACATAATATAAGATGGCCTCAAATTTGGAATATCATTTTTGTACCAAAATTTCAACATTTACATCATTTATTGAGGGTTTTTATTTTTTTGCCAACCATTTCCGTTGTACTTACTTTCGATTTTATTCAAAATAGCCATAAAGGAGATATTGGTGCTAATAAATGGTTCTTTATTTATGTGTTCAATTCTTATATATTCTTCCAAAACAAATGAGTAAAGAAAAAATAAAAGGCTATTGTTCCCATTTAAAAAAGGAACAAAACATTTGATAAATGGGAGTTCCAAATTTAAACGACGATAAAATTTTACTTGCATATCGAGACAACTATTATATTATATCAAATTGAAGACCGCACTGATTCCAAAAATCTGATTTGGCCCCACAAAGGAGCCACATTTTTGTACCCAAATTCTATCGTTTACATCATTTACCGAGGGTTTTAAGTGTTTGCCTCACCATTTCCGTTGTACTTACTTTCTATTTTATTCAAAAGAGCCATAATGGAGATATTATTGCAAACAAAGGGTTCTTTATTTATGCGTTCACTCAATATCTATTCCTCCAAAAAAAAATAAGGGAAGAGAAAGAGAAAGGAGCTACTGTTCACATTTTAAAAAAGAATAAAACATTTGATAAATCGCAATTTCAACTTTAAAAGATGATAACTTTTGACTCGGGTATTGAAATGACTATATTATTATATGAAACCGAAGCTCGAAGCGATTCACACAATATGAGATGGCCTCAAATTTAGAATATCATTTTTGTACCAAAATTTCAACATTTACATCATTTATTGAGGGTTTTTAGTTTTTTCCCAACCATTTCTGTTGTACTTACTTTTGATATTATTCAAAAGAGCCGTAAAAGAGATATTGGTGCTAACAAATGGTTCTTTATTTATATGTTCAATCCCTATATATTCTTCCATAAATATGAGTAAAGAAAAAGGAAAAGACTACTGTTCACATTTAAAAATTGAACAAAACATTTGATAAATCGGAGTTCCAAATTTAAACGACGATAAAAGTTTACTTGTATATCGAGACAACTATTATAATATATCAAATTGAAGACTACACCTATTCAAAAAATCGGATTTGGCCCCACAAAGGAACCACATTATTGTACCCAAATTCCATCGTTTACATCATTCACCGAGGGTTTTAAGTGTTTTCCTCACCATTTCCGTTGTACTTACTCCCAATTTGTTTCAAAATGGGCGTAATGGAGATATTGGTGCAAACAAAGGGTTCTTTATTTATGTGTTCCATAAATATCAATGCTTCCAAATAAAAATAAGGGTAGAGAAAATTAAAGGAGCTACTGTCCACATTTTAAAAAAGAATAAAACATTTGATAAATCGCAATTTCAACTTTAAAAGATGATAAATTTTGACTCGGGTATTGAAACGACTATATTATTATATGAAACTAAAGCTCGTAGCGATTCACACAATATGAGTTGGCCTCAAATTTGGAATATCATTTTTGTACCAAAATTTCAACATTTACATCATTTATTGAGGGTTTTTATTTTTTTGCCAACCATTTCCGTTGTACTTACTTTTGATTTTATTCAAAAGAGCCATAAAGGAGATATTGGTGCTAACAAATGGTTCTTTATTTATGTGTTCAATCAATATCAATGCTTCAAAACAAAAATAAGGGTAGAGAAAAGGAAAGGAGCTACTGTTCACATTTAAAACAAGAATAAAACATTTGATAAATTGGAGTTCCAAATTTAAACGACGATAAATTTTACTTGCATATCGAGACAACTATTATAATATATCAAATTGAAGCTCATACCGATTCAAACAATCTGATTTGGCCCCATAGAGGAACCACATTTTTGTACCTAAATTCCATCGTTTACATCATTTACCGAGGGTTTTAAGTGTTTGTCTCACCATTTCCGTTGAACTTACTTTCTATTTTATTCAAAATTTCCATAAAGGAGATATTGGTGCAAACAAAGGGTTCTTTATTTATGCGTTCAATCAATATCTATTCTTTCAAAAAAAAATAAGGGAAGAGAAAAAGAAAGGAGCTATTGTTCACATTTTAAAAAAGAATAAAACATTTGATAAATCACAATTTCAAATTTAAACGACGATAAATTTTACTTGCATATCGAGACAACTATTATAATATATCAAATTGAAGCTCATACCGATTCAAACAATCTGATTTGGCCCCATAGAGGAACCACATTTTTGTACCTAAATTCCATCGTTTACATCATTTACCGAGGGTTTTAAGTGTTTGTCTCACCATTTCCGTTGAACTTACTTTCTATTTTATTCAAAATTTCCATAAAGGAGATATTGGTGCAAACAAAGGGTTCTTTATTTATGCGTTCAATCAATATCTATTCTTTCAAAAAAAATAAGGGAAGAGAAAAAGAAAGGAGCTATTGTTCACATTTTAAAAAAGAATAAAACATTTGATAAATCACAATTTCAAATTTAAACGACGATAAAATTTTACTTGCATATCGAGACAACTATTATAATATATCAAATTGAAGCTCGTACCGATTCAAACAATCTTATTTGGCCCCATAGAGGAACTACATTTTTGTACCCAAATTCCATCGTTTACATCATTTACCGAGGGTTTTAAGAGTTTGTCTCACCATTTCCGTTGAACTTACTTTCTATTTTATTCAAAATTTCCATAAAGGAGATATTGGTGCAAACAAAGGGTTCTTTATTTATGCGTTCAATCAATATCTATTCTTTCAAAAAAAATAAGGGAAGAGAAAAAGAAAGGAGCTATTGTTCACATTTTAAAAAAGAATAAAACATTTGATAAATCACAATTTCAAATTTAAACGATGATAAAATTTTACTTGCATATCGAGACAACTATTATAATATATCAAATTGAAGCTCGTACCGATTCAAATAATCTGATTTGGCCCCATAGAGGAACCACAATTTTGTACTCAAATTCCATCGTTTACATCATTTATCGAAGGTTTTATGTGTTTGTCTCACCATTTCCGTTATACGTACTTTCTATTATATTGAAAAGAGCCGTAAAGGAGATATTTGTCCAAGAAATTGTTCTTTATTTATGTGTTAAATCAATATATATTCTTCTAAAAAAATATGAGAAAAGGGAAAGGAAAAGGCTATTGTTCCCATTTTAAAAAGGAACAAAACATTTGATAAATCGGAGTTCCAACTTTAAATGACGATAAAATTTTACTTGCATATCGAGACAACTATTATAATATATCAAAATGAAGCCCGTACCGAATCTAAAAATCTGATTTGGCCCCACAAAGGAACCACATTTTTGTACCTAAATTCCATCATTTACATCATTTACCGAGGGTTTTAAGTGTTTGTCTCACCATTTCTGTTGTACTTACTTTGTATTTTATTCAAAAGTGCCGTAAAGGAGATATTGGTTCAAACAAAGGGTACTTTATTTATGCGTTCAATCAATATCTATTCTTCCAAAAAAAATAAGGGAAGAGAAAGAGAAAGGAGCTACTGTTCACATTTTAAAAAAGAATAAAACATTTGATAAATCGCAATTTCAAATTTAAAAGATGATAACTTTTGACTCGGGTATTGAAACGACTATATTATTATATGAAACCGAAGCTCAAAGCGATTCACACAATATGAGATGGCCTCAAATTTGGAATATCATTTTTGTACCAAAATTTCAACATTTACATCATTTATTGAGGGTTTTTAGTTTTTTGCCAACCATTTCTGTTGTACTTACTTTTGATTTTATTCAAAAGATCCGTAAAGGAGATATTGGTGCTAACAAATGGTTCTTTATTTATATGTTCAATCCCTATATATTCTTCCATAAATATGAGTAATGAAAAAATAAAAGGCAACTGTTCCCAATTAAAAATGGAACAAAACATTTGATAAATCGGAGTTCCAACTTTAAACGACGATAAAAGTTTACTTGTATATCGAGACAACTATTATTATATATCAAATTGAAGACTGCACCGATTCAAAAAATCTGATTTGGCCCCATAAAGGAACAACATTATTGTACCCATATTCCATCGTTTACATCATTTACCGAAGGTTTTAAGTGTTTGCCTCACCATATCCGTTGTACTTACTCCCAATTTGTTTCAAAAGTTCCGTAAAGGAGATATTGGTACAAACAAATGGTTCCTTATTTATGCGTTCAATCAATATCTATTCGTCCAAAATAAATAAGGGAAGAGAAAGAGAAAGGAGCTACTGTTCACATTTTAAAAAAGAATAAAACATTTGATAAATCGCAATTTCTACTTTAAAAGATGATAACTTTTGACTCGGGTATTCAAACGACTATATTATTATATGAAACTAAAGCTCTTAGCGATTCACACAATATGAGATGGGCTCTAATTTGGAATATCATTTTTGTACCAAAATTTCAACATTTACATCATTTATTGAGGGTTTTTAGTTTTTTGCAAATCATTTCTGTTGTACTTACTTTTGAGTTTATTCAAAAGAGGCGTAAAGGAGATATTGGTGCTAACAAATGGTTCTTTATTTATATGTTCAATCCCTATATATTCTTCCATAAATATGAGTAAAGAAAAAGGAAAAGGCTACTGTTCCCATTTAAAAATGGAACAAAACATTTGATAAAGCGGAGTTCCAATCTTAAACGACGATAAAAGTTTACTTGTATATCGAGACAACTATTATAATATATCAAATTGAAGACTGCACCGATTCAAAAAATCTGATTTGGTCACACAAAGTAACCACATTATTGTACCCAAATTCCATCGTTTACATCAATTACCGAGGGTTTTAAGTGTTTGCCTCACCATTTCCGTTGTACTTACTCCCAATTTGTTTCAAAACTTCCGTAAAGGAGATATTGGTACAAACAAAGGGTTCTTTATTTATGCGTTCAATCAATATCTATTCGTCCAAAATAAATAAGGGAAGAGAAAGAGAAAGGAGCTACTGTTCACATTTTAAAAAAGAATAAAACATTTGATAAATCGCAATTTCTACTTTAAAAGATGATAACTTTTGACTCGGGTATTGAAACGACTATATTATTATATGAAACTAAAGCTCGTAGCGATTCACACAATATGAGATGGGCTCAAATTTGGAATATCATTTTTGTACCAAAATTTCAACATTTACATCATTTATTGAGGGTTTTTATTTTTTTGCCAACCATTTTCGTTGTACTTATTTTCGATTTTATTCAAAATAGTCGTAAAGGAGATATTGGTGCTAACAAATGGTTCTTTATTTATGTGTTCAATTCCTATATATTCTTCCAAAACAAATGAGTAAAGAAAAAATAAAAGGCTATTGTTCCCATTTAAAAAAGGAACAAAACATTTGATAAATGGGAGTTCCAAATTTAAACGACGATAAACTTTTACTTGCATATCGAGACAACTATTATAATATATCAAAATGAAACTCGTACCGATTCAAAAAATCTGATTTGGCCCCACAAAGGAACCACATTTTTGTACTCAAATTCCATCGTTTACATCATTTACCGAGGGTTTTAAGTGTTTGTCTCACCATTTCTGTTGTACTTACTTTGTATTTTATTCGAAAGTGCCGTAAAGGAGATATTGGTTCAAACAAAGGGTTCTTTATTTATGCGTTCTATCAATATCTATTCTTCCAAAAAAATAAGGGAAGAGAAAGATAAAGTAGCTACTGTTCAAATTTTAAAAAAGAATAAAACATTTGATAAATCGCAATTTCAACTTTAAAAGATGATAACTTTTGACTCGGGTATTCAAACGACTATATTATTATATGAAACCGAAGCTCGAAGCGATTCACACAATATGAGATGACCTCAAATTTGGAATATCCTTTTTGTACCAAAATTTCAACAATTACATCATTTATTGAGGGTTTTTAGTTTTTTCCCAACAATTTCTGTTGTACTCACTTTTGATTTTATTCAAAAGAGCCGTAAAAGAGATATTGGTGCTAACAAATGGTTCTTTATTTATATGTTCAATCCCTTTATATTCTTCCATAAATATGAGTAAAGAAAAAGGAAAAGGCTACTGTTCCCATTTAAAAATGGAACAAAACATTTAATAAATCGGAGTTCCAACTTTAAACGACGATAAAAGTTTACTTGTATATCGAGACAACTATTATAATATATCAAATTGAAGACTGCACCGATTCAAAAAATCGGATTTGGTCCCACAAAGGAACCACATTATTGTACCCAAATTCCATCGTTT
This sequence comes from Hippophae tibetana, assembly GCA_037013495.1. Classification (NCBI taxonomy): domain Eukaryota; kingdom Viridiplantae; phylum Streptophyta; class Magnoliopsida; order Rosales; family Elaeagnaceae; genus Hippophae; species Hippophae tibetana. Next base: position 49,101,966 of record CM072810.1, read on the forward strand.
ACATCATTTACCGAGAGTTTTAAGTGTTTGCCTCACCATTTCCGTTGTACTTACTCCCAATTTGTTTCAAAAGAGCCGTAATGGAGATTTTGGTGCAAAAAAAGGGTTCTTTATTTATGTGTTCCATAAATATCAATGCTTCCAAATAAAAATAAGGGTAGAGAAAATTAAAGGAGCTACTGTTCACATTTTAAAAAAGAATAAAACATTTGATAAATCGCAATTTCAACTTTAAAAGATGATAACTTTTGACTCGGGTATTGAAACGACTATATTATTATATGAAACCGAAGCTCGTAGCGATTCACACAATATGAGATGGCCTGAAATTTGGAATATCTTTTTTGTACCAAAATTTCATCATTTACATCATTTATTGAGGGTTTTTAGTTTTTTGGCCACCATTTCCATTGTACTTACTTTCGATTTTATTCAAAAGAGCCGTAAAGGAGATATTGGTGCAAACAAATGGTTCTTTATTTTTATGTTCAATCCCTATATATTCTTCCAAAAAAAATGAGTAAAGAAAAAGGAAAAGGCTATTGTTCCCATTTAGAAAAAGAACAAAACATTTGATAAATCGGAGTTCCAAATTTAAACACCGATAAAATTTTACTTGCATATCGAGACAACTATTATAATACATCAAATTGAAACTCGTACCGATTCAAACAATCTGATTTGGCCCCATAGAGGAACCACATTTTTGTACCCAAATTCCATCATTTACATTATTTACCGAGGGTTTTAAGTGTTTGTCTCATCATTTCCGTTGTACTTAATTTCTATTTTATTCAAAAGTTTCGTAAAGGAGTTATTGGTACAAACAAAGGGTTCCTTATTTATGCGTTCAATCAATATCTATTCTTCCAAAATAAATAAGGGAAGAGAAAGAGAAAGGAGCTACTGTTCACATTTTAAAAAAGAATAAAAAATTTGATAAATCACAATTTCTACTTTAAAAGATGATAACTTTTGACTCGGGTATTGAAACGACTATATTATTATATGAAACCGAAGCTCTTAGCGATTCACACAATATGAGATGGCCTCAAATTTGGAATATCATTTTTGTACCTAAATTTCATCATTTACATTTATTGAGGGTTTTTTGTTTTTTGGCCACCATTTCCGTTGTACTTGCTTTCGATTTTATTCAAAAGAGCCGTAAAGGAGATATTGGTGCAAACTAATGGTTCTTTATTTATGTGTTCAATCCCTATATATTCTTCCAAAAAAATGAGTAAAGAAAAAGGAAAAGGCTACTGTTCCCATTTAAAAATGGAACAAAACATTTGATAAATGGGAGTTCCAACTTTAAACGACAATAAAATTTACTTGCATATCGAGCTACTATTATAATATATGAAAATGAAGCCCGCACCGAATCAAAAAATCTGATTTGGCCCCACAAAGGAACCACATTTTTGTACCCAAATTCCATCGTTTACATCATTTACCGAGGGTTTTAAGTATTTGTCTCACCATTTCCGTTGTACTTACTCCCAATATTATTCAAAAGAGGCGTAATGGAGATATTGGTGGAAATAAAGGGTTCTTTATTTGTGCGTTTCATCAATATCAATACTTCAAAACAAAAATAAGGGTTGAGAAAAGGAAAGGAGCTACTGTTCACATTTAAAAAAGGAATTAAACATTTGATAAATCGGAATTCCAAATTTAGACGACGATAAAATTTTACTTGCATATCGAGACAACTATTATAATATATCAAATTGAAGCTCGTACCGATTCAAACAATCTGATTTGGCCCCATAGAGGAACCACATTTTTGTACCTAAATTCCATCGTTTACATCATTTACCGAGGGTTTTAAGTGTTTCTCTTACCATTTCCGTTGTACTTACTTTGTATTTGATTCAAAAGTGCCATAAAGGAGATATTGGTGCAAACAAAGGGTTCTTTATTTATGCGTTCAATCAATATCTATTCGTCCAAAATAAATAAGGGAAGAGAAAGAGAAAGGAGCTACTGTTCACATTTTAAAAAAGAATAAAACATTTGATAAATCACAATTTCTACTTTAAAAGATGATAACTTTTGACTCGGGTATTGAAACGACTATATTATTATATGAAACTATAGCTCGTAGCGATTCACACAATATGAGATGGCCTCAAATTTGGAATATCATTTTTGTACCAAAATTTCAACATTTACATCATTTATTGAGGGTTTTTATTTTTTTGCCAACCATTTCCGTTGTACTTACTTTCGATTTTATTCAAAATAGCCGTGAAGGAGATATTGGTGCTAACAAATGGTTCTTTATTTATGTGTTCAATTCCTATATATTCTTCCAAAACAAATGAGTAAAGAAAATATAAAAGGCTATTGTTCCCATTTAAAAAAGGAACAAAACATTTGATAAATGGGAGTTCCACTTTAAACGACAAGAAAATTTTACTTGCATATCGAGCTACTATTATAATATATGAAAATGAAGCCCGTACCGAATCAAAAAATCTGATTTGGCCCCACAAAGGAACCACATTTTTGTACCCAAATTCCATCGTTTACATCATTTACCGAGGGTTTTAAGTGTTTGTCTCACCATTTCTATTGTACTTACTTTGTATTTTATTCAAAAGTGTCGTAAAGGAGATATTGGTTCAAACAAAGGGTTCTTTATTTATGCGTTCAATCAATATCTATTCATCCAAAAAAATAAGGGAAGAGAAAGAGAAAGGAGCTACTGTTCACATTTTAAAAAAGAATAAAACATTTGATAAATCGCAATTTCAAATTTAAAAGATGATAACTTTTGACTCGGGTATTGAAACGACTATATTATTATATGAAACCGAAGCTCGAAGCGATTCACACAATATGAGATGGCCTCAAATTTGGAATATCTTTTTTGTACCAAAATTTCATCATTTACATCATTTATTGAGGGTTTTTAGTTTTTTGGCCACCATTTCCATAGTACTTACTTTCGATTTTATTCAAAAGAGCCGTAAAGGAGATATTGGTGCAAACAAATGGTTCTTTATTTTTATGTTCAATCCCTATATATTCTTCTAAAAAAATGAGTAAAGAAAAAGGAAAAGGCTATTGTTCCCATTTAAAAAAAGAACAAAACATTGGATAAATCGGAGTTCCAAATTTAAACACCGATAAAATTTTACTTGCATATCGAGACAACTATTATAATACATCAAATTGAAACTCGTACCGATTCAAACAATCTGATTGGGCCCCATAGAGGAACCACATTTTTGTACCCAAATTCCATCGTTTACATCATTTACCGAAGGTTTTAAGTGTTTGCCTCACCATTTCCGTTGTACTTACTCCCAATTTGTTTCAATAGTTCCGTAAAGGAGATATTGGTACAAACAAATGGTTCCTTATTTATGCGTTCAATCAATATCTATTCGTCCAAAATAAATAAGGGAAGAGAAAGAGAAAGGAGCTACTGTTCACATTTTAAAAAAGAATAAAACATTTGATAAATCGCAATTTCTACTTTAAAAGATGATAACTTTTGACTCGGGTATTGAAACGACTATATTATTATATGAAACCGAAGCTCTTAGCGATTCACACAATATGAGATGGCCTCAAATTTGGAATATCATTTTTGTACCTAAATTTCATCATTTACATTTATTGAGGTTTTTTTGTTTTTTGGCCACCATTTCCGTTGTACTTGCTTTCGATTTTATTCAAAAGAGCCGTAAAGGAGATATTGGTGCAAACTAATGGTTCTTTATTTATGTGTTCAATCCCTTTATATTCTTCCATAAATATGAGTAAAGAAAAAGGAAAAGGCTACTGTTCCCATTTAAAAATGGAACAAAACATTTAATAAATCGGAGTTCCAACTTTAAACGACGATAAAAGTTTACTTGTATATCGAGACAACTATTATAATATATCAAATTGAAGACTGCACCGATTCAAAAAATCGGATTTGGTCCCACAAAGGAACCACATTATTGTACCCAAATTCCATCGTTTACATCATTTACCGAGAGTTTTAAGTGTTTGCCTCACCATTTCCGTTGTACTTACTCCCAATTTGTTTCAAAAGAGCCGTAATGGAGATTTTGGTGCAAAAAAAGGGTTCTTTATTTATGTGTTCCATAAATATCAATGCTTCCAAATAAAAATAAGGGTAGAGAAAATTAAAGGAGCTACTGTTCACATTTTAAAAAAGAATAAAACATTTGATAAATCGCAATTTCAACTTTAAAAGATGATAACTTTTGACTCGGGTATTGAAACGACTATATTATTATATGAAACCGAAGCTCGTAGCGATTCACACAATATGAGATGGCCTGAAATTTGGAATATCTTTTTTGTACCAAAATTTCATCATTTACATCATTTATTGAGGGTTTTTAGTTTTTTGGCCACCATTTCCATTGTACTTACTTTCGATTTTATTCAAAAGAGCCGTAAAGGAGATATTGGTGCAAACAAATGGTTCTTTATTTTTATGTTCAATCCCTATATATTCTTCCAAAAAAAATGAGTAAAGAAAAAGGAAAAGGCTATTGTTTCCATTTAGAAAAAGAACAAAACATTTGATAAATCGGAGTTCCAAATTTAAACACCGATAAAATTTTACTTGCATATCGAGACAACTATTATAATACATCAAATTGAAACTCGTACCGATTCAAACAATCTGATTTGGCCCCATAGAGGAACCACATTTTTGTACCCAAATTCCATCATTTACATTATTTACCGAGGGTTTTAAGTGTTTGTCTCACCATTTCCGTTGTACTTAATTTCTATTTTATTCAAAAGTTTCGTAAAGGAGTTATTGGTCCAAACAAAGGGTTCCTTATTTATGCGTTCAATCAATATCTATTCTTCCAAAATAAATAAGGGAAGAGAAAGAGAAAGGAGCTACTGTTCACATTTTAAAAAAGAATAAAAAATTTGATAAATCACAATTTCTACTTTAAAAGATGATAACTTTTGACTCGGGTATTGAAACGACTATATTATTATATGAAACCGAAGCTCTTAGCGATTCACACAATATGAGATGGCCTCAAATTTGGAATATCATTTTTGTACCTAAATTTCATCATTTACATTTATTGAGGGTTTTTTGTTTTTTGGCCACCATTTCCGTTGTACTTGCTTTCGATTTTATTCAAAAGAGCCGTAAAGGAGATATTGGTGTAAACTATTGGTTCTTTATTTATGTGTTCAATCCCTATATATTCTTCCAAAAAAATGAGTAAAGAAAAAGGAAAAGGCTACTGTTCCCATTTAAAAATGGAACAAAACATTTGATAAATGGGAGTTCCAACTTTAAACGACAATAAAATTTTACTTGCATATCGAGCTACTATTATAATATATGAAAATGAAGCCCGCACCGAATCAAAAAATCTGATTTTGCCCCACAAAGGAACCACATTTTTGTACCCAAATTCCATCGTTTACATCATTTACCGAGGGTTTTAAGTATTTGTCTCACCATTTCCGTTGTACTTACTCCCAATATTATTCAAAAGAGGCGTAATGGAGATATTGGTGGAAATAAAGGGTTCTTTATTTGTGCGTTTCATCAATATCAATACTTCAAAACAAAAATAAGGGTTGAGAAAAGGAAAGGAGCTACTGTTCACATTTAAAAAAGGAATTAAACATTTGATAAATCGGAATTCCAAATTTAGACGACGATAAAATTTTACTTGCATATCGAGACAACTATTATAATATATCAAATTGAAGCTCGTACCGATTCAAACAATCTGATTTGGCCCCATAGAGGAACCACATTTTTGTACCTAAATTCCATCGTTTACATCATTTACCGAGGGTTTTAAGTGTTTCTCTTACCATTTCCGTTGTACTTACTTTGTATTTGATTCAAAAGTGCCATAAAGGAGATATTGGTGCAAACAAAGGGTTCTTTATTTATGCGTTCAATCAATATCTATTCGTCCAAAATAAATAAGGGAAGAGAAAGAGAAAGGAGCTACTGTTCACATTTTAAAAAAGAATAAAACATTTGATAAATCACAATTTCTACTTTAAAAGATGATAACTTTTGACTCGGGTATTGAAACGACTATATTATTATATGAAACTATAGCTCGTAGCGATTCACACAATATGAGATGGCCTCAAATTTGGAATATCATTTTTGTACCAAAATTTCAACATTTACATCATTTATTGAGGGTTTTTATTTTTTTGCCAACCATTTCCGTTGTACTTACTTTCGATTTTATTCAAAATAGCCGTAAAGGAGATATTGGTGCTAACAAATGGTTCTTTATTTATGTGTTCAATTCCTATATATTCTTCCAAAACAAATGAGTAAAGAAAAAATAAAAGGCTATTGTTCCCATTTAAAAAAGGAACAAAACATTTGATAAATGGGAGTTCCACTTTAAACGACAAGAAAATTTTACTTGCATATCGAGCTACTATTATAATATATGAAAATGAAGCCCGTACCGAATCAAAAAATCTGATTTGGCCCCACAAAGGAACCACATTTTTGTACCCAAATTCCATCGTTTACATCATTTACCGAGGGTTTTAAGTGTTTGTCTCACCATTTCTATTGTACTTACTTTGTATTTTATTCAAAAGTGTCGTAAAGGAGATATTGGTTCAAACAAAGGGTTCTTTATTTATGCGTTCAATCAATATCTATTCATCCAAAAAAAATAAGGGAAGAGAAAGAGAAAGGAGCTACTGTTCACATTTTAAAAAAGAATAAAACATTTGATAAATCGCAATTTCAAATTTAAAAGATGATAACTTTTGACTCGGGTATTGAAACGACTATATTATTATATGAAACCGAAGCTCGAAGCGATTCACACAATATGAGATGGCCTCAAATTTGGAATATCTTTTTTGTACCAAAATTTCATCATTTACATCATTTATTGAGGGTTTTTAGTTTTTTGGCCACCATTTCCATAGTACTTACTTTCGATTTTATTCAAAAGAGCCGTAAAGGAGATATTGGTGCAAACAAATGGTTCTTTATTTTTATGTTCAATCCCTATATATTCTTCCAAAAAAATGAGTAAAGAAAAAGGAAAAGGCTATTGTTCCCATTTAAAAAAAGAACAAAACATTTGATAAATCGGAGTTCCAAATTTAAACACCGATAAAATTTTACTTGCATATCGAGACAACTATTATAATACATCAAATTGAAACTCGTACCGATTCAAACAATCTGATTGGGCCCCATAGAGGAACCACATTTTTGTACCCAAATTCCATCGTTTACATCATTTACCGAAGGTTTTAAGTGTTTGCCTCACCATTTCCGTTGTACTTACTCCCAATTTGTTTCAATAGTTCCGTAAAGGAGATATTGGTACAAACAAATGGTTCCTTATTTATGCGTTCAATCAATATCTATTCGTCCATAATAAATAAGGGAAGAGAAAGAGAAAGGAGCTACTGTTCACATTTTAAAAAAGAATAAAACATTTGATAAATCGCAATTTCTACTTTAAAAGATGATAACTTTTGACTCGGGTATTGAAACGACTATATTATTATATGAAACCGAAGCTCTTAGCGATTCACACAATATGAGATGGCCTCAAATTTGGAATATCATTTTTGTACCTAAATTTCATCATTTACATTTATTGAGGTTTTTTTGTTTTTTGGCCACCATTTCCGTTGTACTTGCTTTCGATTTTATTCAAAAGAGCCGTAAAGGAGATATTGGTGCAAACTAATGGTTCTTTATTTATGTGTTCAATCCCTATATATTCTTCCAAAAAAATGAGTAAAGAAAAAGGAAAAGGCTACTGTTCCCATTTAAAAATGGAACAAAACATTTGATAAATCGAAGTTCCAACTTTAAACGACGATAAAAGTTTACTTGTATATCGAGACAACTATTATAATATATCAAATTGAAGACTGCACCGATTCAAAAAATCGGATTTGGTCCCACAAAGGAACCACATTATTGTACCCAAATTCCATCGTTTACATCATTTACCCAGAGTTTTAAGTGTTTGCCTCACCATTTCCGTTGTACTTAATCCCAATTTGTTTCAAAAGAGCCGTAATGGAGATTTTGGTGCAAAAAAAGGGTTCTTTATTTATGTGTTCCATAAATATCAATGCTTCCAAATAAAAATAAAGGTAGAGAAAATTAAAGGAGCTACTGTTCACATTTTAAAAAAGAATAAAACATTTGATAAATCGCAATTTCAACTTTAAAAGATGATAACTTTTGACTCGGGTATTGAAACGACTATATTATTATATGAAACCGAAGCTCGTAGCGATTCACACAATATGAGATGGCCTGAAATTTGGAATATCTTTTTTGTACCAAAATTTCATCATTTACATCATTTCTTGAGGGTTTTTAGTTTTTTGGCCACCATTTCCATTGTACTTACTTTCGATTTTATTCAAAAGAGCCGTAAAGGAGATATTGGTGCAAACAAATGGTTCTTTATTTTTATGTTCAATCCCTATATATTCTTCCAAAAAAAATGAGTAAAGAAAAAGGAAAAGGCTATTGTTCCCATTTAAAAAAAGAACAAAACATTTGATAAATCGGAGTTCCAAATTTAAACACCGATAAAATTTTACTTGCATATCGAGACAACTATTATAATACATCAAATTGAAACTCGTACCGATTCAAACAATCTGATTTGGCCCCATAGAGGAACCACATTTTTGTACCCAAATTCCATCATTTACATTATTTACCGAGGGTTTTAAGTGTTTGTCTCACCATTTCCGTTGTACTTAATTTCTATTTTATTCAAAAGTTCCGTAAAGGAGTTATTGGTACAAACAAAGGGTTCCTTATTTATGCGTTCAATCAATATCTATTCTTCCAAAATAAATAAGGGAAGAGAAAGAGAAAAGAGCTACTGTTCACATTTTAAAAAAGAATAAAAAATTTGATAAATCACAATTTCTACTTTAAAAGATGATAACTTTTGACTCGGGTATTGAAACGACTATATTATTATATGAAACCGAAGCTCTTAGCGATTCACACAATATGAGATGGCCTCAAATTTGGAATATCATTTTTGTACCTAAATTTCATCATTTACATTTATTGAGGGTTTTTTGTTTTTTGGCCACCATTTCCGTTGTACTTGCTTTCGATTTTATTCAAAAGAGCCGTAAAGGAGATATTGGTGCAAACTAATGGTTCTTTATTTATGTGTTCAATCCCTATATATTCTTCCAAAAAAATGAGTAAAGAAAAAGGAAAAGGCTACTCTTCCCATTTAAAAATGGAACAAAACATTTGATAAATCGGAGTTCCGACTTTAAACGACGATAAAAGTTTACTTGCATATCGAAAAAATATTATAATATATAAAATTGAATCCCGTACCGATTCAAAAAATCTGATTTGGCCCCACAAAGGAACCACATTTTTGTACCCAAATTCCATCGTTTACATCATTTACCGAGGGTTTTAAGTATTTGTCTCACCATTTCCGTTGTACTTACTCCCAATATTATTCAAAAGAGGCGTAATGGAGATATTGGTGGAAATAAAGGGTTCTTTATTTATGCGTTTCATCAATATCAATACTTCAAAACAAAAATAAGGGTTGAGAAAAGGAAAGGAGCTACTGTTCCCATTTAAAAAAGGAACAAAACATTTGATAAATGGGAGTTCCAAATTTAAACGACGATAAAATTTTACTTGCATATCGAGACAACTATTATAATATATCAAATTGAAGACCGCACTGATTCCAAAAATCTGATTTGGCCCCACAAAGGAGCCACATTTTTGTACCCAAATTCTATCGTTTACATCATTTACCGAGGGTTTTAAGTGTTTGCCTCACCATTTCCGTTGTACTTACTTTCTATTTTATTCAAAAGAGCCATAATGGAGATATTATTGCAAACAAAGGGTTCTTTATTTATGCGTTCACTCAATATCTATTCCTCCAAAAAAAAATAAGGGAAGAGAAAGAGAAAGGAGCTACTGTTCACATTTTAAAAAAGAATAAAACATTTGATAAATCGCAATTTCTACTTTAAAAGATGATAACTTTTGACTCGAGTATTCAAATGACTATATTATTATATGAAACTAAAGCTCTTAGTGATTCACACAATATGAGATGGCCTCAAATTTGGAATATCATTTTTGTACCAAAATTTCAACATTTACATCATTTATTGAGGGTTTTTATTTTTTTGCCAACCATTTCCGTTGTACTTACTTTCGATTTTATTCAAAATAGCCGTAAAGGAGATATTGGTGCTAACAAATGGTTCTTTATTTATGTGTTCAATTCCTATATATTCTTCCAAAACAAATGAGTAAAGAAAAAATAAAAGGCTATTGTTCCCATTTAAAAAAGGAACAAAACATTTGATAAATGGGAGTTCCAACTTTAAACGACAATAAAATTTTACTTGCATTTCGAGCTACTATTATAATATATGAAAATGAAGCCCGTACCGAATCAAAAAATCTGATTTGGCCCCACAAAGGAACCACATTTTTGTACCCAAATTCCATCGTTTACATCATTTACCGAGGGTTTTAAGTGTTTGTCTCACCATTTCTATTGTACTTACTTTGTATTTTATTCAAAAGTGTCGTAAAGGAGATATTGGTTCAAACAAAGGGTTCTTTATTTATGCGTTCAATCAATATCTATTCATCCAAAAAAAATAAGGGAAGAGAAAGAGAAAGGAGCTACTGTTCACATTTTAAAAAAGAATAAAACATTTGATAAATCGCAATTTCAAATTTAAAAGATGATAACTTTTGACTCGGGTATTGAAATGACTATATTATTATATGAAACCGAAGCTCGAAGCGATTCACACAATATGAGATGGCCTCAAATTTGGAATATCTTTTTTGTACCAAAATTTCATCATTTACATCATTTATTGAGGGTTTTTAGTTTTTTGGCCACCATTTCCATTGTACTTACTTTCGATTTTATTCAAAAGAGCCGTAAAGGAGATATTGGTGCAAACAAATGCTTCTTTATTTTTATGTTCAATCCCTATATATTCTTCCAAAAAAATGAGTAAAGAAAAAGGAAAAGGCTATTGTTCCCATTTAAAAAAAGAACAAAACATTTGATAAATCGGAGTTCCAAATTTAAACACCGATAAAATTTTACTTGCATATCGAGACAACTATTATAATACATCAAATTGAAACTCGTACCGATTCAAACAATCTGATTGGGCCCCATAGAGGAACCACATTTTTGTACCCAAATTCCATCGTTTACATCATTTACCGAAGGTTTTAAGTGTTTGCCTCACCATTTCCGTTGTACTTACTCCCAATTTGTTTCAAAAGTTCCGTAAAGGAGATATTGGTACAAACAAATGGTTCCTTATTTATGCGTTCAATCAATATCTATTCGTCCAAAATAAATAAGGGAAGAGAAAGAGAAAGGAGCTACAGTTCACATTTTAAAAAAGAATAAAACATTTGATAAATCGCAATTTCTACTTTAAAAGATGATAACTTTTGACTCGGGTATTGAAACGACTATATTATTATATGAAACCGAAGCTCTTAGAGATTCACACAATATGAGATGGCCTCAAATTTGGAATATCATTTTTGTACCTAAATTTCATCATTTACATTTATTGAGGTTTTTTTGTTTTTTGGCCACCATTTCCGTTGTACTTGCTTTCGATTTTATTCAAAAGAGCCGTAAAGGAGATATTGGTGCAAACTTATGGTTCTTTATTTATGTGTTCAATCCCTATATATTCTTCCAAAAAATGAGTAAAGAAAAAGGAAAAGGCTACTGTTCCCATTTAAAAATGGAACAAAACATTTGATAAATCGGAGTTCCAACTTTAAACGACGATAAAAGTTTACTTGCATATCGAAAAAATCTTATAATATATCAAATTGAATCCCGTACCGATTCAAAAAATCTGATTTGGCCCCACAAAGTAACCACATTTTTGTACCCAAATTCCATCGTTTACATCATTTACCGAGGGTTTTAAGTATTTGTCTCACCATTTCCGTTGTACTTACTCCCAATATTATTCAAAAGAGGCGTAATGGAGATATTGGTGGAAATAAAGGGTTCTTTATTTATGCGTTTCATCAATATCAATACTTCAAAACAAAAATAAGGGTAGAGAAAAGGAAAGGAGCTACTGTTCACATTTAAAAAAGGAATAAAACATTTGATAAATCGGAATTCCAAATTTAGACGACGATAAAATTTTACTTGCATATCGAGACACTATTATAATATATCAAATTGAAGCTCGTACCGATTCAAACAATCTGATTTGGCCCCATAGAGGAACCACATTTTTGTACCCAAATTCCATCGTTTACATCATTTACCGAGGGTTTTAAGTGTTTGTCTCACCATTTCCGTTGAACTTACTTTCTATTTTATTCAAAAGTTCCATAAAAGAGATATTGGTGCAAACAAAGGGTTCTTTATTTATGCGTTCAATCAATATCTATTCTTTCAAAAAAAATAAGGGAAGAGAAAAAGAAAGGAGCTACTGTTCACATTTTAAAAAAGAATAAAACATTTGATAAATCACAATTTCAAATTTAAACGACGATAAAATTTTACTTGCATATCGAGACAACTATTATAATATATCAAATTGAAGCACGTACCGATTCAAACAATCTGATATGGCCCCATAGAGGAACCACATTTTTGTACCTAAATTCCATCGTTTACATCATTTACCGAGGGTTTTAAGTGTTTCTCTCACCATTTCCGTTGTACTTACTTTGTATTTGATTCAAAAGTCCCATAAAGGAGGTATTGGTGCAAACAAAGGGTTCTTTATTTATGCGTTCAATCAATATCTATTCGTCCAAAATAAATAAGGGAAGAGAAAGAGAAAGGAGCTACTGTTCACATTTTAAAAAACAATAAAACATTTGATAAATCACAATTTCTACTTTAAAAGATGATAACTTTTGACTCGGGTATTGAAACGACTATATTATTATATGAAACTAAAGCTCGTAGCGATTCACACAATATGAGATGGCCTCAAATTTGGAATATCATTTTTGTACCAAAATTTCAACATTTACATCATTTATTGAGGGTTTTTATTTTTTTGCCAACCATTTCCGTTGTACTTACTTTCGATTTTATTCAAAATAGCCGTAAAGGAGATATTGGTGCTAACAAATGGTTCTTTATTTATGTGTTCAATTCCTATATATTCTTCCAAAACAAATGAGTAAATAAAAAATAAAAGGCTATTGTTCCCATTTAAAAAAGGAACAAAACATTTGATAAATGGGAGTTCCAACTTTAAACGACAATAAAATTTTACTTGCATATCGAGCTACTATTATAATATATGAAAATGAAGCCCGTACCAAATCAAAAAATCTGATTTGGCCCCACAAAGGAACCACATTTTTGTACCCAAATTCCATCGTTTACATCATTTACCGAGGGTTTTAAGTGTTTCTCTCACCATTTCTGTTGTACTTACTTTGTATTTTATTCAAAAGTGCCGTAAAGGAGATATTGGTTCAAACAAAGGGTTCTTTATTTCTGCGTTCAATCAATATCTATTCTTCCAAAAAAAATAAGGGAAGAGAAAGAGAAAGGAGCTACTGTTGACATTTTAAAAAAGAATAAAACATTTGATAAATCGCAATTTCAAATTTAAAAGATGATAACTTTTGACTCGGGCATTGAAACGACTATATTATTATATGAAACCGAAGCTCGAAGCGATTCACACAATATGAGATGGCCTCTAATTTGGAATATCATTTTTGTACCAAAATTTCAACATTTACATCATTTATTGAGGGTTTTTAGTTTTTTGCCAACCATTTCTGTTGTACTTACTTTTGATTTTATTCAAAAGAGCCGTAAAGGAGATATTGGTGCTAACAAATGGTTCTTTATTTATATGTTCAATCCGTATATATTCTTCCATAAATATGAGTAATGAAAAAATAAAAGGCAACTGTTCCCATTTAAAAATGGAACAAAACATTTGATAAATCGGAGTTCCAACTTTAAACGACGATAAAAGTTTAATTGTATATCGAGACAACTATTATTATATATCAAATTGAAGACTGCACCGATTCAAAAAATCTGATTTGGCCCCATAAAGGAACAACATTATTGTACCCAAATTCCATCGTTTACATCATTTACCGAAGGTTTTAAGTGTTTGCCTCACCATATCCGTTGTACTTACTCCCAATTTGTATCAAAAGTTCCGTAAAGGAGATATTGGTACAAACAAATGGTTCCTTATTTATGCGTTCAATCAATATCTATTCGTCCAAAATAAATAAGGGAAGAGAAAGAGAAAGGAGCTACTGTTCACATTTTAAAAAAGAATAAAACATTTGATAAATCGCAATTTCTACTTTAAAAGATGATAACTTTTGACTCCGGTATTGAAACGACTATATTATTATATGAAACTAAAGCTCGTAACGATTCACATAATATGAGATGGCCTCAAATTTGGAATATCATTTTTGTACCAAAATTTCAACATTTACATCATTTATTGAGGGTTTTTATTTTTTTGCCAACCATTTCCGTTGTACTTACTTTCGATTTTATTCAAAATAGCCATAAAGGAGATATTGGTGCTAACAAATGGTTCTTTATTTATGTGTTCAATTCTTATATATTCTTCCAAAACAAATGAGTAAAGAAAAAATAAAAGGCTATTGTTCCCATTTAAAAAAGGAACAAAACATTTGATAAATGGGAGTTCCAAATTTAAACGACGATAAAATTTTACTTGCATATCGAGACAACTATTATAATATATCAAATTGAAGACCGCACTGATTCCAAAAATCTGATTTGGCCCCACAAAGGAGCCACATTTTTGTACCCAAATTCTATCGTTTACATCATTTACCGAGGGTTTTATGTGTTTGCCTCACCATTTCCGTTGTACTTACTCCCAATTTGTTTCAATAGTTCCGTAAAGGAGATATTGGTACAAACAAATGGTTCCTTATTTATGCGTTCAATCAATATCTATTCGTCCATAATAAATAAGGGAAGAGAAAGAGAAAGGAGCTACTGTTCACATTTTAAAAAAGAATAAAACATTTGATAAATCGCAATTTCTACTTTAAAAGATGATAACTTTTGACTCGGGTATTGAAACGACTATATTATTATATGAAACCGAAGCTCGAAGCGATTCACACAATATGAGATGGCCTCAAATTTGGAATATCTTTTTTGTACCAAAATTTCATCATTTACATCATTTATTGAGGGTTTTTAGTTTTTTGGCCACCATTTCCATAGTACTTACTTTCGATTTTATTCAAAAGAGCCGTAAAGGAGATATTGGTGCAAACAAATGGTTCTTTATTTTTATGTTCAATCCCTATATATTCTTCCAAAAAAATGAGTAAAGAAAAAGGAAAAGGCTATTGTTCCCATTTAAAAAAAGAACAAAACATTTGATAAATCGGAGTTCCAAATTTAAACACCGATAAAATTTTACTTGCATATCGAGACAACTATTATAATACATCAAATTGAAACTCGTACCGATTCAAACAATCTGATTGGGCCCCATAGAGGAACCACATTTTTGTACCCAAATTCCATCGTTTACATCATTTACCGAAGGTTTTAAGTGTTTGCCTCACCATTTCCGTTGTACTTACTCCCAATTTGTTTCAATAGTTCCGTAAAGGAGATATTGGTACAAACAAATGGTTCCTTATTTATGCGTTCAATCAATATCTATTCGTCCATAATAAATAAGGGAAGAGAAAGAGAAAGGAGCTACTGTTCACATTTTAAAAAAGAATAAAACATTTGATAAATCGCAATTTCTACTTTAAAAGATGATAACTTTTGACTCGGGTATTGAAACGACTATATTATTATATGAAACCGAAGCTCTTAGCGATTCACACAATATGAGATGGCCTCAAATTTGGAATATCATTTTTGTACCTAAATTTCATCATTTACATTTATTGAGGTTTTTTTGTTTTTTGGCCACCATTTCCGTTGTACTTGCTTTCGATTTTATTCAAAAGAGCCGTAAAGGAGATATTGGTGCAAACTAATGGTTCTTTATTTATGTGTTCAATCCCTATATATTCTTCCAAAAAAATGAGTAAAGAAAAAGGAAAAGGCTACTGTTCCCATTTAAAAATGGAACAAAACATTTGATAAATCGAAGTTCCAACTTTAAACGACGATAAAAGTTTACTTGTATATCGAGACAACTATTATAATATATCAAATTGAAGACTGCACCGATTCAAAAAATCGGATTTGGTCCCACAAAGGAACCACATTATTGTACCCAAATTCCATCGTTTACATCATTTACCCAGAGTTTTAAGTGTTTGCCTCACCATTTCCGTTGTACTTAATCCCAATTTGTTTCAAAAGAGCCGTAATGGAGATTTTGGTGCAAAAAAAGGGTTCTTTATTTATGTGTTCCATAAATATCAATGCTTCCAAATAAAAATAAAGGTAGAGAAAATTAAAGGAGCTACTGTTCACATTTTAAAAAAGAATAAAACATTTGATAAATCGCAATTTCAACTTTAAAAGATGATAACTTTTGACTCGGGTATTGAAACGACTATATTATTATATGAAACCGAAGCTCGTAGCGATTCACACAATATGAGATGGCCTGAAATTTGGAATATCTTTTTTGTACCAAAATTTCATCATTTACATCATTTCTTGAGGGTTTTTAGTTTTTTGGCCACCATTTCCATTGTACTTACTTTCGATTTTATTCAAAAGAGCCGTAAAGGAGATATTGGTGCAAACAAATGGTTCTTTATTTTTATGTTCAATCCCTATATATTCTTCCAAAAAAAATGAGTAAAGAAAAAGGAAAAGGCTATTGTTCCCATTTAAAAAAAGAACAAAACATTTGATAAATCGGAGTTCCAAATTTAAACACCGATAAAATTTTACTTGCATATCGAGACAACTATTATAATACATCAAATTGAAACTCGTACCGATTCAAACAATCTGATTTGGCCCCATAGAGGAACCACATTTTTGTACCCAAATTCCATCATTTACATTATTTACCGAGGGTTTTAAGTGTTTGTCTCACCATTTCCGTTGTACTTAATTTCTATTTTATTCAAAAGTTCCGTAAAGGAGTTATTGGTACAAACAAAGGGTTCCTTATTTATGCGTTCAATCAATATCTATTCTTCCAAAATAAATAAGGGAAGAGAAAGAGAAAAGAGCTACTGTTCACATTTTAAAAAAGAATAAAAAATTTGATAAATCACAATTTCTACTTTAAAAGATGATAACTTTTGACTCGGGTATTGAAACGACTATATTATTATATGAAACCGAAGCTCTTAGCGATTCACACAATATGAGATGGCCTCAAATTTGGAATATCATTTTTGTACCTAAATTTCATCATTTACATTTATTGAGGGTTTTTTGTTTTTTGGCCACCATTTCCGTTGTACTTGCTTTCGATTTTATTCAAAAGAGCCGTAAAGGAGATATTGGTGCAAACTAATGGTTCTTTATTTATGTGTTCAATCCCTATATATTCTTCCAAAAAAATGAGTAAAGAAAAAGGAAAAGGCTACTCTTCCCATTTAAAAATGGAACAAAACATTTGATAAATCGGAGTTCCGACTTTAAACGACGATAAAAGTTTACTTGCATATCGAAAAAATATTATAATATATAAAATTGAATCCCGTACCGATTCAAAAAATCTGATTTGGCCCCACAAAGGAACCACATTTTTGTACCCAAATTCCATCGTTTACATCATTTACCGAGGGTTTTAAGTATTTGTCTCACCATTTCCGTTGTACTTACTCCCAATATTATTCAAAAGAGGCGTAATGGAGATATTGGTGGAAATAAAGGGTTCTTTATTTATGCGTTTCATCAATATCAATACTTCAAAACAAAAATAAGGGTTGAGAAAAGGAAAGGAGCTACTGTTCCCATTTAAAAAAGGAACAAAACATTTGATAAATGGGAGTTCCAAATTTAAACGACGATAAAATTTTACTTGCATATCGAGACAACTATTATAATATATCAAATTGAAGACCGCACTGATTCCAAAAATCTGATTTGGCCCCACAAAGGAGCCACATTTTTGTACCCAAATTCTATCGTTTACATCATTTACCGAGGGTTTTAAGTGTTTGCCTCACCATTTCCGTTGTACTTACTTTCTATTTTATTCAAAAGAGCCATAATGGAGATATTATTGCAAACAAAGGGTTCTTTATTTATGCGTTCACTCAATATCTATTCCTCCAAAAAAAAATAAGGGAAGAGAAAGAGAAAGGAGCTACTGTTCACATTTTAAAAAAGAATAAAACATTTGATAAATCGCAATTTCTACTTTAAAAGATGATAACTTTTGACTCGAGTATTCAAATGACTATATTATTATATGAAACTAAAGCTCTTAGTGATTCACACAATATGAGATGGCCTCAAATTTGGAATATCATTTTTGTACCAAAATTTCAACATTTACATCATTTATTGAGGGTTTTTATTTTTTTGCCAACCATTTCCGTTGTACTTACTTTCGATTTTATTCAAAATAGCCGTAAAGGAGATATTGGTGCTAACAAATGGTTCTTTATTTATGTGTTCAATTCCTATATATTCTTCCAAAACAAATGAGTAAAGAAAAAATAAAAGGCTATTGTTCCCATTTAAAAAAGGAACAAAACATTTGATAAATGGGAGTTCCAACTTTAAACGACAATAAAATTTTACTTGCATTTCGAGCTACTATTATAATATATGAAAATGAAGCCCGTACCGAATCAAAAAATCTGATTTGGCCCCACAAAGGAACCACATTTTTGTACCCAAATTCCATCGTTTACATCATTTACCGAGGGTTTTAAGTGTTTGTCTCACCATTTCTATTGTACTTACTTTGTATTTTATTCAAAAGTGTCGTAAAGGAGATATTGGTTCAAACAAAGGGTTCTTTATTTATGCGTTCAATCAATATCTATTCATCCAAAAAAAATAAGGGAAGAGAAAGAGAAAGGAGCTACTGTTCACATTTTAAAAAAGAATAAAACATTTGATAAATCGCAATTTCAAATTTAAAAGATGATAACTTTTGACTCGGGTATTGAAATGACTATATTATTATATGAAACCGAAGCTCGAAGCGATTCACACAATATGAGATGGCCTCAAATTTGGAATATCTTTTTTGTACCAAAATTTCATCATTTACATCATTTATTGAGGGTTTTTAGTTTTTTGGCCACCATTTCCATTGTACTTACTTTCGATTTTATTCAAAAGAGCCGTAAAGGAGATATTGGTGCAAACAAATGCTTCTTTATTTTTATGTTCAATCCCTATATATTCTTCCAAAAAAATGAGTAAAGAAAAAGGAAAAGGCTATTGTTCCCATTTAAAAAAAGAACAAAACATTTGATAAATCGGAGTTCCAAATTTAAACACCGATAAAATTTTACTTGCATATCGAGACAACTATTATAATACATCAAATTGAAACTCGTACCGATTCAAACAATCTGATTGGGCCCCATAGAGGAACCACATTTTTGTACCCAAATTCCATCGTTTACATCATTTACCGAAGGTTTTAAGTGTTTGCCTCACCATTTCCGTTGTACTTACTCCCAATTTGTTTCAAAAGTTCCGTAAAGGAGATATTGGTACAAACAAATGGTTCCTTATTTATGCGTTCAATCAATATCTATTCGTCCAAAATAAATAAGGGAAGAGAAAGAGAAAGGAGCTACAGTTCACATTTTAAAAAAGAATAAAACATTTGATAAATCGCAATTTCTACTTTAAAAGATGATAACTTTTGACTCGGGTATTGAAACGACTATATTATTATATGAAACCGAAGCTCTTAGAGATTCACACAATATGAGATGGCCTCAAATTTGGAATATCATTTTTGTACCTAAATTTCATCATTTACATTTATTGAGGTTTTTTTGTTTTTTGGCCACCATTTCCGTTGTACTTGCTTTCGATTTTATTCAAAAGAGCCGTAAAGGAGATATTGGTGCAAACTTATGGTTCTTTATTTATGTGTTCAATCCCTATATATTCTTCCAAAAAATGAGTAAAGAAAAAGGAAAAGGCTACTGTTCCCATTTAAAAATGGAACAAAACATTTGATAAATCGGAGTTCCAACTTTAAACGACGATAAAAGTTTACTTGCATATCGAAAAAATCTTATAATATATCAAATTGAATCCCGTACCGATTCAAAAAATCTGATTTGGCCCCACAAAGTAACCACATTTTTGTACCCAAATTCCATCGTTTACATCATTTACCGAGGGTTTTAAGTATTTGTCTCACCATTTCCGTTGTACTTACTCCCAATATTATTCAAAAGAGGCGTAATGGAGATATTGGTGGAAATAAAGGGTTCTTTATTTATGCGTTTCATCAATATCAATACTTCAAAACAAAAATAAGGGTAGAGAAAAGGAAAGGAGCTACTGTTCACATTTAAAAAAGGAATAAAACATTTGATAAATCGGAATTCCAAATTTAGACGACGATAAAATTTTACTTGCATATCGAGACACTATTATAATATATCAAATTGAAGCTCGTACCGATTCAAACAATCTGATTTGGCCCCATAGAGGAACCACATTTTTGTACCCAAATTCCATCGTTTACATCATTTACCGAGGGTTTTAAGTGTTTGTCTCACCATTTCCGTTGAACTTACTTTCTATTTTATTCAAAAGTTCCATAAAAGAGATATTGGTGCAAACAAAGGGTTCTTTATTTATGCGTTCAATCAATATCTATTCTTTCAAAAAAAATAAGGGAAGAGAAAAAGAAAGGAGCTACTGTTCACATTTTAAAAAAGAATAAAACATTTGATAAATCACAATTTCAAATTTAAACGACGATAAAATTTTACTTGCATATCGAGACAACTATTATAATATATCAAATTGAAGCACGTACCGATTCAAACAATCTGATATGGCCCCATAGAGGAACCACATTTTTGTACCTAAATTCCATCGTTTACATCATTTACCGAGGGTTTTAAGTGTTTCTCTCACCATTTCCGTTGTACTTACTTTGTATTTGATTCAAAAGTCCCATAAAGGAGGTATTGGTGCAAACAAAGGGTTCTTTATTTATGCGTTCAATCAATATCTATTCGTCCAAAATAAATAAGGGAAGAGAAAGAGAAAGGAGCTACTGTTCACATTTTAAAAAACAATAAAACATTTGATAAATCACAATTTCTACTTTAAAAGATGATAACTTTTGACTCGGGTATTGAAACGACTATATTATTATATGAAACTAAAGCTCGTAGCGATTCACACAATATGAGATGGCCTCAAATTTGGAATATCATTTTTGTACCAAAATTTCAACATTTACATCATTTATTGAGGGTTTTTATTTTTTTGCCAACCATTTCCGTTGTACTTACTTTCGATTTTATTCAAAATAGCCGTAAAGGAGATATTGGTGCTAACAAATGGTTCTTTATTTATGTGTTCAATTCCTATATATTCTTCCAAAACAAATGAGTAAATAAAAAATAAAAGGCTATTGTTCCCATTTAAAAAAGGAACAAAACATTTGATAAATGGGAGTTCCAACTTTAAACGACAATAAAATTTTACTTGCATATCGAGCTACTATTATAATATATGAAAATGAAGCCCGTACCAAATCAAAAAATCTGATTTGGCCCCACAAAGGAACCACATTTTTGTACCCAAATTCCATCGTTTACATCATTTACCGAGGGTTTTAAGTGTTTCTCTCACCATTTCTGTTGTACTTACTTTGTATTTTATTCAAAAGTGCCGTAAAGGAGATATTGGTTCAAACAAAGGGTTCTTTATTTCTGCGTTCAATCAATATCTATTCTTCCAAAAAAAATAAGGGAAGAGAAAGAGAAAGGAGCTACTGTTGACATTTTAAAAAAGAATAAAACATTTGATAAATCGCAATTTCAAATTTAAAAGATGATAACTTTTGACTCGGGCATTGAAACGACTATATTATTATATGAAACCGAAGCTCGAAGCGATTCACACAATATGAGATGGCCTCTAATTTGGAATATCATTTTTGTACCAAAATTTCAACATTTACATCATTTATTGAGGGTTTTTAGTTTTTTGCCAACCATTTCTGTTGTACTTACTTTTGATTTTATTCAAAAGAGCCGTAAAGGAGATATTGGTGCTAACAAATGGTTCTTTATTTATATGTTCAATCCGTATATATTCTTCCATAAATATGAGTAATGAAAAAATAAAAGGCAACTGTTCCCATTTAAAAATGGAACAAAACATTTGATAAATCGGAGTTCCAACTTTAAACGACGATAAAAGTTTAATTGTATATCGAGACAACTATTATTATATATCAAATTGAAGACTGCACCGATTCAAAAAATCTGATTTGGCCCCATAAAGGAACAACATTATTGTACCCAAATTCCATCGTTTACATCATTTACCGAAGGTTTTAAGTGTTTGCCTCACCATATCCGTTGTACTTACTCCCAATTTGTATCAAAAGTTCCGTAAAGGAGATATTGGTACAAACAAATGGTTCCTTATTTATGCGTTCAATCAATATCTATTCGTCCAAAATAAATAAGGGAAGAGAAAGAGAAAGGAGCTACTGTTCACATTTTAAAAAAGAATAAAACATTTGATAAATCGCAATTTCTACTTTAAAAGATGATAACTTTTGACTCCGGTATTGAAACGACTATATTATTATATGAAACTAAAGCTCGTAACGATTCACATAATATGAGATGGCCTCAAATTTGGAATATCATTTTTGTACCAAAATTTCAACATTTACATCATTTATTGAGGGTTTTTATTTTTTTGCCAACCATTTCCGTTGTACTTACTTTCGATTTTATTCAAAATAGCCATAAAGGAGATATTGGTGCTAACAAATGGTTCTTTATTTATGTGTTCAATTCTTATATATTCTTCCAAAACAAATGAGTAAAGAAAAAATAAAAGGCTATTGTTCCCATTTAAAAAAGGAACAAAACATTTGATAAATGGGAGTTCCAAATTTAAACGACGATAAAATTTTACTTGCATATCGAGACAACTATTATAATATATCAAATTGAAGACCGCACTGATTCCAAAAATCTGATTTGGCCCCACAAAGGAGCCACATTTTTGTACCCAAATTCTATCGTTTACATCATTTACCGAGGGTTTTATGTGTTTGCCTCACCATTTCCGTTGTACTTACTTTCTATTTTATTCAAAAGAGCCATAATGGAGATATTATTGCAAACAAAGGGTTCTTTATTTATGCGTTCACTCAATGCCTATTCCTCCAAAAAAAATAAGGGAAGAGAAAGAGAAAGGAGCTACTGTTCACATTTTAAAAAAGAATAAAACATTTGATAAATCGCAATTTGAACTTTAAAAGATGATAACTTTTGACTCGGGTATTGAAACGACTATATTATTATATGAAACCGAAGCTCGAAGCGATTCACACAATATGAGATGGCCACAAATTTGGAATATCATTTTTGTACCAAAATTTCAACATTTACATCATTTATTGAGGGTTTTTAGTATTTTCCCAACCATTTCTGTTGTACTTACTTTTGATATTATTCAAAAGAGCCGTAAAAGAGATATTGGTGCTAACAAATGGTTTTTTATTTATATGTTCAATCCCTATATATTCTTCCATAAATATGAGTAAAGAAAAAGGAAAAGACTACTGTTCACATTTAAAAATTGAACAAAACATTTGATAAATCGGAGTTCCAAATTTAAACGACGATAAAAGTTTACTTGTATATCGAGACAACTATTATAATATATCAAATTGAAGACTACACCGATTCAAAAAATCGGATTTGGCCCCACAAAGGAACCACATTATTGTACCCAAATTCCATCGTTTACATCATTCACCGAGGGTTTTAAGTGTTTGCCTCACCATTTCCGTTGTACTTACTCCCAATTTGTTTCAAAATAGGCGTAATGGAGATATTGGTGCAAACAAAGGGTTCTTTATTTATGTGTTCCATAAATATCAATGCTTCCAAATAAAAATAAGGGTAGAGAAAATTAAAGGAGCTACTGTCCACATTTTAAAAAAGAATAAAACATTTGATAAATCGCAATTTCAACTTTAAAAGATGATAAATTTTGACTCGGGTATTGAAACGACTATATTATTATATGAAACTAAAGCTCGTAGCGATTCACACAATATGAGATGGCCTCAAATTTGGAATATCATTTTTGTACCAAAATTTCAACATTTACATCATTTATTGAGGGTTTTTATTTTTTTGCCAACCATTTCCGTTGTACTTACTTTTGATTTTATTCAAAAGAGTCATAAAGGAGATATTGGTGCTAACAAATGGTTCTTTATTTATGTGTTCAATCAATATCAATGCTTCAAAACAAAAATAAGGGTAGAGAAAAGGAAAGGAGCTACTGTTCACATTTAAAAAAAGAATAAAACATTTGATAAATTGGAGTTCCAAATTTAAACGACGATAAATTTTACTTGCATATTGAGACAACTATTATAATATATCAAATTGAAGCTCATACCGATTCAAACAATCTGATTTGGCCCCATAGAGGAACCACATTTTTGTACCCAAATTCCATCGTTTACATCATTTACCGAGGGTTTTAAGTGTTTGTCTCACCATTTCCGTTGAACTTACTTTCTATTTTATTCAAAATTTCCATAAAGGAGATATTGGTGCAAACAAAGGGTTCTTTATTTATGCGTTCAATCAATATCTATTCTTTCAAAAAAAATAAGGGAAGAGAAAAAGAAAGGAGCTATTGTTCACATTTTAAAAAAGAATAAAACATTTGATAAATCACAATTTCAAATTTAAACGACGATAAAATTTTACTTGCATATCGAGACAACTATTATAATATATCAAATTGAAGCTCGTACCGATTCAAATAATCTGATTTGGCCCCATAGAGGAACCACAATTTTGTACCCAAATTCCATCGTTTACATCATTTATCGAAGGTTTTATGTGTTTGTCTCACCATTTCCGTTATACTTACTTTCTATTATATTGAAAAGAGCCGTAAAGGAGATATTTGTCCAAGAAATTGTTCTTTATTTATGTGTTAAATCAATATATATTCTTCTAAAAAAATATGAGAAAAGGGAAAGGAAAAGGCTATTGTTCCCATTTTATAAAGGAACAAAACATTTGATAAATCGGAGTTCCAACTTTAAATGACGATAAAATTTTACTTGCATATCGAGACAACCATTATAATATATCAAAATGAAGCCCGTACCGAATCAAAAAATCTGATTTGGCCCCACAAAGGAACCACATTTTTGTACCTAAATTCCATCGTTTACATCATTTACCGAGGGTTTTAAGTGTTTGTCTCACCATTTCTGTTGTACTTACTTTGTATTTTATTCAAAAGTGCCGTAAAGGAGATATTGGTTCAAACAAAGGGTACTTTATTTATGCGTTCAATCAATATCTATTCTTCCAAAAAAAATAAGGGAAGAGAAAGAGAAAGGAGCTACTGTTGACATTTTAAAAAAGAATAAAACATTTGATAAATCGCAATTTCAAATTTAAAAGATGATAACTTTTGACTCGGGTATTGAAACGACTATATTATTATATGAAACCGAAGCTCGAAGCGATTCACACAATATGAGATGGCCTCAAATTTGGAATATCATTTTTGTACCAAAATTTCAACATTTACATCATTTATTGAGGGTTTTTAGTTTTTTGCCAACCATTTCTGTTGTACTTACTTTTGATTTTATTCAAAAGATCCGTAAAGGAGATATTGGTGCTAACAAATGGTTCTTTATTTATATGTTCAATCCCTATATATTCTTCCATAAATATGAGTAATGAAAAAATAAAAGGCAACTGTTCCCATTTAAAAATGGAACAAAACATTTGATAAATCGGAGTTCCAACTTTAAACGACGATAAAAGTTTACTTGTATATCGAGACAACTATTATTATATATCAAATTGAAGACTGCACCGATTCAAAAAATCTGATTTGGCCCCATAAAGGAACAACATTATTGTACCCATATTCCATCGTTTACATCATTTACCGAAGGTTTTAAGTGTTTGCCTCACCATATCCGTTGTACTTTCTCCCAATTTGTTTCAAAAGTTCCGTAAAGGAGATATTGGTACAAACAAATGGTTCCTTATTTATGCGTTCAATCAATATCTATTCGTCCAAAATAAATAAGGGAAGAGAAAGAGAAAGGAGCTACTGTTCACATTTTAAAAAAGAATAAAACATTTGATAAATCGCAATTTCTACTTTAAAAGATGATAACTTTTGACTCGGGTATTCAAATGACTATATTATTATATGAAACTAAAGCTCTTAGTGATTCACACAATATGAGATGGGCTCAAATTTGGAATATCATTTTTGTACCAAAATTTCAACATTTACATCATTTATTGAGGGTTTTTAGTTTTTTGCAAATCATTTCTGTTGTACTTACTTTTGAGTTTATTCAAAAGAGCCGTAAAGGAGATATTGGTGCTAACAAATGGTTCTTTATTTATATGTTCAATCCCTATATATTCTTGCATAAATATGAGTAAAGAAAAAGGAAAAGGCTACTGTTCCCATTTAAAAATGGAACAAAACATTTGATAAATCGGAGTTCCAACTTTAAACGACGATAAAAGTTTACTTGTATATCGAGACAACTATTATAATATATCAAATTGAAGACTGCACCGATTCAAAAAATCTGATTTGGTCCC
The DNA here is from genome assembly GCA_037013495.1 of Hippophae tibetana. NCBI lineage: Eukaryota > Viridiplantae > Streptophyta > Magnoliopsida > Rosales > Elaeagnaceae > Hippophae > Hippophae tibetana. Next base: position 49,128,778 of record CM072810.1, read on the forward strand.
ACAAAGTAACCACATTATTGTACCCAAATTCCATCGTTTACATCAATTACCGAGGGTTTTAAGTGTTTGCCTCACCATTTCCGTTGTACTTACTCCCAATTTGTTTCAAAACTTCCGTAAAGGAGATATTGGTACAAACAAAGGGTTCCTTATTTATGTGTTCAATCAATATCTATTCCTCCAAAATAAATAAGGGAAGAGAAAGAGAAAGGAGCTACTGTTCACATTTTAAAAAAGAATAAAACATTTGATAAATCGCAATTTCTACTTTAAAAGATGATAACTTTTGACTCGGGTATTCAAATGACTATATTATTATATGAAACTAAAGCTCTTAGTGATTCACACAATATGAGATGGGCTCAAATTTGGAATATCATTTTTGTACCAAAATTTCAACATTTACATCATTTATTGAGGGTTTTTAGTTTTTTGCAAATCATTTCTGTTGTACTTACTTTTCAGTTTATTCAAAAGATCCGTAAAGGAGATATTGGTGCTAAAAAATGGTTCTTTATTTATATGTTCAATCCCTATATATTCTTCCATAAATATGAGTAAAGAAAAAGGAAAAGGCTACTGTTCCCATTTAAAAATGGAACAAAACATTTGATAAATCGGAGTTCCAACTTTAAACGACGATAAAAGTTTACTTGTATATCGAGACAACTATTATTATATATCAAATTGAAGACTGCACCGATTCAAAAAATCTGATTTGGCCCCATAAAGGAACAACATTATTGTACCCATATTCCATCGTTTACATCATTTACCGAAGGTTTTAAGTGTTTGCCTCACCATATCCGTTGTAATTACTCCCAATTTGTTTCAAAAGTTCCGTAAAGGAGATATTGGTACAAACAAATGGTTCCTCATTTATGCGTTCAATCAATATCTATTCGTCCAAAATAAATAAGGGAAGAGAAAGAGAAAGGAGCTACTGTTCACATTTTAAAAAAGAATAAAACATTTGATAAATCGCAATTTCTACTTTAAAAGATGATAACTTTTGACTCGGGTATTCAAATGACTATATTATTATATGAAACTAAAGCTCTTAGTGATTCACACAATATGAGATGGGCTCAAATTTGGAATATCATTTTTGTACCAAAATTTCAACATTTACATCATTTATTGAGGGTTTTTAGTTTTTTGCAAATCATTTCTATTGTACTTACTTTTGAGTTTATTCAAAAGAGCCGTAAAGGAGATATTGGTGCTAACAAATGGTTCTTTATTTATATGTTCAATCCCTATATATTCTTCCATAAATATGAGTAAAGAAAAAGGAAAAGGCTACTGTTCCCATTTAAAAATGGAACAAAACATTTGATAAATCGGAGTTCCAACTTTAAACGACGATAAAAGTTTACTTGTATATCGAGACAACTATTATAATATATCAAATTGAAGACTGCACCGATTCAAAAAATCTGATTTGGTACCACAAAGTAACCACATTATTGTACCCAAATTCCATCGTTTACATCAATTACCGAGGGTTTTAAGTGTTTGCCTCACCATTTCCGTTGTACTTACTCCCAATTTGTTTCAAAACTTCCGTAAAGGAGATATTGGTACAAACAAAGGGTTCCTTATTTATGTGTTCAATCAATATCTAGTCCTCCAAAATAAATAAGGGAAGAGAAAGAGAAAGGAGCTACTGTTCACATTTTAAAAAAGAATAAAACATTTGATAAATCGCAATTTCTACTTTAAAAGATGATAACTTTTGACTCGGGTATTGAAACGACTATATTATTATATGAAACTAAAGCTCGTAACGATTCACATAATATGAGATGGCCTCAAATTTGGAATATCATTTTTGTACCAAAATTTCAACATTTACATCATTTATTGAGGGTTTTTATTTTTTTGCCAACCATTTCCTTTGTACTTACTTTCGATTTTATTCAAAATAGCCATAAAGGAGATATTGGTGCTAACAAATGGTTCTTTATTTATGTGTTCAATTCTTATATATTCTTCCAAAACAAATGAGTAAAGAAAAAATAAAAGGCTATTGTTCCCATTTAAAAAAGGAACAAAACATTTGATAAATGGGAGTTCCAAATTTAAACGACGATAAAATTTTACTTGCATATCGAGACAACTATTATAATATATCAAATTGAAGACCGCACTGATTCCAAAAATCTGATTTGGCCCCACAAAGGAGCCACATTTTTGTACCCAAATTCTATCGTTTACATCATTTACCGAGGGTTTTAAGTGTTTGCCTCACCATTTCCGTTGTACTTACTTTCTATTTTATTCAAAAGAGCCATAATGGAGATATTATTGCAAACAAAGGGTTCTTTATTTATGCGTTCACTCAATATCTATTCCTCCAAAAAAAATAAGGGAAGAGAAAGAGAAAGGAGCTACTGTTCACATTTTAAAAAAGAATAAAACATTTGATAAATCGCAATTTGAACTTTAAAAGATGATAACTTTTGACTCGGGTATTGAAACGACTATATTATTATATGAAACCGAAGCTCGAAGCGATTCACACAATATGAGATGGCCACAAATTTGGAATATCATTTTTGTACCAAAATTTCAACATTTACATCATTTATTGAGGGTTTTTAGTATTTTCCCAACCATTTCTGTTGTACTTACTTTTGATATTATTCAAAAGAGCCGTAAAAGAGATATTGGTGCTAACAAATGGTTTTTTATTTATATGTTCAATCCCTATATATTCTTCCATAAATATGAGTAAAGAAAAAGGAAAAGACTACTGTTCACATTTAAAAATTGAACAAAACATTTGATAAATCGGAGTTCCAAATTTAAACGACGATAAAAGTTTACTTGTATATCGAGACAACTATTATAATATATCAAATTGAAGACTACACCGATTCAAATAATCGGATTTGGCCCCACAAAGGAACCACATTATTGTACCCAAATTCCATCGTTTACATCATTCACCGAGGGTTTTAAGTGTTTGCCTCACCATTTCCGTTGTACTTACTCCCAATTTGTTTCAAAATAGGCGTAATGGAGATATTGGTGCAAACAAAGGGTTCTTTATTTATGTGTTCCATAAATATCAATGCTTCCAAATAAAAATAAGGGTAGAGAAAATTAAAGGAGCTACTGTCCACATTTTAAAAAAGAATAAAACATTTGATAAATCGCAATTTCAACTTTAAAAGATGATAAATTTTGACTCGGGTATTGAAACGACTATATTATTATATGAAACTAAAGCTCGTAGCGATTCACACAATATGAGATGGCCTCAAATTTGGAATATCATTTTTGTACCAAAATTTCAACATTTACATCATTTATTGAGGGTTTTTATTTTTTTGCCAACCATTTCCGTTGTACTTACTTTTGATTTTATTCAAAAGAGTCATAAAGGAGATATTGGTGCTAACAAATGGTTCTTTATTTATGTGTTCAATCAATATCAATGCTTCAAAACAAAAATAAGGGTAGAGAAAAGGAAAGGAGCTACTGTTCACATTTAAAAAAAGAATAAAACATTTGATAAATTGGAGTTCCAAATTTAAACGACGATAAATTTTACTTGCATATTGAGACAACTATTATAATATATCAAATTGAAGCTCATACCGATTCAAACAATCTGATTTGGCCCCATAGAAAAACCACATTTTTGTACCCAAATTCCATCGTTTACATCATTTACCGAGGGTTTTAAGTGTTTGTCTCACCATTTCTGTTGAACTTACTTTCTATTTTATTCAAAATTTCCATAAAGGAGATATTGGTGCAAACAAAGGGTTCTTTATTTATGCGTTCAATCAATATCTATTCTTTCAAAAAAAATAAGGGAAGAGAAAAAGAAAGGAGCTATTGTTCACATTTTAAAAAAGAATAAAACATTTGATAAATCACAATTTCAAATTTAAACGACGATAAAATTTTACTTGCATATCGAGACAACTATTATAATATATCAAATTGAAGCTCGTACCGATTCAAATAATCTGATTTGGCCCCATAGAGGAACCACAATTTTGTACCCAAATTCCATCGTTTACATCATTTATCGAAGGTTTTATGTGTTTGTCTCACCATTTCCGTTATACTTACTTTCTATTATATTGAAAAGAGCCGTAAAGGAGATATTTGTCCAAGAAATTGTTCTTTATTTATGTGTTAAATCAATATATATTCTTCTAAAAAAATATGAGAAAAGGGAAAGGAAAAGGCTATTGTTCCCATTTTATAAAGGAACAAAACATTTGATAAATCGGAGTTCCAACTTTAAATGACGATAAAATTTTACTTGCATATCGAGACAACCATTATAATATATCAAAATGAAGCCCGTACCGAATCAAAAAATCTGATTTGGCCCCACAAAGGAACCACATTTTTGTACCTAAATTCCATCGTTTACATCATTTACCGAGGGTTTTAAGTGTTTGTCTCACCATTTCTGTTGTACTTACTTTGTATTTTATTCAAAAGTGCCGTAAAGGAGATATTGGTTCAAACAAAGGGTACTTTATTTATGCGTTCAATCAATATCTATTCTTCCAAAAAAAATAAGGGAAGAGAAAGAGAAAGGAGCTACTGTTGACATTTTAAAAAAGAATAAAACATTTGATAAATCGCAATTTCAAATTTAAAAGATGATAACTTTTGACTCGGGTATTGAAACGACTATATTATTATATGAAACCGAAGCTCGAAGCGATTCACACAATATGAGATGGCCTCAAATTTGGAATATCATTTTTGTACCAAAATTTCAACATTTACATCATTTATTGAGGGTTTTTAGTTTTTTGCCAACCATTTCTGTTGTACTTACTTTTGATTTTATTCAAAAGATCCGTAAAGGAGATATTGGTGCTAACAAATGGTTCTTTATTTATATGTTCAATCCCTATATATTCTTCCATAAATATGAGTAATGAAAAAATAAAAGGCAACTGTTCCCATTTAAAAATGGAACAAAACATTTGATAAATCGGAGTTCCAACTTTAAACGACGATAAAAGTTTACTTGTATATCGAGACAACTATTATTATATATCAAATTGAAGACTGCACCGATTCAAAAAATCTGATTTGGCCCCATAAAGGAACAACATTATTGTACCCATATTCCATCGTTTACATCATTTACCGAAGGTTTTAAGTGTTTGCCTCACCATATCCGTTGTACTTACTCCCAATTTGTTTCAAAAGTTCCGTAAAGGAGATATTGGTACAAACAAATGGTTCCTTATTTATGCATTCAATCAATATCTATTCGTCCAAAATAAATAAGGGAAGAGAAAGAGAAAGGAGCTACTGTTCACATTTTAAAAAAGAATAAAACATTTGATAAATCGCAATTTCTACTTTAAAAGATGATAACTTTTGACTCGGGTATTCAAATGACTATATTATTATATGAAACTAAAGCTCTTAGTGATTCACACAATATGAGATGGGCTCAAATTTGGAATATCATTTTTGTACCAAAATTTCAACATTTACATCATTTATTTAGGGTTTTTAGTTTTTTGCAAATCATTTCTGTTGTACTTACTTTTGAGTTTATTCAAAAGAGCCGTAAAGGAGATATTGGTGCTAACAAATGGTTCTTTATTTATATGTTCAATCCCTATATATTCTTCCATAAATATGAGTAAAGAAAAAGGAAAAGGCTACTGTTCCCATTTAAAAATGGAACAAAACATTTGATAAATCGGAGTTCCAACTTTAAACGACGATAAAAGTTTACTTGTATATCGAGACAACTATTATAATATATCAAATTGAAGACTGCACCGATTCAAAAAATCTGATTTGGTCCCACAAAGTAACCACATTATTGTACCCAAATTCCATCGTTTACATCAATTACCGAGGGTTTTAAGTGTTTGCCTCACCATTTCCGTTGTACTTACTCCCAATTTGTTTCAAAACTTCCGTAAAGGAGATATTGGTACAAACAAAGGGTTCCTTATTTATGTGTTCAATCAATATCTATTCCTCCAAAATAAATAAGGGAAGAGAAAGAGAAAGGAGCTACTGTTCACATTTTAAAAAAGAATAAAACATTTGATAAATCGCAATTTCTACTTTAAAAGATGATAACTTTTGACTCGGGTATTCAAATGACTATATTATTATATGAAACTAAAGCTCTTAGTGATTCACACAATATGAGATGGGCTCAAATTTGGAATAACATTTTTGTACCAAAATTTCAACATTTACATCATTTATTGAGGGTTTTTAGTTTTTTGCAAATCATTTCTGTTGTACTTACTTTTGAGTTTATTCAAAAGAGCCGTAAAGGAGATATTGGTGCTAAAAAATGGTTCTTTATTTATATGTTCAATCCCTATATATTCTTCCATAAATATGAGTAAAGAAAAAGGAAAAGGCTACTGTTCCCATTTAAAAATGGAACAAAACATTTGATAAATCGGAGTTCCAACTTTAAACGACGATAAAAGTTTACTTGTATATCGAGACAACTATTATTATATATCAAATTGAAGACTGCACCGATTCAAAAAATCTGATTTGGCCCCATAAAGGAACAACATTATTGTACCCATATTCCATCGTTTACATCATTTACCGAAGGTTTTAAGTGTTTGCCTCACCATATCCATTGTACTTACTCCCAATTTGTTTCAAAAGTTCCGTAAAGGAGATATTGGTACAAACAAATGGTTCCTTATTTATGCGTTCAATCAATATCTATTCGTCCAAAATAAATAAGGGAAGAGAAAGAGAAAGGAGCTACTGTTCACATTTTAAAAAAGAATAAAACATTTGATAAATCGCAATTTCTACTTTAAAAGATGATAACTTTTGACTCGGGTATTCAAATGACTATATTATTATATGAAACTAAAGCTCTTAGTGATTCACACAATATGAGATGGGCTCAAATTTGGAATATCATTTTTGTACCAAAATTTCAACATTTACATCATTTATTTAGGGTTTTTAGTTTTTTGCAAATCATTTCTGTTGTACTTACTTTTGAGTTTATTCAAAAGAGCCGTAAAGGAGATATTGGTGCTAACAAATGGTTCTTTATTTATATGTTCAATCCCTATATATTCTTCCATAAATATGAGTAAAGAAAAAGGAAAAGGCTACTGTTCCCATTTAAAAATGGAACAAAACATTTGATAAATCGGAGTTCCAACTTTAAACGACGATAAAAGTTTACTTGTATATCGAGACAACTATTATAATGTATCAAATTGAAGACTGCACCGATTCAAAAAATCTGATTTGGTCCCACAAAGTAACCACATTATTGTACCCAAATTCCATCGTTTACATCAATTACCGAGGGTTTTAAGTGTTTGCCTCACCATTTCCGTTGTACTTACTCCCAATTTGTTTCAAAACTTCCGTAAAGGAGATATTGGTACAAACAAAGGGTTCCTTATTTATGTGTTCAATCAATATCTATTCCTCCAAAATAAATAAGGGAAGAGAAAGAGAAAGGAGCTACTGTTCACATTTTAAAAAAGAATAAAACATTTGATAAATCGCAATTTCTACTTTAAAAGATGATAACTTTTGACTCGGGTATTCAAATGACTATATTATTATATGAAACTAAAGCTCTTAGTGATTCACACAATATGAGATGGGCTCAAATTTGGAATAACATTTTTGTACCAAAATTTCAACATTTACATCATTTATTGAGGGTTTTTAGTTTTTTGCAAATCATTTCTGTTGTACTTACTTTTGAGTTTATTCAAAAGAGCCGTAAAGGAGATATTGGTGCTAAAAAATGGTTCTTTATTTATATGTTCAATCCCTATATATTCTTCCATAAATATGAGTAAAGAAAAAGGAAAAGGCTACTGTTCCCATTTAAAAATGGAACAAAACATTTGATAAATCGGAGTTCCAACTTTAAACGACGATAAAAGTTTACTTGTATATCGAGACAACTATTATTATATATCAAATTGAAGACTGCACCGATTCAAAAAATCTGATTTGGCCCCATAAAGGAACAACATTATTGTACCCATATTCCATCGTTTACATCATTTACCGAAGGTTTTAAGTGTTTGCCTCACCATATCCGTTGTACTTACTCCCAATTTGTTTCAAAAGTTCCGTAAAGGAGATATTGGTACAAACAAATGGTTCCTTATTTATGCGTTCAATCAATATCTATTCGTCCAAAATAAATAAGGGAAGAGAAAGAGAAAGGAGCTACTGTTCACATTTTAAAAAAGAATAAAACATTTGATAAATCGCAATTTCTACTTTAAAAGATGATAACTTTTGACTCGGGTATTCAAATGACTATATTATTATATGAAACTAAAGCTCTTAGTGATTCACACAATATGAGATGGGCTCAAATTTGGAATATCATTTTTGTACCAAAATTTCAACATTTACATCATTTATTTAGGGTTTTTAGTTTTTTGCAAATCATTTCTGTTGTACTTACTTTTGAGTTTATTCAAAAGAGCCGTAAAGGAGATATTGGTGCTAACAAATGGTTCTTTATTTATATGTTCAATCCCTATATATTCTTCCATAAATATGAGTAAAGAAAAAGGAAAAGGCTACTGTTCCCATTTAAAAATGGAACAAAACATTTGATAAATCGGAGTTCCAACTTTAAACGACGATAAAAGTTTACTTGTATATCGAGACAACTATTATAATATATCAAATTGAAGACTGCACCGATTCAAAAAATCTGATTTGGTCCCACAAAGTAACCACATTATTGTACCCAAATTCCATCGTTTACATCAATTACCGAGGGTTTTAAGTGTTTGCCTCACCATTTCCGTTGTACTTACTCCCAATTTGTTTCAAAACTTCCGTAAAGGAGATATTGGTACAAACAAAGGGTTCCTTATTTATGTGTTCAATCAATATCTATTCCTCCAAAATAAATAAGGGAAGAGAAAGAGAAAGGAGCTACTGTTCACATTTTAAAAAAGAATAAAACATTTGATAAATCGCAATTTCTACTTTAAAAGATGATAAATTTTGACTCGGGTATTGAAACGACTATATTATTATATGAAACTAAAGCTCGTAGCGATTCACACAATATGAGATGGGCTCAAATTTGGAATATCATTTTTGTACCAAAATTTCAACATTTACATCATTTATTGAGGGTTTTTATTTTTTTGCCAACCATTTTCGTTGTACTTACTTTCGATTTTATTCAAAATAGCCGTAAAGGAGATATTGGTGCTAACAAATGGTTCTTTATTTATGTGTTCAATTCCTATATATTCTTCCAAAACAAATGAGTAAAGAAAAAATAAAAGGCTATTGTTCCCATTTAAAAAAGGAACAAAACATTTGATAAATGGGAGTTCCAAATTTAAACGACGATAAAATTTTACTTGCATATCGAGACAACTATTATAATATATCAAAATGAAACTCGTACCGATTCAAAAAATTTGATTTGGCCCCACAAAGGAACCACATTTTTGTACTCAAATTTCATCGTTTACATCATTTACCGAGGGTTTTAAGTGTTTGTCTCACCATTTCTGTTGTACTTACTTTGTATTTTATTCAAAAGTGCCGTAAAGGAGATATTGGTTCAAACAAAGGGTTCTTTATTTATGCGTTCTATCAATATCTATTCTTCCAAAAAAATAAGGGAAGAGAAAGAGAAAGGAGCTACTGTTCAAATTTTAAAAAAGAATAAAACATTTGATAAATCGCAATTTCAACTTTAAAAGATGATAACTTTTGACTCGGGTATTCAAACGACTATATTATTATATGAAACCGAAGCTCGAAGCGATTCACACAATATGAGATGGCCTCAAATTTGGAATATCCTTTTTGTACCAAAATTTCAACATTTACATCATTTATTGAGGGTTTTTAGTTTTTTCCCAACAATTTATGTTGTACTCACTTTTGATTTTATTCAAAAGAGCCGTAAAAGAGATATTGGTGCTAACAAATGGTTCTTTATTTATATGTTCAATCCCTTTATATTCTTCCATAAATATGAGTAAAGAAAAAGGAAAAGGCTACTGTTCCCATTTAAAAATGGAACAAAACATTTGATAAATCGGAGTTCCAACTTTAAACGACGATAAAAGTTTACTTGTATATCGAGACAACTATTATAATATATCAAATTGAAGACTGCACCGATTCAAAAAATCGGATTTGGTCGCACAAAGGAACCACATTATTGTACCCAAATTCCATCGTTTACATCATTTACCGATAGTTTTAAGTGTTTGCCTCACCATATCCGTTGTAATTACTCCCAATTTGTTTCAAAAGTTCCGTAAAGGAGATATTGGTACAAACAAATGGTTCCTCATTTATGCGTTCAATCAATATCTATTCGTCCAAAATAAATAAGGGAAGAGAAAGAGAAAGGAGCTACTGTTCACATTTTAAAAAAGAATAAAACATTTGATAAATCGCAATTTCTACTTTAAAAGATGATAACTTTTGACTCGGGTATTCAAATGACTATATTATTATATGAAACTAAAGCTCTTAGTGATTCACACAATATGAGATGGGCTCAAATTTGGAATATCATTTTTGTACCAAAATTTCAACATTTACATCATTTATTGAGGGTTTTTAGTTTTTTGCAAATCATTTCTGTTGTACTTACTTTTGAGTTTATTCAAAAGAGCCGTAAAGGAGATATTGGTGCTAACAAATGGTTCTTTATTTATATGTTCAATCCCTATATATTCTTCCATAAATATGAGTAAAGAAAAAGGAAAAGGCTACTGTTCCCATTTAAAAATGGAACAAAACATTTGATAAATCGGAGTTCCAACTTTAAACGACGATAAAAGTTTACTTGTATATCGAGACAACTATTATAATATATCAAATTGAAGACTGCACCGATTCAAAAAATCTGATTTGGTCCCACAAAGTAACCACATTATTGTACCCAAATTCCATCGTTTACATCAATTACCGAGGGTTTTAAGTGTTTGCCTCACCATTTCCGTTGTACTTACTCCCAATTTGTTTCAAAACTTCCGTAAAGGAGATATTGGTACAAACAAAGGGTTCCTTATTTATGTGTTCAATCAATATCTATTCCTCCAAAATAAATAAGGGAAGAGAAAGAGAAAGGAGCTACTGTTCACATTTTAAAAAAGAATAAAACATTTGATAAATCGCAATTTCTACTTTAAAAGATGATAACTTTTGACTCGGGTATTCAAATGACTATATTATTATATGAAACTAAAGCTCTTAGTGATTCACACAATATGAGATGGGCTCAAATTTGGAATAACATTTTTGTACCAAAATTTCAACATTTACATCATTTATTGAGGGTTTTTAGTTTTTTGCAAATCATTTCTGTTGTACTTACTTTTGAGTTTATTCAAAAGAGCCGTAAAGGAGATATTGGTGCTAAAAAATGGTTCTTTATTTATATGTTCAATCCCTATATATTCTTCCATAAATATGAGTAAAGAAAAAGGAAAAGGCTACTGTTCCCATTTAAAAATGGAACAAAACATTTGATAAATCGGAGTTCCAACTTTAAACGACGATAAAAGTTTACTTGTATATCGAGACAACTATTATTATATATCAAATTGAAGACTGCACCGATTCAAAAAATCTGATTTGGCCCCATAAAGGAACAACATTATTGTACCCATATTCCATCGTTTACATCATTTACCGAAGGTTTTAAGTGTTTGCCTCACCATATCCGTTGTACTTACTCCCAATTTGTTTCAAAAGTTCCGTAAAGGAGATATTGGTACAAACAAATGGTTCCTTATTTATGCGTTCAATCAATATCTATTCGTCCAAAATAAATAAGGGAAGAGAAAGAGAAAGGAGCTACTGTTCACATTTTAAAAAAGAATAAAACATTTGATAAATCGCAATTTCTACTTTAAAAGATGATAACTTTTGACTCGGGTATTCAAATGACTATATTATTATATGAAACTAAAGCTCTTAGTGATTCACACAATATGAGATGGGCTCAAATTTGGAATATCATTTTTGTACCAAAATTTCAACATTTACATCATTTATTTAGGGTTTTTAGTTTTTTGCAAATCATTTCTGTTGTACTTACTTTTGAGTTTATTCAAAAGAGCCGTAAAGGAGATATTGGTGCTAACAAATGGTTCTTTATTTATATGTTCAATCCCTATATATTCTTCCATAAATATGAGTAAAGAAAAAGGAAAAGGCTACTGTTCCCATTTAAAAATGGAACAAAACATTTGATAAATCGGAGTTCCAACTTTAAACGACGATAAAAGTTTACTTGCATATCGAGACAACTATTATAATATATCAAAATGAAACTCGTACCGATTCAAAAAATTTGATTTGGCCCCACAAAGGAACCACATTTTTGTACTCAAATTCCATCGTTTACATCATTTACCGAGGGTTTTAAGTGTTTGTCTCACCATTTCTGTTGTACTTACTTTGTATTTTATTCAAAAGTGCCGTAAAGGAGATATTGGTTCAAACAAAGGGTTCTTTATTTATGCGTTCTATCAATATCTATTCTTCCAAAAAAATAAGGGAAGAGAAAGAGAAAGGAGCTACTGTTCAAATTTTAAAAAAGAATAAAACATTTGATAAATCGCAATTTCAACTTTAAAAGATGATAACTTTTGACTCGGGTATTCAAACGACTATATTATTATATGAAACCGAAGCTCGAAGCGATTCACACAATATGAGATGGCCTCAAATTTGGAATATCCTTTTTGTACCAAAATTTCAACATTTACATCATTTATTGAGGGTTTTTAGTTTTTTCCCAACAATTTCTGTTGTACTCACTTTTGATTTTATTCAAAAGAGCCGTAAAAGAGATATTGGTGCTAACAAATGGTTCTTTATTTATATGTTCAATCCCTTTATATTCTTCCATAAATATGAGTAAAGAAAAAGGAAAAGGCTACTGTTCCCATTTAAAAATGGAACAAAACATTTGATAAATCGGAGTTCCAACTTTAAACGACGATAAAAGTTTACTTGTATATCGAGACAACTATTATAATATATCAAATTGAAGACTGCACCGATTCAAAAAATCGGATTTGGTCGCACAAAGGAACCACATTATTGTACCCAAATTCCATCGTTTACATCATTTACCGATAGTTTTAAGTGTTTGCCTCACCATATCCGTTGTACTTACTCCCAATTTGTTTCAAAACTTCCGTAAAGGAGATATTGGTACAAACAAAGGGTTCCTTATTTATGTGTTCAATCAATATCTATTCCTCCAAAATAAATAAGGGAAGAGAAAGAGAAAGGAGCTACTGTTCACATTTTAAAAAAGAATAAAACATTTGATAAATCGCAATTTCTACTTTAAAAGATGATAACTTTTGACTCGAGTATTGAAACGACTATATTATTATATGAAACTAAAGCTCGTAGCGATTCACACAATATGAGATGGGCTCAAATTTGGAATATCATTTTTGTACCAAAATTTCAACATTTACATCATTTATTGAGGGTTTTTATTTTTTTGCCAACCATTTTCGTTGTACTTACTTTCGATTTTATTCAAAATAGCCGTAAAGGAGATATTGGTGCTAACAAATGGTTCTTTATTTATGTGTTCAATTCCTATATATTCTTCCAAAACAAATGAGTAAAGAAAAAATAAAAGGCTATTGTTCCCATTTAAAAAAGGAACAAAACATTTGATAAATGGGAGTTCCAAATTTAAACGACGATAAAATTTTACTTGCATATCGAGACAACTATTATAATATATCAAAATGAAACTCGTACCGATTCAAAAAATTTGATTTGGCCCCACAAAGGAACCACATTTTTGTACTCAAATTCCATCGTTTACATCATTTACCGAGGGTTTTAAGTGTTTGTCTCACCATTTCTGTTGTACTTACTTTGTATTTTATTCAAAAGTGCCGTAAAGGAGATATTGGTTCAAACAAAGGGTTCTTTATTTATGCGTTCTATCAATATCTATTCTTCCAAAAAAATAAGGGAAGAGAAAGAGAAAGGAGCTACTGTTCAAATTTTAAAAAAGAATAAAACATTTGATAAATCGCAATTTCAACTTTAAAAGATGATAACTTTTGACTCGGGTATTCAAACGACTATATTATTATATGAAACCGAAGCTCGAAGCGATTCACACAATATGAGATGGCCTCAAATTTGGAATATCCTTTTTGTACCAAAATTTCAACATTTACATCATTTATTGAGGGTTTTTAGTTTTTTCCCAACAATTTCTGTTGTACTCACTTTTGATTTTATTCAAAAGAGCCGTAAAAGAGATATTGGTGCTAACAAATGGTTCTTTATTTATATGTTCAATCCCTTTATATTCTTCCATAAATATGAGTAAAGAAAAAGGAAAAGGCTACTGTTCCCATTTAAAAATGGAACAAAACATTTGATAAATCGGAGTTCCAACTTTAAACGACGATAAAAGTTTACTTGTATATCGAGACAACTATTATAATATATCAAATTGAAGACTGCACCGATTCAAAAAATCGGATTTGGTCGCACAAAGGAACCACATTATTGTACCCAAATTCCATCGTTTACATCATTTACCGATAGTTTTAAGTGTTTGCCTCACCATATCCGTTGTAATTACTCCCAATTTGTTTCAAAAGTTCCGTAAAGGAGATATTGGTACAAACAAATGGTTCCTCATTTATGCGTTCAATCAATATCTATTCGTCCAAAATAAATAAGGGAAGAGAAAGAGAAAGGAGCTACTGTTCACATTTTAAAAAAGAATAAAACATTTGATAAATCGCAATTTCTACTTTAAAAGATGATAACTTTTGACTCGGGTATTCAAATGACTATATTATTATATGAAACTAAAGCTCTTAGTGATTCACACAATATGAGATGGGCTCAAATTTGGAATATCATTTTTGTACCAAAATTTCAACATTTACATCATTTATTGAGGGTTTTTAGTTTTTTGCAAATCATTTCTGTTGTACTTACTTTTGAGTTTATTCAAAAGAGCCGTAAAGGAGATATTGGTGCTAACAAATGGTTCTTTATTTATATGTTCAATCCCTATATATTCTTCCATAAATATGAGTAAAGAAAAAGGAAAAGGCTACTGTTCCCATTTAAAAATGGAACAAAACATTTGATAAATCGGAGTTCCAACTTTAAACGACGATAAAAGTTTACTTGTATATCGAGACAACTATTATAATATATCAAATTGAAGACTGCACCGATTCAAAAAATCTGATTTGGTCCCACAAAGTAACCACATTATTGTACCCAAATTCCATCGTTTACATCAATTACCGAGGGTTTTAAGTGTTTGCCTCACCATTTCCGTTGTACTTACTCCCAATTTGTTTCAAAACTTCCGTAAAGGAGATATTGGTACAAACAAAGGGTTCCTTATTTATGTGTTCAATCAATATCTATTCCTCCAAAATAAATAAGGGAAGAGAAAGAGAAAGGAGCTACTGTTCACATTTTAAAAAAGAATAAAACATTTGATAAATCGCAATTTCTACTTTAAAAGATGATAACTTTTGACTCGGGTATTCAAATGACTATATTATTATATGAAACTAAAGCTCTTAGTGATTCACACAATATGAGATGGGCTCAAATTTGGAATAACATTTTTGTACCAAAATTTCAACATTTACATCATTTATTGAGGGTTTTTAGTTTTTTGCAAATCATTTCTGTTGTACTTACTTTTGAGTTTATTCAAAAGAGCCGTAAAGGAGATATTGGTGCTAAAAAATGGTTCTTTATTTATATGTTCAATCCCTATATATTCTTCCATAAATATGAGTAAAGAAAAAGGAAAAGGCTACTGTTCCCATTTAAAAATGGAACAAAACATTTGATAAATCGGAGTTCCAACTTTAAACGACGATAAAAGTTTACTTGTATATCGAGACAACTATTATTATATATCAAATTGAAGACTGCACCGATTCAAAAAATCTGATTTGGCCCCACAAAGGAACAACATTATTGTACCCATATTCCATCGTTTACATCATTTACCGAAGGTTTTAAGTGTTTGCCTCACCATATCCATTGTACTTACTCCCAATTTGTTTCAAAAGTTCCGTAAAGGAGATATTGGTACAAACAAATGGTTCCTTATTTATGCGTTCAATCAATATCTATTCGTCCAAAATAAATAAGGGAAGAGAAAGAGAAAGGAGCTACTGTTCACATTTTAAAAAAGAATAAAACATTTGATAAATCGCAATTTCTACTTTAAAAGATGATAACTTTTGACTCGGGTATTCAAATGACTATATTATTATATGAAACTAAAGCTCTTAGTGATTCACACAATATGAGATGGGCTCAAATTTGGAATATCATTTTTGTACCAAAATTTCAACATTTACATCATTTATTTAGGGTTTTTAGTTTTTTGCAAATCATTTCTGTTGTACTTACTTTTGAGTTTATTCAAAAGAGCCGTAAAGGAGATATTGGTGCTAACAAATGGTTCTTTATTTATATGTTCAATCCCTATATATTCTTCCATAAATATGAGTAAAGAAAAAGGAAAAGGCTACTGTTCCCATTTAAAAATGGAACAAAACATTTGATAAATCGGAGTTCCAACTTTAAACGACGATAAAAGTTTACTTGTATATCGAGACAACTATTATAATGTATCAAATTGAAGACTGCACCGATTCAAAAAATCTGATTTGGTCCCACAAAGTAACCACATTATTGTACCCATATTCCATCGTTTACATCATTTACCGAGGGTTTTAAGTGTTTGCCTCACCATTTCCGTTGTACTTACTCCCAATTTGTTTCAAAAGTTCCGTAAAGGAGATATTGGTACAAACAAATGGTTCCTTATTTATGCGTTCAATCAATATCTATTCGTCCAAAATAAATAAGGGAAGAGAAAGAGAAAGGAGCTACTGTTCACATTTTAAAAAAGAATAAAACATTTGATAAATCGCAATTTCTACTTTAAAAGATGATAACTTTTGACTCGGGTATTCAAATGACTATATTATTATATGAAACTAAAGCTCTTAGTGATTCACACAATATGAGATGGGCTCAAATTTGGAATATCATTTTTGTACCAAAATTTCAACATTTACATCATTTATTTAGGGTTTTTAGTTTTTTGCAAATCATTTCTGTTGTACTTACTTTTGAGTTTATTCAAAAGAGCCGTAAAGGAGATATTGGTGCTAACAAATGGTTCTTTATTTATATGTTCAATCCCTATATATTCTTCCATAAATATGAGTAAAGAAAAAGGAAAAGGCTACTGTTCCCATTTAAAAATGGAACAAAACATTTGATAAATCGGAGTTCCAACTTTAAACGACGATAAAAGTTTACTTGTATATCGAGACAACTATTATAATATATCAAATTGAAGACTGCACCGATTCAAAAAATCTGATTTGGTCCCACAAAGTAACCACATTATTGTACCCAAATTCCATCGTTTACATCAATTACCGAGGGTTTTAAGTGTTTGCCTCACCATTTCCGTTGTACTTACTCCCAATTTGTTTCAAAACTTCCGTAAAGGAGATATTGGTACTAACAAAGGGTTCCTTATTTATGTGTTCAATCAATATCTATTCCTCCAAAATAAATAAGGGAAGAGAAAGAGAAAGGAGCTACTGTTCACATTTTAAAAAAGAATAAAACATTTGATAAATCGCAATTTCTACTTTAAAAGATGATAACTTTTGACTCGAGTATTGAAACGACTATATTATTATATGAAACTAAAGCTCGTAGCGATTCAGACAATATGAGATGGGCTCAAATTTGGAATATCATTTTTGTACCAAAATTTCAACATTTACATCATTTATTGAGGGTTTTTATTTTTTTGCCAACCATTTTCGTTGTACTTACTTTCGATTTTATTCAAAATAGCCGTAAAGGAGATATTGGTGCTAACAAATGGTTCTTTATTTATGTGTTCAATTCCTATATATTCTTCCAAAACAAATGAGTAAAGAAAAAATAAAAGGCTATTGTTCCCATTTAAAAAAGGAACAAAACATTTGATAAATGGGAGTTCCAAATTCAAACGACGATAAAATTTTACTTGCATATCGAGACAACTATTATAATATATCAAAATGAAACTCGTACCGATTCAAAAAATTTGATTTGGCCCCACAAAGGAACCACATTTTTGTACTCAAATTCCATCGTTTACATCATTTACCGAGGGTTTTAAGTGTTTGTCTCACCATTTCTGTTGTACTTACTCCCAATTTGTTTCAAAAGTGCCGTAAAGGAGATATTGGTTCAAACAAAGGGTTCTTTATTTATGCGTTCTATCAATATCTATTCTTCCAAAAAAATAAGGGAAGAGAAAGAGAAAGGAGCTACTGTTCAAATTTTAAAAAAGAATAAAACATTTGATAAATCGCAATTTCAACTTTAAAAGATGATAACTTTTGACTCGGGTATTCAAACGACTATATTATTATATGAAACCGAAGCTCGAAGCGATTCACACAATATGAGATGGCCTCAAATTTGGAATATCCTTTTTGTACCAAAATTTCAACATTTACATCATTTATTGAGGGTTTTTAGTTTTTTCCCAACAATTTCTGTTGTACTCACTTTTGATTTTATTCAAAAGAGCCGTAAAAGAGATATTGGTGCTAACAAATGGTTCTTTATTTATATGTTCAATCCCTTTATATTCTTCCATAAATATGAGTAAAGAAAAAGGAAAAGGCTACTGTTCCCATTTAAAAATGGAACAAAACATTTGATAAATCGGAGTTCCAACTTTAAACGACGATAAAAGTTTACTTGTATATCGAGACAACTATTATAATATATCAAATTGAAGACTGCACCGATTCAAAAAATCGGATTTGGTCGCACAAAGGAACCACATTATTGTACCCAAATTCCATCGTTTACATCATTTGCCGATAGTTTTAAGTGTTTGCCTCACCATATCCGTTGTAATTACTCCCAATTTGTTTCAAAAGTTCCGTAAAGGAGATATTGGTACAAACAAATGGTTCCTCATTTATGCGTTCAATCAATATCTATTCGTCCAAAATAAATAAGGGAAGAGAAAGAGAAAGGAGCTACTGTTCACATTTTAAAAAAGAATAAAACATTTGATAAATCGCAATTTCTACTTTAAAAGATGATAACTTTTGACTCGGGTATTCAAATGACTATATTATTATATGAAACTAAAGCTCTTAGTGATTCACACAATATGAGATGGGCTCAAATTTGGAATATCATTTTTGTACCAAAATTTCAACATTTACATCATTTATTGAGGGTTTTTAGTTTTTTGCAAATCATTTCTGTTGTACTTACTTTTGAGTTTATTCAAAAGAGCCGTAAAGGAGATATTGGTGCTAACAAATGGTTCTTTATTTATATGTTCAATCCCTATATATTCTTCCATAAATATGAGTAAAGAAAAAGGAAAAGGCTACTGTTCCCATTTAAAAATGGAACAAAACATTTGATAAATCGGAGTTCCAACTTTAAACGACGATAAAAGTTTACTTGTATATCGAGACAACTATTATAATATATCAAATTGAAGACTGCACCGATTCAAAAAATCGGATTTGGTCGCACAAAGGAACCACATTATTGTACCCAAATTCCATCGTTTACATCATTTGCCGATAGTTTTAAGTGTTTGCCTCACCATATCCGTTGTAATTACTCCCAATTTGTTTCAAAAGTTCCGTAAAGGAGATATTGGTACAAACAAATGGTTCCTCATTTATGCGTTCAATCAATATCTATTCGTCCAAAATAAATAAGGGAAGAGAAAGAGAAAGGAGCTACTGTTCACATTTTAAAAAAGAATAAAACATTTGATAAATCGCAATTTCTACTTTAAAAGATGATAACTTTTGACTCGGGTATTCAAATGACTATATTATTATATGAAACTAAAGCTCTTAGTGATTCACACAATATGAGATGGGCTCAAATTTGGAATATCATTTTTGTACCAAAATTTCAACATTTACATCATTTATTGAGGGTTTTTAGTTTTTTGCAAATCATTTCTGTTGTACTTACTTTTGAGTTTATTCAAAAGAGCCGTAAAGGAGATATTGGTGCTAACAAATGGTTCTTTATTTATATGTTCAATCCCTATATATTCTTCCATAAATATGAGTAAAGAAAAAGGAAAAGGCTACTGTTCCCATTTAAAAATGGAACAAAACATTTGATAAATCGGAGTTCCAACTTTAAACGACGATAAAAGTTTACTTGTATATCGAGACAACTATTATAATATATCAAATTGAAGACTGCACCGATTCAAAAAATCGGATTTGGTCTCACAAAGGAACCACATTATTGTACCCAAATTCCATCGTTTACATCATTTACCGATAGTTTTAAGTGTTTGCCTCACCATTTCCGTTGTACTTACTCCCAATTTGTTTCAAAAGAGCCGTAATGGAGATTTTGGTGCAAAAAAAGGGTTCTTTATTTATGTGTTCCATAAATATCAATGCTTCCAAATAAAAATAAGGGTAGAGAAAATTAAAGGAGCTACTGTTCACATTTTAAAAAAGAATAAAACATTTGATAAATCGCAATTTCAACTTTAAAAGATGATAACTTTTGACTCGGGTATTGAAACGACTATATTATTATATGAAACCGAAGCTCGTAGCGATTCACACAATATGAGATGGCCTGAAATTTGGAATATCTTTTTTGTACCAAAATTTCATCATTTACATCATTTATTGAGGGTTTTTAGTTTTTTGGCCACCATTTCCATTGTACTTACTTTCGATTTTATTCAAAAGAGCCGTAAAGGAGATATTGGTGCAAACAAATGGTTCTTTATTTTTATGTTCAATCCCTATATATTCTTCCAAAAAAAATGAGTAAAGAAAAAGGAAAAGGCTATTGTTCCCATTTAAAAAAAGAACAAAACATTTGATAAATCGGAGTTCCAAATTTAAACACCGATAAAATTTTACTTGCATATCGAGACAACTATTATAATACATCAAATTGAAACTCGTACCGATTCAAACAATCTGATTTGGCCCCATAGAGGAACCACATTTTTGTACCCAAATTCCATCATTTACATTATTTACCGAGGGTTTTAAGTGTTTGTCTCACCATTTCCGTTGTACTTAATTTCTATTTTATTCAAAAGTTCCGTAAAGGAGTTATTGGTACAAACAAAGGGTTCCTTATTTATGCGTTCAATCAATATCTATTCTTCCAAAATAAATAAGGGAAGAGAAAGAGAAAGGAGCTACTGTTCACATTTTAAAAAAGAATAAAAAATTTGATAAATCACAATTTCTACTTTAAAAGATGATAACTTTTGACTCGGGTATTGAAACGACTATATTATTATATGAAACCGAAGCTCTTAGCGATTCACACAATATGAGATGGCCTCAAATTTGGAATATCATTTTTGTACCTAAATTTCATCATTTACATTTATTGTGGGTTTTTTGTTTTTTGGCCACCATTTCCGTTGTACTTGCTTTCGATTTTATTCAAAAGAGCCGTAAAGGAGATATTGGTGCAAACTAATGGTTCTTTATTTATGTGTTCAATCCCTATATATTCTTCCAAAAAAATGAGTAAAGAAAAAGGAAAAGGCTACTGTTCCCATTTAAAAATGGAACAAAACATTTGATAAATCGGAGTTCCGACTTTAAACGACGATAAAAGTTTACTTGCATATCGAAAAAATATTATAATATATCAAATTGAATCCCGTACCGATTCAAAAAATCTGATTTGGCCCCACAAAGGAACCACATTTTTGTACCCAAATTCCATCGTTTACATCATTTACCGAGGGTTTTAAGTATTTGTCTCACCATTTCCGTTGTACTTACTCCCAATATTATTCAAAAGAGGCGTAATGGAGATATTGGTGGAAATAAAGGGTTCTTTATTTATGCGTTTCATCAATATCAATACTTCAAAACAAAAATAAGGGTTGAGAAAAGGAAAGGAGCTACTGTTCACATTTAAAAAAGGAATAAAACATTTGATAAATCGGAATTCCAAATTTAGACGACGATAAAATTTTACTTGCATATCGAGACAACTATTATAATATATCAAATTGAAGCTCGTACCGATTCAAACAATCTGATTTGGCCCCATAGAGGAACCACATTTTTGTACCTAAATTCCATCGTTTACATCATTTACCGAGGGTTTTAAGTGTTTCTCTCACCATTTCCGTTGTACTTACTTTGTATTTGATTCAAAAGTGCCATAAAGGAGATATTGGTGCAAACAAAGGGTTCTTTATTTATGCGTTCAATCAATATCTATTCGTCCAAAATAAATAAGGGAAGAGAAAGAGAAAGGAGCTACTGTTCACATTTTAAAAAAGAATAAAACATTTGATAAATCACAATTTCTACTTTAAAAATGATAACTTTTGACTCGGGTATTGAAACGACTATATTATTATATGAAACTAAAGCTCGTAGCGATTCACACAATATGAGATGGCCTCAAATTTGGAATATCATTTTTTTACCAAAATTTCAACATTTACATCATTTATTGAGGGTTTTTATTTTTTTGCCAACCATTTCCGTTGTACTTACTTTCGATTTTATTCAAAATAGCCGTAAAGGAGATATTGGTGCTAACAAATGGTTCTTTATTTATGTGTTCAATTCCTATATATTCTTCCAAAACAAATGAGTAAAGAAAAAATAAAAGGCTATTGTTCCAATTTAAAAAAGGAACAAAACATTTGATAAATGGGAGTTCCAACTTTAAACGACAATAAAATTTTACTTGCATATCGAGCTACTATTATAATATATGAAAATGAAGCCCGTACCGAATCAAAAAATCTGATTTGGCCCCACAAAGGAACCACATTTTTGCACCCAAATTCCATCGTTTACATCATTTACCGAGGGTTTTAAGTGTTTGTCTCACCATTTCTGTTGTACTTACTTTGTATTTTATTCAAAAGTGCCGTAAATGAGATATTGGTTCAAACAAAGGGTTCTTTATTTATGCGTTCAATCAATATCTATTCTTCCAAAAAAAATAAGGGAAGAGAAAGAGAAAGGAGCTACTGTTCACATTTTAAAAAAGAATAAAACATTTGATAAATCGCAATTTCAAATTTAAAAGATGATAACTTTTGACTCGGGTATTGAAACGACTATATTATTATATGAAACCGAAGCTCGAAGCGATTCACACAATATGAGATGGCCTCAAATTTGGAATATCATTTTTGTACCAAAATTTCAACATTTACATCATTTATTGAGGGTTTTTAGTTTTTTGCCAACCATTTCTGTTGTACTTACTTTTGATTTTATTCAAAAGAGCCGTAAAGGAGATATCGGTGCTAACAAATGGTTCTTTATTTATATGTTCAATCCCTATATATTCTTCCATAAATATGATTAATGAAAAAGGAAAAGGCTACTGTTCCCATTTAAAAATGGAACAAAACATTTGATAAATCGGAGTTCCAACTTTAAACGACGATAAAAGTTTACTTGTATATCGAGACAACTATTATAATATATCAAATTGAAGACTGCACCGATTCAAAAAATCGGATTTGGTCCCACAAAGGAACCACATTATTGTACCCAAATTCCATCGTTTACATCATTTACCGAGAGTTTTAAGTGTTTGCCTCACCATTTCCGTTGTACTTACTCCCAATTTGTTTCAAAAGAGCCGTAATGGAGATTTTGGTGCAAAAAAAGGGTTCTTTATTTATGTGTTCCATAAATATCAATGCTTCCAAATAAAAATAAGGGTAGAGAAAATTAAAGGAGCTACTGTTCACATTTTAAAAAAGAATAAAACATTTGATAAATCGCAATTTCAACTTTAAAAGATGATAACTTTTGACTCGGGTATTGAAATGACTATATTATTATATGAAACCGAAGCTCGAAGCGATTCACACAATATGAGATGGCCTCAAATTTGGAATATCATTTTTGTACCAAAATTTCAACATTTACATCATTTCTTGAGGGTTTTTAGTTTTTTCCCAACCATTTCTGTTGTACTTACTTTTGATATTATTCAAAAGAGCCGTAAAAGAGATATTGGTGCTAACAAATGGTTCTTTATTTATATGTTCAATCCGTATATATTCTTCCATAAATATGAGTAATGAAAAAATAAAAGGCAACTGTTCCCATTTAAAAATGGAACAAAACATTTGATAAATCGGAGTTCCAACTTTAAACGACGATAAAAGTTTACTTGTATATCGAGACAACTATTATTATATATCAAATTGAAGACTGCACCGATTCAAAAAATCTGATTTGGCCCCATAAAGGAACAACATTATTGTACCCAAATTCCATCGTTTACATCATTTACCGAAGGTTTTAAGTGTTTGCCTCACCATTTCCCCCGTACTTACTCCCAATTTGTTTCAAAAGTTCCGTAAAGGAGATATTGGTACAAACAAATGGTTCCTTATTTATGCGTTCAATCAATATCTATTCGTCCAAAATAAATAAGGGAAGAGAAAGAGAAAGGAGCTACTGTTCACATTTTAAAAAACAATAAAACATTTGATAAATCACAATTTCTACTTTAAAAGATGATAACTTTTGACTCGGGTATTGAAACGACTATATTATTATATGAAACTAAAGCTCGTTGCGATTCACACAATATGAGATGGCCTCAAATTTGGAATATCATTTTTGTACCAAAATTTCAACATTTACATCATTTATTGAGGGTTTTTATTTTTTTGCCAACCATTTCCGTTGTACTTACTTTCGATTTTATTCAAAATAGCCGTAAAGGAGATATTGGTGCTAACAAATGGTTCTTTATTTATGTGTTCAATTCCTATATATTCTTCCAAAACAAATGAGTAAATAAAAAATAAAAGGCTATTGTTCCCATTTAAAAAAGGAACAAAACATTTGATAAATGGGAGTTCCAACTTTAAACGACAATAAAATTTTACTTGCATATCGAGCTACTATTATAATATATGAAAATGAAGCCCGTACCGAATCAAAAAATCTGATTTGGCCCCACAAAGAAATCACATTTTTGTACCCAAATTCCATCGTTTACATCATTTACCGAGGGTTTTAAGTGTTTGTCTCACCATTTCTGTTGTACTTACTTTGTATTTTATTCAAAAGTGCCGTAAAGGAGATATTGGTTCAAACAAAGGGTTCTTTATTTCTGCGTTCAATCAATATCTATTCTTCCAAAAAAAATAAGGGAAGAGAAAGAGAAAGGAGCTACTGTTGACATTTTAAAAAAGAATAAAACATTTGATAAATCGCAATTTCAAATTTAAAAGATGATAACTTTTGACTCGGGTATTGAAACGACTATATTATTATATGAAACCGAAGCTCGAAGCGATTCACACAATATGAGATGGCCTCTAATTTGGAATATCATTTTTGTACCAAAATTTCAACATTTACATCATTTATTGAGGGTTTTTAGTTTTTTGCCAACCATTTCTGTTGTACTTACTTTTGATTTTATTCAAAAGAGCCGTAAAGGAGATATTGGTGCTAACAAATGGTTCTTTATTTATATGTTCAATCCGTATATATTCTTCCATAAATATGAGTAATGAAAAAATAAAAGGCAACTGTTCCCATTTAAAAATGGAACAAAACATTTGATAAATCGGAGTTCCAACTTTAAACGACGATAAAAGTTTAATTGTATATCGAGACAACTATTATTATATATCAAATTGAAGACTGCACCGATTCAAAAAATCTGATTTGGCCCCATAAAGGAACAACATTATTGTACCCAAATTCCATCGTTTACATCATTTACCGAAGGTTTTAAGTGTTTGCCTCACCATATCCGTTGTACTTACTCCCAATTTGTATCAAAAGTTCCGTAAAGGAGATATTGGTACAAACAAATGGTTCCTTATTTATGCGTTCAATCAATATCTATTCGTCCAAAATAAATAAGGGAAGAGAAAGAGAAAGGAGCTACTGTTCACATTTTAAAAAAGAATAAAACATTTGATAAATCGCAATTTCTACTTTAAAAGATGATAACTTTTGACTCGGGTATTGAAACGACTATATTATTATATGAAACTAAAGCTCGTAACGATTCACATAATATGAGATGGCCTCAAATTTGGAATATCATTTTTGTACCAAAATTTCAACATTTACATCATTTATTGAGGGTTTTTATTTTTTTGCCAACCACTTCCGTTGTACTTACTTTCGATTTTATTCAAAATAGCCATAAAGGAGATATTGGTGCTAACAAATGGTTCTTTATTTATGTGTTCAATTCTTATATATTCTTCCAAAACAAATGAGTAAAGAAAAAATAAAAGGCTATTGTTCCCATTTAAAAAAGGAACAAAACATTTGATAAATGGGAGTTCCAAATTTAAACGACGATAAAATTTTACTTGCATATCGAGACAACTATTATAATATATCAAATTGAAGACCGCACTGATTCCAAAAATCTGATTTGGCCCCACAAAGGAGCCACATTTTTGTACCCAAATTCTATCGTTTACATCATTTACCGAGGGTTTTATGTGTTTGCCTCACCATTTCCGTTGTACTTACTTTCTATTTTATTCAAAAGAGCCATAATGGAGATATTATTGCAAACAAAGGGTTCTTTATTTATGCGTTCACTCAATATCTATTCCTCCAAAAAAAAATAAGGGAAGAGAAAGAGAAAGGAGCTACTGTTCACATTTTAAAAAAGAATAAAACATTTGATAAATCGCAATTTCAACTTTAAAAGATGATAACTTTTGACTCGGGTATTGAAACGATTATATTATTATATGAAACCGAAGCTCGAAGCGATTCACACAATATGAGATGGCCTCAAATTTGGAATATCATTTTTGTACCAAAATTTCAACATTTACATCATTTATTGAGGGTTTTTAGTATTTTCCCAACCATTTCTGTTGTACTTACTTTTGATATTATTCAAAAGAGCCGTAAAAGAGATATTGGTGCTAACAAATGGTTTTTTATTTATATGTTCAATCCCTATATATTCTTCCATAAATATGAGTAAAGAAAAAGGAAAAGACTACTGTTCACATTTAAAAATTGAACAAAACATTTGATAAATCGGAGTTCCAAATTTAAACGACGATAAAAGTTTACTTGTATATCGAGACAACTATTATAATATATCAAATTGAAGACTACACCGATTCAAAAAATCGGATTTGGCCCCACAAAGGAACCACATTATTGTACCCAAATTCCATCGTTTACATCATTCACCGAGGGTTTTAAGTGTTTGCCTCACCATTTCCGTTGTACTTACTCCCAATTTGTTTCAAAATAGGCGTAATGGAGATATTGGTGCAAACAAAGGGTTCTTTATTTATGTGTTCCATAAATATCAATGCTTCCAAATAAAAATAAGGGTAGAGAAAATTAAAGGAGCTACTGTCCACATTTTAAAAAAGAATAAAACATTTGATAAATCGCAATTTCAACTTTAAAAGATGATAAATTTTGACTCGGGTATTGAAACGACTATATTATTATATGAAACTAAAGCTCGTAGCGATTCACACAATATGAGATGGCCTCAAATTTGGAATATCATTTTTGTACCAAAATTTCAACATTTACATCATTTATTGAGGGTTTTTATTTTTTTGCCAACCATTTCCGTTGTACTTACTTTTGATTTTATTCAAAAGAGTCATAAAGGAGATATTGGTGCTAACAAATGGTTCTTTATTTATGTGTTCAATCAATATCAATGCTTCAAAACAAAAATAAGGGTAGAGAAAAGGAAAGGAGCTACTGTTCACATTTAAAAAAAGAATAAAACATTTGATAAATTGGAGTTCCAAATTTAAACGATGATAAATTTTACTTGCATATTGAGACAACTATTATAATATATCAAATTGAAGCTCATACCGATTCAAACAATCTGATTTGGCCCCATAGAGGAACCACATTTTTGTACCCAAATTCCATCGTTTACATCTTTTACCGAGGGTTTTAAGTGTTTGTCTCACCATTTCCGTTGAACTTACTTTCTATTTTATTCAAAATTTCCATAAAGGAGATATTGGTGCAAACAAAGGGTTCTTTATTTATGCGTTCAATCAATATCTATTCTTTCAAAAAAAATAAGGGAAGAGAAAAAGAAAGGAGCTATTGTTCACATTTTAAAAAAGAATAAAACATTTGATAAATCACAATTTCAAATTTAAACGACGATAAAATTTTACTTGCATATCGAGACGACTATTATAATATATCAAATTGAAGCTCGTACCGATTCAAATAATCTGATTTGGCCCCATAGAGGAACCACAATTTTGTACCCAAATTCCATCGTTTACATCATTTATCGAAGGTTTTATGTGTTTGTCTCACCATTTCCGTTATACTTACTTTCTATTATATTGAAAAGAGCCGTAAAGGAGATATTTGTCCAAGAAATTGTTCTTTATTTATGTGTTAAATCAATATATATTCTTCTAAAAAAATATGAGAAAAGGGAAAGGAAAAGGCTATTGTTCCCATTTTAAAAAGGAACAAAACATTTGATAAATCGGAGTTCCAACTTTAAATGACGATAAAATTTTACTTGCATATCGAGACAACCATTATAATATATCAAAATGAAGCCCGTACCGAATCAAAAAATCTGATTTGGCCCCACAAAGGAACCACATTTTTGTACCTAAATTCCATCGTTTACATCATTTACCGAGGGTTTTAAGTGTTTGTCTCACCATTTCTGTTGTACTTACTTTGTATTTTATTCAAAAGTGCCGTAAAGGAGATATTGGTTCAAACAAAGGGTACTTTATTTATGCGTTCAATCAATATCTATTCTTCCAAAAAAAATAAGGGAAGAGAAAGAGAAAGGAGCTACTGTTGACATTTTAAAAAAGAATAAAACATTTGATAAATCGCAATTTCAAATTTAAAAGATGATAACTTTTGACTCGGGTATTGAAACGACTATATTATTATATGAAACCGAAGCTCGAAGCGATTCACACAATATGAGATGGCCTCAAATTTGGAATATCATTTTTGTACCAAAATTTCAACATTTACATCATTTATTGAGGGTTTTTAGTTTTTTGCCAACCATTTCTGTTGTACTTACTTTTGATTTTATTCAAAAGATCCGTAAAGGAGATATTGGTGCTAACAAATGGTTCTTTATTTATATGTTCAATCCCTATATATTCTTCCATAAATATGAGTAATGAAAAAATAAAAGGCAACTGTTCCCATTTAAAAATGGAACAAAACATTTGATAAATCGGAGTTCCAACTTTAAACGACGATAAAAGTTTACTTGTATATCGAGACAACTATTATTATATATCAAATTGAAGACTGCACCGATTCAAAAAATCTGATTTGGCCCCATAAAGGAACAACATTATTGTACCCATATTCCATCGTTTACATCATTTACCGAAGGTTTTAAGTGTTTGCCTCACCATATCCGTTGTACTTACTCCCAATTTGTTTCAAAAGTTCCGTAAAGGAGATATTGGTACAAACAAATGGTTCCTTATTTATGCATTCAATCAATATCTATTCGTCCAAAATAAATAAGGGAAGAGAAAGAGAAAGGAGCTACTGTTTACATTTTAAAAAAGAATAAAACATTTGATAAATCGCAATTTCTACTTTAAAAGATGATAACTTTTGACTCGGGTATTCAAATGACTATATTATTATATGAAACTAAAGCTCTTAGTGATTCACACAATATGAGATGGGCTCAAATTTGGAATATCATTTTTGTACCAAAATTTCAACATTTACATCATTTATTGAGGGTTTTTAGTTTTTTGCAAATCATTTCTGTTGTACTTACTTTTGAGTTTATTCAAAAGAGCCGTAAAGGAGATATTGGTGCTAACAAATGGTTCTTTATTTATATGTTCAATCCCTATATATTCTTCCATAAATATGAGTAAAGAAAAAGGAAAAGGCTACTGTTCCCATTTAAAAATGGAACAAAACATTTGATAAATCGGAGTTCCAACTTTAAACGACGATAAAAGTTTACTTGTATATCGAGACAACTATTATAATATATCAAATTGAAGACTGCACCGATTCAAAAAATCTGATTTGGTCCCACAAAGTAACCACATTATTGTACCCAAATTCCATCGTTTACATCAATTACCGAGGGTTTTAAGTGTTTGCCTCACCATTTCCGTTGTACTTACTCCCAATTTGTTTCAAAACTTCCGTAAAGGAGATATTGGTACAAACAAAGGGTTCCTTATTTACGTGTTCAATCAATATCTATTCCTCCAAAATAAATAAGGGAAGAGAAAGAGAAAGGAGCTACTGTTCACATTTTAAAAAAGAATAAAACATTTGATAAATCGCAATTTCTACTTTCAAAGATGATAACTTTTGACTCGGGTATTCAAATGACTATATTATTATATGAAACTAAAGCTCTTAGTGATTCACACAATATGAGATGGGCTCAAATTTGGAATATCATTTTTGTACCAAAATTTCAACATTTACATCATTTATTGAGGGTTTTTAGTTTTTTGCAAATCATTTCTGTTGTACATACTTTTGAGTTTATTCAAAAGAGCCGTAAAGGAGATATTGGTGCTAAAAAATGGTTCTTTATTTATATGTTCAATCCCTATATATTCTTCCATAAATATGAGTAAAGAAAAAGGAAAAGGCTACTGTTCCCATTTAAAAATGGAACAAAACATTTGATAAATCGGAGTTCCAACTTTAAACGACGATAAAAGTTTACTTGTATATCGAGACAACTATTATAATATATCAAATTGAAGACTGCACCGATTCAAAAAATCTGATTTGGTCCCACAAAGTAACCACATTATTGTACCCAAATTCCATCGTTTACATCAATTACCGAGGGTTTTAAGTGTTTGCCTCACCATTTCCGTTGTACTTACTC
This sequence comes from Hippophae tibetana, assembly GCA_037013495.1. Taxonomy (NCBI): domain Eukaryota; kingdom Viridiplantae; phylum Streptophyta; class Magnoliopsida; order Rosales; family Elaeagnaceae; genus Hippophae; species Hippophae tibetana. Next base: position 49,159,738 of record CM072810.1, read on the forward strand.
CCAATTTGTTTCAAAACTTCCGTAAAGGAGATATTGGTACAAACAAAGGGTTCCTTATTTATGTGTTCAATCAATATCTATTCCTCCAAAATAAATAAGGGAAGAGAAAGAGAAAGGAGCTACTGTTCACATTTTAAAAAAGAATAAAACATTTGATAAATCGCAATTTCTACTTTAAAAGATGATAACTTTTGACTCGGGTATTGAAACGACTATATTATTATATGAAACTAAAGCTCGTAGCGATTCACACAATATGAGATGGGCTCAAATTTGGAATATCATTTTTGTACCAAAATTTCAACATTTACATCATTTATTGAGGGTTTTTATTTTTTTGCCAACCATTTTCGTTGTACTTACTTTCGATTTTATTCAAAATAGCCGTAAAGGAGATATTGGTGCTAACAAATGGTTCTTTATTTATGTGTTCAATTCCTATATATTCTTCCAAAACAAATGAGTAAAGAAAAAATAAAAGGCTATTGTTCCCATTTAAAAAAGGAACAAAACATTTGATAAATGGGAGTTCCAAATTTAAACGACGATAAAAGTTTACTTGCATATCGAGACAACTATTATAATATATCAAAATGAAACTCGTACCGATTCAAAAAATTTGATTTGGCCCCACAAAGGAACCACATTTTTGTACTCAAATTCCATCGTTTACATCATTTACCGAGGGTTTTAAGTGTTTGTCTCACCATCTCTGTTGTACTTACTTTGTATTTTATTCAAAAGTGTCGTAAAGGAGATATTGGTTCAAACAAAGGGTTCTTTATTTATGCGTTCTATCAATATCTATTCTTCCAAAAAAATAAGGGAAGAGAAAGAGAAAGGAGCTACTGTTCAAATTTTAAAAAAGAATAAAACATTTGATAAATCGCAATTTCAACTTTAAAAGATGATAACTTTTGACTCGGGTATTCAAACGACTATATTATTATATGAAACCGAAGCTCGAAGCGATTCACACAATATGAGATGGCCTCAAATTTGGAATATCCTTTTTGTACCAAAATTTCAACATTTACATCATTTATTGAGGGTTTTTAGTTTTTTCCCAACAATTTCTGTTGTACTCACTTTTGATTTTATTCAAAAGAGCCGTAAAAGAGATATTGGTGCTAACAAATGGTTCTTTATTTATATGTTCAATCCCTTTATATTCTTCCATAAATATGAGTAAAGAAAAAGGAAAAGGCTACTGTTCCCATTTAAAAATGGATAAAACATTTGATAAATCGGAGTTCCAACTTTAAACGACGATAAAAGTTTACTTGTATATCGAGACAACTATTATAATATATCAAATTGAAGACTGCACCGATTCAAAAAATCGGATTTGGTCTCACAAAGGAACCACATTATTGTACCCAAATTCCATCGTTTACATCATTTACCGATAGTTTTAAGTGCTTGCCTCACCATTTCCGTTGTACTTACTCCCAATTTGTTTCAAAAGAGCGGTAATGGAGATTTTGGTGCAAAAAAAGGGTTCTTTATTTATGTGTTCCATAAATATCAATGCTTCCAAATAAAAATAAGGGTAGAGAAAATTAAAGGAGCTACTGTTCACATTTTAAAAAAGAATAAAACATTTGATAAATCGCAATTTCAACTTTAAAAGATGATAACTTTTGACTCGGGTATTGAAACGACTATATTATTATATGAAACCGAAGCTCGTAGCGATTCACACAATATGAGATGGCCTGAAATTTGGAATATCTTTTTTGTACCAAAATTTCATCATTTACATCATTTATTGAGGGTTTTTAGTTTTTTGGCCACCATTTCCATTGTACTTACTTTCGATTTTATTCAAAAGAGCCGTAAAGGAGATATTGGTGCAAACAAATGGTTCTTTATTTTTATGTTCAATCCCTATATATTCTTCCAAAAAAAATGAGTAAAGAAAAAGGAAAAGGCTATTGTTCCCATTTAAAAAAAGAACAAAACATTTGATAAATCGGAGTTCCAAATTTAAACACCGATAAAATTTTACTTGCATATCGAGACAACTATTATAATACATCAAATTGAAACTCGTACCGATTCAAACAATCTGATTTGGCCCCATAGAGGAACCACATTTTTGTACCCAAATTCCATCATTTACATTATTTACCGAGGGTTTTAAGTGTTTGTCTCACCATTTCCGTTGTACTTAATTTCTATTTTATTCAAAAGTTCCGTAAAGGAGTTATTGGTACAAACAAAGGGTTCCTTATTTATGCGTTCAATCAATATCTATTCTTCCAAAATAAATAAGGGAAGAGAAAGAGAAAGGAGCTACTGTTCACATTTTAAAAAAGAATAAAAAATTTGATAAATCACAATTTCTACTTTAAAAGATGATAACTTTTGACTCGGGTATTGAAACGACTATATTATTATATGAAACCGAAGCTCTTAGCGATTCACACAATATGAGATGGCCTCAAATTTGGAATATCATTTTTGTACCTAAATTTCATCATTTACATTTATTGTGGGTTTTTTGTTTTTTGGCCACCATTTCCGTTGTACTTTCTTTCGATTTTATTCAAAAGAGCCGTAAAGGAGATATTGGTGCAAACTAATGGTTCTTTATTTATGTGTTCAATCCCTATATATTCTTCCAAAAAAATGAGTAAAGAAAAAGGAAAAGGCTACTGTTCCCATTTAAAAATGGAACAAAACATTTGATAAATCGGAGTTCCGACTTTAAACGATGATAAAAGTTTACTTGCATATCGAAAAAATATTATAATATATCAAATTGAATCCCGTACCGATTCAAAAAATCTGATTTGGCCCCACAAAGGAACCACATTTTTGTACCCAAATTCCATCGTTTACATCATTTACCGAGGGTTTTAAGTATTTGTCTCACCATTTCCGTTGTACTTACTCCCAATATTATTCAAAAGAGGCGTAATGGAGATATTGGTGGAAATAAAGGGTTCTTTATTTATGCGTTTCATCAATATCAATACTTCAAAACAAAAATAAGGGTTGAGAAAAGGAAAGGAGCTACTGTTCACATTTAAAAAAGGAATAAAACATTTGATAAATCGGAATTCCAAATTTAGACGACGATAAAATTTTACTTGCATATCGAGACAACTATTATAATATATCAAATTGAAGCTCGTACCGATTCAAACAATCTGATTTGGCCCCATAGAGGAACCACATTTTTGTACCTAAATTCCATCGTTTACATCATTTACGGAGGGTTTTAAGTGTTTCTCTCACCATTTCCGTTGTACTTACTTTGTATTTGATTCAAAAGTGCCATAAAGGAGATATTGGTGCAAACAAAGGGTTCTTTATTTATGCGTTCAATCAATATCTATTCGTCCAAAATAAATAAGGGAAGAGAAAGAGAAAGGAGCTACTGTTCACATTTTAAAAAAGAATAAAACATTTGATAAATCACAATTTCTACTTTAAAAGATGATAACTTTTGACTCGGGTATTGAAACGACTATATTATTATATGAAACTAAAGCTCGTAGCGATTCACACAATATGAGATGGCCTCAAATTTGGAATATCATTTTTGTACCAAAATTTCAACATTTACATCATTTATTGAGGGTTTTTATTTTTTTGCCAACCATTTCCGTTGTACTTACTTTCGATTTTATTCAAAATAGCCGTAAAGGAGATATTGGTGCTAACAAATGGTTCTTTATTTATGTGTTCAATTCCTATATATTCTTCCAAAACAAATGAGTAAAGAAAAAATAAAAGGCTATTGTTCCCATTTAAAAAAGGAACAAAACATTTGATAAATGGGAGTTCCAACTTTAAACGACAATAAAATTTTACTTGCATATCGAGCTACTATTATAATATATGAAAATGAAGCCCGTACCGAATCAAAAAATCTGATTTGGCCCCACAAAGGAACCACATTTTTGTACCCAAATTCCATCGTTTACATCATTTACCGAGGGTTTTAAGTGTTTGTCTCACCATTTCTGTTGTACTTACTTTGTATTTTATTCAAAAGTGCCGTAAATGAGATATTGGTTCAAACAAAGGGTTCTTTATTTATGCGTTCAATCAATATCTATTCTTCCAAAAAAAATAAGGGAAGAGAAAGAGAAAGGAGCTACTGTTCACATTTTAAAAAAGAATAAAACATTTGATAAATCGCAATTTCAAATTTAAAAGATGATAACTTTTGACTCGGGTATTGAAACGACTATATTATTATATGAAACCGAAGCTCGAAGCGATTCACACAATATGAGATGGCCTCAAATTTGGAATATCATTTTTGTACCAAAATTTCAACATTTACATCATTTATTGAGGGTTTTTAGTTTTTTGCCAACCATTTCTGTTGTACTTACTTTTGATTTTAATCAAAAGAGCCGTAAAGGAGATATCGGTGCTAACAAATGGTTCTTTATTTATATGTTCAATCCCTATATATTCTTCCATAAATATGAGTAATGAAAAAGGAAAAGGCTACTGTTCCCATTTAAAAATGGAACAAAACATTTGATAAATCGGAGTTCCAACTTTAAACGACGATAAAAGTTTACTTGTATATCGAGACAACTATTATAATATATCAAATTGAAGACTGCACCGATTCAAAAAATCGGATTTGGTCCCACAAAGGAACCACATTATTGTACCCAAATTCCATCGTTTACATCATTTACCGAGAGTTTTAAGTGTTTGCCTCACCATTTCCGTTGTACTTACTCCCAATTTGTTTCAAAAGAGCCGTAATGGAGATTTTGGTGCAAAAAAAGGGTTCTTTATTTATGTGTTCCATAAATATCAATGCTTCCAAATAAAAATAAGGGTAGAGAAAATTAAAGGAGCTACTGTTCACATTTTAAAAAAGAATAAAACATTTGATAAATCGCAATTTCAACTTTAAAAGATGATAACTTTTGACTCGGGTATTGAAATGACTATATTATTATATGAAACCGAAGCTCGAAGCGATTCACACAATATGAGATGGCCTCAAATTTGGAATATCATTTTTGTACCAAAATTTCAACATTTACATCATTTCTTGAGGGTTTTTAGTTTTTTCCCAACCATTTCTGTTGTACTTACTTTTGATATTATTCAAAAGAGCCGTAAAAGAGATATTGGTGTTAACAAATGGTTCTTTATTTATATGTTCAATCCGTATATATTCTTCCATAAATATGAGTAATGAAAAAATAAAAGGCAACTGTTCCCATTTAAAAATGGAACAAAACATTTGATAAATCGGAGTTCCAACTTTAAACGACGATAAAAGTTTACTTGTATATCGAGACAACTATTATTATATATCAAATTGAAGACTGCACCGATTCAAAAAATCTGATTTGGCCCCATAAAGGAACAACATTATTGTACCCAAATTCCATCGTTTACATCATTTACCGAAGGTTTTAAGTGTTTGCCTCACCATTTCCCCCGTACTTACTCCCAATTTGTTTCAAAAGTTCCGTAAAGGAGATATTGGTACAAACAAATGGTTCCTTATTTATACGTTCAATCAATATCTATTCGTCCAAAATAAATAAGGGAAGAGAAAGAGAAAGGAGCTACTGTTCACATTTTAAAAAAGAATAAAACATTTGATAAATCGCAATTTCTACTTTAAAAGATGATAACTTTTGACTCGGGTATTGAAACGACTATATTATTATATGAAACTAAAGCTCGTAACGATTCACATAATATGAGATGGCCTCAAATTTGGAATATCATTTTTGTACCAAAATTTCAACATTTACATCATTTATTGAGGGTTTTTAGTTTTTTCCCAACCATTTCTGTTGTACTTACTTTTGATATTATTCAAAAGAGCCGTAAAAGAGATATTGGTTCTAACAAATGGTTCTTTATTTATATGTTCAATCCCTATATATTCTTCCATAAATATGAGTAAAGAAAAAGGAAAAGGCTACTGTTCCCATTTAAAAATGGAACAAAACATTTGATAAATCGGAGTTCCAAATTTAAACGACGATAAAAGTTTACTTGTATATCGAGACAACTATTATAATATATCAAATTGAAGACTACACCGATTCAAAAAATCGGATTTGGCCCCACAAAGGAACCACATTATTGTACCCAAATTCCATCGTTTACATCATTTACCGAGGGTTTTAAGTGTTTGCCTCACCATTTCCGTTGTACTTACTCCCAATTTGTTTCAAAATAGGCGTAATGGAGATATTGGTGCAAACAAAGGGTTCTTTATTTATGTGTTCCATAAATATCAATGCTTCCAAATAAAAATAAGGGTAGAGAAAATTAAAGGAGCTACTGTCCACATTTTAAAAAAGAATAAAACATTTGATAAATCGCAATTTCAACTTTAAAAGATGATAAATTTTGACTCGGGTATTGAAACGACTATATTATTATATGAAACTAAAGCTCGTAGCGATTCACACAATATGAGATGGCCTCAAATTTGGAATATCATTTTTGTACCAAAATTTCAACATTTACATCATTTCTTGAGGGTTTTTAGTTTTTTCCCAACCATTTCTGTTGTACTTACTTTTGATATTATTCAAAAGAGCCGTAAAAGAGATATTGGTGTTAACAAATGGTTCTTTATTTATATGTTCAATCCGTATATATTCTTCCATAAATATGAGTAATGAAAAAATAAAAGGCAACTGTTCCCATTTAAAAATGGAACAAAACATTTGATAAATCGGAGTTCCAACTTTAAACGACGATAAAAGTTTACTTGTATATCGAGACAACTATTATTATATATCAAATTGAAGACTGCACCGATTCAAAAAATCTGATTTGGCCCCATAAAGGAACAACATTATTGTACCCAAATTCCATCGTTTACATCATTTACCGAAGGTTTTAAGTGTTTGCCTCACCATTTCCCCCGTACTTACTCCCAATTTGTTTCAAAAGTTCCGTAAAGGAGATATTGGTACAAACAAATGGTTCCTTATTTATACGTTCAATCAATATCTATTCGTCCAAAATAAATAAGGGAAGAGAAAGAGAAAGGAGCTACTGTTCACATTTTAAAAAAGAATAAAACATTTGATAAATCGCAATTTCTACTTTAAAAGATGATAACTTTTGACTCGGGTATTGAAACGACTATATTATTATATGAAACTAAAGCTCGTAACGATTCACATAATATGAGATGGCCTCAAATTTGGAATATCATTTTTGTACCAAAATTTCAACATTTACATCATTTATTGAGGGTTTTTAGTTTTTTCCCAACCATTTCTGTTGTACTTACTTTTGATATTATTCAAAAGAGCCGTAAAAGAGATATTGGTTCTAACAAATGGTTCTTTATTTATATGTTCAATCCCTATATATTCTTCCATAAATATGAGTAAAGAAAAAGGAAAAGGCTACTGTTCCCATTTAAAAATGGAACAAAACATTTGATAAATCGGAGTTCCAAATTTAAACGACGATAAAAGTTTACTTGTATATCGAGACAACTATTATAATATATCAAATTGAAGACTACACCGATTCAAAAAATCGGATTTGGCCCCACAAAGGAACCACATTATTGTACCCAAATTCCATCGTTTACATCATTTACCGAGGGTTTTAAGTGTTTGCCTCACCATTTCCGTTGTACTTACTCCCAATTTGTTTCAAAATAGGCGTAATGGAGATATTGGTGCAAACAAAGGGTTCTTTATTTATGTGTTCCATAAATATCAATGCTTCCAAATAAAAATAAGGGTAGAGAAAATTAAAGGAGCTACTGTCCACATTTTAAAAAAGAATAAAACATTTGATAAATCGCAATTTCAACTTTAAAAGATGATAAATTTTGACTCGGGTATTGAAACGACTATATTATTATATGAAACTAAAGCTCGTAGCGATTCACACAATATGAGATGGCCTCAAATTTGGAATATCATTTTTGTACCAAAATTTCAACATTTACATCATTTATTGAGGGTTTTTATTTTTTTGCCAACCATTTCGGTTGTACTTACTTTTGATTTTATTCAAAAGAGCCATAAAGGAGATATTGGTGCTAACAAATGGTTCTTTATTTATGTGTTCAATCAATATCAATGCTTCAAAACAAAAATAAGGGTAGAGAAAAGGAAAGGAGCTACTGTTCACATTTAAAAAAAGAATAAAACATTTGATAAATCGGAGTTCCAAATTTAAACGACGATAAATTTTACTTGCATATCGAGACAATTATTATAATATATCAAATTGAAGCTCATACCGATTCAAACAATCTGATTTGGCCCCATAGAGGAACCACATTTTTGTACCCAAATTCCATCGTTTACATCATTTACCGAGGGTTTTAAGTGTTTGTCTCACCATTTCCGTTGAACTTACTTTCTATTTTATTCAAAATTTCCATAAAGGAGATATTGGTGCAAACAAAGGGTTCTTTATTTATGCGTTCAATCAATATCTATTCTTTCAAAAAAAATAAGGGAAGAGAAAAAGAAAGGAGCTATTGTTCACATTTTAAAAAAGAATAAAACATTTGATAAATCACAATTTCAAATTTAAACGACGATAAAATTTTACTTGCATATCGAGACAACTATTATAATATATCAAATTGAAGCTCGTACCGATTCAAATAATCTGATTTGGCCCCATAGAGGAACCACAATTTTGTACCCAAATTCCATCGTTTATATCATTTATCGAAGGTTTTATGTGTTTGTCTCACCATTTCCGTTATACTTACTTTCTATTATATTGAAAAGAGCCGTAAAGGAGATATTTGTCCAAGAAATTGTTCTTTATTTATGTGTTAAATCAATATATATTCTTCTAAAAAAATATGAGAAAAGGGAAAGGAAAAGGCTATTGTTCCCATTTTAAAAAGGAACAAAACATTTGATAAATCGGAGTTCCAACTTTAAATGACGATAAAATTTTACTTGCATATCGAGACAACTATTATAATATATCAAAATGAAGCCCGTACCGAATCAAAAAATCTGATTTGGCCCCACAAAGGAACCACATTTTTGTACCCAAATTCCATCGTTTACATCATTTACAGAGGGTTTTAAGTGTTTGTCTCACCATTTCTGTTGTACTTACTTTGTATTTTATTCAAAAGTGCCGTAAAGGAGATATTGGTTCAAACAAAGGGTTCTTTATTTCTGCGTTCAATCAATATCTATTCTTCCAAAAAAAATAAGGGAAGAGAAAGAGAAAGGAGCTACTGTTGACATTTTAAAAAAGAATAAAACATTTGATAAATCGCAATTTCAAATTTAAAAGATGATAACTTTTGACTCGGGTATTGAAACGACTATATTATTATATGAAACCGAAGCTCGAAGCGATTCACACAATATGAGATGGACTCAAATTTGGAATATCATTTTTGTACCAAAATTTCAACATTTACATCATTTATTGAGGGTTTTTAGTTTTTTGCCAACCATTTCTGTTGTACTTACTTTTGATTTTATTCAAAAGAGCCGTAAAGGAGATATTGGTGCTAACAAATGGTTCTCTATTTATATGTTCAATCCGTATATATTCTTCCATAAATATGAGTAATGAAAAAATAAAAGGCAACTGTTCCCATTTAAAAATGGAACAAAACATTTGATAAATCGGAGTTCCAACTTTAAACGACGATAAAGGTTTACTTGTATATCGAGACAACTATTATTATATATCAAATTGAAGACTGCACCGATTCAAAAAATCTGATTTGGCCCCATAAAGGAACAACATTATTGTACCCAAATTCCATCGTTTACATCATTTACCGAAGGTTTTAAGTGTTTGCCTCACCATATCCGTTGTACTTACTCCCAATTTGTATCAAAAGTTCCGTAAAGGAGATATTGGTACAAACAAATGGTTCCTTATTTATGCGTTCAATCAATATCTATTCGTCCAAAATAAATAAGGGAAGAGAAAGAGAAAGGAGCTACTGTTCACATTTTAAAAAAGAATAAAACATTTGATAAATCGCAATTTCTACTTTAAAAGATGATAACTTTTGACTCGGGTATTGAAACGACTATATTATTATATGAAACTAAAGCTCGTAACGATTCACATAATATGAGATGGCCTCAAATTTGGAATATCATTTTTGTACCAAAATTTCAACATTTACATCATTTATTGAGGGTTTTTATTTTTTTGCCAACCATTTCCGTTGTACTTACTTTCGATTTTATTCAAAATAGCCATAAAGGAGATATTGGTGCTAACAAATGGTTCTTTATTTATGTGTTCAATCAATATCAATGCTTCAAAACAAAAATAAGGGTAGAGAAAAGGAAAGGAGCTACTGTTCACATTTAAAAAAAGAATAAAACATTTGATAAATCGGAGTTCCAAATTTAAACGACGATAAATTTTACTTGGATATCGAGACAACTATTATAATATATCAAATTGAAGCTCATACCGATTCAAACAATCTGATTTGGCCCCATAGAGGAACCACATTTTTGTACCCAAATTCCATCGTTTACATCATTTACCGAGGGTTTTAAGTGTTTGTCTCACCATTTCCGTTGAACTTACTTTCTATTTTATTCAAAATTTCCATAAAGGAGATATTGGTGCAAACAAAGGGTTCTTTATTTATGCGTTCAATCAATATCTATTCTTTCAAAAAAAATAAGGGAAGAGAAAAAGAAAGGAGCTATTGTTCACATTTTAAAAAAGAATAAAACATTTGATAAATCACAATTTCAAATTTAAACGACGATAAAATTTTACTTGCATATCGAGACAACTATTATAATATATCAAATTGAAGCTCGTACCGATTCAAATAATCTGATTTGGCCCCATAGAGGAACCACAATTTTGTACCCAAATTCCATCGTTTACATCATTTATCGAAGGTTTTATGTGTTTGTCTCACCATTTCCGTTATACTTACTTTCTATTATATTGAAAAGAGCCGTAAAGGAGATATTTGTCCAAGAAATTGTTCTTTATTTATGTGTTAAATCAATATATATTCTTCTAAAAAAATATGAGAAAAGGGAAAGGAAAAGGCTATTGTTCCCATTTTAAAAAGGACAAAACATTTGATAAATCGGAGTTCCAACTTTAAATGACGATAAAATTTAACTTGCATACCGAGACAACTATTATAATATATCAAAATGAAGCCCATACCGATTCAAAAAACCTGATTTGGCCCCACAAAGGAACCACATTTTTGTACCCAAATTTCATCGTTTACATCATTTACCGAGGGTTTTAACTGTTTGTCTCACCATTTCCATTGTAATTACTCTCAATTTTATTCAAAAGAGCCGTAAAGGATATATTGGTACAAACAAATGGTTCTATATTTATGCGTTCCATCAATATCAATGCTTCCAAACAAAAATAAGGGTAGAGAAAAGGAAAGGAGCTACTGTTCACATTTAAAAAAAGAATAAAACATTTGATAAATCAGAGTTCCAAATTTAAACGACGATAAAATTTGACTTGCATATCGAGACAACTATTATAATATATCAAATTGAAGCCCGTACCGATTCAAACAATCTGATTTGGCCCCATTGTGGAACCACATTTTTGTACCCAAATCCCATCATTTACATCATTTACCGAGGGTTTTAAGTGTTTGTCTCACCATTTCCGTTGTACTTACTTTGTATTTGATTCAAAAGTTCCATAAAGGAGATATTGGTGCAAACAAAGGGTTCTTTATTTATGCGTTCAATCCATATCTATTCTTCCAAAAAAAATAAGGGAAGAGAAAAAGAAAGGAGCTATTGTTCACATTTTAAAAAAGAATAAAACATTTCATAAATCGCAATTTCAACTTTAAAAGATGATAACTTTTGACCCGGGTATTGAAACGACTATATTATTATATGAAACCAAAGCTCGAAGCGATTCACACAATATGAGATGGCGTCAAATTTGGAATATCATTTTTGTACCAAAATTTCAACATTTACATCATTTATTGAGGGTTTTTATTTTTTTGCCAACCATTTTCCTTGTACTTACTTTCGATTTTATTCAAAATAGCCGTAAAGGAGATATTGGTGCTAACAAATGGTTCTTTATTTATGTGTTCAATTCCTATATATTCTTCCAAAACAAATGAGTAAAGAAAGAATAAAAGGCTATTGTTCCCATTTAAAAAAGGAACAAAACATTTGATAAATGGGAGTTCCAAATTTAAACGACGATAATATTTTACTTGCATATCGAGACAACTATTATAATATATCAAAATGAAACTCGTACCGATTCAAAAAATCTGATTTGGCCCCACAAAGAAACCACATTTTTGTACCCAAATTTCATCATTTACATCATTTATTGGGGGTTTTTAGTTTTTTGGCCACCATTTCCATTGTACTTGCTTTCGATTTTATTCAAAAGAGCCGTAAAGGAGATATTGGTGCAAACAAATGGTTCTTTATTTATGTGTTAAATCCCTATATATTCTTCCAAAAATAATAAGGGAAGAGAAGAGAAAGGAGCTATTGTTCCCATTTAAAAATGGAACAAAACATTTGATAAATCGCAGTTCCAACTTTAAACGACGATAAAATTTTACTTGTATATCGAGACAACTATTATAATATATCAAATTGAAGACTGCACCGATTCAAAAAATCTGATTTGGCCCCATAAAGGAACAACATTATTGTACCCAAATTCCATCGTTTACATCATTTACCGAAGGTTTTAAGTGTTTGCCTCACCATATCCGTTGTACTTACTCCCAATTTGTATCAAAAGTTCCGTAAAGGAGATATTGGTACAAACAAATGGTTCCTTATTTATGCGTTCAATCAATATCTATTCGTCCAAAATAAATAAGGGAAGAGAAAGAGAAAGGAGCTACTGTTCACATTTTAAAAAAGAATAAAACATTTGATAAATCGCAATTTCTACTTTAAAAGATGATAACTTTTGACTCGGGTATTGAAACGACTATATTATTATATGAAACTAAAGCTCGTAACGATTCACATAATATGAGATGGCCTCAAATTTGGAATATCATTTTTGTACCAAAATTTCAACATTTACATCATTTATTGAGGGTTTTTATTTTTTTGCCAACCATTTCCGTTGTACTTACTTTCGATTTTATTCAAAATAGCCATAAAGGAGATATTGGTGCTAACAAATGGTTCTTTATTTATGTGTTCAATCTATATCAATGCTTCAAAACAAAAATAAGGGTAGAGAAAAGGAAAGGAGCTACTGTTCACATTTAAAAAAAGAATAAAACATTTGATAAATCGGAGTTCCAAATTTAAACGACGATAAATTTTACTTGCATATCGAGACAACTATTATAATATATCAAATTGAAGCTCATACCGATTCAAACAATCTGATTTGGCCCCATAGAGGAACCACATTTTTGTACCCAAATTCCATCGTTTACATCATTTACCGAGGGTTTTAAGTGTTTGTCTCACCATTTCCGTTGAACTTACTTTCTATTTTATTCAAAATTTCCATAAAGGAGATATTGGTGCAAACAAAGGGTTCTTTATTTATGCGTTCAATCAATATCTATTCTTTCAAAAAAAATAAGGGAAGAGAAAAAGAAAGGAGCTATTGTTCACATTTTAAAAAAGAATAAAACATTTGATAAATCACAATTTCAAATTTAAACGACGATAAAATTTTACTTGCATATCGAGACAACTATTATAATATATCAAATTGAAGCTCGTACCGATTCAAATAATCTGATTTGGCCCCATAGAGGAACCACAATTTTGTACCCAAATTCCATCGTTTACATCATTTATCGAAGGTTTTATGTGTTTGTCTCACCATTTCCGTTATACTTACTTTCTATTATATTGAAAAGAGCCGTAAAGGAGATATTTGTCCAAGAAATTGTTCTTTATTTATGTGTTAAATCAATATATATTCTTCTAAAAAAATATGAGAAAAGGGAAAGGAAAAGGCTATTGTTCCCATTTTAAAAAGGACAAAACATTTGATAAATCGGAGTTCCAACTTTAAATGACGATAAAATTTAACTTGCATACCGAGACAACTATTATAATATATCAAAATGAAGCCCATACCGATTCAAAAAACCTGATTTGGCCCCACAAAGGAACCACATTTTTGTACCCAAATTTCATCGTTTACATCATTTACCGAGGGTTTTAACTGTTTGTCTCACCATTTCCATTGTAATTACTCTCAATTTTATTCAAAAGAGCCGTAAAGGATATATTGGTACAAACAAATGGTTCTATATTTATGCGTTCCATCAATATCAATGCTTCCAAACAAAAATAAGGGTAGAGAAAAGGAAAGGAGCTACTGTTCACATTTAAAAAAAGAATAAAACATTTGATAAATCAGAGTTCCAAATTTAAACGACGATAAAATTTGACTTGCATATCGAGACAACTATTATAATATATCAAATTGAAGCCCGTACCGATTCAAACAATCTGATTTGGCCCCATTGTGGAACCACATTTTTGTACCCAAATCCCATCATTTACATCATTTACCGAGGGTTTTAAGTGTTTGTCTCACCATTTCCGTTGTACTTACTTTGTATTTGATTCAAAAGTTCCATAAAGGAGATATTGGTGCAAACAAAGGGTTCTTTATTTATGCGTTCAATCCATATCTATTCTTCCAAAAAAAATAAGGGAAGAGAAAAAGAAAGGAGCTATTGTTCACATTTTAAAAAAGAATAAAACATTTCATAAATCGCAATTTCAACTTTAAAAGATGATAACTTTTGACTCGGGTATTGAAACGACTATATTATTATATGAAACCAAAGCTCGAAGTGATTCACACAATATGAGATGGCGTCAAATTTGGAATATCATTTTTGTACCAAAATTTCAACATTTACATCATTTATTGAGGGTTTTTATTTTTTTGCCAACCATTTTCCTTGTACTTACTTTCGATTTTATTCAAAATAGCCGTAAAGGAGATATTGGTGCTAACAAATGGTTCTTTATTTATGTGTTCAATTCCTATATATTCTTCCAAAACAAATGAGTAAAGAAAGAATAAAAGGCTATTGTTCCCATTTAAAAAAGGAACAAAACATTTGATAAATGGGAGTTCCAAATTTAAACGACGATAATATTTTACTTGCATATCGAGACAACTATTATAATATATCAAAATGAAACTCGTACCGATTCAAAAAATCTGATTTGGCCCCACAAAGAAACCACATTTTTGTACCCAAATTTCATCATTTACATCATTTATTGGGGGTTTTTAGTTTTTTGGCCACCATTTCCATTGTACTTGCTTTCGATTTTATTCAAAAGAGCCGTAAAGGAGATATTGGTGCAAACAAATGGTTCTTTATTTATGTGTTCAATCCCTATATATTCTTCCAAAAATAATAAGGGAAGAGAAGAGAAAGGAGCTATTGTTCCCATTTAAAAATGGAACAAAACATTTGATAAATCGCAGTTCCAACTTTAAACGACGATAAAATTTTACTTGTATATCGAGACAACTATTATAATATATCAAATTGAAGACTGCAGCGATTCAAAAAATCTGATTTGGCCCCATAAAGGAACCACATTATTGTACCCAAATTCCATCGTTTACATCATTTACCGAAGGTTTTAAGTGTTTGCCTCACCATTTCCGTTGTACTTACTCCCAATTTGTTTCAAAAGTTCCGTAAAGGAGATATTGGTACAAACAAAGGGTTCCTTATTTATGCGTTCAATCAATATCTATTCGTCCAAAATAAATAAGGGAAGAGAAAGAGAAAGGAGCTACTGTTCACATTTTAAAAAAGAATAAAACATTTGATAAATCACAATTTCTACTTTAAAAGATGATAACTTTTGACTCGGGTATTGAAACGACTATATTATTATATGAAACTAAAGCTCGTAACGATTCACATAATATGAGATGGCCTCAAATTTGGAATATCATTTTTGTACCAAAATTTCAACATTTACATCATTTATTGAGGGTTTTTATTTTTTTGCCAACCATTTCCGTTGTACTTACTTTCGATTTTATTCAAAATATCCATAAAGGAGATATTGGTGCTAACAAATGGTTCTTTATTTATGTGTTCAATTCCTATATATTCTTCCAAAACAAATGAGTAAAGAAAAAATAAAAGGCTATTGTTCCCATTTAAAAAAGGAACAAAACATTTGATAAATGGGAGTTCCAAATTTAAACGACGATAAAATTTTACTTGCATATCGAGACAACTATTATAATATATCAAAATGAAACTCGTACCGATTCAAAAAATCTGATTTGGCCCCACAAAGCAACCACATTTTTGTACCCAAATTCCATCGTTTACATCATTTAACGAGGGTTTTAAGTGTTTGTGTCACCATTTTTGTTGTACTTACTTTGTATTTTATTCAAAAGTGTCGTAAAGGAGAAATTGGTTCAAACAAAGGGTTCTTTATTTATGCGTTCAATCAATATCTATTCTTCCAAAAATAATAAGGGAAGAGAAGAGAAAGGAGCTACTGTTCACATTTTAAAAAAGAATAAAACATTTGATAAATCGCAATTTCAACTTTAAAAGATGATAACTTTTGACTCGGGTATTGAAACGACTATATTATTATATGAAACCGAAGCTCGAAGCGATTCACACAATATGAGATGGCCTCAAATTTGGAATATCATTTTTGTACCTAAATTTCATCATTTACATCATTTATTGGGGGTTTTTAGTTTTTTGGCCACCATTTACATTGTACTTGCTTTCGATTTTATTCAAAAGAGCCATAAAGGAGATATTGGTGCAAACAAATGGTTCTTTATTTATGTGTTCAATCCCTATATATTCTTCCAAAAAAATGAGTAAAGAAAAAGGAAAAGGCTATTGTTCCCATTTAAAAATGGAACAAAACATTTGATAAATCGCAGTTCCAACTTTAAACGACGATAAAATTTAACTTGCATATCGAGGCAACTATTATAATATATCAAATTGAAACTCGTACCGATTCAAATAATCTGATTTGGTCCCATAGAGGAACCACATTTTTGTACCCAAATTCCATCGTTTACATCATTTACCGAGGGTTTTAAGTGTTTGTCTCACCATTTCTGTTGTACTTATTTTCGATTTTATTCAAAAGTTCCTTAAAAAAGATATTGGTGCAAACAAAGGGTTCTTTATTTATACATTCAATCAATATCTATTCTTTCAAAAAAAATAAGGGAAGAGAAAAAGAAAGGAGCTACTGTTCACATTTTAAAAATGAATAAAACATTTGATAAATCGCAATTTCAACTTTAAAAGATGATAAATTTTGACTCGGGTATAGAAACGACTATATTATTATATGAAACCGAAGCACGAAGCGATTCACACAATATGAGATGGCCTCAAATTTGGAATATCATTTTTGTACCAAAATTTCAACATTTACATCATTTATTGAGGGTTTTTAGTTTTTTGCCAACCATTTCTATTGTACTTACTTTTGATTTTATTCAAAAGAGCCGTAAAGGAGATATTGGTGCTAAGAAATGGTTCTTTATTTATATGTTCAATCCCTATATATTCTTCCATAAATATGAGTAAAGAAAAAGGAAAAGGCTACTGTTCCCATTTAAAAATGGAACAAAACATTTGATAAATCGGAGTTCCAACTTTAAACGACGATAAAAGTTTACTTATATATCGAGACAAATATTATAATATATCAAATTGAAGACTGCACCGATTCAAAAAATCTGATTTGGCCCCATAAAGGAACCACATTATTGTACCCAAATTCCCTCGTTTACATCATTTACCGAAGGTTTTAAGTGTTTGCCTCACCATTTCCGTTGTACTTACTCCCAATTTGTTTCAAAAGTTCCGTAAAGGAGATATTGGTACAAACAAAGGGTTCCTTATTTATGCGTTCAATCAATATCTATTCCTCCAAAATAAATAAGGGAAGAGAAAGAGAAAGGAGCTACTGTTCACATTTTAAAAAAGAATAAAACATTTGATAAATCGCAATTTCTACTTTAAAAGATGATAACTTTTGAGTCGGGTATTGAAACGACTATATTATTATATCAAACTAAAGCTCGTAACGATTCACATAATATGAGATGGCCTCAAATTTGGAATATCATTTTTGTACCAAAATTTCAACATTTACATCATTTATTGAGGGTTTTTATTTTTTTGCCAACCATTTCCGTTGTACTTACTTTCGATTTTATTCAAAATAGCCATAAAGGAGATATTGGTGCTAACAAATGGTTCTTTATTTATGTGTTCAATTCCTATATATTCTTCCAAAACAAATGAGTAAAGAAAAAATAAAAGGCTATTGTTCCCATTTAAAAAAGGAACAAAACATTTGATAAATGGGAGTTCCAAATTTAAACGACGATAAAATTTTACTTGCATATCGGGACAACTATTATAATATATCAAAATGAAACTCGTACTGATTCAAAAAATCTGATTTGGCCCCACAAAGAAACCGCATTTTTGTACCCAAATTCCATCATTTACATCATTTACCGAGGGCTTTAAGTGTTTGTCTCATCATTTCTGTTGTACTTACTTTGTATTTTATTCAAAAGTGTCGTAAAGGAGATATTGGTTCAAACAAAGTGTTCTTTATTTATGCGTTCAATCAATATCTATTCTTCCAAAAAAAATAAGGGAAGAGAAAGAGAAAGGAGCTACTGTTCACATTTTAAAAAAGAATAAAACATTTGATAAATCGCAATTTCAACTTTAAAAGATGATAACTTTTGACTCGGGTATTGAAACGACTATATTATTATATGAAACCGAAGCTCGAACCGATTCACACAATATGAGACGGCCTCAAATTTGGAATATCATTTTTGTACCAAAATTTCAACATTTACATCATTTATTGAGGGTTTTTAGTTTTTTCCCAACCATTTCTGTTGTACTTACTTTTGATTTTATTCAAAAGAGCCGTAAAGAGATATTGGTGCTAACAAATGGTTCTTTATTTATATGTTCAATCCCTATATATTCTTCCATAAATATGAGTAAAGAAAAAGGAAAAGGCTACTGTTCCCATTTAAAAATGGAACAAAACATTTGATAAATCGGAGTTCCAAATTTAAACGACGATAAAAGTTTACTTGTATATCGAGACAACTATTATAATATATCAAATTGAAGACTGCACCGATTCAAAAAATCGGATTTGGCCCCATAAAGGAACCACATTATTGTACCCAAATTCCATCGTTTACATCATTTACCGAGGATTTTAAGTGTTTGCCTCACCATTTCCGTTGTACTTACTCCCAATTTGTTTCAAAATAGGCGTAATGGAGATATTGGTGCAAACAAAGGGTTCTTTATTTATGTGTTCCATAAATATCAATGCTTCCAAATAAAAATAAGGGTAGAGAAAATTAAAGGAGCTACTGTTCACATTTTAAAAAAGAATAAAACATTTGATAAATCGCAATTTCAACTTTAAAAGATGATAACTTTTGACTCGGGTAATGAAATGACTATATTATTATATGAAACCAAAGCTCGAAGCGATTCACACAATATGAGATGGCCTCAAATTTGGAATATCATTTTTGTACCAAAATTTCAACATTTACATCATTTATTGAGGGTTTTTAGTTTTTTGCCAACCATTTCTGTTGTACTTACTTTTGATTTTATTCAAAAGAGCCGTAAAGGAGATATTGGTGCTAAGAAATGGTTCTTTATTTATATGTTCAATCCCTATATATTCTTCCATAAATATGAGTAAAGAAAAAGGAAAAGGCTACTGTTCCCATTTAAAAATGGAACAAAACATTTGATAAATTGGAGTTCTAGCTTTAAACGACGAGAAAAGTTTACTTGCATATCGAGATAACTATTATAGTATATCAAATTGAAGTCCGCACCGATTCAAAAAATCTGATTTGGCCCCACAAAGAAACCACATTATTGTACACAAATTCCATCGTTTACATAATTTATCGAGGGTTTTAAGTGTTTGTCTCACCATTTCCATTGTAATTACTCTCAATTTTATTCAAAAGAGCCGTAAAGGATATATTGGTACAAACAAATGGTTCTATATTTATGCGTTCCATCAATATCAATGCTTCCAAACAAAAATAAGGGTAGAGAAAAGGAAAGGAGCTACTGTTCACATTTAAAAAAAGAATAAAACATTTGATAAATCAGAGTTCCAAATTTAAACGACGATAAAATTTGACTTGCATATCGAGACAACTATTATAATATATCAAATTGAAGCCCGTACCGATTCAAACAATCTGATTTGGCCCCATTGTGGAACCACATTTTTGTACCCAAATCCCATCATTTACATCATTTACCGAGGGTTTTAAGTGTTTGTCTCACCATTTCCGTTGTACTTACTTTGTATTTGATTCAAAAGTTCCATAAAGGAGATATTGGTGCAAACAAAGGGTTCTTTATTTATGCGTTCAATCCATATCTATTCTTCCAAAAAAAATAAGGGAAGAGAAAAAGAAAGGAGCTATTGTTCACATTTTAAAAAAGAATAAAACATTTCATAAATCGCAATTTCAACTTTAAAAGATGATAACTTT
Source organism: Hippophae tibetana (assembly GCA_037013495.1). Classification (NCBI taxonomy): domain Eukaryota; kingdom Viridiplantae; phylum Streptophyta; class Magnoliopsida; order Rosales; family Elaeagnaceae; genus Hippophae; species Hippophae tibetana. The sequence continues at coordinate 49,180,276 of CM072810.1, forward strand.
TGACTCGGGTATTGAAACGACTATATTATTATATGAAACCAAAGCTCGAAGCGATTCACACAATATGAGATGGCGTCAAATTTGGAATATCATTTTTGTACCAAAATTTCAACATTTACATCATTTATTGAGGGTTTTTATTTTTTTGCCAACCATTTTCCTTGTACTTACTTTCGATTTTATTCAAAATAGCCGTAAAGGAGATATTGGTGCTAACAAATGGTTCTTTATTTATGTGTTCAATTCCTATATATTCTTCCAAAACAAATGAGTAAAGAAAGAATAAAAGGCTATTGTTCCCATTTAAAAAAGGAACAAAACATTTGATAAATGGGAGTTCCAAATTTAAACGACGATAATATTTTACTTGCATATCGAGACAACTATTATAATATATCAAAATGAAACTCGTACCGATTCAAAAAATCTGATTTGGCCCCACAAAGAAACCACATTTTTGTACCCAAATTTCATCATTTACATCATTTATTGGGGGTTTTTAGTTTTTTGGCCACCATTTCCATTGTACTTGCTTTCGATTTTATTCAAAAGAGCCGTAAAGGAGATATTGGTGCAAACAAATGGTTCTTTATTTATGTGTTCAATCCCTATATATTCTTCCAAAAATAATAAGGGAAGAGAAGAGAAAGGAGCTATTGTTCCCATTTAAAAATGGAACAAAACATTTGATAAATCGCAGTTCCAACTTTAAACGACGATAAAATTTTACTTGTATATCGAGACAACTATTATAATATATCAAATTGAAGACTGCACCGATTCAAAAAATCTGATTTGGCCCCATAAAGGAACCACATTATTGTACCCAAATTCCATCGTTTACATCATTTACCGAAGGTTTTAAGTGTTTGCCTCACCATTTCCGTTGTACTTACTCCCAATTTGTTTCAAAAGTTCCGTAAAGGAGATATTGGTACAAACAAAGGGTTCCTTATTTATGCGTTCAATCAATATCTATTCGTCCAAAATAAATAAGGGAAGAGAAAGAGAAAGGAGCTACTGTTCACATTTTAAAAAAGAATAAAACATTTGATAAATCACAATTTCTACTTTAAAAGATGATAACTTTTGACTCGGGTATTGAAACGACTATATTATTATATGAAACTAAAGCTCGTAACGATTCACATAATATGAGATGGCCTCAAATTTGGAATATCATTTTTGTACCAAAATTTCAACATTTACATCATTTATTGAGGGTTTTTATTTTTTTGCCAACCATTTCCGTTGTACTTACTTTCGATTTTATTCAAAATATCCATAAAGGAGATATTGGTGCTAACAAATGGTTCTTTATTTATGTGTTCAATTCCTATATATTCTTCCAAAACAAATGAGTAAAGAAAAAATAAAAGGCTATTGTTCCCATTTAAAAAAGGAACAAAACATTTGATAAATGGGAGTTCCAAATTTAAACGACGATAAAATTTTACTTGCATATCGAGACAACTATTATAATATATCAAAATGAAACTCGTACCGATTCAAAAAATCTGATTTGGCCCCACAAAGCAACCACATTTTTGTACCCAAATTCCATCGTTTACATCATTTAACGAGGGTTTTAAGTGTTTGTGTCACCATTTTTGTTGTACTTACTTTGTATTTTATTCAAAAGTGTCGTAAAGGAGAAATTGGTTCAAACAAAGGGTTCTTTATTTATGCGTTCAATCAATATCTATTCTTCCAAAAATAATAAGGGAAGAGAAGAGAAAGGAGCTACTGTTCACATTTTAAAAAAGAATAAAACATTTGATAAATCGCAATTTCAACTTTAAAAGATGATAACTTTTGACTCGGGTATTGAAACGACTATATTATTATATGAAACCGAAGCTCGAAGCGATTCACACAATATGAGATGGCCTCAAATTTGGAATATCATTTTTGTACCTAAATTTCATCATTTACATCATTTATTGGGGGTTTTTAGTTTTTTGGCCACCATTTACATTGTACTTGCTTTCGATTTTATTCAAAAGAGCCATAAAGGAGATATTGGTGCAAACAAATGGTTCTTTATTTATGTGTTCAATCCCTATATATTCTTCCAAAAAAATGAGTAAAGAAAAAGGAAAAGGCTATTGTTCCCATTTAAAAATGGAACAAAACATTTGATAAATCGCAGTTCCAACTTTAAACGACGATAAAATTTAACTTGCATATCGAGACAACTATTATAATATATCAAATTGAAACTCGTACCGATTCAAATAATCTGATTTGGTCCCATAGAGGAACCACATTTTTGTACCCAAATTCCATCGTTTACATCATTTACCGAGGGTTTTAAGTGTTTGTCTCACCATTTCTGTTGTACTTAGTTTCGATTTTATTCAAAAGTTCCTTAAAAAAGATATTGGTGCAAACAAAGGGTTCTTTATTTATACATTCAATCAATATCTATTCTTTCAAAAAAAATAAGGGAAGAGAAAAAGAAAGGAGCTACTGTTCACATTTTAAAAATGAATAAAACATTTGATAAATCGCAATTTCAACTTTAAAAGATGATAAATTTTGACTCGGGTATAGAAACGACTATATTATTATATGAAACCGAAGCACGAAGCGATTCACACAATATGAGATGGCCTCAAATTTGGAATATCATTTTTGTACCAAAATTTCAACATTTACATCATTTATTGAGGGTTTTTAGTTTTTTGCCAACCATTTCTATTGTACTTACTTTTGATTTTATTCAAAAGAGCCGTAAAGGAGATATTGGTGCTAAGAAATGGTTCTTTATTTATATGTTCAATCCCTATATATTCTTCCATAAATATGAGTAAAGAAAAAGGAAAAGGCTACTGTTCCCATTTAAAAATGGAACAAAACATTTGATAAATCGGAGTTCCAACTTTAAACGACGATAAAAGTTTACTTATATATCGAGACAAATATTATAATATATCAAATTGAAGACTGCACCGATTCAAAAAATCTGATTTGGCCCCATAAAGGAACCACATTATTGTACCCAAATTCCCTCGTTTACATCATTTACCGAAGGTTTTAAGTGTTTGCCTCACCATTTCCGTTGTACTTACTCCCAATTTGTTTCAAAAGTTCCGTATAGGAGATATTGGTACAAACAAAGGGTTCCTTATTTATGCGTTCAATCAATATCTATTCCTCCAAAATAAATAAGGGAAGAGAAAGAGAAAGGAGCTACTGTTCACATTTTAAAAAAGAATAAAACATTTGATAAATCGCAATTTCTACTTTAAAAGATGATAACTTTTGACTCGGGTATTGAAACGACTATATTATTATATCAAACTAAAGCTCGTAACGATTCACATAATATGAGATGGCCTCAAATTTGGAATATCATTTTTGTACCAAAATTTCAACATTTACATCATTTATTGAGGGTTTTTATTTTTTTGCCAACCATTTCCGTTGTACTTACTTTCGATTTTATTCAAAATAGCCATAAAGGAGATATTGGTGCTAACAAATGGTTCTTTATTTATGTGTTCAATTCCTATATATTCTTCCAAAACAAATGAGTAAAGAAAAAATAAAAGGCTATTGTTCCCATTTAAAAAAGGAACAAAACATTTGATAAATGGGAGTTCCAAATTTAAACGACGATAAAATTTTACTTGCATATCGGGACAACTATTATAATATATCAAAATGAAACTCGTACTGATTCAAAAAATCTGATTTGGCCCCACAAAGAAACCGCATTTTTGTACCCAAATTCCATCATTTACATCATTTACCGAGGGCTTTAAGTGTTTGTCTCATCATTTCTGTTGTACTTACTTTGTATTTTATTCAAAAGTGTCGTAAAGGAGATATTGGTTCAAACAAAGTGTTCTTTATTTATGCGTTCAATCAATATCTATTCTTCCAAAAAAAATAAGGGAAGAGAAAGAGAAAGGAGCTACTGTTCACATTTTAAAAAAGAATAAAACATTTGATAAATCGCAATTTCAACTTTAAAAGATGATAACTTTTGACTCGGGTATTGAAACGACTATATTATTATATGAAACCGAAGCTCGAACCGATTCACACAATATGAGACGGCCTCAAATTTGGAATATCATTTTTGTACCAAAATTTCAACATTTACATCATTTATTGAGGGTTTTTAGTTTTTTCCCAACCATTTCTGTTGTACTTACTTTTGATTTTATTCAAAAGAGCCGTAAAAGAGATATTGGTGCTAACAAATGGTTCTTTATTTATATGTTCAATCCCTATATATTCTTCCATAAATATGAGTAAAGAAAAAGGAAAAGGCTACTGTTCCCATTTAAAAATGGAACAAAACATTTGATAAATCGGAGTTCCAAATTTAAACGACGATAAAAGTTTACTTGTATATCGAGACAACTATTATAATATATCAAATTGAAGACTGCACCGATTCAAAAAATCGGATTTGGCCCCATAAAGGAACCACATTATTGTACCCAAATTCCATCGTTTACATCATTTACCGAGGATTTTAAGTGTTTGCCTCACCATTTCCGTTGTACTTACTCCCAATTTGTTTCAAAATAGGCGTGATGGAGATATTGGTGCAAACAAAGGGTTCTTTATTTATGTGTTCCATAAATATCAATGCTTCCAAATAAAAATAAGGGTAGTGAAAATTAAAGGAGCTACTGTTCACATTTTAAAAAAGAATAAAACATTTGATAAATCGCAATTTCAACTTTAAAAGATGATAACTTTTGACTCGGGTAATGAAATGACTATATTATTATATGAAACCAAAGCTCGAAGCGATTCACACAATATGAGATGGCCTCAAATTTGGAATATCATTTTTGTACCAAAATTTCAACATTTACATCATTTATTGAGGGTTTTTAGTTTTTTGCCAACCATTTCTGTTGTACTTACTTTTGATTTTATTCAAAAGAGCCGTAAAGGAGATATTGGTGCTAAGAAATGGTTCTTTATTTATATGTTCAATCCCTATATATTCTTCCATAAATATGAGTAAAGAAAAAGGAAAAGGCTACTGTTCCCATTTAAAAATGGAACAAAACATTTGATAAATTGGAGTTCTAGCTTTAAACGACGAGAAAAGTTTACTTGCATATCGAGATAACTATTATAGTATATCAAATTGAAGTCCGCACCGATTCAAAAAATCTGATTTGGCCCCACAAAGAAACCACATTATTGTACACAAATTCCATCGTTTACATAATTTATCGAGGGTTTTAAGTGTTTGTCTCACCATTTCCGTTGTACTTACTTTCTATTTTATTCAAAAGTTCCGTAAAGGAGATATTGGTGCAAACAAAGGGTTCTTTATTTATGCGTTCAATCAATATCTATTCTTCCAAAAAAAATAAGGGAAGAGAAATACAAAGGAGCTATTGTTCATATTTTAAAAAAGAATAAAACATTTGATAAATTGCAATTTCAACTTTAAAAGATGATAACTTTTGACTCGAGAAATGAAACTACTATATTATTATATGAAACCGATACTCGTAGAGTTTCACACAATATGAGATGGCCTCAAATTTGGAAAATCATTTTTGTACCTAAATTTCATCATTTATATCATTTATTGAGGGTTTTTAGTTTTTTGGCCACCATTTCCGTTGTACTTGCTTTTGATTTTATTCAAAAGATCCGTAAAGGAGATATTGGTGCAAACAAAGGGTTCTTTATTTATGCGTTCAATCAATATCTTTTCTTCCAAAAAAAATAAGGGAAGAGAAAGTGAAAGGAGCTACTGTTCAAATTTTAAAAAAGAATAAAACATTTGATAAATCGCAATTTCAACTTTAAAAGATGATAACTTTTGACTCGGGTATTGAAAAGACTATATTATTATATGAAACCGAAGCTCGAAGCGATTCACACAATATGAGATGGCCTCAAATTTGCAATATCATTTTTGTACCAAAATTTCAACATTTACATCATTTATTGAGGGTTTTTAGTTTTTTGCCAACCATTTCGGATGTACTTACTTTTGATTTTATTCAAAAGAGCCGTAAAGGAGATATTGGTGCTAACAAATGGTTCTTTATTTATATGTTCAATCCCTATATATTCTTCCATAAATATGAGTAAAGAAAAAGGAAAAGGCTACTGTTCCCATTTAAAAATGGAACAAAACATTTGATAAATCGGAGTTCCAACTTTAAACGACGATAAAAGTTTACTTGCATATCGAGACAACTATTATAAAATATCAAATTGAAGCCCATACCGATTCAAACATTTGGATTTGGCGCCATAGAGGAACCACATTTTTGTACCCAAATTCCATCATTTACATCATTTACCAAGGGTTTTAAGTGTTTGTCTCACCATTTGCATTGTACTAACTTTGTATTTGATTCAAAAGTGCCGTAATGGAGATATTGGTGCAAAGAAAGGGTTCTTTATTTATGCGTTCAATCAATATCTATTCTTCCAAAAAAAATAAGGGAAGAGCAAAAGAAAGGAGCTATTGTTCAAATTTTAAAAAAGAATAAAACATTTGATAAATCATAATTTCAACTTTAAACGATGATAAATTTTGACTCGGGTATTGAAACGATTATATTATTATATGAAACTGAAGCTCGAAGCGATTCACACAATATGAGATGGCCTCAAATTTGGAATATCATTTTTGTACCAAAATTTCAACATTTACATCATTTATGGAGGGTTTTTAGTTTTTTGCCAACCATTTCTGTTGTACTTACTTTCGATTTTATTCAAAAGAGCCGTAAAGGAGATATTGGTGCTAACAAATGGTTATTTATTTATGTGTTCAATCCCTATATATTCTTCCAAAAAAATGAGTAAAGAAAAAGGAGAAGGCTATTGTTCCCATTTAAAAATGGAACAAAATATTTGATAAATCGGAGTTCCAACTTTAAACGACGATAAAAGTTTACTTGCATATCGAGACAACTATTATAATATATCAAATTGAAGCTTGTACCGATTCAAAAAATCTGATTTGGCCCCACAAAGAAACCACATTTTTGTACCCAAATTCCATCGTTTACATCATTTACCGAGGGTTTTAAGTGTTTGTCTCACCATTTCCGTTGTACTTACTCCCAATTTTATTCAAAATAGGCGTAATGGAAATATTGGTGCAAACAAAGGGTTCTTTATTTATGTGTTCCATCAATATCAATGCTTCAAAACAAAAATAAGGGTAGAGAAAAGGAAAGGAGCTATTGTTCCCATTTAAAAATGGAACAAAACATTTGATAAATCGGAGTTCCAACTTTAAACGACGATAAAAGTTTACTTGCATATCGAGACAACTATTATAATATATCATATTGAAGCTCGTACCGATTCAAAAAATCTGATTTGGCCGCACAAAGGGACCACATTTTTGTACCCAAATTCCATCGTTTACATAATTTATCGAGGGTTTTAAGTGTTTGTCTCACCATTTCCGTTGTAGTTACTCCCAATTTTATTCAAAATAGGTGTAATGGAGATATTGGTGCAAACAAAGGGTTCTTTATTTATGCGTTCCATCAATATCAATGCTTCAAAAAAAAAATAAGGGTAGAGAAAAGGAAAGGAGCTACTGTTCAAATTTAAAAAAAGAAGAAAACATTTGATAAATCGGAGTTCCAAATTTAAACGACGATAAAATTTTGCTTGCATATCGAGACAACTATTATAATATATCAAATTGAAGCTCGTACCGATTCAAACAATCTGATTTGGCCCCATAGAGGAACCACATTTTTGTACCCAAATTCCATCGTTTATATCATTTAACGAGGGTTTTAAGTGTTTGTCTCACCATTTCCGTTGAACTTACTTTCTATTTTATTCAAAAGTTCCGTAAAGGAGATATTGGTGCAAACAAAGGGTTCTTTATTTATGCATTCAATCAATATCTATTCTTTCAAACAAAAATAAGGGAAGAGAAAAAGAAAGGAGCTACTGTTCACATTTTAAAAAAGAATAAAACATTTGATAAATCACAATTTCAAATTTAAATGACGATAAACTTTTACTTGCATATCGAGACAACTATTATAATATATCAAATTGAAGCTCGTACCGATTCAAACAATCTGATTTGGCCCCACAAAGGAACCACATTTTTGTACCCAAATTCCATCGTTTACATCATTTACCAAGAGTTTTAAGTGTTTATCTCACCATTTCCGTTGTACTTACTTTGTATTTGATTCAAAAGTTCCATAAAGGAGATATTGGTGCAAACAAAGGGTTCTTTATTTATGCGTTCAATCAATATCTATTCTTTCAAAAAAAAATAAGGGAAGAGAAAAAGAAAGGAGCTACTTTTCACATTTTAAAAAAGAATAAAACATTTGATTAATCACAATTTCAACTTTAAAAGATGAAAACTTTTGACTCTGGTATTGAAACGACTATATTATTATATGAAACCGATGCTCGTAGCGATTCACACAATATGAGATGGCCTCAAATTTGGAATATGATTTTTGTACTAAAATTTCATAATTTACATCATTTATTGAGGGTTTTTAGTTTTTTGGCCACCATTTCCGTTGTACTTACTTTCGATTTTATTAAAAAGAGCCGTGAAGGAGATATTGGTGCAAACAAAGGGTTATTTATTTATGTTTTCAATTCCTATATATTCTTCCAAAAAAATGAGTAAAGAAAAACGAAAAGGCTACTGTTCCCATTTAAAAATAGAACAAAAAATTTGATAAATCGGAGTTCTAAATTTAAACGACTATAAAATTTTACTTGCATATGGAGACAACTATTATAATATATCAAATTGAAGCCCGTACCGATTCAAAAAATCTAATTTGGCCCCACAAAGGAACCACATTTTTGTACCCAAATTCCATCGTTTACGTCATTTACCGAGGGTTTTAAGTGTTTGTCTCACCATTTCCGTTGTACTTACTTTGTGTTTGATTCAAAAGTTCCATAAAGGAGATATTGGTGCAAACAAAGGGTTCTTTATTTATGCATTCAATCAAAATCTATTCTTTCAAAAAAAATAAGGGAAGAGAAAAGGAAAGGAGCTACTATTCACATTTTAAAAATTAATAAAACATTTCATAAATCGCAATTTCAACTTTAAAAGATGATAACTTTTGACTCGGGTATTGAAAGGACTATATTATTATAGAAAAATGAAGCTCGTAGCGATTCACACAATATGAGATGGCCTCAAATTTGGAATATCATTTTGGTACCAAAATTTCACCATTTACATTATTTATTGAGGGTTTTTATTTTTTTGCCAACCGTTTCCGTTGTACTTACTTTTGATTTTATTCAAAAGAGCCGTAAAGGAGATATTGGTGCTAACAAATGGTTCTTTATTTATGTGTTCAATTCCTATATATTCTTCCAAAACAAATGAGTAAAGAAAAAAGAAAAGGCTATTGTTCCCATTTAAAAAAGGAACAAAACATTTGTTAAATGGGAGTTCCGACTTTAAACGACGATAAACTTTTACTTGCATATCGAGCTACTATTATAATATATCAAAACGAAGCCTGTACTGATTCAAAAAATCTGATTTGGCCCCACAAAGGAACCACATTTTTGTACCCAAATTCCATCGTTTACATCATTTACCGAGGGTTTTAAGTGTTTGTCTCACATTTTCCGTTGTACTTACTTTGTATTTTATTCAAAAGTGCCGTAAAGGAGATATTGGTGCAGACAAAGGGTTCTTTATTTATGCGTTCAATCATTATATATTCTTCCTAAAAAAATAAGGGAAGAGAAAGAGAAAGGAGCTACTGTTCACATTTTAAAAAAGAATAAAACATTTGATAAATCACAATTTCAAATTTAAAAGATGATAACTTTTGACTCGGGTATTGAAACGACTATATTATTATATGAAACCGAAGCTTGAAGGGATTCACACAATATGAGATGGCCTCAAATTTAAAATATCATTTTTGTACCAAAATTTCAACATTTACATCATTTATTGAGGGTTTTTAGTTTTTTGGCCACCATTTCCGTTGTAGTTGCTTTCGATTTTATTCAAAAGAGCCGTAAAGGATATATTGGTGCAAAAAAATGGTTCTTTATTTATGTGTTCAATCCCTATATATTCTTCCAACAAAATGAGTAAAGAAAATGGAAAAGGCTATTGTTCCCATTTATAAATGGAACAAAACATTTGATAAATCGGAGTTCCAACTTTAAACGACGATAAAAGTTTACTTGCATATCGAGACAACTATTATAATATATCAAATTGAAGCTCGTACCGATTCAAAAAATCTGATTTGGCCCCACAAAGGAACCACATTTTTGTACCCAAATTCCATCGTTTACATCATTTACCGAGGGTTTTAAGTGTTTGTCTCACCATTTCCGTTGTACTTACTCCCAATTTTATTCAAAAGAGGCGTAATGGAGATATTGGTGCAAACAAAGGGTTCTTTATTTATGCGTTCCATCAATATCAATGCTTCAAAACAAAAATAAGGGTAGAGAAAAGGAAAGCAGCTATTGTTCACATTTAAAAAAAGAAGAAAACATTTGATAAATCGGAGTTCCAAATTTAAACGACGATAAAATTCTGCTTGCATATCGAGACAACTATTATAATATATCAAATTGAAGCTCGTACCGATTCAAACAATCTGATTTGGCCCCATAGAGGAACCACATTTTTGTACCCAAATTCTTTCGTTTACATCATTTACCGAGGGTTTTAAGTGTTTGTCTCACCATTTCCGTTGAACTTACTTTCTATTTTATTCAAAAGTTCCGTAAAGGAGATATTGGTGCAAACAAAGGGTTCTTTATTTATGCATTCAATCAATATCTATTCTTTCAAACAAATATAAGGGAAGAGAAAAAGAAAGGAGCTACTGTTCACATTTTAAAAAAGAATAAAACATTTGATAAATCACAATTTCAAATTTAAATGACGATAAACTTTTACTTCCATATCGAGACAATTATTATAATATATCAAATTGAAGCTCGTACCGATTCAAACAATCTTATTTGGCCCCATAGAGGAACTACATTTTTGTACCCAAATTCCATCGTTTACATCATTTAACGAGGGTTTTAAGTGTTTGTCTCACCATTTCCGTTGAACTTACTTTCTATTTTATTCAAAAGTTCCATAAAGGAGATATTGGTGCAAATAAAGGGTTCTTTATTTATGCGTTCAATCAATATATATTCTTTAAAAAAAAATAAGGGAAGAGAAAAAGAAAGGAGCTACTTTTCACATTTGAAAAAAGAATTAAACATTTGATAAATCACAATTTCAACTTTAAAAGATGAAAACTTTTGACTCGGGAATTGAAACGACTATATTATTATATGAAACCGATGCTCGTAGCGATTCACACAATATTAGATGGCCTCAAATTTGGAATATCATTTTTGTACCAAAATTTCATAATTTACATCATTTATTGAGGGTTTTTAGTTTTTTGGCCACCATTTCCGTTGTAGTTGCTTTCGATTTTATTCAAAATAGCCGTAAAGGAGATATTGGTGCAAACAAATGGTTCTTTATTTATGTGTTCAATCCCTATATATTCTTCCAAAAAAATGAGTAAAGAAAAAGGAAAGCGCTACTGTTCCCATTTAAAAATGGAACAAAACATTTGATAAATCGGAGTTCCAACTTTAAAGGACGATAAAAGTTTACATGCATATCGAGACAACTATTATAATATATCAAATTGAAGCTTGTACCGATTCAAAAAATCTGATTTGGCCCCACAAAGAAACCACATTTTTGTACCCAAATTCCATCGTTTACATCATTTACCGAGGGTTTTAAGTGTTTGTCTCACCATTTCCGTTGTACTTACTCCCAATTTTATTCAAAATAGGCGTAATGGAAATATTGGTGCAAACAAAGGGTTCTTTATTTATGTGTTCCATCAATATCAATGCTTCAAAACAAAAATAAGGGTAGAGAAAAGGAAAGGAGCTATTGTTCCCATTTAAAAATGGAACAAAACATTTGATAAATCGGAGTTCCAACTTTAAACGACGATAAAAGTTTACTTGCATATCGAGACAACTATTATAATATATCATATTGAAGCTCGTACCGATTCAAAAAATCTGATTTGGCCGCACAAAGGGACCACATTTTTGTACCCAAATTCCATCGTTTACATAATTTACCGAGGGTTTTAAGTGTTTGTCTCACCATTTCCGTTGTAGTTACTCCCAATTTTATTCAAAATAGGTGTAATGGAGATATTGGTGCAAACAAAGGGTTCTTTATTTATGCGTTCCATCAATATCAATGCTTCAAAAAAAAAATAAGGGTAGAGAAAAGGAAAGGAGCTACTGTTCAAATTTAAAAAAAGAAGAAAACATTTGATAAATCGGAGTTCCAAATTTAAACGACGATAAAATTTTGCTTGCATATCGAGACAACTATTATAATATATCAAATTGAAGCTCGTACCGATTCAAACAATCTGATTTGGCCCCATAGAGGAACCACATTTTTGTACCCAAATTCCATCGTTTATATCATTTAACGAGGGTTTTAAGTGTTTGTCTCACCATTTCCGTTGAACTTACTTTCTATTTTATTCAAAAGTTCCGTAAAGGAGATATTGGTGCAAACAAAGGGTTCTTTATTTATGCATTCAATCAATATCTATTCTTTCAAACAAAAATAAGGGAAGAGAAAAAGAAAGGAGCTACTGTTCACATTTTAAAAAAGAATAAAACATTTGATAAATCACAATTTCAAATTTAAATGACGATAAACTTTTACTTGCATATCGAGACAACTATTATAATATATCAAATTGAAGCTCGTACCGATTCAAACAATCTGATTTGGCCCCACAAAGGAACCACATTTTTGTACCCAAATTCCATCGTTTACATCATTTACCAAGAGTTTTAAGTGTTTATCTCACCATTTCCGTTGTACTTACTTTGTATTTGATTCAAAAGTTCCATAAAGGAGATATTGGTGCAAACAAAGGGTTCTTTATTTATGCGTTCAATCAATATCTATTCTTTCAAAAAAATAAGGGAAGAGAAAAAGAAAGGAGCTACTTTTCACATTTTAAAAAAGAATAAAACATTTGATTAATCACAATTTCAACTTTAAAAGATGAAAACTTTTGACTCTGGTATTGAAACGACTATATTATTATATGAAACCGATGCTCGTAGCGATTCACACAATATGAGATGGCCTCAAATTTGGAATATGATTTTTGTACTAAAATTTCATAATTTACATCATTTATTGAGGGTTTTTAGTTTTTTGGCCACCATTTCCGTTGTACTTACTTTCGATTTTATTAAAAAGAGCCGTGAAGGAGATATTGGTGCAAACAAAGGGTTATTTATTTATGTTTTCAATTCCTATATATTCTTCCAAAAAAATGAGTAAAGAAAAACGAAAAGGCTACTGTTCCCATTTAAAAATAGAACAAAAAATTTGATAAATCGGAGTTCTAAATTTAAACGACTATAAAATTTTACTTGCATATGGAGACAACTATTATAATATATCAAATTGAAGCCCGTACCGATTCAAAAAATCTAATTTGGCCCCACAAAGGAACCACATTTTTGTACCCAAATTCCATCGTTTACATCATTTACCGAGGGTTTTAAGTGTTTGTCTCACCATTTCCGTTGTACTTACTTTGTGTTTGATTCAAAAGTTCCATAAAGGAGATATTGGTGCAAACAAAGGGTTCTTTATTTATGCATTCAATCAAAATCTATTCTTTCAAAAAAAATAAGGGAAGAGAAAAGGAAAGGAGCTACTATTCACATTTTAAAAATTAATAAAACATTTCATAAATCGCAATTTCAACTTTAAAAGATGATAACTTTTGACTCGGGTATTGAAAGGACTATATTATTATAGAAAAATGAAGCTCGTAGCGATTCACACAATATGAGATGGCCTCAAATTTGGAATATCATTTTGGTACCAAAATTTCACCATTTACATTATTTATTGAGGGTTTTTATTTTTTTGCCAACCGTTTCCGTTGTACTTACTTTTGATTTTATTCAAAAGAGCCGTAAAGGAGATATTGGTGCTAACAAATGGTTCTTTATTTATGTGTTCAATTCCTATATATTCTTCCAAAACAAATGAGTAAAGAAAAAGGAAAAGGCTATTGTTCCCATTTAAAAAAGGAACAAAACATTTGATAAATGGGAGTTCCAACTTTTAACGACAATAAAATTTTACTTGCATATCGTGCTACTATTATAATATATCAAAATAAAGCCCGTACCGATTCAAAAAATCTGATTTCGCCCCACAAAGGAACCACATTTTTGTACCCAAATTCCATCGTTTACATCATTTACCGAGGGTTTTAAGTGTTTGTCTCACCATTTCCGTTGTACTTACTCCCAATTTTATTCAAAATAGGCGTAATGGAAATATTGGTGCAAACAAAGGGTTCTTTATTTATGTGTTCCATCAATATCAATGCTTCAAAACAAAAATAAGGGTAGAGAAAAGGAAAGGAGCTATTGTTCCCATTTAAAAATGGAACAAAACATTTGATAAATCGGAGTTCCAACTTTAAACGACGATAAAAGTTTACTTGCATATCGAGACAACTATTATAATATATCATATTGAAGCTCGTACCGATTCAAAAAATCTGATTTGGCCGCACAAAGGGACCACATTTTTGTACCCAAATTCCATCGTTTACATAATTTACCGAGGGTTTTAAGTGTTTGTCTCACCATTTCCGTTGTAGTTACTCCCAATTTTATTCAAAATAGGTGTAATGGAGATATTGGTGCAAACAAAGGGTTCTTTATTTATGCGTTCCATCAATATCAATGCTTCAAAAAAAAAATAAGGGTAGAGAAAAGGAAAGGAGCTACTGTTCAAATTTAAAAAAAGAAGAAAACATTTGATAAATCGGAGTTCCAAATTTAAACGACGATAAAATTTTGCTTGCATATCGAGACAACTATTATAATATATCAAATTGAAGCTCGTACCGATTCAAACAATCTGATTTGGCCCCATAGAGGAACCACATTTTTGTACCCAAATTCCATCGTTTATATCATTTAACGAGGGTTTTAAGTGTTTGTCTCACCATTTCCGTTGAACTTACTTTCTATTTTATTCAAAAGTTCCGTAAAGGAGATATTGGTGCAAACAAAGGGTTCTTTATTTATGCATTCAATCAATATCTATTCTTTCAAACAAAAATAAGGGAAGAGAAAAAGAAAGGAGCTACTGTTCACATTTTAAAAAAGAATAAAACATTTGATAAATCACAATTTCAAATTTAAATGACGATAAACTTTTACTTGCATATCGAGACAACTATTATAATATATCAAATTGAAGCTCGTACCGATTCAAACAATCTGATTTGGCCCCACAAAGGAACCACATTTTTGTACCCAAATTCCATCGTTTACATCATTTACCAAGAGTTTTAAGTGTTTATCTCACCATTTCCGTTGTACTTACTTTGTATTTGATTCAAAAGTTCCATAAAGGAGATATTGGTGCAAAAAAAGGGTTCTTTATTTATGCGTTCAATCAATATCTATTCTTTCAAAAAAAATAAGGGAAGAGAAAAAGAAAGGAGCTACTTTTCACATTTTAAAAAAGAATAAAACATTTGATTAATCACAATTTCAACTTTAAAAGATGAAAACTTTTGACTCTGGTATTGAAACGACTATATTATTATATGAAACCGATGCTCGTAGCGATTCACACAATATGAGATGGCCTCAAATTTGGAATATGATTTTTGTACTAAAATTTCATAATTTACATCATTTATTGAGGGTTTTTAGTTTTTTGGCCACCATTTCCGTTGTACTTACTTTCGATTTTATTAAAAAGAGCCGTGAAGGAGATATTGGTGCAAACAAAGGGTTATTTATTTATGTTTTCAATTCCTATATATTCTTCCAAAAAAATGAGTAAAGAAAAACGAAAAGGCTACTGTTCCCATTTAAAAATAGAACAAAAAATTTGATAAATCGGAGTTCTAAATTTAAACGACTATAAAATTTTACTTGCATATGGAGACAACTATTATAATATATCAAATTGAAGCCCGTACCGATTCAAAAAATCTAATTTGGCCCCACAAAGGAACCACATTTTTGTACCCAAATTCCATCGTTTACATCATTTACCGAGGGTTTTAAGTGTTTGTCTCACCATTTCCGTTGTACTTACTTTGTGTTTGATTCAAAAGTTCCATAAAGGAGATATTGGTGCAAACAAAGGGTTCTTTATTTATGCATTCAATCAAAATCTATTCTTTCAAAAAAAATAAGGGAAGAGAAAAGGAAAGGAGCTACTATTCACATTTTAAAAATTAATAAAACATTTCATAAATCGCAATTTCAACTTTAAAAGATGATAACTTTTGACTCGGGTATTGAAAGGACTATATTATTATAGAAAAATGAAGCTCGTAGCGATTCACACAATATGAGATGGCCTCAAATTTGGAATATCATTTTGGTACCAAAATTTCACCATTTACATTATTTATTGAGGGTTTTTATTTTTTTGCCAACCGTTTCCGTTGTACTTACTTTTGATTTTATTCAAAAGAGCCGTAAAGGAGATATTGGTGCTAACAAATGGTTCTTTATTTATGTGTTCAATTCCTATATATTCTTCCAAAACAAATGAGTAAAGAAAAAAGAAAAGGCTATTGTTCCCATTTAAAAAAGGAACAAAACATTTGTTAAATGGGA
Source organism: Hippophae tibetana (assembly GCA_037013495.1). Taxonomy (NCBI): domain Eukaryota; kingdom Viridiplantae; phylum Streptophyta; class Magnoliopsida; order Rosales; family Elaeagnaceae; genus Hippophae; species Hippophae tibetana. Next base: position 49,196,974 of record CM072810.1, read on the forward strand.
GTTCCGACTTTAAACGACGATAAACTTTTACTTGCATATCGAGCTACTATTATAATATATCAAAACGAAGCCTGTACTGATTCAAAAAATCTGATTTGGCCCCACAAAGGAACCACATTTTTGTACCCAAATTCCATCGTTTACATCATTTACCGAGGGTTTTAAGTGTTTGTCTCACATTTTCCGTTGTACTTACTTTGTATTTTATTCAAAAGTGCCGTAAAGGAGATATTGGTGCAGACAAAGGGTTCTTTATTTATGCGTTCAATCATTATATATTCTTCCTAAAAAAATAAGGGAAGAGAAAGAGAAAGGAGCTACTGTTCACATTTTAAAAAAGAATAAAACATTTGATAAATCACAATTTCAAATTTAAAAGATGATAACTTTTGACTCGGGTATTGAAACGACTATATTATTATATGAAACCGAAGCTTGAAGGGATTCACACAATATGAGATGGCCTCAAATTTAAAATATCATTTTTGTACCAAAATTTCAACATTTACATCATTTATTGAGGGTTTTTAGTTTTTTGGCCACCATTTCCGTTGTAGTTGCTTTCGATTTTATTCAAAAGAGCCGTAAAGGATATATTGGTGCAAAAAAATGGTTCTTTATTTATGTGTTCAATCCCTATATATTCTTCCAACAAAATGAGTAAAGAAAATGGAAAAGGCTATTGTTCCCATTTATAAATGGAACAAAACATTTGATAAATCGGAGTTCCAACTTTAAACGACGATAAAAGTTTACTTGCATATCGAGACAACTATTATAATATATCAAATTGAAGCTCGTACCGATTCAAAAAATCTGATTTGGCCCCACAAAGGAACCACATTTTTGTACCCAAATTCCATCGTTTACATCATTTACCGAGGGTTTTAAGTGTTTGTCTCACCATTTCCGTTGTACTTACTCCCAATTTTATTCAAAAGAGGCGTAATGGAGATATTGGTGCAAACAAAGGGTTCTTTATTTATGCGTTCCATCAATATCAATGCTTCAAAACAAAAATAAGGGTAGAGAAAAGGAAAGCAGCTATTGTTCACATTTAAAAAAAGAAGAAAACATTTGATAAATCGGAGTTCCAAATTTAAACGACGATAAAATTCTGCTTGCATATCGAGACAACTATTATAATATATCAAATTGAAGCTCGTACCGATTCAAACAATCTGATTTGGCCCCATAGAGGAACCACATTTTTGTACCCAAATTCTTTCGTTTACATCATTTACCGAGGGTTTTAAGTGTTTGTCTCACCATTTCCGTTGAACTTACTTTCTATTTTATTCAAAAGTTCCGTAAAGGAGATATTGGTGCAAACAAAGGGTTCTTTATTTATGCATTCAATCAATATCTATTCTTTCAAACAAATATAAGGGAAGAGAAAAAGAAAGGAGCTACTGTTCACATTTTAAAAAAGAATAAAACATTTGATAAATCACAATTTCAAATTTAAATGACGATAAACTTTTACTTCCATATCGAGACAATTATTATAATATATCAAATTGAAGCTCGTACCGATTCAAACAATCTTATTTGGCCCCATAGAGGAACTACATTTTTGTACCCAAATTCCATCGTTTACATCATTTAACGAGGGTTTTAAGTGTTTGTCTCACCATTTCCGTTGAACTTACTTTCTATTTTATTCAAAAGTTCCATAAAGGAGATATTGGTGCAAATAAAGGGTTCTTTATTTATGCGTTCAATCAATATCTATTCTTTAAAAAAAAATAAGGGAAGAGAAAAAGAAAGGAGCTACTTTTCACATTTGAAAAAAGAATTAAACATTTGATAAATCACAATTTCAACTTTAAAAGATGAAAACTTTTGACTCGGGTATTGAAACGACTATATTATTATATGAAACCGATGCTCGTAGCGATTCACACAATATTAGATGGCCTCAAATTTGGAATATCATTTTTGTACCAAAATTTCATAATTTACATCATTTATTGAGGGTTTTTAGTTTTTTGGCCACCATTTCCGTTGTAGTTGCTTTCGATTTTATTCAAAATAGCCGTAAAGGAGATATTGGTGCAAACAAATGGTTCTTTATTTATGTGTTCAATCCCTATATATTCTTCCAAAAAAATGAGTAAAGAAAAAGGAAAGCGCTACTGTTCCCATTTAAAAATGGAACAAAACATTTGATAAATCGGAGTTCCAACTTTAAAGGACGATAAAAGTTTACATGCATATCGAGACAACTATTATAAAATATCAAATTGAAGCCCGTACCGATTCAAACAATATGATTTGGCCCTATAGAGGAACCACATTTTTGTACCCAAATTCCATCGTTTACATCATTTACCGAGGGTTTTAGGTGTTTGTCTCACCATTTCCGTTGTACTTACTTTGTATTTGATTCAAAACTGACGTAAAGGAGATATTGGTGCAAACAAAGGGTTCTTTATTTATGCGTTCAATTAATATCTATTCTTTCAAAAAAAATAAGGGAAGAGAAAAAGAAAGGAGCTAATGTTCACATTTTAAAAAAGAATAAAACATTTGATAAATCGCAATTTAAACTTTAAAAGATGATAACTTTTGCTCGGGTATTGAAACGACTATATTATTATATGAAACCGAAGCTCGAAGCGAGTCACACAATATGAGATGGCCTCAAATTTGGAATATCATTTTTGTACCAAAATTTCAACATTTACATCATTTATTGAGGGTTTTTAGGTTTTTGCCAACCATTTCTGTTGTACTTACTTTCGATTTTATTCAAAAGAGCCGTAAAGGAGATATTGGTGCTAACAAATGGTTCTTTATTTATGTGTTCAATCCCTATATATTCTTCCAAAAAAATGAGTAAAGAAAAAGGAAAAGGCTATTGTTCCCATTTAAAAATGGAACAAAACATTTGATAAATGGGAGTTCCAACTTTAAACAACAATAAAATTTTACTTGCATATCGAGCTACTATTATAATATATCTAATTGAAGCTCGTATCGATTCCAAAACTCTGATTTGGCCCTACAAAGGAACCACATTTTTGTAACCAAATTCCATCGTTTACTTCATTTACCGAGGGTTTTAAGTGTTTGTCTCACCATTTCCGTTGTACTTACTCCCAATTTTATTCAAAATAGGCGTAATGGAGATATTGGTGCAAACAAAGGGTTCTTTATTTATGCGTTCCATCAATATCAATGCTTCAAAACAAAAATAAGGGAATAGAAAAAGAAAGGAGCTATTGTTCACATTTTAAAAAAGAATAAAACATTTGATAAATCGCAATTTCAACTTTAAAAGATGATAACTTTTGACTCAGGTATTGAAACAACTATATTATTATATGAACCCGAAGCTCGTAGCGATTCACACAATATGAGATGGCCTCAAATTTGGAATATCATTTTTGTACCTAAATTTCATCATTTACATCATTTATTGAGGGTTTTTAGTTTTTTGGCCACCATTTCCGTTGTAGTTGTTTTCGATTTTATTCAAAAGAGCCGTAAAGGATATATTGGTGCAAACAAATGGTTCTTTATTTATGTGTTCAATCCCTATATATTCTTCCAAAAAAATGAGTAAAGAAAAAGGAAAAGGCTATTGTTCCCATTTGAAAATAGAACAAAACATTTGATAAATCGGAGTTCCAACTTTAAACGACGATAAAAGTTTACTTGCATATCGAGACAACTATTATAATATATCAAATTGAAGCTCGTACCGATTAAAAAAATCTGATTTGGCCCCACAAAGGAACCACATTTTTGTACCCAAATTCCATCGTTTACATCATTTACCGAGGGTTTTAAGTGTTTGTCTCACCATTTCCGTTGTACTTACTCCCAATTTTATTCAAAATAGGCGTAATGGAGATATTGGTGCAAACAAAGGGTTCTTTATTTATACGTTCAATCAACATCAATGCTTCCAAACAAAAATAAGGGTAGAGAAAAAGAAAGGGGCTACTGTTCACATTTTAAAAAAGAATAAAACATTTGATTAATCGCAATTTCAACTTTAAAAGATGATAACTTTTGACTCGGGTATTGAAACGACTATATTATTATATGAAACCGAAGCTCGTTACCATTCACACAATATGAGATGGCCTCAAATTTGGAATATCACTTTTGTACCTAAATTTCATCATTTACATCATTTATTGAGTGTTTTTAGTTTTTTGGCCACCATTTCCGTTGTAGTTGCTTTCGATTTTATTCAAAAGAGCCGTAAAGAAGATATTGGTGCAAACATATGGTTCTTTATTTATGTGTTCAATCCCTATATATTCTTCCAAAAAAATGAGTAAAGAAAAAGGGAAAGGCTATTGTTCCCATTTAAAATAGGAAAAAACCATTTGATAAATCGGAGTTCCACCTTTAAACGACGATAAAATTTTACTTGCATATCGAGACAACTATTATAATATATCAAATTAAAGATCTTACCGATTAAAACAATCTGATTTGGCCCCATAGAGGAACCACATTTTTGTACGCAAATTCCATCGTTTACATCATTTACCGAAGGTTTTAAGTGTTTGTTTCACCATTTCCGTTGTAATTACTCTCAATTTTATTCAAAAGAGCCTTAAAGGATATATTGGTACAAACAAAGGGTTCTTTATTTATGCGTTCCATCAATATCAATGCTTCCAAACAAAAATAAGGGTAGAGAAAAGGAAAGGAGCTACTGTTCACATTTTAAAGAAGAATAAAACATTTCATAAATCGCAATTTCAACTTTAAAAGATGATAAATTTTGACTCGGGTATTGAAACGGCTATATTATTATATGAAACCGAAGCTCGTAGCGATTCACATATTATGAGATGGCCTCAAATTTCGAATATCATTTTTGTACCTAAATTTCATCATTTACATCATTTATTGAGGGTTTTTAGTTTTTTGGCCACCATTTCCGTTGTACTTACTTTCGATTTTATTCAAAAGAGCCGTAAAGGAGATATTGGTGCAAAAAAAGGGTTCTTTATTTATGTGTTCAATCCATATATATTCTTCCAAAAAAGAATGAGTAAAGAAAAAGGAAAAGGCTATTGTTCCCATTTAAAAAAGGAAAAAAATCATTTGATAAATCGGAGTTCCAAATTTAAACGATGATAAAATTTTACTTGCATATCGAGACAACTATTATAATATATCAAATTGAAGATCTTACCGATTCAAACAATCGGATTTGGCCCCATAGAGGAACCACATTTGTGTACGCAAATTCCATCGTTTACATCATTTACCGAGGGTTTTAAGTGTTTGTCTCACCATTTCCGTTGTAATTACTCTCAATTTTATTCAAAAGAGCCTTAAAGGATATATTGGTACAAAAAAAGAGTTCTTGCTTTATGCGTTCCATCAATAACAATGCTTCCAAACAAAAATAAGGGTAGAGAAAAGGAAAGGACCTACTGTTCACTTTTTAAAAAAGAATAAAACATTTCATAAAACGCAATTTCAACTTTAAAAGATGATAACTTTTGACTCGGGTATTCAAACGGCTATATTATTATATGAATCCGAAGCTCGTAGAGATTCTTACAATATGACATGGCCTCAAATTTGGAATATCACTTTTGTACCTAAATTTCATCATTTACATCATTTATTGAGGGTTTTTAGTTTTTTGCCCACCATTTCCTTTGTACTTACTTTCGATTTTATTTAAAAGAGCCGTAAAGGAGATATTGGTGCAAAAAAAAGGTTTTTTATTTATGTGTTCAATCCATATATATTCTTCCAAAAAAGAATGAGTAAAGAAAAAGGAAAAGGCTATTGTTCCCATTTAAAAAAGGAAATTTTTTTTTTTATAAATCGGAGTTCCAACTTTAAACGACGATAAAATTTTACTTGCATATCGAGACAACTATTATAATATATCAAATTAAAGATCTTATCGATTAAAACAATCTGATTTGGCCCCATAGAGGAACCACATTTTTGTACGCAAATTCCATCGTTTACATCATTTACCGAAGGTTTTAAGTGTTTGTTTCACCATTTCCGTTGTAATTACTCTCAATTTTATTCAAAAGAGCCTTAAAGGATATATTGGTACAAACAAAGGGTTCTTTATTTATGCGTTCCATCAATATCAATGCTTCCAAACAAAAATAAGGGTAGAGAAAAGGAAAGGACCTACTGTTCACTTTTTAAAAAAGAATAAAACATTTCATAAAACGCAATTTCAACTTTAAAAGATGATAACTTTTGACTCGGGTATTCAAACGGCTATATTATTATATGAATCCGAAGCTCGTAGAGATTCTTACAATCTGACATGGCCTCAAATTTGGAATATCACTTTTGTACCTAAATTTCATCATTTACATCATTTATTGAGGGTTTTTAGTTTTTTGCCCACCATTTCCGTTGTACTTACTTTCGATTTTATTTAAAAGAGCCGTAAAGGAGATATTGGTGCAAAAAAAAGGTTTTTTATTTATGTTTTCAATCCATATATATTCTTCCAAAAAAGAATGAGTAAAGAAAAAGGAAAAGGCTATTGTTCCGATTTAAAAAAGGAAAAAAACATTTGATATATCGGAGTTGCAACTTTAAACGACGATAAAATTTTACTTGCATATCGAGACAACGATTATAATATATCAAATTGAAGATCTTACCAATTCAAGAAATCTGTTTTGGCCCCATAGAGGAACCACATTTTTGTACGCAAATTCCATCGTTAAATCATTTACCGAGGGTTTTAAGTGTTTGTCTCACCATTTCCGTTGTAATTACTCTCAATTTTATTCAAAAGAGCCTTAAAGGATATATTGGTACAAACAAAGGGTTCTTTATTTATGCGTTCCATCAATATCAATGCTTCCAAACAAAAATAAGGGTAGAGAAAAGGAAAGGAGCTACTGTTCACATTTTAAAAAGAATAAAACATTTCATAAATCGCAATTTCAACTTTAAAAGATGATAAATTTTGACTCGGGTATTGAAACGGCTATATTATTATATGAAACCGAAGCTCGTAGAGATTCTTACAATATGACATGGCCTCAAATTTGGAATATCACTTTTGTACCTAAATTTCATCATTTACATCATTTATTGAGGGTTTTTAGTTTTTTGGCCACCATTTCCGTTGTACTTAGTTTCGATTTTATTCAAAAGAGCCATAAAGGAGATATTGGTGCAAAAAAAGGGTTCTTTATTTATGTGTTCAATCCATATATATTCTTCCAAAAAAGAATGAGTAAAGAAAAAGGAAAAGGCTATTGTTCCCATTTAAAAAAGGAAAAAAACATTTGTTAAATCGGAGTTCCAACTTTAAACGACGATAAAATTTTACTTGCATATCAAGAGAACTATTATAATATATCAAAATGAAGCCCGTACCGATTCAAAAAATCTGATTTGGCCCCACAAAGGAACCACATTTTTGTACCCAAATTCCATCGTTTACATCATTTACCGAGGGTTTTAAGTGTTTGTCTCACCATTTCCGTTGTACTTACTTTGTATTTTATTCAAAAGTGCCGTAAAGGAGATATTGGTGCAAACAAAGGGTTCTTTATTTATGCGTTCAATCAATATATATTCTTCCAAAAAAAATAAGGGAAGAGAAAGAGAAAGGAGCTATTGTTCACATTTTAAAAAAGAATAAAACATTTGATAAATCACAATTTCAACTTTAAAAGATGATAACTTTTGACTCGGGTATTGAAACGACTATATTATTATATGAAACCGAAGCTCGAAGCGATTCACACAATATGAGATGGCCTCAAATTTGGAATATCATTTTTGTACCAAAATTTCAATATTTACATCATTTATTGAGGGTTTTTAGTTTTTTGCCAACCATTTCTGTTGTACTTACTTTTGATTTTATTCAAAAGAGCCGTAAAGATGATATTGCTGCTAACAAATGGTTCTTTATTTATATGTTCATTCCATATATATTCTTCCAAAAAAATGAGTATTGAAAAAGGAAAAGGCTACTGTTCCTATTTAAAAATGGAACAAAACATTTGATAAATCGGAGTTCCAACTTTAAACGACGGTAAAAGTTTACTTGCATATCGAGACAAATATTATAAAATATCAAATTGAAGACCGCACCGATTCAAAAAATGTGATTTGGCCCCTCAAAGGAACCACATTATTGTACCCAAATTCCATCGTTTACATCATTTACCGAGGGTTTTAAGTGTTTGCCTCACCATTTCCGTTGTACTTACTCCCAATTTTATTCAAAAGAGTCGTAATGGAGATATTGGTGCAAACAAAGGGTTCTTTATTTATGTGTTCCATAAATATCAATGCTTCCAAACAAAAATAAGGGTAGAGAAAAGGAAAGGAGCTACTGTTCACATTTTAAAAAAGAATAAAACATTTGATAAATCGCAATTTCAACTTTAAAAGATGATAACTTTTGACTCGGGTATTGAAACGAATATATTATTATATGAAACCGAAGCTCGTAGCGATTCACACAATATGAGATGGCCTCAAATTTGGAATATCATTTTTGTACCTTAATTGCATTATTTACATCATTTATTGAGGGATTTTAGTTTTTTGGCCACCATTTCCATTGTACTTCCTTTCGATTTTATTCAAAAGAGCCGTAAATGAGATATTGGTGCAAACAAATGGTTCTTTATTTATGTGTTCAATCCCTATATATTCTTTCAAAAAAATGAGTAAAGAAAAAGGAAAAGGCTACTGTTCCCATTTAAAAATGGAACAAAACATTTGATAAATCGTAGTTCCAACTTTAAACGACGATAAATGTTTACTTGCATATCGAGACAAATATTATAATATATCAAATTGAAGACCGCACTGATTCCAAAAATCTGATTTGGCCCCACAAAGGAGCCACATTTTTGTACCCAAATTCTATCGTTTACATCATTTACCGAGGGTTTTAAGTGTTTGCCTCACCATTTCCGTTTTACTTACTTTCTATTTTATTCAAAAGAGCCATAATGGAGATATTATTGCAAACAAAGGGTTCTTTATTTATGCGTTCACTCAATATCTATTCCTCCAAAAAAAAATAAGGGAAGAGAAAGAGAAAGGAGCTACTTTTCACATTTTAAAAAAGAATAAAACATTTGATAAATCGCAATTTCAACTTTAAAAGATGATAACTTTTGACTCGGGTATTGAAACGACTATATTATTATATGAAACCGAAGCTCGTAGCCATTCACACAATATGAGATGTCCTCAAATTTGGAATATGATTTTGGTACCAAAATTTAAACATTTACATCATTTATTGAGGGTTTTTATTTTTTTGCCAACCATTTCCGTTGTACTTTCTTTTGATTTTATTCAAAAGAGCCGGAGAGGAGATATTGGTGCTAACAAATGGTTCTTTATTTATGTGTTCAATTCCTATATATTCTTCCAAAACAAATGAGTAAAGAAAAAGGAAAAGGCTATTGTTCCCATTTAAAAAAGGAACAAAACATTTGATAAATGGGAGTTTCAACTTTAAACGACAATAAAATTTTACTTGCATATCGAGTTACTATTATAATATATCAAAATGAAGGCCGTACCGATTCAAAAAATCTGATTTGGCCCCACAAAGGAACCACATTTTTGTACCCAAATTCTATCGTTTACATCATTTACCGAGGGTTTTAAGTGCTTGTCTCACAATTTCCGTTGTACTTATTTTGTATTTTATTCAAAAGTGCCGTAAAGGAGATATTGGTGCAAACAAAGGGTTTTTTATTTATGCGTTCAATCAATATCTATTCTTCCAAAAAAAGTAAGGGAAGAGAAAGAGAAAGGAGCTACTGTTCACATTTTAAAAAAGAATAAAACATTTGATAAATCGCAATTTCAACTTTAAAAGATGATAACTTTTGACTCGGGTATTGAAACAACTATATTACTATATGAAACCGAAGCTCGAAGCGATTCACACAATATGAGATGGCCTCAAATTTGGAATATCATTTTTGTACCAAAATTTCAACATTTACATCATTTATTAAAGGTTTTTAGTTTTTTGCCAACCATTTCTATTGTACTTACTTTCGATTTTATTTAAAAGAGCCGTAAAGGAGATATTGGTGCTAACAAATGGTTCTTTATTTATATGTTCATTCCCTATATATTCTTCCAAAAAAAATGAGTATTGAAAAATGAAAAGGCTATTGTTCCCATTTAAAAATGGAACAAAACATTTGATAAATCGGAGTTCCAACTTTAAACGACGATAAAGGTTTACTTTCCTATCAAGCAACTATTATAATATATCAAAATGATACCCGTACCGATTTAAAAAATCAGATTTGGCCCCACAAATGAACCACATTTTTGTTCCCATATTCCATCGTTTACATCATTTACCGAGGGTTTTAAGTGTTTGTCTCACCATTTCTGTTGTACTTACTTTGTTTTTTATTTAAAAGTGTCGTAAAGGAGATATTGGTGCAAACAAAGGGTTCTTTATTTATACATTCAATCAATATCTATTCTTCACAAAAAATAAGGGAAGAGAAAGAGAAAGGAGCTACTGTTCACATTTTAAAAAAGAATAAAATATTTGAAAAATCGCAATTTCAACTTTAAAAGATGATAACTTTTGACTCGGGTATTGAAAGGACTATATTATTATATGAAACCGAAGCTCTAGCGATTCACACAATATGAGATGGCCTCAAATTTGGAATATCATTTTGGTACCAAAATTTAAACATTTACATTATTTATTAAGGGTTTTTAGTTTTTTGCCAACCATTTCCGTTCTACTTACTTTTGATTTTATTCAAAAGAGCCGTAAAGGAGATATTGGTGCTAAAAAATGGTTCTTTATTTATGTGTTCAATCCATATATATTCTTCCAAAAAAGAATGAGTAAAGGAAAAGGAAAAGGCTATTGTTCCCATTTAAAAAAGGAAAAAAACATTGGATAAATTGGAGTTCCAACTTTAAACGACGATAAAATTTTACTTGCATATCGAGACAACTATTATAATATATCAAAATGAAGCCCGTACCGATTCAAAAAATCTGATTTGGCCCCTCAAAGGAACCACATTCTTTATACCCAAATTCTATCGTTTACATCATTTACCGAGGGTTTTAAGTGTTTGTCTCACCATTTCCGTTGTACTTACTTTCTATTTTATTCAAAAGTTCCGTAAAGGAGATATTGGTGCAAACAAAGGGTTCTTTATTTATGCGTTCAATCAATATCTATTCTTCCAAAAAAAAAATAAGGGAAGAGAAAGAGAAAGGAGCTATTGTTCACATTTTAAAAAAGAATAAAATATTTGAAAAATCGCAATTTCAACTTTAAAAGATGATAACTTTTGACTCGGGTATTGAAAGGACTATATTATTATATGAAACCGAAGCTCATAGCGATTCACACAATATGAGATGGCCTCAAATTTGGAATATCATTTTGGTACCAAAATTTAAACATTTACATTATTTATTGATGGTTTTTAGTTTTTTGCCAACCATTTCCGTTCTACTTACTTTTGATTTTATTCAAAAGAGCCGTAAAGGAGATATTGGTGCTAACAAATGGTTCTTTATTTATGTGTTCAATTCCTATATATTCTTCCAAAAAAAATGAGTAAAGAAAAAGGAAAAGGCTATTGTTCCCATTTAAAAAAGGAACAAAACATTTGATAAATGGGAGTTCCAACTTTAAACGACGATAAAAGTTTACTTGCATATCGAGCTAATATTATAATATATCAAATTGAAGACCGCACCGATTCAAAAAATCTGATTTGGCCCCCACAAAAGAACCACATTATTGTACCCAAATTCCATCGTTTACATCATTTACCGAGGGTTTTAAGTGTTTACCTCACCATTTTCGTTGTACTTACTCCCAATTTTATTCAAAGGAGCCGTAATGGAGATATTGGTGCAAACAAAGGGTTCTTTATTTATGTGTTCCATAAATATCAATGCTTCCAAACAAAAATAAGGTTAGAGTAAAGGAAAGGAGCTACTGTTCACATTTTAAAAAAGAATAAAACATTTGATAAATCGCAATTTCAACTTTAAAAGATGATAACTTTTGACTCGGGTATTGAAACGACTAGATTATTATATGAAACCGAAGCTCGTAGCGATTCACATAATATGAGATGGCCTCAAATTTGGAATATCATTTTTGTACCTAAATTTCATCATTTACATCATTTATTGAGGGTTTTTAGTTTTTTGGCCACCATTTCCATTGTACTTACTTTCGATTTTATTCAAAAGAGCCGTAAGGGAGATATTGGTGCAAACAAATGGTCCTTTATTTATGTGTTCAATCCCTATATATTCTTCCAAAAAAATGAGTAAAGAAAAAGGAAAAGGCTACTGTTCCCATTTAAAAATGGAACAAAACATTTGATAAATCGGAGTTCCAAATTTAAACGACGATAAAATTTTACTTGCATATCGAGACAACTATTATAATATATCAAATTGAAACTCGTACCGATTCAAACAATTTGATTTGGCCCCATAGAGGAACCACATTTTTGTACCCAAATTCCATCGTTTACATTATTTACCGAGGGTTTTAAGTGTTTGTCTCACCATTTCCGTTGTACTTACTTTCGATTTTATTCAGAAGTTCTGTAAAGGAGATATTGGTGAAAACAAATGGTTCTTTGTTTTTATGTGCAATCCCTATATATTCTTCCAAAAACAATGAGTAAAGAAAAAGGAAAAGGCTACTTTTCCCATTTAAAAAAAGAACAAAACATTTGATAAATCGGAGTTCCAAATTTAAACGACGATAAAAGTGTACTTGCATATCGAGACAACTATTATAATATATCAAATTGAAACTCGTACCGATTCAAAAAATTTGCTTTGGCCCCATAGAGGAACCACATTTTTGTACCCAAATTCTATCGTTTACATTATTTACCGAGGGTTTTAAGTGTTTGTCTCACCATTTTCGTTGTACTTACTCCCAATTTTATTCAAAAGAGGCGTAATGAAGATATTGGTGCAAACAAAGGGTTCCATATTTATGCGTTCCATCAATATCAATGCTTCAAAACAAAAATAAGGGTAGAGAAAAGGAAAGGAGCTACTATGCACATTTAAAAAAGGAATAAAACATTTGAGAAATCGGAGTTCCAACTTTAAACGACGATAAATTTTACTTGCATATCGAGACAACTATTATAATATATCAAATTGAAGCTCGTACCGATTCAAACAATCTGATATGGCCCCATAGAGTAACAACATTTTTGTACCCAAATTCCATCGTTTACATCAATTACCGAGGGTTTTAAGTGTTTGTCTCACCATTTCCGTTGTACTTACTTTGTATTTGATTCAAAAGTGCCGTAAAGGAGATATTGGTGCAAACAAAGGGTTCTTTATTTATGCGTTCAATCAATATCTATTCTTCGAAAAAAAAATAAGGGAAGAGAAAGAGAAAGGAGCTACTGTTCACATTTTAAAAAAAGAATAAAACATTTGATAAATCGCAATTTCAACTTTAAAAGATGATAACTTTTGACTCGGGTATTGCAACGACTATATTATTATATGAAACCGAAGCTCCAAGCGATTAACACAATATGAGATGACCTCAAATTTGGAATATCATTTTTGTACCAAAATTTCAACATTTACATCATTTATTGAAGGCTTTTAGTTTTTTGTCAACCATTTCTGTTGTACTTACTTTCGATTTTATTCAAAAGAGCCGTAAAGGAGATATTGGTGCTAACAAATGGTTCTTAATTTATATGTTCATTCCCTATATATTCTTCCAAAAAAAATGAGTAAAGAAAAAGGAAAAGGCTATTGTTCCCATTTAAAAATGGAACAAAACATTTGATAAATCGGAGTTCCAACTTTAAACGACGATAAAAGTTTACTTGGATATCGAGACAAATATTATAATATATCAAATTGAAGACCGCACCTATTCAAAAAATCTGATTTGGCCCTATAGAGGAACCACATTTTTGTACCCAAATTCCATCATTTACATCATTTACCGAGGGTTTTAAGTGTTTGTCTCACCATTTCCGTTGTACTTACTTTGTATTTGATTCAAAAGTGCCGTAAAGGAGATATTGGTGCAAAAAAAGGGTTCTTTATTTATGCGTTCAATCAATATCTATTCTTCCAAAAAAAATAAGGGAAGAGAAAGAGAAAGGAGCTATTGTTCACATTTTAAAAAAGAATAAAACATTTAATAAATCGCAATTTCAACTTTAAAAGATGATAACTTTTGACTCGGGTATTGCAACGACTATATTACTATATGAAACCGAAGCTCGAAGCGATTCACACAATATGAGATGGCCTCAAATTTCGAATATCATTTTTGTACCAAAATTTCAACATTTACATCATTTATTTAGGGTTTTTAGTTTTTTGGCCACCATTTCCGTTGTACTTACTTTCGATTTTATTCAACAGAGTCGTAAGGGAGATATTGGTGCAAACAAATGGTCCTTTATTTATGTGTTCAATCCCTATATATTCTTCCAAAAAAATGAGTAAAGAAAAAGGAAAAGGCTACTGCTCCCATTTAAAAATGGAACAAAACATTTGATAAATCGGAGTTCCAAATTTAAACGACGATAAAATTTTACTTGCATATCGAGCCAACTATTATAATATATCAAATTGAAACTCGTACCGATTCAAACAATTTGATTTGGCCCCATAGAGGAACCACATTTTTGTACCCAAATTCCATCGTTTACATTATTTACCGAGGGTTTTAAGTGTTTGTCTCACCATTTCCGTTGTACTTACTTTCGATTTTATTCAAAAGTTCCGTAAAGGAGATATTGGTGAAAACAAATGGTTCTTTGTTTTTATGTGCAATCCCTATATATTCTTCCAAAAAAAATGAGTAAAGAAAAAGGAAAAGGCTACTTTTCCCATTTAAAAAAAGAACAAAACATTTGATAAATCGGAGTTCCAAATTTAAACGACGATAAAAGTGTACTTGCATATCGAGACAACTATTATAATATATCAAATTGAAACTCGTACGGATTCAAAAAATTTGCTTTGGCCCCATAGAGGAACCACATTTTTGTACCCAAATTCTATCGTTTACATTATTTACCGAGGGTTTTAAGTGTTTGTCTCACCATTTTCGTTGTACTTACTCCCAATTTTATTCAAAAGAGGCGTAATGAAGATATTGGTGCAAACAAAGGGTTCCATATTTATGCGTTCCATCAATATCAATGCTTCAAAACAAAAATAAGGGTAGAGAAAAGGAAAGGAGCTACTATGCACATTTAAAAAAGGAATAAAACATTTGAGAAATCGGAGTTCCAACTTTAAACGACGATAAATTTTACTTGCATATCGAGACAACTATTATAATATATCAAATTGAAGCTCGTACCGATTCAAACAATCTGATATGGCCCCATAGAGTAACCACATTTTTGTACCCAAATTCCATCGTTTACATCAATTACCGAGGGTTTTAAGTGTTTGTCTCACCATTTCCGTTGTACTTACTTTGTATTTGATTCAAAAGTGCCGTAAAGTAGATATTGGTGCAAACAAAGGGTTCTTTATTTATGCGTTCAATCAATATCTATTCTTCGAAAAAAAAATAAGGGAAGAGAAAGAGAAAGGAGCTACTGTTCACATTTTAAAAAAAGAATAAAACATTTGATAAATCGCAATTTCAACTTTAAAAGATGATAACTTTTGACTCGGGTATTGCAACGACTATATTATTATATGAAACCGAAGCTCCAAGCGATTAACACAATATGAGATGGCCTCAAATTTGGAATATCATTTTTGTACCAAAATTTCAACATTTACATCATTTATTGAAGGCTTTTAGTTTTTTGTCAACCATTTCTGTTGTACTTACTTTCGATTTTATTCAAAAGAGCCGTAAAGGAGATATTGGTGCTAACAAATGGTTCTTAATTTATATGTTCATTCCCTATATATTCTTCCAAAAAAAATGAGTAAAGAAAAAGGAAAAGGCTATTGTTCCCATTTAAAAATGGAACAAAACATTTGATAAATCGGAGTTCCAACTTTAAACGACGATAAAAGTTTACTTGGATATCGAGACAAATATTATAATATTTCAAATTGAAGACCGCACCTATTCAAAAAATCTGATTTGGCCCTATAGAGGAACCACATTTTTGTACCCAAATTCCATCATTTACATCATTTACCGAGGGTTTTAAGTGTTTGTCTCACCATTTCCGTTGTACTTACTTTGTATTTGATTCAAAAGTGCCGTAAAGGAGATATTGGTGCAAAAAAAGGGTTCTTTATTTATGCGTTCAATCAATATCTATTCTTCCAAAAAAAATAAGGGAAGAGAAAGAGAAAGGAGCTATTGTTCACATTTTAAAAAAGAATAAAACATTTAATAAATCGCAATTTCAACTTTAAAAGATGATAACTTTTGACTCGGGTATTGCAACGACTATATTACTATATGAAACCGAAGCTCCAAGCGATTAACACAATATGAGATGGCCTCAAATTTGGAATATCATTTTTGTACCAAAATTTCAACATTTACATCATTTATTGAAGGCTTTTAGTTTTTTGTCAACCATTTCTGTTGTACTTACTTTCGATTTTATTCAAAAGAGCCGTAAAGGAGATATTGGTGCTAACAAATGGTTCTTAATTTATATGTTCATTCCCTATATATTCTTCCAAAAAAAATGAGTAAAGAAAAAGGAAAAGGCTATTGTTCCCATTTAAAAATGGAACAAAACATTTGATAAATCGGAGTTCCAACTTTAAACGACGATAAAAGTTTACTTGGATATCGAGACAACTATTATAATATATCAAATTGAAGCTCGTACCGATTCAAACAATCTGATTTGGCCCCATAGAGGAACCACATTTTTGTACCCAAATTCCATCGTTTACATCAATTACCGAGGGTTTTAAGTGTTTGTCTCACCATTTCCGTTGTACTTACTTTGTATTTGATTCAAAAGTGCCGTAAAGGAGATATTGGTGCAAACAAAGGGTTCTTTATTTATGCGTTCAATCAATATCTATTCTTCGAAAAAAAAAATAAGGGAAGAGAAAGAGAAAGGAGCTACTGTTCACATTTTAAAAAAAGAATAAAACATTTGATAAATTGCAATTTCAACTTTAAAAGATGATAACTTTTGACTCGGGTATTGCAACGACTATATTATTATATGAAACCGAAGCTCCAAGCGATTAACACAATATGAGATGGCCTCAAATTTGGAATATCATTTTTGTACCAAAATTTCAACATTTACATCATTTATTGAAGGCTTTTAGTTTTTTGTCAACCATTTCTGTTGTACTTACTTTCGATTTTATTCAAAAGAGCCGTAAAGGAGATATTGGTGCTAACAAATGGTTCTTAATTTATATGTTCATTCCCTATATATTCTTCCAAAAAAAATGAGTAAAGAAAAAGGAAAAGGCTATTGTTCCCATTTAAAAATGGAACAAAACATTTGATAAATCGGAGTTCCAACTTTAAACGACGATAAAAGTTTACTTGGATATCGAGACAACTATTATAATATATCAAATTGAAACTCGTACCGATTCAAACAATTTGATTTGGCCCCATAGAGGAACCACATTTTTGTACCCAAATTCCATCGTTTACATTATTTACCGAGGGTTTTAAGTGTTTGTCTCACCATTTCCGTTGTACTTACTTTCGATTTTATTCAAAAGTTCCGTAAAGGAGATATTGGTGAAAACAAATGGTTCTTTGTTTTTATGTGCAATCCCTATATATTCTTCCAAAAAAAATGAGTAAAGAAAAAGGAAAAGGCTACTTTTCCCATTTAAAAAAAGAACAAAACATTTGATAAATCGGAGTTCCAAATTTAAACGACGATAAAAGTGTACTTGCATATCGTGACAACTATTATAATATATCAAATTGAAACTCGTACCGATTCAAAAAATTTGCTTTGGCCCCATAGAGGAACCACATTTTTGTACCCAAATTCCATCGTTTACATTATTTACCGAGGGTTTTAAGTGTTTGTCTCACCATTTTCGTTGTACTTACTCCCAATTTTATTCAAAAGAGGCGTAATGAAAATATTGGTGCAAACAAAGGGTTCCATATTTATGCGTTCCATCAATATCAATGCTTCAAAACAAAAATAAGGGTAGAGAAAATGAAAGGAGCTACTATGCACATTTAAAAAAGGAATAAAACATTTGAGAAATCGGAGTTCCAAATTTAAACGACGATAAATTTTACTTGCATATCGAGACAACTATTATAATATATCAAATTGAAGCTCGTACCGATTCAAACAATCTGATTTGGCCCCATAGAGGAACCACATTTTTGTACCCAAATTCCATCGTTTACATCAATTACCGAGGGTTTTAAGTGTTTGTCTCACCATTTCCGTTGTACTTACTTTGTATTTGATTCAAAAGTGCCGTAAAGGAGATATTGGTGCAAACAAAGGGTTCTTTATTTATGCGTTCAATCAATATCTATTCTTCGAAAAAAAAATAAGGGAAGAGAAAGAGAAAGGAGCTACTGTTCACATTTTAAAAAAAGAATAAAACATTTGATAAATTGCAATTTCAACTTTAAAAGATGATAACTTTTGACTCGGGTATTGCAACGACTATATTATTATATGAAACCGAAGCTCCAAGCGATTAACACAATATGAGATGGCCTCAAATTTGGAATATCATTTTTGTACCAAAATTTCAACATTTACATCATTTATTGAAGGCTTTTAGTTTTTTGTCAACCATTTCTGTTGTACTTACTTTCGATTTTATTCAAAAGAGCCGTAAAGGAGATATTGGTGCTAACAAATGGTTCTTAATTTATATGTTCATTCCCTATATATTCTTCCAAAAAAAATGAGTAAAGAAAAAGGAAAAGGCTATTGTTCCCATTTAAAAATGGAACAAAACATTTGATAAATCGGAGTTCCAACTTTAAACGACGATAAAAGTTTACTTGGATATCGAGACAAATATTATAATATATCAAATTGAAGACCGCACCTATTCAAAAAATCTGATTTGGCCCTATAGAGGAACCACATTTTTGTACCCAAATTCCATCATTTACATTATTTACCGAGGGTTTTAAGTGTTTGTCTCACCATTTCCGTTGTACTTACTTTGTATTTGATTCAAAAGTGCCGTAAAGGAGATATTGGTGCAAACAAAGGGTTCTTTATTTATGCGTTCAATCACTATCAATGCTTCCAAAAAAAATAAGGAAAGAGAAAGAGAAAGGAGCTACCCTTCACATTTTACAAAAGAATAAAACATTTGATAAATCGCAATTTCAACTTTAAAAGATGATAACTTTTGACTCGGGTATTGCAACGACTATATTACTATATGAAACCGAAGCTCCAAGCGATTAACACAATATGAGATGGCCTCAAATTTGGAATATCATTTTTGTACCAAAATTTCAACATTTACATCATTTATTGAGGGCTTTTAGTTTTTTGTCAACCATTTCTGTTGTACTTACTTTCGATTTTATTCAAAAGAGCCGTAAAGGCGATATTGGTGCTAACAAATGGTTCTTTATTTATGTATTCAATTCCTATATATTCTTTAAAAACAAATGAGTATTGAAAAAGAAAAAGCCTATTGTTCCCATTTAAAAAAGAAAAAACATTTGATAAATGGGAGTTCCGACTGTAAACGACGATAAAATTTTACTTGCATATCGAGCAACTATTATAATATATCAAAATCAAGCCCGTACCGATTCAAAAAATCTGATTTGGCCCCACAAAGGAACCACATTTTTGTACCCATATTCCATCGTTTACATCATTTACCGAGGGTTTTAAGTGTTTGTCTCACCATTTCTGTTGTACTTACTTTGTATTTAATTCAAAAGTGCCGTAAAGGAGATATTGGTGCAAAAAAAGGGTTCTTTATTTATGCGTTCAATCAATATCTATTCTTCCAAAAAAAAATAAGGGAAGAGAAAGAGAAAGGAGCTACTGTTCACATTTTAAAAAAGAATAAAACATTTAATAAATCGCCATTTCAACTTTAAAAGATGATAACTTTTGACTCGGGTATTGCAACGACTATATTACTATATGAAACCGAAGCTCGAAGCGATTCACACAATATGAGATGGCCTCAAATTTCGAATATCATTTTTGTACCAAAATTTCAACATTTACATCATTTATTTAGGGTTTTTAGTTTTTTGGCCACCATTTCCGTTGTACTTACTTTCGATTTTTTTCAAAAGAGCCGTAAAGGAGATATTGGTGCTAACAAATGGTTCTTTATTTATATGTTCAATCCCTATATATTCTTCCAAAAAAATGAGTAAAGAAAAAGGAAAAGGCTACTTTTCCAATTTAAAAATGGAACAAAACATTTGATAAATCGGAGTTCCAACTTTAAACGACGATAAAAGTTTACTTGCATATCGAGCAACTATTATATTATATCAAATTGAAGCCCGCACCAATTTAAAAAATCTGATTTGTCCCCACAAAGGAACCACATTATTGTACCCAAATTCCATCGTTTACATCATTTACCGAGGGTTTTAAGTGTTTGTCTCACCATTTTCGTTGTACTTACTCTGTTTTTTATTCAAAAGAGCCGTAATGGAGATATTGGTGCAAACAAAGGGTTCTTTATTTATGCTTTCAATCAATATCAATGCTTCCCAAAAAAATAAGGGAAGAGAAAGAGAAAGGAGCTACCCTTCACATTTTAAAAAAGAATAAAACATTTGATAAATCACAATTTCAACTTTAAAAGAAGATAACTTTTGACTCGGGTATTGAAATGACTATATTATTATACGAAACCGAAGCTCGTAGCGATTCACACAATATGAGATGGCCTCAAATTTGGAATATCATTTTTGTACCTAAATTTCATCATTTACACATTTATTGAGGATTTTTAGTTTTTTGGCCACCATTTCCATTGTACTTACTTTCGATTTTATTCAAAAGTGCCGTAAAAGAGATATTGTTGCAAAAAAATGGTCCTTTATTTATATGTTCAATCCCTATATATTCTTCCAAAAAAATGAGTAAAGAAAAAGGAAAAGGCTACTGTTCCCATTTCAAAATGGAACAAAACATTTGATAAATCGGAGTTCAAACTTTAAACGACGATAAAAGTTTACTTGCATATCGAGACAACTATTTTAATATATCAAAATGAAGCCCGTACCGATTCAAAAAATCTGATGTGGCCCCACAAACGAACCACATTATTGTACCCAAATTCCATCGTTTACATCATTTACCGAGGGTTTTAAGTGTTTGCCTCACCATTTCCGTTGTACTTACTCCCAATTTTATTCAAAAGAGGCGTAATGGAGATATTGGTGCAAACAAAGGGTTCTTTATTTATGTGTTCCATAAATATCAATGCTTCCAAACAAAAATAAGGGTAGAGAAAAGGAAAGGAGCTACTGTTCAAATTTAAAAAAAGAATAAAACATTTGATAAATCGGAGTTCCAAATTTAAACGACGATAAAATTTTACTTGCATATCGAGACAACTATTATAATATATCAAATTGAAGCTCGTACCGATTTAAACAATCTGATTTGGCCCCATAGAGGAACCACATTTTTGTACCCAAATTTCATCATTTACATCATTTACCGAGGGTTTTAAGTGTTTGTCTCACCATTTCCGTTGCACTTACTTTGTATTTGATTCAAAAGTGTCGTAAAGGAGATATTGGTGCAAACAAAGGGTTTTTTATTTATGCATTCAATCAATATCTATTCTTCCAAAAAAAATAAGGGAAGAGAAAAAGAAAGGAGCTATTGTTCACATTTTAAAAAATAATAAAACATTTGATATATCGCAATTTCAACTTTAAACGATGATAAATTTTGACTCGGGTATTGAAATGACTATATTATTATACGAAGCCGAAGCTCGAAGCGATTCACACAATATGAGATGGCCTCAAATTTGGAATATCATTTTTGTACCAAAATTTCAACATTTACATCATTTATTGAGGTTTTTTATTTTTTTGCCAACCATTTCCGTTGTACTTACTTTTGATTTTATTCAAAAGAGCCGGAAAGGAGATATTGGTGCTAACAAATGGTTCTTTATTTATGTGTTCAATTCCTATATATTCTAACAAAACAAATGAGTAAAGAAAAAGGAAAAGGCTATTGTTCCCATTTAAAAAAGGAACAAAACATTTGATAAATGGGAGTTCCAACTTTTAACGACAATAAAATTTTACTTGCATATCGTGCTACTATTATAATATATCAAAATAAAGCCCGTACCGATTCAAAAAATCTGATTTCGCCCCACAAAGGAACCACATTTTTGTACCCAAATTCCATCATTTACATCATTTACCGAGGGTTTTAAGTGTCTGTCTCACCATTTCCGTTGTACTTACTTTATATTTTATTCAAAAGTGCCGTAAAGGAGATATTGGTGCAAACAAAGGGTTCTTTATTTATGCGTTCAATCAATATCTATTCTTCGAAAAAAAATAAGGGAAGAGAAAGAGAAAGGAGCTACTGTTCACATTTTAAAAAAGAATAAAACATTTGATAAATCGCAATTTCAACTTTAAAACATGATAACTTTTGACTCGGGTATTGAAACGACTATATTATTATATGAAACCGAAGCTCCAAGCGATTCACACAATATGAGATGGCCTCAAATTTGGAATATCATTTTTGTACCAAAATTTCAACATTTACATTATTTATTGAGGGATTTTAGTTTTTTGCCAACCATTTCCGTTGTACTTACTCCCAATTTTATTCAAAAGAGGCTTAATGAAGATATTGGTGCAAACAAAGGGTTCTTTATTTATGCGTTCCATCAATATCAATGCTTCAAAACAAAAATAAGGGTAGAGAAAAGGAAAGGAGCTAATGTTCACATTTAAAAACAGAATAAAACATTTGATAAATCGGAGTTCCAAATTTAAACGACGATAAAATATTACTTGCATATCAAGACAACTATTATAATATATCAAATTGAAGCTCGTACCGATTCAAACAATCTGATTTGGCCCCATAGAGGAACCACATTTTTGTACCCAAATTCCATCATTTACATCATTTACCGAGGGTTTTAAGTGTTTGTCTCACCATTTCCGTTGTACTTACTTTGTATTTGATTCAAAAGTGTCGTAAAGGAGATATTGGTGCAAACAAAGGGTTCTTTATTTATGCATTCAATCAATATCTATTCTTCCAAAACAAATAAGGGAAGAGAAAAAGAAAGGACGTATTGTTCACATTTTAAAAAAGAATAAAACATTTGATAAATCACAATTTCAACTTTAAACGATGAGAAATTTTGACTCGGGTATTGAAATGACTATATTATTATATGAAACCGAAGCTCGAAGCGATTCACACAATATGAGATGGCCTCAAATTTGGAATATCATTTTTGTACCAAAATTTCAACATTTACATCATTTATTGAGGGTTTTTATTTTTTTGCCAACCATTTCCGTTGTACTTACTTTTGATTTTATTCAAAAGACCCGTAAAGGAGATATTGGTGCTAACAAATGGTTCTTTATTTATGTGTTCAATTCCCATATATTCCTCCAAAAGAAATGAGTAAAGAAAAAGGAAAAGGCTATTGTCTCATTTAAAAAAGGAACAAAAAATTTGATAAATGGGAGTTCCAACTTTAAACGACAATAAACTTTTACTTGCATATCGAGCTACTATTATAATATATCCAAATGAAGCCCGTACCGATTCAAAAAATCTGATTTGGCCCTACAAAGGAACCAAATTTTTGTACCCAAATTCCATCGTTTACATCATTTACCGAGGGTTTTAAGTGTTTGTCTCACCATTTCCGTTGTACTTACTTTCTATTTTATTCAAAAGTTCCGTAAAGGAGACATTGGTGCAAACAAAGGGTTCTTTATTTATGCGTTCAATCAATATCTATTCTTTCAAAAAAAATAAGGGAAGAGAAAGAGAGAGGAGCTACTGTTAACATTTTAAAAAAGAATAAAACATTTGATAAATCGCAATTTCAACTTTAAAAGATGATAACTTTTGACTCGGGTAATGAAACGACTATATTATTAAATGAAATGGAAGCTCGTAGCGATTCACACAATATGAGATGGCCTCAAATTTGGAATATCATTTTTGTACCTAAATTTCATCATTTACATCATTTATTGAGGGTTTTTAGTTTTTTGGCCACCATTTCTGTTGTACTTACTTTCGATTTTATTCAAAAGAGCCGTAATAGAGATATTGGTGCAAACAAATGGTCCTTTATTTATGTGTTCAATCCCTATATATTCTTCCAAAAAAATGAGTAAAGAAAGAGGAAAAGGCTACTGTTCCCATTTAAAAATGGAACAAAACATTTGATAAATCGGAGTTCCAACTTTAAACGACGATAAGATTTTACTTGCATATCGAGACAACTATTGTAATATATCAAATTGAAGCCCGTACCGATTCAAAAAATTTGATTTGGCCCCAAATTCCATCATTTACATTATTTACCGAGAGTTTTAAGTGTTTGTCTCACCATTTCCGTTGTACTTACTTTCTATTTTATTCAAAAGTTCCGTAAAGGAGATATTGGTGCAAACAAAGGGTTCTTTATTTATGCGTTCAATCAATATCTATTCTTCCAAAAAAAATAAGGGAAGAGAAAAAGAAAGGAGCTATTGTTCACATTTTACAAAAGAATAAAACATTTGATAAATCACAATTTCAACTTTAAACGATGATAAATTTTGACTCGGGTATTGAAATGACTATATTATTTAATGAAACCGAAGCTCGAAGCGATTCACACAATATGAGATGGCCTCAAATTTGGAATATCATTTTTGTACCAAAATTTCAACATTTACATCATTTATTGAGGGTTTTTATTTTTTTGCCAACCATTTCCGTTGTACTTACTTTTGATTTTATTCAAAAGAGTCATAAAGGAGTTATTGGTGCTAACAAATGGTTCTTTATTTATGTGTTCAATTCCTATATATTCTTCCAGAAGAAATGAGTAAAGAAAAAGGAAAAGGCTAATGTTCCCATTTAAAAATGGAACAAAACATTTGATAAAAGGGAGTTCCAACTTTAAACGACGATAAAATTTTACTTGCATATCGAGTTACTATTATAATATATCAAAATGAAGCCCGTACCGATTCAAAAAATCTGATTTGGCCCCACAAAGGAACCACATTTTTGTACCCAAAATCCATCGTTTACATCATTTACCGAGAGTTTTAAGTGTTTGTCTCACCATTTTTGTTGTACTTACTTTGTAGTTTATTCAAAAGTGCCGTAAAGGAGATATTGGTGAAACAAAGGGTTCTTTATTTATGCGTTCAATCAATATCTATTCTTCCAAAAAAAATAAGGGAAGAGAAAGAGAAAGGAGATACTCTTCACATTTTAAAAAAGAATAAAACATTTGATAAATCGCAATTTTAACTTTAAAAGATGATAACTTTTGACTCGGGTATTGAAACGACGATATTATTATATGAAACCGAAGCTCGTAGAGATTCACACAATATGAGATGGCCTCAAATTTGGAATATCATTTTTGTACCTAAATTTCATCATTTACATCATTTATTGAGGGTTTTTAGTTTTTTGGCCATCATTTCCATTGTACTTACTTTCGATTTTATTCAATAGAGCCGTAAAGGAGTATTGGTGCAAACAAATGGTTCTTTATTTATGTGTTCAATCCCTATATATTTTTCCAAAATAATGAGTAAAGAAAAAGGAAAAGGCTACTGTTCCCATTTAAAAATGGAACAAAACATTTGATAAATCGGAGTTCCAACTTTAAACGACGATATAAGTTTACTTGCATATCGAGACAACTATTTTAATATATCAAAATGAAGCCCGTACCGATTCAAAAAATCTGATGTGGCCCCACAAACGAACCACATTATTGTACCCAAATTCCATCATTTACATCATTTACCTAGGGTTTTAAGTGTTTGCCTCACCATTTCCGTTGTACTTACTCCCAATTTTATTCAAAAGAGCCGTAATGGAGATATTGGTGCAAACAAAGGGTTCTTTATTTATGTGTTCCATAAATATCAATGCTTCCAAACAAAAATAAGGGTAGAGAAAAGGAAAGGAGCTACTATTCACATTTTAAAAAAGAATAAAACATTTGATAAATCGCAATTTCAACTTTAAAAGATGATAACTTTTGCTCGGGTATTGAAACGACTATATTATTATATGAAACCGAAGCTCGTAGCGATTCACACAATATGAGATGGCCTCAAATTTGGAATATTATTTTTGTACATAAATTTCATCATTTACATCATTTATTGAGGGTTTTTAGTTTTTTGGCCACCATTTCCATTGTACTTACTTTCGATTTTATTCAAAAGAGCCGTAAAGGAGATATTGGTGCAAACAAATGGTCCTTTATTTATGTGTTCAATCCCTATATATTCTTCCAAAAAAATGAGTAAAGAAAAAGGAAAAGGCTACTGTTCCCATTTAAAAATGGAACAAAACATTTGATAAATCGGAGTTCCAACTTTAAACGACGATAAAGGTTTACTTGCATATCGAGACAACTATTGTAATATAACAAATTGAAGCCCGTACCGATTCAAAAAATTTGATTTGGCCCCATAATGGAACCACATTTTTGTACCCAAAATCCATTGTTTACATCATTTACCGTGTGTTTTAAGTGTTTGTCTCACCATTTCCGTTGTACTTACTCCCAATTTTATTCAAAAGAGGCGTAATGGAGATATTGGTGCAAACAAAGGGTTCTTTATTTATGCGTTCCATCAATATCAATGCTTCAAAACAAAAATAAGGGTAGAGAAAAGGAAAGGAGCTACTGTTCAAATTTAAAAAAAGAATAAAACATTTGATAAATCGAGACAACTATTATAATATATCAAATTGAAGCTCGTACCGATTCAAACAATCTGATTTGGCCCCATAGAGGAACCACATTTTTGTACCGAAATTCCTCCGTTTACATCATTTACCGAGGGTTTTAAGTGTTTGTCTCACCATTTCCGTTGTACTTACTTTGTATTTGATTCAAAAGTGTCGTAAAGGAGATATTGGTGCAAACAAAGGGTTCTTTATTTATGCATTCAATCAATATCTATTCTTCCAAAAAAAACAAGGGAAGAGAAATAGAAAGGACCTATTGTTCACATTTCAAAAAAGAATAAAACATTTGATAAATAGCATTTTCAACTTTAAACGATGATAAATTTTGACTCGGGTATTGAAAAGAATATATTATTATATGAAACCGAAGCTCGAAGCGATTCACACAATATGAGATGGCCTCAAATTTGGAATATCATTTTTGTACCAAAATTTCAACATTTACATCATTTATTGAGGGTTTTTATTTTTTTGCCCACCATTTCCGTTGTACTTACTTTGTATTTTATTCAAAAGTGCCGTAAAGAAGATATTGGTGCAAACAAAGGGTTCTTTATTTATGTGTTCAATCAATATCTATTCTTCCAAAAAAAATAAGGGAAGAGAAAGAGAAAGGAGCTACTCTTCACATTTTAAAAAAGAATAAAACATTTGATAAATCGAAATTTCAACTTTAAAAGATGATAACTTTTGACTCGGGTATTGAAACGACTAAATTTTTTATATGAAACCGAAGCTCGAAGGGATTCACACAATATGAGATGGCCTCAAATTTGGAATAACATTTTTGTACCAAAATTTCAACATTTACATCATTTATTGTGGGTTTTTAGTTTTTTGCCAACCATTTCGGTTGTACTTACTTTCGATTTTATTCAAAAGAGCCGTAAAGGAGATATTGGTGCTAACAAATGGTTCTTTATTTATGCGTTCAATTCCTATATATTCTTCCAGAATAAATGAGTAAAGAAAAAGGAAAAGGCTATTGTTCCCATTTAAAAAAGGAACAAAACATTCGATAAATGGGGTTCAAACTTTAAACGACAATAAAATTTTACTTGCATATCGAGCTACTATTATAATATATCAAAATGAAGCCCGTACCGATTCAAAAAATCTGATTTGGCCCAACAAAGGAACCACATTTTTGTACCCAAATTCCATCGTTTACATCATTTACCGAGAGTTTTAAGTGTTTGTCTCACCATTTCCGTTGTACTTACTTTGTATTTTATTCAAAAGTGCCGTAAAGAAGATATTGGTGCAAACAAAGGGTTCTTTATTTATGCGTTCCATTAATATCTATTCTTCCAAAAAAAATAAGGGAAGAGAAAGAGAAAGGAGCTACTCTTCACATTTTAAAAAAGAATAAAACATTTGATAAATCGAAATTTCAACTTTAAAAGATGATAACTTTTGACTCGGGTATTGAAATGACTATATTATTTAATGAAACCGAAGCTCGAAGCGATTCACACAATATGAGATGGCCTCAAATTTGGAATATCATTTTTGTACCAAAAGTTCAACATTTACATCATTTATTGAGGGTTTTTATTTTTTTGCCAACCATTTCCGTTGTACTTACTTTTGATTTTATTTAAAAGAGTCATAAAGGAGTTATTGGTGCTGACAAATGGTTCTTTATTTATGTGTTCAATTCCTATATATTCTTCCAGAAGAAATGAGTAAAGAAAAAGGAAAAGGCTATTGTTCCCATTTAAAAATGGAACAAAACATTTGATAAAAGGGAGTTCCAACTTTAAACGACGATAAAATTTTACTTGCATATCGAGCTACTATTATAATATATCAAAATGAAGCCCGTACCGATTCAAAAAATCTGATTTGGCCCCTCAAAGGAACCACATTTTTGTACCCAAAATCCATCGTTTACATCATTTACCGAGAGTTTTAAGTGTTTGTCTCACCATTTTTGTTGTACTTACTTTGTAGTTTATTCAAAAGTGCCATAAAGAAGATATTGGTGTAAACAAAGGGTTCTTTATTTATGCGTTCAATCAATATCTATTCTTCCAAAAAAAATAAGGGAAGAGAAAGAGAAAGGAGCTACTGTTCACATTTTAAAAAAGAATAAAACATTTGATAAATCGCAAT
Source organism: Hippophae tibetana (assembly GCA_037013495.1). Taxonomy (NCBI): domain Eukaryota; kingdom Viridiplantae; phylum Streptophyta; class Magnoliopsida; order Rosales; family Elaeagnaceae; genus Hippophae; species Hippophae tibetana. The sequence goes on from CM072810.1 coordinate 49,225,989, forward strand.
TTCAACTTTAAAAGATGATAACTTTTGACTCGGGTATTGAAACGACTATATTATTATATGAAACCAAAGCTCGTAGCGATTCACACAATATGAGATGGCCTCAAATTTGGAATATCATTTTTGTACCTCAATTTCATCATTTACATCATTTATTGAGGGTTTTTAGTTTTTTGGCCACCATTTCCAATGTACTTACTTTCGATTTTATTCAAAAGAGCCGTAAAGGAGTTTTGGTGCAAACAAATGGTTCTTTATTTATGTGTTCAATCCCTATATATTCTTCCAAAATTATGAGTAAAGAAAAAGGAAAAGGCTACTGTTCCCATTTAAAAATGGAACAAAACATTTGATAAATCGGAGTTCCAACTTTAAACGACGATAAAAGTTTACATGCATATCGAGACAACTATTTTAATATATCAAATGAAGCCCGTACCGATTCAAAAAATATGATGTGGCCCCACAAACAAACCACATTATTGTACCCAAATTCCATCGTTTACATCATTTACCGAGGGTTTTAAGTGTTTGCCTCACCATTTCCGTTGTACTTACTCCCAATTTTATTCAAAAGAGCCGTAATGGAGATATTGGTGCAAACAAAGGGTTCTTTATTTATGTGTTCCATAAATATCAATGCTTCCAAACAAAAATAAGGGTAGAGAAAAGGAAAGGAGCTACTATTCACATTTTAAAAAAGAATAAAACATTTGATAAATCGCAATTTAAACTTTAAAAGATGATAACTTTTGCTCGAGTATTGAAACGACTATATTATTATATGTAACCGAAGCTCGTAGCGATTCACACAATATGAGATGGCCTCAAATTTGGAATATCATTTTTGTACCTAAATTTCATCATTTACATCATTTATTGAGGGTTTTTAGTTTTTTAGCCACCATTTCCATTGTACTTACTTTCGATTTTATTCAAAATAGCCGTAAAGGAGATATTGGTGCAAACAAATGGTCCTTTATTTATGTGTTCAATCAATATCAATGCTTCAAAACAAAAAGAAGGGTAGAGAAAAGGAAAGGAGCTACTGTTCACATTTAAAAAAAGAATAAAACATTTGATAAATCGGAGTTCCAACTTTAAACGACAATAAAATTTTACTTGCATATCGAGCTACTATTACAATATATCAAAATCAAGCCCGTACCGATTCAAAAAATCTGATTTGGCCCCACAAAGGAACCACATTATTGTACCCAAATTCCATCGTTTACATCATTTACCGAGGGTTTTAAGTGTTTGCCTCACCATTTCCGTTGTACTTACTCCCAATTTGTTTCAAAATAGGCGTAATGGAGATATTGGTGCAAACAAAGGGTTCTTTATTTATGTGTTCCATAAATATCAATGCTTCGAAATAAAAATATGATAACTTTTGACTCGGGTATTGAAATGACTATATTATTTAATGAAACCGAAGCTCGAAGCGATTCACACAATATGAGATGGCCTCAAATTTGGAATATCATTTTTGTACCAAAAGTTCAACATTTACATCATTTATTGAGGGTTTTTATTTTTTTGCCAACTATTTCCGTTGTACTTACTTTTGATTTTATTTAAAAGAGTCATAAAGGAGTTATTGGTGCTAACAAATGGTTCTTTATTTATGTGTTCAATTCCTATATATTCTTCCAGAAGAAATGAGTAAAGAAAAAGGAAAAGGCTATTGTTCCCATTTAAAAATGGAACAAAACATTTGATAAAAGGGAGTTCCAACTTTAAACGACGATAAAAGTTTACTTGCATATCGAGCTACTATTATAATATATCAAAATGAAGCCCGTACCGATTCAAAAAATCTGATTTGGCCCCACAAAGGAACCACATTTTTGTACCCAAAATCCATCGTTTACATCATTTACCGAGAGTTTTAAGTGTTTGTCTCACCATTTTTGTTGTACTTACTTTGTAGTTTATTCAAAAGTGCCGTAAAGAAGATATTGGTGTAAACAAAGGGTTCTTTATTTATGCGTTCAATCAATATCTATTCTTCCAAAAAAAATAAGGGAAGAGAAAGAGAAAGGAGCTACTGTTCACATTTTAAAAAAGAATAAAACATTTGATAAATCGCAATTTCAACTTTAAAAGATGATAACTTTTGACTCGGGTATTGAAACGACTATATTATTATATGAAACTGAAGCTCGTAGCGATTCACACAATATGAGATGGCCTCAAATTTGGAATATCATTTTTGTACCTAAATTTCATCATTTACATCATTTATTGAGGGTTTTTAGTTTTTTGGCCACCATTTCCAATGTACTTACTTTCGATTTTATTCAAAATAGCCGTAAAGGAGTATTGGTGCAAACAAATGGTTCTTTATTTATGTGTTCAATCCCTATATATTCTTCCAAAATAATGAGTAAAGAAAAAGGAAAAGGCTACTGTTCCCATTTCAAAATGGAACAAAACATTTGATAAATCGGAGTTCAAACTTTAAACGACGATAAAAGTTTACTTGCATATCGAGACAACTATTTTAATATATCAAAATGAAGCCCGTACCGATTCAAAAAATCTGTTGTGGCCCCACAAACGAACCACATTATTGTACCCAAATTCCATCGTTTACATCATTTACCGAGGGTTTTAAGTCTTTGCCTCACCATTTCCGTTGTACTTACTCCCAATTTTATTCAAAAGAGGCGTAATGGAGATATTGGTGCAAACAAAGGGTTCTTTATTTATGTGTTCCATAAATATCAATGCTTCCAAACAAAAATAAGGGTAGAGAAAAGGAAAGGAGCTACTATTCACATTTTAAAAAAGAATAAAACATTTGATAAATCGCAATTTCAACTTTAAAAGATGATAACTTTTGCTCGGGTATTGAAACGATTATATTATTATATGAAACCGAAGCTCGTAGCGATTCACACAATATGAGATGGCCTCAAATTTGGAATATCATTTTTGTACCTAAATTTCATCATTTACATCATTTATTGAGGGTTTTTAGTTTTTTGGCCACCATTTCAATTGTACTTACTTTCGATTTTATTCAAAATAGCCGTAAAGGAGATATTGGTGCAAACAAATGGTCCTTTATTTATGTGTTCAATCAATATCAATGCTTCAAAACAAAAAGAAGGGTAGAGAAAAGGAAAGGAGCTACTGTTCACATTTAAAAAAAGAATAAAACATTTGATAAATCGGAGTTCCAACTTTAAACGACAATAAAATTTTACTTGCATATCGAGCTACTATTACAATATATCAAAATCAAGCCCGTACCGATTCAAAAAATCTGATTTGGCCCCACAAAGGAACCACATTATTGTACCCAAATTCCATCGTTTACATCATTTACCGAGGGTTTTAAGTGTTTGCCTCACCATTTCCGTTGTACTTACTCCCAATTTGTTTCAAAATAGGCGTAATGGAGATATTGGTGCAAACAAAGGGTTCTTTATTTATGTGTTCCATAAATATCAATGCTTCCAAACAAAAATAAGGGTAGAGAAAAGGAAAGGAGCTACTGTTCACGTTTAAAAAAAGAATAAAACATTTGATAAATCGGAGTTCCAACTTTAAACGACAATAAAATTTTACTTGCATATCGAGCTACTATTATAATATATCAAAATCAAGCCCGTACCGATTCAAAAAATCTGATTTGGTCCCACAAAGGAACCACATTTTTGTACCCATATTCCATCGTTTACATCATTTACCGAGAGTTTTAAGTGTGTGTCTCACCATTTCTGTTGTACTTACTTTGTATTTTATTCAAAAGTGCCGTAAAGGAGATATTGGTGCAAAGAAAGGGGTCTTTATTTATGCGTTCAATCAATATCTATTCTTCCAAAAAAAATAAGGGAAGAGAAAGAGAAAGGAGCTACTGTTCACATTTTAAAAAAGAATAAAACATTTGATAAATTGCAATTTCAACTTTAAACGATGATAAATTTTGACTCGGGTATTGAAATGACTATATTATTATATGAAACCGAAGCTCGAAGCGATTCACACAATATGAGATGTCCTCAAATTTGTAATATCATTTTTGTACCAAAATTTCAACATTTACATCATTTATTGAGGGTTTTTATTTTTTTGCCAACCATTTCCGTTGTACTTAGTTTTGATTTTATTCAAAAGAGCCGTAAAGGAGATTTTTGTGCAAACAAATGGTTCTTTATTTATGTGTTCAATTCCTATATATTCTTCCACAACAAATGAGTAAAGAAAAAGGAAAAGGCTATCGTTCCCATTTAAAAAAGGAACAAAACATTTGATAAATGGCAGTTCCAAATTTAAACGACGATAAAAGTTTACTTGCATATCGAGACAACTATTATAATATATCAAATTGAAGCTCGTACCGATTCAAACAATCTGATTTGGCCCCATAGAGGAACCACATTTTTGTACCCAAATTTCATCGTTTACATCATTTACTGAGAGTTTTAAGTGTTTGTCTCACCATTTCCGTTGTACTTACTTTGTATTTTATTCAAAAGTTCCCTAAAGGAGATATTGGTGCAAAGAAAGGGTTCTTCATTTATGCGTTTAATAAATATCTATTCTTCCAAAAAAAAAATAAGGGAAGAGAAAGAGAAAGGAGCTACTGTTCACATTTTAAAAAAGAATAAAACATTTGATAAATCGCAATTTCAACTTTAAAAGATGATAACTTTTGACTCGGGTAATGAAATGACTATATTATTATATGAAACCGAAGCTCGAAGCGATTCACACAATATGAGATGTCCTCAAATTTTGGAATATCATTTTTGTACCAAAATTTCAACATTTACATGATTTATTGAGGGTTTTTATTTTTTTGCCAACCATTTCCGTTGTACTTACTTTCGATTTTATTCAAAAGATCCATAAAGGAGATATTGGTGCAAACAAATGGTCCTTTATTTATGTGTTCAATCCCTATATATTCTTCCAAAAAACAAATGAGTAAAGAAAAAGGAAAATGCTATTGTTCCCATTTAAAAAAGGAACAAAACATTTGATAAATCGGAGTTCCAACTTTAAACGACGATAAACTTTTACATGCATATCGAGACAACTATTATAATATATCAAATTGAAGATCGTACTGATTCAAACCATCTGGTTTGGCCCCATAGAGGAACCGCATATTTGTACGCAAATTCCATCGTTTACATCATTTACCGAGGGTTCTAAGTGTTTGTCTCACCATTTCCGTTGTACTTACTTTCTATTATATTGAAAAGAGCTGTAAAGGAGATATTTGTCCAAACAAATTGTTCTTTATTTATGTGTTAAATCAATATATATTCTTCCAAACAAAATATGAGAAAAGTGAAAGGAAAAGGGTATTGTTCCCATTTTAAAAAGGAACAAAACATTTGATAAATCGGAGTTCCAACATTAAAGGCCAATAAATATTTTCTCTATTATCGAAACAACAATTATAATATATCAAAATAAATCCCGTACCGATTCAAACAATCTGATTTCTCCCAAAAATGGAACCACATTTTTGTACGCAAATTCCATCGTTTACATCATTTATCGAGGGTTTTAAGTGTTTGTCTCACAATTTCCGTTGTACTTACTTTCTATTTTATTCAAAAGTGGCGTAAAGGAGATTTTGGTGCAAACAAAGGGTTCTTTATTTATGAGTTCAATCAATATCTATGTTTCCAAAAAACAAATAAGAGAAGTGAAAAAGAAAGGAGGTACTGTTCACATTTTTAAAAAGAATAAAACTTTTGATAAATCGCAATTTCAACATTAAAAGATGATAACTTTTGACTCGGGTATTGAAACGACTATATTATTATATGAAACCGAAGCTCTTAGCGATTCACACAATATGAGATGGCCTCAAATTTGGAATATCATTTTTGTAACTAAATTTCACCATTTACATCATTTATTGAGGGTTTTTAGTTTTTTGCCCACCTTTTCCGTTGTACTTAGTTTCGATTTTATTCAAAAGAGCCGAAAAAGAGATATTGGTGCAAACAAAGGGTCCTTTATTTATGTGTTCAATCCCTATATATTCTTCCAAAAAAAAATGAGTAAAGAAAAAGGAAAAGGCTACTGTTCCAATTTAAAAAAGGACCAAAACATTTGATAAATCGGAGTTCCAACTTTAAACAACGATAAACTTTTACTTGCATATCAGGACAACCATTATAATATATCAAAATAAAGCCCATACCGATTCAAAAAATATGATTTGGCCCCACAAAGGAACCACATTTTTGAACCCAAATTACATGGTTTACATCATTTACCGAAAGTTTTAAGTGTTTGTCTCACCATTTCCGTTGTACTTCCTTTCTATTTTATTCAAAAGAGCCGTAAAGGAGATTTTGGTGCAAACAAAGGGTTCTTTATTTATTCGTTCAATCAATATCTTTGCTTCGAAAAAACAAATAAGGGAAGAGAAAAAGAAAGTAGCTACTGTTCACAATTTAAAAAAGAATAAAACATTTCATAAATCGAAATTTCAACTTTAAAAGATGTTAACTTTTGACTCGGGTATTGAAACGACTATATTATTATATGAAACCGAAGCTCTTAGCGATTCATACAATATGAGATGGCCTCAAATTTGGAATATCATTTTTGTAACTAAATTTCACTATTTACATCATTTATTGAGTGTTTTTAGTTTTTTGCCCACCATTTCCGTTGTACTTACTTTCGATTTTATTCAAAAGATCCGTAGAGGAGATATTGGTGCAAAAAAAGGGTTCTTTATTTATGTGTTCAATCCCTATATATTCAAAATGATAAACTTTCACATGCATATCGAGACAACTATTTTAATATTTCAAAATGAAGCCCGTACTGATTCAAAAAATCTCATGTGGCCCCACAAAAGAACCACATTTTTGTACCCAAATTCCATCGTTTACATCATTTACGCAGGGTTTTAAGTGTTTGTCTCACCATTTTCGTTGTACTTATTTGCTATTATATTGAAAAGAGCCCTAAAGGAGATATTTGTTCAAACAAATTTTTCTTTATTTATGTGTTAAATCAATATATATTCTTCCAACAAAATATGAGAAAAGTGAAAGGAAATGGCTATTGTTCCCATTTTAAAAAGGAACAAAATATTTGATAAATCGGAGTTCCAACTTTAAAGGACGATAAATGTTTTCTCTGTTATCGAAATAACTATTATAATATATCAAATTAAAGCCCGTACCGATTCAAACATTCTGATTTGGCCCCACAAAGGAACCACATTTTTGTACGCAAATTCCATCGTTAACATCATTTACCGAGAGTTTTAAGTGTTTGTCTCACAATTTACATTGTACTTACTTTCTATTTTATTCAAAAGAGCCGTAAAGGATATTTTGGTGAAAACAAAGGGTTCTTTATTTATACATCCAACCAATATCTATGCTTCCAAAAAACAAATAAGGGAAGAGAAAAAGAAAGGAGCTACTGTTCACATTTTAAAAAAGAATAAAAGATTTGATGAATCACAATTTCAACTTTAAAAGATGATAGCTTTTGACTCCGGTATTGAAACGACTATATTATTGTATGAAACCAAAGCTCTTAGCGATTCACACAATATGAGATGGCCTCAAATTTGGAATATCATTTTTGTAGCTAAATTTCACCATTTACATCATTTATTGAGGGTTTTTAATGTTTTGCCCACCATTTCCGTTGTACTTACTTTCGATTTTTTTCAAAAGAGCCGTAAAGCAGATATTGGTGCAAACAAAGGGTCTTTATTTATGTGTTCAATCCCTATATATTCTTCCAAACAAAATGAGTAAAGAAAAAGGAAAAGGCTACTGTTATCATTTAAAAAAGGAAAAAACATTTGATAAATTGGAGTTCCAACTTCAAACGACGATAAACTTTTACTTGCATATCGAGAAAACTATTATAATATATCAAAATGAAGATCGTACCGATTCAAACAATTGGATTTGGCCCCATAGAGGAACCACATATTTGTTCGCAAATTCCATCGTTTACATCATTTACCGAGGGTTTTAAATGTTTGTCTCACCATTTCCGTTGTACTTACTTTCTATTATATTGAAAAGAGCCGTAAAGGAGATATTTGTCCAAACAAATTGTTCTTTATTTATGTGTTAAATCAATATATGTTCTTCCAAAAAAAATATGAGAAAAGTGAAAGGAAAAGGCTATTGTTCCCATTTTAAAAAGGAACAAAACATTTGATAAATCGGAGTTCCAACTTTAAAGGACGATAATATTTTACTATCTTATCGAAACAATTATTATAATATATCAAAATGAAGCCCGTACCGATTCAAACCATCTGATTTGGCCCCATAAAGGAACCGCATTTTTGTACGCAAATTCCATCATTCACATCATTTACCGAGGGTTTTAAGTGTTTGTCTCACAATTTCCGTTATACTTACTTTCTATTTTATTCAAAAGTGTCGTAAAGGAGATTTTGGTGCAAACAAAGAGTTCTTTATTTATGCGTTCAATCAATATCTATGCTTCCAAAAAACAAATAAGGGAAGAGAAAAAGAAAGGAGGTACTGTTCACATTTTAAAAAAGAATAAAACATTTGATAAATCGCATTTTCAACTTTAAAAGATGATAACTTTTGACTCGAGCATTGAAACGACAATATTAGTATATGAAACCGAATCTCCTAGCGATTCACACAATATGAGATGGCCTCAAATTTGAAATATCATGTTTGTAGCTAAATTTCAACATTTACATCATTTATTGAGGGTTTTTAGTTTTTTTCCCACCATTTCCGTTGTACTTACTTTCAATTTTATTCAAAAGATCCGTAAAGGATATATTGGTGAAAACAAATTGTTCTTTATTTATGTGTTCAATACATATATATTCTTCCAAAAAAAATTAATAAAGAAAAAGGAAAAGGCTACTGTTCCCATTTAAAAAAGAAACAAAACTTTTGATAAATCGGAATTCCAACTTTAAAGGACGATAATATTTTACTATCTTATCGAAACAATTATTATAATATATCAAAATGAAGCCCGTACCGATTCAAACCCTCTGATTTGGCCCCATAAAGGAACCGCATTTTTGTACCCAAATTCCATCATTCACATCATTTACCGAGGGTTTTAAGTGTTTGTCTCACCATTTTCGTTGTACTTACTTTCTATTTTATTCAAAAGTGTTGTAAAGAAGATTTTGGTGCAAACAAAGGGTTCTTTATTTATGCGTTCAATCAATATCTATGTTTCCAAAAAACAAATAAGGGAAGAGAAAAAGAAAGGAGGTACTGTTCACATTTTAAAAAAGAATAAAACATTTGATAAATCGCATTTTCAACTTTAAAAGATGATAACTTATGACTCGGGAATTGAAACGACTATATTATTATATGAAACCGAAGCTCTTAGCGATTCACACAATATGAGATGGCCTTAAATTTGGAATATCATTTTTGTACCTAAAATTCACCATTTACATCATTTATTGAGGGTTTTTAGTTTTTTGCCCACCATTTCCGTTGTACTTACTTTCAATTTTATTCAAAAGATCCGTAAAGGAGATATTGGTGCAAACAAAGGGTTCTTTATTTATGTGTTCAATACATATATATTCTTCCAAAAAAAATTAGTAAAGAAAAAGGAAAAGCCTATTCTTCCCATTTAAAAAAGAAACAAAAGTTTTGATAAATTGGAGTTCCAACTTTAAACGATGATAAAAGTTTACTTGCATATCGAGACAACTATTTTAATATATCAAAATGAAGCCCGTACCGATTCAAAAAATCTGATGTGGCCCCACAAAGGAACCACATTTTTGTACCCAAATTCCATCGTTTACATCATTTACCGAGGGTTTTAAGTGTTTGTCTCACCATTACCGTTTTACTTACTTTCTATTATATTGAAAAGAGCCGTAAAGGAGATATTTGTTCAAACAAATTGTTCTTTATTTTTATGTTAAATCAATATATATTCTTCCAAAAAAATATTAGAAAAGTGAAAGGAAATGGCTATTTGTCCCATTTTAAAAAGGAAGAAAAGGTTTGATAAATCGGAGTTCCAACTTTAAAGGACGATAATTTTTTACTCTGTTATCGAAACAACTATTATAATATATCAAATTGAAGCCCGTACCGATTCAAACAATCTGATTTGGCCCCACAAAGGAACCACATTTTTGTACTCAAATTCCATCGTTTACATCATTTACCGAGGGTTTTAAGTGTTTGTCTCACCATTTTCGTTGTACTTACTTTCTATTTTATTCAAAAGTGTTGTAAAGAAGATTTTGGTGCAAACAAAGGGTTCTTTATTTATGCGTTCAATCAATATCTATGTTTCCAAAAAACAAATAAGGGAAGAGAAAAAGAAAGGAGGTACTGTTCACATTTTAAAAAAGAATAAAACATTTGATAAATCGCATTTTCAACTTTAAAAGATGATAACTTATGACTCGGGAATTGAAACGACTATATTATTATATGAAACCGAAGCTCTTAGCGATTCACACAATATGAGATGGCCTTAAATTTGGAATATCATTTTTGTACCTAAAATTCACCATTTACATCATTTATTGAGGGTTTTTAGTTTTTTGCCCACCATTTCCGTTGTACTTACTTTCAATTTTATTCAAAAGATCCGTAAAGGAGATATTGGTGCAAACAAAGGGTTCTTTATTTATGTGTTCAATACATATATATTCTTCCAAAAAAAATTAGTAAAGAAAAAGGAAAAGCCTATTCTTCCCATTTAAAAAAGAAACAAAAGTTTTGATAAATTGGAGTTCCAACTTTAAACGATGATAAAAGTTTACTTGCATATCGAGACAACTATTTTAATATATCAAAATGAAGCCCGTACCGATTCAAAAAATCTGATGTGGCCCCACAAAGGAACCACATTTTTGTACCCAAATTCCATCGTTTACATCATTTACCGAGGGTTTTAAGTGTTTGTCTCACCATTACCGTTTTACTTACTTTCTATTATATTGAAAAGAGCCGTAAAGGAGATATTTGTTCAAACAAATTGTTCTTTATTTTTATGTTAAATCAATATATATTCTTCCAAAAAAATATTAGAAAAGTGAAAGGAAATGGCTATTTGTCCCATTTTAAAAAGGAAGAAAAGGTTTGATAAATCGGAGTTCCAACTTTAAAGGACGATAATTTTTTACTCTGTTATCGAAACAACTATTATAATATATCAAATTGAAGCCCGTACCGATTCAAACAATCTGATTTGGCCCCACAAAGGAACCACATTTTTGTACTCAAATTCCATCGTTTACATCATTTACCGAGGGTTTTAAGTGTTTGTCTCACCATTTCCGTTGTACTTACTTTCTATTTTATTCAAAAGTGTCGTAAAGAAGATTTTGGTGCAAACAAAGGGTTCTTTATTTATGCGTTCAATCAATATCTATGTTTCCAAAAAACAAATAAGGGAAGAGAAAAAGAAAGGAGGTACTGTTCACATTTTAAAAAAGAATAAAACATTTGATAAATCGCATTTTCAACTTTAAAAGATGATAACTTATGACTCGGGCATTGAAACGACTATATTATTATATGAAACCGAAGCTCTTAGCGATTCACACAATATGAGATGGCCTTAAATTTGGAATATCATTTTTGTACCTAAAATTCACCATTTACATCATTTATTGAGGGTTTTTAGTTTTTTGCCCACCATTTCCGTTGTACTTACTTTCAATTTTATTCAAAAGATCCGTAAAGGAGATATTGGTGCAAACAAAGGGTTCTTTATTTATGTGTTCAATACATATATATTCTTCCAAAAAAAATTAGTAAAGAAAAAGGAAAAGCCTATTCTTCCCATTTAAAAAAGAAACAAAACTTTTGATAAATTGGAGTTCCAACTTTAAACGATGAAAAAAGTTTAGCATATCGAGACAACTATTTTAATATATCAAAATGAAGCCCGTACCGATTCAAAAATTCTGATGTGGCCCCACAATGGAACCACATTTTTGTACCCAAATTCCATCGTTTACATCATTTACCGAGGGTTTTAAGTGTTTGTCTCACCATTACCGTGGTACTTACTTTCTATTATATTGAAAAGAGCCGTAAAGGAGATATTTGTTAAAACAAATTGTTCTTTATTTTTTTGTTAAATCAATATATATTCTTCCAAAAAAATATGAGAAAAGTGAAAGGAAATGGCTATTGTTCCCATTTTAAAAACGAACAACACATTTGATAAATCGGAGTTCCAACTTTGAAGGACGATAAATTGTTTCTCTGTTATCGAAACAACTATTATAATATATCAAATTGAAGCCCGTACCGATTCAAATAATCTGATTTGGCCCCAAAAAGTAACCACATTTTTGTACCCAAATTCCATCGTTTACATCATTTACCGAGGGTTTTAAGTGTTTGTCTCACAATTTCCGTTGTACTTACTTTCTATTTTATTCAAAAGAGCCGTAAAGGAGATTTTGGTGAAAACAATGAGTTCTTTATTTATACATTCAATCAATATCTATGCTTCCAAAAAACAAATAAGGGAAGAGAAAAAGAAAGGAGCTACTGTTCACATTTTTAAAAAGAATAAAACATTTGATAAATCGCAATTTCACCTTTAAAAGATGATAGCTTTTGACTCGGGTATTGCAACGACTATATTATTATATGAAACCGAAGCTCTTAGCGATTCACACAATATGAGATGGCCTTAAATTTGGAATATCATTTTTCTACCTAAATTTCACCATTTACATCATTTATTGAGGGTTTTTAGTTTTTTGCCCACCATTTCCGTTGTACTTACTTTCGATTTTATTCAAAAGATCCGTAAAGGAGATATTGGTGCAAACAAAGGGTTCTATATTTATATGTTAAATCCAATATATTCTTCCAAAAAAAATGAGTAAAGAAAAAGGAAAAGGCTATTGTTCCCATTTAAAAAAGGAACAAAACATTTGATAAATCAGAGTTCCAACTTTGAACGACGATAAACTTTTACATGCATATCGAGACAACTATTATAATATATGAAATTGAAGATCGTACCGATTCAAACAATCTGATTTGGCCCCATAGAAGAAGCACATATTTGTACGCAAATTCCATCATTTACATCATTTACCAAGGGTGTTAAGTGTTTGTCTCACCATTTCTGTTGTACTTACTTTCTATTATATTGAAAAGAGCGGTAAAGGAGATATTTGTTCAAACAAATTGTTCTTTATTTATGTGTTAAATCAATATATATTCTTCCAAAAAAAATATGAGAAAAGTGAAAGGAAAAGGCTATTGTTCCAATTTTAAAAAGGAACAAAACATTTGATAAATTGGAGTTCCAAATTTAAAGGACGATAAATTTTTACTCTATTATCGAAAAAACTATTATAATATATCAAAATGAAGCCCGTACCGATTCAAACAGTCTGATTTGGCCCCAAAAAAGAACCATATTTTTGTACGCAAATTCCATCGTTTACATCATTTATCGAGGGTTTTAAGTGTTTATCTCACAATTTCCGTTGTACTTACTTTGTATTTTATTCAAAAGTGCCGTAAAGAAGATTTTGGTGCAAACAAAGGGTTCTTTATTTATGCGTTCAATCAATATCTATGCTTCCAAAAAACAAATAAGGGAAGAGAAAAAGAAAGGAGGTATTGTTCACATTTTAAAAAAGAATAAAACATTTGATAAATCACAATTTCAACTTTAAAAGATGATAACTTTTGACTCCGGTATTGAAACGACTATATTATTGTATGAAACCGAAGCTCTTAGCGATTCACACAATATGAGATGGCCTCAAATTTGGAATATCATTTTTGTATCTAAATTTCACCATTTACATCATTTATTGAGGGTTTTTAGTTTTTTGCCCATCATTTCCGTTGTACTTACTTTCGATTTTTTTCAAAAGTGCCGTAAAGGAGATATTGGTGCAAACAAAAGGTCCTTTATTTATGTGTTCAATCCCTATATATTCTTCCAAAAAAAAATAGTAAAGAAAAAGGAAAAGGCTACAGTTCCCATTTAAAAAAGAAACAAAACTTTTGATAAATCAAAGTTCCAACTTTAAACGACGATAAAAGTTTACTTGCATATCGAGACAACTATTTTAATATATCAAAATGAAGCCCGTACCGATTCAAAAAATCTGATGTGGCCCCACAAAGGAACCACATTTTTGTACCCAAATTCCATCGTTTACATCATTTACCGAGGGTTTTAAGTGTTTGTCTCACCATTACCGTTGTACTTACTTTCTATTTTATTGAAAAGAGCCGTAAAGGAGATATTTGTTCAAACAAATTGTTCTTTATTTTTGTGTTAAATCAATATATATTCTTCCAAAACAAATATGAGAAAAGTGAAAGGAAAAGGCTATTGTTCCAATTTTAAAAAGGAACAAAACATTTGATAAATCGGAGTTCCAAATTTATAGGACGATAAATTTTTACTCTATTATCGAAAAAACTATTATAATATATCAAAATGAAGCTCGTACCGATTCAAACAGTCTGATTTGGCCCCAAAAAAGAACCATATTTTTGTACGAAATTCCATCGTTTACATCATTTATCGAGGGTTTTAAGTGTTTGTCTCACAATTTCCGTTGTACTTACTTTTATTTTATTCAAAAGTGCCATAAAGAAGATTTTGGTGCAAGCAAAGGGTTCTTTATTTATGCGTTCAATCAATATCTATGCTTCCAAAAAACAAATAAGGGAAGAGAAAAAGAAAGGAGGTATTGTTCACATTTTAAAAAAGAATAAAACATTTGATAAATCGCAATTTCAACTTTAAAAGATGATAACTTTTGACTCCGGTCTTGAAACGACTATATTATTGTATGAAACCGAAGCTCTTAGCGATTCACACAATATGAGATGGCCTCAAATTTGGAATATCATTTTTGTATCTAAAGTTCACCATTTACATCATTTATTGAGGGTTTTTAGTTTTTTGCCCACCATTTCCGTTGTACTTACTTTCGATTTTTTTCAAAAGTGCCGTAAAGGAGATATTGGTGCAAGCAAAGGGTCCTTTATTTATGTGTTCAATCCCTATATATGCTTCCAAACAAAATGAATAAAGGAAAAGGAAAAGGCTACTGTTCCCATTTAAAAAAGGAAAAAACATTTGATAAATTGGAGTTCCAACTTTAAACGACGATAAACTTTTACTTGCATATCGAGAAAACTATTATAATATATCAAAATGAAGATCGTACCGATTCAAACAATTGGATTTGGCCCCATAGAGGAACCACATATTTCTTCGCAAATTCCATCGTTTACATAATTTACCGAGGGTTTTAAGTGTTTGTCTCACAATTTTCTTTGTACTTACTTTCTATTATATTGAAAAGAGCCGTAAAGGAGATATTTGTCCAAACAAATTGTTCTTTATTTATGTGTTAAATCAATATATATTCTTCCAAAAAAAATATGAGAAAAGTGAAAGGAAAAGGCTATTGTTCCCATTTTAAAAAGGAACAAAACATTTGATAAATCCGAGTTCCAACATTAAAGGACGATAAATGTTTACTCTATTATCGAAACAACTATTATAATATATCAAAATGAAGCCCGTACCGATTCAAACAATCTGATTTGGCCCCAAAAAGAAACCACATTTTTGTACGCAAATTCCATCATTCACATCATTTACCGAGGGTTTTAAGTGTTTGTCTCACAATTTCCGTTGTACTTACTTTCTATTTTATTCAAAAGTGTCGTAAAGAAGATTTTGGTGCAAAGAAAGGGTTCTTCATTTATGCGTTCAATCAATATATATGCTTCCAAAAAACAAATAAGGGAAGAGAAAAAGAAAGGAGATACTGTTCACAATTTAAAAAAGAATAAAACATTTGATCAATCGCATTTTCAACTTTAAAAGATGATAACTTTTGACTCGGGCATTGAAACGACTATATTACTATATGAAACCGAAGCTCTTAGCGATTCACACAATATGAGATGGCCTCAAATTTGAAATATCATTTTTGTACCTTAATTTCACCATTTACATCATTTATTGAGGGTTTTTAGTTTTTTGCCCACCATTTCCGTTGTACTTACTTTCAATTTTATTCAAAAGATCCGTAAAGGAGATATTGGTGCAAACAAAGGGTTCTTTATTTATGTGTTCAATACATATATATTCTTCCAAAAAAAATAGTAAAGAAAAAGGAAAAGGCTACAGTTCCCATTTAAAAAAGAAACAAAACTTTTGATAAATCAGAGTTCCAACTTTAAACGACGATAAAAGTTTACTTGCATATCGAGACAACTATTTTAATATATCAAAATGAAGCCCGTACCGATTCAAAAAATCTGATGTGGCCCCACAAAGGAACCACATTTTTGTACTCAAATTCCATCGTTTACATCATTTACCGAGGGTTTTAAGTGTTTGTCTCACCATTACCGTTGTACTTACTTTCTATTTTATTGAAAAGAGCCGTAAAGGAGATATTTGTTCAAACAAATTGTTCTTTATTTTTGTGTTAAATCAATATATATTCTTCCAAAACAAATATGAGAAAAGTGAAAGGAAAAGGCTATTGTTCCAATTTTAAAAAGGAACAAAACATTTGATAAATCGGAGTTCCAAATTTATAGGACGATAAATTTTTACTCTATTATCGAAAAAACTATTATAATATATCAAAATGAAGCCCGTACCGATTCAAACAGTCTGATTTGGCCCCAAAAAAGAACCATATTTTTGTACGAAATTCCATCGTTTACATCATTTATCGAGGGTTTTAAGTGTTTGTCTCACAATTTCCGTTGTACTTACTTTTATTTTATTCAAAAGTGCCATAAAGAAGATTTTGGTGCAAGCAAAGGGTTCTTTATTTATGCGTTCAATCAATATCTATGCTTCCAAAAAACAAATAAGGGAAGAGAAAAAGAAAGGAGGTATTGTTCACATTTTAAAAAAGAATAAAACATTTGATAAATCGCAATTTCAACTTTAAAAGATGATAACTTTTGACTCCGGTCTTGAAACGACTATATTATTGTATGAAACCGAAGCTCTTAGCGATTCACACAATATGAGATGGCCTCAAATTTGGAATATCATTTTTGTATCTAAAGTTCACCATTTACATCATTTATTGAGGGTTTTTAGTTTTTTGCCCACCATTTCCGTTGTACTTACTTTCGATTTTTTTCAAAAGTGCCGTAAAGGAGATATTGGTGCAAGCAAAGGGTCCTTTATTTATGTGTTCAATCCCTATATATTCTTCCAAACAAAATGAGTAAAGGAAAAGGAAAAGGCTACTGTTCCCATTTAAAAAAGGAAAAAACATTTGATAAATTAGAGTTCGAACTTTAAACGACGATAAACTTTTACTTGCATATCGAGAAAACTATTATAATATATCAAAATGAAGATCGTACCGATTCAAACAATTGGATTTGGCCCCATAGAGGAACCACATATTTGTTCGCAAATTCCATCGTTTACATCATTTACCGAGGGTTTTAAGTGTTTGTCTCACAATTTCCGTTGTACTTACTTTCTATTATATTGAAAAGAGCCGTAAAGGAGATATTTGTCCAAACAAATTTTTCTTTAATTATGTGTTAAATCAATATATATTCTTCCAAAAAAAATATGAGAAAAGTGAAAGGAAAAGGCTATTGTTCCCATTTTAAAAAGGAACAAAACATTTGATAAATCGGAGTTCCAACATTAAAGGACGATAAATTTTTACTCTGTTATCGAAACAACTATTATAATATATCAAAATGAAGCCCGTACCGATTCAAACAATCTGATTTGGCCCCAAAAAGGAACCACATTTTTGTACGCAAATTCCATCATTCACATAGTTTTAAGTGTTTGTCTCACAATTTCCGTTGTACTTACTTTCTATTTTATTCAAAAGTGTCGTAAAGAAGATTTTGGTGCAAACAAAGGGTTCTTTATTTATGCGTTCAATCAATATCTATGTTTCCAAAAAACAAATAAGGGAAGAGAAAAAGAAAGGAGGTACTGTTCACAATTTAAAAAAGACTAAAACATTTGATCAATCGCATTTTCAACTTTAAAAGATGATAACTTTTGACTCGGGCATTGAAACGACTATATTATTATATGAAACCGAAGCTCTTAGCGATTCACACAATATGAGGTGGCCTCAAATTTGAAATATCATTTTTGTACCTAAATTTCACCATTTACATCATTTATTGAGGGTTTTTAGTTTTTTGACCACCATTTCCATTGTACTTACTTTCAATTTTATTCAAAAGATCCGTAAAGGAGATATTGGTGCAAACAAAGGGTTCTTTATTTATGTGTTCAATACATATATATTCTTCCAAAAAAATTAGTAAAGAAAAAGGAAAAGGCTACAGTTCCCATTTAAAAAAGAAACAAAACTTTTGATAAATCAGAGTTCCAACTTTAAACGACGATAAAAGTTTACTTGCATATCGAGACAACTATTTTAATATATCAAAATGAAGCCCGTACCGATTCAAAAAATCTGATGTGGCCCCACAAAGGAAACACAATTTTGTACCCAAATTCCATCGTTTACATCATTTCCCGAGGGTTTTAAGTGTTTCTCTCACCATTACCGTTGTACATACTTTCTATTATATTGAAAAGAGCCGTAAAGGAGATATTTGTTCAAACAAATTTTTCTTTATTTTTGTGTTAAATCAATATATATTCTTCCAAAAAAATATGAGAAAAGTGAAAGGAAATGGCTATTGTTCCCATTTTAAAAACGAACAAAACATTTGACCAATCGGAGTTCCATCTTTAAAGGACGATAATTTTTTACTCTGTTATCGAAACAACTATTATAATATATCAAATTGAAGCCCGTACCGATTCAAACAATCTGATTTGGCCCCACAAAGGAACCACATTTTTGTACTCAAATTCCATCGTTTACATCATTTACCGAGGGTTTTAAGTGTTTGTCTCACAATTTCCATTGTACTTACTTTCTATTTTATTCAAAAGAGCCGTAAAGGAGATTTTGGTGCAAACAAAGGGTTCTTTATTTATGCGTTCAATCAATATCTATGCTTCCAAAGTACAAATAAGGGAAGAGAAAAAGAAAGGAGCTACTGTTCACAATATAAAAATGAATAAAACATTTCATAAATAGAAATTTCAACTTTAAAAGATGATAACTTTTGACTCCAGTATTGAAACGACTAGATTATTATATGAAACCGAAGCTCTTAGCGATTCACACAATATGAGATGGCTTTAAATTTGGAATATCATTTTTGTATCTAAATTTCACCATTTACATCATTTATTGAGGGTTTTTAGTTTTTTGCCCATCATTTCCGTTGTACTTACTTTCGATTTTTTTCAAAAGATCCGTAAAGGAGATATTGGTGTAAACAAAGGGTTCGTTATTTATGTGTTCAATCCCTATATATTTTTCCAAAAAAATATGAATAAAGAAAAAGGAAAAGGCTACTCTTCCCATTTAAGAAAGGAACAAAACATTTGATAAATCGGAGTTCCAACTTTAAACGACGATAAACTTTTACTTGCATATCGAGACAACTATTATAATATATCAAATTAAAGCCCGTACCGATTCAGAAAATCTGATTTGGCCCCAAAAAGGAACCACATTTTTGTACCCAAATTCCATCGTTTACATCATTTACCGAGCATTTTAAGTGTTTGTCTCACCATTTCCGTTGTACTTACTTTCTATTATATTGAAAAGAGGCATAAAGGAGATATTTGTTCAAACAAATTGTTCTTTATTTATGTGTTAAATCAATATATATTCTTCCACAAACAAAATGAGAAAAGTGAAAGGAAAAGGCTACTGTTCACAATTTAAAAAAGAAAAAAACATTTCATAAATCGAAATTTCAACTTTAAAAGATGATAACTTTTGACTCGGGTATTTAAACGACTATATTATTATATGAAACCGAAGCTCTTAGCGATTTACACAATATGAGATGGCTTTAAATTTGGAATATCATTTTTGTACTTAAATTTCATCATTTATATCATTTATTGAGGGTTTTATGTTTTTTGCCCACCATTTCCGTTCTACTTACTTTCGATTTTAATCAAAAGATCCGTAAAGGAGATATTGGTGCAAACAAAGGGTTCTTTATTTATGTGTTCAATATATATATATATTCTTCCAACAAAAATGAGTAAAGAAAATGGAAAAGGCTATTGTTCCCATTTAATAAAGGAACAAAACATTTGATAAATTGGAGTTCCAACTTTAAACGACGATAAAAGTTTACTTGCATATCGAGACAACTATTATAATATATCAAATTTAAGGTCGTATCGATTCAAAAAATCTGATTTGGCCCCAAAAAGTAACCACATTTTTGTACCCAAATTCCATCGTTTACATCATTTACCGAGCATTTTAAGTATTTGTTTTACCATTTCCGTTGTACTTACTTTCTATTTTATTCAAAAGAGCTGTAAAGGAGATATTGGTGCAAACAAAGGGTTCTTTATTTATGCGTTCAATCAATATCTATTCTTCCAAATAAAAATAAGTTAAGAGAAAAAGAAAGGAGATACTGTTCACATTTTAAAAAAGAATAAAACATTTGATTAATCGCAATTTGAACTTTAAAAAATGAAAACTTTTGACTCGGGTATTGAATCGACTATTTTATTATATGAAACCGAAGCTCGTAGCGATTCACGGAATTTGAGATGGCCTCAAATTTGGAATATCATTTTTGTACTTAAATTTCATCATTTACATCATTTATTGAGGGTTTTTAGTTTTTTGCCCACCATTTCCGTTGTACTTACTTTCGATTTTATTCAAAAGAGCAGTAAAGGAGATTTTGGTGCAAACAAAGGGTTCTTTATTTATGCGTTCAATCAATATCTATGCTTCGAAAAAACAAATAAGGGAAGAGAAAAAGAAAGGAGCTACTGTTCACAATTTAAAAAAGAATAAACATTTCATAAATCGAAATTTCAACTTTAAAAGATGATAACTTTTCACTCAGGTATTGAAACAACTATATTATTATATGAAACCGAAGCTCTTAGCGATTCACACAATATGAGATGGCTTTAAATTTGGAATATCATTTTTGTACTTAAATTTCATCATTTACATCATTTATTGAGGGTTTTATGTTTTTTGCCCACCATTTCCGTTGTACTTACTTTCAGTTTTATTCAAAAGATCCGTAAAGGAGATATTGGTGTAAACAAAGGGTTCGTTATTTATGTGTTCAATCCCTATATATTTTTCCAAAAAAATATGAATAAAGAAAAAGGAAAAGGCTACTCTTCCCATTTAAGAAAGGAACAAAATATTTGAGAAATCGGAGTTCCAACTTTAAACGACGATAAACTTTTACTTGCATATCGAGACAACTATTATAATATATCAAATTACAGCCCGTACCGATTCAGAAAATCTGATTTGGCCCCAAAAAGGAACCACATTTTTGTACCCAAATTCCATCGTTTACATCATTTACCGAGCATTTTAAGTGTTTGTCTCACCATTTCCGTTGTACTTACTTTCTATTATATTGAAAAGAGCCATAAAGGAGATATTTGTTCAAACAAATTGTTCTTTATTTATGTGTTAAATCAATATATATTCTTCCACAAACAAAATGAGAAAAGTGAAAGGAAAAGGCTACTGTTCACAATTTAAAAAAGAAAAAAACATTTCATAAATCGAAATTTCAACTTTAAAAGATGATAACTTTTGACTCGGTTAATGAAACGACTATATTATTATATGACACCGAAGCTCTTAGCGATTTACACAATATGAGATGGCTTTAAATTTGGAATAACATTTTTGTATTTAAATTTCATCATTTACATCATTTATTGAGGGTTTTATGTTTTTTGCCCACCATTGCCGTTGTACTTACTTTCGATTTTATTCAAAAGAACCGTAAAGGAGATTTTGGTGCAAACAAAGGGTTCTTTATTTATGTGTTCAATATATATATATATATATATTCTTCCAACAAAAATGAGTAAAGAAAATGGAAAAGGCTATTGTTCCCATTTAAAAAAGGAACAGAACATTTGATAAATTGGGGTTCCAACTTTAAACGACGATAAAAGTTTACTTGCATATCGAGACAACTATTATAATATATCAAATTGAAGCTCGTACCTATTCAAAAAATCTGATTTGGCCCCAAAAAGTAACCACATTTTTGTACGCAAATTCCCTCGTTAACATCATTTACAGAGGGTTTTAAGTGTTTGTCTCACAATTTCCGTTGTACTTACTTTCTATTTTATTCAAAAGAGCCGTAAAGGAAATTTTAGTGCAAACGAAGGGTTCTTTATTTATGTGTTCAATCCCTATATATTCTTCCAAAAAAAAATGAGTAAAGAAAAAGGAAAAGGCTACTGTTCCCATTTAAAAAAGGAAAAAACATTTGCTAAATTGGAGTTCCAACTTTAAACGACGATAAAATTTTACTTGCATATCGAGACAACTATTATAATATATCAAATTGAAGATCGTACCGATTCAAACAATTGGATTTTGCCCCATAGAAGAACCACATTTTTGTACGCAAATTCCATCGTTTACCACATTTACCGAGGGTTTTAAGTGTTTGTCTCACCATTTCCGTTGTACTTACTTTCTATTATATTGAAAAGAGTCGTAAAGGAGATATTTGTACAAACAAATTGTTCTTTATTTATGTGTTAAATCAATATATATTCTTCCAAAAAAAATGAGAAAAATGAAAGGAAAAGGCTATTTTTCCCATTTTAAAAAGGAAGAAAACATTTGATAAATCGGAGTTCCAACTTTAAAGGACGATAATTTTTTACTCTGTTATTGAAACAACTATTATAATATATGAAAATGAAACCCGTACCGATTCAAACCATCTGATTTGGCCCCACAAAGGAACCACATTTTTGTACGCAAATTCCATCGTTAACATCATTTACCGAGGGTTTTAAGTGTTTGTCTCACAATTTCCGTTGTACTTACTTACTATTTTATTCAAAAGAGCCGTAAATGAAATTTTGGTGCAAACAAAGCGTTCTTTATTTATGCGTTCAATCAATATCTATGCTTCCAAAGAACAAATAAGGGAAGAGAAAAAGAAAGGAGCTACTGTTCACATTTTAAAAAAAATAAAACATTTGATAAATCACTATTTCGACTTTAAAAGAAGATAACTTTTGACTAGGGTATTGAAACGACTATATTATTATATGAATCCGAAGCTCTTAGCGATTCACACCATATGAGATGGCCTCAAATCTGGAATATCATTTTTGTACCTAAATTTCACCATTTACATCATTTATTGAGGGTTTTTAGTTTTTTGCCCACCATTTCCGTTGTACTTACTTTCGATTTTATTCAAAAGATCCGTAAAGAAGATATTGGTGCAAACAAAGGGTTCTTTGTTTATATGTTCAATCCATATATATTCTTCCAAAAAAATGAGCAAAGAAAAAGGAAAAGGCTATTGTTCCCATTTAAAAAAGGAACAAAACATTTGATAAATCGGAGTTCCAACTTTGAACGACGATAAACTTTTACATGCATATCGAGACAACTATTATAATATATGAAATTGAAGATCGTACCGATTCAAACCATCTGATTTGGCCCCATAGAGGAAGCACATATTTGTACGCAAATTCCATCGTTTACATCATTTACCGAGGGTTTTAAGTGTTTGTCTCACAATTTCCATTGTACTTACTTTCTATTTTATTCAAAAGAGCCGTAATGGAAATTTTGGTGCAAACAAAGTGTTCTTTGTTTATGCGTTCAATCAATATCTATGCTTCCCAAGAACAAATAAGGGAAGAGAAAAAGAAAGGAGCTACTGTTCACATTTTAAAAAAGAATAAAACATTTGATAAATCACTATTTCAAGTTTAAAAGAAGATAACTTTTGACTAGGGTATTGAAACGACTATATTATTATATGAAACCGAAGCTCTTAGCGATTCACACTATATGAGATGGCCTCAAATCTGGAATATCATTTTTGTACCTAAATTTCACCATTTACATCATTTATTGAGGGTTTTTAGTTTTTTGCCCACCATTTCCGTTGTACTTACTTTCGATTTTATTCAAAAGATCCGTAAAGGAGATATTGGTGCAAACAAAGGGTTCTTTATTTATATGTTCAATCCATATATATTCTTCCAAAAAAATGAGTAAATAAAAAGGAAAAGGCTATTGTTCCCATTTAAAAAAGAAACAAAACATTTGATAAATCGGAGTTCCAACTTTGAACGACGATAAACTTTTACATGCATATCGAGACAACTATTATAATATATGAAATTGAAGATCGTACCGATTCAAAACATCTGATTTGGACCCATAGAGGAAGCAAATATTTGTACACAAATTCCATCGTTTACATCATTTACCGAGGGTTTTAAGTGTTTGTCTCACCATTTCCGTTGTACTTACTTTCTATTATATTGAAAAGAGCGGTAAAGGAGATATTTGTTCAAACAAATTGTTCTTTATTTATGTGTTAAATCATTATATATTCTTCCAAAAAAAATATGAGGAAAGTGAAAGGAAAAGGCTATTGTTCCCATTTTAAAAAGGAACAAAACATTTGATAAATCGGAGTTCCAACATTAAAGGACGATAAATTTTTACTCTGTTTTCGAAACAACTATTATAATATATCAAAATGAAGCCCGTACCGATTCAAACAGTCTGATTTGGCCCGAAAAAAGAACCACATTTTTGTACATAAATTCCATCGTTTATATCATTTACCGAGGGTTTTAAGTGTTTGTCTCACAATTTCCGTTGTACTTACTTTCTATTTTATTCAAAAGAACATAAAGGAAATTTTGGTGCAAACAAAGGGTTCTTTATTTATGCGTTCAATCAATATCTATGCATTTAAAGAACAAATAAGGGAAGAGAAAAAGAAAGGAGCTGCTGTTCACATTTTAAAAAAGAATAAAACATTTGAAAAATCGCAATTTAAACTTTAAAGATGATAGCTTTTGACTCGGGTATTGAAACGACTATATTATTAAATGAAACCGAAGCTCGTAGCGATTCACACAATTTGAGAAGGCCTCAAATTTGGAATATCATTTTTGTACCTAAATTTCATCATTTACATCATTTATTGAGGGTTTTTAGTTTTCTGCCCACCATTTCCGTTGTACTTACTTTCTATTTTTGTCAAAAGTGTCGTAAAGGAGATATTGGTGCAAACAAAGGGTCTTTTATTTATGTGTTCAATCCCTATATATTCTTCCAAAAAAAATGAGTAAAGAAAAAGGAAAAGGCTACTGTTCCCATTTAAAAAAGGAAAAAACATTTGCTAAATTGGAGTTCCAACTTTAAACGACGATAAAATTTTACTTGCATATCGAGACAACTATTATAATATATCAAATTGAATATCGTACCGATTCAAACAATTGGATTTGGCCCCATACAGGAACCACATTTTTGTACGCAAATTCCATCGTTTACCTCATTTACCGAGGGTTTTAAGTGTTTGTCTCACCATTTACGTTGTACTTACTTTCTATTATATTGAAAAGAGTCGTAAAGGAGATATTTGTACAAACAAATTGTTCTTTATTTATGTGTTAAATCAATATATATTCTTCCAAAAAAAATGAGAAAAATGAAAGGAAAAGACTATTGTTCCCATTTTAAAAAGGAAGAAAACATTTGATAAATCGGAGTTCCAACTTTAAAGGACGATAATTTTTTAATCTGTTATTGAAACAACTATTATAATATATGAAAATGAAGCCCGTACCGATTCAAACCATCTGATTTGGCCCCACAAAGGAACCACATTTTTGTACGCAAATTCCATCGTTAACATCATTTACCGAGGGTTTTAAGTGTTTGTCTCACAATTTCCGTTGTACTTACTTTCTATTTTATTCAAAAGAGCCGTAAAGGAAATTTTGGTGCAAACAAAGGGTTCTTTATTTATGCGTTCAATCAATATCTATTCTTCCAAAGAACAAATAAGGGAAGAGAAAAAGAAAGGAGGTACTGTTCACATTTTAAAAAAGAATAAAACATTTGATAAATCGCTATTTCAACTTTAAAAGAAGATAACTTTTGACTCGGGTATTGAAACGACTATATTATTATATGAAACCGAAGCTCTTAGCGATTCACACCATATGAGATGGCCTCAAATCTGGAATATCATTTTTGTACCTAAATTTCATCATTTACATCATTTATTGAGGGTTTGGAGTTTTTTGCCCACCATTTCCGTTGTACTTACTTCCGATTTTATTCAAAAGAGCCGTAAAGGAGATATTGGTGCAAACAAAGGGTTCTTTATTTATGCGTTCAATCAATATCTATTCTTCCAAATAAAAATAAGTTAAGAGAAAAAGAACGGAGATACTTTTCACATTTTAAAAAAGTATAAAACATTTCATTAATCGCAATTTCAACTTTAAAAAATGATAACTTTTGACTCGGGTATTGAAACGACTATATTATTATATGAAACCGAAGCTCGTAGCGATTTACAAAATTTGAGATGGCCTCAAATTTGGAATATCATTTTTGTACATAAATTTCATCATTTACATCATTTATTGAGGGTTTTTAGTTTTTTGCCCACCATTTCCGTTGTACTTACTTTCTATTTTATTCAAAAGTGCCGTAAAGGTGATATTGGTGCAAACAAAGGGTCCTTTATTTATGTGTTCAATCCCTATATATTCTTCCAAAAAAAATGAGTAAAGAAAAAGGAAAAGGCTACTTTTACCATTTAAAAAAGGAAAAAACATTTGATAAATTGGAGTTCCAACTTTAAACGACGATAAAGTTTTACTTGCATATCGAGACAACTATTATAATATATCAAATTGAAGATCGTACCGATTGAAACAATTGGATTTTGCCCCATAGAGGAACCACATTTTTGTACGCAAATTCCATCGTTTACCACATTTACCGAGGGTTTTAAGTGTTTGTCTCACCATTTCCGTTGTACTTACTTTCTATTATATTGAAAAGAGTCGTAAAGGATATATTTGTCCAAACAAATTGTTCTTTATTTATGTGTTAAATCAATATATATTCTTCCAAAAAAAATGAGAAAAATGAAAGGAAAAGACTATTGTTCCCATTTTAAAAAGGAAGAAAACATTTGATAAATCGGAGTTCCAACTTTAAAGGACGATAATTTTTTAATCTGTTATTGAAACAACTATTATAATATATGAAAATGAAGCCCGTACCGATTCAAACCATCTGATTTGGCCCCACAAAGGAACCACATTTTTGTACGCAAATTCCATCGTTAACATCATTTACCGAGGGTTTTAAGTGTTTGTCTCACAATTTCCGTTGTACTTACTTTCTATTTTATTAAAAAGAGCCGTAAAGGAAATTTTGGTGCAAACAAAGGGTTCTTTATTTATGCGTTCAATCAATATCTATGCTTCCAAAGAACAAATAAGGGAAGAGAAAAAAAAGGAGCTACTGTTCACATTTTAAAAAAGAATAAAACATTTGATAAATCGCTATTTCAACTTTAAAAGAAGATAACTTTTGACTCGGGTATTGAAACGACTATATTATTATATGAAACCGAAGCTCTTAGCGATTCACACCATATGAGATGGCCTCAAATCTAGAATATCATTTTTGTACCTAAATTTCATCATTTACATCATTTATTGAGGGTTTTGAGTTTTTTGCCCACCATTTCCGTTGTACTTACTTCCGATTTTATTCAAAAGAGCCGTAAAGGAGATATTGGTGCAAATAAAGGGTTCTTTATTTATGTGTTCAATAAATACATATTCTTCCAAAAAAAATGAGTAAAGAAAAAGGAAAAGGCTACTGTTCCCATTTAAAAAAGGAACAAAACATTTGATAAATTGGAGTTCCAACATTAAACGATGATAAAATTTTACATGCATATCGAGACAACTATTTTAATAAATCAAAATGAAGCCCGTACCGATTCAAAAAATCTGATGTGGCCCCACAAAACAACCACAATTTTGTACCCAAATTCCATCGTTTACATCATTTACCCAGGGTTTTAAGTGTTTGTCTCACCATTTCCGTTGTACTTACTTTCTATTATATTGAAAAGAGCGGTAAAGGAAATATTTGTTCAAACAAATTGTTCTTTATTTATGTGTTAAATCAATATATATTCTTCCAAAAAAAATATGAGAAAAGTGAAAGGAAAAGGCTATTGTTCCCATTTTAAAAAGGAACAAAACATTTGATAAATCGGAGTTCCAACATTAAACGATGATAAATTTTACTCTGTTATCGAAACAACTATTATAATATATCAAAATGAAGCCCGTACCGATTCAAATAGTCTGATATGGCCCCAAAAAAGAACCACATTTTTGTACGCAAATTCCATCGTTTATATCATTTACCGAGAGTTTTAAGTGTTTGTCTCACAATTTCCGTTGTACTTACTTTCTATTTTATTCAAAAGAACGTAAAGGAAATTTTGGTGCAAACAAAGGGTTCTTTATTTATGCGTTCAATCAATAACTATGCTTCCAAAGAACAAATAAGGGAAGAGAAAAAGAAAGGAGCTACTGTTCACATTTTAAAAAAGAATAAAACATTTGAAAAATCGCAATTTAAACTTAAATGATGATAGCTTTTGACTCGGGTATTGAAACGACTATATTATTATATGAAACCGAAGCTCTTAGCGATTCACAAAATATGAGATGGCCTTAAATTTGGATATCATTTTTGTACCTAAATTTCACCATTTACATCATTTATTGAGGGTTTTTAGTTTTTTTGCCCACCATTTCCATTGTACTTACTTTCGATTTTATTCAAAAGAACCGTAAAGGAGATATTGGTGCAAACAAAGGGTTCTTTATTTATGTGTTCAATTTATATTTATATACTCTTTCAACAAAAATGAGTAAAGAAAATGGAAAAGGCAATTGTTCCCATTTAAAAAAGGAACAGAACATTTGATAAATTGGGGTTCCAACTTTAAACGACGATAAAAGTTTACTTTCATATGGAGACAACTATTATAATATATCAAATTGAAGCTCGTACCGATTCAAAAAATCTGATTTGGCCCCAAAAAGTAACCACATTTTTGTACCCAAATTCCATCGTTTACATCATTTACCGAGGGTTTTAAGTGTTTGTCTCACTATTTCCGTTGTACTTACTTTCTATTTTATTAAAAAGAGCCGTAAAGGAGATTTTGGTCAAAACAAAGAGTTCTTTATTTATACATTCAATCAATATCTATGCTTCCAAAAAACAAATAAGGGAAGAGAAAAAGAAAGGAGCTACTGTTCACATTTTAGAAAAGAATAAAACATTTGATAAATCGCAATTTCAACTTTAAAAGATGATAGCTTTTGACTCGGGTATTGAAACGACTATATTATTAAATGAAACCGAAGCTCGTAGCGATTCACACAATTTGAGAAGGCCTCAAATTTGGAATATCATTTTTGTACCTAAATTTCATTATTTACATCATTTATTGAGGGTTTTTAGTTTTTTGCCCACCATTTCCGTTGTACTTACTTTCGATTTTATTCAAAAGTGCCGTAAAGGAGATATTGGTGCAAACTAAGGGTCCTTTATTTATGTGTTCAATCCCTATATATTCTTCCAAAAAAAATGAGTAAAGAAAAAGGAAAAGGCTACTGTTCCCATTTAAAAAAAAAACATTTGCTAAATTGGAGTTCCAACTTTAAACGACGATAAAATTTTACTTGCATATCGAGACAACTATTATAATATATCAAATTGAAGATCGTACCGATTCAAACAATTGGATTTGGCCCCGTAGAGGAACCACATTTTTGTACGCAAATTCCATCGTTTACCTCATTTACCGAGGGTTTTAAGTGTTTGTCTCACCATTTCCGTTGTACTTACTTTCTATTATATTGAAAAGAGTCGTAAATTAGATATTTGTACAAACAAATTGTTCTTTATTTATGTGTTAAATCAATATATATTCTTCCAAAAAAAATGAGAAAAATGAAAGGAAAAGGCTATTGTTCCCATTTTAAAAAGGAAGAAAACATTTGATAAATCGGAGTTCCAACATTAAAGGACGATAATTTTTTAATCTGTTATTGAAACAACTATTATAATATATGAAAATGAAGCCCGTACCGATTCAAACCATCTGATTTGGCTCCACAAAGGAACCACATTTTTGTACGCAAATTCCATCGTTAACATCATTTACCGAGGGTTTTAAGTGTTTGTCTCACAATTTCCGTTGTACTTACTTACTATTTTATTCAAAAGAGCCGTAAAAGAAATTTTGGTGCAAACAAAGCGTTCTTTATTTATGCGTTCAATCAATATCTATGCTTCCAAAGAACAAATAAGGGAAGAGAAAAAGAAAGGAGCTACTTTTCACATTTTAAAAAAGAATAAAACATTTGATAAATCACTATTTCAACTTTAAAATAAGATAACTTTTGACTCGGGTATTGAAACGACTATATTATTATATGAGACCGAAGCTCTTAGCGATTCACACCATATGAGATGGCCTCAAATCTGGAATATCATTTTTGTACCTAAATTTCATCATTTACATCATTTATTGAGGGTTTGGAGTTTTTTGCCCACCATTTCCGTTGTACTTACTTCTGATTTTATTCAAAAAAGCCGTAAAGGAGATATTGGTGCAAACAAAGGGTTCTTTGTTTATATGTTCAATCCATATATATTCTTCCAAAAAAATGAGCAAAGAAAAAGGAAAAGGCTATTGTTCCCATTTAAAAAAGGAACAAAACATTTGATAAATCGGAGTTCCAACTTTGAACGACGATAAACTTTTACATGCATATCGAGACAACTATTATAATATATGAAATTGAAGATCGTACCGATTCAAACCATCTGATTTGGCCCCATAGAGGAAGCACATATTTGTACGCTAATTCCATCGTTTACATCATTTACCGAGGGTTTTAAGTGTTTGTCTCACCATTTCCGTTGTACTTACTTTCTATTATATTGAAAAGAGCGGTAAAGGAGATATTTGTTCAAACAAATTGTTCTTTATTTATGCATTAAATCAATATATATTCTTCCAAAAAAAATATGAGAAAAGTGAAAGGAAAAGGCTATTGTTCCCATTTTAAAAAGGAACAAAACATTTGATAAATCGGAGTTCCAACATTAAAGGACGATAAATTTTTACTCTGTTATCGAAACAATTATTATAATATATAAAAATGAAGCCAGTACCGATTCGAACAGTCTTATTTGGCCCCAAAAAAGAACCACATTTTTGTACGCAAATTCCATCGTTTACATCATTTACCGAGGGTTTTAAGTGTTTGTCTCACAATTTCCGTTGTACTTACTTTCTATATTATTCAAAAGATCCGTAAAGGAGATATTGGTGCAAACAAAAGGGTTCTATATTTATATGTTCAATCCATCTATATTCTTCCAAAAAATGAGTAAATAAAAAGGAAAAGGCTATTGTTCCCATTTAAAAAAGGAACAAAACATTTGATAAATCGGAGTTCCAACTTTGAACGACGATAAACTTTTACATGCATATCGAGACAACTATTATAATATATGAAATTGAAGATCGTACCGATTCAAACCATCTGATTTGGCCCCATAGAGGAAGCACATATTTGTACGCAAATTCCATCGTTTACATCATTTACCGAGGGTTTTAAGTGTTTGTCTCACCATTTCCGTTGTACTTACTTTCTATTATATTGAAAAGAGCGGTAAAGGAGATATTTGTTCAAACAAATTGTTCTTTATTTATGTGTTAAATCAATATATATTCTTCCAAAACAAATAAGAGAAAAGTGAGGGAAAAGTCTATTGTTCCCATTTTAAAAAGGAAGAAAACATTTGATAAATCGGAGCTCCAACATTAAAGGACGATAATTTTTTACTCTGTTATCGAAACAACTATTATAATATATGAAAATGAAGCTGGTACCGATTCAAACAGTGTGATTTGGCCCCAAAAAAGAACCACATTTTTGTACGCAAATTCCATCGTTTATATCATTTACCGAGGGTTTTAAGTGTTTGTCTCACAATTTCCGTTGTACTTACTTTCTATTTTATTCCAAAGACCGTAAAGGAAATTTTGGTGCAAACAAAGGGTTCTTTATTTATGCGTTCAATCAATATCTATGCTTCCAAAGAACAAATAAGGGAAGAGAAAAAGAAAGGAGCTACTTTTCACATTTTAAAAAAGAATAAAACATTTGATAAATCGCTATTTCAACTTTTAAATAAGATAACTTTTGACTCGGGTATTGAAACGACTATATTATTATATGAAACCAAAGCTCTTAGCGATTCACACCATATGAGATGGCCTCAAATCTGGAATATCATTTTTGTACCTAAATTTCATCATTTACATCATTTATATAGGGTTTGGAGTTTTTTGCCCACCATTTCCGTTGTACTTACTTCCGATTTTATTCAAAAGAGCCGTAAAGGAGATATTGGTGCAAACAAAGGGTTCTTTATTTATGTGTTGAATACATATATATTCTTCCAAAAAAAACGAGTAAAGAAAAAGGAAAAGGCTACTGTTCCCATTTAAAAAAGGAACAAAACATTTGATAAATCGGAGTTCCAACATTAAACGATGATAAAATTTTACATGCATATCGAGACAACTATTTTAATAAATCAAAATGAAGGCCGTGCCGATTCAAAAAATCTGATGTGGCCCCTCAAAAGAACCACATTTTTGTACCCAAATTCTATCGTTTACATCATTTACCCAGGGTTTTAAGTGTTTGTCTCACCATTTCCGTTGTACTTACTTGCTATTATATTGAAAAGAGTCGTAACGGAGATATTTGTTCAAACAAATTTTTCTTTATTTATGTGTTAAATCAATATATATTCTTCCAAAAAAATATGAGAAAAGTTAAAGGAAATGGCTATTGTTCCCATTTTAAAAAGGAACAAAACATTTGATAAATCGGAGTTCCAACTTTAAAGGACGATAAATTTTTACTCTGTTATCGAAACAACTATTATAATATATCAAATTGAAGCCTGTACCGATTCAAACAATCTGATTTGGCCCCACAAAGGAACCACATTTTTGTACGCAAATTCCATCGTTAACATCATTTACCGAGGGTTTTAAGTGTTTGTCTCACTATTTCCGTTGTACTTACTTTCTATTTTATTAAAAAGAGCCGTAAAGGAGATTTTGGTCCAAACAAAGGGTTCTTTATTTATACATTCACTCAATATCTATGCTTCCAAAAAACAAATAAGGGAAGAGAAAAAGAAAGGAGCTACTGTTCACATTTTAGAAAAGAATAAAACATTTGATAAATCGCAATTTCAACTTTAAAAGATGATAGCTTTTGACTCGGGTATTGAAACGACTATATTATTATATGAAACCGAAGCTCTTAGCGATTCACACAATATGAGATGGCCTTAAATTTGGAATATCATTTTTGTACCTAAAATTCACCATTTACATCATTTATTGAGGGTTTTTAG
The DNA here is from genome assembly GCA_037013495.1 of Hippophae tibetana. Classification (NCBI taxonomy): domain Eukaryota; kingdom Viridiplantae; phylum Streptophyta; class Magnoliopsida; order Rosales; family Elaeagnaceae; genus Hippophae; species Hippophae tibetana. The sequence goes on from CM072810.1 coordinate 49,259,443, forward strand.
TTTTTTCCCACCATTTCCGTTGTACTTACTTTCGATTTTATTCAAAAGATCCGTAAAGGGGTTATTGGTGCAAAGAAAGGGTTCTTTATTTATATGTTCAATCCATATATATTCTTCCAAAAAAATGAGCAAAGAAAAAGGAAAAGGCTATTGTTCCCATTTAAAAAAGGAACAAAACATTTGATAAATCGGAGTTCCAACTTTGAACGACGATAAACTTTTACATGCATATCGAGACAACTATTATAATATATGAAATTGAAGATCGTACCGATTCAAACCATCTGATTTTGCCCCATAGAGGAAGCACATATTTGTACGCAAATTCCATCGTTTACATCATTTACCGAGGGTTTTAAGTGTTTGTCTCACCATTTCCGTTGTACTTACTTTCTATTATATTGAAAAGAGCGGTAAAGGAGATATTTGTTCAAACAAATTGTTCTTTATTTATGCGTTAAATCAATATATATTCTTCCAAAAAAAATATGAGAAAAGTGAAAGGAAAAGGCTATTGTTACCATTTTAAAAAGGAACAAAATATTTGATAAATCGGAGTTCCAACATTAAAGGACGATAAATTTTTACTCTGTTATCGAAACAACTATTATAATATATAAAAATGAAGCCAGTACCAATTCGAACAGTCTTATTTGGCTCCAAAAAAGAACCACATTTTTGTACGCAAATTCCATCGTTTACATCATTTACCGAGGGTTTTAAGTGTTTGTCTCACAATTTCCGTTGTACTTACTTTCTATTTTATTCAAAAGATCCGTAAAGGAGATATTGGTGCAAACAAAGGGTTCTATATTTATATGTTCAATCCATATATATTCTTCCAAAAAAAATGAGTAAATAAAAAGGAAAAGGCTATTGTTCCCATTTAAAAAAGGAACAAAACATTTGATAAATCGGAGTTGCAACTTTGAACGACGATAAACTTTTACATGCATATCGAGACAACTATTATAATATATTAAATTGAAGATCGTATCGATTCAAACCATCTGATTTGGCCCCATAGAGGAAGCACATATTTGTACGCAAATTCCATCGTTTACATCATTTACCGAGGGTTTTAAGTGTTTGTCTCACCATTTCCGTTCTACTTACTTTCTATTATATTGAAAAGAGCGGTAGAGGAGATATTTGTTCAAACAAATTGTTCTTTATTTATGTGTTAAATCAATATATATTCTTCCAAAACAAATAAGAGAAAAGTGAAAGGAAAAGGCTATTGTTCCCATGTTAAAAAGGAAGAAAACATTTGATAAATCGGAGCTCCAACATTAAAGGACGATAATTTTTTACTCTGTTATCGAAACAACTATTATAATATATCAAAATGAAGCCGGTACCGATTCAAACAGTCATATTTGGCCCCAAAAAAGAACCACATTTTTGTACGCAAATTCCATCGTTTATATCATTTACCGAGGGTTTTAAGTGTTTGTCTCACAATTTCCGTTGTACTTACTTTCTATTTTATTCCAAAGACCGTAAAGGAAATTTTGGTGCAAACAAAGGGTTCTTTATTTATGCATTCAATCAATATCTATGCTTCCAAAGAACAAATAAGGGAAGAGAAAAAGAAAGGAGCTACTTTTCACATTTTAAAAAAGAATAAAACATTTGATAAATCGCTATTTCAACTTTTAAATAAGATAAATTTTGACTCGGGTATTGAAACGACTATATTATTATATGAAACCAAAGCTCTTAGCGATTCACACCATATGAGATGGCCTCAAATCTGGAATATCATTTTTGTACCTAAATTTCATCATTTACATCATTTATTGAGGGTTTGGAGTTTTTTGCCCACCATTTCCGTTGTACTTACTTCCGATTTTATTCAAAAGAGCCGTAAAGGAGATATTGGTGCAAACAAAGGGTTCTTTATTTATGTGTTCAATACATATATATTCTTCTAAAAAAACGAGTAAAGAAAAAGGAAAAGGCTACTGTTCCCATCTAAAAAAGGAACAAAACATTTGATAAATCGGAGTTCCAACATTAAACGATGATAAAATTTTACATGCATATCGAGACAACTATTTTAATAAATCAAAATGAAGGCCGTGCCGATTCAAAAAATCTGATGTGGCCCCTCAAAAGAACCACATTTTTGTACCCAAATTCTATCGTTTACATCATTTACCCAGGGTTTTAAGTGTTTGTCTCACCATTTCCATTGTACTTACTTGCTATTATATTGAAAAGAGTCGTAAAGGAGATATTTGTTCAAACAAATTTTTCTTTATTTATGTGTTAAATCAATATATATTCTTCCAAAAAAATATGAGAAAAGTTAAAGGAAATGGCTATTGTTCCCATTTTAAAAAGGAACAAAACATTTGATAAATCGGAGTTCCAACTTTAAAGGACGATAAATTTTTACTCTGTTATCGAAACAACTATTATAATATATCAAATTGAAGCCTGTACCGATTCAAACAATCTGATTTGGCCCCACAAAGGAACCACATTTTTGTACGCAAATTCCATCGTTAACATCATTTACCGAGGGTTTTAAGTGTTTGTCTCACTATTTCCGTTGTACTTACTTTCTATTTTATTAAAAAGAGCCGTAAAGGAGATTTTGGTCCAAACAAAGGGTTCTTTATTTATACATTCACTCAATATCTATGCTTCCAAAAAACAAATAAGGGAAGAGAAAAAGAAAGGAGCTACTATTCACATTTTAGAAAAGAATAAAACATTTGATAAATCGCAATTTCAACTTTAAAAGATGATAGCTTTTGACTCGGGTATTGAAACGACAATATTATTATATGAAACCGAAGCTCTTAGCGATTCACACAATATGAGATGGCCTTAAATTTGGAATATCATTTTTGTACCTAAAATTCACCATTTACATCATTTATTGAGGGTTTTTAATTTTTTCCCACCATTTCCGTTGTACTTACTTTCGATTTTATTCAAAAGATCCGTAAAGGGGTTATTGGTGCAAAGAAAGGGTTCTTTATTTATATGTTCAATCCATATATATTCTTCCAAAAAATGAGCAAAGAAAAAGGAAAAGGCTATTGTTCCCATTTAAAAAAGGAACAAAACATTTGATAAATCGGAGTTCCAACTTTGAACGACGATAAACTTTTACATGCATATCGAGACAACTATTATAATATATGAAATTGAAGATCGTACCGATTCAAACCATCTGATTTTGCCCCATAGAGGAAGCACATATTTGTACGCAAATTCCATCGTTTACATCATTTACCGAGGGTTTTAAGTGTTTGTCTCACCATTTCCGTTGAACTTACTTTCTATTATATTGAAAAGAGCGGTAAAGGAGATATTTGTTCAAACAAATTGTTCTTTATTTATGCGTTAAATCAATATATATTCTTCCAAAAAAAATATGAGAAAAGTGAAAGGAAAAGGCTATTGTTCCCATTTTAAAAAGGAACAAAACATTTGATAAATCAGAGTTCCAACATTAAAGGACGATAAATTTTTACTCTGTTATCGAAACAACTATTATAATATATAAAAATGAAGCTAGTACCAATTCGAACAGTCTTATTTGGCTCCAAAAAAGAACCACATTTTTGTACGCAAATTCCATCGTTTACATCATTTACCGAGGGTTTTAAGTGTTTGTCTCACAATTTCCGTTGTACTTACTTTCTATTTTATTCAAAAGATCCGTAAAGGAGATATTGGTGCAAACAAAGGGTTCTATATTTATATGTTCAATCCATATATATTCTTCCAAAAAAAATGAATAAATAAAAAGGAAAAGGCTATTGTTCCCATTTAAAAAAGGAACAAAACATTTGGTAAATCGGAGTTCCAACTTTGAACGACGATAAACTTTTACATGCATATCGAGACAACTATTATAATATATTAAATTGAAGATCGTATCGATTCAAACCATCTGATTTGGCCCCATAGAGGAAGCACATATTTGTACGCAAATTCCATCGTTTACATCATTTACCGAGGGTTTTAAGTGTTTATCTCACCATTTCCGTTCTACTTACTTTCTATTATATTGAAAAGAGCGGTAAAGGAGATATTTGTTCAAACAAATTGTTCTTTATTTATGTGTTAAATCAATATATATTCTTCCAAAACAAATAAGAGAAAAGTGAAAGGAAAAGGCTATTGTTCCCATGTTAAAAAGGAAGAAAACATTTGATAAATCGGAGCTCCAACATTAAAGGACGATAATTTTTTACTCTGTTATCGAAACAACTATTATAATATATCAAAATGAAGCCGGTACCGATTCAAACAGTCATATTTGGCCCCAAAAAAGAACCACATTTTTGTACGCAAATTCCATCGTTTATATCATTTACCGAGGGTTTTAAGTGTTTGTCTCACAATTTCCGTTGTACTTACTTTCTATTTTATTCCAAAGACCGTAAAGGAAATTTTGGTGCAAATAAAGGGTTTTTTATTTATGCGTTCAATCAATATCTATGCTTCCAAAGAACAAATAAGGGAAGAGAAAAAGAAAGGAGCTACTTTTCACATTTTAAAAAAGAATAAAACATTTGATAAATCGCTATTTCAAATTTAAAATAAGATAACTTTTGACTCGGGTATTGAAACGACTATATTATTATATGAAACCGAAGCTCTGAGCGATTCACACCATATGAGATGGCCTCAAATCTGGGATATCATTTTTGTACCTAAATTTCATCATTTACATCATTTATTGAGGGTTTGGAGTTTTTGGCCCACCATTTCCGTTGTACTTACTTCCGATTTTATTCAAAAGGGTCGTAAAGGAGATATTGGTGCAAACAAAGGGTTCTTTATTTAGGTGTTCAATACATATATATTCTTCCAAAAAAATGAGTAAAGAAAAAGGAAAAGGCTACTGTTCCCATTTAAAAAAGGAACAAAACATTTGATAAATCGGAGTTCCAACATTAAACGATGATAAACTTTTACATGCATATCGAGACAACTATTTTAATAAATCAAAATGAAGGCCGTACCGATTCAAAAAATCTGATGTGGCCCCACAAAAGAACCACATTTTTGTACCCAAATTCCATCGTTTACATCATTTACCCAGGGTTTTAAGTGTTTGTCTCACCATTTCCGTTGTACTTACTTGCTATTATATTGAAAAGAGTCGTAAAGGAGATATTTGTTCAAACAAATTTTTCTTTATTTATGTGTTAAATCAATATATATTCTTCCAAAAAAATATGAGAAAAGTTAAAGGAAATGGCTATTGTTCCCATTTTAAAAAGGAACAAAACATTTGATAAATCGGAGTTCCAACTTTAAAGAACGATAAATTTTTACTCTATTATCGAAACAACTATTATAATATATCAAATTGAAGCCTGTACCGATTCAAACAATCTGATTTGGCCCCACAAAGGAACCACATTTTTGTACGCAAATTCCATCGTTAACATCATTTACCGAGGGTTTTAAGTGTTTGTCTCACTATTTCCGTTGTACTTACTTTCTATTTTATTAAAAAGAGCCGTAAAGGAGATTTTGGTCAAAACAAAGGGTTCTTTATTTATACATTCACTCAATATCTATGCTTCCAAAAAACAAATAAGGGAAGAGAAAAAGAAAGGAGCTACTGTTCACATTTTAGAAAAGAATAAAACATTTGATAAATCGCAATTTCAACTTTAAAAGATGATAGCTTTTGACTCGGGTATTGAAACGACTATATTATTATATGAAACCGAAGCTCTTAGCGATTCACACAATATGAGATGGCCTTAAATTTGGAATATCATTTTTGTACCTAAAATTCACCATTTACATCATTTATTGAGGGTTTTTAGTTTTTTCCCACCATTTCCGTTGTACTTACTTTCGATTTTATTCAAAAGATCCGTAAAGGAGATATTGGTGCAAAGAAAGGGTTCTTTATTTATATGTTCAATCCATATATATTCTTCCAAAAAAATGAGCAAAGAAAAAGGAAAAGGCTATTGTTCCCATTTAAAAAAGGAACAAAACATTTGATAAATCGGAGTTCCAACTTTGAACGACGATAAACTTTTACATGCATATCGAGACAACTATTATAATATATGAAATTGAAGATCGTACCGATTCAAACCATCTGATTTTTCCCCATAGAGGAAGCACATATTTGTACGCAAATTCCATCGTTTACATCATTTACCGAGGGTTTTAAGTGTTTGTCTCACCATTTCCGTTCTACTTACTTTCTATTATATTGAAAAGAGCGGTAAAGGAGATATTTGTTCAAACAAATTGTTCTTTATTTATGTGTTAAATCAATATATATTCTTCCAAAACAAATAAGAGAAAAGTGAAAGGAAAAGGCTATTGTTCCCATTTTAAAAAGGAAGAAAACATTTGATAAATCGGAGCTCCAACATTAAAGGACGATAATTTTTTACTCTGTTATCGAAACAACTATTATAATATATCAAAATGAAGCCGGTACCGAATCAAACAATCTGATTTGGCCCCAAAAAAGAACCACATTTTTGTACGCAAATTCCATCGTTTATATCATTTACCGAGGGTTTTAAGTGTTTGTCTCACAATTTCCGTTGTACTTACTTTCTATTTTATTCCAAAGACCGTAAAGGAAATTTTGGTGCAAATAAAGGGTTTTTTATTTATGCGTTCAATCAATATCTATGCTTCCAAAGAACAAATAAGGGAAGAGAAAAAGAAAGGAGCTACTTTTCACATTTTAAAAAAGAATAAAACATTTGATAAATCGCTATTTCAAATTTAAAATAAGATAACTTTTGACTCGGGGATTGAAACGACTATATTATTATATGAAACCGAAGCTCTTAGCGATTCACACCATATGAGATGGCCTCAAATCTGGAATATCATTTTTGTACCTAAATTTCATCATTTACATCATTTATTGAGGGTTTGGAGTTTTTGGCCCACCATTTCCGTTGTACTTACTTCCGATTTTATTCAAAAGAGCCGTAAAAAAGAAATTGGTGCAAACAAAGGGTTCTTTATTTATGTGTTCAGTACATATATATTCTTCCAAAAAAATGAGTAAAGAAAAAGGAAAAGGCTACTGTTCCCATTTAAAAAAGGAACAAAACATTTGATAAATCGGAGTTCCAACATTAAACGATGATAAACTTTTATATGCATATCGAGACAACTATTTTAATAAATCAAAATGAAGGCCGTACCGATTCAAAAAATCTGATGTGGCCCCACAAAAGAACCACATTTTTGTACCCAAATTCCATCGTTTACATCATTTACCTAGGGTTTTAAGTGTTTGTCTCACCATTTCCGTGGTACTTACTTGCTATTATATTGAAAAGATTCGTAAAGGAGATATTTGTTCAAACAAATTTTTCTTTATTTATGTGTTAAATCAATATATATTCTTCCAAAAAAATATGAGAAAAGTTAAACGAAATGGCTATTGTTCCCATTTTAAAAAGGAACAAAACATTTGATAAATCGGAGTTCCAACTTTAAAGGACGATAAATTTTTACTCTGTTATCGAAACAACTATTATAATATATCAAATTGAAGCCCGTACTGATTCAAACAATCTGATTTGGCCCCACAAAGGAACCACATTTTTGTACGCAAATTCCATCATTAACATCATTTACCGAGGGTTTTAAGTGTTTGTCTCACTATTTCCGTTGTACTTACTTTCTATTTTATTCAAAAGAACGTAAAGGAAATTTTGGTGCAAACAAAGCGTTCTTTATTTATGCGTTCAATCAATAACTATGCTTCCAAAGAACAAATAAGGGAAGAGAAATAGAACTGAGTTACTGTTCACATTTTAAAAAAGAATAAAACATTTGATAAATCGCTATTTCAACTTTAAAAGATGATAGCTTTTGACTCGGGTATTGAAACGACTATATTATTATATGAAATCGAAGCTCTTAGCGATTCACACCATATGAGATGGCCTCAAATCTGGAATATCATTTTTGTACCTAAATTTCATCATTTACATCATTTATTGAGGGTTTGGAGTTTTTTGCCCACCATTTCCGTTGTACTTACTTCTGATTTTATTGAAAAGAGCCGTAAAGGAGATATTGGTGCAAACAAAGGGTTCTTTATTTATGTGTTCAATACATATATATTCTTCCAAAAAAAATGAGTAAAGAAAAAGGAAAAGGCTACTGTTCCCATTTAAAAAAGGAACAAAACATTTGATAAATCGGAGTTCCAACATTAAACGATGATAAACTTTTACATGCATATCGAGACAACTATTTTAATAAATCAAAATGAAACCCGTACCGATTCAAAAAATCTGATGTGGCCCCACAAAAGAACCACATTTTTGTACCCAAATTCCATCGTTTACATCATTTACCCAGGGTTTTAAGTGTTTGTCTCACCATTACCGTTGTACTTACTTGCTATTATATTGAAAAGAGTCGTAAAGGAGATATATGTTCAAACAAATTTTTCTTTATTTATGTGTTAAATCAATATATATTCTTCCAAAAAAATATGAGAAAAGTTAAAGGAAATGGCTATTGTTCCCATTTTAAAAAGGAACAAAACATTTGATAAATCGGAGTTCCAACTTTAAAGGACGATAAATTTTTACTCTGTTATCGAAACAACTATTATAATATATCAAATTGAAGCCTGTACCGATTCAAACAATCTGATTTGGCCCTACAAAGGAACCACATTTTTGTACGCAAATTCCATCGTTAACATCATTTACCGAGGGTTTTAAGTGTTTGTCTCACTATTTCCGTTGTACTTACTTTCTATTTTATTAAAAAGAGCCGTAAAGGAGATTTTGGTCAAAACAAAGGGTTCTTTATTTATACATTCAATCAATATCTATGCTTCCAAAAAACAAATAAGGGAAGAGAAAAAGAAAGGAGCTACTGTTCACATTTTAGAAAAGAATAAAACATTTGATAAATCGCAATTTCAACTTTAAAAGATGATAGCTTTTGACTCGGGTATTGAAACGACTATATTATTATATGAAACCGAAGCTCTTAGCGATTCACACAATATGAGATGGCCTTAAATTTGGAATATCATTTTTGTACCTAAAATTCACCATTTACATCATTTATTGAGGGTTTTTAGTTTTTTCCCACCATTTCCGTTGTACTTACTTTCGATTTTATTCAAAAGATCCGTAAAGGAGATATTGGTGGAAACAAAGGGTTCTTTATTTATATGTTCAATCCATATATATTCTTCCAAAAAAATGAGCAAAGAAAAAGGAAAAGGCTATTGTTCCCATTTAAAAAAGGAACAAAACATTTGATAAATCGGAGTTCCAACTTGGAACGACGATAAACTTTTACATGCATATCGAGACAACTATTATAATATATGAAATTGAAGATCGTACCGATTCAAACCATCTGATTTGTCCCCATAGAGGAAGCACATATTTGTACGCTAATTCCATCGTTTACATCATTTACCGAGGGTTTTAAGTGTTTGTCTCACCATTTCCGTTGTACTTACTTTCTATTATATTGAAAAGAGCGGTAAAGGAGATATTTGTTCAAAAAAATTGTTCTTTATTTATGCGTTAAATCAATATATATTCTTCCAAAAAAAATATGAGAAAAGTGAAAGGAAAAGGCTATTGTTCCCATTTTAAAAAGGAACAAAACATTTGATAAATCGGAGTTCCAACTTTGAACGACGATAAACTTTTACATGCATATCGACACAACTATTATAATATATGAAATTGAAGATCGTACCGATTCAAACCATCTGATTTGGCCCCATAGAGGAAGCACATATTTGTACGCAAATTCCATCGTTTACATCATTTACCGAGGGTTTTAAGTGTTTGTCTCACAATTTCCGTTGTACTTACTTTCTATTTTATTCAAAAGATCCGTAAAGGAGATATTGGTGCAAACAAAGGGTTCTCTATTTATATGTTCAATCCATATATATTCTTCCAAAAAAATGAGTAAATAAAAAGGAAAAGGCTATTGTTCCCATTTAAAAAGGGAACAAAACATTTGATAAATCGGAGTTCCAACTTTGAACGACGATAAACTTTTACATGCATATCGAGACAACTATTATAATATATGAAATTGAAGATCGTACCGATTCAAACCATCTGATTTGGCCCCATAGAGGAAGCACATATTTGTACGCAAATTCCATCGTTTACATCATATACCGAGGGTTTTAAGTGTTTGTCTCACCATTTCCGTTGTACTTACTTTCTATTATATAGAAAAGAGCGGTAAAGGAGATATTTGTTCAAACAAATTGTTCTTTATTTATGTGTTAAATCAATATATATTCTTCCAAAAAAATATGAGAAAAGTTAAACGAAATGGCTATTGTTCCCATTTTAAAAAGGAACAAAACATTTGATAAATCGGAGCTCCAACATTAAAGGACGATAAATTTTTACTCTGTTATCGAAATAACTATTATAATATATCAAATTGAAGCCCGTACTGATTCAAACAGTCTGATTTGACCCCACAAAGGAACCACATTTTTGTACGCAAATTCCATCATTAACATCATTTACCGAGGGTTTTAAGTGTTTGTCTCACTATTTCCGTTGTACTTACTTTCTATTTTATTCAAAAGAACGTAAAGGAAATTTTGGTGCAAACAAAGGGTTCTTTATTTATGCGTTCAATCAATAACTATGCTTCCAAAGAACAAATAAGGGAAGAGAAATAGAACGGAGTTACTGTTCACATTTTAAAAAAGAATAAAACATTTGATAAATCGCTATTTCAACTTTAAAAGATGATAGCTTTTGACTCGGGTATTGAAACGACTATATTATTATATGAAATCGAAGCTCTTAGCGATTCACACCATATGAGATGGCCTCAAATCTGGAATATCATTTTTGTACCTAAATTTCATCATTTACATCATTTATTGAGGGTTTGGAGTTTTTTGCCCACCATTTCCGTTGTACTTACTTCTGATTTTATTGAAAAGAGCCGTAAAGGAGATATTGGTGCAAACAAAGGGTTCTTTATTTATATGTTCAATACATATATATTCTTCCAAAAAAAATGAGTAAAGAAAAAGGAAAAGGCTACTGTTCCCATTTAAAAAAGGAACAAAACATTTGATAAATCGGAGTTCCAACATTAAACGATGATAAACTTTTACATGCATATCGAGACAACTATTTTAATAAATCAAAATGAAACCCGTACCGATTCAAAAAATCTGATGTGGCCCCACAAAAGAACCACATTTTTGTACCCAAATTCCATCGTTTACATCATTTACCCAGGGTTTTAAGTGTTTGTCTCACCATTACCGTTGTACTTACTTGCTATTATATTGAAAAGAGTCGTAAAGGAGATATATGTTCAAACAAATTTTTCTTTATTTATGTGTTAAATCAATATATATTCTTCCAAAAAAATATGAGAAAAGTTAAAGGAAATGGCTATTGTTCCCATTTTAAAAAGGAACAAAACATTTGATAAATCGGAGTTCCAACTTTAAAGGACGATAAATTTTTACTCTGTTATCGAAACAACTATTATAATATATCAAATTGAAGCCTGTACCGATTCAAACAATCTGATTTGGCCCTACAAAGGAACCACATTTTTGTACGCAAATTCCATCGTTAACATCATTTACCGAGGGTTTTAAGTGTTTGTCTCACTATTTCCGTTGTACTTACTTTCTATTTTATTAAAAAGAGCCGTAAAGGAGATTTTGGTCAAAACAAAGGGTTCTTTATTTATACATTCAATCAATATCTATGCTTCCAAAAAACAAATAAGGGAAGAGAAAAAGAAAGGAGCTACTGTTCACATTTTAGAAAAGAATAAAACATTTGATAAATCGCAATTTCAACTTTAAAAGATGATAGCTTTTGACTCGGGTATTGAAACGACTATATTATTATATGAAACCGAAGCTCTTAGCGATTCACACAATATGAGATGGCCTTAAATTTGGAATATCATTTTTGTACCTAAAATTCACCATTTACATCATTTATTGAGGGTTTTTAGTTTTTTCCCACCATTTCCGTTGTACTTACTTTCGATTTTATTCAAAAGATCCGTAAAGGAGATATTGGTGGAAACAAAGGGTTCTTTATTTATATGTTCAATCCATATATATTCTTCCAAAAAAATGAGCAAAGAAAAAGGAAAAGGCTATTGTTCCCATTTAAAAAAGGAACAAAACATTTGATAAATCGGAGTTCCAACTTGGAACGACGATAAACTTTTACATGCATATCGAGACAACTATTATAATATATGAAATTTAAGATCGTACCGATTCAAACCATCTGATTTGGACCCATAGAGGAAGCACATATTTGTACGCAAATTACATCGTTTACATCATTTACCGAGGGTTTTAAGTGTTTGTTTCACCATTTCCGTTGTACTTACTTTCTATTATATTGAAAAGAGCGGTAAAGGAGATATTTGTTCAAACAAATTGTTCTTTATTTATGTGTCAAATCAATATATATTCTTCCAAAACAAATATGAGAAAAGTGAAAGGAAAAGGCTATTGTTCCCATTTTAAAAAGGAACAAAACATTTGATAAATCGGGGTTCCAACATTAAAGGACGATAAATTTTTACTCTGTTATCGAAACAACTATTATAATATATCAAAATGAAACCCGTACCAATTCAAACAGTTTGATAAGGCCCCAAAAAGGAACCACATTTTTGTACGCAAATTCCATCGTTTATATCATTTACCGAGAGTTTTAAGTGTTTGATGAACGAAAACCGGCATCGCCAATCTTCGCAAATACTTTGGTTTTAATATTTATAAAACTCTCGCAAGTGCACGAATCATTTCGAAGAAAATGATAAGTATACTCCCAAGGTCGATCTAAGGAAGGAATGTATGTGGTTTTTAATTTATTATTCAAACTTTTAAAAACGAAATTAAATCCTAAACATCCTGTCACGATAGTTTGGTTTTTGTGTTCCTAATCTAATAACATAAAATAAACATATATACAGATTAATTAAATATAATCTAATAACATAAAATAAACATAGATACAAATTCAATAAATAATTATCTAAAAATAAACATATATACAGATTCAATAAATATTCATGCAAATTTTTATCATTTATATTAGCGGAGTATTTATGGATATAATAACTAAATTAATTATGCTTGCTCATATTAACTAGGTTATTAAAGATATAAATTGATATTTTATTGATTCTCTCTTTTTTATATAAATACCACCTTTGGTGGGGTTAGATATTCTTTGTTAACTAAACAAATCAATTAACACCTATGGGTGGGGTTGATAACTAATATGCTTAATTAAATTAATTCCTTTTTCTAAGAGATTGAAAATGAACCATTTAAATGCCACCTTTGGTGGGGTTAGACAATTTAAACATTATTCAAGGTGTCCAAATTAAACATAAGAATTTAATTATCCGAGTACTAAGTTTCAAGTTTTAAAACCACAATTGAAAACATGTTGTCAATATATTTTCACATAATAATTCTTATAAAAACTTTCGAAATAGAGTTTCACTCTAACTACCGGGCGATTGTACCAACAAATAAAAGAGCACTACTCTAAATTAGACCGGATAACTAAACCTTAAAATCTAATTTTCAGGTTTAAGTTTGTAATGAAAAATAATATATTTCTCTCTAACATTCTTAATATAAAATCTTGAATAAAAACAAAATCAATTCATTTTAGAGATTTTTACCTATTTAATATTTCGCAAGCATAACAACGTCATTATTACATCATATTTACTAAACAGCCAGCATAGTTAAATTTAACCACAGACAAGTTGAATATAACATGTAAGAATAAAGCATAAAAATAACTGTAAAGAAAATAAAATCCTTACAGAACTTTCACGCTATTCCCGTAGCTGGAAAACCTCCGAGCGGAATTTGCACTTCCATATATTGAATCAAAAATCTAAATTATTACAAAAACATTACAAGTTCCTCTCAAAAAGAGAAGAACTCTAAACCTAAGAGAATTGAACTAAAAACTAAGAGAAAAACTAAGAAAAGCTTAGAAACTAAGAAAGAAACTAAGAGAAACTAAAAACTAAGAAATGAGAGAAAGAAAGAAGAGAGAAGTGAGTTTTGAAGGTGTGTTTTGAAGTGAAGGGAAGGGGGGTATTTATAGGTGAGGATGGAGAGAAAAAATGAGTAAAAAAATGTTAAAAAAATATTAAAAAATGTAAAAACGCGTATTGGAATTGTTGATGTCATCAATGACGTCAGCATGACGTCACAGGGGCTGCTGCACGTGAAAAATGAGGCGAAAACGCGTTCGGCGCGCGGTGGGGCTGCTGCTGGGCGCGCGCGGCATGGGGCGCTGGGGCACTGGGCTACGCGCACGGCTGGGCTGCGGCGCGCGATTTCCGTCTTTTTGACATTTTTGACCTTTTCGATCCATTTCGTCCGATTTTTCCATGTTTGTTGACCTTTTCTCACTTATTTATTGATATATTTGTGATGTATTGCTTCAAGTATTCCTCTTTGAGTCTTTAAATTGCGTTTTTAAGCCAAAATTCCTGAAAAACAATAAAAATACCCGTGATTCCGAAAAAGACAAATTTATATAAATATATGATAAAACATATAAATATATATATTTTTAATCAATTAATGTACATAAAATCATGGTTATTTTAGTGCTTTTTGAGCACTCATCACAACCCCCAACCAGCTTCTTGCTAGTCTCTTAGCAAGAGAAGCGATAAAAGCTAAAAATTAAACTATCCTAAATCACTTTCGTGGATTGAAACGGTTGCATTTAGCTTATGCAACAAGCCGTTAAACCCCTAGGTTGCCCTAGTGGACGAGTTTGAGTCTCGTGAGGGTTTTTAGTAATGATACCCACAAACATTGAACTAAATGTAAAAATAAAAACAATCAAAACAAAAATTAAAATTACAACTCAATCAAAAATTAATTTAAGAATAAAAGAAAACAACATATCACAAAAATATCTCATACTTTTTAATCTCCTTTAAGATCATAATTAAAATCTCAAGCATAAGTTATTTTAATCTCTTTTAAACAATCATGATTTTATTACAATAATTAGTCGAAAATCATTTTCATATTTCATTTCAAAAATGTATCAATTTAATTTTACCCAATTACAGTGTCATGAATTAGAATTCGCTTCGACTCTATTCCTCACAAGTCAATACTCTCAAAGCACTGAATCCTATGGGTTCAAACACTCATACTAATTTATATGCGAAAGAGTTGATGTATAGAAATGAACTAATATGTTCGCATATGTATAAAGAATAAAGGCTCAAAGTGTTATTTTAACATTGATCTCATGAAAAGAATCGAATGTATAAATTATAAAGATATCATATATAAAAATTATTTTCATGCATAAATCAAACTCATTAAGAAAGAATTTCAAGATATATGCTTTTTATAAATGAAGAAATTGCAATGACTTTTTAGGGAATTACTTCCTATATCTTTCTTTTGTATTTAACCTTTACTCACAACTTTGTTGGCAATGTGGGTCATAGTATGTAGATGATACTATTTTTGTTTATCTCTCTATACATTTTATATATATATATATATATATATATATATTTTTTTTAATATATGTATTTTTAAGAGAGTCAACCCATGTACAGATTGTACATTTTTTTGGATTTTGGTGAGTGGTTAATTTTGTGGCTTTTCTGTTTGATCTTGGTTTAGGTAACCCCAGATATGTCTTTTTGTTTTTGTAGCAGTCATGCATGAATGAGATATAAGCATATACTATCCATTTCTACTCAAATCGTTTAATCTAAACAAAAATAATAATCAAAAATATATGATACTCTATTAAGATGAGAAAAAATTTATACATTCAATGCTAATACCTATAGAGATCATCTAAACTTTTGAATAAATAAGAAATGTGTTTGGAGTAGAAAAAATATATATTTCACTCTGAATAAAAGAAATTAGGTTCAAATTATATCTCACAAGGGTAGTCTCCACTAAAAAATTCATAAACACCGATTTTGGGTTTAATATAATTTCCACATTTTATCAAGAAATACTAGTTATGACAAACACTAACTAATTATCAAAAATAATTACAAAATATTTCATGATATGTTTTCAAAAAAAATTAATCTAACAGTACCAAAGACTTAACTATTTACTTAAATTTGATTTAAAGAAATGATAAATTTTTGTGAGATTTTTTTATTTTTATTTTTTTATTAAGCATGGTAACTTTTCACCACCCCCAACCTAGAACTTACATTGTCCTCAATGTAACAACTGCAAATTAAAGATAAAGAGAAAAGAGGAGAAAGATTACCTATTTCTTGAGAATGTGTAAGTAGTAATGAAGAAATGCAGGTGCATCCATCATATTCATCATTAAAGTGTATACAGACAGATCGCTGTGAACTTCTAACATCTCAACAAATATTTTAGTTTTAACAAATTTAAAAATTATTCACATACAAGTAAACTAAAATAAACAATAAAATTAAGTAAATAAAACAAATAACAAAAAAAAAATTACCTAACATGATGGGTTGCCTCCCATCCAGCGCTTAGTTTAACGTCTTAGCACGTATCTTTTTGGTGCTAAGGATTACTCAGCTAAATGCAATCTATTTCAGCAATGTTGTTTGGTTCTTCTAAATAAGGCTTGACACGATGGCCATTAACTTTGAACGTTTTTTGTGTCTTGGAGTCCAATAGTTCTACCACTCCATGTTCAAATACCTGAACTATTGTGAATGGTCCATCCCATCTTGATCTCAGCTTTCCTGGAAACAATCTCAAACGAGAGTTAAATAAAAGAACTTTCATTCCAGGGTGAAAAGTTTTAGGAACTAGCCTCTTGTCATGATAGCGCTTAGTATGCTCTTTGTATAACTTGGCATTCTCATAAGCTTCATTCCTAATTTCTTCCAACTCATGAAGCTGGAGTACTCGTTTTTCACCTGCTTTATCTAAATCCATGTTTAGCTCTTTAATTGCCCAATAAGCCTTGTGTTCAAGTTCAACTGGAAGGTGGCACGCTTTCCCAAAGATTAACCGGTAAGGGCTCATCCCAATAAGTGTTTTGTAAGCGGTGCGGTATGCCCATAAGGCATCATTTAGCTTAAATGCCCAATCCTTCCTTGAGGGACGCACTGTGCGTTCCAATATTCCCTTAATTTGCCTATTACTTACTTCCACTAAACCGGAAGTTTGAGGATGATATGGAGTAGCTACCTTATGTGTGATGTTGTACTTGTTTAGTACTCCATCAAAGAGTTTGTTACAAAAATGGCTACCTCCATCACTTATTATAGCTCTAGGCGTTCCGAACCTACTGAATATGAATTCTTTCAAGAACTTCACAACAACATTAGCATCATTGGTTTTGGTAGGGATAGCTTCTACCCACTTGGACACATAATCCACAGCAACCAAAATGTATTGAAAACCATTAGATGGGGGAAAAGGACCCATAAAGTCAATCCCCCATACATCAAAGAGTTCAACAACTAAATTAGATGTCAAAGGCATTTCATCTCTTTTGCTTATGTTTCCTGTTCTTTGACATCTATCACATTGTGCACAAAACATATGAGCATCTTTAAAAAGAGTGGGCCAAAAGAATCCAGACTGTAATATCTTACGGGCTGTCTTTTCACCTCCAAAATGACCCCCACAATGAAGTTCATGACAAAAAGTCAGAATGCTCTTATGTTCTTCTTCAGGTACACATCTCCGGATGACTTGATCTTGACCAATTTTGTATAAATAAGGGTCATCCCAGAAATAGTCCTTAATAGTTTTAAAAAACCTTTTCTTGTCCTGATATGAAGTGTTAGGTCGCAAAACACCAGTGGCAAGATAGTTTACAATATCAGCATACCATGGGTTTGGACCTATGAAAAATAACTGTTCATCAGGAAAGGTTTCAACTATATCGTCATTACTCTCATCTTTAAGAGAATTGAAGTCAGAAATCAACCTAGACAAATGGTCAGCTACTAAGTTTTCATTGCCTTTCTTATCCTTGATTTCTAGGTCAAATTCTTGTAAGAGTAAGACCCACCTGATTAATCTTGGCTTGGCATTTGGTTTACTTAATAGGTATCTTAAAGCAGCATGATCAGAATGCACAATCACTTTAGATCCTACTAAATAAGACCGAAATTTGTCTAAAGAGAATACTATAGCCAAGAATTCCTTTTCAGTGGTGGTGTAATTCATCTGGGCATCATTGAGTGTTTTGCTAGCATAGTAGATGACATGTAAACGCTTATCCACTCTTTGTCCCAGAACTGCTCCTATTACATAATCAGAAGCGTCACACATTATTTCAAAGGGTAAAGACCAGTTTGGTGCCATTATAACAGGGGTAGATGTGAGTTTATCTTTCAAGGTATTAAAGGAAGTAAGGCAGTCATTGTTGAAATCAAAATCAGCATCTTTGGATAGCAAGTTACATAATGGACGACTTATTTTAGAGAAATCTTTAATAAATCGTCTGTAGAATCCTGCATGTCCCAAGAAGCTTCTTATCCCCTTCACAGATGTAGGGGGAGGTAGTTTGGATATCAATTCAACTTTTGCCTTATCAACTTCAATACCCTTGTTTGAAATTATATGTCCTAAAACTATCCCTTGTTGAACCATAAAATGACTTTTCTCCCAACTAAGGGTTAGATTGCATTCAATGCATCTTTCTAAAACCAAAGTCAATTTATGTAAGCAATCATCAAATGAGTTCCCAAAGACAGAGAAATCGTCCATGAAAATCTCAATGAATTTCTCCACCATGTCCGAGAAAATGGATATCATGCATCTCTGGAACGTGGCAGGGGCATTGCATAACCCAAATGGCATTCTGCGAAAAGCAAATGTCCCAAAAGGACATGTAAATGTGGTCTTTTTCTGATCTTCTGGTGCTATGGGTACTTGATAATATCCAGACAGTCCATCCAAAAAACAGTAAAATTCGTGCCCAGCTAATCTTTCCAACATTTGATCAATGAATGGAAGAGGAAAGTGATCATTTTTCGTATATAAATTTAGTTTCCTAAAATCTATACACATTCTCCATCCAGTGATTATTCTAGTGGGCCGTAATTCACTTTTGTCATTTTTAACAACTGTTATCCCAGATTTCTTTGGTACCACATGCACTGGACTAACCCACTTACTATCCGCAATAGGATAGATAATCCCTTCTTCTAATAATTTAAGAATTTCTTTTTTAACTACCTCTTGCATGTTTGGGTTTAGTCTTCTTTGGGCCTCTCGTACAGGTTTAGCACCATCCTCCAAGTTGATCTTGTGCATACACATTGTTGGACTAATGCCTCTTATATCCTCTATACTCCAACCTATAGATTTCTTAAACTGTTTAAGCACTTTGATGAGTTCCTTTTCTTGTGGTTTGGTCAAGGTTGAAGAAATTATCACTGGATAAGTTTCTCCCTCTCCCAAAAACACATATTTTAAGTGCTTAGGTAAGACTTTGAGTTCAAGTTCAGGTGGATTGGCCTCTTTACTAGATGAAGAACTGGGTAGATTTAAAAGTGTACTAGATTTGGTCATCACTTCATTATTGTCTAGTTGTTCAAGGTACCCCTTAATTTCTTCATCTAAATCTTCTTCAACCTTTTCAAGTGTAAGAACGGTTTCAAGCTTGTCTTCTATTCTGGTTCGGAAAAAGGTGTTTTGGACAAGATTATCCAAAGGATCAACATCGAATATTTCATCGATGGCAGAAATAGAAGGGAAAGGTGAAGAATCAAAAACTTTAAAATGAACAGTCTCTCATAAGACTGTCATTGTCAAATTTCCATCTTGGACATCAATAATAGTCTTAGTAGTTGCCATAAATGGTCTACCAAGCAATATTGTGTGCTCTCTGTCCAATGCTGGATTTTCTTGCATATCAAGAACCACAAAGTCAACAGGTATTATCAGTTTGTCTACCTGTACCAAAACATCCTCAACTATTCCCTCTGGATATTTAAGAGATCTATCTGCAAGTTGAAGGGACATAGTTGTGGGTTTTAAATCCCCTAGGTTGAGTTGTAAGAATATAGAGTAGGGCATCAAATTTATACTAGCACCTAAATCAAGCATTGCTTTAGCAACCTTCCTATCCCCCATAGTTATGTTTATAATAAAACTTCCAGGGTCTTTCAACTTAGGGGTAGTTTGTGCTGAAGTACAGCGCTAGAAATTTCTAATACTACTACTCGTTCATTCAGTTCATACCTCCTTTTCTTAGTGTTCAACTCTTTGAAAAATTTGGCATATGAGGGCACATTCATGATCACTTCTAATAATGGTAAATTGATATTTACTTTAGAGAGCATATTAAACAGATCATTGAATTGCTTATCTTGTTTGGATTCTTTCAACCGGTGGGGAAAAGGTACTTGTATCTGGTGTGGTTCTGTTGTCTTTTGAATTTTGGGGGTGTCAGATGACCCCCCAATGAGTTTTTCAGAAGGCTTGTTAAGTTTAACACTTGTTTCTCCTTTTTGCGAGATTAGAGTATCGCCTTCTCTGTTACCTGAACTACAAGGTAGATTGTTAGAGATTTCAGGTAAACTGGTATTGACTACCTTACCACTTCGAAGGGTTCTAACATCCTTTGCTTGTTCTGGTTGACTGGGCAACTTTCCTAGTTCTTTCTTTTGCATTTGTTCAGCCAGTTGCCCAACTTTAGATTCAATTCTTTTAACTGAAGCCTCCATGGTGTTCAACCTTTGATTAGTCATCAATTGGTTGTCATGACTAACTTGAATAAAAGCATTCAAGCTATCTTCTAAGGTTGGTTTAAAAGATTGGCTTGGTGGGTAAGGGTGGTTGTTATCCGACCTTAGTGTTGGATATTGGGTGTAGGCTAGGTGATTATAGGTGTTTGGATGATACCTTTGAAAAGATTGGACTTCCTCTATGGCATCGACACTAGAATCACAAGTATTTGAACAATTATGAGTACCATGCCCAATTGAACAACACACTTCACATACCTCTTGATTTGAAATTTGGTGGGAAGTGAGGAATTTCACTTGTTTAGTCAATTCAGCAAGTTGCAAGGTTATCTCATTATCAGAGCTGACTTCATTGACCTTTGCTTTCCTTCTACCACCTCTTTGTTGGGAATTAGAACCCAATAGCTCATAGAGATTATAGGTTTCCTCTGCGGTCTTTTCTCCTACAGCACCTCCAGCAGCATTATCAACCATGTATTGACTCTGTAGTGTCAATCCATCATAAAAGAATTGGTTTTGTAGCTGTAATGGAAAGCTATGATTTTGACATTGAATGAAAAGGAGTTTGAATCGTTCCCAAGCTTCATGAAAGGGCTCTTCATACATTTGAGAAAATGTTGCTATCTTTGTTCTTAGATCAACAGTCTTTTGATGGGAATAGAACCTACCCATAAAAATTTCATAGACTGCCTCCCAAGTTTTAAGAGAACCTGACTGTAGAGTAATGAACCATGACCAAGCTTTATCTTTGAGAGTGTAAGGAAAACACCTCATCCTAAGTTGATCTTCATTAATTGCATGTAGTGGAAAGGTTTGGACGATAGCATAGAATTCTCGAATGAAATGCAAAGGGTCTTCATTAGGGATACCGTAAAAGGAGGGCAATAAAGAATAATGAATCTTTTTCAATTCATAATTCCTTGCAGCCTCTTGTAATTGGATACCGGCCGGAAGTTACATTGCCAATGATTGGCATTGTATATTCTTTCATCTTTTTCCGCCTATCTTCAGCATCTCCCATGGTTGTTTGTAGTTGAAAATGATCCTCCTCCTATTGTGTATCAACATTTTGCTTTTAGTAGATATCTCTAAGAAATATTTATAACTTGATAAAACGTAAAAGCAAAAAGTGCAAGGAACCTAATTTTTTTTTTTATAAATTTAAGCGAATGGACAGAATTTTTGAAACAAACGAATTTTATTTCATCTGAATTTTTATTACACGCAAACTAAAACAAAGGAAAATACAATAATGGGTGACCTCCCATACAGGACTAAAATTTATCGTCTTCTAGTAAGAAGTTGCTTGGAGATTGCAGAATGAAAAACTCAATGTCTCCTCTTCATTGAATTCATTTAAGTTTCAAATTAGTCTTTGCCTTTTTGCAAATGTTCAACTAACTGTTCAACTTGAACTTCCACCTTTTTGATAGAAGCTTCCACAAAGTCCAACCGTTGATTGGTTTTAGATTGATTATCCCTACAGACTTGAATAAAAGAATTCAAGTTGTCCTCCAGGGTTGGTTTATTGGGAATGCTTCTTGGAATAGGTGGGTGGAATTGCTGACCTGCCTGGTTTGAGCCTTGAGTGAAAGGAGGGTTGTTTTTCCTCCAAGAGAAATTTGGATGACTTCTCCACCCAGGATTATAGGTATTTGAGTTGGGATCAAACCTTGGTCTTTGTTGATATGCTCCCAACACATTAACCTGTTCAGGTCCAGTTGTATCTCCTTGATATGGACAGGCTTCAGTACCATGTCCCATGTTGCTGTACAAACCATATTGTTCATTATTGGTGTTGGTTTGTGTAGCGAGAAGGGCAACTTGCTTAGTCAGTTGAACAAGTTGTTGTTGAATTTCATTACTGGAGTCGATTTCATGAACTCCAGCTTTTCTCACTCGGGAGCTTTTCTGTTGGGAATTAGCACCCAACATCTCAAAGAGGTTATACGTCTCTGAGGCAGTTTTTTCTCCTATTGCTCCTCCTGCAGCGTTGTCGACAATGAACTGACATTGTTGTGTAAGTCCATCGTAAAAGAATTGGTTCTGCAACTGCAGGGGAAAGCTATGATGGGGACACTGAGTGAGAAACATCTTGAACCTATCCCAAGCTTCATGGAATGGTTCTCCATCCATCTGAGAGAAAGTAGCAATCTTTCCTCTCAACTCTGATGTTTTTTGGTGGGAATAGAATTTTCCCATGAATTTATTGTAAATGTTACCCCATGTCATCAGAGAACCTGGGGGAAGTGACATCAACCAAGCTTTGGCCTTATCCTTTAGAGTGTAGGGAAAACATCTCATCCTAAGTTGATCCTCGTTTAGAATACCGAGGGGGAATGTTTGGACCATAGCATAGAAATCTCTCATGAAAGAAAGAGAATCTTCATTAGGTAGCCCATAAAAGGAAGGAAGCATAGAAAAATGAATATTTTTAAGGTCATAATTCCGAGCAGCCTCTCCCAACTGGATAACGGCAGTTGCCGTGCCTATTACCGGTCTTGCAAACTCCTTCATCGTGGTTTCCCTAATATGTTGGTTTTCCTCCATTTCTTTTGGTTCTAGTAAAGGATTAAGACTTGGTTCTATGTTTGGCTCAAAAATAGGTTGATGGGTAGAATCCAGTTTTGTTGACACTTGTTTAAATTTATGAAATTTATTTACATATGGTGTAAGGGGGTTTCCTAAGGATCTCCTACCACGCATAGACTATTGTAAACGTAAATTTAAAACTCCTGTCAACAAAATAAAATATTTAGAGAAAATTTACATGTTATTAAATACAAAGCACTAAACAAAACTAGTTAAACCCTAAAAAAAAAAATTGTTTTTTTTTTATATATTTTTTATTTTGTAACATAATTAGTATTAACCAAGAGTGCTCCCAGGAAAGAATGGTGGTGCAAACGGCTCCTTAAATACCATTCTCCTAGCCAGAGCAACGTTCCCAGGAAAGACTAGTGGCACAAAGGCTTCCAAGAACTAGTCTCCTAGACAGAACTCCCTTAGATTTTTACTTTTCATGTTATTTAGTTAATTAGGTATAAATTCAAGTAATGTTTTTTTTTACTATTCATGAACGGTAATTTTATTTTACTATTCACGCTATATTATGTTTTATTAACTTAAAAATTTTGAAATTTAAGTTTTTTGAAATTTTTTTTTTATGAACGGTAATTTTATTTTACTATTCACGCTATATTATTTCTTATTAACTTAAAATTTTTTGAATTTTGAATTTTAAAATTTTTTTTTTATTTTTTTTATTTTTTTTTACTATTCATGAACGGTAAAAAATTTTTATTTCAAATTTCAAATTTCTAAATTATTTTACAATAAAAAAAAATTTATTTTTTATTTTTTATTTTTTTATTTTTTATTTATTATGAATTTTGAAATTTGATTATTGTTAAAATATCACAATTATTTACAGCACAAAAATGTTTTTAAAATTTTGATAAATAATTTAAAAACGCTATTCCTTCCCCGGCAACGGCGCCAAAAACTTGATGAACGAAAACCGGCATCGCCAATCTTCGCAAATACTTTGGTTTTAATATTTATAAAACTCTCGCAAGTGCACGAATCATTTCGAAGAAAATGATAAGTATACTCCCAAGGTCGATCTAAGGAAAGAATGTATGTGGTTTTTAATTTATTATTCAAACTTTTAAAAACGAAATTAAATCCTAAACATCCTGTCACGATAGTTTGGTTTTTGTGTTCCTAATCTAATAACATAAAATAAACATATATACAGATTAATTAAATATAATCTAATACATAAAATAAACATAGATACAAATTCAATAAATAATTATCTAAAAATAAACATATATACAGATTCAATAAATATTCATGCAAATTTTTATCATTTATATTAGCGGAGTATTTATGGATATAATAACTAAATTAATTATGCTTGCTCATATTAACTAGGTTATTAAAGATATAAATTGATATTTTATTGATTCTCTCTTTTTTATATAAATACCACCTTTGGTGGGGTTAGATATTCTTTGTTAACTAAACAAATCAATTAACACCTATGGGTGGGGTTGATAACTAATATGCTTAATTAAATTAATTCCTTTTTCTAAGAGATTGAAAATGAACCATTTAAATGTCACCTTTGGTGGGGTTAGACAATTTAAACATTATTCAAGGTGTCCAAATTAAACATAAGAATTTAATTATCCGAGTACTAACTTTCAAGTTTTAAAACCACAATTGAAAACATGTTGTCAATATATTTTCACATAATAATTCTTATAAAAACTTTCGAAATAGAGTTTCACTCTAACTACCGGGCGATTGTACCAACAAATAAAAGAGCACTACTCTAAATTAGATCGGATAACTAAATCTTAAAATCTAATTTTCAGGTTTAAGTTTGTAATGAAAAATAATATATTTCTCTCTAACATTCTTAATATAAAATCTTGAATAAAAACAAAATCAATTCATTTTAGAGATTTTTACCTATTTAATATTTCGCAAGCATAACAACGTCATTATTACATCATATTTACTAAACAGCCAGCATAGTTAAATTTAACCACAGACAAGTTGAATATAACATGTAAGAATAAAGCATAAAAATAACTGTAAAGAAAATAAAATCCTTACAGAACTTTGACGCTATTCCCGTAGCTGGAAAACCTCCGAGCGGAATTTGCACTTCCATATATTGAATCAAAAATCTAAATTATTACAAAAACATTACAAGTTCCTCTCAAAAAGAGAAGAACTCTAAACCTAAGAGAATTGAACTAAAAACTAAGAGAAAAACTAAGAAAAGCTTAGAAACTAAGAAAGAAACTAAGAGAAACTAAAAACTAAGAAATGAGAGAAAGAAAGAAGAGAGAAGTGAGTTTTGAAGGTGTGTTTTGAAGTGAAGGGAAGGGGGGTATTTATAGGTGAGGATGGAGAGAAAAAATGAGTAAAAAAATGTTAAAAAAATATTAAAAAATGTAAAAACGCGTATTGGAATTGTTGATGTCATCAATGACGTCAGCATGACGTCACAGGGGCTGCTGCACGTGAAAAATGAGGCGAAAACGCGTTGGGCGCGCGGTGGGGCTGCTGCTGGGCGCTGCGCGCAGCTCGGCGCGCGTGAACAGTGCCCGCGCGCTGCGCTGCGCGCAGCTGGGCAGGCCAGCGCGCGGCATGGGGCGCAGGGGCGCGGTGGGGCGCTGGGCTGCGGCGCACGATTTCCGTTTTTTTGACATTTTTGACCTTTTCGACCCATTTCGTCCGATTTTTCCATGTTTGTTGACCTTTTCTCACTTATTTATTGATATATTTGTGATGTATTGCTTCAAGTATTCCTCTTTGAGTCTTTATATTGCGTTTTAAGCCAAAATTCCTGAAAAACAATAAAAATACCCGTGATTCCGAAAAAGACAAATTTATATAAATATATGATAAAACATATAAATATATATATTTTTAATCAATTAATGTACATAAAATCATGGTTATTTTAGTGCTTTTTGAGCACTCATCAGTGTTTGTCTCACAATTTTCGTTGTACTTACTTTCTATTTTATTCAAAAGAGCCGTAAAGGAGATTTTGGTGAAAACAAAGGGTTCTTTATTTATACATTCAATCAATATCTATGCTTCCAAAAAACAAATAAGATAAGAGAAAAAGAAAGGAGCTACTGTTCACATTTTAAAAAAGAATAAAACATTTGATAAATCGCAATTTCAACTTTAAAAGATGATAGCTTTTGACTCGGGTATTGAAACGACTATATTATTATATGAAACCGAAGCTCTTAGCGATTCACACCATATGAGATGGCCTCAAATTTGGAATATCATTTTTGTACCTAAATTTCATCATTTACATCATTTATTGAGGGTTTTTAGTTTTTTGCCCACCATTTCCGTTGTATTTACTTTCGATTTTATTAGAAAGATCCATAAAGGAGATATTGGTGCAAACAAAGGGTCCTTTATTTATGTGTTCAATCCCTATATATTATTCCAAAAAAAATGAGTAAAGAAAAAGGAAAAGGCTATTGTCCCCATTTAAAGATGGAACAAAACATTTGATAAAACGGAGTTCCAACTTTAAACGACGATAAACTTTTACATGCATATCGAGACAACTATTATAATATATGAAATTGAAGATCGTACCGATTCAAACCATCTGATTTGGCTCCATAGAGGAAGCACATATTTGTAAGCAAATTCCATCGTTTAAATCATTTACCGAGGTTTTTAAGTGTTTGTTTCACCATTCCGTTGTACTTACTTTCTATTATATTGAAAAGAGCCGTAAAGGAGATATTTGTTCAAACAAATTGTTCTTTATTTATTTGTTAAATCAATATATATTCTTCCAAAAAAATATGAGAAAAGTGAAAGGAAAAGGCTATTATTCCCATTTTAAAAAGGAACAAAACATTTGATAAATCGGGGTTCCAACATTAAAGGACGATAGATTTTTACTCTGTTATCGAAACAACTATTATAATATATCAAATTGAAGCCCGTACCGATTCAAACAGTCTGATTTGGCCCCACAAAGGAACCACATTTTTGTATGCAAATTCCATCGTTTACATCATTTACCGAGGGTTTTAAGTGTTTGTCTCACAATTTCCGTTGTACTTACTTTCTATTTTATTCAAAAGAGCCGTAAAGGAAATTTTGGTGCAAACAAAGGGTTCTTTATTTATGTGTTCCATCAATATCTATGGTTCTAGAGAACAAATAAGGGAAGAGAAAAAGAAAGGAGCTACTGTTCACATTTTAAAAAAGAATAAAACATTTGATAAATCGCAATTTCAACTTTAAAAGAAGATAGCTTTTGACTCGGGTATTGAAACGACTATATTATTATATGAAACCGAAGCTCTTAGCGATTCACACCATATGAGATGGCCTCAAATTTGGAATATCATTTTTGTACCTAAATTTCATCATTTACATCATTTATTGAGGGTTTTTAGTTTTTTTCCCACCATTTCCGTTGTACTTACTTTCGATTTTATTAAAAAGATCCATAAAGGAGATATTGGTGCAAACAAAGGGTCCTTTATTTATGTGTTCAATCCCTATATATTATTCCAAAAAAAATGAGTAAAGAAAAAGGAAAAGGCTATTGTTCCCATTTAAAGAAGGAACAAAACATTTGATAAAACGGAGTTCCAACTTTAAACGACGATAAACTTTTACATGCATATCGAGACAACTATTATAATATATGAAATTGAAGATCGTACCGATTCAAACCATTGGATTTCGTCCCATAGAGGAAGCACATATTTGTATGCAAATTCCATCGTTTACATCATTTACCGAGGGTTTTAAGTGTTTGTCTCACCATTCCGTTGTACTTACTTTCTATTATATTGAAAAGAGCCATAAAGGAGATATTTGTCCAAACAAATTGTTCTTTATTTATGTGTTTAATCAATATATATTCTTCCAAAAAAATATGAGAAAAGTGAAAGGAAAAGGCTATTGTTCCCATTTTAAAAAGGAACAAAACATTTGATAAATCGGAGTTCCAACATTAAAGGACGATAAATTTTTACTCTGTTATCGAAACAACTATTATAATATATCAAAATAAATCCCGTACCGATTCAAACAATCTGATTTGGCCCCACAAAGGAACCACATTTTTGTACGCAAATTCCATCGTTTACATCATTTATCGAGGGTTTTAAGTGTTTGTCTCACAATTTCCGTTGTATTTACTTTCTATTTTATTCAAAAGTGCCGTAAAGAAGATTTTGGTGCAAACAAAGGGTTCTTTATTTATGCGTTCAATCAATAACTATGCTTCCAAAGAACAAATAAGGGAAAAGACAAAGAAAGGAGCTAATGTTCACATTTTAAAAAAGAATAAAACATTTGAAAAATAGCAATTTAAACTTCAAAAGATGATAGCTTTTGACTCGGGTATTGAAACGACTATATTATTATATGAAACCGAAGCTCTTAGCGATTCACACAATATGAGATGGCCTTAAATTTGGAATGTCATTTTTGTACCTAAATTTCACCATTTACATCATTTATTGAGGGTTTTTAGTTTTTTGCCCACCATTTCCGTTGTACTTACTTTCGATTTTATTCAAAAGATCCATAAAGGAGATATTGGTGCAAACACAGGGTCCTTTATTTATGTGTTAAATCCCTATATATTCTTCCAAAAAAAATGAGTAAAGAAAAAGGAAAAGGCTATTGTTCCCATTTAAAAAAGGAACAAAACATTTGATAAATCGGAGTTCCAACTTTAAACGACGATAAACTTTTACATGCATATCGAGACAACTATTATAATATATGAAATTGAAGATCGTACCGATTCAAACCATCTGATTTGGCTCCATAGAGGAAGCACATATTTGTACACAAATTCCATCGTTTACATCATTTACCGAGGTTTTTAAGTGTTTGTTTCACCATTCCGTTGTACTTACTTTCTATTATATTGAAAAGAGCCGTAAAGGAGATATTTGTTCAAACAAATTGTTCTTTATTTATTTGTTAAATCAATATATATTCTTCCAAAAAAATATGAGAAAAGTGAAAGGAAAAGGCTATTGTTCCCATTTTAAAAAGGAACAAAACATTTGATAAATCGGGGTTCCAACATTAAAGGACGATAAATTTTTACTCTATTATCGAAACAACTATTATAATATATCAAATTGAAGCCCGTACCGATTCAAACAATCTGATTTGGCCCCACAAAGGAACCACATTTTTGTACGCAAATTCCATCGTTTACATCATTTATCGAGGGTTTTAAGTGTTTGTCTCACAATTTCCGTTGTATTTACTTTCTATTTTATTCAAAAGTGCCGTAAAGAAGATTTTGGTGCAAACAAAGGGTTCTTTATTTATGCGTTCAATCAATATCTATGCTTCCAAAAAACAAATAAGGGAAGAGAAAAAGAAAGGAGCTACTGTTCACATTTTAAAAAAGAATAAAACATTTGATAAATCGCAATTTCAACTTTAAAAGAAGATAGCTTTTGACTCGGGTATTGAAACGACTATATTATTATATGAAACCGAAGCTCTTAGCGATTCACACCATATGAGATGGCCTCAAATTTGGAATATCATTTTTGTACCTAAATTTCATCATTTACATCATTTATTGAGGGTTTTTAGTTTTTTTCCCACCATTTCCGTTGTACTTACTTTCGATTTTATTAAAAAGATCCATAAAGGAGATATTGGTGCAAACAAAGGGTCCTTTATTTATGTGTTCAATCCCTATATATTATTCCAAAAAAAATGAGTAAAGAAAAAGGAAAAGGCTATTGTTCCCATTTAAAGAAGGAACAAAACATTTGATAAAACGGAGTTCCAACTTTAAACGACGATAAACTTTTACATGCATATCGAGACAACTATTATAATATATGAAATTGAAGATCGTACCGATTCAAACCATTGGATTTCGTCCCATAGAGGAAGCACATATTTGTACGCAAATTCCATCGTTTACATCATTTACCGAGGGTTTTAAGTGTTTGTCTCACCATTCCGTTGTACTTACTTTCTATTATATTGAAAAGAGCCATAAAGGAGATATTTGTCCAAACAAATTGTTCTTTATTTATGTGTTTAATCAATATATATTCTTCCAAAAAAATATGAGAAAAGTGAAAGGAAAAGGCTATTGTTCCCATTTTAAAAAGGAACAAAACATTTGATAAATCGGAGTTCCAACATTAAAGGACGATAAATTTTTACTCTGTTATCGAAACAACTATTATAATATATCAAAATAAATCCCGTACCGATTCAAACAATCTGATTTGGCCCCACAAAGGAACCACATTTTTGTACGCAAATTCCATCGTTTACATCATTTATCGAGGGTTTTAAGTGTTTGTCTCACAATTTCCGTTGTATTTACTTTCTATTTTATTCAAAAGTGCCGTAAAGAAGATTTTGGTGCAAACAAAGGGTTCTTTATTTATGCGTTCAATCAATAACTATGCTTCCAAAGAACAAATAAGGGAAAAGACAAAGAAAGGAGCTAATGTTCACATTTTAAAAAAGAATAAAACATTTGAAAAATAGCAATTTAAACTTCAAAAGATGATAGCTTTTGACTCGGGTATTGAAACGACTATATTATTATATGAAACCGAAGCTCTTAGCGATTCACACAATATGAGATGGCCTTAAATTTGGAATGTCATTTTTGTACCTAAATTTCACCATTTACATCATTTATTGAGGGTTTTTAGTTTTTTGCCCACCATTTCCGTTGTACTTACTTTCGATTTTATTCAAAAGATCCATAAAGGAGATATTGGTGCAAACACAGGGTCCTTTATTTATGTGTTAAATCCCTATATATTCTTCCAAAAAAAATGAGTAAAGAAAAAGGAAAAGGCTATTGTTCCCATTTAAAAAAGGAACAAAACATTTGATAAATCGGAGTTCCAACTTTAAACGACGATAAACTTTTACATGCATATCGAGACAACTATTATAATATATGAAATTGAAGATCGTACCGATTCAAACCATCTGATTTGGCTCCATAGAGGAAGCACATATTTGTACACAAATTCCATCGTTTACATCATTTACCGAGGTTTTTAAGTGTTTGTTTCACCATTCCGTTGTACTTACTTTCTATTATATTGAAAAGAGCCGTAAAGGAGATATTTGTTCAAACAAATTGTTCTTTATTTATTTGTTAAATCAATATATATTCTTCCAAAAAAATATGAGAAAAGTGAAAGGAAAAGGCTATTGTTCCCATTTTAAAAAGGAACAAAACATTTGATAAATCGGGGTTCCAACATTAAAGGACGATAAATTTTTACTCTATTATCGAAACAACTATTATAATATATCAAATTGAAGCCCGTACCGATTCAAACAATCTGATTTGGCCCCACAAAGGAACCACATTTTTGTACGCAAATTCCATCGTTTACATCATTTATCGAGGGTTTTAAGTGTTTGTCTCACAATTTCCGTTGTATTTACTTTCTATTTTATTCAAAAGTGCCGTAAAGAAGATTTTGGTGCAAACAAAGGGTTCTTTATTTATGCGTTCAATCAATATCTATGCTTCCAAAAAACAAATAAGGGAAGAGAAAAAGAAAGGAGCTACTGTTCACATTTTAAAAAAGAATAAAACATTTGATAAATCGCAATTTCAACTTTAAAAGAAGATAGCTTTTGACTCGGGTATTGAAACGACTATATTATTATATGAAACCGAAGCTCTTAGCGATTCACACCATATGAGATGGCCTCAAATTTGGAATATCATTTTTGTACCTAAATTTCATCATTTACATCATTTATTGAGGGTTTTTAGTTTTTTTCCCACCATTTCCGTTGTA
Source organism: Hippophae tibetana (assembly GCA_037013495.1). Classification (NCBI taxonomy): domain Eukaryota; kingdom Viridiplantae; phylum Streptophyta; class Magnoliopsida; order Rosales; family Elaeagnaceae; genus Hippophae; species Hippophae tibetana. Next base: position 49,291,536 of record CM072810.1, read on the forward strand.
CTTACTTTCGATTTTATTAAAAAGATCCATAAAGGAGATATTGGTGCAAACAAAGGGTCCTTTATTTATGTGTTCAATCCCTATATATTATTCCAAAAAAAATGAGTAAAGAAAAAGGAAAAGGCTATTGTTCCCATTTAAAGAAGGAACAAAACATTTGATAAAACGGAGTTCCAACTTTAAACGACGATAAACTTTTACATGCATATCGAGACAACTATTATAATATATGAAATTGAAGATCGTACCGATTCAAACCATTGGATTTCGTCCCATAGAGGAAGCACATATTTGTACGCAAATTCCATCGTTTACATCATTTACCGAGGGTTTTAAGTGTTTGTCTCACCATTCCGTTGTACTTACTTTCTATTATATTGAAAAGAGCCATAAAGGAGATATTTGTCCAAACAAATTGTTCTTTATTTATGTGTTTAATCAATATATATTCTTCCAAAAAAATATGAGAAAAGTGAAAGGAAAAGGCTATTGTTCCCATTTTAAAAAGGAACAAAACATTTGATAAATCGGAGTTCCAACATTAAAGGACGATAAATTTTTACTCTGTTATCGAAACAACTATTATAATATATCAAAATAAATCCCGTACCGATTCAAACAATCTGATTTGGCCCCACAAAGGAACCACATTTTTGTACGCAAATTCCATCGTTTACATCATTTATCGAGGGTTTTAAGTGTTTGTCTCACAATTTCCGTTGTATTTACTTTCTATTTTATTCAAAAGTGCCGTAAAGAAGATTTTGGTGCAAACAAAGGGTTCTTTATTTATGCGTTCAATCAATATCTATGCTTCCAAAAAACAAATAAGGGAAGAGAAAAAGAAAGGAGCTACTGTTCACATTTTAAAAAAGAATAAAACATTTGATAAATCGCAATTTCAAATTTAAAAAAGGATAGCTTTTGACTCGGGTATTGAAACGACTATATTATTATATGAAACCGAAGCTCTTAGCGATTCACACCATATGAGATGGCCTCAAATTTGGAATATGATTTTTGTACCTAAATTTCATCATTTACATCATTTATTGAGGGTTTTTAGTTTTTTGCCCACCATTTCCGTTGTACTTACTTTCGATTTTATTCAAAAGATCCGTAAAGGAGATATTGGTGCAAACAAAGGGTCCATTATTTATGTGTTCAATCCCTATATATTTTTCCAAAAAAATTGAGTAAAGAAAAAGTAAAAGGCTATTGTTCCCATTTAAAAAAGGAAAAAAAATTTGATAAATTGGAGTTCCAACTTTAAACGACCTTAAAAGTTTACTTGCATATCGAGACAACTATTATAATATATCAAATTAAAGCCCGTACCGATTCAAAAAATCTGATTTGGCCCCAAAAAGGAACCACATTTTTGTAAGCAAATTCCATCGTTTACATCATTTTCCGAGGGTTTTAAATGTTTGTCTCACGATTTCCGTTGTACTAACTTTCTATTTTATTCAAAAGAGTTGTAAAGGAGATTTTGGTGAAAACAAAGGGTTCTTTATTTATACATTCAATCAATATCTATGGTTCCGAAGAACAAATAAGGGAAGAGAAAAAGAAAGGAGGTACTGTTCACATTTTAAAAAAGAATAAAACATTTGATAAATCGCAATTTCAAATTTAAAAGATGATAACTTTTGACTCGGGTATTAAAACGACTATATTATTATATGAAACCGAAGCTCTTAGCGATTCACACAATATGAGATGGCCTCAAATTTGGAATATGATTTTTGTACCTAAATTTCATCATTTACATCATTTATTGAGGGTTTTTAGTTTTTTGCCCACCATTTCCGTTGTACTTACTTTCGATTTTATTCAATAGATCCGTAAAGGAGATATTGGTGCAAACAAAGGGTCCTTTATTTATGTGTTCAATCCCTATATATTTTTCCAAAAAAATTGAGTAAAGAAAAAGTAAAAGGCTATGGTTCCCATTTAAAAAAGGAAAAAAAATTTGATAAATTGGAGTTCCAACTTTAAACGACCTTAAAAGTTTACTTGCATATCGAGACAACTATTATAATATATCAAATTAAAGCCCGTACCGATTCAAAAAATCTGATTTGGCCCCAAAAAGGAACCACATTTTTGTAAGCAAATTCCATCGTTTACATCATTTTCCGAGGGTTTTAAATGTTTGTCTCACGATTTCCGTTGTACTAACTTTCTATTTTATTCAAAAGAGTTGTAAAGGAGATTTTGGTGAAAACAAAGGGTTCTTTATTTATACATTCAATCAATATCTATGCTTCCAAAAAACAAATAAGGGAAGAGAAAAAGAAAGGAGCAACTGTTCACATTTTAAAAAAGAATAAAACATTTGATAAATCGCAATTTCAACTTTAAAAGATGATAGCTTTTGACTCGGGTATTGAAACGACTATATTATTATATGAAACCGAAGCTCTTAGCGATTCACACCATATGAGATGGCCTCAAATTTGGAATATCATTTTTGTACCTAAATTTCATCATTTACATCATTTATTGAGGGTTTTTAGTTTTTTGCCCACCATTTCCGTTGTACATACTTTCGATTTTATTCAAAAGATCCATAAAGGAGATATTGGTGCACACAAAGGGTCCTTTATTTATGTGTTCAATCCCTATATATTATTCCAAAAAAAATGAGTAAAGAAAAAGGAAAAGGCTATTGTTCCCATTTAAAGAAGGAACAAAACATTTGATAAAACGGAGTTCCAACTTTAAACGACGATAAACTTTTACTCTGTTATCGAAACAACTATTATAATATATCAAATTGAAGCCCGTACCGATTCAAACAATCTGATTTGGCCCCACAAAGGAAACACATTTTTGTACACAAATTCCATCGTTAACATCATTTCCCGAGGGTTTTAAGTGTTTGTCTCACAATTTCCGTTGTACTTACTTTCTATTTTATTCAAAAGAACCGTAAAGGAGATTTTGGTGAAAACAAAGGGTTCTTTATTTATACATTCAATCAATATCTATGGTTCCAAAGAACAAATAAGGGAAGAGAAAAAGAAAGGAGCAACTGTTCACATTTTAAAAAAGAATAAAACATTTGATAAATCGCAATTTCAACTTTAAAAGATGATAGCTTTTGACTCGGGTATTGAAACGACTATATTATTATATGAAACCGAAGCTCTTAGCGATTCACACCATATGAGATGGCCTCAAATTTGGAATATCATTTTTGTACCTAAATTTCATCATTTACATCATTTATTGAGGGTTTTTAGTTTTTTGCCCACCATTTCCGTTGTACTTACTTTCGATTTTATTCAAAAGATCCATAAAGGAGATATTGGTGCAAAGAAAGGGTCCTTTATTTATGTGTTCAATCCCTATATATTCTTCAAAAAAAAATGAGTAAAGAAAAAGGAAAAGGCTATTGTTCCCATTTAAAAAAGGAACAAAACATTTGATAAATTAGAGTTCCAACTTTAAACGACGATAAACTTTTACATGCATATCGAGACAACTATTATAATATATGAAATTGAAGATCGTACAGATTCAAACCATCTGATTTGGCTCCATAGAGGAAGCACATATTTGTACACAAATTCCATCGTTTACATCATTTACCGAGGTTTTTAAGTGTTTGTTTCACCATTCTGTTGTACTTACTTTCTATTATATTGAAAATAGCCGTAAAGGAGATATTTGTTCAAACAAATTGTTCTTTATTTATTTGTTAAATCAATATATATTCTTCCAAAAAAATATGAGAAAAGTGAAAGGAAAAGGCTATTGTTCCCATTTTAAAAACGAACAAAACATTTGATAAATCGGGGTTCCAACATTAAAGGACGATAAATTTTTACTCTGTTATCGAAACAACTATTATAATATATCAAATTGAAGCCCGTACCGATTCAAACAGTCTGATTTGGCCATAAAAAAGAACCACATTTTTGTACGCAAATTCCTTCGTTTACATCATTTTCCGAGGGTTTTAAGTGTTTGTCTCACAATTTCCGTTGCACTTACTTTCTATTTTATTCAAAAGAACCGTAAAGGAAATTTTGGTGCAAACAAAGGGTTCTTTATTTATGCGTTCAATCAATATCTATGCTTCCAAAGAACAAATAAGGGAAGAGAAAAAGAAAGAAGCTACTGTTCACATTTTAAAAAAGAATAAAATATTTGATAAATCGTAATTTCAACTTTAAAAGATGATAACTTTTGACTCGGGCATTGAAACGACTATATTATTATATGAAACCGAAGCTCTTAGCGATTCACACAATATGAGATGGCCTCAAATTTGAAATATCATTTTTGTACCTAAATTTCACCATTTACATCATTTATTGAGGGTTTTTAGTTTTTTGCCCACCATTTCCGTTGTACATACTTTCGATTTTATTCAAAAGATCCGTAAAGGAGATATTGGTGCAAACAAAGGGTTCTTTATTTATGCGTCCAATCAATATCTATGTTTCCAAAAAACAAATAAGGGAAGAGAAAAAGAAAGGAGGTACTGTTCACATTTTAAAAAAGAATAAAATATTTGATAAATCGCAATTCGAACTTTAAAAGATTGTAACTTTTGACTTGGGTATTGTAACAATTATATTATTATATGAAACCGAAGCTCTTAGCGATTCACACAATATGAGATGGCCTCAAATTTGGAATATCATTTTTGTACCTAAATTTCACCATTTATATCATTTATTGAGGGTTTTTTGTTTTTTGCCCACAATTTCCGTTGTACTTACTTTCTATTTTATTCAAAAGAACCGTAAAGGAGATTTTGGTGCAAACAAAGGGTTCTTTATTTATGCGTCCAATCAATATCTATTCTTCCAAAGAACAAATAAGGGAAGAGAAAAAGAAAGGAGGTACTGTTCACATTTTAAAAAAGAATAAAACATTTGATAAATCGCAATTTCAACTTTAAAAGAAGATAACTTTTGACTCGGGTTTTGAAACGACTATATTATTATATGAAACCGAAGCTCTTAGCGATTCACACAATATGAGATGGCCTCAAATTTGGAATATCATTTTTGTACCTAAATTTCACCTTTTACATCATTTATTGAGGGTTTTTAGTTTTTTGCCCACCATTTTCGTTATACTTACTCTCAATTTTATTCAAAAGATCCGTAAAGGAGATATTGGTGCAAACAAAGGGTTCTTTATTTATGTGTTCAATACATATATATTCTTCCAAAAAAAATTAGTAAAGAAAAAGGAAAAGGCTATTGTTCCCATTTAAAAAAGAAACAAAACTTTTGATAAATAGGAGTTCCAACTTTAAACGACGATAAAAGTTTACTTGCATATCGAGACAACTATTTTAATATATCAAAATGAAGCCCGTACCGATTCAAAAATTCTGATGTGGCCCCACAAAGGAACCACATTCTTGTACCCAAATTCAATCGTTTACATCATTTATCGAGGGTTTTAAGTGTTTGTCTCACCATTACTGTTGTACTTACTTTCTATTATATTGAAAAGAGCCGTCAATGAGATATTTGTTCAAAAAAATTGGTCTTTATTTATGTGTTAAATCAATATATATTCTTCCAAAAAAAAAATGAGAAAAGTGAAAGGAAAAGGCTATTGTTCCCATTTTAAAAAGGAACAAAACATTTGATAAATCAGAGTTCCAACATTAAAGGACGATAAATTTTTACTCTGTTATCGAAACAACTATTATAATATATCAAAATGAAGCCTGTACCGATTCAAACAGTCTGATTTGGCCATAAAAAAGAACCACATTTTTGTACGCAAATTCCATCGTTTACATCATTTTCCGAGGGTTTTAAGTGTTTGTCTCACAATTTCCGTTGTACTTACTTTCTATTTTATTCAAAAGAGCCGTAAAGGAAATTTTGGTGCAAACAAAGGGTTCGTTATTTATGCGTTCAATCAATATCTATGCTTCCAAAGAACAAATAAGGGAAGAGAAAAAGAAAGGAGCTACTGTTCACATTTTAAAAAAGAATAAAACATTTGATAAATCATAATTTCAACTTTAAAAGATGATAACTTTTGACTCGGGCATTGAAATGACTATATTATTATATGAAACCGAAGCTCTTAGCGATTCACACAATATGAGATGGCCTCAAATTTGAAATATCATTTTTGTACCTAAATTTCACCATTTACATCATTTATTGAGGGTGTTTAGTTTTTTGCCCACCATTTCCGTTGTACTTACTTTCAATTTTATTCAAAAGATCCGTAAAGGAGATATTGGTGCAAACAAAGGGTTCTTTATTTATGTGTTCAATACATATATATTCTTCCAAAAAAAATTTGTAAACAAAAAGGAAAAGGCTACTGTTCCCATTTAAAAAAGAAACAAAACTTTTGATAAATCGGAGTTCGAACTTTAAACGACAATAAAAGTTTACTTGCATATCGAGACAACTATTTTAATATATCAAAATGAAGCCCGTACCGATTCAAAAATTCTGATGTGGCCCCACAAAGGAACCACATTTTTGTACCCAAATTCAATCGTTTACATCATTTACCGAGGGTTTTAAGTGTTTCTCTCACCATTACCGTTGTACTTACTTTCTATTATATTGAAAAGAGCCGTAAAGGAGATATTTGTTCAAACAAATTGTTCTTTATTTTTGTGTTAAATCAATATATATTCTTCCAAAAAAATTTGAGAAAAGTGAAAGGAAATGGCTATTGTTCCCATTTTAAAAACGAACAAAACATTTGATAAATCGGAGTTCCAACTTTAAAGAACGATAAATATTTACTCTGTTATCGAAACAACTATTATAATATATCAAATTGAAGCCCGTACCGATTCAGACAATCTGATTTGGCCCCACAAAGGAACCACATTTTTGTACTAAAATTCCATCGTTTACATCATTTACCGAGGGTTTTAAGTGTTTGTCTCACCATTTCCGTTGTACTTACTTTCTATTTTATTCAAAAGTGCCGTAAAGGAGATTTTGGTGCTAACAAAGGGTTCTTTATTTATGCGTTCAATCAATATCTATGCTTCCAAAGAACAAAATAAGGGAAGAGAAAAAGAAAGGAGGTATTGTTCACATTTTAAAAAAGAATAAAACATTTGATAAATCGCAATTTTAACTTTAAAAGATGATAACTTTTGACTCGGGTATTGAAACGACTATATTATTGTATGAAACCGAAGCTCTTAGCGATTCACACAATATGAGATGTCCTCAAATTTGGAATATCATTTTTGTACCTAAATTTCACCATTTATATCATTTATTGAGGGTTTTTAGTTTTTTCCCACGTTTTCCGTTGTACTTACTTTCGATTTTATTCAAAAGATCCATAAAAGTGATATTGGTGCAAACAAAGGGTCCTTTTATTTATGTGTTCAATCCCTATATATTCTTCCAAAAAAAATGAGTGAAGAAGAAGGAAAAGGCTATTGTTCCCATTTTAAAAAGGAACAAAACATTTGATAAATCAGAGTTCCAACATTAAAGGACGATAAATTTTTACTATGTTATCGAAACAACTATTATAATATATCAAAATGAAGCCCGTACCGATTCAAACAGTCTGATTTGGCCATAAAAAAGAACCACATTTTTGTACGCAAATTCTATCGTTTACATCATTTTCCGAGGGTTTTAAGTGTTTGTCTCACAATTTCCGTTGTACTTACTTTCTATTTTATTCAAAAGAGCCGTAAAGGAAATTTTGGTGCAAACAAAGGGTTCTTTATTTATGCGTTCAATCAATATCTATGCTTCCAATGAACAAATAAGGGAAGAGAAAAAGAAAGGAGCTACTGTTCACATTTTAAAAAAGAATAAAACATTTGATAAATTGTAATTTCAACTTTAAAAGATGTTAACTTTTGACTCGTTCATTGAAACGACTATATTATTATATGAAACCGAAGCTCTTAGCGATTCACACAATATGAGATGGCCTCAAATTTGGAATATCATTTTTGTACCTAAATTTCACCATTTACATCATTTACTGAGGGTTTTTAGTTTTTTGCCCACCATTTCCGTTGTACTTACTTTCTATTTTATTCAAAAGATCCGTAAAGGAGATATTGGTGCAAACAAAGGGTTCTTTATTTATGTGTTCAATCCCTATATATTATTCCAAAAAAAATGAGTGAAGAAAAAGGAAAAGGCTATTGTTACCATTTAAAAAAGGAACAAAACATTTGATAAATCGGAGTTGCAACTTTAAATGACGATAAAAGTTTACTTGCATATCGAGACAACTATTTTAATATATCAAATTGAAGCCAGTACCAATTCAAAAAATCTGATGTGGCCCGACAGAGAAACCACATTTTTGTACCCAAATCCCATTGTTTACATCATTTACCGAGGGTTTAAGTGTTTGTCTCACAATTTCCGTTGTACTAACTTTCTATTTTATTCAAAAGTGCCATAAAGGAGATTTTGGTGCAAACAAAGGGTTCTTTATTTATGCGTCCAATCAATATCTATGTTTCCAAAAAACAAATAAGGGAAGAGAAAAAGAAAGGAGGTACTGTTCACATTTTAAAAAAGAATAAAACATTTCATAAATCGCAATTCCAACTTTAAAAGATTATAACTTTTGACTCGGGTATTGAAACGACTATATTATTATATGAAACCGAAGCTCTTAGTGATTCACACAATATGAGATGGCCTCAAATTTGGAATATCATTTTTGTACCTAAATTTCACCATTTATATCATTTATTGAGGGTTTTTAGTTTTTTGCCCACAATTTCCATTGTACTTACTTTCTATTTTATTCAAAAGAACCGTAAAGGAGATTTTGGTGCAAACAAAGGGTTCTTTATTTATGCGTCCAATCAATATCTATGCTTCCAAAGAACAAATAAGGGAAGTGAAAAAGAAAGGAGGTACTGTTCACATTTTAAAAAAGAATAAAACATTTGATAAATCGCAATTTCAACTTTAAAAGAAGATAACTTTTGACTCGGGTATTGAAACGACTATATTATTATATGAAACCGAAGCTCTTAGCGATTCACACAATATGAGATGGCCTCAAATTTGGAATATCATTTTTGTACCTAAATTTCACCATTTACATCATTTATTGAGGGTTTTTAGGTTTTTGCCCACCATTTCCGTTGTACTTACTTTCAATTTTATTCAAAAGATCCGTAAAGGCGATATTGGTGCAAACAAAGGGTTCTTTATTTATGTGTTCAATACATATATATTCTTCCAAAAAAAATTAGTAAAGAAAAAGGAAAAGGCTACTGTTCCCATTTAAAAAAGAAACAAAACTTTTGATAAATAGGAGTTCCAACTTTAAACGACGATAAACGTTTACTTGCATATCGAGACAACTATTTTAATATATCAAAATGAAGCCCATACCAATTCAAAAATTCTGATGTGGCCCCACAAAGGAACCACATTCTTGTACCCAAATTCAATCGTTTACATCATTTACCGAGGGTTTTAAGTGTTTGTCTCACCATTACCATTGTACTTACTTTCTATTATATTGAAAAGAGCCGTAAAGGAGATATTTGTTCAAACAAATTGGTCTTTATTTATGTGTTAAATCAATATATATTCTTTCAAAAAAAATATGAGAAAAGTGAAAGGAAAAGGCTATTGTTCCCATTTTAAAAAGGAACAAAACATTTGATAAATCAGAGTTCCAACATTAAAGGACGATAAATTTTTACTCTGTTATCGAAACAACTATTATAATATATCAAAATGAAGCCCGTACCGATTCAAACAGTCTGATTTGGCCATAAAAAAGAACCACATTTTTGTACGCAAATTCCATCGTTTACATCATTTTCCGAGGGTTTTAAGTGTTTGTCTCACAATTTCCGTTGTACTTACTTTCTATTTTATTCAAAAGAGCCGTAAAGGAAATTTTGGTGCAAACAAAGGGTTCTTTATTTATGCGTTCAATCAATATCTATGCTTCCAAAGAACAAATAAGGGAAGAGAAAAAGAAAGGAGCTACTGTTCACATTTTAAAAAAGAATAAAACATTTGATAAATCGCAATTTTAACATTAAAAGATGATAACTTTTGACTCGGGTATTGAAACGACTATATTATTGTATGAAACCGAAGCTCTTAGCGATTCACACAATATGAGATGGCCTCAAATTTGAAATATCATTTTTGTACCTAAATTTCACCATTTACATCATTTATTGAGGGTTTTTAGTTTTTTGCCCACCATTTCCGTTGTACTTACTTTCAATTTTATTCCAAAGATCCGTAAAGGAGATATTGGTGCAAACAAAGGGTTCTTTATTTATGTGTTCAATACATATATATTCTTCCAAAAAAAATTTGTAAAGAAAAAGGAAAAGGCTACTGTTCCCATTTAAAAAAGAAACAAAACTTTTTATAAATCGGAGTTCGAACTTTAAACGACGATAAAAGTTTACTTGCATATCGAGACAACTATTTTAATATATCAAAATGAAGCCCGTACCGATTCAAAAATTCTGATGTGGCCCCACAAAGGAACCACATTTTTGTACCCAAATTCAATCGTTTACATCATTTACCGAGGGTTTTAAGTGTTTCTCTCACCATTACCGTTGTACTTACTTTCTATTATATTGAAAATAGCCGTAAAGGAGATATTTGTTCAAACAAATTGTTCTTTATTTTTGTGTTAAATCAATATATATTCTTCCAAAAAAATATGAGAAAAGTGAAAGGAAATGGCTATTGTTCCCATTTTAAAAACGAACAAAACATTTGACAAATCGGAGTTCCAACTTTAAAGGACGATAAATTTTTACTCTATTATCGAAACAACTATTATAATATATCAAATTGAAGCCCGTACCGCTTCAGACAATCTGATTTGGCCCCACAAAGGAACCACATTTTTGTACTAAAATTCCATCGTTTACATCATTTACCGTGGGTTTTAAGTGTTTGTCTCACCATTTCCGTTGTACTTACTTTCTATTTTATTCAAAAGTGCCGTAAAGGAGATTTTGGTGCTAACAAAGGGTTCTTTATTTATGCGTTCAATCAATATCTATGCTTCCAAAGAACAAATAAGGGAAGAGAAAAAGAAAGGAGGTATTGTTCACATTTTAAAAAAGAATAAAACATTTGATAAATCGCAATTTTAACTTTAAAAGATGATAACTTTTGACTCGGGTATTGAAACGACTATATTATTGTATGAAACCGAAGCTCTTAGCGATTCACACAATATGAGATGGCCTCAAATTTGGAATATCATTTTTGTACCTAAATTTCACCATTTATATCATTTATTGAGGGTTTTTAGTTTTTTCCCACGTTTTCCGTTGTACTTACTTTCGATTTTATTCAAAAGATCCATAAAAGTGATATTGGTGCAAACAAAGGGTCCTTTTATTTATGTGTTCAATCCCTATATATTCTTCCAAAAAAATGAGTGAAGAAGAAGGAAAAGGCTATTGTTACCATTTAAAAAAGGAACAAAACATTTGATAAATCGGAGTTCCAACTTTAAATGACGATAAACGTTTACTTGCATATCGAGACAACTATTTTAGTATATCAAATTGAAGCCCGTACCGATTCAAAAAATCTGATATGGCCTCACAAAGGAACCACATTTTTGTACCCAAATTCCATTGTTTACATCATTTACCGAGGGTTTAAGTGTTTGTCTCACAATTTCCGTTGTACTAACTTTCTATTTTATTCAAAACTGCCGTAAAGGAGATTTTGGTGCAAACAAAGGGTTCTTTATTTATGCGTCCAATCAATATCTATGTTTCCAAAAAACAAATAAGGGAAGAGAAAAAGAAAGGAGGTACTGTTCACATTTTAAAAAAGAATAAAACATTTTATAAATCGCAATTCCAACTTTAAAAGATGATAACTTTTGACTCGGGTATTGAAATGACTATATTATTATATGAAACCAAAGCTCTTAGCGATTCACACAATATGAGATGGCCTCAAATTTGGAATATCATTTTTGTACCTAAATTTCCCCATTTATATCATGTATTGAGGGTTTTTAGTTTTTTCCCACCTTTTCCGTTGTACTTACTTTCAATTTTATTCAAAAGATCCATAAAAGAGATATTGATGCAAAAAAATGGTCCTTTTATTTATGTGTTCAATCCCTATATATTCTTCCAAAAAAAATGAGTGAAGAAAAAGGAAAAGGCTATTGTTACCATTTAAAAAAGGAACAAAACATTTGATAAATCGGAGTTGCAACTTTAAATGACGATAAAAGCTTACATGCATATCGAGACAACTATTTTAATATATCAAATTGAAGCCAGTACCAATTCAAAAAATCTGATGTGGCCCGACAGAGAAACCACATTTTTGTACCCAAATTCCATTGTTTACATCATTTACCGAGGGTTTAAGTGTTTGTCTCACAATTTCCGTTGTACTAACTTTCTATTTTATTCAAAAGTGCCATAAAGGAGATTTTGGTGCAAACAAAGGGTTCTTTATTTATGCGTCCAATCAATATCTATGTTTCCAAAAAACAAATAAGGGAAGAGAAAAAGAAAGGAGGTACTGTTCACATTTTAAAAAAGAATAAAACATTTCATAAATCGCAATTCCAACTTTAAAAGATTATAACTTTTGACTCGGGTATTGAAACGACTATATTATTATATGAAACCGAAGCTCTTAGCGATTCACACAATATGAGATGGCCTTAAATTTGGAATATCATTTTTGTACCTAAATTTCACCATTTATATCATTTATTGAGGGTTTTTAGTTTTTTGCCCACAATTTCCATTGTACTTACTTTCAATTTTATTCAAAAGATCCGTAAAGGAGATATTGGTGCAAACAAAGGGTTCTTTATTTATGTGTTCAATACATATATATTCTTCCAAAAAAAATTAGTAAAGAAAAAGGAAAAGGCTACTGTTCCCATTTAAAAAAGAAACAAAACTTTTGATAAATAGGAGTTCCAACTTTAAACGACGATAAAAGTTTACTTGCATATCGAGACAAATATTTTAATATATCAAAATGAAGCAAATACCAATTCAAAAATTCTGATGTGGCCCCACAAAGGAACCACATTTTTGTACCCAAATTCAATCGTTTACATCATTTACCGAGGGTTTTAAGTGTTTGTCTCACCATTACCATTGTACTTACTTTCTATTATATTGAAAAGAGCCGTAAAGGAGATATTTGTTCAAAAAAATTGGCCTTTATTTATGTGTTAAATCAATATATATTCTTCCAAAAAAATATGAGAAAAGTGAAAGGAAAAGGCTATTGTTCCCATTTTAAAAAGGAACAAAACAATTTATAAATCAGAGTTCCAACATTAAAGGACGATAAATTTTTACTCTGTTATCGAAACAACTATTATAATATATCAAAATGAAGCCCGTACCGATTCAAACAGTCTGATTTGGCCATAAAAAAGAACCACATTTTTGTACGCAAATTCCATCGTTTACATCATTTTCCGAGGGTTTTAAGTGTTTGTCTCACAATTTCCGTTGTACTTACTTTCTATTTTATTCAAAAGAGCCGTAAAGGAAATTTTGGTGCAAACAAAGGGTTCTTTATTTATGCGTTCAATCAATATCTATGCTTCCAATGAACAAATAAGGGAAGAGAAAAAGAAAGGAGCTACTGTTCGCATTTTAAAAAAGAATAAAACATTTGATAAATGGTAATTTCAACTTTAAAAGATTATAACTTTTGACTCGTTCATTGAAACGACTATATTATTATATGAAACCGAAGCTCTTAGCGATTCACACAATATGAGATGGCCTCAAATTTGAAATATCATTTTTGTACCTAAATTTCACCATTTACATCATTTATTGAGGGTTTTTAGTTTTTTGCCCACCATTTCCGTTGTACTTACTTTCAATTTTATTCAAAAGATCCGTAAAGGACATATTGGTGCAAACAAAGGGTTCTTTATTTATGTGTTCAATACATATATATTCTTCCAAAAAAAATTTGTAAAGAAAAAGGAAAAGGCTACTGTTCCCATTTAAAAAAGAAACAAAACTTTTGATAAATAGGAGTTCCAACTTTAAACGACGATAAAAGTTTACTTGCATATCGAGACAACTATTTTAATATATCAAAATGAAGCCCGTACCGATTCAAAAATTCTGATGTGGCCCCACAAAGGAACCACATTTTTGTACCCAAATTCAATCGTTTACATCATTTACCGAGGGTTTTAAGTGTTTGTCTCACCATTATCGTTGTACTTACTTTCTATTATATTGAAAAGAGCCGTAAAGGACATATTTGTTCAAACAAATTGGTCTTTATTTATGTGTTAAATCAATATATATTCTTCCAAAAAAAATATGAGAAAAGTGAAAGGAAAAGGCTATTGTTCCCATTTTAAAAAGGAACAAAACATTTGATAAATCAGAGTTCCAACATTAAAGGACGATAAATTTTTACTATGTTATCGAAACAACTATTATAATATATCAAAATGAAGCCCGTACCGATTCAAACAGTCTGATTTGGCCATAAAAAAGAACCACATTTTTGTACGCAAATTCTATCGTTTACATCATTTTCCGAGGGTTTTAAGTGTTTGTCTCACAATTTCCGTTGTACTTACTTTCTATTTTATTCAAAAGAGCCGTAAAGGAAATTTTGGTGCAAACAAAGGGTTCTTTATTTATGCGTTCAATCAATATCTATGCTTCCAATGAACAAATAAGGGAAGAGAAAAAGAAAGGAGCTACTGTTCACATTTTAAAAAAGAATAAAACATTTGATAAATTGTAATTTCAACTTTAAAAGATGATAACTTTTGACTCGTTCATTGAAACGACTATATTATTATATGAAACCGAAGCTCTTAGCGATTCACACAATATGAGATGGCCTCAAATTTGGAATATCATTTTTGTACCTAAATTTCACCATTTACATCATTTACTGAGGGTTTTTAGTTTTTTGCCCACCATTTCCGTTGTACTTACTTTCAATTTTATTCAAAAGATCCGTAAAGGAGATATTGGTGCAAACAAAGGGTTCTTTATTTATGTGTTCAATCCCTATATATTCTTCCAAAAAAAATGAGTGAAGAAAAAGGAAAAGGCTATTGTTACCATTTAAAAAAGGAACAAAACATTTGATAAATCGGAGTTGCAACTTTAAATGACGATAAAAGTTTACTTGCATATCGAGACAACTATTTTAATATATCAAATTGAAGCCAGTACCAATTCAAAAAATCTGATGTGGCCAGACAGAGAAACCATATTTTTGTACCCAAATCCCATTGTTTACATCATTTACCGAGGGTTTAAGTGTTTGTCTCACAATTTCCGTTGTACTAACTTTCTATTTTATTCAAAAGTGCCATAAAGGAGATTTTGGTGCAAACAAAGGGTTCTTTATTTATGCGTCCAATCAATATCTATGTTTCCAAAAAACAAATAAGGGAAGAGAAAAAGAAAGGAGGTACTGTTCACATTTTAAAAAAGAATAAAACATTTCATAAATCGCAATTCCAACTTTAAAAGATTATAACTTTTGACTCGGGTATTGAAACGACTATATTATTATATGAAACCGAAGCTCTTAGCGATTCACACAATATGAGATGGCCTTAAATTTGGAATATCATTTTTGTACCTAAATTTCACCATTTATATCATTTATTGAGGGTTTTTAGTTTTTTGCCCACAATTTCCATTGTACTTACTTTCAATTTTATTCAAAAGATCCGTAAAGGAGATATTGGTGCAAACAAAGGGTTCTTTATTTATGTGTTCAATACATATATATTCTTCCAAAAAAAATTAGTAAAGAAAAAGGAAAAGGCTACTGTTCCCATTTAAAAAAGAAACAAAACTTTTGATAAATAGGAGTTCCAACTTTAAACGACGATAAAAGTTTACTTGCATATCGAGACAAATATTTTAATATATCAAAATGAAGCAAATACCAATTCAAAAATTCTGATGTGGCCCCACAAAGGAACCACATTTTTGTACCCAAATTCAATCGTTTACATCATTTACCGAGGGTTTTAAGTGTTTGTCTCACCATTACCATTGTACTTACTTTCTATTATATTGAAAAGAGCCGTAAAGGAGATATTTGTTCAAAAAAATTGGCCTTTATTTATGTGTTAAATCAATATATATTCTTCCAAAAAAATATGAGAAAAGTGAAAGGAAAAGGCTATTGTTCCCATTTTAAAAAGGAACAAAACAATTTATAAATCAGAGTTCCAACATTAAAGGACGATAAATTTTTACTCTGTTATCGAAACAACTATTATAATATATCAAAATGAAGCCCGTACCGATTCAAACAGTCTGATTTGGCCATAAAAAAGAACCACATTTTTGTACGCAAATTCCATCGTTTACATCATTTTCCGAGGGTTTTAAGTGTTTGTCTCACAATTTCCGTTGTACTTACTTTCTATTTTATTCAAAAGAGCCGTAAAGGAAATTTTGGTGCAAACAAAGGGTTCTTTATTTATGCGTTCAATCAATATCTATGCTTCCAATGAACAAATAAGGGAAGAGAAAAAGAAAGGAGCTACTGTTCGCATTTTAAAAAAGAATAAAACATTTGATAAATGGTAATTTCAACTTTAAAAGATTATAACTTTTGACTCGTTCATTGAAACGACTATATTATTATATGAAACCGAAGCTCTTAGCGATTCACACAATATGAGATGGCCTCAAATTTGAAATATCATTTTTGTACCTAAATTTCACCATTTACATCATTTATTGAGGGTTTTTAGTTTTTTGCCCACCATTTCCGTTGTACTTACTTTCAATTTTATTCAAAAGATCCGTAAAGGAGATATTGGTGCAAACAAAGGGTTCTTTATTTATGTGTTCAATACATATATATTCTTCCAAAAAAAATTAGTAAAGAAAAAGGAAAAGGCTACTGTTCCCATTTAAAAAAGAAACAAAACTTTTGATAAATAGGAGTTCCAACTTTAAACGACGATAAAAGTTTACTTGCATATCGAGACAAATATTTTAATATATCAAAATGAAGCAAATACCAATTCAAAAATTCTGATGTGGCCCCACAAAGGAACCACATTTTTGTACCCAAATTCAATCGTTTACATCATTTACCGAGGGTTTTAAGTGTTTGTCTCACCATTACCATTGTACTTACTTTCTATTATATTGAAAAGAGCCGTAAAGGAGATATTTGTTCAAAAAAATTGGCCTTTATTTATGTGTTAAATCAATATATATTCTTCCAAAAAAATATGAGAAAAGTGAAAGGAAAAGGCTATTGTTCCCATTTTAAAAAGGAACAAAACAATTTATAAATCAGAGTTCCAACATTAAAGGACGATAAATTTTTACTCTGTTATCGAAACAACTATTATAATATATCAAAATGAAGCCCGTACCGATTCAAACAGTCTGATTTGGCCATAAAAAAGAACCACATTTTTGTACGCAAATTCCATCGTTTACATCATTTTCCGAGGGTTTTAAGTGTTTGTCTCACAATTTCCGTTGTACTTACTTTCTATTTTATTCAAAAGAGCCGTAAAGGAAATTTTGGTGCAAACAAAGGGTTCTTTATTTATGCGTTCAATCAATATCTATGCTTCCAATGAACAAATAAGGGAAGAGAAAAAGAAAGGAGCTACTGTTCGCATTTTAAAAAAGAATAAAACATTTGATAAATGGTAATTTCAACTTTAAAAGATTATAACTTTTGACTCGTTCATTGAAACGACTATATTATTATATGAAACCGAAGCTCTTAGCGATTCACACAATATGAGATGGCCTCAAATTTGAAATATCATTTTTGTACCTAAATTTCACCATTTACATCATTTATTGAGGGTTTTTAGTTTTTTGCCCACCATTTCCGTTGTACTTACTTTCAATTTTATTCAAAAGATCCGTAAAGGAGATATTGGTGCAAACAAAGGGTTCTTTATTTATGTGTTCAATACATATATATTCTTCCAAAAAAAATTTGTAAAGAAAAAGGAAAAGGCTACTGTTCCCATTTAAAAAAGAAACAAAACTTTTGATAAATAGGAGTTCCAACTTTAAACGACGATAAAAGTTTACTTGCATATCGAGACAACTATTTTAATATATCAAAATGAAGCCCGTACCGATTCAAAAATTCTGATGTGGCCCCACAAAGGAACCACATTTTTGTACCCAAATTCAATCGTTTACATCATTTACCGAGGGTTTTAAGTGTTTGTCTCACCATTATCGTTGTACTTACTTTCTATTATAATGAAAAGAGCCGTAAAGGACATATTTGTTCAAACAAATTGGTCTTTATTTATGTGTTAAATCAATATATATTCTTCCAAAAAAAAAATATGAGAAAAGTGAAAGGAAAAGGCTATTGTTCCCATTTTAAAAAGGAACAAAACATTTGATAAATCAGAGTTCCAACATTAAAGGACGATAAATTTTTACTATGTTATCGAAACAACTATTATAATATATCAAAATGAAGCCCGTACCGATTCAAACAGTCTGATTTGGCCATAAAAAAGAACCACATTTTTGTACGCAAATTCTATCGTTTACATCATTTTCCGAGGGTTTTAAGTGTTTGTCTCACAATTTCCGTTGTACTTACTTTCTATTTTATTCAAAAGAGCCGTAAAGGAAATTTTGGTGCAAACAAAGGGTTCTTTATTTATGCGTTCAATCAATATCTATGCTTCCAATGAACAAATAAGGGAAGAGAAAAAGAAAGGAGCTACTGTTCACATTTTAAAAAAGAATAAAACATTTGATAAATTGTAATTTCAACTTTAAAAGATGATAACTTTTGACTCGTTCATTGAAACGACTATATTATTATATGAAACCGAAGCTCTTAGCGATTCACACAATATGAGATGGCCTCAAATTTGGAATATCATTTTTGTACCTAAATTTCACCATTTACATCATTTACTGAGGGTTTTTAGTTTTTTGCCCACCATTTCCGTTGTACTTACTTTCAATTTTATTCAAAAGATCCGTAAAGGAGATATTGGTGCAAACAAAGGGTTCTTTATTTATGTGTTCAATCCCTATATATTCTTCCAAAAAAAATGAGTGAAGAAAAAGGAAAAGGCTATTGTTACCATTTAAAAAAGGAACAAAACATTTGATAAATCGGAGTTGCAACTTTAAATGACGATAAAAGTTTACTTGCATATCGAGACAACTATTTTAATATATCAAATTGAAGCCAGTACCAATTCAAAAAATCTGATGTGGCCAGACAGAGAAACCACATTTTTGTACCCAAATCCCATTGTTTACATCATTTACCGAGGGTTTAAGTGTTTGTCTCACAATTTCCGTTGTACTAACTTTCTATTTTATTCAAAAGTGCCATAAAGGAGATTTTGGTGCAAACAAAGGGTTCTTTATTTATGCGTCCAATCAATATCTATGTTTCCAAAAAACAAATAAGGGAAGAGAAAAAGAAAGGAGGTACTGTTCACATTTTAAAAAAGAATAAAACATTTCATAAATCGCAATTCCAACTTTAAAAGATTATAACTTTTGACTCGGGTATTGAAACGACTATATTATTATATGAAACCGAAGCTCTTAGCGATTCACACAATATGAGATGGCCTTAAATTTGGAATATCATTTTTGTACCTAAATTTCACCATTTATATCATTTATTGAGGGTTTTTAGTTTTTTGCCCACAATTTCCATTGTACTTACTTTCAATTTTATTCAAAAGATCCGTAAAGGAGATATTGGTGCAAACAAAGGGTTCTTTATTTATGTGTTCAATACATATATATTCTTCCAAAAAAAATTAGTAAAGAAAAAGGAAAAGGCTACTGTTCCCATTTAAAAAAGAAACAAAACTTTTGATAAATAGGAGTTCCAACTTTAAACGACGATAAAAGTTTACTTGCATATCGAGACAAATATTTTAATATATCAAAATGAAGCAAATACCAATTCAAAAATTCTGATGTGGCCCCACAAAGGAACCACATTTTTGTACCCAAATTCAATCGTTTACATCATTTACCGAGGGTTTTAAGTGTTTGTCTCACCATTACCATTGTACTTACTTTCTATTATATTGAAAAGAGCCGTAAAGGAGATATTTGTTCAAAAAAATTGGCCTTTATTTATGTGTTAAATCAATATATATTCTTCCAAAAAAATATGAGAAAAGTGAAAGGAAAAGGCTATTGTTCCCATTTTAAAAAGGAACAAAACAATTTATAAATCAGAGTTCCAACATTAAAGGACGATAAATTTTTACTCTGTTATCGAAACAACTATTATAATATATCAAAATGAAGCCCGTACCGATTCAAACAGTCTGATTTGGCCATAAAAAAGAACCACATTTTTGTACGCAAATTCCATCGTTTACATCATTTTCCGAGGGTTTTAAGTGTTTGTCTCACAATTTCCGTTGTACTTACTTTCTATTTTATTCAAAAGAGCCGTAAAGGAAATTTTGGTGCAAACAAAGGGTTCTTTATTTATGCGTTCAATCAATATCTATGCTTCCAATGAACAAATAAGGGAAGAGAAAAAGAAAGGAGCTACTGTTCGCATTTTAAAAAAGAATAAAACATTTGATAAATGGTAATTTCAACTTTAAAAGATTATAACTTTTGACTCGTTCATTGAAACGACTATATTATTATATGAAACCGAAGCTCTTAGCGATTCACACAATATGAGATGGCCTCAAATTTGAAATATCATTTTTGTACCTAAATTTCACCATTTACATCATTTATTGAGGGTTTTTAGTTTTTTGCCCACCATTTCCGTTGTACTTACTTTCAATTTTATTCAAAAGATCCGTAAAGGAGATATTGGTGCAAACAAAGGGTTCTTTATTTATGTGTTCAATACATATATATTCTTCCAAAAAAAATTTGTAAAGAAAAAGGAAAAGGCTACTGTTCCCATTTAAAAAAGAAACAAAACTTTTGATAAATAGGAGTTCCAACTTTAAACGACGATAAAAGTTTACTTGCATATCGAGACAACTATTTTAATATATCAAAATGAAGCCCGTACCGATTCAAAAATTCTGATGTGGCCTCAAATTTGGAATATCATTTTTGTACCTAAATTTCACCATTTATATCATTTATTGAGGGTTTTTAGTTTTTTCCCACGTTTTCCGTTGTACTTACTTTCGATTTTATTCAAAAGATCCATAAAAGAGATATTGGTGCAAAAAAATGGTCCTTTTATTTATGTGTTCAATCCCTATATATTCTTCCAAAAAAAATGAGTGAAGAAGATGGAAAAGGCTATTGTTACCATTTAAAAAAGGAACAAAATATTTGATAAATCGGAGTTCCAACTTTAAATGACGATAAAAGTTTACTTGCATATCGAGACAACTATTTTAATATATCAAATTGAAGCCTGTACCAATTCAAAAAAGCTGATGTGGCCCCACAAAGAAACCACATTTTTGTACCCAAATTCCATTGTTTACATCATTTACCGAGGGTTTAAGTGTTTGTCTCACAATTTCCGTTGTACTAACTTTCTATTTTATTCAAAACTGCTTTAAGGAGATTTTGGTGCAAACAAAGGGTTCTTTATTTATGCGTCCAATCAATATCTATGTTTCCAAAAAACAAATAAGGGAAGAGAAAAAGAAAGGAGGTACTGTTCACATTTTAAAAAAGAATAAAACATTTGATAAATCGCAATTCCAACTTTAAAAGATGATAACTTTTGAGTCGGGTATTGAAACGACTATATTATTATATGAAACCGATGCTCTTAGCGATTCACACAATATGAGATGGCCTCAAATTTGGAATATCATTTTTGTACCTAAATTTCACCATTTATATCATGTATTGAGGGTTTTTAGTTTTTTCCCACCTTTTCCGTTGTACTTACTTTCGATTTTATTCAAAAGATCCATAAAAGAGATATTGGTGCAAAAAAATGGTCCTTTTCTTTATGTGTTCAATACCAATATATTCTTCCAAAAAAAATGAGTGAAGAAAAAGGAAAAGGCTATTGTTACCATTTAAAAAAGGAACAAAACATTTGATAAATCGGAGTTCCAACTTTAAATGACGATAAAAGTTTGCTTGCATATCGAGACAACTATTTTAATATATCAAATTGAAGCCCGTACCAATTCAAAAAATATGATGTGGCCCGACAGAGAAACCACATTTTTGTACCCAAATTCCATTGTTTACATCATTTACCGAGGGTTTAAGTGTTTGTCTCACAATTTCCGTTGTACTAACTTTCTATTTTATTCAAAAGTGCCATAAATGATATTTTGGTGCAAACAAAGGGTTCTTTATTTATGCGTCCAATCAATATCTATGTTTCCAAAAAACAAATAAGGGAAGAGAAAAAGAAAGGAGGTACTGTTCACATTTTAAAAAAGAATAAAACATTTCATAAATCGCAATTCCAACTTTAAAAGATTATAACTTTTGACTCGGGTATTGAAACGACTATATTATTATATGAAACCGAAGCTCTTAGCGATTCAAACAAAATGAGATGGCCTCAAATTTGGAATATCATTTTTGTACCTAAATTTCACCATTTATATCATTTATTGAGGGTTTTTAGTTTTTTGCCCACAATTTCCGTTGTACTTACTTTCTATTTTATTCAAAAGAACCGTAACGGAGATTTTGGTGCAAACAAAGGGTTCTTTATTTATGCGTTCAATCAATATCTATGCTTCCAAAGAACAAATAAGGGAAGAGAAAAAGAAAGGAGTTACTGTTCACATTTTAAAAAAGAATAAAACATTTGATAAATCGTAATTTCAACTTTAAAAGATGATAACTTTTGACTCGGGCATTGAAACGACTATATTATTATATGAAACCGAAGCTCTTAGCGATTCACACAATATTAGATGGCCTCAAATTTGAAATATCATTTTTGTACCTAAATTTCACCATTTACATCATTTATTTAGGGTTTTTAGTTTTTTGCCCACCATTTCCGTTGTACTTACTTTCAATTTTATTCAAAAGATCCGTAAAGGAGATATTGGTGCAAACAAAGGGTTATTTATTTATGTGTTCAATACATATATATTCTTCCAAAAAAAATTTGTAAAGAAAAAGGAAAAGGCTACTGTTCCCATTTAAAAAAGAAACAAAACTTTTGATAAATCGGAGTTCCAACTTTAAACGACGATAAAAGTTTACTTGCATATCGAGACAACTATTTTAATATATCAAAATGAAGCCCGTACCGATTCAAAAATTCTGATGTGGCCCCACAAAGGAACCACATTTTTGTACCCAAATTCAATCGTTTACATCATTTACCGAGGGTTTTAAGTGTTTCTCTCACCATTACCGTTGTACTTACTTTCTATTATATTGAAAAGAGCCGTAAAGGAGATATTTGTTCAAACAAATTTTTCTTTATTTTTGTGTTAAATCAATATATATTCTTCCAAAAAAATATGAGAAAAGTGAAAGGAAATGGCTATTGTTCCCATTTTAAAAACGAACAAAACATTTGATAAATCGGAGTTCCAA
Organism: Hippophae tibetana; assembly: GCA_037013495.1. Taxonomy (NCBI): domain Eukaryota; kingdom Viridiplantae; phylum Streptophyta; class Magnoliopsida; order Rosales; family Elaeagnaceae; genus Hippophae; species Hippophae tibetana. Next base: position 49,315,024 of record CM072810.1, read on the forward strand.
CTTTAAAGGACGATAAATTTTTACTCTGTTATCGAAACAACTATTATAATATATCAAATTGAAGCCCGTACCGATTCAAACAATCTAATTTGGCCCCACAAAGGAACCACATTTTTGTACTAAAATTCCATCGTTTACATCATTTACCGAGGGTTTTAAGTGTTTGTCTCACAATTTCCGTTGTACTTACTTTCTATTTTATTCAAAAGAGCCGAAAAGAAGATTTTGGTGCAAACAAAGGGTTCTTTATTTATGCGTTCAATCAATATCTATGCTTCCAAAGAACAAATAAGGGAAGAGAAAAAGAAAGGAGGTACTGTTCACATTTTAAAAAACAATAAACATTTCATAAATCGCAATTTCAACATTAAAAGATGATAACTTTTGACTTGGGTATTGAAACGACTATATTATTATATGAAACCGAAGCTCTTAGCGATTCACACAATATGAGATGGCCTCAAATTTGGAATATCATTTTTGTACCTAAATTTCACCATTTACATCATTTATTGAGGGTTTTTAGTTTTTTCTCACCATTTTTGTTGTACTTACTTTCGATTTTATTCAAAAGATCCATAAAAGTGATATTGGTGCAAACAAAGGGTCCTTTTATTTATGTGTTCAATCCCTATATATTCTTCCAAAAAAAATGAGTGAAGAAGAAGGAAAAGGCTATTGTTACCATTTAAAAAAGGAACAAAACATTTGATAAATCGGAGTTCCAACTTTAAATGACGATAAAAGTTTACTTGCATATCGAGACAACTATTTTAATATATCAAATTGAAGCCCGTACCGATTCAAAAAATCTGATGTGGCCCCACAAAGGAACCACATTTTTGTACCCAAATTCCATTGTTTACATCATTTACCGAGGGTTTTAAGTGTTTCTCTCACCATTACCGTTGTACTTACTTTCTATTATATTGAAAAGAGCCGTAAAGGAGATATTTGTTCAAGCAAATTGTTCTTTATTTTTGTGTTAAATCAATATATATTCTTCCAAACAAATATGAGAAAAGTGAACGGAAATGGCTATTGTTCCAATTTTAAAAACGAACAAAACGTTTGATAAATCGGAGTTCCAACTTTAAAGGACGATAAATTTTTACTCTGTTATCGAAACAACTATTATAATATATCAAATTGAAGCCCGTACCGATTCAGACAATCTAATTTGGCCCCACAAAGGAACCACATTTTTGTACTAAAATTCCATCGTTTACATCATTTACCGAGGGTTTTAAGTGTTTGTCTCACAATTTCCATTGTACTTACTTTCTATTTTATTCAAAAGAGCCGAAAAGAAGATTTTGGTGCAAACAAAGGGTTCTTTATTTATGCGTTCAATCAATATCTATGCTTCCAAAGAACAAATAAGGGAAGAGAAAAAGAAAGGAGGTACTGTTCACATTTTAAAAAACAATAAACATTTCATAAATCGCAATTTCAACATTAAAAGATGATAAATTTTGACTCGGGTATTGAAACGACTATATTATTATATGAAACCGAAGCTCTTAGCGATTCACACAATATGAGATGGCCTCAAATTTGGAATATCATTTTTGTACCTAAATTTCACCATTTACATCATTTATTGAGGGTTTTTAGTTTTTTCTCACCATTTTTGTTGTACTTACTTTCGATTTTATTCAAAAGATCCATAAAAGTGATATTGGTGCAAACAAAGGGTCCTTTTATTTATGTGTTCAATCCCTATATATTCTTCCAAAAAAAATGAGTGAAGAAGAAGGAAAAGGCTATTGTTACCATTTAAAAAATTAACAAAACATTTGATAAATCAGAGTTCCAACTTTAAATGACGATAAAAGTTTACTTGCATATCGAGACAACTATTTTAATATATCAAATTGAAGCCCGTACCGATTCAAAAAATCTGATGTGGCCCCACAAAGGAACCACATTTTTGTTCCCAAATTCCATTGTTTACATAATTTACCGAGGGTTTAAGTGTTTGTCTCACAATTTCCATTGTACTAACTTTCTATTTTATTCAAAACTGCCGTAAAGGTGATTTTGGTGCAAACAAAGGGTTCTTTATTTATGCGTCCAATCAATATCTATGTTTCCAAAAAGCAAATAAGGGAAGAGAAAAAGAAAGGAGGTACTGTTCACATTTTAAAAAAGAATAAAACATTTGATAAATCGCAATTCCAACTTTAAAAGATGATAACTTTTGACTCGGGTATTGAAACGACTATATTATTATATGAAACCGAAGCTCTTAGCGATTCACACAATATGAGATGGCCTCAAATTTGGAATATCATTTTTGTTCCTAAATTTCACCATTTATATCATGTATTGAGGGTTTTTAGTTTTTTCCCACCTTTTCCGTTGTACTTACTTTCGATTTTATTCAAAAGATCCATAAAAGAGATATTGGTGCAAAAAAATGGTCCTTTTATTTATGTGTTCAATCCCTATATATTCTTCCAAAAAAAATGAGTGAAGAAAAAGGAAAAGGCTATTGTTACCATTTAAAAAAGGAACAAAACATTTGATAAATCGGAGTTCCAACTTTAAATGACGATAAAAGTTTACTTGCATATCGAGACAACTATTTTAATATATCAAATTGAAGCCAGTACCAATTCAAAAAATCTGATGTGGTCCGACAGAGAAACCACAGTTTTGTACCCAAATTCCATTGTTTACATCATTTACCGAGGGTTTAAGTGTTTGTCTCACAATTTCCATTGTACTAACTTTCTATTTTATTCAAAACTGCTTTAAGGAGATTTTGGTGCAAACAAAGGGTTCTTTATTTATGCGTCCAATCAATATCTATGTTTCCAAAAAACAAATAAGGGAAGAGAAAAAGAAAGGAGGTACTGTTCACATTTTAAAAAAGAATAAAACATTTGATAAATCACAATTCCAACTTTAAAAGATGATAACTTTTGAGTCGGGTATTGAAACGACTATATTATTATATGAAACCGATCCTCTTAGCGATTCACACAATATGAGATGGCCTCAAATTTGGAATATCATTTTTGTACCTAAATTTCACCATTTATATCATGTATTGAGGGTTTTTAGTTTTTTCCCACCTTTTCCGTTGTACTTACTTTCGATTTTATTCAAAAGATCCATAAAAGAGATATTGGTGCAAAAAAATGGTCCTTTTCTTTATGTGTTCAATACCAATATATTCTTCCAAAAAAAATGAGTGAAGAAAAAGGAAAAGGCTATTGTTACCATTTAAAAAAGGAACAAAACATTTGATAAATCGGAGTTCCAACTTTAAATGACGATAAAAGTTTGCTTGCATATCGAGACAACTATTTTAATATATCAAATTGAAGCCCGTACCAATTCAAAAAATATGATGTGGCCCGACAGAGAAACCACATTTTTGTACCCAAATTCCATTGTTTACATCATTTACCGAGGGTTTAAGTGTTTGTCTCACAATTTCCATTGTACTAACATTCTATTTTATTCAAAAGTGCCATAAAGGAGATTTTGGTGCAAACAAAGGGTTCTTTATTTATGCGTCCAATCAATATCTATGTTTCCAAAAAACAAATAAGGGAAGAGAAAAAGAAAGGAGGTACTGTTCACATTTTAAAAAAGAATAAAACATTTCATAAATCGCAATTCCAACTTTAAAAGATTATAACTTTTGACTCGGGTATTGAAACGACTATATTATTATATGAAACCGAAGCTCTTAGCGATTCACACAAAATGAGACGGCCTCAAATTTGGAATATCATTTTTGTACCTAAATTTCACCATTTATATCATTTGTTGAGGGTTTTTAGTTTTTTGCCCACAATTTCCGTTGTACTTACTTTCTATTTTATTCAAAAGAACCGTAACGGAGATTTTGGTGCAAACAAATGGTTCTTTATTTATGCGTTCAATCAATATCTATGCTTCCAAAAAACAAATAAGGGAAGAGAAAAAGAAAGGAGTTACTGTTCACATTTTAAAAAAGAATAAAACATTTGATAAATCGTAATTTCAACTTTAAAAGATGATAACTTTTGACTCGGGCATTGAAACGACTATATTATTATATGAAACCGAAGCTCTTAGCGATTCACACAATATGAGATGGCCTCAAATTTGAAATATCATTTTTGTACCTAAATTTCACCATTTACATCATTTATTGAGGGTTTTTAGTTTTTTGCCCACCATTTCCGTTGTACTTACTTTCAATTTTATTCAAAAGATCCGTAAAGGAGATATTGGTGCAAACAAAGGGTTCTTTATTTATGTGTTCAATACATATATATTCTTCCAAAAAAAATTTGTAAAGAAAAAGGAAAAGGCTACTGTTCCCTGATGAGCGAAAACCGGCATCGCCGATTCTTGCCAATACTTTGGTTTTAATATTTATAAAACTCTCGCAAGTGCACGAATCATTTCGTAGAAAATGATAAGTATACTCCCAAGGTCGATCTAAGGAAGGAATGTGTGTGGTTTTTAATTTATTATTCAAACTTCTAAAAACGAAATTAAATCCTAAACATCCTGTCACGATATTTTGGGGTTTTTGTGTTTTTAATCTACTTACATAAAAATAAACATAGATTCAATAAACATTTATGCAAATTTTATCATTTATAATGGCGGAGTATTTATGGATATAATAACTAAGTTAATTATGCTTGCTCATATTATATAGGTTATTAAGGATATGAATTGATATTTATTGATTCTCCCTTTTTTGTATGAATACCACCTTTGGTGGGGTTAGATATTCTTTGTTAACTAAACAAATCAATTAATACCTATGGGTGGGGTTGATAACTAATTTGATTAATTAAATTAATTCCTTTTTCTAAGAGATTGAAAATGAACCATTTAAATGCCACCTTTGGTGGGGTTAGACAGTTTAAACTTTATTCAAGGTGTCCAAATTAAACCCAAGAATTTAGTTATCCGAGTACTAACTTTCTAGTTTTAAAACCACTACCGAAAACATGTTGTCAATACATTTTCAGATAATAATTCTTATAAAAACTTTTGAAATAGAGCTTCACTCTAACTACCGGGCGATTGTACCATCAAATAAAAGAGCACTACTCTAAATCAGACCGGATAACTAAACCTTAAAATCTAATTTTCAGGTTTAAGTTTGTAATGAAAAATAATATATTTCTCTCTAACATTCTTAATATAAAATCATGAATAAAAATAAAATCAATTCATTTTAGAGATTTTTACCTATTTAATATTTCGCAAGCATAACAACGTTATTATTACATCATGTTTACTAAATAGCCAGCACAGTTAAATTTAACCACAGACAAATTAAATATAACATGTAAGAATAAAGCATAAAAATAACTGTAAAGAAAATAAAATCCTTACAGAACTTCGACGCTATTCCCGTTGCTGGAAAAACTCCAAGCAGAATTTGCACTCCCATTTATTGAATCAAAAAGCTAAAATATTACAAAAACATAACTAGTTCTTCCCAAAAAGGGAAGAACTCTAAAACTAAGAGAAATTAACTAAAAACTAAGAAAAACTAAAAAAACCTAAAAATCTAAGAAAAGAGAGAAAGAAATAAGAGAGAAGTGTGTTTTGAAGGTGTGTTTTGAAGTGAAGGGAAGGGGGGTATTTATAGGTGAGGATGGAGAGAAAAAGTAGAGAAAAGAATGTTAAAAAAATGTAAAAACGCGGATTATTGATTGCTGACGTCATTTGATGACGTCAGCATGACATGGGGCGGCTGCACAATAGCGGGTATGAACAGTACCGCGGCTGCACAGTACCGGGTATGAACAGTGCCGAGTCTGATGAACAGTACGCGCGGATGAAGAGTACCCGCGGATGAACAGTGCCGCGCGCTGCTGCTTGGGGCGATGCTGGGCGCTGGGGCGCCGCGGCCGGGCGCCGCGGCGGCGCGTTTTTCTCTTTTTTGACATTTTTGACCTTTTTGACCCATTTTGTCCAATTTTTCCATATTTGTCGACCTTTCCGCATTTATTTATTAATATATTTGTGATGTATTGCTTCCAATATTCCTCTTTGAGTTTTTAAGTTGCGTTTTTAAGCCAAAATACCTGAAAAAAAATAAAAATACCCGTGATTCCGAAAAAGACAAATTTATATAAATATATGATAAAACATATAAATATATATATTTTTAATCAATTAATGTGCATAAAATCATGGTTATTTTAGTGCTTTTTGAGCACTCATCATTCCCATTTAAAAAAGAAACAAAACTTTTGATAAATCGGAGTTCCAATTTTAAACGACGATAAAAGTTTACTTGCATATCGAGACAACTATTTTAATATATCAAAATGAAGCCCGTACCGATTCAAAAATTCTGATGTGGCCCCACAAAGGAACCACATTTTTGTACCCAAATTCAATCGTTTACATCATTTACCGAGGGTTTTAACTGTTTCTCTCACCATTACCGTTGTACTTACTTTCTATTATATTGAAAAGAGCCTTAAAGGAGATATTTGTTCAAGCAAATTGTTCTTTATTTTTGTGTTAAATCAATATATATTCTTCCAAAAAAATATGAGAAAAGTGAAAGGAAATGGCTATTGTTCCCATTTTAAAAACGAACAAAACGTTTGATAAATCGGAGTTCCAACTTTAAAGGACAATAAATTTTTACTCTGTTATCGAAACAACTATTATAATATATCAAATTGAAGCCCGTACCGATTCAGACAATCTAATTTGGCCCCACAAAGGAACCACATTTTTGTACTAAAATTCCATCGTTTACATCATTTACCGAGGGTTTTAAGTGTTTGTCTCACAATTTCCGTTGTACTTACTTTCTATTTTATTCAAAAGAGCCGAAAAGAAGATTTTGGTGCAAACAAAGGGTTCTTTATTTTTGCGTTCAATCAATATCTATGCTTCCAAAGAACAAATAAGGGAAGCGAAAAAGAAAGGAGGTACTGTTCACATTTTAAAAAACAATAAACATTTCATAAATCGCAATTTCAACATTAAAAGATGATAACTTTTGACTCGGGTATTGAAACGACTATATTATTATATGAAACCGAAGCTCTTAGCGATTCACACAAATGAGATGGCCTCAAATTTGGAATATCATTTTTGTACCTAAATTTCACCATTTACATCATTTATTGAGGGTTTTTAGTTTTTTCTCACCATTTTTGTTGTACTTACTTTCGATTTTATTCAAAAGATCCATAAAAGTGATATTGGTGCAAACAAAGGGTCCTTTTATTTATGTGTTCAATCCCTATATATTCTTCCAAAAAAAATGAGTGAAGAAGAAGGAAAAGGCTATTGTTACCATTTAAAAAAGGAACAAAACATTTGATAAATCGGAGTTCCAACTTTAAATGACGATAAAAGTTTACTTGCATATCGAGACAACTATTTTAATATATCAAATTGAAGCCCGTACCGATTCAAAAAATCTGATGTGGCCCCACAAAGGAACCACATTTTTGTACCCAAATTCCATTGTTTACATCATTTACCGAGGGTTTAAGTGTTTGTCTCACAATTTCCATTGTACTAACTTTCTATTTTATTCAAAACTGCCCGTAAAGGAGATTTTGGTGCAAACAAAGGGTTCTTTATTAATGCGTCCAATCAATATCTATGTTTCCAAAAAGCAAATAAGGGAAGAGAAAAAGAAAGGAGGTACTGTTTACATTTTAAAAAAGAATAAAACATTTGATAAATCGCAATTCCAACTTTAAAAGATGATAACTTTTGACTCGGGTATTGAAACGACTATATTATTATATGAAACCGAAGCTCTTAGCGATTCACACAATATGAGATGGCCTCAAATTTGGAATATCATTTTTGTACCTAAATTTCACCATTTACATCATTTATTGAGGGTTTTTAGTTTTTTCTCACCATTTTTGTTGTACTTACTTTCGATTTTATTCAAAAGATCCATAAAAGTGATATTGGTGCAAACAAAGGGTCCTTTTATTTATGTGTTCAATCCCTATATATTCTTCCAAAAAAAATGAGTGAAGAAGAAGGAAAAGGCTATTGTTACCATTTAAAAAAGGAACAAAACATTTGATAAATCGGAGTTCCAACTTTAAATGACGATAAAAGTTTACTTGCATATCGAGACAACTATTTTAATATATCAAATTGAAGCCCGTACCGATTCAAAAAATCTGATGTGGCCCCACAAAGGAACCACATTTTTGTACCCAAATTCCATTGTTTACATCATTTACCGAGGGTTTAAGTGTTTGTCTCACAATTTCCATTGTACTAACTTTCTATTTTATTCAAAACTGCCCGTAAAGGAGATTTTGGTGCAAACAAAGGGTTCTTTATTTATGCGTCCAATCAATATCTATGTTTCCAAAAAGCAAATAAGGGAAGAGAAAAAGAAAGGAGGTACTGTTCACATTTTAAAAAAGAATAAAACATTTGATAAATCGCAATTCCAACTTTAAAAGATGATAACTTTTGACTCGGGTATTGAAACGACTATATTATTATATGAAACCGAAGCTCTTAGCGATTCACACAATATGAGATGGCCTCAAATTTGGAATATCATTTTTGTTCCTAAATTTCACCATTTATATCATGTATTGAGGGTTTTTAGTTTTTTCCCACCTTTTCCGTTGTACTTACTTTCGATTTTATTCAAAAGATCCATAAAAGAGATATTGGTGCAAAAAAATGGTCCTTTTATTTATGTGTTCAATCCCTATATATTCTTCCAAAAAAAATGAGTGAAGAAAAAGGAAAAGGCTATTGTTACCATTTAAAAAAGGAACAAAACATTTGATAAATCAGAGTTCCAACTTTAAATGACGATAAAAGTTTACTTGCATATCGAGACAACTATTTTAATATATCAAATTGAAGCCAGTACCAATTCAAAAAATCTGATGTGGTCCGACAGAGAAACCACAGTTTTGTACCCAAATTCCATTGTTTACATCATTTACCGAGGGTTTAAGTGTTTGTCTCACAATTTCCGTTGTACTAACTTTCTATTTTATTCAAAAGTGCCATAAAGGAGATTTAGGTGCAAACAAAGTGTTCTTTATTTATGCGTCCAATCAATATCTATGTTTCCAAAAAACAAATAAGGGAAGAGAAAAAGAAAGGAGGTACTGTTCATATTTTAAAAAAGAATAAAACATTTCATAAATCGCAATTCCAAGTTTAAAAGATTATAACTTTTGACTCGGGTATTGAAACGACTATATTATTATATTGAACCGAAGCTCTTAGCGATTCACACAATATGAGATGGCCTCAAATTTGGAATATCATTTTTGTACCTAAATTTCACCATTTATATCATTTATTGAGGGTTTTTAGTTTTTTGCCCACAATTTCCATTGTACTTACTTTCTATTTTATTCAAAAGAGCCATAAAGGAGATTTTGGTGCAAACAAAGGGTTCTTTATTTATGCGTCCAATCAATATCTATTCTTCCAAAGAACAAATAAGGGAAGTGAAAAAGAAAGGAGTTACTGTTCACATTTTAAAAAAGAATATAAAATTTGATAAATCGCAATTTCAACTTTAAAAGAAGATTACTTTTGAATCGGGTATTGAAACGACTATATTATTATATGAAACCGAAGCTCTTAGCGATTCACACAATATGAGATGGCCTCAAATTTGGAATATTTTTTTTGTACCTAAATTTCACCATTTACATCATTTATTGAGGGTTTTTAGGTTTTTGCCGACCATTTCCGTTGTACTTACTTTCAATTTTATTCAAAAGATCCGTAAAGGAGATATTGGTGCAAACAAAGGGTTCTTTATTTATGTGTTCAATACATATATATTCTTCCAAAAAAAATTAGTAAAGAAAAAGGAAAAGGCTATTGTTCCCATTTAAAAAAGAAACAAAACTTTTGATAAATAGGAGTTCCAACTTTAAACGACGATAAAAGTTTACTTGCATATCGAGACAACTATTTTAATATATCAAAATGAAGCCCGTACCGATTCAAAAATTCTGATGTGGCCCCACAAAGGAACCACATTCTTGTACCCAAATTCAATCGTTTACATCATTTACCGAGGGTTTTAAGTGTTTGTCTCACCATTACCGTTGTACTTACTTTCTATTATATTGAAAAGAGCCGTAAAGGAGATATTTGTTCAAACAAATTGGTCTTTATTTATGTGTTAAATCAATATATATTCTTCCAAAAAAAATATGAGAAAAGTGAAAGGAAAAGGCTATTGTTCCCATTTTAAAAAGGAACAAAACATTTGATAAATCAGAGTTCCAACATTAAAGGACGATAAATTTTTACTCTGTTATCGAAACAACTATTATAATATATCAAAATGAAGCCCGTACCGATTCAAACAGTCTGATTTGGCCATAAAAAAGAACCACATTTTTGTACGCAAATTCCATCGTTTACATCATTTTCCGAGGGTTTTAAGTGTTTTTCTCACAATTTCCGTTGTACTTACTTTCTATTTTATTCAAAAGAGCCGTAAAGGAAATTTTGGTGCAAACAAAGGGTTCTTTATTTATGCGTTCAATCAATATCTATGCTTCCAATGAACAAATAAGGGAAGAGAAAAAGAAAGGAGCTACTGTTAACATTTTAAAAAAGAATAAAACATTTGATAAATCGTAATTTCAACTTTAAAAGATGATAACTTTTGACTCGGTCATTGAAACGACTAAAATATTATATGAAACCGAAGCTCTTAGCGATTCACACAATATGAGATGGCCTCAAATTTGGAATATAATTTTTGTACCTAAATTTCACAATTTATATCATTTATTGAGGGTTTTTAGTTTTTTCCCACGTTTTCCGTTGTACTTACTTTCGATTTTATTCAAAAGATCCATAAAAGAGATATTGGTGCAAACAAAGGGTCCTTTTATTTATGTGTTCAATCCCTATATATTCTTCCAAAAAAAATGAGTGAAGAAGAAGGAAAAGGCTATTGTTACCATTTAAAAAAGGAACAAAACATTTGATAAATTGGAGTTCCAACTTTAAATGACGATAAAAGTTTACTTGCATATCGAGACAACTATTTTAATATATCAAATTGAAGCCCGTACCGATTCAAAAAATCTGATGTGGCCCCACAAAGGAACTCCATTTTTGTACCCAAATTCCATTGTTTACATCATTTACCGAGGGTTTAAGTGTTTGTCTCACAATTTCCATTGTACTAACTTTCTATTTTATTCAAAACTGCCGTAAAGGAGATTTTGGTGCAAACAAAGGGTTCTTTATTTATGCGTCCAATCAATATCTATGTTTCCAAAAAGCAAATAAGGGAAGAGAAAAAGAAAGGAGGTACTGTTCACATTTTAAAAAAGAATAAAACATTTGATAAATCGCAATTCCAACTTTAAAAGATGATAACTTTTGACTCGGGTATTGAAACGACTATATTATTATATGAAACCGAAGCTCTTAGCGATTCACACAATATGAGATGGCCTCAAATTTGGAATATCATTTTTGTTCCTAAATTTCACCATTTATATCATGTATTGAGGGTTTTAATTTTTTTCCCACCTTTTCCGTTGTACTTACTTTCGATTTTATTCAAAAGATCCATAAAAGAGATATTGGTGCAAAAAAATGGTCCTTTTATTTATGTGTTCAATCCCAATATATTCTTCCAAAAAAAATGAGTGAAGAAAAAGGAAAAGGCTATTGTTACCATTTAAAAAAGGAACAAAACATTTGATAAATCGGAGTTCCAACTTTAAATGACGATAAAAGTTTGCTTGCATATCGAGACAACTATTTTAATATATCAAATTGAATCCCGTACCAATTCAAAAAATAAGATGTGGCCCGACAGAGAAACCACATTTTTGTACCCAAATTCCATTGTTTACATCATTTACCGAGGGTTTAAGTGTTTGTCTCACAATTTCCGTTGTACTAACTTTCTATTTTATTCAAAAGTGGCATAAAGGAGATTTTGGTGCAAACAAAGGGTTCTTTATTTATGCGTCCAATCAATATCTATGTTTCCAAAAAACAAATAAGGGAAGAGAAAAAGAAAGGAGGTACTGTTCACATTTTAAAAAAGAATAAAACATTTGATAAATCGCAATTCCAACTTTAAAAGATTATAACTTTTGACTCGTGTATTGACACGACTATATTATTATATGAAACCGAAGCTCTTAGCGATTCACACAATATGAGATGGCCTCAAATTTGGAATATCATTTTTGTACCTAAATTTCACCATTTACATCATTTACCGAGGGTTTAAGTGTTTGTCTCACAATTTCCGTTGTACTAACTTTCTATTTTATTCAAAAGAACCGTAAAGGAGATTTTGGTGCAAACAAAGGGTTCTTTATTTATTCGTCCAATCAATATTTATTCTTCCAAAGAACAAATAAGGGAAGAGAAAAAGAAAGGAGGTACTGTTCACATTTTAAAAAAGAATAAAACATTTGATAAATCGCAATTCCAACTTTAAAAGATGATAACTTTTGACTCGGGCATTGAAACGACTATATTATTATATGAAACCGAAGCTCTTAGCGATTCACACAATATGAGATGGCCTCAAATTCGAAATATCATTTTTGTACCTAAATTTCACCATTTACATCATTTATTGAAGATTTTTAGTTTTTTGCCCACCATTTCCGTTGTACTTACTTTCAATTTTATTCAAAAGATCCGTAAAGGAGATATTGGTGCAAACAAAGGGTTCTTTATTTATGTGTTCAATACATATATATTCTTCCAAAAAAAATTTGTAAAGAAAAAGGAAAAGGCTACTGTTCCCATTTAAAAAAGAAACAAAACTTTTGATAAAACGGAGTTCCAACTTTAAACGACGATAAAAGTTTACTTGCATATCGAGACAACTATTTTAATATATCAAAATGAAGCCCGTACCGATTCAAAAATTCTGATGTGGCCCCACAAAGGAACCACATTTTTGTACGCAAATTCAATCGTTTACATCATTTACCGAGGGTTTTAAGTGTTTCTCTCACCATTACCGTTGTACTTACTTTCTGTTATATTGAAAAGAGCCGTAAAGGAGATATTTGTTCAAGCAAATTGTTCTTTATTTTTGTGTTAAATCAATATATATTCTTCCAAAAAAATATGAGAAAAGTGAAAGGAAATGGCTATTGTTCCCATTTTAAAAACGAACAAAACATTTGATAAATCGGAGTTCCAACTTTAAAGGACGATAAATTTTTACTCTATTATCGAAACAACTATTATAATATATCAAATTGAAGCCCGTACCGATTCAGACAATATGATTTGGCCCCACAAAGGAACCACATTTTTGTACTAAAATTCCATCGTTTACATCATTTACCGAGGGTTTTAAGTGTTTGTCTCACAATTTCCGTTGTACTTACTTTCTATTTTATTCAAAAGAGCCGAAAAGAAGATTTTGGTGCAAACAAAGGGTTCTTTATTTATGCGTTCAATCAATATCTATGCTTCCAAAGAACAAATAAGGGATGAGAAAAAGAAAGGAGGTACTGTTCACATTTTAAAAAACAATAAACATTTCATAAATCGCAATTTCAACATTAAAAAATGATAAATTTTGACTCGGGTATTGAAACGACTATATTATTATATGAAACCGAAGCTCTTAGCGAATCACACAATATGAGATGGCCTCAAATTTGGAATATCATTTTTGTACCTAAATTTCACCATTTACATCATTTATTGAGGGTTTTTAGTTTTTTCTCACCATTTTTGTTGTACTTACTTTCGATTTTATTCAAAAGATCCATAAAAGTGATATTGGTGCAAACAAAGGGTCCTTTTATTTATGTGTTCAATCCCTATATATTCTTCCAAAAAAAATGAGTGAAGAAAAAGGAAAAGGCTATTGTTTCCATTTAAAAAAGGAACAAAACATTTGATAAATCAGAGTTCCAACTTTAAACGACGATAAAAGTTTACTTGCATATCGAGACAACTATTTTAATATATCAAAATGAAGCCCGTACCGATTCAAAAAATCTGATGTGACCCCACAAAGGAACCACATTTTTTTACCCAAATTCCATCGTTTACATCATTTACCGAGGTTTTAAGTGTTTGTCTCACAATTTCCGTTGTACTTACTTTCTATTTTATTCAAAACTACCGTAAAGGAGATTTTGGTGCAAACAAAGGGTTCTTTATTTATTCGTCCAATCAATATCTATGTTTCCAAAGAACAAATAAGGGAAGAGAAAAAGAAAGGAGATATTGTTCACATTTTAAAAAAGAATAAAACATTTGATAAATCGCAATTTTAACTTTAAAAGATGATAACTTTTGAGTCGGGTATTGAAACGACTATATTATTATATGAAACCGATGCTCTTAGCGATTCACACAATATGAGATGGCCTCAAATTTGGAATATCATTTTTGTACCTAAATTTCACAATTTATATCATTTATTGAGGGTTTTTAGTTTTTTCCCACGTTTTCCGTTGTACTTACTTTCGATTTTATTCAAAAGATCCATAAAAGAGATATTGGTGCAAAAAAATGGTCCTTTTATTTATGTGTTCAATCCCTATATATTCTTCCAAAAAATAATGACTGAAGAAAAAGGAAAAGGCTATTGTTACCATTTAAAAAAGGAACAAAACATTTGATAAATCGGAGTTCCAACTTTAAATGACGATAAAAGTTTACTTGCATATCGAGACAACTATTTTAATATATCAAATTGAAGCCCGTACCGATTCAAAAAAGCTGATGTGGCCCCCCAAAGAAACCACATTTTTGTACCCAAATTCCATTGTTTACATCATTTACCGAGGGTTTAAGTGTTTGTCTCACAATTTCCGTTGTACTAACTTTCTATTTTATTCAAAAGTGCCGTAAAGGAGATTTTGGTGCAAACAAAGGGTTCTTTATTTATGCGTCCAATCAATATCTATTTTTCCAAAAAACAAATAAGGGAAGAGAAAAAGAAAGGAGGTACTGTTCACATTTTAAAAAAGAATAAAACATTTGATAAATCGCAATTCCAACTTTAAAAGATTATAACTTTTGACTCGTGTATTGACACGACTATATTATTATATGAAACCGAAGCTCTTAGCGATTCACACAATATGAGATGGCCTCAAATTTGGAATATCATTTTTGTACCTAAATTTCACCATTTACATCATTTATTGAGGGTTTTTAGTTTTTTCCCACAATTTCCGTTGTACTTACTTTCTATTTTATTCAAAAGAACCGTAAAGGAGATTTTGGTGCAAACAAAGGGTTCTTTATTTATTCGTCCAATCAATATTTATTCTTCCAAAGAACAAATAAGGGAAGAGAAAAAGAAAGGAGGTACTGTTCACATTTTAAAAAAGAATAAAACATTTCATAAATCGCAATTCCAACTTTAAAAGAAGATAACTTTTGACTCGGGCATTGAAACGACTATATTATTATATGAAACCGAAGCTCTTAGCGATTCACACAATATGAGATGGCCTCAAATTCGAAATATCATTTTTGTACCTAAATTTCACCATTTACATCATTTATTGAAGGTTTTTAGTTTTTTGCCCACCATTTCCGTTGTACTTACTTTCAATTTTATTCAAAAGATCCGTAAAGGAGATATTGGTGCAAACAAAGGGTTCTTTATTTATGTGTTCAATACATATATATTCTTCCAAAAAAAATTTGTAAAGAAAAAGGAAAAGGCTACTGTTCCCATTTAAAAAAGAAACAAAACTTTTGATAAAACGGAGTTCCAACTTTAAACGACGATAAAAGTTTACTTGCATATCGAGACAACTATTTTAATATATCAAAATGAAGCCCGTACCGATTCAAAAATTCTGATGTGGCCCCACAAAGGAACCACATTTTTGTACCCAAATTCAATCGTTTACATCATTTACCGAGGGTTTTAAGTGTTTCTCTCACCATTACCGTTGTACTTACTTTCTGTTATATTGAAAAGAGCCGTAAAGGAGATATTTGTTCAAGCAAATTGTTCTTTATTTTTGTGTTAAATCAATATATATTCTTCCAAAAAATTATGAGAAAAGTGAAAGGAAATGGCTATTGTTCCCATTTTAAAAACGTACAAAACATTTGATAAATCGGAGTTCCAACTTTAAAGGACGATAAATTTTTACTCTATTATCGAAACAACTATTATAATATATCAAATTGAAGCCCGTACCGATTCAGACAATATGATTTGGCCCCACAAAGGAACCACATTTTTGTACTAAAATTCCATCGTTTACATCATTTACCGAGGGTTTTAAGTGTTTGTCTCACAATTTCCGTTGTACTTACTTTCTATTTTATTCAAAAGAGCCGAAAAGAAGATTTTGGTGCAAACAAAGGGTTCTTTATTTATGCGTTCAATCAATATCTATGCTTCCAAAGAACAAATAAGGGATGAGAAAAAGAAAGGAGGTACTGTTCACATTTTAAAAAACAATAAACATTTCATAAATCGCAATTTCAACATTAAAAAATGATAAATTTTGACTCGGGTATTGAAACGACTATATTATTATATGAAACCGAAGCTCTTAGCGATTCACACAATATGAGATGGCCTCAAATTTGGAATATCATTTTTGTACCTAAATTTCACCATTTACATCATTTATTGAGGGTTTTTAGTTTTTTCTCACCATTTTTGTTGTACTTACTTTCGATTTTATTCAAAAGATCCATAAAAGTGATATTGGTGCAAACAAAGGGTCCTTTTATTTATGTGTTCAATCCCTATATATTCTTCCAAAAAAAATGAGTGAAGAAAAAGGAAAAGGCTATTGTTTCCATTTAAAAAAGGAACAAAACATTTGATAAATCAGAGTTCCAACTTTAAACGACGATAAAAGTTTACTTGCATATCGAGACAACTATTTTAATATATCAAAATGAAGCCCGTACCGATTCAAAAAATCTGATGTGACCCCACAAAGGAACCACATTTTTTTACCCAAATTCCATCGTTTACATCATTTACCGAGGTTTTAAGTGTTTGTCTCACAATTTCCGTTGTACTTACTTTCTATTTTATTCAAAACTGCCGTAAAGGAGATTTTGGTGCAAACAAAGGGTTCTTTATTTATTCGTCCAATCAATATCTATGTTTCCAAAGAACAAATAAGGGAAGAGAAAAAGAAAGGAGATATTTTTCACATTTTAAAAAAGAATAAAACATTTGATAAATCGCAATTTTAACTTTAAAAGATGATAACTTTTGAGTCGGGTATTGAAACGACTATATTATTATATGAAACCGATGCTCTTAGCGATTCACACAATATGAGATGGCCTCAAATTTGGAATATCATTTTTGTACCTAAATTTCACAATTTATATCATTTATTGAGGGTTTTTAGTTTTTTCCCACGTTTTCCGTTGTACTTACTTTCGATTTTATTCAAAAGATCCATAAAAGAGATATTGGTGCAAAAAAATGGTCCTTTTATTTATGTGTTCAATCCCTATATATTCTTCCAAAAAATAATGACTGAAGAAAAAGGAAAAGGCTATTGTTACCATTTAAAAAAGGAACAAAACATTTGATAAATCGGAGTTCCAACTTTAAATGACGATAAAAGTTTACTTGCATATCGAGACAACTATTTTAATATATCAAATTGAAGCCCGTACCGATTCAAAAAAGCTGATGTGGCCCCCTAAAGAAACCACATTTTTGTACCCAAATTCCATTGTTTACATCATTTACCGAGGGTTTAAGTGTTTGTCTCACAATTTCCGTTGTACTAACTTTCTATTTTATTCAAAAGTGCCGTAAAGGAGATTTTGGTGCAAACAAAGGGTTCTTTATTTATGCGTCCAATCAATATCTATGTTTCCAAAAAACAAATAAGGGAAGAGAAAAAGAAAGGAGGTACTGTTCACATTTTAAAAAAGAATAAAACATTTGATAAATCGCAATTCCAATTTTAAAAGATGATAACTGTTGACTCGGGTATTGAAATGACTATATTATTATATGAAACCGATGCTCTTAGCGATTCACACAATATGAGATGGCCTCAAATTTGGAATATCATTTTTGTACCTAAATTTCACCATTTATATCATGTATTGAGGGTTTTTAGTTTTTTCCCACCTTTTCCGTTGTACTTACTTTCGATTTTATTCAAAAGATCCATAAAAGAGATATTGGTGCAAAAAAATGGTCCTTTTATTTATGTGTTCAATCCCAATATATTCTTCCAAAAAAAATGGGGGAAGAAAAAGGAAAAGGCTATTGTTACCATTTAAAAAAGGAACAAAACATTTGATAAATCGGAGTTCCAACTTTAAGTGACGATAAAAGTTTGCTTGCATATCGAGACAACTATTTTAATATATCAAATTGAAGCCCGTACCAATTTAAAAAATATGATGTGGCCCGACAGAGAAACCACATTTTTGTACCCAAATTCCATTGTTTACATCATTTACAGAGGGTTTAAGTGTTTGTCTCACAATTTCCGTTGTACTAACTTTCTCTTTTATTCAAAAGTGTCATAAAGGAGATTTTGGTGCAAACAAAGGGTTCTTTATTTATGCGTCCAATAAATATCTATGTTTCCAAAAAACAAATAAGGGAATAGAAAAAGAAAGGAGGTACTGTTCACATTTTAAAAAAGAATAAAACATTTGATAAATCGCAATTCCAACTTTAAAAGATTATAACTTTTGACTCGTGTATTGACACGACTATATTATTATATTAAACCGAAGCTCTTAGCGATTCACACAATATGAGATGGCCTCAAATTTGGAATATCATTTTTGTACCTAAATTTCACCATTTACATCATTTATTGAGGGTTTTTACTTTTTTGCCCACAATTTGCGTTGTACTTACTTTCTATTTTATTCAAAAGAACCGTAAAGGAGATTTTGGTGCAAACAAAGGGTTCTTTATTTATTCGTCCAATCAATATCTATTCTTCCAAAGAACAAATAAGGGAAGAGAAAAAGAAAGGAGGTACTGTTCACATTTTAAAAAAGAATAAAACTTTTGATAAATCGCAATTCCAACTTTAAAAGAAGATAACTTTTGACTCGGGCATTGAAACGACTATATTATTATATGAAACCGAAGCTCTTAGCGATTCACACAATATGAGATGGCCTCAAATTCGAAATATCATTTTTGTACCTAAATTTCACCATTTACATCCTTTATTGAGGGTTTTTAGTTTTTTGCCCACCATTTCCGTTGTACTTACTTTCAATTTTATTCGAAAGATCCGTAAAGGAGATATTGGTGCAAACAAAGGGTTCTTTATTTATGTGTTCAATACATATATATTCTTCCAAAAAAAATTAGTAAAGAAAAAGGAAAAGGCTACTGTTCCCATTTAAAAAAGAAACAAAACTTTTGATAAATAGGAGTTCCAACTTTAAACGACGATAAAAGTTTACTTGCATATCGAGACAACTATTTTAATATATCAAAATGAAGCCCGTACCGATTCAAAAATTCTGATGTGGCCCCACAAAGGAACCACATTCTTGTACCTAAATTCAATCGTTTACATCATTTACCGAGGGTTTTAAATGTTTGTCTCACCATTACCGTTGTACTTACTTTCTATTATATTGAAAAGAGCCGTAAAGGAGATATTTGTTCAAACAAATTGGTCTTTATTTATGTGTTAAATCAATATATATTCTTCCAAAAAAAATATGAGAAAAGTGAAAGGAAAAGGCTATTGTTCCCATTTTAAAAAGGAACAAAACATTTGATAAATCAGAGTTCCAACATTAAAAGACGATAAATTTTTACTCTGTTATCGAAACAACTATTATAATATATCAAAATGAAGCCCGTACCGATTCAAACAGTCTGATTTGGCCATAAAAAAGAACCATATTTTTGTACGCAAATTCCCTCGTTTACATCATTTTCCGAGGGTTTTAAGTGTTTGTCTCACAATTTCCGTTGTACTTACTTTCTATTTTATTCAAAAGAGCCGTAAAGGAAATTTTGGTGCAAACAAAGGGTTCTTTATTTATGCGTTCAATCAATATCTATGCTTCCAAAGAACAAATAAGGGAAGAGAAAAAGAAAGGAGTTATTGTTCACATTTTAAAAAAGAATAAAACATTTGATAAATCGTAATTTCAACTTTAAAAGATGATAACTTTTGACTCGGGCATTGAAACGACTATATTATTATATGAAACCGAAGCTCTTAGCGATTCACACAATATGAGATGGCCTCAAATTTGAAATATCATTTTTGTACCTAAATTTCACCATTTACATCATTTATTGAGGGTTTTTAGTTTTTTGCCCACCATTTCCGTTGTACTTACTTTCAATTTTATTCAAAAGATCCGTAAAGGAGATATTGGTGCAAACAAAGGGTTCTTTATTTATGTGTTCAATACATATATATTCTTCCAAAAAAAATTTGTAAAGAAAAAGGAAAAGGCTACTGTTCCCATTTAAAAAAGAAACAAAACTTTTGATAAATCGGAGTTCCAACTTTAAACGACGATAAAAGTTTACTTGCATATCGAGACAACTATTTTAAAATATCAAAATGAAGCCCGTACCTATTCACAAATTCTGATGTGGCCCCACAAAGGAACCACATTTTTGTACCCAAATTCAATCGTTTACATCATTTACCGAGGGTTTTAAGTGTTTCTCTCACCATTACCGTTGTACTTACTTTCTATTATATTGAAAAGAGCCGTAAAGGAGATATTTGTTCAAGAAAATTGTTCTTTATTTTTGTGTTAAATCAATATATATTCTTCCAAAAAAATATGAGAAAAGTGAAAGGAAATGGCTATTGTTCCCATTTTAAAAACGAACAAAACATTTGATAAATCGGAGTTCCAACTTTAAAGGACGATAAATTTTTACTCTGTTATCGAAACAACTATTATAATATATCAAATTGAAGCCCGTACCGATTCAGACAATCTGATTTGGCCCCACAAAGGAACCACATTTTTGTACTAAAATTCCATCGTTTACATCATTTACCGAGGGTTTTAAGTGTTTGTCTCACAATTTCCGTTGTACTTACTTTCTATTTTATTCAAAAGAGCCGAAAAGAAGATTTTGGTGCAAACAAAGGGTTCTTTATTTATGCGTTCAATCAATATCTATGCTTCCAAAGAACAAATAAGGGAAGAGAAAAAGAAAGGAGGTACTGGTCACATTTTAAAAAACAATAAACATTTCATAAATCGCAATTTCAACATTAAAAGATGATAACTTTTGACTCGGGTATTCAAACGACTATATTATTATATGAAACCGAAGCTCTTAGCGATTCACACAATATGAGATGGCCTCAAATTTGGAATATCATTTTTGTACCTAAATTTCACCATTTACATCATTTATTGAGGGTTTTTAGTTTTTTCTCACCATTTTTGTTGTACTTACTTTCGATTTTATTCAAAAGATCCATAAAAGTGATATTGGTGCAAACAAAGGGTCCTTTTATTTATGTGTTCAATCCCTATATATTCTTCCAAAAAAAATGAGTGAAGAAAAATGAAAAGGCTACTGTTCCCATTTAAAAAAGGAACAAAACATTTGATAAATCAGAGTTCCAACTTTAAACGACGATAAAAGTTTACTTGCATATCGAGACAACTATTTTAATATATCAAAATGAAGCCTGTACCGATTCAAAAAATCTGATGTGGCCCCACAAAGGAACCACATTTTTTTACCCAAATTCCATCGTTTACATCATTTACCGAGGGTTTAAGTGTTTGTCTCACAATTTCCGTTGTACTTACTTTCTATTTTATTCAAAACTGCCGTAAAGGAGATTTTTGTGCAAACAAAGGGTTCTTTATTTATTCGTCCAATCAATATCTATGTTTCCAAAGAACAAATAAGGGAAGAGAAAAAGAAAGGAGGTATTGTTCACATTTTAAAAAAGAATAAAACATTTGATAAATCGCAATTTTAACTTTAAAAGATGATAACTTTTCAGTCGGGTATTGAAACGACTATATTATTATATGAAACCGATTCTCTTAGCGATTCACACAATATGAGATGGCCTCAAATTTGGAATATCATTTTTGTACCTAAATTTCACAATTTATATCATTTATTGAGGGTTTTTAGTTTTTTCCCACGTTTTCCGTTGTACTTACTTTCGATTTTATTCAAAAGATCCATAAAAGAGATATTGGTGCAAGAAAATGGTCCTTTTATTTATGTGTTCAATCCCTATATATTCTTCCAAAAAATAATGAGTGAAGAAAAAAGAAAAGGCTATTGTTACCATTTAAAAAAGGAACAAAACATTTGATAAATCGGAGTTCCAACTTTAAATGACGATAAAAGTTTACTTGCATATCGAGACAACTATTTTAATATATCAAATTGAAGCTCGTACCGATTCAAAAAGCTGATGTGGCCTCCCAAAGAAACCACATTTTTGTACCCAAATTCCATTGTTTACATCATTTACCGAGGGTTTAAGTGTTTGTCTCACAATTTCCGTTGTACTAACTTTCTATTTTATTCAAAAGAACCGTAAAGGTGATTTTGGTGCAAACAAAGGGTTCTTTATTTATGCGTCCAATCAATATATATGTTTCCAAAAAACAAATAAGGGAAGAGAAAAAGACAGGAGGTACTGTTCACATTTTAAAAAAGAATAAAACATTTGATAAATCGCAATTCCAATTTTAAAAGATGATAACTGTTGACTCGGGTATTGAAACGACTATATTATTATATGAAACCGATGCTCTTAGCGATTCACACAATATGAGATGGCCTCAAATTTGGAATATCATTTTTGTACCTAAATTTCACCATTTATATCATGTATTGAGGGTTTTTAGTTTTTTCCCACCTTTTCCGTTGTACTTACATTCAATTTTATTCAAAAGAACCGTAAAGGAGATTTTGGTGCAAAAAAATGGTCCTTTTATTTATGTGTTCAATCCCTATATATTCTTCCAAAAAAAATGAGTGAAGAAAAAGGAAAAGGCTATTGTTACCATTTAAAAAAGGAACAAAACATTTGATAAATCGGAGTTCCAACTTTAAATGACGATAAAAGTTTACTTGCATATCGAGACAACTATTTTAATATATCAAATTGAAGCCCGTACCAATTCAAAAAATCTGATGTGGCCCGACAAAGAAACCACATTTTTGTACCCAAATTCCATTGTTTACATCATTTACCGAGGGTTTAAGTGTTTGTCTCACAATTTCCGTTGTACTAACTTTCTATTTTATTCAAAAGTGCCGTAAAGGAAATTTTGGTGCAAACAAAGGGTTCTTTATTTATGCGTCCAATCAATATCTATGTTTCCAAAAAACAAATAAGGGAAGAGAAAAAGAAAGGAGGTACTGTTCACATTTTAAAAAAGAATAAAACATTTGATAAATCGCAATTCCAACTTTAAAATATTATAACTTTTGACTCGGGTATTGAAACGACTATATTATTATATGAAACCGAAGCTCTTAGCGATTCACACAATATGAGATGGCCTCAAATTTGGAATATCATTTTTGTACCTAAATTTCACCATTTATATCATTTGTTGAGGGTTTTTAGTTTTTTGCCCACAATTTCCGTTGTACTTACTTTCTATTTTATTCAAAAGAACCGTAAAGGAGATTTTGGAGCAAAGAAAGGGTTCTTTATTTATGCGTCCAATCAATATCTATTCTTCCAAAGAACAAATAAGGGAAGAGAAAAAGAAAGGAGGTACTGTTCACATTTTAAAAAAGAATAAAACATTTGATAAATCGCAATTTCAATTTTAAAAGAAGATAACTTTTGACTCGGGTATTGAAACGACTATATTATTATATGAAACCGAAGCTCTTAGCGATTCACACAATATGAGATGGCCTCAAATTTGGAATATCATTTTTGTACCTAAATTTCACCATTTACATCATTTATTGAGGGTTTTTAGTTTTTTGCCCACCATTTCCGTTGTACTTACTTTCAATTTTATTCAAAAGATCCGTAAAGGAGATATTGGTGCAAACAAAGGGTTCTTTATTTATGTGTTCAATACATATATATTCTTCCAAAAAAAATTATCAAAGAAAAAGGAAAAGGCTACTGTTCCCATTTAAAAAAGAAACAAAACATTTGATAAATAGTAGTTCCAACTTTAAACGACGATAAAAGTTTACTTGCATATCGAGACAACTTTTATAATATATCAAATTGAATATCATACCGATTCAAACCATCTGATTTGGCCCCATAGAGGAACCACATATTTGTACGCAAATTCCATCGTTTACATCATTTACCGAGGGTCTTAAGTGTTTGTCTCACCATTTCCGTTGTTCTTACTTTCTCTTATATTGAAAAGAGCTGTAAAGGAGATATTTGTCCAAACAAATTGTTCTTTGTTTATGTGTTAAATCAACATATATTCTTCCAAAAATAATATGAAAAAAGTCAAAGGAAAAGGCTATTGTTCCCATTTTAAAAAGGAACAAAACATTTGATAAATCGGAGTTCCAACATTAAAGTACCATAACTTTTTACTCTGTTATCGAAACAACTATTATTATATATCAAAATGAAGCCCACACCGATTCAAACAATCTGATTTGGCCCCAAAAAGGAACCACGTTTTTGTATGCAAATTCCATCGTTTACATCATTTACCGAGTGTTTTAAGTGTTTGTCTCACAATTTCCGTTGTACTTACTTTCTATTTTATTCAAAAGTGCCGTAAGGGAGATTTTGGTGCAAACAAAGGGTTCTTTATTTATGCGTTCAATCAATATCTATGTTTCCAAAAAACAAATAAATGAATAGAAAAAGAAAGGAGGTACTGTTCACATTTTCACAAATAATAAAACATTTGATAAATCGCAATTTCAACTTTAAAAGATTATAAGTTTTGACTCGGGTATTGAAACGACTATATTATTATATGAAACCGAAGCTCTTATCGATTCATACAATATGAGATGGCCTCAAATTTGGAATATCAATTTTTACCTAAATTTCACTATTTACATCATTTATTGAGGGTTTTTAGTTTTTTGCCCACAATTTCTGTTGTACTTACTTTCTATTTTATTCAAAAGAACCGTAAAGGAGATTTTGGTGCAAACAAAAGGTTCTTTATTTATGCGTCCAATCAATATCTATTCTTCCAAAGAACAAATAAGGGAAGAGAAAAAGAAAGGAGGTACTGTTCACATTTTAAAAAAGAATAAAACATTTGATAAATCGCAATTTCAACTTTAAAAGAAGATAACTTTTGACTCGGGTATTGAAACGACTATATTATTATATGAAACCGAACCTCTTAGCGATTCACACAATATGAGATGGCCTCAAATTTGGAATATCATTTTTCTACCTAAATTTCACGATTTCCATCATTCATTGAGGGTTTTTAGTTTTTTCCCACCATTTCCGTTGTACTTACCTTCGATTTTATTCAAAAGATCCATAAAGGAGATATTTGTGCAAACAAATGGTCCTTTTATTTATGTGTTCAATCCCTATATATTCTTCCAAAACAAAAGAGTAAAGAAAAAGGAAAAGGCCATTGTTCCCATTTAAAAAAGGAACAAAACATTTGATTAATCGGAGTTCCAAATTTAAAGGATGATAAACTTTTACATGCATATCGAGACAACTATTATAATATATCAAATTGAATATCATACCGTTTCAAACCATCTGATTTGGCCCCATAGAGGAACCACATATTTGTACGCAAATTCCATCGTTTACATCATTTACCGAGGGTCTTAAGTGTTTGTCTCACCATTACCGTTGTACTTACTTTCTATTATATTGAAAAGAGCCGTAAAGGAGATATTTGTTCAAACAAATTGTTCTTCATTTTTGTGTTAAATCAATATATATTCTTCCAAAAATAATATGAGAAAAGTGAAAGGAAAAGGCTATTGTTCCCATTTTAAAAAGGAACAAAACACTGATAAATCGGAGTTCTAACATTAAAGGACGATAAATTTTTACTCTGTTATCTAAACAACTATTATAATATATCAAAATGAAGCCCGTACCGATTCAAACAGTCTGATTTGGCCCCACAAGAGAACCACATTTTTGTACGCAAATTCCATCGTTTACATCATTTTCCGAGGGTTTTAAGTGTTTGGCTCACAATTTCCGTTGTACTTACGTTCTATTTTATTCAAAAGAGCCGTAAAGGAAATTTTGGTGCAAACAAAGGGTTCTTTATTTATGCGTCCAATCAATATCTATGCTTCCAAAGAACAAATAAGGGAAGAGAAAAAGAAAGGAGGTACTGTTCACATTTAAAAAAAATAAAACATTTGATAAATCGCAATTTCAACTTTAAAAGAAGATAACTTTTGACTCGGGTATTGAAACGACTATATTATTATATGAAACCGAACCTCTTAGCGAATCACACAATATGAGATGGCCTCAAATTTGGAATATCATTTTTGTACCTAAATTTCACCTTGTCCATCATTCATTGAGGGTTTTTAGTTTTTTCTCACCATTTCCGTTGTACTTACCTTCGATTTTATTCAAAAGATCCACAAAATAGATATTTGTGCAAACAAATGGTCCTTATATTTATGTGTTCAATCCCTATATATTCTTCCAAAACAAAAGAGTAAAGAAAAAGGAAAAGGCAATTGTTCCCATTTAAAAAAGGAACAAAACATTTGATAAATCGGAGTTCCAAATTTAAAGGACGATAAACTTTTACATGCATATCGAGACAACTATTATAATTTATCAAATTGAATATCATACCGTTTCAAACCATCTGATTTGGCCCCATAGAGGAACCACATATTTGTACGCAAATTCCATCGTTTACATCATTTACCGAGGGTCTTAAGTGTTTGTCTCACCATTTCCGTTGTTCTTACTTTTTGTTATATTGAAAAGAGCTGTAAAGGAGATATTTGTCCAAACAAATTGTTCTTTATTTATGTGTTAAATCAACATATATTCTTCCAAAAATAATATGAGAAAAGTGAAAGGAAAAGGCTATTGTTCCCAGTTTAAAAAGGAACAAAACATTTGATAAATCGGAGTTCCAACATTAAAGTACGATAAATTTTTACTCTGTTATCGAAACAACTATTATTATATATCAAAATGAAGCCCATACCGATTCAAACAATCTGATTTGGCCCCAAAAAGGAACCACATTTTTGTATGCAAATTCCATCGTTTACATCATTTACAGAGTGTTTTAAGTGTTTGTCTCACAATTTCCGTTGTACTTACTTTCTATTTTATTCAAAAGTGCCGTAAGGGAGATTTTGGTGCAACCAAAGGGTTCTTTATTTATGCGTTCAATCAATATCTATGTTTCCAAAAAACAAATAAGTGAATAGAAAAAGAAAGGAGGTACTGTTCACATTTTCAAAAATAATAAAACATTTGATAAATCGCAATTTCAACTTTAAAAGATTATAACTTTTGACTCGGGTATTGAAACGACTATATTATTATATGAAACCGAAGCTCTTATCGATTCATACAATATGAGATGGCCTCATATTTGGAATATCACATTTTACCTAAATTTCACTATTTACATCATTTATTGAGGGTTTTTAGTTTTTTGCCCACAATTTCCGTTGTACTTACTTTCTATTTTATTCAAAAGAACCGTAAAGGAGATTTTGGTGCAAACAAAGGGTTCTTTATTTATGCGTCCAATCAATATCTATTCTTCCAAAGAACAAATAAGGGAAGAGAAAAAGAAAGGAGGTACTGTTCACATTTTAAAAAAGAATAAAACATTTGATAAATCGCAATTTCAACTTTAAAAGAAGATAACTTTTGACTCGGGTATTGAAACGACTATATTATTATATGAAACCGAAGCTCTTAGCGATTCACACAATATGAGATGGCCTCAAATTTGGAATATCATTTTTCTACCTAAATTTCACGATTTCCATCATTCATTGAGGGTTTTAGTTTTTTCCCACCATTTCCGTTGTACTTACCTTCGATTTTATTCAAAAGATCCATAAAGGAGATATTTGTGCAAACAAATGGTCCTTTTATTTATGTGTTCAATCCCTATATATTCTTCCAAAACAAAAGAGAAAAGAAAAAGGAAAAGGCCATTGTTCCCATTTAAAAAAGGAACAAAACATTTGATAAATCTGAGTTCCAAATTTAAAGGACGATAAACTTTTACATGCATATCTAGACAACTATTATAATATATCAAATTGAATATCATACCGTTTCAAACCATCTGATTTGGCCCCATAGAGGAACCACATATTTGTACGCAAATTCCATCGTTTACATCATTTACCGAGGGTCTTAAGTGTTTGTCTCACCATTTCCTTTGTTCTTACTTTCTCTTATATTGAAAAGAGTTGTAAAGGAGATATTTGTCCAAACAAATTGTTCTTTATTTATTTGTTAAATCAACATATATTCTTCCAAAAATAATATGAGAAAAGTGAAAGGAAAAGGCTATTGTTCCCATATTAGAAAGGAACAAAACATTTGATAAATCGGAGTTCTAACATTAAAGGACGATAAATTTTTACTCTGTTATCTAAATAACTATTATAATATATCAAAATGAAGCCCGTACCGATTCAAATAGTCTGATTTGGCCCCACAAAAGAACCACATTTTTGTACGCAAATTCCATCGTTTACATCATTTTCCGAGGGTTTTAAGTGTTTGTCTCACAATTTCCGTTGTACTTTCTTTCAATTTTATTCAAAAGATCCGTAAAGGAGATATTGGTGCAAACAAAGGGTTCTTTATTTATGTGTTCAATAGATATATATTCTTCCAAAAAAAATTAGTAAAGAAAAAGGAAAAGGCTACTATTCCCATTTAAAAAAGAAACAAAACTTTTGAGAAATCGGAGTTCCAAATTTAAAGGACCATAAAATTTTACATGCATATCGAGACAACTATTATAATATATCAAATTGAATATCATACTGATTCAAACCATCTGATTTGGCCCCATTGAGGAACCACATATTTGTACGCAAATTCCATCGTTTACATCATTTACCAAGGGTTTTAAGTGTTTGTCTCACCATTTCCGTTGTTCTTACTTTCTCTTATATTGAAAAGAGCTGTAAAGGAGATATTTGTCCGAACAAATTGTTCTTTATTTTTGTGTTAAATCAATATATATTCTTCCAAAAATAATATGAGAAAAGTGAAAGGAAATGGCTATTGTTCCCATTTTAAAAACGAACAAAACATTTGATAAATCGGAGTTCCAACTTTAAAGGACGATAAATTTTTACTCTGTTATCGAAACAACTATTATTATATATCAAAATGAAGTCCATACCGATTCAAACAATCTGATTTGGCCCCAAAAAGGAACCACATTTTTGTATGCAAATTCCATCGTTTACATCATTTACCGAGTGTTTTAAGTGTTTGTCTCACAATTTCCGTTGTACTTACTCTCTATTTTATTCAAAAGTGCCGTAAGGGAGATTTTGGTGCAACCAAAGGGTTCTTTATTTATGCGTTCAATCAATATCTATGTTTCCAAAAAAAAAAATAAGTGAATAGAAAAAGAAAGGAGGTACTGTTCACATTTTCAAAAATAATAAAACATTTGATAAATCGCAATTTCAACTTTAAAAGAATATAAATTTTGACTCGGGTATTGAAACGACTATATTATTATATGAAACCGAAGCTCTTATCGATTCACACAATATGAGAAGGCCTCAAATTTGGAATATCATTTTTGTACCTAAATTTCACCATTTACATCATTTATTGAGTGTTTTTAGTTTTTTCCCACCATTTTTGTTGTACTTACTTTCGATTTTATTCAAAAGATCCATAAAAGAGATATTGGTGCAAACAAAGGGTCCTTTTATTTATGTGTTCAATCCCTATATATTCTTCCAAAAAAAATGAGTGAAGAAAAAGGAAAAGGCTACTGTTCCCATTTAAAAAAGGAACAAAACATTTGATAAATCGGAGTTCAAACTTTAAACGACGATAAAACTTTACTTGCATATCGAGACAACTATTTGAATATATCAAAATGAAGCCCGTACCGATTCAAAAAATCTGATGTGGCCCCACAAAGGAACCACATTTTTTTACCCAAATTCCATCGTTTACATCATTTACCGAGGGTTTAAGTGTTTGTCTCACAATTTCCGTTGTACTAACTTTCTATTTTATTCAAAAGTGCCATAAAGGAGATTTTGGTGCAAACAAAGGGTTCTTTATTTATGCGTCCAATCAATATCTATGTTTCGAAAAAACAAATAAGGGAAGAGAAAAAGAAAGGAGGTACTGTTCACAATTTAAAAAAGAATAAAACATTTGATAAATCGCAATTCCAACTTTAAAAGATTATAACATTTGACTCGGGTATTGAAACGACTATATTATTATATGAAACCGAAGCTCTTAGTGATTCACACAATATGAGATGGCCTCAAATTTGGAATATCATTTTTGTACCTAAATTTCACCATTTCCATCATTCATTGAGGGTTTTTAGTTTTTTCCCACCATTTCCGTTGTACTTACCTTCGATTTTATTCAAAAGATCCATAAAGGAGATATTGGTGCAAACAAAGGGTCCTTTTATTTATGTGTTCAATCCCTATATATTCTTCCAAAAAAAATGAGTGAAGAAAAAGGAAAAGGCTATTGTTCCCATTTAAAAAAGGAACAAAACATTTGATAAATCGGAGTTCTAACTTTAAACGACGATAAAATTTTACTTGCATATCGAGACAAATATTTCAATATATCAAAATGAAGCCCGTACCGATTCAAAAAATCTGATGTGGCTCCACAAAGGAACCACATTTTTTTACCCAAATTCCATCGTTTACATCATTTACCGAGGGTTTTAAGTGTTTGTCTCACAATTTCCGTTGTACTAACTTTCTATTTTATTCAAAAGTGCCATAAAGGAGATTTTGGTGCAAACAAAGGGTTCTTTATTTATGCGTCCAATCAATATCTACGCTTCCAAAAACCAAATAAGGGAAGAGAAAAAGAAAGGAGGTACTGTTCACAATTTAAAAAAGAATAAAACATTTGATAAATCGCAATTCCAACTTTAAAAGATTATAACTTTTGACTCGGGTATTGAAACGACTATATTATTATATGAAACCGAAGCTCTTAGCGATTCACACAATATGAGATGGCCTCAAATTTGAAATATCATTTTTGTACCTAAATTTCACCATTTACATCCTTTATTGAGGGTTTTTAGTTTTGTGCCCACCATTTCCGTTGTACTTTCTTTCAATTTTATTCAAAAGATCCGTAAAGGAGATATTGGTGCAAACAAAGGGTTCTTTATTTATGTGTTCAATAGATATATATTCTTCCAAAAAAAATTAGTAAAGAAAAAGGAAAAGGCTTCTGTTCCCATTTAAAAAAGAAACAAAACTTTTGATAAATCGGAGTTCCAAATTTAAAGGACCATAAAATTTTACATGCATATCGAGACAACTATTATAATATATCAAATTGAATATCATACTGATTCAAACCATCTGATTTGGCCCCATAGAGGAACCACATATTTGTACGCAAATTCCATCGTTTACATCATTTACCGAGGGTTTTAAGTGTTTGTCTCACCATTTCCGTTGTTCTTACTTTCTCTTATATTGAAAAGAGCTGTAAAGGTGATATTTGTCCAAACAAATTGTTCTTTATTTTTGTGTTAAATCAATATATATTCTTCCAAAAATAATATGAGAAAAGTGAAAGGAAATGGCTATTGTTCCCATTTTAAAAAGGAACAAAACATTTGATAAATCGGAGTTCTAACATTAAAGGACGATAAATTTTTACTCTGTTATCTAAATAACTATTATAATATATCAAAATGAAGCCCGTACCGATTCAAACAGTCTGATTTGGCCCCATAAAAGAACCACATTTTGGTACGCAAATTCAATCGTTTACATCATTTTCCGAGGGTTTTAAGTGTTTGTCTCACAATTTCCGTTGTACTTACTTTCTATTTTATTCAAAAGAGCCGTAAAGGAAATTTTGTTGCAAACAAAGGGTTCTTTCTTTATGCGTCCAATCAATATCTACGCTTCCAAAGAACAATTAAGGGAAGAGAAAAAGAAAGGAGGTACTTTTCACATTTTAAAAAAGAATAAAACATTTGATAAATCGCAATTTCAACTTTAAAAGAAGATAACTTTTGACTCGGGCATTAAAACGAATATATTATTATATGAAACCGAAGCTCTTAGCGATTCACACAATATGAGATGGCCTCAAATTTGAAATATCATTTTTGTACCTAAATTTCACCATTTACATCCTTTATTGAGGGTTTTTAGTTTTTTGCCCACCATTTCCGTTGTACTTTCTTTCAATTTTATTCAAAAGATCTGTAAAGGAGATATTGGTGCAAACAAAGGGTTCTTTATTTATGTGTTCAATAGATATATATTCTTCCAAAAAAAATTAGTAAAGAAAAAGGAAAAGGGTACTGTTCCCATTTAAAAAAGAAACAAAACTTTTGATAAATCGGAGTTCCAAATTTAAAGGACCATAAAATTTTACATGCATATCGAGACAACTATTATAATATATCAAATTGAATATCATACTGATTCAAACCATCTGATTTGGCCCCATAGAGGAACCACATATTTGTACGCAAATTCCATCGTTTACATCATTTACCGAGGGTTTTAAGTGTTTGTCTCACCATTTCCGTTGTTCTTACTTTCTCTTATATTGAAAAGAGCTGTAAAGGAGATATTTGTCCAAAACAATTGTTCTTTATTTTTGTGTTAAATCAATATATATTCTTCCAAAAATAATATGAGAAAAGTGAAAGGAAATGGCTATTGTTCCCATTTTAAAAACGAACAAAACATTTGATAAATCGGAGTTCCAACTTTAAAGGATGATAAATTTTTACTCTGTTATCGAAACAACTATTATAATATATTAAATTGAAGCCCGTACCGATTCAAACAATCTGATTTGGCCTCACAAAGGAACCACATTTTTGTACCCAAATTCCATCGTTTACATCATTTACTGAGGGTTTTAAGTGTTTGTCTCACAATTTCCGTTGTACTTACTTTCTATTTTATTCAAAAGTGCCGTAAGGGAGATTTTGGTGCAACCAAAGGGTTCTTTATTTATGCGTTCAATCAATATCTATGTTTCCAAAAAACAAATAAGTGAATAGAAAAAGAAAGGAGGTACTGTTCACATTTTCAAAAATAATAAAACATTTGATAAATCGCAATTTCAACTTTAAAAGATTATAACTTTTGACTTGGGTATTGAAACGACTATATTATTATATGAAACCGAAGCTCTTATCGATTCATACAATATGAGATGGCCTC
Source organism: Hippophae tibetana (assembly GCA_037013495.1). Taxonomy (NCBI): domain Eukaryota; kingdom Viridiplantae; phylum Streptophyta; class Magnoliopsida; order Rosales; family Elaeagnaceae; genus Hippophae; species Hippophae tibetana. The sequence continues at coordinate 49,348,325 of CM072810.1, forward strand.
AAATTTGGAATATCAATTTTTACCTAAATTTCACTATTTACATCATTTATTGAGGGTTTTTAGTTTTTTGCCCACAATTTCCGTTGTACTTACTTTCTATTTTATTCAAAAGAACCGTAAAGGAGATTTTGGTGCAAACAAAGGGTTCTTTATTTATGCGTCCAATCAATATATATTCTTCCAATGAACAAATAAGGGAAGAGAAAAAGATAGGAGGTACTGTTCACATTTTAAAAAAGAATAAAACATTTGATAAATCGCAATTTCAACTTTAAAAGAAGATAACTTTTGACTCGGGTATTGAAACGACTATATTATTATATGAAACCGAAGCTCTTATGGATTCACACAATATGAGATGGCCTCAAATTTGGAATATATTTTTTCTACCTAAATTTCACGATTTCCATCATTCATTGAGGGTTTTTAGTTTTTTCCCACCATTTCCGTTGTACTTACCTTCGATTTTATTCAAAATATCCATAAAGGAGATATTTGTGCAAACAAATGGTACTTTTATTTATGTGTTCAATCCCTATATATTCTTCCAAAACAAAAGAGTAAAGAAAAAGGAAAAGGCCATTGTTCCCATTTAAAAAAGGAACAAAACATTTGATAAATCGGAGTTCCAAATTTAAAGGACGATAAACTTTTACATGCATATCGAGAAAACTATTATAATATATCAAATTGAATATCATACCGTTTCAAACCATCTGATTTGGCCCCATAGAGGAACCACATATTTGTACGCAAATTCCATCGTTTACATCATTTACCGAGGGTCTTAAGTGTTTGTCTCACCATTTCCGTTGTTCTTACTTTCTCTTATATTGAAAAGAGTTGTAAAGGAGATATTTGTCCAAACAAATTGTTCTTTATTTATGTGTTAAATCAACATATATTCTTCCAAAAATTATATGAGAAAAGTGAAAGGAAAAGGCTATTCTTTCCATTTTAAAAAGGAACAAAACATTTGATAAATCGGAGTTCTAACATTAAAGGACGATAAATTTTTACTCTGTTATCTAAACAACTATTATAATATATCAAAATGCACCCCGTACCGATTCAAACAGTCTGATTTGGCCCAACAAAAGAACCACATTTTTGTACGCAAATTCCATCGTTTACATCATTTTCTGAGGGTTTTAAGTGTTTGTCTCACAATTTCCGTTGTACTTACTTTCTATTTTATTCAAAAGAGCCGTAAAGGAAATTTTGGTGCAAACAAAGGGTTCTTTATTTATGCGTCCAATCAATATCTATGCTTCCAAAGAACAAATAAGGGAAGAGAAAAAGAAAGGAGGTACTTTTCTCATTTTAAAAAAGAATAAAACATTTGATAAATCGCAATTTCAACTATAAAAGAAGATAACTTTTGACTCGGGCATTAAAACGACTATATTATTATATGAAACCCTAGCTCTTAGCGATTCACACAATATGAGATGGCCTCAAATTTGAAATATCATTTTTGTACCTAAATTTCACCATTTACATCATTTATTGAGGGTTTTTAGTTTTTTGCCCACCATTTCCGTTGTACTTTCTTTCAATTTTATTCAAAAGATCCGTAAAGGAGATATTGGTGCAAACAAAGGGTTCTTTATTTATGTGTTCAATAGATATATATTCTTCCAAAAAAATTAGTAAAGAAAAAGGAAAAGGCTACTGTTCCCATTTAAAAAAGAAACAAAACTTTTGATAAATCGGAGTTCCAAATTTAAAGGACCATAAAATTTTACATGCATATCGAGACAACTATTATAATATATCAAATTTAATATCATACGGATTCAAACCATCTGATTTGGCCCCATAGAGGAACCACATATTTGTACGCAAATTCCATCGTTTACATCATTTACCGAGGGTTTTAAGTGTTTGTCTCACCATTTCCGTTGTTCTTACTTTCTCTTATATTGAAAAGAGCTGTAAAGGAGATATTTGTCCAAACAAATTGTTCTTTATTTTTGTGTTAAATCAATATATATTCTTCCAAAAATAATATGAGAAAAGTGAAAGGAAATGTCTATTGTTCCCATTTTAAAAACGAACAAAACATTTGATAAATCGGAGTTCCAACTTTAAAGGACGATAAATTTTTACTCTGTTATCGAAACAACTATTATAATATATCAAATTGAAACCCGTACCGATTCAAACAATCTGATTTGGCGCCACATAGAAACCACATTTTTGTACTCAAATTACATCGTTTACATCATTTACCTCGGGTTTTAAGTTTTTGTCTCACAATTTCCGTTGTACTTAGTTTCTATTTTATTCAAAAGAGCCGTAAAGGAGATTTTGGTGCAAACAAAGGGTTCTTTATTTATGCGTTCAATCAATATCTATGCTTCCAAAGAACAAATAAGGGAAGAGAAAAAGAAAGGAGGTACTGTTCACATTTTAAAAAAGAATAAATATTTTATAAATCGCAATTTCAACTTTAAAAGATGATAACTTTTGACTCGGGTATTGAAACGACTATATTATTATATGAAACCGAAGCTCTTAGCGATTCACACAATATGAGAAGGCCTCAAATTTGGAATATCATTTTTGTACCTAAATTTCACCATTTACATCATTTATTGAGGGTTTTTAGTTTTTTCCCACCATTTTTGTTGTACTTACTTTCGATTTTATTCAAAAGATCCATAAAAGAGATATTGGTGCAAACAAAGGGTCCTTTTATTTATGTGTTCAATCCCTATATATTCTTCCAAAAAAAATGAGTGAAGAAAAAGGAAAAGGCTACTGTTCCCATTTAAAAAAGGAACAAAACATTTGATAAATCGGAGTTCAAACTTTAAAGGACGATAAAACTTTACTTGCATATCGAGACAACTATTTGAATATATCAAAATGAAGCCCATACCGATTCAAAAAATCTGATGTGGCCCCACAAAGGAACCACATTTTTTTACCCAAATTCCATCGTTTACATCATTTACCGAGGGTTTAAGTGTTTGTCTCACAATTTCCGTTGTACTTATTTTCTATTTTATTCAAAAGTGCCGTAAAGGAGATTTTGGTGCAAACAAAGGGTTCTTTATTTATTCGTTCAATCAATATCTATGCTTCCAAAGAACAAATAAGGGAAGAGAAAAAGAAAGGAGGTATTGTTCACATTTTAAAAAAGAATAAAACATTTGATAAATCGCAATTTTAACTTTAAAAGATGATAACTTTGGACTAGGGTATTGAAACCACTATATTATTATATGAAACCGAAGCTCTTAGCGAATCACACAATATGAGATGGCCTCAAATTTGGAATATCATTTTTGTACCTAAATTTCACCATTTATATCATTTATTGAGGGTTTTTAGTTTTTTCCCACCTTTTCCATTATACTTACTTTCGATTTTATTCAAAAGATCCATAAAAGAGATATTGGTGCAAAAAAATGGTCCTTTTATTTATGTGTTCATTCCCTATATATTCTTCCAAAGAAAATGAGTGAAGAAAAAGGAAAAGGCTATTGTTACCATTTAATAAAGGAACAAAACATTTGATAAATCGGAGTTCCAACTTTAAATGACGATAAAAGTTTACTTGCATATCGAGACAACTATTTTAATATATCATATTGAAGCCCGTACCAATTCAAAAAATCTGATGTGGCCCCACAAAGAAACCACATTTTTGTACCCAAATTCCATCGTTTACATCATTTACCGAGGGTCTTAAGTGTTTGTCTCACCATTTCTGTTGTTCTTACTTTCTCTTATATTGAAAAGAGCTGTAAAGGAGATATTTGTCCAAACAAATTGTTCTTTATTTATGTGTTAAATCAACATATATTCTTCCAAAAATAATATGAGAAAAGTGAAAGGAAAAGGCTATTGTTCCCATTTTAAAAAGGAACAAAAAATTTGATAAATCGGAGTTCGAACATTAAAGGACGATAAATTTTTACTATGTTATCTAAACACCTATTATTATATATCAAAATGAAGCCCATACCGATTCAAACAGTCTGATTTGGCCCCACAAAAGAACCACATTTTTGTACGCAAATTCCATCGTTTACATCATTTTCCGAGGGTTTTAAGTGTTTGTCTCACAATTTCCGTTGTACTTAGTTTCTATTTTATTCAAAAGAGCCGTAAAGGAGATTTTGGTGCAAACAAAGGGTTCTTTATTTATGCGTTCAATCAATATCTATGCTTCCAAAAAACAAATAAGGGAAGAGAAAAAGAAAGGAGGTACTGTTCACATTTTAAAAAAGAATAAAACATTTGATAAATCGCAATTTCAACTTTAAAAGATTATAACTTTTGACTCAGGTATTGAAACGACTATATATTTATATGAAACCGAAGCTCTTAGCGATTCACACAATATGAGATGGCCTCAAATTTGGAATATCATTTTTGTACCGAAATTTCACCATTTACATCATTTATTGAGGGTTATAGGTTTTTTGCCCACCATTTCCGTTGTACTTTCTTTCAATTTTATTCAAAAGAACCGTAAAGGAGATTTTGTTGCAAACAAAGGGTTCTTTATTTATGCGTTCAATCAATATCTATGCTTCCAAAGAACAAATAAGGGAAGAGAAAAAGAAAGGAGGTACTGTTCACATTTTAAAAAAGAATAAAACATTTGATAAATCGCAATTTCAACCTTAAAAGAAGATAACTTTTGACTCGGGTATTGAAACGACTATATTATTATATGAAACCGAAGCTCTTAGAGATTCACACAATATGAGATGGCCTCAAATTTGGAATATGATTTTTGTACCTAAATTTCACCATTTCCATCATTCATTGAGGGTTTTTAGTTTTTTCCCACCATTTCCGTTGTACTTACCTTCGATTTTATTCAAAAGATCCGTAAAGGAGATATTGGTGCAAACAAAGGGTCCTTTTATTTATGAGTTCAATACCTATATATTCTTCCAAAAAAATTAGTAAAGAAAAAGGAAAAGGCTACTGTTCCCATTTAAAAAAGAAACAAAACTTTTGATAAATCGGAGTTCCAACTTTAAACGACGATAAAAGCTTACTTGCATATTGAGACAACTATTTTAATATATCAAAATGAAGCCCGAACCGATTCAAAAAATCTGATTTGGCCCCACGAAGGAACCACATTTTTGTACCCAAATTCAATCGTTTACATCATTTACCGAGGGTTTGTCTCACCATTACCGTTGTACTTACTTTCTATTATATTGAAAAGAGCCGTAAAGGAGATTTTTGTTCAAACAAATTGTTCTTTATTTTTTTGTTAAATCAATATATATTCTTCCAAAAAAATATGAGAAAATTGAAAGGAAATGGCTATTGTTCCCATATTAAAAACGAACAAAACATTTGATAAATCGGAGTTCCAACTTTAAAGGACGATAATTTTTTACTATTGTATCGAAACAACTATTATAATATATCAAATTGAAGCCCGTACCGATTCAAACCATCTGATTTGGCCACACAAAGAAACCACATTTTTGTACGCAAATTCCATCGTTTACATCATTTACCGTGGGTGTTAAGTGTTTGTCTCACAATGTCCGTTGTACTTACTTTCTATTTTATTCAAAAGAGCCGTAAAAGAGATTTTCGTGCAAACAAAGGGTTCTTTATTTATGCGTTCAATCAATACCTATGCTTCCAAAGAACAAATAAGGGAAGAGAAAAAGAAAGGAGGTAGTGTTCACATTTTCAAAAAGAATAAACATTTCATAAATCGCAATTTCAACTTTAAAAGATGATAACTTTTGACTCGGGTATTGAAACGACTATATTATTATATGAAACCGAAGCTCTTAGCGATTCACACAATATGAGATGGCCTCAAATTTGGAATATCATTTTTGTACCTAAATTTCACGATTTCCATCATTCATTGAGGGTTTTTAGTTTTTTCCCACCATTTCCGTTGTACTTACCTTCGATTTTATTCAAAAGATCCATAAAGGAGATATTGGTGCAAACAAAGGGTCCATTTATTTATGTGTTCAATACCTATATATTCTTCCAAAAAAATGAGTGAAGAAAAAGGAAAAGGCCATTGTTCCCATTTAAAAAATGAACAAAACATTTGATAAATCGGAGTTCCAAATTTAAAGGACGATAAACTTTTACATGCATATCGAGACAACTATTATAATATATCAAATTGAATATCATACCGATTCAAACCATCTGATTTGGCCCCATAGAGGAACCACATATTTGTACACAAATTCCATCGTTTACATCATTTACCGAGGGTCTTAAGTGTTTGTCTCACCATTTCTGTTGTTCTTACTTTCTCTTATATTGAAAAGAGGTGTAAAGGAGATATTTGTCCAAACAAATTGTTCTTTATTTATGTGTTAAATCAACATATATTCTTCCAAAAATAATATGAGAAAAGTGAAAGGAAATGGCTATTGTTCCCATTTTAAAAACGAACAAAACATTTGATAAATCGGAGTTCCAACATTAAAGGACGATAAATTTTTACTCTGTTATCTAAACAACTTTTATAATATATCAAAATGAAGCCCATACCGATTCAAACAATCTGATTTGGCCCCACAAAAGTACCACAGTTTTGTACCCAAATTCAATCTTTTACATCATTTACCGAGGGTTTTAAGTGTTTGTCTCACCATTACCGTTGTACTTACTTTCTATTATATTGAAAAGAGCCGTAAAGGAGATTTTTGTTCAAACAAATTGTTCTTTATTTTTTGGTTAAATCAATATATATTCTTCCAAAAAAATATGAGAAAATTGAAAGGAAATGGCTATTGTTCCCATATTAAAAACGAACAAAACATTTGATAAATCGGAGTTCCAACTTTAAAGGACGATAATTTTTTACTATTGTATCGAAACAACTATTATAATATATCAAATTGAAGCCCGTACCGATTCAAACCATCTGATTTGGCCACACAAAGAAACCACATTTTTGTACGCAAATTCCATCGTTTACATCATTTACCGTGGGTGTTAAGTGTTTGTCTCACAATGTCCGTTGTACTTACTTTCTATTTTATTCAAAAGAGCCGTAAAAGAGATTTTCGTGCAAACAAAGGGTTCTTTATTTATGCGTTCAATCAATACCTATGCTTCCAAAGAACAAATAAGGGAAGAGAAAAAGAAAGGAGGTAGTGTTCACATTTTAAAAAAGAATAAACATTTCATAAATCGCAATTTCAACTTTAAAAGATGATAACTTTTGACTCGGGTATTGAAACGACTATATTATTATATGAAACCGAAGCTCTTAGCGATTCACACAATATGAGATGGCCTCAAATTTGGAATATCATTTTTGTACCTAAATTTCACGATTTCCATCATTCATTGAGGGTTTTTAGTTTTTTCCCACCATTTCCGTTGTACTTACCTTCGATTTTATTCAAAAGATCCATAAAGGAGATATTGGTGCAAACAAAGGGTCCATTTATTTATGTGTTCAATACCTATATATTCTTCCAAAAAAATGAGTGAAGAAAAAGGAAAAGGCCATTGTTCCCATTTAAAAAATGAACAAAACATTTGATAAATCGGAGTTCCAAATTTAAAATACGATAAACTTTTACATGCATATCGAGACAACTATTATAATATATCAAATTGAATATCATACCGATTCAAACCATCTGATTTGGCCCCATAGAGGAACCACATATTTGTACGCAAATTCCATCGTTTACCTCATTTACTGGGGGTCTTAAGTGTTTGTCTCACCATTTCCGTTGTTCTTACTTTCTCTTATATTGAAAAGAGCTGTAAAGGAGATATTTGTCCAAACAAATTGTTCTTTATTTATGTGTTAAATCAACATATATTCTTCCAAAAATAATATGAGAAAAGTGAAAGGAAAAGGCTATTCTTCCCATTTTAAAAAGGAACAAAAAATTTGATAAATCGGAGTTCCAACATTAAAGGACGATAAATTTTTACTCTGTTATCGAAACACCTATTATTATATATCAAAATGAAGCCCATACCGATTCAAACAATCTGATTTGGCCCCAAAAAGGAACCACATTTTTGTTTGCAAATTCCATCGTTTACATCATTTTCCGAGGGTTTTAAGTGTTTGTCTCACAATTTCCGTTGTACTAACTTTCTATTTTATTCAAAAGTGCCGTAAAGGAGATTTTGGTGCAAACAAAGGGTTCTTTATTTATGCGTTCAATCAATATCTATGCTTCCAAAGAACAAATAAGGGAAGAGAAAAAGAAAGGACGTACTGTTCACATTTTAAAAAAGAATAAAACATTTGATAAATCGCAATTTCAACTTTAAAAGATGATAACTTTTGACTCGGGTATTGAAACGACTATATTATTATATGAAACCGAAGCTCTTAGCGATTCACACAATATGAGATGGCCTCAAATTTGGAATATCATTTTTGTACCTAAATTTCACGATTTCCATCATTCATTGAGGGTTTTTAGTTTTTTTCCACCATTTCCGTTGTACTTACCTTCGATTTTATTCAAAAGATCCATAAAGGAGATATTGGTGCAAACAAATGGTCCTTTTATTTATGTGTTCAATCCCTATATATTCTTCCAAAAAAGAATGAGTAAAGAAAAAGGAAAAGCCCATTGTTCCCATTTAAAAAACGAACAAAATATTTGATAAATCGGAGTTCCAAATTTAAAGGACGATAAACTTTTACATGCATATCGAGACAACTATTATAATATATCAAATTGAATATCATACCGATTCAAACCATCTGATTTGGCCCCATAGAGGAACCACATATTTGTACACAAATTCCATCGTTTACATCATTTACCGAGGGTCTTAAGTGTTTGTCTCACCATTTCTGTTGTTCTTACTTTCTCTTATATTGAAAAGAGCTGTAAAGGAGATATTTGTCCAAACAAATTGTTCTTTATTTATGTGTTAAATCAACATATATTCTTCCAAAAATAATATGAGAAAAGTGAAAGGAAAAGGCTATTGTTCCCATTTTAAAAAGGAACAAAAAATTTGATAAATCGGAGTTCGAACATTAAAGGACGATAAATTTCTACTCTGTTATCTAAACACCTATTATTATATATCAAAATGAAGCCCATACCGATTCAAACAGTCTGATTTGGCCCCACAAAAGAACCACAGTTTTGTACACAAATTCTATCGTTTACATCATTTTTCGAGGGTTTTAAGTGTTTGTCTCACAATTTCCGTTGTACTTACTTTCTATTTTATTCAAAAGTTCCGTAAGGGAGATTTTGGTGCAAACAAAGGGTTCTTTATTTATGCGTTCAATCAATATCTATGTTTCCAAAAAACAAATAAGGGAAGAGAAAAAGAAAGGAGGTACTGTTCAGATTTTAAAAAAGAATAAAACATTTGATAAATCGCAATTTCAACTTTAAAAGATTATAACTTTTGACTAGGGTATTGAAACGACTATTTATTTATATGAAACCGAAGCTCTTAGCGATTCACACAATATGAGATGGCCTCAAATTTGGAATATCATTTTTGTACCTAAATTTCACCATTTACATCATTTATTGAGGGTATTAGGTTTTTTGCCCACCATTTCCGTTGTACTTTCTTTCTATTTTATTCAAAAGAACCGTAAAGGAGATTTTGGTGCAAACAAAGGGTTCTTTATTTATGCGTTCAATCAATATCTATGTTTCCAAATAACAAATAAGTGAAGAGAAAAAGAAAGGAGGTACTGTTCACATTTTTAAAAATAATAAAACATTTGATAAATCGCAATTTCAACCTTAAAAGAAGATAACTTTTGACTCGGTTATTGAAACGACTATATTATTATATGAAACCGAAGCTCTTAGAGATTCACACAATATGAGATGGCCGCAAATTTGGAATATCATTTTTGTACCTAAATTTCACCATTTCCATCATTCATTGAGGGTTTTTAGTTTTTTCCCACCATTTCCGTTGTACTTACCTTCGATTTTATTCAAAAGATCCATAAAGGAGATATTGGTGCAAACAAATGGTCCTTTTATTTATGTGTTCAATCCCTATATATTCTTCCAAAAAAGAATGAGTAAAGAAAAAGGAAAAGGCCATTGTTCCCATTTAAAAAACGAACAAAACATTTGATAAATCGGAGTTCCAAATTTAAAGGACGATAAAGTTTTACATGCATATCGAGACAACTATTATAATATATCAAATTGAATATCATACCGATTCAAACCATCTGATTTGGCCCCATAGAGGAACCACATATTTGTACACAAATTCCATCGTTTACCTCATTTACCGGGGGTCTTAAGTGTTTGTCTCACCATTTCCGTTGTTCTTACTTTCTCTTATATTGAAAAGAGCTGTAAAGGAGATATTTGTCCAAACAAATTGTTCTTTATTTATGTGTTAAATCAACATATATTCTTCCAAAAATAATATGAGAAAAGTGAAAGGAAAAGGCTATTGTTCCCATTTTAAAAAGGAACAAAAAATTTGATAAATCGGAGTTCCAACATTAAAGGACGATAAATTTTTACTCTGTTATCTAAACAACTATTATAATATATCAAAATGAAGCCCGTACGATTCAAACAGTCTGATTTGGCCCCACAAAAGAACCACATTTGTGTACGCAAATTCCATCGTTTACATCATTTTCCGAGGGTTTTAAGTGTTTGTCTCACAATTTCCGTTGTACTAACTTTCTATTTTATTCAAAAGTGTCGTAAAGGAGATTTTGGTGCAAACAAAGGGTTCTTTATTTATGCGTCCAATCAATATCTATGTTTCCAAAAAACAATTAAGGGAAGAGAAAAAGAAAGGAGGTACTGTTCACATTTTAAAAAAGAATAAAACATTTGATAAATCGCAATTCCAACTTTAATAGATTATAACTTTTGACTCAGGTATTGAAACGACTATATATTTATATGAAACCGAAGCTCTTAGCGATTCACACAATATGAGATGGCCTTAAATTTGGAATATCATTTTTGTACCTAAATTTCACCATTTACATCATTTATTGAGGGTTTTTAGTTTTTTGCCCACAATTTCCGTTGTATTTACTTTCTATTTTATTCAAAAGAATCGTAAAGGAGATTTTGGTGCAAACAAAGGGTTCTTTATTTATGCGTTCAATCAATATCTATGCTTCCAAAGAACAAATAAGGGAAGAGAAAAAGAAAGGAGGTACTATTCACATTTTAAAAAAGAATAAAATATTTGATAAATCGCAATTTCAACTTTAAAAGAAGATAACTTTTGACTCGGGTATTGAAACGACTATATTATTTTATGAAACCGAAGCTCTTAGAGATTCACACAATATGAGATGGCCTCAAATTTGGAATATGATTTTTGTACCTAAATTTCACCATTTCCATCATTCATTGAGGGTTTTTAGTTTTTTCCCACCATTTCCGTTGTACTTACCTTCGATTTTTTTCAAAAGATCCATAAAGGAGATATTGGTGCAAACAAAGGGTCCTTTTATTTATGTGTTCAATACCTATATATTTTTCCAAAAAAATGAGTGAAGAAAAAGGAAAAGGCCATTGTTCCCATTTAAAAAAGGAACAAAACATTTGATAAATCGGAGTTCCAAATTTAAAGGACGATAAACTTTTACATGCATATCGAGACAACTATTATAATATATCAAATTGAATATCATACCGATTCAAACCATCTGATTTGGCCCCATAGAGGAACCACATATTTGTACGCAAATTCCATCGTTTACATCATTTACCGAGGGTCTTAAGTGTTTGTCTCACCATTTCCGTTGTTCTTACTTTCTCTTATATTCAAAAGAGCTGTAAAGGAGATATTTGTCCAAACAAATTGTTCTTTATTTATGTGTTAAATCAACATATATTCTTCCAAAAATAATATGAGAAAAGTGAAAGGAAAAGGCTATTGTTCCCATTTTAAAAAGGAACAAAACATTTGATAAATCGGAGTTCCAACATTAAAGGACGATAAATTTTACTCTGTTATCTAAACAACTTTTATAATATATCAAAATGAAGCCCATACCGATTCAAACAATCTGATTTGGCCCCACAAAAGTACCACAGTTTTGTACGCAAATTCCATCGTTTACATCATTTTCCGAGGGTTTTAAGTGTTTGTCTCACAATTTCCGTTGTACTTACTTTCTATTTTATTCAAAAGAGCCGTAAAAGAAATTTAGGTGCAAACAAAGGGTTCTTTATTTATGCTTTCAATCAATATGTATGCTTCCAAAGAACAAATAAGGGAAGAGAAAAAGAAAGGAGCTACTGTTCACATTTTAAAAAAGAATAAAACATTTGATAAATCGCAATTTCAACATTAAAAAATGATAACTTTTGACTCGGGCATTGAAACGACTATATTATTATATGAAACCGAAGCTCTTAGCGATTCACACAATATGAGATGGCCTCAAATTTGAAATATCATTTTTGTACCTAAATTTCACCATTTACATCATTTATTGAGGGTTTTTAGTTTTTTGCCCACCATTTCCGTTGTACTTTCTTTCAATTTTATTCAAAAGATCCGTAAAGGAGATATTGGTGCAAACAAAGGGTTCTTTATTTATGTGTTCAATAGATATATATTCTTCCAAAAAAAATTAGTAAAGAAAAAGGAAAAGGCTACTGTTCCCATTTAAAAAAGAAACAAAACTATTGATAAATCGGAGTTCCAACTTTAAACGACGATAAAGTTTACTTGCATATCGAGACAACTATTTTAATATATCAAAATGAAGCCCGTACCGATTCAAAAAATCTGATGTGGCCCCACATAGGAACCACATTTTTGTTCCCAAATTCAATCGTTTACATCATTTACCGAGGGTTTTAAGTGTTTGTCTCACCATTACCGTTGTACTTACTTTCTATTATATTGAAAAGAGCCGTAAAAAAGATTTTGGTGCAAACAAAGGGTTCTTTATTTATGCGTTCAATCAATATCTATGCTTCCAAAGAACAAATAAGGGAAGAGAAAAAGAAAGGAGCTACTGTTCACATTTTAAAAAAGAATAAAACATTTGATAAATCGCAATTTCAACTTTAAAAGAAGAGAACTTTTGACTCGGGTACTGAAACGACTATATTATTATATGAAACCGAAGCTCTTAGAGATTCACACAATATGAGATGGCCTCAAATTTGGAATATGATTTTTGTACCTAAATTTCACCATTTCCATCATTCATTGAGGGTTTTTAGTTTTTTCCCACCATTTCCGTTGTACTTACCTTCGATTTTATTCAAAAGATCCATAAAGGAGATATTGGTGCAAACAAAGGGTCCTTTTATTTATGTGTTCAATACCTATATATTCTTCCAAAAAAATGAGTGAAGAAAAAGGAAAAGGCCATTGTTCCCATTTAAAAAAGGAAAAAAACATTTGATAAATCGGAGTTCCAAATTTAAAGGACGATAAACTTTTACATGCATATCGAGACAACTATTATAATATATCAAATTGAATATCATACCGATTCAAACCATCTGATTTGGCCCCATAGAGGAACCACATATTTGTACGCAAATTCCATCGTTTACATCATTTACCGAGGGTCTTAAGTGTTTGTCTCACCATTTCCGTTGTTCTTACTTTCTCTTATATTGAAAAGAGCTGTAAAGGAGATATTTGTCCAAACAAATTGTTCTTTATTTATGTGTTAAATCAACATATATTCTTCCAAAAATAATATGAGAAAAGTGAAAGGAAAAGGCTATTGTTCCAATTTTAAAAAGGAACAAAAAATTTGATAAATCGGAGTTCCAACATTAAAGGACGATAAATTTTTACTCTGTTATCTAAACAACTATTATAATATATCAAAATAAAGCCCGTACCAATTCAAACAGTCTGATTTGGCCCCACAAAAGAACCACAGTTTTGTACGCAAATTCTATCGTTTACATCATTTTTCGAGGGTTTTAAGTGTTTGTCTCACAATTTCCGTTGTACTTACTTTCTATTTTATTCAAAAGAGCCGTAAAGGAGATTTTAGTGCAAACAAAGGGTTCTTTATTTACGCGTTCAATCAATATCGATGCTTCCAAAGAACAAATAAGGGAAGAGAAAAAGAAAGGAGGTACTGTTCACATTTTAAAAAAGAATAAAGATTTCATAAATCGCAATTTGAACTTTAAAAGATGATAACTTTTGACTCGGGTATTGAAACGACTATATTATTATATGAAACCGAAGCTCTTAGCGATTCACACAATATGAGAAGGCCTCAAATTTGGAATATCATTTTTGTACCTAAATTTCACCATTTACATCATTTATTGAGGGTTTTTAGTTTTTTCCCACCATTTTTGTTGTACTTACTTTCGATTTTATTCAAAAGATCCATAAAAGAGATATTGGTGCAAACAAAGGGTCCTTTTATTTATGTGTTCAATCCCTATATATTCTTCCAAAAAAATGAGTGAAGAAAAAGGAAAAGGCTACTGTTCCTATTAAAAAAAGAACAAAACATTTGATAAATCGGAGTTCCAACTTGAAACGACGATAAAAGTTTACTTGCATATCGAGACAACTATTTTAATATATCAAAATGAAGCTCGTACCGATTCAAAAAATCTGATGTGGCCTCACAAAGGAACCACATTTTTTAACCCAAATTCCATCGTTTACATCATTTACCGAGGGTTTAAGTGTTTGTCTCACAATTTCCGTTGTACTTACTTTCTATTTTATTCAAAAGTGCCGTAAAGGAGATTTTGGTGCAAACAAAGGGTTCTTTATTTATTCGTTCAATCAATATCTAAGCTTTCAAAGAACAAATAAGGGAAGAGAAAAAGAAAGGAGGTACTATTCACATTTTAAAAAAGAATAAAATATTTGATAAATCGCAATTTCAACTTTAAAAAAAGATAACTTTTGACTCGGGTATTGAAACGACTATATTATTATATGAAACCGAAGCTCTTAGAGATTCACACAATATGAGATGGCCTCAAATTTGGAATATGATTTTTGTACCGAAATTTCACCATTTCCATCATTCATTGAGGGTTTTTAGTTTTTTCCCACCATTTCCGTTGTACTTACCTTCGATTTTATTCAAAAGATCCATAAAGGAGATATTGGTGCAAACAAAGGGTCCTTTTATTTATGTGTTCAATACCTATATATTCTTCCAAAAAAATGAGTGAAGAAAAAGGAAAAGGCCATTGTTCCCATTTAAAAAAGGAACAAAACATTTGATAAATCGGAGTTCCAAATTTAAAGGACGATAAACTTTTACATGCATATCGAGACAACTATTATAATATATCAAATTGAATATCATACCGATTCAAACCATCTGATTTGGCATCATAGAGGAACCACATATTTGTACGCAAATTCCATCGTTTACATCATTTACCGAGGGTCTTAAGTGTTTGTCTCACCATTTCCGTTGTTCTTACTTTCTCTTATATTCAAAAGAGCTGTAAAGGAGATATTTGTCCAAACAAATTGTTCTTTATTTATGTGTTAAATCAACATATATTCTTCCAAAAATAATATGAGAAAAGTGAAAGGAAAAGGCTATTGTTCCCATTTTAAAAAGGAACAAAACATTTGATAAATCGGAGTTCCAACATTAAAGGACGATAAATTTTTACTCTGTTATCTAAACAACTTTTATAATATATCAAAATGAAGCCCATACCGATTCAAACAATCTGATTTGGCCCCACAAAAGTACCACAGTTTTGTACGCAAATTCCATCGTTTACATCATTTTCCGAGGGTTTTAAGTGTTTGTCTCACAATTTCCGTTGTACTTACTTTCTATTTTATTCAAAAGAGCCGTAAAAGAAATTTAGGTACAAACAAAGGGTTCTTTATTTATGCGTTCAATCAATATCTATGCTTCCAAAGAACAAATAAGGGAAGAGAAAAAGAAAGGAGCTACTGTTCACATTTTAAAAAAGAATAAAACATTTGATAAATCGCAATTTCAGCATTAAAAAATGATAACTTTTGACTCGGGCATTGAAACGACTATATTATTATATGAAACCGAAGCTCTTAGCGATTCACACAATATGAGATGGCCTCAAATTTGAAATATCATTTTTGTACCTAAATTTCACCATTTACATCATTTATTGAGGGTTTTTAGTTTTTTGCCCACCATTTCCGTTGTACTTTCTTTCAATTTTATTCAAAAGATCCGTAAAGGAGATATTGGTGCAAACAAAGGGTTCTTTATTTATGTGTTCAATAGAAATATATTCTTCCAAAAAAAATTAGTAAAGAAAAAGGAAAAGGCTACTGTTCCCATTTAAAAAAGAAACAAAACTTTTGATAAATCGGAGTTCCAACTTTAAACGACGATAAAAGTTTACTTGCATATCGAGACAACTATTTTAATATATCAAAATGAAGCCCGTACCGATTCAAAAAATCTGATGTGGCCCCACATAGGAACCACATTTTTGTTCCCAAATTCAATCGTTTACATCATTTACCGAGGGTTTTAAGTGTTTGTCTCACCATTACCGTTGTACTTACTTTCTATTATATTGAAAAGAGCCGTAAAAAAGATTTTGGTGCAAACAAAGGGTTCTTTATTTATGCGTTCAATCAATATCTATGCTTCCAAAGAACAAATAAGGGAAGAGAAAAAGAAAGGAGCTACTGTTCACATTTTAAAAAAGAATAAAACATTTGATAAATCGCAATTTCAACTTTAAAAGAAGAGAACTTTTGACTCGGGTACTGAAACGACTATATTATTATATGAAATCGAAGCTCTTAGAGATTCACACAATATGAGATGGCCTCAAATTTGGAATATGATTTTTGTACCTAAATTTCACCATTTCCATCATTCATTGAGGGTTTTTAGTTTTTTCCCACCATTTCCGTTGTACTTACCTTCGATTTTATTCAAAAGATCCATAAAGGAGATATTGGTGCAAACAAAGGGTCCTTTTATTTATGTGTTCAATACCTATATATTCTTCCAAAAAAATGAGTGAAGAAAAAGGAAAAGTCCATTGTTCCCATTTAAAAAAGGAAAAAAACATTTGATAAATCGGAGTTCCAAATTTAAAGGACGATAAACTTTTACATGCATATCGAGACAACTATTATAATATATCAAATTGAATATCATACCGATTCAAACCATCTGATTTGGCCCCATAGAGGAACCACATATTTGTACGCAAATTCCATCGTTTACATCATTTACCGAGGGTCTTAAGTGTTTGTCTCACCATTTCCGTTGTTCTTACTTTCTCTTATATTGAAAAGAGCTGTAAAGGAGATATTTGTCCAAACAAATTGTTCTTTATTTATGTGTTAAATCAACATATATTCTTCCAAAAATAATATGAGAAAATTGAAAGGAAATGGCTATTGTTCCCATATTAAAAACGAACAAAACATTTGATAAATCGGAGTTCCAACTTTAAAGGACGATAATTTTTTACTATTGTATCGAAACAACTATTATAATATATCAAATTGAAGCCCGTACCGATTCAAACCATCTGATTTGCAAACACAAAGAAACCACATTTTTGTACGCAAATTCCATCGTTTACATCATTTACCGTGGGTGTTAAGTGTTTGTCTCACAATGTCCGTTGTACTTACTTTCTATTTTATTCAAAAGAGCCGTAAAGGAGATTTTAGTGCAAACAAAGGGTTCTTTATTTACGCGTTCAATCAATATCGATGCTTCCAAAGAACAAATAAGGGAAGAGAAAAAGAAAGGAGGTACTGTTCACATTTTAAAAAAGAATAAAGATTTCATAAATCGCAATTTGAACTTTAAAAGATGATAACTTTTGACTCGGGTATTGAAACGACTATATTATTATATGAAACCGAAGCTCTTAGCGATTCACACAATATGAGAAGGCCTCAAATTTGGAATATCATTTTTGTACCTAACTTTCACCATTTACATCATTTATTGAGGGTTTTTAGTTTTTTCCCACCATTTTTGTTGTACTTACTTTCGATTTTATTCAAAAGATCCATAAAAGGGATATTGGTGCAAACAAAGGGTCCTTTTATTTATGTGTTCAATCCCTATATATTCTTCCAAAAAAAATGAGTGAAGAAAAAGGAAAAGGCTACTGTTCCTATTAAAAAAAGAACAAAACATTTGATAAATCGGAGTTCCAACTTGAAACGACGATAAAAGTTTACTTGCATATCGAGACAACTATTTTAATATATCAAAATGAAGCCCGTACCGATTCAAAAAATCTGATGTGGCCTCACAAAGGAACCACATTTTTTAACCCAAATTCCATCGTTTACATCATTTACCGAGTGTTTAAGTGTTTGTCTCACAATTTCCGTTGTACTTACTTTCTATTTTATTCAAAAGTGCCGTAAAGGAGATTTTGGTGCAAACAAAGGGTTCTTTATTTATTCGTTCAATCAATATCTAAGCTTTCAAAGAACAAATAAGGGAAGAGAAAAAGAAAGGAGGTATTGTTCACATTTTAAAAAAGAATAAAACATTTGATAAATCGCAATTTTAACTTTAAAAGATGATAACTTTGAACTCGGGTATTGAAACCACTATATTATTATATGAAACCGAAGCTCTTAGCGATTCACACAATATGAGATGGCCTCAAATTTGGAATATCATTTTTGTACCTAAATTTCACCATTTATATCATTTATTGAGGGTTTTTAGTTTTTTCCCACCTTTTCCGTTGTACTTACTTTCGATTTTATTCAAAAGATCCATAAAAGAGATATTGGTGCAAAAAAATGGTCCTTTTATTTATGTGTTCAATCCCTATATATTCTTCCAAAGAAAATGAGTGAAGAAAAAGGAAAAGGCTATTGTTACCATTTAAAAAAGGAACAAAACATTTGATAAATCGGAGTTCCAACTTTAAATGACGATAAAAGTTTACTTGCATATCGAGACAACTATTTTAATATATCAAATTGAAGCCCGTACCAATTCAAAAAATCTGATGTGGCCCCACAAAGAAACCACATTTTTGTACCCAAATTCCATCGTTTACATCATTTACCGAGGGTTTAAGTGTTTGTCTCACAATTTCCGTTGTACTAACTTTCTATTTTATTCAAAAGTGCCGTAAAGGAGATTTTGGTGCAAACAAGGGTTCTTTATTTATGGGTTCAATCAATATCTATGTTTCCAAAAAACAAATAAGGGAAAAGAAAAAGAAAGGAGGTACTGTTCACATTTTAAAAAAGAATAAAACATTTGATAAATCGCAATTCCAACTTTAAAAGATTATAACTTTTGACTCGGGTATTGAAACGACTATATATTTATATGAAACCGAAGCTCTTAGCGATTCACACAATATGAGATGGCATCAAATTTGGAATATCATTTTTGTACCTAACTTTCACCATTTACATCATTTATTAAGGGTTTTTAGTTTTTTGCCCACCATTTCCGTTGTACTTTCTTTCAATTTTATTCAAAAGAACCGTAAAGGAGATTTTGGTGCAAACAAAGGGTTCTTTATTTATGCATCCCATCAATATCTATGCTTCCAAAGAACAAATAAGGGAAGAGAAAAAGAAAGGAGGTACTGTTCACAATTTAAAAAAGAATAAAACATTTGATAAATCGCAATTTCAACTTTAAAAGAAGATAACTTTTGACTCGGGTATTGAAACGACTATATTATTATATGAAACCGAAGCTCTTAGAGATTCACACAATATGAGATGGCCTCAAATTTGGAATATCATTTTTGTACCTAAATTTCAACATTTACATCATTTCTTGAGGGTTTTTAGTTTTTTGCCCACCATTCCCGTTGTACTTTCTTTCAATTTTATTCAAAAGAACCGTAAAGGAGATTTTGCTGCAAACAAAGGGTTCTTTATTTATGCATCCAATCAATATCTATGCTTCCAAAGAACAAATAAGGGAAGAGAAAAAGAAAGGAGGTACTGTTCACATTTTAAAAAAGAATAAAACATTTGATAAATCGCAATTTCAACTTTAAAAGAAGTTAACTTTTGACTCGGGTATTGAAACGACTATATTATTATATGAAACCGAAGCTCTTAGAGATTCACACAATATGAGATGGCCTCAAATTTGTAATATGATTTTTGTACCTAAATATCACCATTTCCATCATTCATTGAGGGTTTTTAGTTTTTTCCCACCATTTCCGTTGTACTTACCTTCGATTTTATTCAAAAGATCCATAAAGGAGATATTGGTGCAAACCAAGGGTCCTTTTATTTATGTGTTCAATACCAATATATTCTTCCAAAAAAATGAGTGAAGAAAAAGGAAAAGCCCATTGTTCCCATTTAAAAAAGGAAGAAAACATTTGATAAATCGGAGTTCCAAATTTAAAGGAAGATAAACTTTTACATGCATATCGAGACAACTATTATAATATATCAAATTGAATATCATACCGATTCAAACCATCTGATTTGGCCCCATAGAGGAACCACATATTTGTACGCAAATTCCATCGTTTACATCATTTACCGAGGGTCTTAAGTGTTTGTCTCACCATTTCCGTTGTTCTTACTTTCTGTTATATTGAAAAGAGTTGTAAAGGAGATATTTGTCCAAACAAATTGTTCTTTATTTATGTGTTAAATCAACATATATTCTTCCAAAAATAATATGAGAAAAGTTAAAGGAAAAGGCTATTGTTCGCATTTTAAAAAGGAACAAAACATTTGATAAATCGGAGTTCCAACATTAAAGGACGATAAATTTTTACTCTGTTATCGAAACAACTATTATTATATATCAAAATGAAGCCCATACCGATTCAAACAATCTGATTTGGCCCCAAAAAGGAACCACATTTTTGTATGCAAATTCCATCGTTTAAATCATTTACTGAGTGTTTTAAGTGTTTGTCTCACAATTTCCGTTGTACTTATTTTCTATTTTATTCAAAAGTGCCATAAGGGAGATTTTGGTGCAAACAAAGGGTTCTTTATTTATGCGTTCAATCAATATCTATGTTTCCAAAAAACAAATAAGTGAAGAGAAAAAGAAAGGAGGTACTGTTCACATTTTCAAAAAGAACAAAACATTTGATAAATCGCAATTTCAACTTTAAAAGATTATAACTTTTGACTCGGGTATTGAAACGACTATATATTTATATGAAACCGAAGCTCTTAGCGATTCACACAATATGAGATGGCCTCAAATTTGGAATATCATTTTTGTACCTAAATTTCACCATTTACATCATTTATTGAGGGTTTTTAGTTTTTTGCCCACAATTTCCGTTGTACTTACTTTCTATTTTATTTAAAAGAACCGTAAAGGAGATTTTGGTGCAAACAAAGGGTTCTTTATTTATGCGTCCAATCAATATCTATTCTTCCAAAGAACAAATAAGGGAAGAGAAAAAGAAAGGAGGTACTGTTCACATTTTAAAAAAGAATAAAACATTTGATAAATCGCAATTTCAACTTTAAAAGAAGATAACTTTTGACTCGGGTATTGAAACGACTATATTATTATATGAAACCGAAGCTCTTAGCGATTCACACAATATGAGATGGCCTCAAATTTGGAATATGATTTTTGTACCTAAATTTCACCATTTCCATCATTCATTGAGGTTTTTAGTTTTTTCCCACCATTTCCGTTGTACTTACCTTCGATTTTATTCAAAAGATCCATAAAGGAGATATTGGTGCAAACAAAGGGTCCTTTTATTTATGTGTTCAATACCTATATATTCTTCCAAAAAAAATGAGTGAAGAAAAAGCAAAAAGGCCATTGTTCCCATTTAAAAAAGGAACAAAACATTTGATAAATCAGAGTTCCAAATTTAAAGGACGATAAACTTTTACATGCATATCGAGACAACTATTATAATATATCAAATTGAATATCATACCGATTCAAACCATCTGATTTGGCCCCATAGAGGAACCACATATTTGTACGCAAATTCCATCGTTTACATCATTTACCGAGGTCTTAAGTGTTTGTCTCACCATTTCCGTTGTTCTTACTTTCTCTTATATTGAAAAGAGTTGTAAAGGAGATATTTGTCCAAACAAATTGTTCTTTATGTATGTGTTAAATCAACATATATTCTTCCAAAAATAATATGAGAAAAGTTAAAGGAAAAGGCTATTGTTCCCATTTTAAAAAGGAACAAAACATTTGATAAATCGGAGTTCCAACATTAAAGGACGATAATTTTTTACTCTGTTATCGAAACAACTATTATTATATATCAAAATGAAGCCCATACCGATTCAAACAATCTGATTTGGCCCCAAAAAGGAACCACATTTTTGTATGCAAATTCCATCGTTTACATCATTTACCGAGTGTTTTAAGTGTTTGTCTCACAATTTCCGTTGTACTTATTTTCTATTTTATTCAAAAGTGCCATAAGGGAGATTTTGGGGCAAACAAAGGGTTCTTTATTTATGCGTTCAATCAATATCTATGTTTCCAAAAAACAAATAAGTGAAGAGAAAAAGAAAGGAGGTACTGTTCACATTTTCAAAAAGAACAAAACATTTGATAAATCGCAATTTCAACTTTAAAAGATTATAACTTTTGACTCGGGTATTGAAACGACTATATATTTATATGAAACCGAAGCTCTTAGCGATTCACACAATATGAGATGGCCTCAAATTTGGAATATCATTTTTGTACCTAAATTTCACCATTTACATCATTTATTGAGGGTTTTTAGTTTTTTGCCCACAATTTCCGTTGTACTTACTTTCTATTTTATTCAAAAGAACCGTAAAGGAGATTTTGGTGCAAACAAAGGGTTCTTTATTTATGCGTCCAATCAATATCTATTCTTCCAAAGAACAAATAAGGGAAGAGAAAAAGAAAGGAGGTACTGTTCACATTTTAAAAAAGAATAAAACATTTGATAAATCGCAATTTCAACTTTAAAAGAAGATAACTTTTGCTCGGGTATTGAAACGACTATATTATTATATGAAACCGAAGCTCTTGGAGATTCACACAATATGAGATGGCCTCAAATTTGGAATATGATTTTTGTACCTAAATTTCACCATTTCCATCATTCATTGAGGGTTTTTAGTTTTTTCCCACCATTTCCGTTGTACTTACCTTCGATTTTATTCAAAAGATCCATAAAGGAGATATTGGTGCAAACAAAGGGTCCATTTATTTATGTGTTCAATACCTATATATTCTTCCAAAAAAATGAGTGAAGAAAAAGGAAAAGGCCATTGTTCCCATTTAAAAAAGGAACAAAACATTTGATAAATCGGAGTTCCAAATTTAAAGGACGATAAACTTTTACATGCATATCGAGACAACTATTATAATATATCAAATTGAATATCATACCGATTCAAACCATCTGATTTGGCCCCATAGAGGAACCACATATTTGTACGCAAATTCCATCGTTTACATCATTTACCGAGGGTCTTAAGTGTTTGTCTCACCATTTCCGTTGTTCTTACTTTCTCTTATATTCAAAAGAGCTGTAAAGGAGATATTTGTCCAAACAAATTGTTCTTTATTTATGTGTTAAATCAACATATATTCTTCCAAAAATAATATGAGAAAAGTGAAAGGAAAAGGCTATTGTTCCCATTTTAAAAAGGAACAAAACATTTGATAAATCGGAGTTCCAACATTAAAGGACGATAAATTTTTACTCTGTTATCTAAACAACTTTTATAATATATCAAAATGAAGCCCATACCGATTCAAACAATCTGATTTGGCCCCACAAAAGTACCACAGTTTTGTACGCAAATTCCATCGTTTACATCATTTTCCGAGGGTTTTAAGTGTTTGTCTCACAATTTCCGTTGTACTTACTTTCTATTTTATTCAAAAGAGCCGTAAAAGAAATTTAGGTGCAAACAAAGGGTTCTTTATTTATGCTTTCAATCAATATTTATGCTTCCAAAGAACAAATAAGGGAAGAGAAAAAGAAAGGAGCTACTGTTCACATTTTAAAAAAGAATAAAACATTTGATAAATCGCAATTTCAACTTTAAAAGAAGATAACTTTTGCTCGGGTATTGAAACGACTATATTATTATATGAAACCGAAGCTCTTGGAGATTCACACAATATGAGATGGCGTCAAATTTGGAATATGATTTTTGTACCTAAATTTCACCATTTCCATCATTCATTGAGGGTTTTTAGTTTTTTCCCACCATTTCCGTTGTACTTACCTTCGATTTTATTCAAAAGATCCATAAAGGAGATATTGGTGCAAACAAAGGGTTCTTTTATTTATGTGTTCAATACCTATATATTCTTCCAAAAAAAATGAGTGAAGAAAAAGCGAAAAGGCCATTGTTCCCATTTAAAAAAGGAACAAAACATTTGATAAATCAGAGTTCCAAATTTAAAGGACGATAAACTTTTACATGCATATCGAGACAACTATTATAATATATCAAATTGAATATCATACCGATTCAAACCATCTGATTTGGCCCCATAGAGGAACCACATATTTGTACGCAAATTCCATCGTTTACATCATTTACCGAGGGTCTTAAGTGTTTGTCTCACCATTTCCGTTGTTCTTACTTTCTCTTATATTGAAAAGAGTTGTAAAGGAGATATTTGTCCAAACAAATTGTTCTTTATTTATGTGTTAAATCAACATATATTCTTCCAAAAATAATATGAGAAAAGTTAAAGGAAAAGGCTATTGTTCCCATTTTAAAAAGGAACAAAACATTTGATAAATCGGAGTTCCAACATTAAAGGACGATAAATTTTTACTCTGTTATCGAAACAACTATTATTATATATCAAAATGAAGCCCATACCGATTCAAACAATCTGATTTGGCCCCAAAAAGGAACCACATTTTTGTATGCAAATTCCATCGTTTACATCATTTACCGAGTCTTTTAAGTGTTTGTCTCACAATTTCCGTTGTACTTATTTTCTATTTTATTCAAAAGTGCCATAAGGGAGATTTTGGTGCAAACAAAGGGTTCTTTATTTATGCGTTCAATCAATATCTATGTTTCCAAAAAACAAATAAGTGAAGAGAAAAAGAAAGGAGGTACTGTTCACATTTTCAAAAAGAACAAAACATTTGATAAATCGCAATTTCAACTTTAAAAGATTATAACTTTTGACTCGGGTATTGAAACGACTATATATTTATATGAAACCGAAGCTCTTAGCGATTCACACAATATGAGATGGCCTCAAATTTGGAATATCATTTTTCTACCTAAATTTCACCATTTACATCATTTATTGAGGGTTTTTAGTTTTTTGCCCACAATTTCCGTTGTACTTACTTTCTATTTTATTGAAAAGAACCGTAAAAGAGATTTTGGTGCAAACAAAGGGTTCTTTATTTATGCGTCCAATCAATATCTATTCTTCCAAAGAACAAATAAGGGAAGAGAAAAAGAAAGGAGGTACTGTTCACATTTTAAAAAAGAATAAAACATTTGATAAATCGCAATTTCAACTTTAAAAGAAGATAACTTTTGCTCGGGTATTGAAACGACTATATTATTATATGAAACCGAAGCTCTTGGAGATTCACACAATATGAGATGGCGTCAAATTTGGAATATGATTTTTGTACCTAAATTTCACCATTTCCATCATTCATTGAGGGTTTTTAGTTTTTTCCCACCATTTCCGTTGTACTTACCTTCGATTTTATTCAAAAGATCCATAAAGGAGATATTGGTGCAAACAAAGGGTCCTTTTATTTATGTGTTCAATACCTATATATTCTTCCAAAAAAAATGAGTGAAGAAAAAGCAAAAAGGCCATTGTTCCCATTTAAAAAAGGAACAAAACATTTGATAAATTAGAGTTCCAAATTTAAAGGACGATAAACTTTTACATGCATATCGAGACAACTATTATAATATATCAAATTGAATATCATACCGATTCAAACCATCTAATTTGGCCCCGTAGAGGAACCACATATTTGTACGCAAATTCCATTGTTTACATCATTTACCGAGGGTCTTAAGTGTTTGTCTCACCATTTCCGTTGTTCTTACTTTCTCTTATATTGAAAAGAGTTGTAAAGGAGATATTTGTCCAAACAAATTGTTCTTTATTTATGTGTTAAATCAACATATATTCTTCCAAAAATAATATGAGAAAAGTGAAAGGAAAAGGCTATTGTTCCCATTTTAAAAAGGAACAAAACATTTGATAAATCGGAGTTCCAACATTAAAGGACGATAAATTTTTACTCTGTTATCGAAACAACTATTATTATATATCAAAATGAAGCCCATACCGATTCAAACAATCTGATTTGGCCCCAAAAAGGAACCACATTTTTGTATGCAAATTCCATCATTTACATCATTTACCGAATGTTTTAAGTGTTTGTCTCACAATTTCCGTTGTACTTACTTTCTATTTTATTCAAAAGTGTCGTAAAGAAGATTTTGGTGCCGGCAAAGAGTTCTTTATTTATGCGTTCAATCAATATCTATGCTTCCAAAAAACAAATAAGGGAAGAGAAAAAGAAAGGAGGTACTGTTCACATTTTAAAAAAGAATAAAACATTTGATAAATCGCAATTCCAACTTTAAAAGATTATAACTTTTGACTCAGGTATTGAAACGACTATATATTTATATGAAACCGAAGCTCTTAGCGATTCACACAATATGAGATGGCCTCAAATTTGGAATATCATTTTTGTACCTAAATTTCACCATTTACATCATTTATTGAGGGTTTTTAGTTTTTTGCCCACAATTTCCGTTGTACTTACTTTCTATTTTATTCAAGAGAACCGTAAAGGAGATTTTGGTGCAAACAAAGGGTTCTTTATTTATGCGTTCAATCAATATCTATGCTTCCAAAGAACAAATAAGGGAAGAGAAAAAGAAAGGAGGTACTGTTCACATTTTAAAAAAGAATAAAACATTTGATAAATCCCAATTTCAACTTTAAAAGATGATAACTTTTGACTCGGATATTGAAACGACTATATTATTATATGAAACCGAAGCTCTTAGCGATTAACACAATATGAGATGGCCTCAAATTTGAAATATCATTTTTGTACCAAACTTTCACCATTTACATCATTTATTGAGGGTTTTTAGTTTTTTGCCCACCATTTCCGTTGTACTTTCTTTCAACTTTATTCAAAAGATCCGTAAAGGAGATATTGGTGCAAACAAAGGGTTCTTTATTTATGTGTTCAATACATATATATTCTTCCAAAAAAATTAGTAAAGAAAAAGGAAAAGGCTAATGTTCGCATTTAAAAAAGAAACAAAACTTTTGATAAATCGGAGTTCCAACTTTAAACGACGATAAAAGTTTACTTGCATATCGAGACAACTATTTTAATATATCAAAATGAAGCCCGAACCGATTCAAAAAATCTGATGTGGCCCCACAAAGGAACCACATTTTTGTACCCAAATTCAATCGTTTACATCATTTACCGAGGGTTTTAAGTGTTTGTCTCACCATTACCGTTGTACTTACTTTCTATTATATTGAAAAGAGCCGTAAAGGAGATTTTTGTTCAAACAAATTGTTCTTTATTTTTTTGTTAAATCAATATATATTCTTCCAAAAATATATGAGAAAATTGAAAGGAAATGGCTATTGTTCCCATATTAAAAACGAACAAAACATTTGATAAATCGGAGTTCCAACTTTAAAGGACGATAATTTTTTACTATTGTATCGAAACAACTATTATAATATATCAAATTGAAGCCCGTACCGATTTAAACAATCTGATTTGGCCACACAAAGGAACCACATTTTTGTACGCAAATTCCATCGTTTACATCATTTACCGTGGGTGTTAAGTGTTTGTCTCACAATGTTCGTTGTACTTACTTTCTATTTTATTCAAAAGAGCCGTAAAGGAGATTTTCGTGCAAACAAAGGGTTCTTTATTTATGCGTTCAATCAATACCTATGCTTCCAAAGAACAAATAAGGGAAGAGAAAAAGAAAGGAGGTAGTGTTCACATTTTAAAAAAGAATAAAACATTTGATAATTCGCAATTTCAACTTTAAAAGATGATAACTTTTGACTCGGGTATTGAAACGACTATATTATTATATGAAACCGAAGCTCTTAGCGATTCACACAATATGAGATGGCCTCAAATTTGGAATATCATTTTTGTACCTAAATTTCATCATTTATATCATTTATTGAGGGTTTTTAGTTTTTTCCCACCATTTTTGTTGTACTTACTTTCGATTTTATTCAAAAGATCCATAAAAGAGATATTGGTGCAAACAAAGGGTCCTTTTATTTATGTGTTCAATCCCTATATATTCTTCCAAAAAAAATGAGTGAAGAAAAAGGAAAAGGCTACTGTTCCTATTTAAAAAAGGAAAAAAACATTTGATAAATCGGAGTTCCAACTTGAAACGACGATAAAAGTTTACTTGCATATCGAGACAACTATTTTAATATATCAAAATGAAGCCCGTACCGATTCAAAAAATCTGATGTGTCCTCACAAAGGAACCACATTTTTTAACCCAAATTTTATCGTTTACATCATTTACCGAGGGTTTAAGTGTTTATCTCACAATTTCCGTTGTACTTACTTTCTATTTTATTGAAAAGTGTCGTAAAGGAGATTTTGGTGCAAACAAAGGGTTCTTTATTTATTCGTTCAATCAATATCTAAGCTTTCAAAGAACAAATAAGGGAAGAGAAATAGAAAGGAGGTATTGTTCACATTTTAAAAAAGAATAAAACATTTGATAAATCGCAATTTTAACTTTAAAAGATGATAACTTTGGACTCGGGTATTGAAACCACTATATTATTATATGAAACCGAAGCTCTTAGCGATTCACACAATATGAGATGGCCCCAAATTTGGAATATCATTTTTGTACCTAAATTTCACCATTTATATCATTTATTGAGGGTTTTTAGTTTTTTCCCACCTTTTCCGTTGTACTTACTTTCGATTTTATTCAAAAGATCCATAAAAGAGATATTGGTGCAAAAAAATGGTCCTTTTATTTATGTGTTCAATCCCTATATATTCTTCCAAAGAAAATGAGTGAAGAAAAAGGAAAAGGCTATTGTTACCATTTAAAAAAGGAACAAAACATTTGATAAATCGGAGTTCCAACTTTAAATGACGATAAAAGTTTACTTGCATATCGAGACAACTATTTTAATATATCAAATTGAAGCCCGTACCAATTCAAAAAATCTGATGTGGCCCCACAAAGAAACCACATTTTTGTACCCAAATTCCATCGTTTACATCATTTACCGAGGGTTTAAGTCTTTGTCTCACAATTTCCGTTGTACTAACTTTCTATTTTATTCAAAAGTGCCGTAAAGGAGATTTTGGTGCAAACAAGGGTTCTTTATTTATGGGTTCAATCAATATCTATGTTTCCAAAAAACAAATAAGGGAAAAGAAAAAGAAAGGAGGTACTGTTCACATTTTAAAAAAGAATAAAACATTTGATAAATCGCAATTCCAACTTTAAAAGATTATAACTTTTGACTCGGGTATTGAAACGACTATATATTTATATGAAACCGAAGCTCTTAGCGATTCACACAATATGAGATGGCATCAAATTTGGAATATCATTTTTGTACCTAAATTTCACCATTTACATCATTTATTGAGGGTTTTTAGTTTTTTGCCCACCATTTCCGTTGTACTTTCTTTCAATTTTATTCAAAAGAACCGTAAAGGAGATTTTGGTGCAAACAAAGGGTTCTTTATTTATGCATCCAATCAATATCTATGCTTCCAAAGAACAAATAAGGGAAGAGAAAAAGAAAGGAGGTACTGTTCACTTTTTAAAAAAGAATAAAACATTTGATAAATCGCAATTTCAACTTTAAAAGAAGATAACTTTTGACTCGGGTATTGAAACGACTATATTATTATATGAAACCGAAGCTCTTAGAGATTCACACAATATGAGATGGCCTCAAATTTGGAATATCATTTTTGTACCTAAATTTCAACATTTACATCATTTCTTGAGGGTTTTTAGTTTTTTGCCCACCATTCCCGTTGTACTTTCTTTCAATTTTATTCAAAAGAACCGTAAAGGAGATTTTGCTGCAAACAAAGGGTCCTTTTATTTATGTGTTCAATCCCTATATATTCTTCCAAAAAAAATGAGTGAAGAAAAAGGAAAAGGCTACTGTTCCTATTTAAAAAAGGAACAAAACATTTGATAAATCGGAGTTCCAACTTGAAACGACGATAAAAGTTTACTTGCATATCGAGACAACTATTTTAATATATCAAAATGAAGCCCGTACCGATTCAAAAAATCTGATGTGGCCTCACAAAGGAACCACATTTTTTAACCCAAATTCCATCGTTTACATCATTTACCGAGGGTTTAAGTGTTTATCTCACAATTTCCGTTGTACTTACTTTCTATTTTATTGAAAAGTGCCGTAAAGGAGATTTTGGTGCAAACAAAGGGTTCTTTATTTATTCGTTCAATCAATATCTAAACTTTCAAAGAACAAATAAGGGAAGAGAAAAAGAAAGGAGGTATTGTTCACATTTTAAAAAAGAATAAAACATTTGATAAATCGCAATTTTAACTTTAAAAGATGATAACTTTGGACTCGGGTATTGAAACCACTATATTATTATATGAAACCGAAGCTCTTAGCGATTCACACAATATGAGATGGCCTCAAATTTGGAATATCATTTTTGTACCTAAATTTCACCATTTATATCATTTATTGAGGGTTTTTAGTTTTTTCCCACCTTTTCCGTTGTACTTACTTTCGATTTTATTCAAAAAATCCATAAAAGAGATATTGGTGCAAAAAAATGGTCCTTTTATTTATGTGTTCAATCCCTATATATTCTTCCAAAGAAAATGAGTGAAGAAAAAGGAAAAGGCTATTGTTACCATTTAAAAAAGGAACAAAACATTTGAAAAATCGGAGTTCCAACTTTAAATGACGATAAAAGTTTACTTGCATATCGAGACAACTATTTTAATATATCAAATTGAAGCCCGTACCAATTCAAAAAATCTGATGTGGCCCCACAAAGAAACCACATTTTTGTACCGAAATTCCATCGTTTACATCATGTACCGAGGGTTTAAGTGTTTGTCTCACAATTTCCGTTGTACTAACTTTCTATTTTATTCAAAAGTGCCGTAAAGGAGATTTTGGTGCAAACAAGGGTTCTTTATTTATGGGTTCAATCAATATCTATGTTTCCAAAAAACAAATAAGGGAAAAGAAAAAGAAAGGAGGTACTGTTCACATTTTAAAAAAGAATAAAACATTTGATAAATCGCAATTCCAACTTTAAAAGATTATAACTTTTGACTCGGGTATTAAAACGACTATATATTTATACGAAACCGAAGCTCTTAGCGATTCACACAATATGAGATGGCATCAAATTTGGAATATCATTTTTGTACCTAAATTTCACCATTTACATCATTTATTGAGGGTTTTTAGTTTTTTGCCCACCATTTCCGTTGTACTTTCTTTCAATTTTATTCAAAAGAACCGTAAAGGAGATTTTGGTGCAAACAAAGGGTTCTTTATTTATGCATCCAATCAATATCTATGCTTCCAAAGAACAAATAAGGGAAGAGAAAAAGAAAGGAGGTACTGTTCACATTTTAAAAAAGAATAAAACATTTGATAAATCGCAATTTCAACTTTAAAAGAAGATAACATTTGACTCGGGTATTGAAACGACTATATTATTATATGAAACCGAAGCTCTTAGAGATTCACACAATATGAGATGGCCGCAAATTTGGAATATCATTTTTATACCTAAATTTCAACATTTACATCATTTCTTGAGGGTTTTTAGTTTTTTGCCCACCATTCCCGTTGTACTTTCTTTCAATTTTATTCAAAAGAACCGTAAAGGAGATTTTGCTGCAAACAAAGGGTTCTTTATTTATGAATCCAATCAATATCTATGCTTCCAAAGAACAAATAAGGGAAGAGAAAAAGAAAGGAGGTACTGTTCACATTTTAAAAAAGAATAAAACATTTGATAAATCGCAATTTCAACTTTAAAAGAAGATAACTTTTGACTCGGGTATTGAAACGACTATATTATTATATGAAACCGAAGCTCTTAGAGATTCACACAATATGAGATGGCCTCAAATTTGGAATATCATTTTTGTACCTAAATTTCACCATTTACATAATTTGTTGAGGGTTTTTAGTTTTTGCCCACCATTTTTGTTGTACTTATTTCGATTTTATTCAAAAGATCCATAAAAGAGATATTGGTGCAAACAAAGGGTTCTTTTATTTATGTGTTCCATCCCTATATATTCTTCCAAAAAAAATGAGTGAAGAAAAAGGAAAAGGCTATTGTTCCCATTTAAAAAAGGAACAATACATTTGATAAATCGGAGTTCCAACTTTAAATGACGATAAAAGTTTACTTGCATATCGAGACAACTATTATAATATATCAAAATGACGCCCATACCGATTTTAAAAATCTGATTTGGCCCCACAAATGAACCACATTTTTGTACCCATATTCCATCGTTTACATCATTTACCGAGGGTTTTATGTGTTTGTCTCACCATTTCCGTTGTACTTACTTTGTATTTTATTCAAAAGTGCCGTAAAGGAGATTTTGGTGCAAACAAAGGGTTCTTTATTTATTTGCTTCAATCAATATCTATGCTTCCAAAAAAATATGACAAAAGTGAAAGGAAATGGCTATTGTTTCCATTTTAAAAAGGAACAAAACATTTGATAAATCGGAGTTCCAACTTTAAAGGACGATAAATTTTTACTCTGTTATCGAAACAACTATTATAATATATCAAATGGAAGCCCGTACAGATTCAAATAATCTGATTCGGCCCCTCAAAGGAACCACATTTTTGTACACAAATTCCATCGTTTACATCATTTACTGAGGGTTTTAAGTGTTTGTCTCACAATTTCCGTTGTACTTACTTTCTATTTTATTCAAAAGAGCCATAAAGGAGATTTTGGTGCAAACAAAGGGTTATTTATATATTGGTTCAATCAATATCTATGCTTCCAAAGAACAAATAAGGGAAGGGAAATAGAAAGGAGGTACTGTTCACATTTTAAAAAAGAATAAAACATTTGATAAATCGCAATTTCAACTTTAAAAGATGATAACTTTTGACTCCGGTATTAAAACGACTATATTATTATATGAAACCGAAGGTCTTAGCGATTCACACAATATGAGATGGCCTCAAATTTGGAATATCATTTTTGTACCTAAATATCACCATTTACATCATTTATTGAGGGTTTTTAGTTTTTTCCCACCATATCCGTTGTAC
Source organism: Hippophae tibetana (assembly GCA_037013495.1). Taxonomy (NCBI): domain Eukaryota; kingdom Viridiplantae; phylum Streptophyta; class Magnoliopsida; order Rosales; family Elaeagnaceae; genus Hippophae; species Hippophae tibetana. The sequence continues at coordinate 49,381,560 of CM072810.1, forward strand.
TTACTTTCGATTTTATTCAAAAGTTCCATAAAGGAGATATTGGTGCAAACAAAGGGTCCTTTATTTATGTGTTCAATACATATATATTCTTCCAAAAAAAATGAGTAAAAAAAAGGAAAAGGCTATTGTTCCCATTTAAAAAAGGAACAAAACATTTGATAAATCGGAGTTCCAACTTTAAACGACGATAAACTTTTACATGAATATAGAGACAACTATTATATTATATCAAATTGAAGATTGTACCGATTCAAACCATCTGATTTGGCCCCATAGACGAACCACATATTTGTACGCAAATTCCATCATTTACATCATTTACCGAGAGTTTTAAGTGTTTGTCTCACCATTTCCGTTGTACTTACTTTCTATTATATTGAAAAGAGCCGTAAAGGAGATATTTGTCCAAACAAATTTTTCTTTATTTATGTGTTAAATCAATATATATTCTTCCAAAAAATATATGAGAAAAGTGAAAGGAAAAGGCTATTGTTCCCATTTTAAAAAGGAACAAAACATTTGATAAATCGGAGTTCCAACTTTAAAGGACGATAAATGTTTACTATTGTATCGAAACAACTATTATAATATATCAAATTGAAGCACGTACCGATTCAAACAATCTGATGTGCATACACAAAGGAACCACATTTTTGTACCCAAATTCTATCGTTTACATCATTTACCGAGGGTTTTAAGTGTTTGTATCACCATTTCCGTTGTACTTACTTTCTATTATATTGAAAAGAGCCGTAAAGGAGATATTTTTCCAAACAAATTGTTCTTTATTTATGTGTTAAATTAATATATATTCTTATAAAAAAATATGAGAAAAGTGAAAGGAAATGGCTATTGTTCCCATTTTAAAAAGGAAAAAACATTTGATAAATCGTAGTTCCAACTTTAAAGGACGATAAATTTTTACTCTGTTATCGAAAAAACTATTATAATATATCAAAGTGAAGCCCGTACCGATTCAAACAATCTGATTCGGCCCCACAACGGAACCACATTTTTCTACGCAAATTCCATCGTTTACATCATTTACTGAGGGCTTTAAGTGTTTGTCTCACAATTTCCGTTGTACTTACTTTCTATTTTATTCAAAAGAGCCGTAAAGGAGATTTTGGTGCAAACAAAGGGTTCTTTATTTATGCGTTCAATCAATATCTATGCTTCCAAAGAACAAATAACGGAAGAGAAAAAGAAAGGAGGTACTGTTCACATTTTAAAAGAGAATAAAACATTTGATAAATCACAATTTCAACTTTAAAAGATGATAACTTTTGACTCAGGTATTGAAACGACTATATTATTATATGAAACCGAAGCTCTTAGCGATTCACACAATATGAGATCGCCTCAAATTTGGAATATCATTTTTGTACCTAAATATCACCATTTACATCATTTATTGAGGGTTTTTAGTTTTTTCCCACCATATCCGTTGTACTTACTTTGGATTTTATTCAAAATATCCACAAAGGAGATATTGGTGCAAACAAAGGGTCCTTTATTTATGTGTTCAATACATATATATTCTTCCAAAAAAAATGAGTAAAGAAAAAGGAAAAGGCTATTGTTCCCATTTAAAAAAGGAACAAAACATTTGATAAATCGCAGTTCCAACTTTAAACGACAATAAACTTTTACATGCATATAGAGACAACTATTATAATATATCAAATTGAAGATCGTTCCGATTCAAACCATCTGATTTGGCCCCATAGAGGAACCACATATTTGTATGCAAATTCCATCGTTTACATCATTTACCGTGGGTTTTAAGTGTTTGTCTCACAATTTCCGTTGTACTTACTTTCTATTTTATTGAAAAGTGCCGTAAAGGCGATTTTGGTGCAAACAAAGGGTTCTTCATTTATGCGTTCAATCAATATCTATGCTTCCAAAAAACAAATAAATGAAGAGAAAAAGAAAGGAGGTACTGTTCACATTTAAAAAAAAATACTTTGATAAATCGCAATTTAAACTTTAAAAGATAATAACTTTTGACTCGGGGATTGAAACGACTATATTATTGTATGAAACCGAAACTCTTAGTGATTCACACAATATGAGATGGCCTCAAATTTGGAATATCATTTTTGTACCTAAATTTCACCATTTACATCATTTGTTGAGGGTTTTTAGTTTTTGCCCACCATTTCCGTTGTACTTACTTTGGATTTTATTCAAAATATCCACAAAGGAGATATTGATGCAAACAAAGGGTCCTTTATTTATGTGTTCAATACATATATATTCTTCCAAAAAAAATGAGTAAAGAAAAAGGAAAAGGCTATTGTTCCCATTTAAAAAAGGAACAAAACATTTGATAAATCGCAGTTCCAACTTTAAACGACAATAAACTTTTACATGCATATAGAGACAACTATTATAATATATCAAATTGAAGATCGTACCGATTTAAACCATCTGATTTGGCCCCATAGAGGAACCACATATTTGTACGCAAATTCCATCATTTACATCATTTACCGAGAGTTTTAAGTGTTTGTCTCACCATTTCCGTTGTACTTACTTTCTATTATATTGAAAAGAGCCGTAAAGGAGATATTTGTCCAAACAAATTGTTCTTTATTTATGTGTTAAATCAATATATATTCTTCCAAAACACATATGAGAAAAGTGAAAGGAAAAGGCTATTGTTCCCATTTTAAAAAGGAACAAAACATTTGATAAATCGGAGTTCCAACATTAAAGAACGATAAATTTTTACTATGTTATCAAAAAAAATATTATAATATATCAAAATTAAGCCCGTACCGATTCAAACAATCTGATTTGGCCCAAAAAGGAACCACATTTTTGTACGCAAATTCCATCGTTTAAATCATTTACCTAGGGTTTTAAGTGTGTGTCTCACAATTTCTCTTGTACTTACTTTCTATTTTATTGAAAAGTGTCGTAAAGGAGATTTTGGTGCAAACAAAGGGTTATTTATTTATACGTTCAATCAATATCTATGCTTCCAAAAAACAAATAAATGAAGAGAAAAAGAAAGGAGGTACTGTTCACATTTTAAAAAAAATAAATAATTTGATAAATCGCAATTTCAACTTTAAAAGATAATAACTTTTGACTCGGGGATTGAAACGACTATATTATTATATGAAACCGAAGCTCTTAGCGATTCACACAATATGAGATGGCCTCAAATTTGGAATATCCTTTTTGTACCTAAATTTCACCATTTACATCATTTGTTGAGGGTTTTTAGTTTTTGCCCACCATTTCCGTTGTACTTACTTTCGATTTTATTCAAAAGAGCCGTAAAGGAGGTATTGGTGCAAACAAAGGGTCCTTTATTTATGTGTTCAATACATATATATTCTTCCAAAAAATGAGTAAAGAAAAAGGAAAAGGCTACTGTTCCCATTTAAAAAAGGAACAATACATTTGATAAATGGGAGTTCCAACTTTAAACGACGATAAAGTTTTACTTGCATATCGAGACAATTATTTTAATATATCAAAATAAAGCCCGTACCAATTCAAAAAATCAGATGTGGCCACACAAAGGAACCACATTTTTGTACCCAAATTCCATCGTTTACATCATTTACCGAGGGTTTTAAGTGTTTGTCTCACCATTTCCGTTGTATTTACTTTCTATTATTTTGAAAAGAGCCGTAAAGGAGATATTTGTCCAAACAAATTGTTCTTTATTTATGTGTTAAATAAATACATAATCTTCCAAAAAAATATGAGAAAAGTGAAAGGAAAAGGCTATTGTTCCTATTTTAAAAAGGAACAAAACATTTGATAAATCGGAGTTCCAACTTTAAAGGACGATAAATTTTTAATCTGTTATCGAAACAACTATTATAATATATCAAATTGAAGCCCGTACCGATTCAAATAATCTGATTTGGCCCCACAAAGGAACCACATTTTTGTACGCAAATTCTATCGTTTACATCATTTACTGAGGGTTTTAAGTGTTTGTCTCACAATTTCCGTTGTACTTACTTTCTATTTTATTCAAAAGAGCCGTAAAGGAGATTTTGGTGCAAACAAAGGGTTCTTTATTTATGCTCTCAATCAATATCTATGCTTCCAAAGAACAAATAAGGGAAGGGAAAAAGAAAGGAGGTACTGTTGACATTTTTAAAAAAAATAAAACATTTGATAAATCGCAATTTCAACTTTAAAAGATGATAACTTTTGACTCCGGTATTAAAACGACTATATTATTATATGAAACCGAAGGTCTTAGGGATTCACACAATATGAGATGGCCTCAAATTTGGAATATCATTTTTGTACCTAAATATCACCATTTACATCATTTATTGAGGGTTTTTAGTTTTTTCCCACCATATCTGTTGTACTTACTTTCGATTTTATTCAGAAGAGCCGTAAAGAAGATATTGGTGCAAACAAAGGGTCCTTTATTTATGTGTTCAATCCCTATATATTCTTCAAAAAAAATGAGTAAAGAAAATGGAAAAGGCTATTGTTCCCATTTAAAAAAGGAAAAAACAATTGATAAATTGGAGTTCCAACTTTAAAAAACGATAAACTTTTACATGCATATCGAGACAACTATTTTAATATATCAAATAGAGGATCGTACCGATTCAAACAATCTGATGTGGCCCCACAAAGGAACCACATTTTTGTACGCAAATTCCATCGTTTACATCATTTACCGAGGGTTTTAAGTGTTTGTCTCACCATTTCCATTGTACTTACTTTCTATTATATTGAAAAGAGCCGTAAAGGAGATATTTGTCCAAACAAATTGTTCTTTATTTATGTGTTAAATCAATATATATTCTTCCAAAAAATATATGAGAAAAGTGAAAGGAAAAGGCTATTGTTCCCATTTTAAAAAGGAACAAAACATTTGATAAATCGGAGTTCCAACTTTAAAGGACGATAAATGTTTACTATTGTATCGAAACAAGTATTATAATATATCAAATTGAAGCCCGTACCGATTTAAACAATCTGATTTGGCCCCACAAAGGAACCACATTTTTGTACGCAAATTCCATCGTTTACATCATTTACCGAGGGTTTTAAGTGTTTGTCTCACAATTTCCGTTGTACTTACTTTCTATTTTATTCCAAAGAGCCGTAAAGGAGATTTTGGTGCAAACAAAGGGTTCTTTATTTATGCGTTCAATCAATATCTATCCTTCCAAAGAACAAATAAGGGAAGAGAAAAAGAAAGGAGCTACTGTTCACATTTTAAAAAAGAATAAAACATTTCATAAATCGTAATTTGAACTTTAAAAGAATATAACTTTTGACTCGGGTATTGAAACGACAATATTATTATATGAAACCGAAGCTCTTAGCGATTCACACCATATGAGATGGCCTCAAATTTGGAATATCATTTTTGTACCAAACTTTCAACATTTACATCATTTATTGAGGGTTTTTAGTTTTTTCCCAACCATTTCTGTTGTACTTACTTGCGATTTTATTCAGAAGAGCCGTAAAGGAAATATTGGTGCAAACAAAGGGTCCTTTATTTATGTGTTAAATCAATATATAATCTTCCAAAAAAAATGAGTAAAGAAAAAGGAAAACGCTACTGTTCCCATTTAAAAAAGGAAAAAACATTTGATAAATCGGAGTTCCAACTTTAAACGACTTTGAAATTTTACTTGCATATCGAGAAAACTATTATAATATATCAAATTGAAGATCGTACCGATTCAAACAATTGGATTTGGCCCCATAGAGGAACCACATATTTGTACGCAAATTCCATCGTTTAAATCATTTATCGGGGGTTTTAAGTGTTTGTCTCACCATTTCCATTGTACTTACTTTCTATTATATTGAAAAGAGCCGTAAAGGAGATATTTGTCCAAAGAAATTGTTCTTTATTTATGTGTTAAATCAATATATATTCTTCCAAAAATCATATGAGAAAAGTGAAAGGAAAAGGCTATTGTTCCCATTTTAAAAAGGAACAAAACATTTGATAAATCGGAGTTCCAACATTAAATGACGATTAATTTTTACTCTTTATCGAAACAACTATTATAATATATCAAATTAAAGCCCGTACCGATTCAAACAATCTGATTTGGCCCCAAAAAGGAACCACATTTTTGTACGCAAATTCCAATGTTTACATCATTTACTGAGGGTTTTAAGTGTTTGTCTCATAATTTCCGTTGTACTTACTATCTAATTTATTCAAAAGTGCCGTAAAGATGATTTTGGTGCAAACAAAGGGTTCTTTATTTATGCGTTCAGTCAATATCTATGCTTCCAAATAACAAATAAGGGAAGAGAAAAAGAAAGGAGGTACTGTTCGCATTTTAAAAAAGAATAAAACATTTGATAAATCGCAATTTCAACTTTAAAAGATGATAACTTTTTACTCGGGTATTGAAACGACTATATTATTATATTAAACCGAAGCTCTTAGCGATTCACACAATATGAGATGGCCTCAAATTTGGAATATTATTTTTGTACCTAAATTTCACCATTTACATCATTTATTGAGGGTTTTTAATTTTTTGCCCACCATTTCTGTTGTACTTACTCTCGATTTTATTCAAAAGATCCGTAAAGGAGATATTGGTGCAAACAAAGGGTTCTTTATTTATGTGTTCAATACATATAAATTCTTCCAAAAATAATGAGTTAAGAAAAAGGAAAAGGCTACTGTTCCCATTTAAAAAAGGAACAAAAGATTTGATAAATCGGAGTTCCAACTTTAAACGACGATACAATTTTACTTGCATATTTAGACAACTATTTTAATATATTAAAATGAAGCCCGTACCGATTCAAAAAATCTGATGTGGCCCCACAAAGGAACCACATTTTTGTACCCAAATTCCATCGTTTACATCATTTACCGAGGGTTTTAAGTGTTTGTCTCACCATTTCCGTTGTACTTACTTTCACTTATATTGAAAAGAGTCGTAAAGGAGATATTTGTTCAAACAAATTGTTCTTTATTTATGTGTTAAATCAATATATATTCTTCCAAAAAAATATGAGAAAAGTGAAAGGAAAAGGCTATTGTTCCCATTTTAAAAAGGAACAAAACATTTGATAAATTGGAGTTCCAACTTTAAAGGATGATAAATTTTTACTCTTTATCGAAACAACTATTATAATATATCAAATTGAAGCCCGTACCGATTCAAACAATCTGATTTCGCCACACAAAGGATCCACATTTTTGTACGCAAAGTCCAGCGTTTACATCATTTACCGAGGGTTTTAAGTGTTTGTCTCACAATTTCCGTTGTACTTACTTTCTATTTTATTCAAAAGCGCCGTAAAGAAGATTTTGGTGCAAACAAAGGGTTCTTTATTTATGCGTTCAATCAATATCTATGCTTCCAAAGAACAAATAACGGAAGAGAAAAAGAAAGGAGGTACTGTTCACATTTTAAAAGAGAATAAAACATTTGATAAATCACAATTTCAACTTTAAAAGATGATAACTTTTGACTCAGGTATTGAAACGACTATATTATTATATGAAACCGAAGCTCTTAGCGATTCACACAATATGAGATCGCCTCAAATTTGGAATATCATTTTTGTAAATAAATTTCACCATTTACATCATTTATTGAGGGTTTTTAGTTTTTTGCCCACCATTTCTGTTGTACTTACTCTCGATTTTATTCAAAAGATCCGTAAAGGAGATATTGGTGCAAACAAAGGGTTCTTTATTTATGTGTTCAATACATATATATTCTTCCAAAAAAAGTGAGTAAAGAAAAAGGAAAAGGCTACTGTTCCCATTTAAAAAAGGAACAAAACATTTGATAAATCAGAGTTCCAACTTTAAACGACGATACATTTTTACTTGCATATCGAGACAACTATTTTAATATATTAAAATGAAGCCCGTACCGATTCAAAAAATCTGATGTGGCGCCACAAAGGAACCATATTTTTGTACCCAAATTCCATAGTTTACATCATTTACCGAGGGTTTTAAGTGTTTGTCTCACCATTTCCGTTGTACTTACTTTCACTTATATTGAAAAGAGTCGTAAAGGAGATATTTGTTCAAACAAATTGTTCTTTATTTATGTGTTAAATCAATATATATTCTTCCAAAAAAATATGAGAAAAGTGAAAGGAAATGGCTATTGTTCCCATTTTAAAAAGGAACAAAACATTTGATAAATTGGAGTTCCAACTTTAAAGGATGATAAATTTTTACTCTTTATCGAAACAACTATTATAATATATCAAATTGAAGCCCGTACCGATTCAAACAATCTGATTTCGCCACACAAAGGATCCACATTTTTGTACGCAAAGTCCAGCGTTTACATCATTTACCGAGGGTTTTAAGTGTTTGTCTCACAATTTCCGTTGTACTTACTATCTAATTTATTCAAAAGTGCCGTAAAGATGATTTTGGTGCAAACAAAGGGTTCTTTATTTATGCGTTCAGTCAATATCTATGCTTCCAAATAACAAATAACGGAAGAGAAAAAGAAAGGAGGTACTGTTCACATTTTAAAAGAGAATAAAACATTTGATAAATCACAATTTCAACTTTAAAAGATGATAACTTTTGACTCAGGTATTGAAACGACTATATTATTATATGAAACCGAAGCTCTTAGCGATTCACACAATATGAGATCGCCTCAAATTTGGAATATCATTTTTGTAAATAAATTTCACCATTTACATCATTTATTGAGGGTTTTTAGTTTTTTGCCCACCATTTCTGTTGTACTTACTCTCGATTTTATTCAAAAGATCCGTAAAGGAGATATTGGTGCAAACAAAGGGTTCTTTATTTATGTGTTCAATACATATATATTCTTCCAAAAAAAGTGAGTAAAGAAAAAGGAAAAGGCTACTGTTCCCATTTAAAAAAGGAACAAAACATTTGATAAATCAGAGTTCCAACTTTAAACGACGATACATTTTTACTTGCATATCGAGACAACTATTTTAATATATTAAAATGAAGCCCGTACCGATTCAAAAAATCTGATGTGGCGCCACAAAGGAACCATATTTTTGTACCCAAATTCCATAGTTTACATCATTTACCGAGGGTTTTAAGTTTTTGTCTCACCATTTTCGTTGTACTTACTTTCTATTATATTGAAAAGAGCCGTAAAGGAGATATTTGTTCAAAAAAATTGTTCTTTATTTATGTGTTAAATCAATATATATTCTTCCAAAAAATATGAGAAAAGTGAAAGGAAAAGGCTATTGTTCCCATTTTAAAAAGTAACAAAATATTTGATAAATCGGAGTTCCAACATTAAAGGACGATAAATTTTTACTCTATTATCGAAAAAACTATTATAATATATCAAAATGAAGCCCATACCGATTCAAAAAATCTGATTTGGCCCCACAAAGTAACCATATTTTTGTACGCAAATTCCATCGTTTACATCATTTACCGAGGGTTTAAAGTGTTTGTCTCACTATTTCCGTTGTACTTACTTTCTATTTTATTCAAAAGAGCCGTAAAGGAGATTTTGGTGCAAACAAAGGGTTCTTTATTTATAAGATCAATCAATATCTATGCTTCCAAAGAACAAATAAGGGAAGAGAAAAAGAAAGGAGCTACTGTTCATATTTTAAAAAAGAATAAAACATTTGATAAATAGCAATTTGACCTTTAAATGATGATAACTTTTGACTCGGGTATTGAAACGACTATATTATTATATGAAACCGAAGCTCTTAGCGATTCACACCATATGAGATGGCCTTAAATTTGGAATATCATTTTTGTACCTAAATTTCACCATTTACATCATTTATTGAGGGTTTTTAGTTTTTTGCCCACCATTTCCATTGTACTTACTTTCGATTTTATTCAAAAGCACCGTAAAGGAGATATTGGTGCAAACAAAGGGTCCTTTATTTATGTGTTAAATCAATATATATTCTTCCAAAAAAATGAGTAAAGAAAAAGGAAAAGGCTACTGTTCCCATTTAAAAAAGGAAAAACATTTGATAAATCGGAGTTCCAACTTTAGACGACTTTGAAATTTTACTTGCATATCGAGAAAACCATTATAATATATCAAATTGAAGATCGTACCGATTCAAACAATTGGATTTGGCCCCATAGAGGAAGCACATATTTGTACGCAAATTCCATCGTTTACATCATTTATCGGGGGTTTTAAGTGTTTGTCTCACCATTTCCATTGTACTTACTTTCTATTATATTGAAAAGAGTCGTAAAGGAGATACTTGTCCAAAGAAATTGTTCTTTATTTATGTGTTAATTCAATATATATTCTTCCAAAAAAATATGAGAAAAGTGAAAGGAAAAGGCTATTGTTCCCATTTTAAAAAGGAACAAAACATTTGATAAATCGGAATTCCAACTTTAAAGGACGATAAATTTTTACTCTTTATCGAAACAACTATTATAATATATCAAATTGAAGCCCGTACCGATTCTAACAATCTGATTTGGCCCCACAAAGGAACCACATTTTTGTACACAAATTCCATCGTTTACATTATTTACCGAGGGTTTTAAGTGTTTGTCTCACCATTTCCGTTGTACTTACTTTCTATTATATTGAAAAGAGCTGTAAAGGAGATATTTGTCCAAACAAATTGTTCTTTATTTATGTGTTAAATCAATATATATGCTTCCAAAAAATATATGCTAAAAGTGAAAGGAAAAAGCTATTGTTCCCATTTTAAAAAGGAACAAAACATTTGATAAATCGGAGTACCAACATTAAAGGATGATAAATATTTACTTTGTTATCGAAACAACTATTATAATATATCAAAATGAAGCCCGTACCGATTCAAACAATCTGATTTGGCCCCAAAAAGGAACCACATTTTTGTAAGCAAATTCCAATGTTTACATCCTTTACCGAGGGTTTTAAGTGTTTGTCTCACAATTTCCGTTGTACTTACTTTCTATTTTATTCAAAAGAGCCATAAAGGAGATTTTGGTGCAAACAAAGTGTTCTTTATTTATATGTTCAATCAATATCTATGCTTCCAAAGAAGAAATAAGGGAAGAGAAAAAGAAACGAGGTACTGTTCACATTTTAAAAAAGAATAAAACATTTGATAAATCGCAATTTCAACTTTAAAAGATGATAACTTTTGACTCCGGTATTGAAACGACTATATTATTATATGAAACCGAAGCCCTTAGCGATTCACACAATATGAGATCGCCTCAAATTTGGAATATCATTGTTGTACCTAAATTTCACCATTTACATCATTTATTGAGGGTTTTTAGTTTTTTGCCAACAATTTCTGTTGTACTTACTCTCGATTTTATTCAAAAGATCCGTAAAGGAGATATTGGTGCAAACAAAGGGTTCTTTATTTATGTGTTCAATACATATATATTCTTCCAAAAAAAATGAGTAAAGAAAAAGGAAAAGTCTACTGTTCCCATTTAAAAAAGGAACAAAACATTTGATAAATCGGAGTTCCAACTTTAAACGACGATACAATTTTACTTGCATATCGAGAAAACTATTTTAATATATTAAAATGAAGCCCGTACCGATTCAAAAAATCTGATGTGGCCTAACAAAGGAACCACATTTTTGTACCCAAATTCCATCGTTTACATCATTTACCGAGGGTTTTAAGTGTTTGTCTCAACATTTCCGTTGTACTTATTTTCTATTATGTTGACAAGAGCTGTAAAGGAGATATTTGTTCAAACAAATTGTTCTTTATTTATGTGTTAAATCAATATATATTCTTCCAAAAAAATAGGAGAAAAGTGAAAGGAAAAGGCTATTGTTCTCATTTTAAAAAGCAACAAAACATTTGAGAAATCGGAGTTCCAACTTTAAAGGACGATAAATTTTTACTCTGTTATCGAAAAAACTATTATAATATATCAAATTGAAGCCCGTACCGATTCAAAAAATCTGATTTAGCCCCACAAAGGAACCACATTTTTGTACGCAAATTCCATCGTTTACATCATTTACCGAGGGTTTTAAGTGTTTGTCTCACCATTTCCGTTGTACTTACTTTCTATTATATTGAAAAGAGCCGTAAAGGAGATATTTGTGCAAACAAATTGTTCTTTATTTATGTGTTAAATCAATATATATTCTTCCAAAAAAAATATGAGAAAAGTGAAAGGAAAAGGCTATTGTTTCCATTTTAAAAAGGAACAAAACATTTGATAAATCGGAGTTCCAACATTAAAGGACGATAAATATTTACTATGTTATCGAAACAACTATTATAATATATCAAAATGAAGCCCGTACCGATTCAAACAATCTGATTTGGCCCCAAAAAGGAACCACATTTTTGTACGCAAATTCCAATGTTTACATCATTTACCGAGGGTTTTAAGTGTTTGTGTCACAATTTCCGTTGTACTTACTTTCTATTTTATTCAAAAAAGTCGTAAAGGAGATTTTGGTGCAAACAAAGGGTTCTTTATTTATACGTTCAATCAATATCTATGCTTCCAAACAACAAATAAGGGAAGAGAAAAAGAAAGGAGCTACTGTTCATATTTTAAAAAAGAATAAAACATTTGATAAATAGCAATTTGAACTTTAAAAGATGATAACTTTTGACTCGGGTATTGAAACGACTATATTATTATATGAAACCGAAGCTCTTAGCGATTCACACCATATGAGATGGCCTCAAATTTGGAATATCATTTTTGTACCTAAATTCCACCAATTACATCATTTATTGAGGGTTTTTAGTTTTTTGCCCACCATTTCCATTGTACTTACTTTCGATTTTATTCAAAAGAGCCGTAAAGGAGATATTGGTGCAAATAAAGGGTCCTTTATTTATGTGTTAAATCAATATATATTCTTCCAAAAAAAATGAGTAAAGAAAAAGGAAAAGGCTACTGTTCCCATTTAAAAAAGGAAAAAACATTTGATAAATCAGAGTTCCAACTTTAAACGACTTTAAAATTTTACTTGCATATCGAGAAAACTATTATAATATATCAAATTAAAGATCGTACCGATTCAAACAATTGGATTTGGCCCCATAGAGGAAGCACATATTTGTACGCAAATTCCATCGTTTACATCATTTACCAGGAGTTTTAAGTGTTTGTCTCACCATTTCCATTATACTTACTTTCTATTTTATTGAAAAGAGCCGTAAAGGAGATATTTGTCCAAAGAAATTATTCTTTATTTATGTGTTAAATCAATATATATTCTTCCAAAAATCATATGAGAAAATTGAAAGGAAATGGCTATTGTTCCCATTTTAAAAAAGAACAAAACATTTGATAAATCAGAGTTCCAACATTAAAGGACGATTAATTTTTACTCTGTTATCGAAACAACTATTATAATATATCAAAATGAAGCCCGTACCGATTCAAACAATCTGATTTGGCCCCAAAAAGAAACCACATTTTTGTACGCAAATTCTAATGTTTACATCATTTACCGAGGTTTTAAGTGTTTGTCTCACAATTTCCGTTGTACTTACTATCTAATTTATTCAAAAGTGCCGTAAAGAAGATTTTGGTGCAAACAAAGGGTTCTTTATTTATGCGTTCAGTCAATATCTATGCTTCCAAACAACAAATAAGGGAAGAGAAAAAGAAAGGAGGTACTGTTCACATTTTAAAAAAGAATAAAACATTTGATAAATCGCAATTTTAACTTTAAAAGATGATAACTTTTGACTCGGGTATTGAAATGACTATATTATTATATGAAACGGATGCTCTTAGCGATTAACACAATATGAGATGGCCTCAAATTTGGAATATCATTTTTGTACCTAAATTTCACCAATTACATCATTTATTGAGGGTTTTTAGTTTTTTGCCCACGATTTCCGTTGTACTTACTTTAGATTTTATTCAAAAGATCCATAAAGGAGATATTGGTGCAAACAAAAGGTTCTTTATTTATGTGTTCAATACATATACATTCTTCCAAAAATAATGAGTTAAGAAAAAGGAAAAGGCTACTGTTCCCTTTTAAAAAAGTAACAAAACATTTGATAAATCGGAATTCCAACTTTAAACGACGATACAATTTTACTTGCATATCGAGACAACTATTTTAATATATCAAAATGAAGCCCGTACCGATTCAAAAAATCTGATGTGGCCCCACAAAGGAACCACATTTTTGTACCCAAATTCCATCGTTTACTTCATTTACCGAGGGTTTTAAGTGTTTGTCTCAACATTTCCGTTTTACTTACTTTCTATTATATTGAAAAGAGCCGTAAAGGAGATTTTTGGTGAAAAAAAGGGTTCTTTATTTATGTGTTCAATACATATATATTCTTCCAAAAAAATATGAGAAAAGTGAAAGGAAAAGGCTATTGTTCCCATTTTAAAAAGGAACAAAACATTTGATAAATCGGATTTACAACTTTAAAGGACTATAAATTTTTACTCTGTTATCGAAACAACTATTATAATATATCGAATTGAAGCCCGTACCGATTCAAACAATCTGATTTGGCCCCACAAAGGATCCACATTTTTGTACGCAAATTCTAGCGTTTACATCATTTACCGAGGGTTTTAAGTGTTTGTCTCACAATTTCCGTTGTACTTAGTTTCTATTTTATTCAAAAGTTTCGTAAAGAAGATTTTGGTGCCAGCAAAGGGTTCTTTATTTATACGATCAATCAATATCTATGCTTCCAAAAAACAAATAAGGGAAGAGAAAAAGAAAGGAGGTACTGTTCACATTTTAAAAAAGAATAAAACATTTGATAAATCGCAATTTCAACTTTAAAAGATGATAACTTTTGACTCGGGTATTGAAACGACTATATTATTATGTGAAACCGAAGCTCTTAGCGATTCACACTATATGAGATCGCCTCAAATTTGGAATATCATTTTTGTACCTAAATTTCACCATTTACATCATTTATTGAGGGTTTTTAGTTTTTTGCCCACTATTTCTGTTGTACATACTTTCGATTTTATTCAAAAGATCCGTAAAGGAGATATTGGTGAAAACAAAGGGTTCTTTATTTATGTGTTCAATACATATATATTCTTCAAAAAAAAATGAGTAAAGAAAAAGGAAAAGGCCACTGTTCCCATTTAATAAAGGAACAAAACATTTGATAAATCGGAGTTCCAACTTTAAACGACGATACAATTTTACTTGCATATCGAGACAACTATTTTAATATATCAAAATGAAGCCGCACCGATTCAAAAAATCTGATGTGGCCCCACAAAGGAACCACATTTTTGTACCCAAATTCCATCGTTTACATCATTTACCGAGGGTTTTAAGTGTTTGTCTCACAATTTTCGTTGTACTTACTTTCTATTTTATTGAAAAGAGCCGTAAAGGAGATTTTTGTTCAAACAAATTGTTCTTTATTTATGTGTTAAATCAATATATATTCTTCCAAAAAAATATGAGAAAAGTGAAAGGAAAAGGCTATTGTTCCCATTTGAAAAAGGAACAAAACATTTGATAAATCGGAGTTCCAACTTTAAACGACGATAAATTTTTACTCTGTTATCGAAACAACTATTATAATATATCGAATTGAAGCCCGTACCGATTCAAACAATCTGATTTGGCCCCACAAAGGATCCACATTTTTGTACGCAAATTCCAGCGTTTACATCATTTACCGAGGGTTTTAAGTGTTTGTCTCACAATTTCCGTTGTACTTAGTTTCTATTTTATTCAAAAGTTTCGTAAAGAAGATTTTGGTGCCAGCAAAGGGTTCTTTATTTATGCGTTCAATCAATATCTATGCTTACAAAAAACAAATAAGGGAAGAGAAAGAGAAAGGAGGTACTGTTCACATTTTAAAAAAGAATAAAACATTTGATAAATCGCAATTTCAACTTTAAAAGATGATAACTTTTGACTCGGTTATTGAAACGACTATATTATTATGTGAAACCAAAGCTCTTAGCGATTCACACTATATGAGATCGCCTCAAATTTGGAATATCATTTTTGTACCTAAATTTCACCATTTACATCATTTATTGAGGGTTTTTAGTTTTTTGCCCACTATTTCTGTTGTACATACTTTCGATTTTGTTCAAATGATCCGTAAAGGGGATATTGGTGAAAACAAAGGGTTCTTTATTTATGTGTTCAATACATATAAATTCTTCCAAAAAAAATGAGTAAAGAAAAAGGAAAAGGCCACTGTGCCCATTTAATAAAGGAACAAAACATTTGATAAATCGGAGTTCCAACTTTAAACGACGATACAATTTTACTTGCATATCGAGACAACTATTTTAATATATCAAAATGAAGCCCACACCGATTCAAAAAATCTGATGTGGCCCCACACAGGAACCACATTTTTGTACCCAAATTCCATCGTCTACATCATTTACCGAGGGTTTTAAGCGTTTGTCTCACAATTTTCGTTGTACTTACTTTCTATTATATTGAAAAGAGCCGTAAAGGAGATATTTGTTCAAACAAATTGTTCTTTATTTATGTGTTAAATCAATATATATTCTTCCAAAAAAAAATGAGAAAAGTGAAAGGAAAAGGCTATTGTTCCCATTTTAAAAAGGAACAAAACATTTGATAAATCGGAGTTCCAACTTTAAACGACGATAAATTTTTACTCTGTTATCGAAACAACTATTATAATATATCGAATTGAAGCCCGTACCGATTCAAACAATCTGATTTGGCCCCACAAAGGATCCACATTTTTGTACGCAAATTCCAGCGTTTACATCATTTACCGAGGGTTTTAAGTGTTTGTCTCACAATTTCCGTTGTAATAGTTTCTATTTTATTCAAAAGTTTCGTAAAGAAGATTTTGGTGCCAGCAAAGGGTTCTTTATTTATGCGTTCAATCAATATCTATGCTTCCAAAAAACAAATAAGGGAAGAGAAAGAGAAAGGAGGTACTGTTCACATTTTAAAAAAGAATAAAACATTTGATAAATCGCAATTTCAACTTTAAAAGATGATAACTTTTGACTCAGGTATTGAAACGACTATATTATTATATGAAACCGAAGCTCTTAGCGATTCACACAATATGAGATCGCCTCAAATTTGGAATATCATTTTTGTACCTAAATTTCACCATTTACATCATTTATTGAGGGTTTTTAGTTTTTTGCCCACTATTTCTGTTGTACATACTTTCGATTTTATTCAAAAGATCCGTAAAGGGGATATTGGTGAAAACAAAGGGTTCTTTATTTATGTGTTCAATACATATATATTCTTCCAAAAAAATATGAGAAAAGTGAAAGGAAAAGGCTATTGTTCCCATTTTAAAAAGGAACAAAACATTTGATAAATCGGAGTTACAACTTTAAAGGACTATAAATTTTTACTCTGTTATCGAAACAACTATTATAATATATCGAATTGAAGCCCGTACCGATTCAAACAATCTGATTTGGCCCCACAAAGGATCCACATTTTTGTACGCAAATTCCAGCGTTTACATCATTTACCGAGGGTTTTAAGTGTTTGTCTCACAATTTCCGTTGTACTTAGTTTCTATTTTATTCAAAAGTTTCGTAAAGAAGATTTTGGTGCCAGCAAAGGGTTCTTTATTTATACGATCAATCAATATCTATGCTTCCAAAAAACAAATAAGGGAAGAGAAAAAGAAAGGAGGTACTGTTCACATTTTAAAAAAGAATAAAACATTTGATAAATCGCAATTTCAACTTTAAAAGATGATAACTTTTGACTCGGGTATTGAAACGACTATATTATTATGTGAAACCGAAGCTCTTAGCGATTCACACTATATGAGATCGCCTCAAATTTGGAATATCATTTTTGTACCTAAATTTCACCATTTACATCATTTATTGAGGGTTTTTAGTTTTTTGCCCACTATTTCTGTTGTACATACTTTCGATTTTATTCAAAAGATCCGTAAAGGGGATATTGGTGAAAACAAAGGGTTCTTTATTTATGTGTTCAATACATATAAATTCTTCCAAAAAAAATGAGTAAAGAAAAAGGAAAAGGCCACTGTGCCCATTTAATAAAGGAACAAAACATTTGATAAATCGGAGTTCCAACTTTAAACGACGATACAATTTTACTTGCATATCGAGACAACTATTTTAATATATCAAAATGAAGCCCGCACCGATTCAAAAAATCTGATGTGGCCCCACACAGGAACCACATTTTTGTACCCAAATTCCATCGTCTACATCATTTACCGAGGGTTTTAAGTGTTTGTCTCACAATTTTCGTTGTACTTACTTTCTATTATATTGAAATGAGCCGTAAAGGAGATATTTGTTCAAACAAATTGTTCTTTATTTATGTGTTAAATCAATATATATTCTTCCAAAAAAAAATGAGAAAAGTGAAAGGAAAAGGCTATTGTTCCCATTTTAAAAAGGAACAAAACATTTGATAAATCGGAGTTCCAACTTTAAACGACGATAAATTTTTACTCTGTTATCGAAACAACTATTATAATATATCGAATTGAAGCCCGTACCGATTCAAAAAATTTGATTTGGCCCCACAAAGGATCCACATTTTTGTACCAAAATTCCAGCGTTTACATCATTTACCGAGGGTTTTAAGTGTTTGTCTCACAATTTCCGTTGTACTTAGTTTCTATTTTATTCAAAAGTTTCGTAAAGAAGATTTTGGTGCCAGCAAAGGATTCTTTATTTATGCGTTCAATCAATATCTATCCTTCCAAAAAACAAATAAGGGAAGAGAAAATGAAAGGAGGTACTGTTCACATTTTAAAAAAGAATAAAACATTTGATAAATCGCAATTTCAACTTTAAAAGATGATAACTTTTGACTCGGGTATTGAAACAACTATATTATTATGTGAAACCGAAGCTCTTAGCGATTCACACTATATGAGATCGCCTCAAATTTGGAATATCATTTTTGTACCTAAATTTCACCATTTACATCATTTATTGAGGGTTTTTAGTTTTTTGCCCACTATTTCTGTTGTACATACTTTCGATTTTATTCAAAAGATCCGTAAAGGAGATATTGGTGAAAACAAAGGGTTCTTTATTTATGTGTTCAATACATATATATTCTTCCAAAAAAAATGAGTAAAGAAAAAGGAAAAGGCCATTGTTCCTATTTAATAAAGGAACAAAACATTTGATAAATCGGAGTTCCAACTTTAAACGACGATACAATTTTACTTGCATATCGAGACAACTATTTTAATATATCAAATTGAAGCCCGTACCGATTCAAAAAATCTGATGTGGCCCCACAAAGGAACCACATTTTTGTACCCAAATTCCATCGTTTACATCATTTACCGAGGGTTTTAAGTGTTTGTCTCACAATTTTCGTTTACTTCCTTTCTATTATATTGTAAAGAGCCGTAAAGGAGATATTTGTTCAAACAAATTGTTCTTTATTAATGTGTTAAATCAATATATATTCTTCCAAAAAAATATGAGAAAAGTGAAAGAAAAAGGCTATTGTTCCCATTTTAAAAAGGAACAAAACATTTGATAAATCGGAGTTCCAACTTTAAACGACGATAAATTTTTACTCTGTTATCGAAACAACTATTATAATATATCAAAATGAAGGCCGTACCGATTCAAACAATCTGATTTGGCCCCACAAAGGATCCACATTTTTGTACGCAAATTCCAGCGTTTAAATCATTTACTAAAGGTTTTAAGTGTTTGTCTCACAATTTCCGTTGTACTTAGTTTCTATTTTATTCAAAAGTGTCGTAAAGAAGATTTTGGTGCCAGCAAAGGGTTCTTTATTTATGGGTTCAATCAATATCTATGCTTCCTAAAAACAAATAAGGGAAGAGAAAAAGAAAGGAGGTACTGTTCACATTTTAAAAAAGAATAAAACATTTGATAAATCGCAATTTGAACTTCAAAAGATGATAACTTTTGACTCGGGTATTGAAACGACTATATTATTATATGAAACCGAAGATCTTAGCGATTCACACAATATGAGATCGCCTCAAATTTGGAATATCATTTTTGTACCTAAATTTCACCATTTTCATCATTTATTGAGGGTTTTTAGTTTTTTGCCCACCATTTCTTTTGTACTTACTCTCGATTTTATTCAAAAGATCCGTAAAGGAGATATTGGTGCAAACAAAGGGTTCTTTATTTATGTGTTCAATACATATATATTCTTCCAAAAAAATGAGTAAAGAAAAAGGAAAACACTATTGTTCCCATTTAAAAAAGGAACAAAACATTTGATAAATCGGAGTTCCAACTTTAAACGACGATACAATTTTAGTTGCTTATCGAGACAACTATTTTAATATTTCAAAATGAAGCCCGTACCGATTCAAAAAATCTGATGTGGCCCCACAAAGGAACCACATTTTTGTACCCAAATTCCATCGTTTACATCATTTACCGAGGGTTTTAAGTATTTGTCTCACCATTTCCATTGTACTTACTTTCTATTATATTGAAAAGAGCCGTAAAGGAGATATTTGTTCAAACAAATTGTTCTTTATTTATTTGTTAAATCAATATATATTCTTCCAAAAAAATATGAGAAAAGTGAAAGGAAAAGGCTATTGTTCCCATTTTAAAAAGGAACAAAACATTTGATAAATCGGAGTTCCAACTTTAAACGACGATAAATTTTTACTCTGTTATCGAAACAACTATTATAATATATTGAATTGAAGCCCGTACCGATTCAAACAATCTGATTTGGCCCCACAAAGGATCCACATTTTTGTACGCAAATTCCAGCGTTTACATCATTTACCGAGGGTTTTAAGTGTTTGTCTCACAATTTCCGTTGTACTTAGTTTCTATTTTATTCAAAAGTGTTGTAAATAAGATTTTGGTGCCAGCAAAGGGTTCTTTAATTATGCTATCAATCAATATCTATGCTTCCAAAAAACAAATAAGGGAAGAGAAAAAGAAAGGAGGTATGTTCACATTCTAAAAAAGAATAAAACATTTGATAAATCGCAATTTCAACTTTAAATGATGATAACTTTTAACTCGGGTATTGAAACGACTATATTATTATATGAAACCGAAGCTCTTAGCGATTCACACCATATGAGATGGCCTCAAATTTGGAATATCATTTTTGTATCTAAATTTCACCATTTACATCATTTATTGAGGGTTTTTAGTTTTTTACCCACCATTTCCGTTGTACTTACTTTCGATTTTATTCAAAAGAGCCGTAAAGGAGATATTGGTGCAAACAAAGGGTCCTTTATTTATGTGTTCAATCCCTATATATTCTTCCAAAAAAATGAGTAAAGAAAAAGGAAAAGGCTACTGATGCCATTTAAAAAAGGAAAAAACATTTGATAAATTGGAATTCTAACTTTAAACGACGATAAACTTTTACTTGCATATCGAGAAAACTATTATAATATATGAAATTGAAGAACGTACCGATTCAAACAATTGGATTTGGCCCCATAGAGGAACTACATATTTGTACGCAAATTCCATCGTTTACATCATTTACCGAGGGTTTTAACTGTTTCTCTCACCATTTCCATTGTACTTACTTTCTATTATATTGACAAAAGCCGTAAAGGAGATATTTGTCCAAAGAAATTGTTCTTTATTTATATGTTCAATCCCTATATATTCTTCCAAAAAAACGAGTAAAGAAAAAGGAAAAGGCTACTGATCCCATTTAAAATAGGAACAAAACATTTGATAAATTGGAGTTCCAACTTTAAATGACGATAAATTTTTACTCTGTTATCAAAACAACAATTATAATATATCAAATTGAATACCGTACCGATTCAAACAATCTGATTTGGCCCCACAAAGGAACCACATATTTGTACGCAAATTCCATCGTTTACATCATTTACCGAGGGTTTTAAATGTTTGTCTCACCATTTCCGTTGTACTTACCTTCTATTATATTGAAAAGAGCCATAAAGGAGATATTTGTCCAAACAAATTTTTCTTTATTTATGTGTTAAATCATTATATATTCTTCCAAAAAAAATATGAGAAAAGTGAAAGGAAAGGGCTATTGTTCCCATTTTAAAAAGGAACAAAACATTTGATAAATCGGAGTTCCAACTTTAAACGATGATAAATTTTTACTCTGTTATCGAAACAACTATTATAATATATTGAATTGAAGCCCGTACCGATTCAAACAATCTGATTTGGCCCCACAAAGGATCCACATTTTTGTACGCAAATTCCAGCGTTTACATCATTTACCGAGGGTTTTAAGTGTTTGTCTCACAATTTCCGTTGTACTTAGTTTCTATTTTATTCAAAAGTGTCGTAAATAAGATTTTGGTGCCAGCAAAGGGTTCTTTAATTATGCTATCAATCAATATCTATGCTTCCAAAAAACAAATAAGGGAAGAGAAAAAGAAAGGAGGTATGTTCACATTTTAAAAAAGAATAAAACATTTGATAAATCGCAATTTCAACTTTAAATGATAATAACTTTTAACTCGGGTATTGAAACGACTATATTATTATATGAAACCGAAGCTCTTAGCGATTCACACCATATGAGATGGCCTCAAATTTGGAATATCATTTTTGTATCTAAATTTCACCATTTACATCATTTATTGAGTTTTTTTAGTTTTTTACCCACCATTTCCGTTGTACTTACTTTCGATTTTATTCAAAAGAGCCGTAAAGGAGATATTGGTGCAAACAAAGGGTCCTTTATTTATGTGTTCAATCCCTATATATTCTTCCAAAAAAAATGAGTAAAGAAAAAGGAAAAGGCGACTGATCCCATTTAAAAAAGGAAAAAACATATGATAAATTGGAGTTCCAACTTTAAACGACTTTAAAGTTTTACTTGCATATCGAGAAAACTATTATAATATATCAAATTGAAGATCGTACCGATTCAAACAATTGGATTTGGACCCATAGAGGAACCACATATTTGTACGCAAATTCCATCGTTTACATCATTTACCGAACGTTTTAAGTGTTTGTCTCACCATTTCCGTTGCACTTACTTTCTATTATATTGAAAAGAGCCGTAAAGGAGATATTTGTTCAAACAAATTGTTCTTTATTTATTTGTTAAATCAATATATATTCTTCCAAAAAAATATGAGAAAAGTGAAAGGAAAAGGCTATTGTTCCCATTTTAAAAAGGAACAAAACATTTGATAAATCGGAGTTCCAACTTTAAACGATGATAAATTTTTACTCTGTTATCGAAACAACTATTATAATATATTGAATTGAAGCCCGTACCGATTCAAACAATCTGATTTGGCCCAACAAAGGATCCACATTTTTGTACGCAAATTCCAGCGTTTACATCATTTACCGAGGGTTTTAAGTGTTTGTCTCACAATTTCCGTTGTACTTAGTTTCTATTTTATTCAAAAGTGTCGTAAATAAGATTTTGGTGCCAGCAAAGGGTTCTTTAATTATGCTATCAATCAATATCTATGCTTCCAAAAAACAAATAAGGGAAGAGAAAAAGAAAGGAGGTATGTTCACATTTTAAAAAAGAATAAAACATTTGATAAATCGCAATTTGAACTTTAAAAGATAATAACTTTTAACTGGGGTATTGAAACGACTATATTATTATATGAAACCGAAGCTCTTAGCGATTCACACCATATGAGATGGCCTCAAATTTGGAATATCATTTTTGTATCTAAATTTCACCATTTACATCATTTATTGAGTTTTTTTAGTTTTTTACCCACCATTTCCGTTGTACTTACTTTCGATTTTATTCAAAAGAGCCATAAAGGAGATATTGGTGCAAACAAAGGGTCCTTTATTTATGTGTTCAATCCCTATATATTCTTCCAAAAAAAATGAGTAAAGAAAAAGGAAAAGGCGACTGATCCCATTTAAAAAAGGAAAAAACATATGATAAATTGGAGTTCCAACTTTAAACGACTTTAAAGTTTTACTTGCATATCGAGAAAACTATTATAATATATCAAATTGAAGATCGTACCGATTCAAACAATTGGATTTGGACCCATAGAGGAACCACATATTTGTACGCAAATTCCATCGTTTACATCATTTACCGAACGTTTTAAGTGTTTGTCTCACCATTTCCGTTGCACTTACTTTCTATTATATTGAAAAGAGCCTTAAAGGAGATATTTGTTCAAACAAATTGTTCTTTATTTATTTGTTAAATCAATATATATTCTTCCAAAAAAATATGAGAAAAGTGAAAGGAAAAGGCTATTGTTCCCATTTTAAAAAGGAACAAAACATTTGATAAATCGGAGTTCCAACTTTAAACGATGATAAATTTTTACTCTGTTATCGAAACAACTATTATAATATATTGAATTGAAGCCCGTACCGATTCAAACAATCTGATTTGGCCCCACAAAGGATCCACATTTTTGTACGCAAATTCCAGCGTTTACATCAATTACCGAGGGTTTTAAGTGTTTGTCTCACAATTTCCGTTGTACTTAGTTTCTATTTTATTCAAAAGTGTCGTAAATAAGATTTTGGTGCCAGCAAAGGGTTCTTTAATTATGCTATCAATCAATATCTATGCTTCCAAAAAACAAATAAGGGAAGAGAAAAAGAAAGGAGGTATGTTCACATTTTAAAAAAGAATAAAACATTTGATAAATCGCAATTTCAACTTTAAATGATAATAACTTTTAACTCGGGTATTGAAACGACTATATTATTATATGAAACCGAAGCTCTTAGCGATTCACACCATATGAGATGGCCTCAAATTTGGAATATCATTTTTGTATCTGAACTTCACCATTTACATCATTTATTGAGTTTTTTTAGTTTTTTACCCACCATTTCCGTTGTACTTACTTTCGATTTTATTCAAAAGAGCCGTAAAGGAGATATTGGTGCAAACAAAGGGTCCTTTATTTATGTGTTCAATCCCTATATATTCTTCCAAAAAAAATGAGTAAAGAAAAAGGAAAAGGCGACTGATCCCATTTAAAAAAGGAAAAAACATATGATAAATTGGAGTTCCAACTTTAAACGACTTTAAAGTTTTACTTGCATATCGAGAAAACTATTATAATATATCAAATTGAAGATCGTACCGATTCAAACAATTGGATTTGGACCCATAGAGGAACCACATATTTGTACGCAAATTCCATCGTTTACATCATTTACCGAACGTTTTAAGTGTTTGTCTCACCATTTCCGTTGCACTTACTTTCTATTATATTGAAAAGAGCCGTAAAGGAGATATTTGTTCAAACAAATTGTTCTTTATTTATTTGTTAAATCAATATATATTCTTCCAAAAAAATATGAGAAAAGTGAAAGGAAAAGGCTATTGTTCCCATTTTAAAAAGGAACAAAACATTTGATAAATCGGAGTTCCAACTTTAAACGATGATAAATTTTTACTCTGTTATCGAAACAACTATTATAATATATTGAATTGAAGCCCGTACCGATTCAAACAATCTGATTTGGCCCAACAAAGGATCCACATTTTTGTACGCAAATTCCAGCGTTTACATCATTTACCGAGGGTTTTAAGTGTTTGTCTCACAATTTCCGTTGTACTTAGTTTCTATTTTATTCAAAAGTGTCGTAAATAAGATTTTGGTGCCAGCAAAGGGTTCTTTAATTATGCTATCAATCAATATCTATGCTTCCAAAATACAAATAAGGGAAGAGAAAAAGAAAGGAGGTATGTTCAGATTTTAAAAAAGAATAAAACATTTGATAAATCGCAATTTGAACTTTAAAAGATAATAACTTTTAACTGGGGTATTGAAACGACTATATTATTATATGAAACCGAAGCTCTTAGCGATTCACACCATATGAGATGGCCTCAAATTTGGAATATCATTTTTGTATCTAAATTTCACCATTTACATCATTTATTGAGTTTTTTTAGTTTTTTACCCACCATTTCCGTTGTACTTACTTTCGATTTTATTCAAAAGAGCCGTAAAGGAGATATTGGTGCAAACAAAGGGTCCTTTATTTATGTGTTCAATCCCTATATATTCTTCCAAAAAAAATGAGTAAAGAAAAAGGAAAAGGCGACTGATCCCATTTAAAAAAGGAAAAAACATATGATAAATTGGAGTTCCAACTTTAAACGACTTTAAAGTTTTACTTGCATATCGAGAAAACTATTATAATATATCAAATTGAAGATCGTACCGATTCAAACAATTGGATTTGGACCCATAGAGGAACCACATATTTGTACGCAAATTCCATCGTTTACATCATTTACCGAACGTTTTAAGTGTTTGTCTCACCATTTCCGTTGCACTTACTTTCTATTATATTGAAAAGAGCCGTAAAGGAGATATTTGTTCAAACAAATTGTTCTTTATTTATTTGTTAAATCAATATATATTCTTCCAAAAAAATATGAGAAAAGTGAAAGGAAAAGGCTATTGTTCCCATTTTAAAAAGGAACAAAACATTTGATAAATCGGAGTTCCAACTTTAAACGATGATAAATTTTTACTCTGTTATCGAAACAACTATTATAATATATTGAATTGAAGCCCGTACCGATTCAAACAATCTGATTTGGCCCAACAAAGGATCCACATTTTTGTACGCAAATTCCAGCGTTTACATCATTTACCGAGGGTTTTAAGTGTTTGTCTCACAATTTCCGTTGTACTTAGTTTCTATTTTATTCAAAAGTGTCGTAAATAAGATTTTGGTGCCAGCAAAGGGTTCTTTAATTATGCTATCAATCAATATCTATGCTTCCAAAATACAAATAAGGGAAGAGAAAAAGAAAGGAGGTATGTTCAGATTTTAAAAAAGAATAAAACATTTGATAAATCGCAATTTGAACTTTAAAAGATAATAACTTTTAACTGGGGTATTGAAACGACTATATTATTATATGAAACCGAAGCTCTTAGCGATTCACACCATATGAGATGGCCTCAAATTTGGAATATCATTTTTGTATCTAAATTTCACCATTTACATCATTTATTGAGTTTTTTTAGTTTTTTACCCACCATTTCCGTTGTACTTACTTTCGATTTTATTCAAAAGAGCCGTAAAGGAGATATTGGTGCAAACAAAGGGTCCTTTATTTATGTGTTCAATCCCTATATATTCTTCCAAAAAAAATGAGTAAAGAAAAAGGAAAAGGCGACTGATCCCATTTAAAAAAGGAAAAAACATATGATAAATTGGAGTTCCAACTTTAAACGACTTTAAAGTTTTACTTGCATATCGAGAAAACTATTATAATATATCAAATTGAAGATCGTACCGATTCAAACAATTGGATTTGGACCCATAGAGGAACCACATATTTGTACGCAAATTCCATCGTTTACATCATTTACCGAACGTTTTAAGTGTTTGTCTCACCATTTCCGTTGCACTTACTTTCTATTATATTGAAAAGAGCCGTAAAGGAGATATTTGTTCAAACAAATTGTTCTTTATTTATTTGTTAAATCAATATATATTCTTCCAAAAAAATATGAGAAAAGTGAAAGGAAAAGGCTATTGTTCCCATTTTAAAAAGGAACAAAACATTTGATAAATCGGAGTTCCAACTTTAAACGATGATAAATTTTTACTCTGTTATCGAAACAACTATTATAATATATTGAATTGAAGCCCGTACCGATTCAAACAATCTGATTTGGCCCAACAAAGGATCCACATTTTTGTACGCAAATTCCAGCGTTTACATCATTTACCGAGGGTTTTAAGTGTTTGTCTCACAATTTCCGTTGTACTTAGTTTCTATTTTATTCAAAAGTGTCGTAAATAAGATTTTGGTGCCAGCAAAGGGTTCTTTAATTATGCTATCAATCAATATCTATGCTTCCAAAAAACAAATAAGGGAAGAGAAAAAGAAAGGAGGTATGTTCACATTTTAAAAAAGAATAAAACATTTGATAAATCGCAATTTGAACTTTAAAAGATAATAACTTTTAACTGGGGTATTGAAACGACTATATTATTATATGAAACCGAAGCTCTTAGCGATTCACACCATATGAGATGGCCTCAAATTTGGAATATCATTTTTGTATCTAAATTTCACCATTTACATCATTTATTGAGTTTTTTTAGTTTTTTACCCACCATTTCCGTTGTACTTACTTTCGATTTTATTCAAAAGAGCCGTAAAGGAGATATTGGTGCAAACAAAGGGTCCTTTATTTATGTGTTCAATCCCTATATATTCTTCCAAAAAAAATGAGTAAAGAAAAAGGAAAAGGCGACTGATCCCATTTAAAAAAGGAAAAAACATATGATAAATTGGAGTTCCAACTTTAAACGACTTTAAAGTTTTACTTGCATATCGAGAAAACTATTATAATATATCAAATTGAAGATCGTACCGATTCAAACAATTGGATTTGGACCCATAGAGGAACCACATATTTGTACGCAAATTCCATCGTTTACATCATTTACCGAACGTTTTAAGTGTTTGTCTCACCATTTCCGTTGCACTTACTTTCTATTATATTGAAAAGAGCCTTAAAGGAGATATTTGTTCAAACAAATTGTTCTTTATTTATTTGTTAAATCAATATATATTCTTCCAAAAAAATATGAGAAAAGTGAAAGGAAAAGGCTATTGTTCCCATTTTAAAAAGGAACAAAACATTTGATAAATCGGAGTTCCAACTTTAAACGATGATAAATTTTTACTCTGTTATCGAAACAACTATTATAATATATTGAATTGAAGCCCGTACCGATTCAAACAATCTGATTTGGCCCCACAAAGGATCCACATTTTTGTACGCAAATTCCAACGTTTACATCATTTACCGAGGGTTTTAAGTGTTTGTCTCACAATTTCCGTTGTACTTAGTTTCTATTTTATTCAAAAGTGTCGTAAATAAGATTTTGGTGCCAGCAAAGGGTTCTTTAATTATGCTATCAATCAATATCTATGCTTCCAAAAAACAAATAATGGAAGAGAAAAAGAAAGGAGGTATGTTCACATTTTAAAAAAGAATAAAACATTTGATAAATCGCAATTTCAACTTTAAATGATAATAACTTTTAACTCGGGTATTGAAACGACTATATTATTATATGAAACCGAAGCTCTTAGCGATTCACACCATATGAGATGGCCTCAAATTTGGAATATCATTTTTGTATCTGAACTTCACCATTTACATCATTTATTGAGTTTTTTTAGTTTTTTACCCACCATTTCCGTTGTACTTACTTTCGATTTTATTCAAAAGAGCCGTAAAGGAGATATTGGTGCAAACAAAGGGTCCTTTATTTATGTGTTCAATCCCTATATATTCTTCCAAAAAAAATGAGTAAAGAAAAAGGAAAAGGCGACTGATCCCATTTAAAAAAGGAAAAAACATATGATAAATTGGAGTTCCAACTTTAAACGACTTTAAAGTTTTACTTGCATATCGAGAAAACTATTATAATATATCAAATTGAAGATCGTACCGATTCAAACAATTGGATTTGGACCCATAGAGGAACCACATATTTGTACGCAAATTCCATCGTTTACATCATTTACCGAACGTTTTAAGTGTTTGTCTCACCATTTCCGTTGCACTTACTTTCTATTATATTGAAAAGAGCCGTAAAGGAGATATTTGTTCAAACAAATTGTTCTTTATTTATTTGTTAAATCAATATATATTCTTCCAAAAAAATATGAGAAAAGTGAAAGGAAAAGGCTATTGTTCCCATTTTAAAAAGGAACAAAACATTTGATAAATCGGAGTTCCAACTTTTAACGATGATAAATTTTTACTCTGTTATCGAAACAACTATTATAATATATTGAATTGAAGCCCGTACCGATTCAAACAATCTGATTTGGCCCCACAAAGGATCCACATTTTTGTACGCAAATTCCAGCGTTTACATCATTTACCGAGGGTTTTAAGTGTTTGTCTCACAATTTCCGTTGTACTTAGTTTCTATTTTATTCAAAAGTGTCGTAAATAAGATTTTGGTGCCAGCAAAGGGTTCTTTAATTATGCTATCAATCAATATCTATGCTTTAAAAAAACAAATAAGGGAAGATAAAAAGAAAGGAGGTATGTTCACATTTTAAAAAAGAATAAAACATTTGATAAAACGCAATTTGAACTTTAAAAGATAATAACTTTTAACTGGGGTATTGAAACGACTATATTATTATATGAAACCGAAGCTCTTAGCGATTCACACCATATGAGATGGCCTCAAATTTGGAATATCATTTTTGTATCTAAATTTCACCATTTACATCATTTATTGAGTTTTTTTAGTTTTTTACCCACCATTTCCGTTGTACTTACTTTCGATTTTATTCAAAAGAGCCGTAAAGGAGATATTGGTGCAAACAAAGGGTCCTTTATTTATGTGTTCAATCCCTATATATTCTTCCAAAAAAAATGAGTAAAGAAAAAGGAAAAGGCGACTGATCCCATTTAAAAAAGGAAAAAACATATGATAAATTGGAGTTCCAACTTTAAACGACTTTAAAGTTTTACTTGCATATCGAGAAAACTATTATAATATATCAAATTGAAGATCGTACCGATTCAAACAATTGGATTTGGACCCATAGAGGAACCACATATTTGTACGCAAATTCCATCGTTTACATCATTTACCGAACGTTTTAAGTGTTTGTCTCACCATTTCCGTTGCACTTACTTTCTATTATATTGAAAAGAGCCGTAAAGGAGATATTTGTTCAAACAAATTGTTCTTTATTTATTTGTTAAATCAATATATATTCTTCCAAAAAAATATGAGAAAAGTGAAAGGAAAAGGCTATTGTTCCCATTTTAAAAAGGAACAAAACATTTGATAAATCGGAGTTCCAACTTTAAACGATGATAAATTTTTACTCTGTTATGGAAACAACTATTATAATATATTGAATTGAAGCCCGTACCGATTCAAACAATCTGATTTGGCCCCACAAAGGATCCACATTTTTGTACGCAAATTCCAGCGTTTACATCATTTACCGAGGGTTTTAAGTGCTTGTCTCACAATTTCCGTTGTACTTAGTTTCTATTTTATTCAAAAGTGTCGTAAATAAGATTTTGGTGCCAGCAAAGGGTTCTTTAATTATGCTATCAATCAATATCTATGCTTCCAAAAAACAAATAAGGGAAGAGAAAAAGAAAGGAGGTATGTTCACATTTTAAAAAAGAATAAAACATTTGATAAATCGCAATTTCAACTTTAAATGATAATAACTTTTAACTCGGGTATTGAAACGAATATATTATTATATGAAACCGAAGCTCTTAGCGATTCACACCATATGAGATGGCCTCAAATTTGGAATATCATTTTTGTATCTAAATTTCACCATTTACATCATTTATTGAGTTTTTTTAGTTTTTTACCCACCATTTCCGTTGTACTTACTTTCGATTTTATTCAAAAGAGCCGTAAAGGAGATATTGGTGCAAACAAAGGGTCCTTTATTTATGTGTTCAATCCCTATATATTCTTCCAAAAAAAATGAGTAAAGAAAAAGGAAAAGGCGACTGATCCCATTTAAAAAAGGAAAAAACATATGATAAATTGGAGTTCCAACTTTAAACGACTTTAAAGTTTTACTTGCATATCGAGAAAACTATTATAATATATCAAATTGAAGATCGTACCGATTCAAACAATTGGATTTGGACCCATAGAGGAACCACATATTTGTACGCAAATTCCATCGTTTACATCATTTACCGAACGTTTTAAGTGTTTGTCTCACCATTTCCGTTGCACTTACTTTCTATTATATTGAAAAGAGCCGTAAAGGAGATATTTGTTCAAACAAATTGTTCTTTATTTATTTGTTAAATCAATATATATTCTTCCAAAAAAATATGAGAAAAGTGAAAGGAAAAGGCTATTGTTCCCATTTTAAAAAGGAACAAAACATTTGATAAATCGGAGTTCCAACTTTAAACGATGATAAATTTTTACTCTGTTATGGAAACAACTATTATAATATATTGAATTGAAGCCCGTACCGATTCAAACAATCTGATTTGGCCCCACAAAGGATCCACATTTTTGTACGCAAATTCCAGCGTTTACATCATTTACCGAGGGTTTTAAGTGCTTGTCTCACAATTTCCGTTGTACTTAGTTTCTATTTTATTCAAAAGTGTCGTAAATAAGATTTTGGTGCCAGCAAAGGGTTCTTTAATTATGCTATCAATCAATATCTATGCTTCCAAAAAACAAATAAGGGAAGAGAAAAAGAAAGGAGGTATGTTCACATTTTAAAAAAGAATAAAACATTTGATAAATCGCAATTTCAACTTTAAATGATAATAACTTTTAACTCGGGTATTGAAACGAATATATTATTATATGAAACCGAAGCTCTTAGCGATTCACACCATATGAGATGGCCTCAAATTTGGAATATCATTTTTGTATCTAAATTTCACCATTTACATCATTTATTGAGTTTTTTTAGTTTTTTACCCACCATTTCCGTTGTACTTACTTTCGATTTTATTCAAAAGAGCCGTAAAGGAGATATTGGTGCAAACAAAGGGTCCTTTATTTATGTGTTCAATCCCTATATATTCTTCCAAAAAAAATGAGTAAAGAAAAAGGAAAAGGCGACTGATCCCATTTAAAAAAGGAAAAAACATATGATAAATTGGAGTTCCAACTTTAAACGACTTTAAAGTTTTACTTGCATATCGAGAAAACTATTATAATATATCAAATTGAAGATCGTACCGATTCAAACAATTGGATTTGGACCCATAGAGGAACCACATATTTGTACGCAAATTCCATCGTTTACATCATTTACCGAACGTTTTAAGTGTTTGTCTCACCATTTCCGTTGCACTTACTTTCTATTATATTGAAAAGAGCCTTAAAGGAGATATTTGTTCAAACAAATTGTTCTTTATTTATTTGTTAAATCAATATATATTCTTCCAAAAAAATATGAGAAAAGTGAAAGGAAAAGGCTATTGTTCCCATTTTAAAAAGGAACAAAACATTTGATAAATCGGAGTTCCAACTTTAAAAGATGATAAATTTTTACTCTGTTATCGAAACAACTATTATAATATATTGAATTGAAGCCCGTACCGATTCAAACAATCTGATTTGGCCCCACAAAGGATCCACATTTTTGTACGCAAATTCCAGCGTTTACATCATTTACCGAGGGTTTTAAGTGTTTGTCTCACAATTTCCGTTGTACTTAGTTTCTATTTTATTCAAAAGTGTCGTAAATAAGATTTTGGTGCCAGCAAAGGGTTCTTTAATTATGCTATCAATCAATATCTATGCTTCCAAAAAACAAATAAGGGAAGAGAAAAAGAAAGGAGGTATGTTCACATTTTAAAAAAGAATAAAACATTTGATAAATCGCAATTTCAACTTTAAATGATAATAACTTTTAACTCGGGTATTGAAACGACTATATTATTATATGAAACCGAAGCTCTTAGCGATTCACACCATATGAGATGGCCTCAAATTTGGAATATCATTTTTGTATCTAAATTTCACCATTTACATCATTTATTGAGTTTTTTTAGTTTTTTACCCACCATTTCCGTTGTACTTACTTTCGATTTTATTCAAAAGAGCCGTAAAGGAGATATTGGTGCAAACAAAGGGTCCTTTATTTATGTGTTCAATCCCTATATATTCTTCCAAAAAAAATGAGTAAAGAAAAAGGAAAAGGCGACTGATCCCATTTAAAAAAGGAAAAAACATTTGATAAATTGGAATTCCAACTTTAAACGACTTTAAAGTTTTACTTGCATATCGAGAAAACTATTATAATATATCAAATTGAAGATCGTACCGATTCAAACAATTGGATTTGGACAAATAGAGGAACCACATATTTGTACGCAAATTCCATCGTTTACATCATTTACCGAACGTTTTAAGTGTTTGTCTCACCATTTCCGTTGCACTTACTTTCTATTATATTGAAAAGAGCCGTAAAGGAGATATTTGTTCAAACAAATTGTTCTTTATTTATTTGTTAAATCAATATATATTCTTCCAAAAAAATATGAGAAAAGTGAAAGGAAAAGGCTATTGTTCCCATTTTAAAAAGGAACAAAACATTTGATAAATCGGAGTTCCAACTTTAAACGACGATAAATTTTTACTCTGTTATCGAAACAACTATTATAATATATTGAATTGAAGCCCGTACCGATTCAAACAATCTGATTTGGCCCCACAAAGGATCCACATTTTTGTACGCAAATTCCAGCGTTTACATCATTTACCGAGGGTTTTAAGTGTTTGTCTCACAATTTCCGTTGTACTTACTTTCTATTTAATTCAAAAGAGCCGTAAAGGAGATTTTGGTGCAAACAAAGGGTTCTTTTTTTATGCGTTCAATCCATATCTATGCTTACAAAGAACAAATAAGGGAAGAGAAAAAGAAAGGAGCTACAGTTCACATTTTAAAAAAGAATAAAACATTTGATAAATCGCAATTTGAACTTTAAAAGATGATACCTTTTGACTCGGGTATTGAAACGACTATATTATTATATGAAACCGAAGCTCTTAGCGATTCACACCATATGAGATGGCCTCAAATTTGGAATATCATTTTTGTATCTAAATTTCACCATTTACATCATTTATTGAGGGTTTTTAGTTTTTTACCCACCATTTCCGTTGTACTTACTTTCGATTTTATTCAAAAGAGCCGTAAAGGAGATATTGGTGCAAACAAAGGGTCCTTTATTTATGTGTTCAATCCCTATATATTCTTCCAAAAAAAATGAGTAAAGAAAAAGGAAAAGGCGACTGATCCCATTTAAAAAAGGAAAAAACATATGATAAATTGGAGTTCCAACTTTAAACGACTTTAAAGTTTTACTTGCATATCGAGAAAACTATTATAATATATCAAATTGAAGATCGTACCGATTCAAACAATTGGATTTGGACCCATAGAGGAACCACATATTTGTACGCAAATTCCATCGTTTACATCATTTACCGAACGTTTTAAGTGTTTGTCTCACCATTTCCGTTGCACTTACTTTCTATTATATTGAAAAGAGCCGTAAAGGAG
Organism: Hippophae tibetana; assembly: GCA_037013495.1. NCBI lineage: Eukaryota > Viridiplantae > Streptophyta > Magnoliopsida > Rosales > Elaeagnaceae > Hippophae > Hippophae tibetana. The sequence continues at coordinate 49,416,485 of CM072810.1, forward strand.
ATATTTGTTCAAACAAATTGTTCTTTATTTATTTGTTAAATCAATATATATTCTTCCAAAAAAATATGAGAAAAGTGAAAGGAAAAGGCTATTGTTCCCATTTTAAAAAGGAACAAAACATTTGATAAATCGGAGTTCCAACTTTAAACGATGATAAATTTTTACTCTGTTATGGAAACAACTATTATAATATATTGAATTGAAGCCCGTACCGATTCAAACAATCTGATTTGGCCCCACAAAGGATCCACATTTTTGTACGCAAATTCCAGCGTTTACATCATTTACCGAGGGTTTTAAGTGCTTGTCTCACAATTTCCGTTGTACTTAGTTTCTATTTTATTCAAAAGTGTCGTAAATAAGATTTTGGTGCCAGCAAAGGGTTCTTTAATTATGCTATCAATCAATATCTATGCTTCCAAAAAACAAATAAGGGAAGAGAAAAAGAAAGGAGGTATGTTCACATTTTAAAAAAGAATAAAACATTTGATAAATCGCAATTTCAACTTTAAATGATAATAACTTTTAACTCGGGTATTGAAACGAATATATTATTATATGAAACCGAAGCTCTTAGCGATTCACACCATATGAGATGGCCTCAAATTTGGAATATCATTTTTGTATCTAAATTTCACCATTTACATCATTTATTGAGTTTTTTTAGTTTTTTACCCACCATTTCCGTTGTACTTACTTTCGATTTTATTCAAAAGAGCCGTAAAGGAGATATTGGTGCAAACAAAGGGTCCTTTATTTATGTGTTCAATCCCTATATATTCTTCCAAAAAAAATGAGTAAAGAAAAAGGAAAAGGCGACTGATCCCATTTAAAAAAGGAAAAAACATATGATAAATTGGAGTTCCAACTTTAAACGACTTTAAAGTTTTACTTGCATATCGAGAAAACTATTATAATATATCAAATTGAAGATCGTACCGATTCAAACAATTGGATTTGGACCCATAGAGGAACCACATATTTGTACGCAAATTCCATCGTTTACATCATTTACCGAACGTTTTAAGTGTTTGTCTCACCATTTCCGTTGCACTTACTTTCTATTATATTGAAAAGAGCCGTAAAGGAGATATTTGTTCAAACAAATTGTTCTTTATTTATTTGTTAAATTAATATATATTCTTCCAAAAAAATATGAGAAAAGTGAAATGAAAAGGCTATTGTTCCCATTTTAAAAAGGAACAAAACATTTGATAAATCGGAGTTCCAACTTTAAACGAGGATAAATTTTTACTCTGTTATCGAAACAACTATTATAATATATTGAATTGAAGCCCGTACCGATTCAAACAATCTGATTTGGCCCCACAAAGGATCCACATTTTTGTACGCAAATTCCAGCGTTTACATCATTTACCGAGGGTTTTAAGTGATTGTCTCACAATTTCCGTTGTACTTAGTTTCTATTTTATTCAAAAGTGTCGTAAATAAGATTTTGGTGCCAGCATAGGGTTCTTTAATTATGCTATCAATCAATATCTATGCTTCCAAAAAACAAATAAGGGAAGAGAAAAAGAAAGGAGGTATGTTCACATTTTAAAAAAGAAGAAAACATTTGATAAATCGCAATTTCAACTTTAAATGATAATAACTTTTAACTCGGGTATTGAAACGACTATATTATTATATGAAACCGAAGCTCTTAGCGATTCACACCATATGAGATGGCCTCAAATTTGGAATATCATTTTTGTATCTGAACTTCACCATTTACATCATTTATTGAGTTTTTTTAGTTTTTTACCCACCATTTCCGTTGTACTTACTTTCGATTTTATTCAAAAGAGCCGTAAAGGAGATATTGGTGCAAACAAAGGGTCCTTTATTTATGTGTTCAATCCCTATATATTCTTCCAAAAAAAATGAGTAAAGAAAAAGGAAAAGGCGACTGATCCCATTTAAAAAAGGAAAAAACATATGATAAATTGGAGTTCCAACTTTAAACGACTTTAAAGTTTTACTTGCATATCGAGAAAACTATTATAATATATCAAATTGAAGATCGTACCGATTCAAACAATTGGATTTGGACCCATAGAGGAACCACATATTTGTACGCAAATTCCATCGTTTACATCATTTACCGAACGTTTTAAGTGTTTGTCTCACCATTTCCGTTGCACTTACTTTCTATTATATTGAAAAGAGCCTTAAAGGAGATATTTGTTCAAACAAATTGTTCTTTATTTATTTGTTAAATCAATATATATTCTTCCAAAAAAATATGAGAAAAGTGAAAGGAAAAGGCTATTGTTCCCATTTTAAAAAGGAACAAAACATTTGATAAATCGGAGTTCCAACTTTAAAAGATGATAAATTTTTACTCTGTTATCGAAACAACTATTATAATATATTGAATTGAAGCCCGTACCGATTCAAACAATCTGATTTGGCCCCACAAAGGATCCACATTTTTGTACGCAAATTCCAGCGTTTACATCATTTACCGAGGGTTTTAAGTGTTTGTCTCACAATTTCCGTTGTACTTAGTTTCTATTTTATTCAAAAGTGTCGTAAATAAGATTTTGGTGCCAGCAAAGGGTTCTTTAATTATGCTATCAATCAATATCTATGCTTCCAAAAAACAAATAAGGGAAGAGAAAAAGAAAGGAGGTATGTTCACATTTTAAAAAAGAATAAAACATTTGATAAATCGCAATTTCAACTTTAAATGATAATAACTTTTAACTCGGGTATTGAAACGACTATATTATTATATGAAACCGAAGCTCTTAGCGATTCACACCATATGAGATGGCCTCAAATTTGGAATATCATTTTTGTATCTAAATTTCACCATTTACATCATTTATTGAGTTTTTTTAGTTTTTTACCCACCATTTCCGTTGTACTTACTTTCGATTTTATTCAAAAGAGCCGTAAAGGAGATATTGGTGCAAACAAAGGGTCCTTTATTTATGTGTTCAATCCCTATATATTCTTCCAAAAAAAATGAGTAAAGAAAAAGGAAAAGGCGACTGATCCCATTTAAAAAAGGAAAAAACATTTGATAAATTGGAATTCCAACTTTAAACGACTTTAAAGTTTTACTTGCATATCGAGAAAACTATTATAATATATCAAATTGAAGATCGTACCGATTCAAACAATTGGATTTGGACAAATAGAGGAACCACATATTTGTACGCAAATTCCATCGTTTACATCATTTACCGAACGTTTTAAGTGTTTGTCTCACCATTTCCGTTGCACTTACTTTCTATTATATTGAAAAGAGCCGTAAAGGAGATATTTGTTCAAACAAATTGTTCTTTATTTATTTGTTAAATCAATATATATTCTTCCAAAAAAATATGAGAAAAGTGAAAGGAAAAGGCTATTGTTCCCATTTTAAAAAGGAACAAAACATTTGATAAATCGGAGTTCCAACTTTAAACGACGATAAATTTTTACTCTGTTATCGAAACAACTATTATAATATATTGAATTGAAGCCCGTACCGATTCAAACAATCTGATTTGGCCCCACAAAGGATCCACATTTTTGTACGCAAATTCCAGCGTTTACATCATTTACCGAGGGTTTTAAGTGTTTGTCTCACAATTTCCGTTGTACTTACTTTCTATTTAATTCAAAAGAGCCGTAAAGGAGATTTTGGTGCAAACAAAGGGTTCTTTTTTTATGCGTTCAATCCATATCTATGCTTACAAAGAACAAATAAGGGAAGAGAAAAAGAAAGGAGCTACAGTTCACATTTTAAAAAAGAATAAAACATTTGATAAATCGCAATTTGAACTTTAAAAGATGATACCTTTTGACTCGGGTATTGAAACGACTATATTATTATATGAAACCGAAGCTCTTAGCGATTCACACCATATGAGATGGCCTCAAATTTGGAATATCATTTTTGTATCTAAATTTCACCATTTACATCATTTATTGAGGGTTTTTAGTTTTTTACCCACCATTTCCGTTGTACTTACTTTCGATTTTATTCAAAAGAGCCGTAAAGGAGATATTGGTGCAAACAAAGGGTCCTTTATTTATGTGTTCAATCCCTATATATTCTTCCAAAAAAAATGAGTAAAGAAAAAGGAAAAGGCGACTGATCCCATTTAAAAAAGGAAAAAACATATGATAAATTGGAGTTCCAACTTTAAACGACTTTAAAGTTTTACTTGCATATCGAGAAAACTATTATAATATATCAAATTGAAGATCGTACCGATTCAAACAATTGGATTTGGACCCATAGAGGAACCACATATTTGTACGCAAATTCCATCGTTTACATCATTTACCGAACGTTTTAAGTGTTTGTCTCACCATTTCCGTTGCACTTACTTTCTATTATATTGAAAAGAGCCTTAAAGGAGATATTTGTTCAAACAAATTGTTCTTTATTTATTTGTTAAATCAATATATATTCTTCCAAAAAAATATGAGAAAAGTGAAAGGAAAAGGCTATTGTTCCCATTTTAAAAAGGAACAAAACATTTGATAAATCGGAGTTCCAACTTTAAACGATGATAAATTTTTACTCTGTTATCGAAACAACTATTATAATATATTGAATTGAAGCCCGTACCGATTCAAACAATCTGATTTGGCCCCACAAAGGATCCACATTTTTGTACGCAAATTCCAGCGTTTACATCATTTACCGAGGGTTTTAAGTGTTTGTCTCACAATTTCCGTTGTACTTAGTTTCTATTTTATTCAAAAGTGTCGTAAATAAGATTTTGGTGCCAGCAAAGGGTTCTTTAATTATGCTATCAATCAATATCTATGCTTCCAAAAAACAAATAAGGGAAGAGAAAAAGAAAGGAGGTATGTTCACATTTTAAAAAAGAATAAAACATTTGATAAATCGCAATTTCAACTTTAAATGATAATAACTTTTAACTCGGGTATTGAAACGACTATATTATTATATGAAACCGAAGCTCTTAGCGATTCACACCATATGAGATGGCCTCAAATTTGGAATATCATTTTTGTATCTAAATTTCACCATTTACATCATTTATTGAGTTTTTTTAGTTTTTTACCCACCATTTCCGTTGTACTTACTTTCGATTTTATTCAAAAGAGCCGTAAAGGAGATATTGGTGCAAACAAAGGGTCCTTTATTTATGTGTTCAATCCCTATATATTCTTCCAAAAAAAATGAGTAAAGAAAAAGGAAAAGGCGACTGATCCCATTTAAAAAAGGAAAAAACATTTGATAAATTGGAATTCCAACTTTAAACGACTTTAAAGTTTTACTTGCATATCGAGAAAACTATTATAATATATCAAATTGAAGATCGTACGATTCAAACAATTGGATTTGGACAAATAGAGGAACCACATATTTGTACGCAAATTCCATCGTTTACATCATTTACCGAACGTTTTAAGTGTTTGTCTCACCATTTCCGTTGCACTTACTTTCTATTATATTGAAAAGAGCCGTAAAGGAGATATTTGTTCAAACAAATTGTTCTTTATTTATTTGTTAAATCAATATATATTCTTCCAAAAAAATATGAGAAAAGTGAAAGGAAAAGGCTATTGTTCCCATTTTAAAAAGGAACAAAACATTTGATAAATCGGAGTTCCAACTTTAAACGACGATAAATTTTTACTCTGTTATCGAAACAACTATTATAATATATTGAATTGAAGCCCGTTCCGATTCAAACAATCTGATTTGGCCCCACAAAGGATCCACATTTTTGTACGCAAATTCCAGCGTTTACATCATTTACCGAGGGTTTTAAGTGTTTGTCTCACAATTTCCGTTGTACTTACTTTCTATTTAATTCAAAAGAGCCGTAAAGGAGATTTTGGTGCAAACAAAGGGTTCTTTTTTTATGCGTTCAATCCATATCTATGCTTACAAAGAACAAATAAGGGAAGAGAAAAAGAAAGGAGCTACAGTTCACATTTTAAAAAAGAATAAAACATTTGATAAATCGCAATTTGAACTTTAAAAGATGATACCTTTTGACTCGGGTATTGAAACGACTATATTATTATATGAAACCGAAGCTCTTAGCGATTCACACCATATGAGATGGCCTCAAATTTGGAATATCATTTTTGTATCTAAATTTCACCATTTACATCATTTATTGAGGGTTTTTAGTTTTTTACCCACCATTTCCGTTGTACTTACTTTCGATTTTATTCAAAAGAGCCGTAAAGGAGATATTGGTGCAAACAAAGGGTCCTTTATTTATGTGTTCAATCCCTATATATTCTTCCAAAAAAAATGAGTAAAGAAAAAGGAAAAGGCGACTGATCCCATTTAAAAAAGGAAAAAACATATGATAAATTGGAGTTCCAACTTTAAACGACTTTAAAGTTTTACGTGCATATCGAGAAAACTATTATAATATATCAAATTGAAGATCGTACCGATTCAAAAAATTGGATTTGGACCCATAGAGGAACCACATATTTGTACGCAAATTCCATCGTTTACATCATTTACCGAACGTTTTAAGTGTTTGTCTCACCATTTCCGTTGCACTTACTTTCTATTATATTGAAAAGAGCCTTAAAGGAGATATTTGTTCAAACAAATTGTTCTTTATTTATTTGTTAAATCAATATATATTCTTCCAAAAAAATATGAGAAAAGTGAAAGGAAAAGGCTATTGTTCCCATTTTAAAAAGGAACAAAACATTTGATAAATCGGAGTTCCAACTTTAAACGATGATAAATTTTTACTCTGTTGTCGAAACAACTATTATAATATATTGAATTGAAGCCCGTACCGATTCAAACAATCTGATTTGGCCCCACAAAGGATCCACATTTTTGTACGCAAATTCCAGCGTTTACATCATTTACCGAGGGTTTTAAGTGTTTGTCTCACAATTTCCGTTGTACTTAGTTTCTATTTTATTCAAAAGTGTCGTAAATAAGATTTTGGTGCCAGCAAAGGGTTCTTTAATTATGCTATCAATCAATATCTATGCTTCCAAAAAACAAATAAGGGAAGAGAAAAAGAAAGGAGGTATGTTCACATTTTAAAAAAGAATAAAACATTTGATAAATCGCAATTTCAACTTTAAATGATAATAACTTTTAACTCGGGTATTGAAACGACTATATTATTATATGAAACCGAAGCTCTTAGCGATTCACACCATATGAGATGGCCTCAAATTTGGAATATCATTTTTGTATCTAAATTTCACCATTTACATCATTTATTGAGTTTTTTTAGTTTTTTACCCACCATTTCCGTTGTACTTACTTTCGATTTTATTCAAAAGAGCCGTAAAGGAGATATTGGTGCAAACAAAGGGTCCTTTATTTATGTGTTCAATCCCTATATATTCTTCCAAAAAAAATGAGTAAAGAAAAAGGAAAAGGCGACTGATCCCATTTAAAAAAGGAAAAAACATTTGATAAATTGGAATTCCAATTTTAAACGACTTTAAAGTTTTACTTGCATATCGAGAAAACTATTATAATATATCAAATTGAAGATCGTACCGATTCAAACAATTGGATTTGGAACCATAGAGGAACCACATATTTGTACGCAAATTCCATCGTTTACATCATTTACCGAACGTTTTAAGTGTTTGTCTCATCATTTCCGTTGCACTTACTTTCTATTATATTGAAAAGAGCCGTAAAGGAGATATTTGTTCAAACAAATTGTTCTTTATTTATTTGTTAAATAAATATATATTCTTCCAAAAAAATATGAGAAAAGTGAAAGGAAAAGGCTATTGTTCCCATTTTAAAAAGGAACAAAACATTTGATAAATCGGAGTTCCAACTTTAAACGACGATAAATTTTTACTCTGTTATCGAAACAACTATTATAATATATTGAATTGAAGCCCGTACCGATTCAAACAATCTGATTTGGCCCCACAAAGGATCCACATTTTTGTACGCAAATTCCAGCGTTTACATCATTTACCGAGGGTTTTAAGTGTTTGTCTCACAATTTCCGTTGTACTTACTTTCTATTTAATTCAAAAGAGCCGTAAAGGAGATTTTGGTGCAAACAAAGGGTTCTTTTTTTATGCGTTCAATCCATATCTATGCTTACAAAGAACAAATAAGGGAACAGAAAAAGAAAGGAGCTACAGTTCACATTTTAAAAAAGAATAAAACATTTGATAAATCGCAATTTGAACTTTAAAAGATGATACCTTTTGACTCGGGTATTGAAACGACTATATTATTATATGAAACCGAAGCTCTTAGCGATTCACACCATATGAGATGGCCTCAAATTTGGAATATCATTTTTGTATCTAAATTTCACCATTTACATCATTTATTGAGGGTTTTTAGTTTTTTACCCACCATTTCCGTTGTACTTACTTTCGATTTTATTCAAAAGAGCCGTAAAGGAGATATTGGTGCAAACAAAGGGTCCTTTATTTATGTGTTCAATCCCTATATATTCTTCCAAAAAAAATGAGTAAAGAAAAAGGAAAAGGCGACTGATCCCATTTAAAAAAGGAAAAAACATTTGATAAATTGGAATTCCAACTTTAAACGACTTTAAAGTTTTACTTGCATATCGAGAAAACTATTATAATATATCAAATTGAAGATCGTACCGATTCAAACAATTGGATTTGAACCCATAGAGGAACCACATATTTGTACGCAAATTCCATCGTTTACATCATTTACCGAACGTTTTAAGTGTTTACTCACCATTTCCGTTGCACTTACTTTCTATTATATTGAAAAGAGCCGTAAAGGAGATATTTGTTCAAACAAATTGTTCTTTATTTATTTGTTAAATCAATATATATTCTTCCAAAATAATATGAGAAAAGTGAAAGGAAAAGGCTATTGTTCCCATTTTAAAAAGGAACAAAACATTTGATAAATCGATGTTCCAACTTTAAACGACGATAAATTTTTACTCTGTTATCGAAACAACTATTATAATATATTGAATTGAAGCCCGTACCGATTCAAACAATCTGATTTGGCCCCACAAAGGATCCACATTTTTGTACGCAAATTCCAGCGTTTACATCATTTACCGAGGGTTTTAAGTGTTTGTCTCACAATTTCCGTTGTACTTAGTTTCTATTTTATTCAAAAGTGTCGTAAATAAGATTTTGGTGCCAGCAAAGGGTTCTTTAATTATGCTATCAATCAATATCTATGCTTCCAAAAAACAAATAAGGGAAGAGAAAAAGAAAGGAGGTATGTTCACATTTTAAAAAAGAATAAAACATTTGATAAATCGCAATTTCAACTTTAAATGATAATAACTTTTAACTCGGGTATTGAAACGACTATATTATTATATGAAACCGAAGCTCTTAGCGATTCACACCATATGAGATGGCCTCAAATTTGGAATATCATTTTTGTATCTGAACTTCACCATTTACATCATTTATTGAGTTTTTTTAGTTTTTTACCCACCATTTCCGTTGTACTTACTTTCGATTTTATTCAAAAGAGCCGTAAAGGAGATATTGGTGCAAACAAAGGGTCCTTTATTTATGTGTTCAATCCCTATATATTCTTCCAAAAAAAATGAGTAAAGAAAAAGGAAAAGGCGACTGATCCCATTTAAAAAAGGAAAAAACATTTGATAAATTGGAATTCCAACTTTAAACGACTTTAAAGTTTTACTTGCATATCGAGAAAACTATTATAATATATCAAATTGAAGATCGTACCGATTCAAACAATTGGATTTGAACCCATAGAGGAACCACATATTTGTACGCAAATTCCATCGTTTACATCATTTACCGAACGTTTTAAGTGTTTGTCTCACCATTTCCGTTGCACTTACTTTCTATTATATTGAAAAGAGCCGTAAAGGAGATATTTGTTCAAACAAATTGTTCTTTATTTATTTGTTAAATCAATATATATTCTTCCAAAAAAATTTGAGAAAAGTGAAAGGAAAAGGCTATTGTTCCCATTTTAAAAAGGAACAAAACATTTGATAAATCGATGTTCCAACTTTAAACGACGATAAATTTTTACTCTGTTATCGAAACAACTATTATAATATATTGAATTGAAGCCCGTACCGATTCAAACAATCTGATTTGGCCCCACAAAGGATCCACATTTTTGTACGCAAATTCCAGCGTTTACATCATTTACCGAGGGTTTTAAGTGTTTGTCTCACAATTTCCGTTGTACTTAGTTTCTATTTTATTCAAAAGTGTCGTAAATAAGATTTTGGTGCCAGCAAAGGGTTCTTTAATTATGCTATCAATCAATATCTATGCTTCCAAAAAACAAATAAGGGAAGAGAAAAAGAAAGGAGGTATGTTCACATTTTAAAAAAGAATAAAACATTTGATAAATCGCAATTTCAACTTTAAATGATAATAACTTTTAACTCGGGTATTGAAACGACTATATTATTATATGAAACCGAAGCTCTTAGCGATTCACACCATATGAGATGGCCTCAAATTTGGAATATCATTTTTGTATCTAAATTTCACCATTTACATCATTTATTGAGGGTTTTTAGTTTTTTACCCACCATTTCCGTTGTACTTACTTTCGATTTTATTCAAAAGAGCCGTAAAGGAGATATTGGTGCAAACAAAGGGTCCTTTATTTATGTGTTCAATCCCTATATATTCTTCCAAAAAAAATGAGTAAAGAAAAAGGAAAAGGCGACTGATCCCATTTAAAAAAGGAAAAAACATTTGATAAATTGGAATTCCAACTTTAAACGACTTTAAAGTTTTACTTGCATATCGAGAAAACTATTATAATATATCAAATTGAAGATCGTACCGATTCAAACAATTGGATTTGGACCCATAGGGGAACCACATATTTGTACGCAAATTCCATCGTTTACATCATTTACCGAACGTTTTAAGTGTTTGTCTCACCATTTCCGTTGCACTTACTTTCTATTATATTGAAAAGAGCCGTAAAGGAGATATTTGTTCAAACAAATTGTTCTTTATTTATTTGTTAAATCAATATATATTCTTCCAAAATAATATGAGAAAAGTGAAAGGAAAAGGCTATTGTTCCCATTTTAAAAAGGAACAAAACATTTGATAAATCGATGTTCCAACTTTAAACGACGATAAATTTTTACTCTGTTATCGAAACAACTATTATAATATATTGAATTGAAGCCCGTACCGATTCAAACAATCTGATTTGGCCCCACAAAGGATCCACATTTTTGTACGCAAATTCCAGCGTTTACATCATTTACCGAGGGTTTTAAGTGTTTGTCTCACAATTTCCGTTGTACTTAGTTTCTATTTTATTCAAAAGTGTCGTAAATAAGATTTTGGTGCCAGCAAAGGGTTCTTTAATTATGCTATCAATCAATATCTATGCTTCCAAAAAACAAATAAGGGAAGAGAAAAAGAAAGGAGGTATGTTCACATTTTAAAAAAGAATAAAACATTTGATAAATCGCAATTTCAACTTTAAATGATAATAACTTTTAACTCGGGTATTGAAACGACTATATTATTATATGAAACCGAAGCTCTTAGCGATTCACACCATATGAGATGGCCTCAAATTTGGAATATCATTTTTGTATCTAAATTTCACCATTTACATCATTTATTGAGGGTTTTTAGTTTTTTACCCACCATTTCCGTTGTACTTACTTTCGATTTTATTCAAAAGAGCCGTAAAGGAGATATTGGTGCAAACAAAGGGTCCTTTATTTATGTGTTCAATCCCTATATATTCTTCCAAAAAAAATGAGTAAAGAAAAAGGAAAAGGCGACTGATCCCATTTAAAAAAGGAAAAAACATTTGATAAATTGGAATTCCAACTTTAAACGACTTTAAAGTTTTACTTGCATATCGAGAAAACTATTATAATATATCAAATTGAAGATCGTACCGATTCAAACAATTGGATTTGGACCCATAGAGGAACCACATATTTGTACGCAAATTCCATCGTTTACATCATTTACCGAACGTTTTAAGTGTTTGTCCTACCATTTCCGTTGCACTTACTTTCTATTATATTGAAAAGAGCCGTAAAGGAGATATTTGTTCAAACAAATTGTTCTTTATTTATTTGTTAAATCAATATATATTCTTCCAAAAAAATATGAGAAAAGTGAAAGGAAAAGGCTATTGTTCCCATTTTAAAAAGGAACAAAACATTTGATAAATCGATATTCCAACTTTAAACGACGATAAATTTTTACTCTGTTATCGAAACAACTATTATAATATATTGAATTGAAGCCCGTACCGATTCAAACAATCTGATTTGGCCCCACAAAGGATCCACATTTTTGTACGCAAATTCCAGCGTTTACATCATTTACCGAGGGTTTTAAGTGTTTGTCTCACAATTTCCGTTGTACTTAGTTTCTATTTTATTCAAAAGTGTCGTAAATAAGATTTTGGTGCCAGCAAAGGGTTCTTTAATTATGCTATCAATCAATATCTATGCTTCCAAAAAACAAATAAGGGAAGAGAAAAAGAAAGGAGGTATGTTCACATTTTAAAAAAGAATAAAACATTTGATAAATCGCAATTTCAACTTTAAATGATAATAACTTTTAACTCGGGTATTGAAACGACTATATTATTATATGAAACCGAAGCTCTTAGCGATTCACACCATATGAGATGTCCTCAAATTTGGAATATCATTTTTGTATCTAAATTTCACCATTTACATCATTTATTGAGGGTTTTTAGTTTTTTACCCACCATTTCCGTTGTACTTAATTTCGATTTTATTCAAAAGAGCCGTAAAGGAGATATTGGTGCAAACAAAGGGTCCTTTATTTATATATTCAATCCCTATATATTCTTCCAAAAAAACGAGTAAAGAAAAAGGAAAAGGCTACTGTTCCCATTTAAAAAAGGAACAAAACATTTAATAAATCGGAGTTCCAACTTTAAATGACGATAAATTTTTACTCTGTTATCGAAACAACAATTATAATATATCAAATTGAAGACCGTACCGATTCAAATAATCTGATTTGGCCCCACAAAGGAACCACATTTTTGTACGCAAATTCCATCGTTTACATCATTTACCGAGGGTTTTAAATGTTTGTCTCACCATTTCCGTTGTACTTACCTTCTATTATATTGAAAAGAGCCATAAAGGAGATATTTGTCCAAACAAATTTTTCTTTATTTATGTGTTAAATCATTATATATTCTTCCAAAAAAAATATGAGAAAATTTAAAGGAAAAGGCTATTCTTCCCATTTTAAAAAGGAACAAAACATTTGATAAATCGGAGTTCCAACATTAAAGGACGATAAAATTTTACTCTGTTATCGAAATAACTATTATAATATATCAAAATGAAGCCCGTACCGATTCAAACAATCTGATTTGGCCCCAAGAAGGAACCACATTTTTGTACGCAAATTCCAGCGTTTACATCATTTACCGAGGGTTTTAAGTGTTTGTCTCACAATTTCCGTTGTAATTACTTTCTATTTAATTCAAAAGAGCCGTAAAGGACATTTTGGCGCAAACAAAGGGTTCTTTTTTTATGCGTTCAATCAATATCTATGCTTACAAAGAACAAATAAGGGAAGAGAAAAAGAAAGGAGCTACAGTTCACATTTTAAAAAAGAATAAAACATTTGATAAATCGCAATTTGAACTTTAAAAGATGATACCTTTTGACTGGGGTATTGAAACGACTATATTATTATATGAAACCGAAGCTCTTAGCGATTTACACCATATGAGATAGTCTCAAATTTGGAATATCATTTTTGTACCTAAATTTCCCCATTTACATCATTTATTGAGGGTTTTTAGTTTTTTGCCCACCATTTCCGTTGTATTTACTTTCGATTTTATTCAAAAGAGTCGTAAAGGAGATATTGGTGCAAACAAAGGGTCCTTTATTTATTTGTTCAATCCCTATATATTCTTCCAAAAAAAATGAGTAAAGAAAAAGGAAAAGGCGACTGATCCCATTTAAAAAAGGAAAAAACATATGATAAATTGGAGTTCCAACTTTAAACGACTTTAAAGTTTTACTTGCATATCGAGAAAACTATTATAATATATCAAATTGAAGATCGTACCGATTCAAACAATCTGATTTGGCCCCACAAAGGATCCACATTTTTGTACGCAAATTCCAGCGTTTACATCATTTACCGAGGGTTTTAAGTGTTTGTCTCACCATTTCCGTTGTACTTACTTTCTATTTAATTCAAAAGAGCCGTAAAGGAGATTTTGGTGCAAACAAAGGGTTCTTTTTTTATGCGTTCAATCCATATCTATGCTTACAAAGAACAAATAAGGGAAGAGAAAAAGAAAGGAGCTACAGTTCACATTTTAAAAAAGAATAAAACATTTGATAAATCGCAATTTGAACTTTAAAAGATGATACCTTTTGACTCGGGTATTGAAACGACTATATTATTATATGAAACCGAAGCTCTTAGCGATTTACACCATATGAGATAGTCTCATATTTGGAATATCATTTTTGTACCTAAATTTCCCCATTTACATCATTTATTGAGGGTTTTTAGTTTTTTGCCCACCATTTCCGTTGTACTTACTTTCGATTTTATTCAAAAGAGCCGTAAAGGAGATATTGGTGCAAACAAAGGGTCCTTTATTTATGTGTTCAATCCCTATATATTCTTCAAAAAAAATGAGTAAAGAAAAAGGAAAAGGCTACTCATCCCATTTAAAAAAGGAAAAAAACATTTGACAAATTGGAGTTCCAACTTTAAACGACTTTAAAATTTTACTTGCATATCGAGAAAATCATTATAATATATCAAATTGAAATCGTACCGATTCAAACAATTGGATTTGGCCCCATAGAGGAACCACATATTTGTACTCAAATTCCATCGTTTACATCATTTACCGAAGGTTTTAAGTGTTTGTCTCACCATTTCCGTTGTACTTAATTTCTATTATATTGAAAAGAGCCGTAAAGGAGATATTTGTCCAAACAAATTGTTCTTTATTTATGTGTTAAATCAATATATATTCTTCCAAAAAAAATATGAGAAAAGTGAAAGGAAAAGGATATTGTTCCCATTTTAAAAAGGAACAAAACATTTGATAAATCATAGTTCCAACATTAAAGGACGATTAATTTTTACTCTGTTATCGAAACAACTATTATAATATATCAAAATGAAACCCGTACCGATTCAAACAATCTGATTTGGCCCCAAAAAGGAACCACATTTTTGTACACAAATTCCATCGTTTACATCATTTACCGAGTGTTTTAAGTGTTTGTCTCACAATTTCCATTGTACTTACTTTCTATTTTATTTAAAAGAGCCGTAAAAGAGATTTTGGTGCAAACAAAGGGTTCTTTATTTATGCGTTCAATCAATATCTATGCTTACAAAGAACAAAGAAGGGAAGAGAAAAAGAAAGGAGCTACAGTTCACATTTTAAAAGAGAATAAAACATTTCATAAATTGCAATTTGAACTTTAAAAGATGATAACTTTTGACTCGGGTATTGAAACGACTATATTATTATATGAAACCGAAGCTATTAGCGATTTACTCCATATGAGATGGCCTCAAATTTGGAATATCAATTTTGTACCTAAATTTCCCCATTTACATCATTTATTGAGGGTTTTTAGTTTTTTGCCCACCATTTCCGTTGTACTTACTTTCGATTTTATTCAAAAGAGCCGTAAAGGAGATATTGGTGCATACAAAGGGTCCTTTATTTATGTGTTCAATCCCTATATATTCTTGCAAAAAAAATGAGTAAAGAAAAAGGAAAAGGCTACTGATCCCATTTAAAAAAGGAAAAAACATTTGATAAATTGGAGTTCCAACTTTAAACGACGATAAACTTTTACTTGCATATCGAGAAAACTATTATAATATATCAAATTGAAGATCGTACCGATTCAAACAATTGGATTTGGCCCCATAGAGGAACCACATATTTGTACGCAAATTCCATCGTTTACATCATTTACCGAAGGTTTTAAGTGTTTGTCTCACCATTTCCGTTGCACTTACTTTCTATTATATTGAAAAGAGCCGTAAAGGAGATATTTGTTCAAACAAATTGTTCTTTATTTATTTGTTAAATCAATATATATTCTTCCAAAATAATATGAGAAAAGTGAAAGGAAAAGGCTATTGTTCCCATTTTAAAAAGGAACAAAACATTTGATAAATCGATGTTCCAACTTTAAACGACGATAAATTTTTACTCTGTTATCGAAACAACTGTTATAATATATCGAATTGAAGCCCGTACCGATTCAAACAATCTGATTTGGCCCAAAAAAGGAACCACATTCTTGTACCCAAATTCCATCGTTTACATCATTTACCGAGTGTTTTAAGTGTTTGTCTCACAATTTCCGTTGTACTTACTTTCTATTTTATTCAAAAGAGCCGTAAAGGAGATTTTGGTGCAAACAAAGGGTTCTTTATTTATGCGTTCAATCAATATCTATGCTTACAAAGAACAAATAAGGGAAGAGAAAAAGAAAGAAGCTACAGTTCAAATTTTAAAAAAGAATAAAACATTTGATAAATCGCAATTTGAACTTTAAAAGATGATAAATTTTGACTCGGGTATTGAAACAACTATATTATTATATGAAACCGAAGCTCTTAGCGATTCACACCATATGAGATGGCCTCAAATTTGGAATATCATTTTTGTACTTAAATTTCACCATACATCATTTATTGTGGGATTTTAGTTTTTTGCCCACCATTTCCGTTGTACTTACTTTCGATTTTATTCAAAAGAGCCGTAAAGGAGATATTGGTGCGAACAAAGGGTCCTTTATTTATGTGTTCAATCCCTATATATTTTTCCAAAAAGATATGAGAAAAGTGAAAGGAAAAGGATATTGTTCCCATTTTAAAAAGGAACAAAACATTTGATAAATCGCAGTTCTAACATTAAAGGACGATAAATGTTTACTCTGTTATCGAAACAAGTATTATAATATATCAAATTGAAGCCCATACCGATTCAAATAATCTGATTTGGCCCCACAAAGGATCCACATTTTTGTACGCAAATTCCATCGTTTACATCATTTACCGAAGGTTTTAAGTGTTTGTCTCACCATTTCCATTGTACTTACTTTCTATTATATTGAAAAGAGCCGTAAAGGAGATATTTGTCCAAACAAATTGTTCTTTATTTATGTGTTAAATCAATATATATTCTTCCGAAAAAAATATGAGAAAAGTGAAAGGAAAAGGCTATTGTTCCCATTTTAAAAAGGAACAAAACATTTGATAAATCAGAGTTCCAACATTAAAGGACGATTAATTTTTACTCTGTTATCGAAACAACTATTATAATATATCAAAATGAAGCCCGTACCGATTCAAACAATCTGATTTGGCCCAAAAAAGGAACCACATTTTTGTACGCAAATTCCAGCGTTTACATCATTTACCGAGGGTTTTAAGTGTTTGTCTCACAATTTCCGTTGTACTTACTTTCTTTTAAATTCAAAAGAGCCGTAAAGGAGATATTTGTTCAAACAAATTGTTCTTTATTTATGTGTTAAATCAATATATATTCTTCCCAAAAAACATGAGAAAAGTGAAAGGAAAAGGCTATTGTTCCCATTTTAAAAAGGAACAAAACATTTGATAAATCGGAGTTCCAACTTTAAACGACGATAAATTTTTACTCTGTTATCGAAACAACTGTTATAATATATCGAATTGAAGCCCGTACCGATTCAAACAATCTGATTTGGCCCCACAAAGGATCCACATTTTTGTACGCAAATTCCAGCGTTTACATCATTTACCGATGGTTGTAAGTGTTTGTCTCACAATTTCCGTTGTACTTATTTTCCATTTTATACAAAAGAGCCGTAAAGGAGATTTTGGTGCAAACAAAGGGTTCTTTATTTATACGTTCAATCAATATCTATGCTTCCTAAAAACAAATAAGGGAAGAGAAAATGAAAGGAGCTACTGTTCACATTTTAAAAAAGAATAAAACATTTAATAAATCGCAATTTGAACTTTAAAAGATGATAACTTTTGACTCGGGTATTGAAACGACTATATTATTATATGAAACTGAAGCTCTTAGCGATTCACACCATATGAGATGGCCTCAAATTTGGAATATCATTTTTGTACTTAAATTTCACCATTTACATCATTTATTGAGGGTTTTTAGTTTTTTGCCCACCTTTTCCGTTGTACTTACTTTCGATTTTATTCAAAAGAGCCGTAAAGGAGATATTGGTGCGAACAAAGGGTCCTTTATTTATGTGTTCAATCCCTATATATTCTTCCAAAAAGATATAAGAAAAGTGAAAGGAAAAGGCTATTGTTCCCATTTTAAAAAGGAACAAAACATTTGATAAATCGCAGTTCTAACATTAAAGGACGATAAATTTTTACTCTGTTATCGAAACAACTATTATAATATATTAAATTGAAGATCGACCGATTCAAACAATCTGATTTGGCCCCATAGAGGAACCACATATTTGTACACAAATTCCATCGTTTACATCATTTACCGAAGTTTTTAAGTGTTTGTCTCACAATTTCCGTTGTACTTACTTTCTTTTAAATTCAAAAGAGCCGTAAAGGAGATATTTGTTCAAACAAATTGTTCTTTATTTATGTGTTAAATCAATATATATTCTTCCCAAAAAACATGAGAAAAGTGAAAGGAAAAGGCTATTGTTCCCATTTTAAAAAGGAACAAAACATTTGATAAATCGGAGTTCCAACTTCAAACGACGATAAATTTTTACTCTGTTATCGAAACAACTATTATAATATATCGAATTGAAGCCCGTACCGATTCAAACAATCTGATTTGGCCCCACAAAGGATCCACATTTTTGTACGCAAATTCCAGCGTTTACATCATTTAACGATGGTTGTAAGTGTTTGTCTCACAATTTCCGTTGTACTTATTTTCCATTTTATACAAAAGAGCCGTAAAGGAGATTTTGGTGCAAACAAAGGGTTCTTTATTTATACGTTCAATCAATATCTATGCTTCCTAAAAACAAATAAGGGAAGAGAAAATGGAAGGAGCTACTGTTCACATTTTAAAAAAGAATAAAACATTTGATAAATCGCAATTTGAACTTCAAAAGATGATAACTTTTGACTCGGGTATTGAAACGACTATATTATTATATGAAACCGAAGCTATTAGCGATTTACTCCATATGAGATGGACTCAAATTTGGAATATCATTTTTGTGCCTAAATTTCACCATTTACATCATTTATTGAGGGTTTTTAGTTTTTTGCCCACCATTTCCGTTGTACTTACTTTCGATTTTATCCAAAAGACCGTAAAGGAGATATTGGTGCAAACAAAGGGTCCTTTATTTATGTGTTCAATCCCTATATATTCTTCCAAAAAAAATGAGTAAAGAAAAAGGAAAAGGCTACTGATCCCATTTAAAAAAGGAAAAAACATTTGATAAATTGGAGTTCAAACTTTAAACGACGATAAACTTTTACTTGCATATCGAGAAAACCATTATAATATATCAAATTGAAGATCGTACCGATTCAAACAATTGGATTTGGCCCCATAGAGGAACCACATATTTGTACGCAAATTCCATCGTTTACATCATTTACCGAAGGTTTTAAGTGTTTGTCTCACCATTTCCGTTGCACTTACTTTCTATTATATTGAAAAGAGCCGTAAAGGAGATATTTGTTCAAACAAATTGTTCTTTATTTATTTGTTAAATCAATATATATTCTTCCAAAATAATATGAGAAAAGTGAAAGGAAAAGGCTATTGTTCCCATTTTAAAAAGGAACAAAACATTTGATAAATCGATGTTCCAACTTTAAACGACGATAAATTTTTACTCTGTTATCGAAACAACTGTTATAATATATCGAATTGAAGCCCGTACCGATTCAAACAATCTGATTTGGCCCAAAAAAGGAACCACATTCTTGTACCCAAATTCCATCGTTTACATCATTTACCGAGTGTTTTAAGTGTTTGTCTCACAATTTCCGTTGTACTTACTTTCTATTTTATTCAAAAGAGCCGTAAAGGAGATTTTGGTGCAAACAAAGGGTTCTTTATTTATGCGTTCAATCAATATCTATGCTTACAAAGAACAAATAAGGGAAGAGAAAAAGAAAGAAGCTACAGTTCAAATTTTAAAAAAGAATAAAACATTTGATAAATCGCAATTTGAACTTTAAAAGATGATAAATTTTGACTCGGGTATTGAAACAACTATATTATTATATGAAACCGAAGCTCTTAGCGATTCACACCATATGAGATGGCCTCAAATTTGGAATATCATTTTTGTACTTAAATTTCACCATACATCATTTATTGTGGGATTTTAGTTTTTTGCCCACCATTTCCGTTGTACTTACTTTCGATTTTATTCAAAAGAGCCGTAAAGGAGATATTGGTGCGAACAAAGGGTCCTTTATTTATGTGTTCAATCCCTATATATTTTTCCAAAAAGATATGAGAAAAGTGAAAGGAAAAGGATATTGTTCCCATTTTAAAAAGGAACAAAACATTTGATAAATCGCAGTTCTAACATTAAAGGACGATAAATGTTTACTCTGTTATCGAAACAAGTATTATAATATATCAAATTGAAGCCCATACCGATTCAAATAATCTGATTTGGCCCCACAAAGGATCCACATTTTTGTACGCAAATTCCATCGTTTACATCATTTACCGAAGGTTTTAAGTGTTTGTCTCACCATTTCCATTGTACTTACTTTCTATTATATTGAAAAGAGCCGTAAAGGAGATATTTGTCCAAACAAATTGTTCTTTATTTATGTGTTAAATCAATATATATTCTTCCGAAAAAAATATGAGAAAAGTGAAAGGAAAAGGCTATTGTTCCCATTTTAAAAAGGAACAAAACATTTGATAAATCAGAGTTCCAACATTAAAGGACGATTAATTTTTACTCTGTTATCGAAACAACTATTATAATATATCAAAATGAAGCCCGTACCGATTCAAACAATCTGATTTGGCCCAAAAAAGGAACCACATTTTTGTACGCAAATTCCAGCGTTTACATCATTTACCGAGGGTTTTAAGTGTTTGTCTCACAATTTCCGTTGTACTTACTTTCTTTTAAATTCAAAAGAGCCGTAAAGGAGATATTTGTTCAAACAAATTGTTCTTTATTTATGTGTTAAATCAATATATATTCTTCCCAAAAAACATGAGAAAAGTGAAAGGAAAAGGCTATTGTTCCCATTTTAAAAAGGAACAAAACATTTGATAAATCGGAGTTCCAACTTTAAACGACGATAAATTTTTACTCTGTTATCGAAACAACTGTTATAATATATCGAATTGAAGCCCGTACCGATTCAAACAATCTGATTTGGCCCCACAAAGGATCCACATTTTTGTACGCAAATTCCAGCGTTTACATCATTTACCGATGGTTGTAAGTGTTTGTCTCACAATTTCCGTTGTACTTATTTTCCATTTTATACAAAAGAGCCGTAAAGGAGATTTTGGTGCAAACAAAGGGTTCTTTATTTATACGTTCAATCAATATCTATGCTTCCTAAAAACAAATAAGGGAAGAGAAAATGAAAGGAGCTACTGTTCACATTTTAAAAAAGAATAAAACATTTAATAAATCGCAATTTGAACTTTAAAAGATGATAACTTTTGACTCGGGTATTGAAACGACTATATTATTATATGAAACTGAAGCTCTTAGCGATTCACACCATATGAGATGGCCTCAAATTTGGAATATCATTTTTGTACTTAAATTTCACCATTTACATCATTTATTGAGGGTTTTTAGTTTTTTGCCCACCTTTTCCGTTGTACTTACTTTCGATTTTATTCAAAAGAGCCGTAAAGGAGATATTGGTGCGAACAAAGGGTCCTTTATTTATGTGTTCAATCCCTATATATTCTTCCAAAAAGATATAAGAAAAGTGAAAGGAAAAGGCTATTGTTCCCATTTTAAAAAGGAACAAAACATTTGATAAATCGCAGTTCTAACATTAAAGGACGATAAATTTTTACTCTGTTATCGAAACAACTATTATAATATATTAAATTGAAGATCGACCGATTCAAACAATCTGATTTGGCCCCATAGAGGAACCACATATTTGTACACAAATTCCATCGTTTACATCATTTACCGAAGTTTTTAAGTGTTTGTCTCACAATTTCCGTTGTACTTACTTTCTTTTAAATTCAAAAGAGCCGTAAAGGAGATATTTGTTCAAACAAATTGTTCTTTATTTATGTGTTAAATCAATATATATTCTTCCCAAAAAACATGAGAAAAGTGAAAGGAAAAGGCTATTGTTCCCATTTTAAAAAGGAACAAAACATTTGATAAATCGGAGTTCCAACTTCAAACGACGATAAATTTTTACTCTGTTATCGAAACAACTATTATAATATATCGAATTGAAGCCCGTACCGATTCAAACAATCTGATTTGGCCCCACAAAGGATCCACATTTTTGTACGCAAATTCCAGCGTTTACATCATTTAACGATGGTTGTAAGTGTTTGTCTCACAATTTCCGTTGTACTTATTTTCCATTTTATACAAAAGAGCCGTAAAGGAGATTTTGGTGCAAACAAAGGGTTCTTTATTTATACGTTCAATCAATATCTATGCTTCCTAAAAACAAATAAGGGAAGAGAAAATGGAAGGAGCTACTGTTCACATTTTAAAAAAGAATAAAACATTTGATAAATCGCAATTTGAACTTCAAAAGATGATAACTTTTGACTCGGGTATTGAAACGACTATATTATTATATGAAACCGAAGCTATTAGCGATTTACTCCATATGAGATGGACTCAAATTTGGAATATCATTTTTGTGCCTAAATTTCACCATTTACATCATTTATTGAGGGTTTTTAGTTTTTTGCCCACCATTTCCGTTGTACTTACTTTCGATTTTATCCAAAAGACCGTAAAGGAGATATTGGTGCAAACAAAGGGTCCTTTATTTATGTGTTCAATCCCTATATATTCTTCCAAAAAAAATGAGTAAAGAAAAAGGAAAAGGCTACTGATCCCATTTAAAAAAGGAAAAAACATTTGATAAATTGGAGTTCAAACTTTAAACGACGATAAACTTTTACTTGCATATCGAGAAAACCATTATAATATATCAAATTGAAGATCGTACCGATTCAAACAATTGGATTTGGCCCCATAGAGGAATCACATATTTGTACGCAAATTCCATCGTTTACATCATTTACCGAAGGTTTTAAGTGTTTGTCTCACCATTTCCATTGTACTTACTTTCTATTATATTGAAAAGAGCCGTAAAGGAGATATTTGTCCAAACAAATTGTTCTTTATTTATGTGTTAAATCAATATATATTCTTCCAAAAAAAATATGAGAAAAGTGAAAGGAAAAGGCTATTGTTCCCATTTTAAAAAGGAACAAAACATTTGATAAATCAGAGTTCCAACATTAAAGGACGATTAATTTTTACTCTGTTATCGAAACAACTATTATAATATATCAAAATGAAGCCCGTACCGATTCAAACAATCTGATTTGGCCCAAAAAAGGAACCACATTTTTGTACGCAAATTCCAGCGTTTACATCATTTACCGAGGGTTTTAAGTGTTTGTCTCACAATTTCCGTTGTACTTACTTTCTTTTAAATTCAAAAGAGCCGTAAAGGAGATATTTGTTCAAACAAATTGTTCTTTATTTATGTGTTAAATCAATATATATTCTTCCCAAAAAACATGAGAAAAGTGAAAGGAAAAGGCTATTGTTCCCATTTTAAAAAGGAACAAAACATTTGATAAATCGGAGTTCCAACTTTAAACGACGATAAATTTTTACTCTGTTATCGAAACAACTGTTATAATATATCGAATTGAAGCCCGTACCGATTCAAACAATCTGATTTGGCCCCACAAAGGATCCACATTTTTGTACGCAAATTCCAGCGTTTACATCATTTACCGATGGTTGTAAGTGTTTGTCTCACAATTTCCGTTGTACTTATTTTCCATTTTATACAAAAGAGCCGTAAAGGAGATTTTGGTGCAAACAAAGGGTTCTTTATTTATACGTTCAATCAATATCTATGCTTCCTAAAAACAAATAAGGGAAGAGAAAATGAAAGGAGCTACTGTTCACATTTTAAAAAAGAATAAAACATTTAATAAATCGCAATTTGAACTTTAAAAGATGATAACTTTTGACTCGGGTATTGAAACGACTATATTATTATATGAAACTGAAGCTCTTAGCGATTCACACCATATGAGATGGCCTCAAATTTGGAATATCATTTTTGTACTTAAATTTCACCATTTACATCATTTATTGAGGGTTTTTAGTTTTTTGCCCACCTTTTCCGTTGTACTTACTTTCGATTTTATTCAAAAGAGCCATAAAGGAGATATTGGTGCGAACAAAGGGTCCTTTATTTATGTGTTCAATCCCTATATATTCTTCCAAAAAGATATGAGAAAAGTGAAAGGAAAAGGCTATTGTTCCCATTTTAAAAAGGAACAAAACATTTGATAAATCGCAGTTCTAACATTAAAGGACGATAAATTTTTACTCTGTTATCGAAACAACTATTATAATATATTAAATTGAAGATCGACCGATTCAAACAATCTGATTTGGCCCCATAGAGGAACCACATATTTGTACACAAATTCCATCGTTTACATCATTTACCAAAGTTTTTAAGTGTTTGTCTCACAATTTCCGTTGTACTTACTTTCTTTTAAATTCAAAAGAGCCGTAAAGGAGATATTTGTTCAAACAAATTGTTCTTTATTTATGTGTTAAATCAATATATATTCTTCCCAAAAAACATGAGAAAAGTGAAAGGAAAAGGCTATTGTTCCCATTTTAAAAAGGAACAAAACATTTGATAAATCGGAGTTCCAACTTTAAACGACGATAAATTTTTACTCTGTTATCGAAACAACTGTTATAATATATCGAATTGAAGCCCGTACCGATTCAAACAATCTGATTTGGCCCCATAAAGGATCCACATTTTTGTACGCAAATTCCAGCGTTTACATCATTTACCGATGGTTGTAAGTGTTTGTCTCACAATTTCCGTTGTACTTATTTTCCATTTTATACAAAAGAGCCGTAAAGGAGATTTTGGTGCAAACAAAGGGTTCTTTATTTATACGTTCAATCAATATCTATGCTTCCTAAAAACAAATAAGGGAAGAGAAAATGAAAGGAGCTACTGTTCACATTTTAAAAAAGAATAAAACATTTAATAAATCACAATTTGAACTTTAAAAGATGATAACTTTTGACTCGGGTATTGAAACGACTATATTATTATATGAAACTGAAGCTCTTAGCGATTCACACCATATGAGATGGCCTCAAATTTGGAATATCATTTTTGTACTTAAATTTCACCATTTACATCATTTATTGAGGGTTTTTAGTTTTTTGCCCACCTTTTCCGTTGTACTTACTTTCGATTTTATTCAAAAGAGCCGTAAAGGAGATATTGGTGCGAACAAAGGGTCCTTTATTTATGTGTTCAATCCCTATATATTCTTCCAAAAAGATATGAGAAAAGTGAAAGGAAAAGGCTATTGTTCCCATTTTAAAAAGGAACAAAACATTTGATAAATCGCTGTTCTAACATTAAAGGACGATAAATTTTTACTCTGTTATCGAAACAACTATTATAATATATTAAATTGAAGATCGACCGATTTAAACAATTGGATTTGGACCCATAGAGGAACCACATATTTGTACGCAAATTCCATCGTTTACATCATTTACCGAAGTTTTTAAGTGTTTGTCTCACCATTTCCGTTGTACTTACTTTCTATTATATTGAAAAGAGCCGTCAAGGAGATATTTGTCCAAACATATTTTTCTTTATTTATGTGTTAAATCATTATATATTCTTCCAAAAAAAATATGAGAAAAGTGAAAGGAAAAGGCTATTATTCCAATTTTAAAAAGGAACAAAACATTTGATAAATCGGAGTTCCAACATTAAAGGACGATAAAATTTTACTCTGTTATCGAAATAACTATTATAATATATCAAAATAAAGCCCGTACCGATTCAAACATTCTGATTTGGCCCCATGAAGGAACCACATTTTTGTACGCAAATTCCAGCGTTTACATCATTTACCGAGGGTTTTAAGTGTTTGTCTCACAATTTCCGTTGTACTTACTTTCTATTTAATTCAAAAGAGCCATAAAGGAGATTTTGGTGCAAACAAAGGGTTCTTTTTTTATGCGTTCAATCAATATCTATGCTTACAAAGAACAAATAAGGGAAGAGAAAAAGAAAGGAGCTACAGTTTACATTTTAAAAAAGAGTAAAACATTTGATAAATCGCAATTTGAACTTTAAAAGATGATAACTTTTGACTCGGGTATTGAAACGACTATATTATTATATGAAACCGAAGCTCTTAGCGATTCACACCATATGAGATGGTCTCAAATTTGGAATATCATTTTTGTACCTAAATTTCACCATTTACATCATTTATTGAGGGTTTTTAGTTTTTTACCCACCATTTCCGTTGTACTTATTTTGGATTTTATTCAAAAGAGCCGTAAAGGAGATATTGGTGCAAACAAAGGGTCCTTTATTTATGTGTTCAATCCCTATATATTCTTCAAAAAAAAATGAGTAAAGAAAAAGGAAAAGGCTACTGATCCCATTTAAAAAAGGAAAAAACATATGATAAATTGGAGTTCCAACGTTCAACGACTTTAAACTTTTACTTGCATATCGAGAAAACTATTATAATATATCAAATTGAAGATCGTACCGATTCAAACAATTGGATTTGGCGCCATAGAGGAACCACATATTTGTACGCAAATTCCATCGTTTACATCATTTACCGAAGTTTTTAAGTGTTTGTCTCACCATTTCCGTTGTACTTACCTTCTATTCTATTGAAAAGAGCCGTAAAGGAGATATTTGTCCAAACAAATTTTTCTTTATTTATGTGTTAAATCATTATATATTCTTCCAAAAAAAATATGAGAAAATTGAAAGGAAAAGGCTATTTTCCCATTTTAAAAAGGAACAAAATATTTGATAAATCGGAGTTCCAACTTTAAATGACGATAAATTTTTACTCTGTTATCGAAACAACTATTATAATATCTCAAATTGAAGCACGTACCGATTCAAACAATCTGATTTGGCCCCACAAAGGAACCAAAGTTTTGTACGCAAATTCCATCGTTTACATCATTTACCGAGGGTTTTAAGTGTTTGTCTCACCATTTCCGTTGTACTTACTTTCTATTATATTGAAAAGAGCCGTAAAACAGATATTTGTCCAAACAAATTGTTCTTTATTTATGTGTTAAATCAATATATATTCTTCCAAAAAATATATGAGAAAAGAGAAAGGAAAAGGCTATTGTTCCCGTTTTAAAAAGGAACAAAACATTTGATAAATCGGAGTTCCAACATTAAAGGACGATAAATATTTACTCTGTTATCGAAATAACTATTATAATATATCAAAATGAAGCCCGTACCGATTCAAACAATCTGATTTGGCCCCAAAAAGGAACCACATTTTTGTACGCAAATTCCAGCGTTTACATCATTTACCGAGGGTTTTAAGTGTTTGTCTCACAATTTCCGTTGTACTTACTTTCTATTTAATTCAAAAGAGCCATAAAGGAGATTTTGGTGCAAACAAAGGGTTCTTTTTTTATGCGTTCAATCAATATCTATGCTTACAAAGAACAAATAAGGGAAGAGAAAAAGAAAGGAGCTACAGTTCACATTTTAAAAAAGAATAAAACATTTGATAAATCGCGATTTGAACTTTAAAAGATGATAACTTTTGACTCGAGTATTTGAAACGACTATATTATTATATGAAACCGAAGCTCTTAGCGATTCACACCATATGAGATGGTCTCAAATTTGGAATATCATTTTTGTACCTAAATTTCACCATTTACATCATTTATTGAGGGTTTTTAGTTTTTTACCCACCATTTCCGTTGTACTTATTTTGATTTTATTCAAAAGAGCCGTAAAGGAGATATTGGTGCAAACAAAGGGTCCTTTATTTATGTGTTCAATCCCTATATATTCTTTAAAAAAAATGAGTAAAGAAAAAGGAAAAGCCTACTGATCCCATTTAAAAAATGAAAAAACATATGATAAATTGGAGTTCCAACTTTAAACGACTTTAAACTTTTACTTGCATATCGAGAAAACTATTATAATATATCAAATTGAAGATCGTACCAATTCAAACAATTGGATTTGGACCCATAGAGGAACCACATATTTGTACGCAAATTCCATCGTTTACATCATTTACAGAAGGTTTTAAGTGTTTGTCTCACCATTTCCGTTGCACTTACTTTCTATTATATTGAAAAGAGCCGTAAATGAGATATTTGTCCAAAGAAATATTTCTTTATTTATGTGTTAAATCAATATATATTCTTCCAAAAAAAATATGAGAAAATTGAAAGGAAAAGGCTATTGTTCCCATTATAAAAAGGAACAAAACATTTGATAAATCAGAGTTCCAACATTAAAGGACGATTAATTTTTACTCTGTTATCGAAACAACTATTATAATATATCAAAATGAAGCCCGTACCGATTCAAACAATCTGATTTGGCCCCAAAAAGGAACCACATTTTTGTACGCAAATACCATCGTTTACATCATTTACCGATGGTTTTAAGTGTTTGTCTCACAATTTCCGTTGTACTTATTTTCCATTTTATACAAAAGAGCCGTAAACGAGATTTTGGTGCAAACAAAGGGTTCTTTATTTATACGTTCAATCAATATCTATGCTTCCTAAAAAAAATAAGGGAAGAGAAAATGAAAGGAGCTACTGTTCACATTTTAAAAAAGAATAAAACATTTGATAAATCGCAATTTGAACTTCAAAAGATGATAACTTTTGACTCGGGTATTAAAACGACTATATTATTATATGAAACCGAAGCTCTTAGCGATTTACTCCATATGAGATGGCCTCAAATTTGGAATATCATTTTTATACCTAAATTTCACCATTTACATCATTTATTGAGGGTTTTTAGTTTTTTGCCCACCATTTCCGTTGTACTTACTTTCGATTTTATTCAAAAGAGCCGTAAAGGAGATATTGGTGCAAACAAAGGGTCCTTTATTTATGTGTTCAATCCCTATATATTCTTCCAAAAAAATGAGTAAAGAAAAAGGAAAAGGCTACTGATCCCATTTAAAAAAGGAAAAAACATTTGATAAATTGGAGTTCCAACTTTAAACGACGATAAACTTTTACTTGCATATCGAGAAAACCATTATAATATATCAAATTGAAGATCGTACCGATTCAAACAATTGGATTTGGCCCCATAGAGGAACCACATATTTGTACGCAAATTCCATCGTTTACATCATTTACCGAAGGTTTTAAGTGTTTGTCTCACCATTTCCATTGTACTTACTTTCTATTATATTGAAAAGAGCCGTAAAGGATATATTTGTCCAAACAAATTGTTCGTTATTTATGTGTTAAATCAATATATATTCTTCCAAAAAAAAATATAAGAAAAGTGAAAGGAAAAGGCTATTATTCCCATTTTAAAAAGGAACAAAACATTTGATAAATCAGAGTTCTAACATTAAAGGACGATTAATTTTTACTCTGTTATCGAAACAACTATTATAATATATCAAAATGAAGCCCGTACCGATTCAAACAATCTGATTTGGCCCCAAAAATGAACCACATTTTTGTACGCAAATTCCAGCGTTTACATCATTTACCGAGGGTTTTAAGTGTTTATTTCACAATTTCCGTTGTACTTAATTTCTATTTAATTCAAAAGAGCCATAAAGGAGAT
This sequence comes from Hippophae tibetana, assembly GCA_037013495.1. Classification (NCBI taxonomy): domain Eukaryota; kingdom Viridiplantae; phylum Streptophyta; class Magnoliopsida; order Rosales; family Elaeagnaceae; genus Hippophae; species Hippophae tibetana. Next base: position 49,446,302 of record CM072810.1, read on the forward strand.
TTTGGTGCAAACAAAGGGTTCTTTTTTTATGCGTTCAATCAATATCTATGCTTACAAAGAACAAATAAGGGAAGAGAAAAAGAAAGGAGCTACAGTTTACATTTTAAAAAAGAATAAAACATTTGATAAATCGCAATTTTAACTTTAAAAGATGATAACTTTTGACTCGGGTATTGAAACGACTATATTATTATATGAAACCGAAGCTCTTAGTGATTCACACCATATGAGATGGTCTCAAATTTGGAATATCATTTTTATACCTAAATTTCACCATTTACATCATTTATTGAGGGTTTTTAGTTTTTTGCCCACCATTTCCGTTGTACTTACTTTCGATTTTATTCAAAAGAGCCGTAAAGGAGATATTGGTGCGAACAAAGGGTCCTTTATTTATGTGTTCAATCCCTATATATTCTTCCAAAAAAATGAGTAAAGAAAAAGGAAAAGGCTACTGATCCCATTTAAAAATGGAAAAAACATTTGATAAATTGGAGTTCCAACTTTAAAAGACGATAAACTTTTACTTGCATATCGAGAAAACCATTATAATATATCAAATTGAAGATCGTACCGATTCAAACAATTGGATTTGGCCCCATAGAGGAACCACATATTTGTACGCAAATTCCATCGTTTACATCATTTACCGAAGGTTTTAAGTGTTTGTCTAACCATTTCCGTTGTACTTACTTTCTATTATATTGAAAAGAGCCGTAAAGGAGATATTTGTCCAAAAAAATTGTTCTTTATTTATGTGTTAAATCAATATATATTCTTCCAAAACAAATATGAGAAAAGTGAAAGGAAAAGGCTATTGTTCCCATTTTAAAAAGGAACAAAACATTTGGTAAATCAGAGTTCCAACATTAAAGGACGATTAATTTTTACTCTGTTATCGAAACAACTATTATAATATATCAAAATGAAGCCCGTACCGATTCAAACAATCTGATTTGGCCGCAAAAAGGAACCACATTTTTGTACCCAAATTCCATCGTTTACATCATTTACCGAGCGTTTTAAGTGTTTGTCTCACAATTTCCGTTGTACTTACTTTCTATTTTATTCAAACGAGCCGTAAAGGAGATTTTGGTGCAACAAAGGGTTCTTTATTTATGCGTTCAATCAATATCTATGCTTACAAAGAACAAATAAGGGAAGAGAAAAAGAAAGGAACTACAGTTCAAATTTTAAAAAAGAATAAAACATTTGATAAATCGCAATTTGAACTTTAAAAGATGATAAACTTTGACTCGGGTATTGAAACGACTATATTATTATATGAAACCGAAGCTCTTAGCGATTCACACCATATGAGATGGCCTCAAATTTGGAATATCATTTTTGTACTTAAATTTCACCATTTACATCATTTATTGAGGGTTTTTAGTTTTTTGCCCACCATTTCCGTTGTACTTACTTTCGATTTTATTCAAAAGAGCCGTAAAGGAGATATTGGTGCGAACAAAGGGTTCTTTATTTATGTGTTCAATCCCTATATATTCTTCCAAAAAGATATGAGAAAAGTGAAAGGAAAAGGCTATTGTTCCCATTTTAAAAAGGAACAAAACATTTGATAAATCGCAGTTCTAACATTAAAGGACGATAAATGTTTACTCTGTTATCGAAACAACTATTATAATATATCAAATTGAAGTCCATACCTATTCAAATAATCTGATTTGGCCCAACAAAGGATCCACATTTTTGTACGCAAATTCCATTGTTTACATCATTTACCGATGGTTTTAAGTGTTTGTCTCACAATTTCCGTTGTACTTATTTTCCATTTTATACAAAAGAGCCGTAAAGGAGATTTTGGTGCAAACAAAGGGTTCTTTATTTATACATTCAAGCAATATCAATGCTTCCTAAAAACATATAAGGGAAGAGAAAAAGAAAGGAGCTACTGTTCACATTTTAAAAAAGAATAAAACATTTGATAAATCGCAATTTGAACTTCAAAAGATGATAACTTTTGACTCGGGTATTGAAACGACTATATTATTATATGAAACCGAAGCTCTTAGCGATTTACACCATATGATATGGCCTCAAATTTGTAATATCATTTTTGTACCTAAATTTCACCATTTACATCATTTATTGAGGGTTTTTAGTTTTTTGCCCACCATTTCCGTTGTACTTACTTTCGATTTTATTCAAAAGAGCCGTAAAGGAGATATTGGTGCAAACAAAGGGTCCTTTATTTATGTGTTCAATCCCTATATATTCTTCCAAAAAAAATGAGTAAAGAAAAAGGAAAAGGCTACTGATCCCATTTAAAAAAGGAAAAAACATTTGATAAATTGGAGTTCCAACTTTAAACGACGATAACCTTTTACTTGCATAACGAGAAAACCATTATAATATATCAAATTGAAGATTGTACCGATTGAAACAATTGGATTTGGCCCCATAGAGGAACCACATATTTGTACGCAAATTCCATCGTTTACATCATTTACCGAAGGTTTTAAGTGTTTGTCTCACCATTTCCATTGTACTTACTTTCTATTATATTGAAAAGAGCCGTAA